>BNCR01000001.1:76056744-77400673 GCA_014656515.1 Oryzias celebensis
ACCCAATTTGCATTGGAGTGGTTCTTCAAGGTAATTTGCTAATGCCTAAAACGCTAAAAAAAAGACAGTGGTCTCAATGAGAAGTACAGCAGTTCATAGATATAGTTTTTTAAGTGAATTTTAAGATAAAACCTATTTGCTTTATGCTGCAGACTACACATGAACCGTCAAACTTAGTGTTTGTTTTCATTTCTAACACTTACTGATGGAACTGCAGGAATTTTCCCTCCAGACTAGAGTGACAAAAATGTGTGAAAAAGTTGGTTGAGAGGTGCAATTTCCCATTTTTTGGTAATTGTTATTTATAAATCTCAAATGCTTTAGGTTGGAAACAGATATTTCTACCAATATGCATTAAGATCAGTAATCACTTTGCTTTGATGGTGAATAGGGTGGAGTAATTTATCTAAGTAATATAGAAGTACTGGACATTGGTGCTGGGGTGGAAACACCAAGTACCTTTGATGCAGCTATTCAAGGTGAAGTGTGTTCTTTAAAAGCTTTTCCATTTGTTGCATAACAAAATAAGTGAACAGAAGTGCACTCTAACATAACAGCTCTAAACATTCTGGTGTTTTTTTTTATTCTATCAAAATGCCTCAAACACAAGTGTTGATTTAAAATTCGCATAAAGAAACAAATCCAAAGAGCCGGGTATTATATAGTGAAGAATGGTGAATCTAAGATGTGTCAGCAAAGAGGACATAATTGATTTAACGGAAGTATTTGACTTAACTGTGACATTTAAATGATTCCAAAAGACAGAATAAATCTGAAATGTATTAACATTTAAACCCAGCTCACATTGTCTTTCTTTCGGTATCTGGTACCATTCAAGCAAGTCAGGACTGCAGAGGATAATATACTGTATAGTGATGAGTCTTAAATTGCAAATTATCCAAGTATTTAACTTAACTGTTGCTTTTATTTGCTTTTTTTTCATTGTACCTCCATTGTACCTTTTCCATGTTGTATTCACACACTACATTAAATCATACAAAAAACAGAAAATGCCATCTGGAAAAAGGTGCTTGATTTAGCTGTCGAAACCCCCAAAATGTTCAACAAATCCTTTTTACAGCATAGAAGGAAAGTCTTAACTGTAATTTCAATAAAAGAACAAAAACAAATGTTTTCAACAAACGAATTTGTCTGTTTTTCAACGAAAGTGCAAGAAAAAATCTTTTAGAATTGTTCAAAAAAGATGACTACTTTGTGGATTTTACCTATTGAGGGTAATTTTCAGAATATAGCTCTTGTAGTAAACAAGGTAACACTGCAAAAAAAGGAAAAGTGGAAAAGATTTGCAGAAATTATGATGGTGGGAAAATATTCTTCATGTCTGGCCAGGTACTATACATTCCCACTGATGGCTCCATGACATGCTTATACATGAATGAGCAAAGCATTCCATGGCCTTCATCAATTTGGGGAATATGAGTGTTAACTCATATTCAAAAACAAGTATAACAAGACACAGTTAGGTTTGTGCTCTGGTCTGATTAGGCCCTCTGGGTGCTACGTTTCCATTACATTTATTTGTTAGTTACTTTAAAGTTTCCCTCATAACATTCTCTCAAACAAAAACATCGTCTTAAAGGTCATGCTCTTTTCTTACAGTGCCGGTATACCCTTTCCAACAGTTATTGTCGTGGCTGTTCCTAGCTCTACCCCTTCAGGTGGAACATATTATAGCAGTGGTTGACACAGCATCACAGGAAAGTGAAAGTATGAAACTAAGACAAAAAAAATCTGAGATTTGAATCATGCTTTTATAAAAATCCCTTTTTGTAACAACCATAACCCACACAAACACAGACAGCTAAACATTCCACTGACTTACATAGATTTAGAGAACTAACCTTTTGCTTAAAGGCTCACTCCAATTATCTTTTCATCTATTTTAAAAGCATTCCCAATGGTCTTTTAATTATGATGATGGTGTATTTATATAAAATCTAGAAACCGGTGTTGTTTTCTAAAACATAGTTTCTGTAAAGTAATAGTTCATTAGAAATGCGTCTCTGAATTGTGGGTTAGCATGGAGCAACCCCGCCCCCCTTCCCAAAGACATCGGAGCAGGGAGCTCGTGGTTAGTCCAGTATGTTTTCTAACTCACAAATATTTTTCAAACTGCATTTTTTTGTCTACTCCTGATTCGTAACAACTTAATACAAAACACTAATCAGAAATGCAGTCTTGAGCTATTTTTTTTTACATATGTCCTCCATCATCTGAAAAACGCCACAAGAACATGTTAAGAACATCGAAAACACAATTTTTATTGAATCATGGATGATTCTTTATTGTAATCTTGACCAACTGTTTCTTCAGACTTTGACCCCAGACCCATATTCTAATCTTCTGTGAAAATCTGTCAATGTATCCTCTTAAAATTGTCAGAAATAATCCTCACAAGTTAACAAACACAGGTACTCGCGCACACACTCACACACAGACTCACACCCACACACACACTTCAACAGAAACAAGGATGTTTACAGCTCAGCTTTGGGTGGCTGCTCTCTGATTCCCTTTTAATCACATTGTGACTCTGCTGGTCTCTGATCTTTGGCAGTTTGAACATTCCAGCCATCCTTTGGTCTGTCATTTTGCCTGGCAGCACCCCAGCAGCACGACACCAAACAAAGCAGTCGAAGATTCCACTGTACAATACTATTTTCTGCGCAGAAGGCTGACTTTCAAACAACCTTTGATGACATAAAATTCAATCAAATAAGCAACCTACTAAAAGTTTAACACCAAAGATCCTCATTCACAGAGCATAACATTCTTTACAGCTCCAGTGTTAACAACAATCTGTAGCAATCTTTACCACTGGATCAAATTCAAACTCCACCATCAGAAAAGCTCCTTAAAAACAAAAAGAAAAGAAGAAAAAACTGTAAAAGCGAACATTTGCAACCATGTTTCCTGATTTATTGTTTTAAGTGGCTCTTTACTGACATGACTTAGTGATCGAACAAATAAATGAATATCATTGCTGTAGTATAGCACTACAAAAAAAAAAAAGAAAAAGAAAGCGATGAACACGTGTTCTGGTGTGCTGTCAGACACTTTCCATAGATAAAAGGTTATGGTTGTTTCCTTGTTTTTTTTTCATGCCAAATGCAACGATGTGGTTAAGAAGCCGGAAGCATGAAGGTCAAATGGTGGTTTTATCATTCCTTCATTCTGTGCTCATTTGCTGTTTTTTTACTTTCTTTTTTTTCTGAACTTTTTTTTTCTTGTAACACTTGTTTACACATGACATTTGTAAAGCAGACAGGAACTAATTCAGACAGTTAACCCCACTGCCATTGCAAAAAAACTTTGATTTAAAAAAAAAAAAAACGTTTTGAAATGTCACCAGTAAATCATGTAACTTAATAAAAACATATACAATTCCTAATATAGATATGTTAAAAGCATCTCAACCAAAGTAATTCAGACTTAAACTGTCATAATAACAAAATAAGACTGCACTGATAAAGGCAACAAACCAAGTGTTGATTTGTTGTAAATGCTCACCCACAGAGTGATACTAATTATCTTATCTATATGACAAATAGTCTGACTATTTCATCTTTATTGCAGGAGGCTTTCCAAAGGTCAGTCTTCAGGGAAGTTTTTAGACAACATTTATTGAACCACACGCTGAATCACGTTCCAGACAAAAGCGACCTTGAATCACAAAAACAAACACACACACCCATGCAGCTTAGTGAAAACCAACCACAACACGTCACAGTGGACTGCAAGGCATGGTCTGACTTCCTGACTTTCGCAGTAGCTGGCTACAACACCTCTCTATAAGTTTTTGCCTTTAATTTTGAATATGTATTTTATTCAAATATGGTGGTTAAAATTAGGGTGCAAAAGGCTGATGTTTTTTTCTGAAAGAGAAAGTGAGAAAAACAGATAAAGAGATGTCAGAAAATGAGAGTGAGAAGACAAAGGAAAAGAGGCAAAGCTAAGCAATGGTCTGAATTTACAAGAAACACAGTCTATGATGTGAAATGAGTGTGAGACTGAAAGAAAGAGTCAAGGAAAAGGTAAAGTGGAGGAGGGAGAAGACGGGGGAAGAAAGGGCTGGGGTTTTCTTAGCCTCTACTTTATGCAATCTAAACGATGACGCAGACACTGGAGATAAAGCCACACTCATGAAAATAAACAATCAATCTCACACATACACGCACAAAGGCAGGGTGTATTTCACTGCTGATATCCTCACCTGACATTTTGCAAACCAATTTTCTTCCTTTTAGTTTAGTCTTGTACTTGTGTACGTGTTCTGCTTGATATTTGAATGGGTCAGGACTTCATTCATTTTATTTTATTGTGTTCTTTTGTTGTATCTAATCTGTTGCTGCTCTTCATCTTTACATAGGTATCACTTATCGGGTTGGTGCTAAACTAACTTCCTGTACGTAAGGGTAGAGTGTGTGTGTTTGTGTTTGAAAGACTGGGGATTACTTACTAAGGCTTTTCTGTTCTTAGCTGATAAAAAATATTGAAAAGACTGAGGTGATGTCTCTTACCAAGAAAATGTAACACATGCGTAAACCTGTGTGGTCCCCTGGTAACTGTCAGCATGCACATCAAAAACAACAAAAAAAGCTGAAATGTTATTTTTAGTCTACGTACTGAATTTGATAGAGAAGGCTGTAAAATAAAATAAAAAGATTTTGGTAAAAAGATGTGATCTAGGTGTTTCATGGTGGTGCAGTGTTTAGCACTTTAGCCTCAGAGCAAGAAGGTCCTGGTACAAATCCCAATGATGCACTGGCAACCAGTCCAGGGTGCCAAACAGTGGCTGGGGTAGTGTCCAGCAACCCTTTGACCTCAAAGGGACTAAGGAAAAAAATGGATGGATGGATGGAGATCTAATCTAACCTTGATTAGATACTCCACATAAGAAGACAACTAGTCCAAATTTAAAATGTATCAACAAACTGTACGACTGATCAAAGTCCCATTTGACCTTTTCCAATAACGTCTTCGATCTTGATCAAGATGTTTAACAGATGCTGTCTAGCAAACTGGAAGACATCTAAAGCTTAGGTTCAAATCCCAAGAGATCACCATCTAGCAGCATTTGCCTTCCATTCCTAAGAGAAATGCATCAGTGGTAAATGATCTTGCAGTTCATCCCACCTCTATGGACCACTTCCAGCGATTCCATGCACTAATTTCTTTTTTAGGCCTGTGTAGCTAAATGACATATTTTCTTTCACACATCATGAAGCACAGACTTAATCAAAAATATATGAAAATATAGCAAACTTTTTATAAACAAAAGAACAATTAGCATGTGTACACGTGTTGACTTTCATTCATACAGGTTGATTCTATCAAACTAGTTGGAAAAAAAAGCAATCAATTAGACTGGGTTTATTTGTTCATTGAATACATTTCACTACTTCTCCAAAAGGCTTTTTCAGTTCTGAAATATGGTGCTGAGAGAGTTTGTTTATGTGCTACCAGGAAAGTCACCTCATTACTCCTCATTTTGTAGGTCAGGAGATTAATAGGCTAAACATTCTGAATGGCTTAGGGCTGTTGTAAGTCTGGGGTGATAGGGTTTCAGTCATAGCACTTCACAGCCTCATCCGCTCTTCTGAGTGATGACAGTTTGTTAGGTTTCAAGAGATAGTTAAGGATGTATAGAAGTTTATACCTGAGTCCACCATTTATATCGCGGGAATCATCTTTTACCAAAAATGTCTATATTAAGACCTCACCCAAACTACCATTTATCTCTAAGATTTCTGTCCTCAATCAAACGGTTTGTGTCCTCCAGGTGGAGGTGTACCGCAGACACCGGTCCACTAGAGTGATAATAAAGCATCCAATGCAACTGTTGTTTGGTTTCACCTGTTTGCTGCAGTCCTCACTGCAGTGGATGGAGTACACCACATTTTTTTGTTTGCAGTTTGGGATTTTGTCCTTAGGGGAACCAGTTTCAGACTCATGTTTTGAAAGTTTGAATTGCACCAGGATGTTGTTCTGGCCAAAAATCCACTTGAGTTTCTCGGACAGTCCAAAAAATATAAGGATTTAGGTTTGTGGCTCTCGGTCATTCTTGTTCTGCTTTCCTGTGATCTGGAATTTGGAGAAAGCACATATTGGATATCCACAGGTTCTCAGCTATTCCTTTTTCTGCTCACCTTCAGTGCTTGTGGGCGCTTTGGGCTCTCTTCTCTCCACTTCCTCAATGTATATGTTGGTGAAATGGGGAACCCACGGAACAACCTTGTAGTTGCCTCTAGAAGTGGTATTTTGAACTGGGAATATGTTGTTTTGAGGCAAATGTTCAGTAGTTGGCAGATGTGGTCCTGAGTCAGTTTTATCCTTTCTTATAGTCCAAAGTCTTAGTTGACTTGACTCCTTCTCACTGTGGTGCTAGCTGCCTCTGTTATGTGGATACATGGAAACAGGAAGGTTACATAATGAGACACAAGTGTCTTGTGAATATACACCTGAAGATGCCTGACTTTGTAAAATTATGTGAGTCCTGACATAATACTCTGTGCTGGAGTAAACAGAATGTAACCAGGTGTTTGGCCATGTTTGGGATAGAGTCTGTGCTACTGAAAATAGGTTTCAGAGGTTCTCCCTCAATGGATTTTTGGAAAGCGATAGATGTAATCTGTTATACAACTGCGTGTCAATGTCTTGGTCTGTCCCCAGCCCTAGTAAACAGTCCATAACCTTGTAGCCACTGGTAGGACCTCTCTTTAGTGTCTCATTGATGGTAGTATTACTGAGTATTCTGTTCCTTTTATGCTTCATACTACAATGTATTCAGAGAACATTTTTATTTTTCACTGACAGGATGTTCATGTGGTGGCCTTTTTTCCAGCATAATTAGGGAAGGAGGTGGCTTTGCACTGGACAGAGATACTGTACAGTATAATCAGGTTACTCAGAGGAACACTGTGACTCAGATATGAAGTCTGATTGCTTGAAAACTAAACAGAGCAGAGTAGCCCTGGAATTGCTTTGGGAGTGTACACTTAACACATGTTAACTTTGCAGCAGCAGCATGAACTCCTTTGTAGTTAGGGTTAGTTTAAGGAATGAGTTGGTTTTATGGCAGCAACTAATTTACAAGGCTTTAGGACAGCTGGTTACAGAGCATAGAAAACACATGGTGGCCCACAATTGTCCAAACAAGTTAAAAAAGGACACTTTGTGTATGTGTGAGAAAAAAATGTTTATGACAAATATAGATGTCTTAAAATTAAAAAAACAAAAATAGTTTTTTTTTTGTTTACAAAATGCAACATTTCTCCATCTTGTCTTGTCATTTCAAACATCTGCCCCATCTTGACTGTTGAGTGTCTATGTTGATGCTGTATCCTCTTGTAAAAACATAATAAAGAAGTCACAGCATTGTGTTTACATGTCCAAGCAACCAGGCTTCGCTGACAGAGACCCATACCTACATCATGGAATCAGATTGTTTTTATTTTGTGTGACATTTATAAAAGCAGGCTACCCGAGAAAGCCACTCATGACCTGGTTACTAAACTCAGTAACCCACCCAAATATCAACTGAAATGTAAAACCCACAAGTAACCCATCATATCAATTTGAATGGTCTACTTAGGGGAAAGGAAATGTTTGTGCCAAAGTTAATGCACTTCAGTACAGATTAAATGACTGAGACAGCTGGTGTTATAAAGCCTCACTTAACTTTACCCATTTCTTCTTCTACCAAGAAGAAAAAGGCAAGAAGGACTATGGAAAGTGAAGAGGAAGTTTGTAAAATCTGCAAAACAAAGCAGATCTTTTTTTTCATTTTTTTCTTTTATTTTTTTTTTTAATAAAACTGCATATTTGTTAGCTTGCAAATTTCACCCAAGCAACATCTTTTACTTAAAAAGTCAAACACTTCCAAAGAAAAAAAACATATTTTTTTGAAAAAGTCAAAAGTCAGGTGGATAAAATATTTTCATGATCAAGTAAGATTAGGAACATTGTTGCATGTTTATCTTTGTAGGGTGAGTAGAAGAATGGCTGTGACAGAAGGAAAGCGATCTGTATCTGCTGTCCACAGGCGGAACATCTCTCATGCAACAGAAATGGTTGCCACATAAACCCTCTCTGAAGAAGCTGAGAATGCTAGATGCTGCAGCATAACATTGTGCAACCACACAGTCCAAACTTGCAGCTCTGTGTGTTTTGGTGGAACCATTTTTTTTTTCCAGTTACCTACTTCTAAACTTTTATTTTCTATCAGTTTGGTGAAAGGAAGAAGACATATTGCAGCAAACCTGACCAAGGTACAAGCAAGAATGTTGGGCAGCAAAAGGAAAATTAAGATAAATAACATAAAAAAATTAAAAAATTGAACAAATAGAATTGGAAAAATGCAAATTGACGGCAGAAATTGTACTTTCTCAATAATACGAATAGGGAGAAAATATTGGCTTTATGCGTTGTCAAATACTTCAATTTTGACTGCTTTGTTAAACTTAATTACAGTTTTGTGTCAATAAAATAATAAAAAAATGTTTTTAACATTTCTTAAGCCAAGTAACTTATATTATTATAAATATGACCAAATAATTATAAATAATGTGAGTTACTTAAAATATATTAAGAAATTGTAAGTAATTTTACAAATCAAAATGGTACAAACCAAAGCCAAAGTGTTGTTTGAGATAGAACGTTTATGAAAACTTCAAGCAAAACGTTTGCTTCGTATTTGTTGTAAAATTAGAAACAAGGTAAACTCTACTTTTCTCGTAATTTTTTTCTAGTCCTTATCTTTCATTCCAAAAACACATCTTGGATATACTGCATGACTCAATTCTTCAAATGAACACTGCAAGCTGGTTTCAAAAGGGTACAGTCTTCTATTGGCTCAAATTTTAAAAAGGTTAACTTTACACCAAAAATTAAAGTATGTATGGTCTGCATTGAATAATCCATTTTTTGCTTTTTTTCTTGTTAGACCTATTAGTGATGTGTGGGATGGTAGATTTATAAATCAGCTTTTTTCGTTTTTCTGGATCTCATGACTCTGTTTGTTGAATAGTTTTTTTTCAAATGGAGAACAAAAGAAAAAGTAGTTTTTTTCTTCATCCGATCCCCTTTAAACATTAACCTGGTGTGGCAGAAAGGGGGACAACTGAAAAAAAAATGTTCAGGACCAAGAACGAACTGACAAAACCAAATCCAGGAGCACAAACATCACAAAATGATGTCAGAGACTATTCATCCTTTAAATACATGTCTATGGGTTAACCTAAACCCTCAGGTTGCCTTTTTATTTCAACTCGGGTAGCTTTTTTGATTGGTTTTATCCCTATTCGGTTGTGGACATGTCTTTGATTTAAACATAGTTGATACTATTTTTTGAGTCAGATGGAAGCATAAAAAGCAGATAAAATGTAAACATTTGTTATCATTTGCTCATTTGTCAAAACCAGTAAAATATGAATAAAGTAAACACTCCTTGACATTTTCTGCACTCCCAATAGTCTTTATTCTAACCAAACTTTACTCCAGACAGAACTTATAGATCACATTGCAAAAGGACAGCTGTCACAAACTGTTTCAGAATGAAACTGCTTTTAGATTTAATCAGAAAAATTGCATTTCTTTGCGTTATCTTGAGTAGCTGTTTCAATCTTTTGATCATCTTAAAGTGCTGCACCACAGTCTTTTATTCAGAGCTCAACAAAACAAAGAAATAACAAACTGTAAGATTAACATTTTTTAATAAAGTTTCAAATTCAAGAATTTAAGTTAAACATAGAATTATTTCAAACCAGTGTCCTTCTTAAGGAACAGACGGCCCAGAGTGATACAAATTTCTCCTTTTTGTTCTCTGAAGTGGCTAACTACGCCCCTTACAGGACGTCCTCCTGTGTGGTTCAGTTGTCGATGTATTCAAACCCTGCTGCAAATGAAGGGTCTGATTCTAATTGGTTTATCAGAAGTGTAATGTGAGCTGCAGAGGTGTGTCGGCTGGTGCAGGCAGAAAAGCATCAGGGATGGGTCAGAATGTCAATCTTTGTACACTGAAGGTTACTAAGAGTACACAAAAAACACACAATTTTAGTCTAATCTACAACAAAGAATATAAGAAAAATGTCAGGCATACCCTGCTTTATATTTTTCAGGTAGTTTAGTCCTTAAGGGGTAACTATCCTCTATGTTTTAAAAATATATTGAAAGAATAATCTTTTATTTTAATCTCGATTTGATTAGAAGTCTTCATGTAATCATGTGAGTCACGATAAGATGATCTTGTTACCCAACAAACATAGAAAAACTGAGGAAAAAAAAACAATCTTGAGTAATAATCCTCTGAAGTAGGATCAATATAAAAAAGAGATTACAATATTCAGTCTGAATGCAGTTAATTGAATTGGGGGAAAAGATAATTGGGCTCACATATTAGACCTACTGTTAATAATATAATATAAAAAAACTTTTCATCTGTTTACAAAGTCAAGTTATTATGTACTTGTGCTTTTCACAATAATCTTGAATGAAACTCCTTTTTCTTTCTTCCCAGATTGCATGACAGTACACTGTGCGTTACAACTTGGAACAAAGTCAAATACAATCTCCTGCTTTGATAAAACCATGAAACACTGATGTTGCAAAAACTGTAATCCACAGGGGAATATTTGGACCTTTAGCTTGTTGTAAAATGTAGGAACTTCATGGAAATTCCAATTTAAAATCTTCTTTGAAAGTCACAGCAGTTAGATCATAAAAGTATAATTTGTGACTTGGAACATGTATGAGCCAAATTCCATGTAGCTTTTGTTCTGCTGATGGAGAAAAGTTACCCAATTTTTCTAGATCAGAATAAAAAGCATGGAGTTTAGTTAAACATTTAGACTATGCAATCTGTTGTGTGATTTCTAAATCTTAAATTCCTTCTCCAATCATCTTTTGATCTATTGTGAAAGCATTCCCAGTGTTCTTAGAATTATGATTATTCAGTTTTAAGCCAAAATCAAAAAACCTATATCGTTTTCTTGGACATAGTTTCTGCAGAGCGGCAGGACTTCCATAGAAATTTGCCTCTGAGTTGTGGGCGGGACTGACTGTAGACATGAACCTGCCTTTATCTTCTGTCATTCGTTTGTTTACGCTCTCTGCCGTTAGCTTACAGTTACAACCTAACATTAACAGTGCAACAAAAATGGCGGGCAATATCAGAGCTATCCAGCCATGCAGTTTTGAGCCAGATGCCAGCTTGGACGAGGAGAATGAAGACATTAAAATACTTTTTTGTCTGCAAGGATGCAGGGAGCTGAGAAGGGACTGCTTGCCCATTTCAGTGTTTTATGTCACAAATGAGTGCTTTTGCAAACAGCATTTTCTTCATCTGCTGCTGATTTATCATGATTTGAAAAAAGAAACACTCAGAAATACAGTTTAATCTTAAATTATTTTGCCTCCATCATCAGAAAAAGGCTACAAGAACATGTTAAAAACTCCAAAGACACGATTTTCTTTGTAGTGGGTCTTTAAACATACAAATACATTGAGTCACATTTCAGCTAAATTAAGAACCCTTCTGTTTATATTAAAACATGCATTTTTACGAGTTTATAAAGGAATTGTTGCAACCACATTCCTTTTTCGGTTTTATGTTGATATACTTAAGACAGCTAGATTTACTGTTATTCACATGCAAGCTGTAACAAATGCTGAATATGCATCCACTCTGCATGCATGACGTAGGACCAGCTGACACATGTGATGCACCCATGCACAGCGGGGGTGTGTGTGTGTGTGTGTTCTCGTGTTCAAACGAGAGACAACGAACACTAAACACATCAGACATGGAAGTCGTGGCGTCTGCGTTTAAAACAGCCGTATCCCTCAGAAGTGTGCCAGAGACCACGAGAAAGGACAACAGCAGGGATTAACCCAGTGAAAAGAGGCGTCATCCCCCACTGTGCACACAGACACTCATGTAGCACCCTGACCTTTGAAGGAAGACGACAGATGGGTCCCTTTTCTTTGGTCAGGTCCACGCTGACAGCTGTCCAGGATGTGAGGAGGTGAGATGGGTGTGGGCATGCGGGTTGTAGGGGAAAACAGGGGAATGGTCAAAGGTCAAACAGTTCCTCAAAGAAAGAGCTGAACCACATGCAAATGTATATGGAATTTTTACAAAGAGCACACGTGCAGCCAGATCAGTGCTTGGACCCTATTTTGCATTTTTGTTGCTTACATCCATATTCATAAATGCCTCTGTCTGATTCTGTTGTCTGTCCATCTGCCTGCCTCCTTGGCCTCCTACTATTTCTATTGTTTTTCTCAAATTCAGCTTGGTTTCAATCTCCCATCTGCTCGAAGGGATCTGAATCCCAAACATCAAGGAAATCCTGAAAATCAAAGATATGTACTGTAACTCATACATCCTTTGTTACTTTGTACTTACAGATCCTGTGATTCAGGATGCAAAGAGCTTCCGCTGCATGCGTGGGGGTTTCCCTTCAGGTCTTTCCGAACATGTCTGTGCATGTGAGAGAGACGAGGGAGAGAGGAGTTCTGAAGAAAGAGGGGGATGTCTGCTTGGCAATAAGTCTGTCAAAGATCTATGTGAGAGGAGATTTTGTAGACTGTTCTTTAATGTCATTTAAACAGTGTTAGATCTTTTTTTTTCAGAAATAAAAGTCAAATTCTTGTAAACAGAACAGCCAATATCCCAGAATCCGTCAAATTTATGGACTGAAGAAAGAATCCCCAAAAAAGCAAAAAGACATCTACGTCTACACGATTGATATATGTTTTTGAACCTGCAAGTATGTTCTAAATCTAGTGATTGTGCTGCTTTTTTAAAGTTATTATAAACTATGTCCTTTCATATTTTCTTCTTGATTTTGACCTTACTGAATACTACTCTGCCGTTTCCTGCTGCTGTGTTTGCACTCTGTCTGCACCATGTAGCTCACACAGGAAAGTAGGTTATATGAAGTTTCCATCTAGTCTTGCAATGCACAAAAAAAGAGGCCACCCAATCTTGGTGTAACGTTACTTTCAAAAAATGAACTTAAAACCAACTTTTTGGTGTTATTTATGGAGAAAAGGATCAAACAAATACATTTAAAGTACATATGTTTTACAGAGTTTTTCTTTAATTTCTTAACTTTGAAAAAGCCAGCAGCAACTTTTTTCCAGACACTAGTAGAGATATTGTTATCTTCTTTTCATTTCTGCTTTTCCCTTCAGGGGTCGCCACCTTGAATCAGCTTCCTCCATCTAACCCTGTCGTCTGAGGTTCCTCTGGGCCTCTTGCCTGTCAGCCCGAAACTCAGCATCTTTCTACCAATATATTCACTGTCTCTCCTCTATACATGAGAGAACCATCTCAGTCTGACCTCTCTCGCTTCCTTACTTCTTTTCCAAACTTTCTAGACTGTTGACCCTAGATATTTAAAATCTGCGATCATTTTGATCTCTTCTCACTCTAACCTCACTTTTCCACTTGGGTCCCTCTCATTCACACACATGGACTCCATCTTCATTCCTCTCCTTTCCAGGGCAAGCCTCCACCTCATAGCTTCTCCTCCACCTGTTCTCTGCTCTTGCTAACATTATAGTCTGCAAGCATCCTAGTCCATGATGATTCCTGTCTGACCTCATCTCTCAGCCTGTCCATCACCATTGCACACAGGAATGGGCCAAGAGCTGATCCCTGCTCACAAATGTTCACTTCTGCTCTTAGTCTAGCTTCAACTATTCTTTCCCGTAACTTCATCATGTTTTACATTTGTTATGTTTCATTAGTATCCCCAGAACGAAGCATAAACTGACAATGTTTTATGAAAATACTAGAAAGACAAAAAAAGACTGTTGGTAAAAAGTTTTAAGAACACAAATAATGACAAAAGAAATGCAGGTTCAAACATCTAAAAAAAGACAAAAACATGTGAGAGACAAACATTTTGGACTTGTTTTCCTCTCCTTTCGACTGTGTCAAACTTTCCTGATCCACCTGCCAAAATGTTTTCAGGCTAGCTTTGCTTCCACTTGGCAGAATTTTAAAATCAGATAACACGAACTGACATAAAGATAAGTCTCAACATTTGTGCCTATGTTTTGGTACCAATTATGTCTGGAGATGCTATGATGTTCTTTTTTTAATCTTTTCACTAAATACTGCATAGACAGAGTAATTTTATGTTGTTTTTTTTAACTAAACTATGTAGGGCTGCTGTCTTGTATAAGCATCCAGATAGCCCACCAGTGGGGGAGTAATTTAAGGAGGCCTTAGATTCTGTTTGGCTGTGATATCAACAATGGTCAATGTTTGTTAGTTTTTCTCAGTTAATTGCCTTTTTTAGTTTTTGTTTCAAGAAAAGAAGATGAAAAGTGTAGATGTAAAGTCCTAACTTCAAAACGTCATTTAGATAACCGAGAATCTTTATTGACTTATGTTTTCAACAAACTTTTTCTTAAATACGCCCAAAAGAAAAAAGATCAGTTTGGTACTATATATAAATTTAAAAAAAGTCAGGTCTGTACATGTGTGTTTTCTACTACAAGATTTTTTAATATTTCAAAAACCTGAAGTAAAAAAAGAGATCAAGCCTTTCAAACTGTCGCTCCTCGTCTTTGGAATTTCCTTCCTTTGTCACTTCTCAGATCATCTCCGTTGAACACTTTAAAACTCAGATCAAGACATTTCTATTCAGAAAAGCTTTTAGTTGATCTTAGTTCTAAAGTGATTTGAACTTTTATCTTCACTTTTACTGGGTCCTGTTAATGCAGGATGTTATAACATTTCTGTGTTTGTTTTTTTTGTTTTTGATTTTCATATGCACTTTGTGATTTTACAATGCATTGAGAGCTACTTACATAAAACCTTACTTACTTACTTACCGTACATATCTATGTAGTCAAATAAACACGTAGGCATAGCAACTTACAGAAATATTGATGTATTATTGTTACTCTGAAAACAAACCGTTGTTTTTTCCCTGGTCACACCAGCCTTCTCCTGTATTAACATGTTAAAGGGCCTTTATCCTGCTATTCTTTAGCCTTTCAGAGTAAACTTTGTCTATAAATATGATATTATCTTTGGCACACTAAAGAACAAATTATTTATAAAACAGTAGTTATTTTCATGAGCTCTTTTTCTACGCAGAAGTAAGAAAGTAAGATCTATACAGGGCACAGTCTTTTGCTCCTTGTTGGTGGCGCCCATTTCATGACGTCAACCTAGAGCCGGCCTTGGCAGCATGTTTGCATTTGTCACGAAAAAATAAAAATGAAACTGAAATGAAATTAAAGTAAAAACTAAGATGAAAGCTTTTTGCTTATTACCACTAGCTTCACGGACAAAGTGGGTGTGTGTGTTAGCCTGGGGTAATGCTGGCAGTGCAGATTCTTTGTTCCTCCACGTTTACACGTATGAACGTGGGCCCTTTAAAGTGTCCATGTCACTTTTAACTTGATTCAATCCACAATCAGGAATATTGTAGTTGCCATGTGTAATTTTTGGAAATACCTTAATTTTAGTCTAAGCAACTTTTTAATCATGTTATTTTTTTTCCGTCAGATTAACAGTATTTTTAAATGACAGGCAAAAACCATCACATGGAACTCTGACCCCTGGTTGTTTTTGCTGGTTGCGTCATTGCGTGACCTTGAGACTTTGTGAACTCAACCGACATTTAGGTCTAACAAAAGTCAATATGAATCAATAGAACGTCTGTCTGTGTGAAGAGAAAGAGAGATAATAATTAATGACACAGAATACTTGACTGGGATCTTTTCAATTTTTCTTTTCTTGCAAAAGTTCACAACCCCAAGGATGTCATTGGAGTAATACTGCATTTGCAAAACATCATTTATCTCTTTGCTTGAGAATGCAATATGACTTATCAGACTCACAACAGAATATAATAATAATAAAGAAAAAATTAAACCATAAGGAAAATATCATGTTTCATTATTAATTGAATGCTTATTAAAAACCACCAACCTAAGATTGAAAAGGGTTGCACATAAGGATATTTGCAAGACATACGGCAATGTTTTTCTTTCTCGTCAAAACATCTAAAAAGTGTTTTTGGTGTCAAATCTTTGCTTTTACCTCTTAAGAGAGGGCACAAATGGAAAAACACGTTTTAAAATTCCATGTGGTGCACTTCACAAGTACAGCAGGATGGAACAAGGGGATGACAAACGCGCGACAAACAGCTGTGTAAATGCAGCTGCAGTTTCCTAAAATATAACAGAGTTGGAAAACTGCTGTTTCTTAAAAGATAATACACAAGGGAAAGAGCAAGAGTTCTTTGCTCAGACGCGCTGAGGGAGTTTCCAATGAACATAGCAACTAAGGACAGTCAGATGAACTCAATGAGCAAATTAACTCCAAACAGAGCACAGAGAAGGTTCCATAGAACTAATGTGAACAGAAGTTTTTCGATTTTTTTCATTGTTCATGTTCTGCACAACATATATCAGTACAATTGTTACTGACTATTTCCTAATCTGGAATTTAACCTTGGCAGTCCTGTTACTTTGTTATGGTAGACTCCTTGAACAATTGGATTAACTTATTTTTCATCCACTTATTCATAATTGGCTTTAGTTACTTGAGTGTTCTTGCATTCTTTTTTTCATCTTGTTATCATCTGTTATCATCTAATTGTTTCACATTGTATGTACTAGGTGAAATTAATTCAACTGTTTGTAGTTTTTCTGTATTAAAGTAGCTAAAAGGAATGTTTGAACTCAAGCACCTTCATCTTGATTCTAATTTTAAAAGATGATGTGAGTATCTGTGTTCAGTACATTTTTATGGCCAAAAACAATTTAAAAAATCTAAAATAAAGGAACCACGCCAAACACAAAGACATTTTGAACTGCTGAGGTTGGTTTGCACATCCACACATTCATATTTCTCCCCCCCCTTTAGTCCTCTTAAGGGGACATGCTAAAAGGACAGGTGCGTGCTTATGGCCTCCACAAATGCACACAACTGGGACTGGGATTTCAATAATGTCATTCAGAGCTGCTGAATAGCAGGCGGTGGGGGCTCTGCTCTGTCCCCGGACCTCCGGTTGACAGACGAGCAGCCGTGTTTTTGTGCTGAACGGAGGGGCCCCGATCCGTCAGCAGGCAAATGAGGTGGAGGAGGAGAGAGTTGGAGGGTTTTATGGGGGCATTAGTCGCAGTAATCAGCAGAGCGTGTAGTCACTCAATGAAAAGAAAGAGAAAAGAGGAGGGGAAACTGCGGCGGTTTCTTAGGCTCCAGTTGCGGCAGCCGCTGGAGCTTAAGGTCATGTGTCAAGTCAGCTCTCGCTGCTTTCGTCACAGCAGATGGAGTTTTCATATGGCTTTGTTTTTTTTAGCTTCTCTTCTACCACCGTTGAATCCCATTTTGGAGGTTTAAAAAAACATTGTTTTAAGGAACTTTCACACAAGTATGAATGGACTCAGACATATAAACAAACGTAAATATACTTTTGTTTCAGCACAGTACAATTAATTTATTGTTTTTTTTTTTCATTTGCTATATACATAAATCTCTCTAAAAGATCATCTCATCACAATCTAGGATTGGCTGCATGAATATTAATGCATGGCACATACTGCTGAGGTTGCTGCCTACACTGTTCCAGTGCTTTCCTCAATTACAAATAATGGTCTGCTTTATAAAATCCTGTTCTGCTTAGAGGGCAGCCAAGAATTAAATTAAAAGGGTCATGCTATTTGTTTCACTACAGCTGCCGTTATTATTGTGTATCTTGAGCTATTTAAATTTAAATGAATCCTGGAGGGGATATGTAGGCCAATAGCCTAACTAAAGACTTTCAGACATGCAATGTTGGTGAAAAGCATTGAAGGAAATTTTAGGAAACGTGTCAAGACTGTGGTCTTTGTAGCAAAGATGGGAATTGAGATGACATTTCTACCATGTTGACCTCTCGTATTTGTTTCCTTAAAGACCCACTCTAATGACAATCGTGTTTTTTAACATGTTCTTGTATTAATATGCACTAAATATATGGATTGAGAGCTTAAGTTTTTGGCAAAACTTTAGAAAAGTTGTTGAAAGTTTTTTTCTTTAATCTAAATAAATCACTACCAAACACTTTTAAACTCATTTGAAATAACATAAAAAAGAAAAGTGTTTCAAGAAAAGGTAAACAAAGAAACAACAGTGAACCAATAATGTTAATTTTCTCCTTACATTTTACTAAAATAACAAATGTTTTGATCTGTTTAACCGAGCCACAAGAACATTTTTAGTACACACTGACCCAATAAGAAGGATAAAAACGATGGTGGCAGGTGGTGAGGTGATCTTGTAACGTAGGCTGATCACGTCCACACTGAAACATCATCGTGAGCTGCTCTGCTTCTGGCTCTCAGTTATGCAGGTTATATAGACACAAGTGACTTCCCTTCCAAGAAACACAGCTGTATTCTCAATCTAGCTAGAAGCACAAGATCCCATACGGTTAAGCGAGAATACAAGGTATTTTGTGACAAATTGTCATGTGTTGTGTTTTGAATTTAAAGTGTTGTGTTTTGATCCTTCAAGTCCACCGTAGATTTTTATTAAAAAACTTTTTTTTAAAGAAAGGTGGATGGAAAAATTAGTGGAGAGAAGGATTTGAAATGAATAAGTCTGCAAAAATGGCAGCAACAATTCAAAGACATGGACGTAAATAAAGAATGAAATGTACAAAAGGAGAGTCAGGACTAATGTAAAGATGGGAAGATTCAAGGGTGGAGGATGAGATTTAATTTTAATCACCTTTCAAGTGCCAATGGCAGTGGCCTGTCTGAATGAATGGCTGCTTGGCTGGCTATTCATGATGGCTGTAGCAAAAACACTCACAATCTCTTGCTGGTTCTCTGTGTTGATGATGCACACTGTCATAATGTTATACTCTATCATTCATTTCTTTTTCCTCACTGTGATCTGCTCTGAATAGGAGTTCTCAGAGGATGCATTCTTCATCTGTGTCAGCAAGGGTTGTTTACCACTAATGAGAATTATTTAAGTAATTCACCTGACCTACTTTAAAGCAGTAGATGACATCAGCCAAAACATAGACACAAAAGTATAAAAAGAAAACTCTTGTTGTTGCTCCACCAGTGCAAAAAGAAAAAAAAAATCATTCTGTGACTATTTAAAGAAAAGGGTAATCTTTGGTACTTGCATTTGTGCATACACAAGCAACTTCAATCTTTCAGCATCTCCTTGTTTGGAAATGCAAACATGTTATTTTACCTAATTATTTAACCTCCAGAGACTCAAAACTCCTGCATATAAAATAATGCAAACTGGCGATCATGAATTACTCTAATTAATTTTTTTCCTCATTCAACTTGGCTCTGAAACAGATTCATGATGCACTTCATTTGATGCATGCATTGACTGCACGCCTGCTTCTTTGATCAGTTCAGATGGAAAACTTAGTGATTTTTGCACAACATTTTCAGACTTAAACACATTGTTTAATTAGTTTTTAATTACTTAATTTCTTTGCTTTATATGAAAGAAACAAAATCTCTAATGGGGAGTCATTTAACTCAGTTTGAATAATAGCATAAAATTTAAATGCAAAAAATATGTTTATTTGCTAAAAAAGACAACACAAAGTTTTTTTTTTCTTATTTTTCTTAATTTTATCTAAGGTAATCTTCAGGTAAATTGTTTTGTAGTGCAAGTAAAACAAATGTTTGGATTTTCTTCTGTTTGTCAGTGCTTCCAGCAGTTCCATGTACTTCCTTTTAAAGCAGAGTATGAAAACAGAGATTCGTGGCAACAAAAACACACGTTAACACTTAACAGCAGCTGTCCCAGCTGGAGCCTGAAATTTCAACTCCCAAAATCCACCACTGACTATTTTTTTTTCTCTGCTTAACTGCTTGGGTTTGAAGGTTTTGTTGTTTTTTCTCACAACAGCAATTGTTGTAGTTCCTGTTTTAGACAACCTGCACAACAGACAGAACTTGCCTAAACCAGTCGGCCATAGATCATCAGCTCTGCATGATGTCCATAATTCACCCGGGAAATGGGGAATACAAACACACACAGATACACATGTGTCAACACACACCTGCATAACCCCCTTCCAACCATGAAACAGCATGAGGTAACGTTCACGGAGAAGTCAGCAGGGAAGAAGATGTCTGGGAAATCACTTTTGCTGCACCCATACTGAGTCATTCTTGAATAATTAAACAGTTTAAATGACAAAACAGAAATTTTAAATGAGGTCAAATTGAATCTACATAAAAAAGCTCAAACTGTGCAGATGCGTAAGTGTATTTATTTCACACTTTAGAAATGCTTTTAACCATGACAAGAATTTAAAACTTCTGGTGTGATGTTTACTTTTAACCAAATAATTAACTTTATTTTTCTTTAGAAATTTCTTTAATGAAAATAAAACTGTCATCACTGATGAGTTGCTTCAAATGTCATTTTCTTGCTCAATCCTGTGATTTCTGTGGGTGTATGCTTGGGTCTTTTCAAGCCTGATCATGAGTCCTGGGAGGTGGGGATGACTGTTGTCTTAGAACATGGAAACAGGGAGAAGTGAAGAGTAAAACTGAAGCCAAGCTGTAGAGGGTTACAGCGGTCACTGGAGAGAATGATAGCATAAAGTTCACTCACGCGCACACTCATAAACATGTGGCCACATGCTTATCCATTAGCTGAGATTAAATTCTTCTTAATAAAACCAACACTCTAAAAAAACCTGTGTACTGGATGTATGCTCTTTATGGGCAATATGTGGGTGAAGTATGCTCTCTGTAAATGAATATGGATTAAAACTGGTGACTCACCAAGAGAAACTCTCTGTGTGATTTGGGGTTGTCGCATCACCATGGCAACATATCCTGTAATGTGCTGTTGCATCATTTTGTGCGTCTGAGTGTGAGGTTCTGTCTCAGTGGGAGGAAGGTGACAGGAAAGTCACACATGTTCTTATCACAGGAAAATCTGTCTATTTTAATATGTTACAGGCCACATAGGGACTGCAATAGCATGCTGTTGACAAAATTTAAAAACTCAACAAGACAGCAACAATTATGATTATTAAAGATTACGTGAACTAATTTGCTCATTTACACAGATTTTACACTATTTTGATCACTTGCTGTCATAAATTGTGTATTTTTATTATTATCTTTTTTTGCTGGCTGTATGTCCAACAATAGACTAGTTAGTAATGCAAGCGATACCGAGCACTGACATATAGTTTTTAATGGAAATTTTCAGCTGAAAGTGCAAAAAAGCCACATTTTGTAATTAATATGTATTTGTTATGCCAGCCTTGAAAATGTTTCAATTTTTCTGCTTTGAAACAATGTTAATTTTGTATTAGTTTGGTCATCTGTAAGTATAGTTCCATGTTTTATGTTTTATGTTTAAGGTATGAATGAAAATGTGTCAAATGTCTTTCTATACATATATGCAACTCTTCATTTTGAAATTTAACTGTTTGCAAAATGTAAGTAGGTCTAGGGAGATTGCAAACCTTTTTTGTAAAAAGGTGTGAAAAGAAAGGTTTTTTAATAAACAAGAATTTTCTTGGAAGTTTTTGCACGTGTGGTCAATTTTTCATTCCCACTTTTTGTTGTCAGTGTTTGAACAGATCCTTTGTTCCCTCATTGTCCTAAACAGGGTGAACAGGTTGCTGGAGCCAATCCTCAAATACTGAAGATATGAACGTACTTTGAGCACATCATAGTGTTATTTGTTGTTTCTTTTGCTTTTATCTAATACCTTGGAGTATGATTAGTTCAACAATTAGCCCTGCCCCACAAAAATGAACTTAAGTCTTAAATAAAACTTAAAAAACAGAAAGAGCATTAATTGTAGTGGTGAAAAGAGAAAGTGAAGATGCACCTGTTTATTGAGATCAGTATTTTGAATTGCTAAAAACTCAGCTCTGTGTTGCTTATTATTGACAGTATATCGATATATACATATATATATGTATACACAGATATACAGCATTTCAAAAAATGCTTAGCTGTTCTTTAGTGTTCAAATGTGCAATCAGGAACATTTGCAAAACAACATTGTAGAGCCTGACACAGACTGACACCCACTCCCTGAGCTGAACTCTGGCCAAATCCACAGTCAGTTTCAGGGTAGAAGAGTTAATGTTTAACACTTCAATAAAAGGATTAACATCACGTGTAAATACCTTCACTAGATTTTACCCTCATGAATACCAAACGTTACATCTAAGCTTGAAAGCTATAAAGAAAGATAAGATGATAGATGACTTTTTTGTGGTTTCTGAACAGCATCATAACACCAGTTGTAAAATGGGTTAAATATTCTTCTTTGTTTTGGACATTTCCTGTAAAACCTTTTTTCTTTACAACCACCACCCCTTGTTGAACCAAAGATTGATTTACTGAACATTAACCTGGGCCCCTGCTGGTTTTGATTGTTTTGGTGAGAAGGGAGCTTCAGAAGTGGAAAAGGTGATTAGATTTGAATTATACTACACAAATAAATACAATACAACGCAACGATGTCACATATTGTGAACTTTGTGTGTACTTGTGTGAGGAAGGGGAATGGTGAGAAGAATAAATTGTTTCCTGCAAATTCATAGTCATTTGCAGTAAATATAGAGCACCTGAAAGTAGCGTAACTACTCTCAAAGAAAGAAGATGGGACTTTAATTAGCCATCATTTCTCTTTTTTTTATAAACGCACAATCAACTTGTTTTAAATAGATAATTGTAATGATGGTGTAACATGAAAAAAACAACCTGATTTTTTTGGAAATTGGTTTTAAGGGATGCGTCATTGATTTACATTGTTTTTGAGATCATAACTATTTTGTTAAAGAAGACATTGAAGGTGTTTTGGTATAAGAAACATAAAAAGTCCACTAATTGCCAACTGTTTTTTAAATGCCTGGATGCCTATGGGTGTATTCAGACTGGAAAGGTCCTTTGATCTGACAGAGTCTGCTTAATTTGGTCTGGATCAAGTCCTGAACCTTGCGTTTGGTCTGAATTCAGCTTGGCATCCACTGGAGATTTGTGTTTCAAACTAAAGTCTGTAAACAAAACCTGAAGACTGAAGATCTCTTCAGTCATTTGGCCTGAGCGTTCTGAGCGTGGGACACAGATTTGGTGGTGATGTATGGATAGTGTCCTTTTTAATGCACGGAAATGCCAATCATTTGTAAATTGGTCATGGAGGAGAAATTAATAATTGCAGGTTGGGGCCCGGCTGGAATTATATGACACTTATATATGAAGTCTTTCATATATCGGAATAGAGCTGCGAAAAAAAAAATCTTGCAGTTTGTGAGATTTGCACAGCTTCGACATTTCATACCAAGCCTCTTCCAACTGTAGGAACAAGTATTGAGTAGTCACGGTCCAATGTGAACATCGTATTCTGAAAACATGTTCTTGAACTTACCATTGTGTATCTTTCAATGCTAATCGTAAAGGATCAAAAATAAAAAAGACAATGATGACATGTGTTAACTTCAGCAGCCTATAACTCCAGCCCCTTTCATGCTTTCTAATAAAAGAGCGAACTCTTCACATATGCTGTATTTACCGCCTCCAGAATTGACGCAGAATAAATAACGAGGTGTGTTACTAGCTTGGCTGGTAAACCCAGAAAAGATTAAAAGAAGTGAGGTGAATCTTATTTGTCTTTTCACAGAGAATTTTTCAAACCTCTTCAAAATAAGTTTCATTTTCAATTTTAGTTCATTTTTTTTTGCCCACATGCCAACCCCAACATAACTGAAAGCACTCACACACTGACTGACTGAAAAACTGTTTTCTAGGATCCCCTCAACACATAGACAAAACAATCCCAAAGTGGGTGTTTCTGATGAAGGTGGCTCTTGTGGGAAAGCCCTGCACTTTATTGAAACACACTAAAAGGATTTCATGAAATTTAGCGGGGGCTGTTGTGGGGAGATCCAGAGCTGGGTAGAGGGGTTGTTTTGCTGACTAAAAAAAAAAAAAAAAAGTTGTTCCTCCTCCACATGCGTTTTGTTCTGTGACATCTCTATATCATGTTGGTAAATGACAATATGACTTATCTAGTTCCTCTAGAAGAATTTCCCTGTGCTGATGAGACTGGTGTGTTATGAATACAGAAAACAATGAAACAAATCAAAAGTTTCACACAGAAAACCCTTAAAGATCAACTCTAATGAAAATGATCTTTTTGAAAAGATCTCAGAATCTGGATTTTGTCTAACAATGACATAGTCATAATTAAAAGACTACTAGGAATGCTTTTACAAAAGATCAAAAGATGATTGGAGCGCGACTTTAAACAAAAGAAGACATTTTTTCAAGTTAATTGATCATAAACTTTTTTTTTCCACATACAGTCTAAACATTATGTTCTGATGGTGTAACGTTCAAGACCAGTAAAGGGATTTTGGTATCAATTCAATGCTGTTACTTTTTTTTTTAATTTCTTTTACTTCAAATGACAGCAACTTAGACTAATATTCTAAAAAAAACCATGAAATAATCAGATTGAAATAGATGGCACTTGTCAGCCAAAGTAATGGTTGGTTATTCTGTCCCTGGACTCCCCAACATAATTCAAATAATATGCTTGTATAAATAAGTGAAATTTTGTAAATGTTTGTTGCTGTTTGCATGTTTGTCACTACTTTTACAGCTCTTTACACCCAGCTGGGAACTACAGACAAGCATTGTTCATCAAGCTTAACAAAAAACACAAACTGTGATCAGGTCAAACAGATAATTAACAAAATAAACAAATAAACAAACACAATGTTAATTGCTTTTATGGAAGCTTAGTTAGTTTGATGCAGAAATTGGATCTGAGTTTCCGTTGAAATGAATAACTTCTTGATGACGGATCATTTGATACATATTGTAAATTGATCCTTTGCCCTTTCAAACAATAAAACAGTTTGTGACTTTGCATGTAGGGCATTGCACTGAATTCCTACAATCACAGCTACAGCCAAAGTCAGACTGGGGTGGATCTAGAGTGGCCAGTTGACAGAAAAATCATTCATCATGGTTTCAGCACAAGGGGCTCACAGAGGCCAAATTTCATGCTGCAGCACTCACTATTCTTTAACTATTTTGGCTGTGGCACTGGACAGCTTGAAATATGGCACAGCAATCCTATTATCACGGCTCACTGAGTTTGCATCCATTCAGTCAGATGAGGGTTTTCCCCTCATTCCTCTTGGATTAGATTAAGTTTGTCTTATCTCTGTGTATTTTATTCAGGATGCCTGGGGGTTTAATTGGTTTGTGCACTTCAGAGGATCGTGTTTGAAAGTAATTTCTCCTTGGTGTGATACCTTAAAATCATGCCTAAAATCCCACTATGAGTGGAAGTGTCTAATGTTTTCTATTGAAATACAAAGTTTGGATTTTTTCTTTATGCTTCTTTGCAGGAAATGTGCAAACAGTCGCATTAACTTGGAAATGAATAACTCAACTAACTTTAAGTGTGGTATGTTGGTTTAACTGTAGCTTTTCATCTGAGCTGAACTTTGTGTGTCATATGATCCACAGTGTGGGATTTCCCCCTTTATCGGTCAGCGTCAGCCAGGTCTGGAATTTCACTTTAAGCTAATATTTGTTTGGGTTTTTAGAGAGCTGAAAGAGAATTGGTGAAAGACAAAAGAGGAAGAGATACAAGAACAAAGACAAAGTAAGTGAGTTTCACAAAAATCACATCTAATCTTTCTTTTTCATGCTTTATTTCTCCACTAAGATTAAGTCTCTTCCCAGTCGTGGTTTTACACAAAGTCTTGACTTTAATTTCGAGGCAAATAAAGCCTCTCTGGGGGGTTTCAAACAGCCCCACACACAGGATAGAGCACAAAGTGTCCCATTGAGACGTGTGAGAGGACCCAGGGTGCCTGGTCCTACAACAAGCTGTTATTCTACAGCAGATGGACTGAAGCTCATGGAGTAGGAGGCTTTTCACTGTATCAATTGTCAAACAAGCAGTCTTTAGGAATTTCAGGGTAGAAGGAAAAGTAAATCACTGCATTGTGTCTCACAAAAACAGCTCACAGTGAAATGAAAGGAGCCGAATTAGGTTTAGCCGTATCTTTCTGACTTTGTTGGCAAATTTACCATCCACACACAAAAAAGAATATTTTAGAGTGAATAGAACAGAAAGAATTTCTTTTTTTACTTTCTACGTTGTTTTCTGTTCCAAAAACCCATTTTGAGAAGTTTAGAGATCTTGCATATCATCCTCATATGATCACGCCGCCTGATTATCATGTGTGGAGCTTTTCAGCGATGAATCACGTGACGTTTTTGGATCCTTTTTCTCCTACTGACTTGTGCTGAATTAAGCGTGACCGTGACAAAGCAGCGTGATGAAACAACATCAACACAGTAAAAGTTGCTTGAGTTTCCATGGCAGCGAATCAATTCAAAGCCTCAGCTGCCAAACTTTCATATCAGCAGTTTCATCTCCATGGCTGCTGATGAAAGTCTGTGTAGCAGATGATAAAGTGTATGATGATACTGAAAGAAATAATTAAAAAGCTTTTGAGAGAGAAATCAGACTGAATCAGCCTTAAGGAATAAATGTTTAGTAAAAACAGCTTTTTTTATGTCAGCAGCCATTTTGATTGTGGTTAGGTTGATTTCTCCTTTTTTTTAGGAAGTGAAATTAAAGTTATTAGTTTCATCATCCCTTATGAAAAATATTTCTCATCATTTGCTTGCCTATCATGTGAGAGGTCAGCCTGACTGGCTTGTAATCATGTCATTCCAACCATTGATGCAGCATGTGATGCATTGCTACACTTTAAATATTTTTTGCATTTTACTTACAAAGCATAACATAAATTGTACATTTTTGCACAGAAAAACCCATCTGTTTAGTCATTGTGCATCAGGTGAATTATCACTGTCTCTTATCTCTTCATAATAATGTTTTTGACCAGCATTTGACTCATCCTTTTTCAGCACTTACCCTGTGAAATCCGTTCCAAAAAAACCTACTCTGGAGCCTCGATGCATCCGCTGCATCGCTGTCTTCTGACCATCTGTTACAGAGTCCTGCGTGGTTCTGTCTAGTCAGCAGACTTTTCCTACCAAAGACATTAATGGATTAACAGTCTCCCACACAAGCTGTCACCACATAATTCACTGGTGTGGACTAACTGCTGCCAAACTATCATCTCTCTTTGTACACTGACAAAGAAAAAATAAACTGCAGAAAGACTAATGTTACTACAGACTCCCTGATTTTCTAAACTTCATGTTTAGGTAGAATGTGTTCATTCTATAGGGATAAATGCACATATGCTGGAAACGTTCCTCTAAAATTCTATTTCTTTGTGTTTGTACGTGGTAGCTATTTTGGATTTTATGACACGATTCTTTTTTTAATTATATAATGGATTAGGAAGTCTTAAACCCCTTCTTAGTTCCGTTACGCCATGACCTCCAGTTCCAGGGCGGGCTTGCAGCTAAGTGTGAAGCAACTGGGATGAGATTTAACACTTCCAAGTATAATGCCATGGTTCTTATAGGTGGAATGCCCCTGCCAAGCCAGGACAGAATGATTTTTCCATGTGGAGGAGTTGAAGTGGGTGTTCTGTTGAGGATGACAATTAATGGATCTGTGCGCTGTGTAATGCAGGTAATGCAGACCTCGCACCAATTTGTTTCGTTGAACCTGAGAACAAAACTCTCATTGTACTGGTCAATCAATGTTTCTGTCACAACTGCCCTTTAATGGACATGGGCTGTTTGGAGGCAAAAAATGGACAAACCAGTGTGAGCTGGTGGCCCAAGAAAAAATTTAAGATGGTAGACCACTGGGCAGCATAAGAGCATCGTACGACAGCATTACCTGTACGTCATAAGTACGTGTAACTTACATATTCTTAAAAATACTTCATGATGCACTTTACCTCACACAACAACCATATGTTCCATTTTCATGACATCCCTTTAGGTGGCCACAAGGGAACTACATCAACAAGAGGCATTTGAGGGGATTAGAGTATCTGGCGAGAATGGCTCTCAAACGCTTTATAGGTGAATATTACAGGTATGTCCAACAAACAGGATGATCCATAACAAGCTGGAGAGAGAATATGTTTCCACTGGCTTGGGAATGCCTTTGTTTCCTCATGTAATAGCTGGAAGATTGGGTTGTCAAAGGGAGGTCTGCCCCCACCAACCAAAACCTGAAGAAGAGGATGTTTCACTTGCACCCTTGTATATGAATGAATCCAATTTTGCCATTATCGAGACTTCTTAGACATAACTGTCATCTGATTGAGTTTATGGCCACTGCAGAAGTCAAGTGATGTTTATGTTTGCAAACAAGAACTTTTTTCAAAGTTTGATTGTTTTTTTTTGCATTTAAAAATGTACTTATTTTGATGTTTTATACATCCAATGCTTTTTGCACAAAACAAGACAAACAGTAACCACCCCTTCCCCACCCTACCTACCCACCCTTCTTTCTTTCTGATGTTTTTCAAATGTACCTATTTTAAATAAATGTATTTAAACCAGTGTTTGCTCAAAGTTTTCCACGTAGACATGTATAAACTCACTCATGCTTCCTGGCAGATATTTGCATAGAAAACACATTCCCACTTCTTTTTTACATCTTGCACTGTCACCTCATGTTGGTACATCAGCGGTGAACAGTGCATTACTTTACAGTGCATACATTAAGAGTAAGTAGAATGGTTAGAATCTGTCGATGAATTCCAATATGTTTTGTGATGCTTTCTGCAGTGTAACTGTGTAAGTGTCAAATCCTCTTATTGTGAAAACTCAAAAGCCACGTCTTGAAAATGTTGCTTTTGCAACAGAAATAACCTGTAACTTAGGGCCTTTGATCTTCTTAAGCACAGGAAAAAATGTTCTTCTTTCACCACAGAGCTGTTTTTATTTTCCTCAGCTTCACAGGTTTATTGTTGCGTGGGCGACGCATCTGGCTTCATTGACACCTAAAAAACAGGAAGAAGAGTGAATCTTGTTTTGCGTGTGTTTACACCACAGGATGCTAGTTACTCATTGCAATCTTTCCATGCAGTTCAGCCCATGCACTGTGGACCCCCTTGACTTTTTCAAATCTATAAATACCTTGTCGTTGTGGTTCCACGTGTTATTCTGAGTTCACCGACATTAAAAAGTGAATGTCTACAACGAGTACAACCACACATTCAATCATGCTCAGATCTGTGAAAGACTATCACAGTTCTGAGCTGCTTTCTGGTCAAAGTCATCTGGACTGCCATGTGGTCCTGAGCAGAACACTGTTGGCTCCCTAAACTGTAACTGAGCTGCTTATAATTTTCAGTGCAACACTTAATTCAGAAACTTTTGCAAATCGTAAAAAGGTTAAAACATACAGTTTAAAGTTTTTATTGAATGCTGCCCTAAATTTCCATAATATTGTAAAACAAATTAGAAAGAGTTTTTAATAACTAAACCTTATGGTGAATTACAGAGGTTGTTGTATCTGAAACACGCAACACCCCATCAGTTGTCTTTTCTAAATGACAGCATTTAGTGAAACATACAAGGTAATTGTGGTCAACAATGAACACATTGTAACCCCTTAATGTTGGACTTCTTTTCAAATAATCAGTATGATGCTAAATTGAGTGGAGTCCTGGATTAAATTGTTCGTTGCAAATTAGCGACATACTGCATGAAGGGGTCAATGCACACTTGGACTCAGCCTCATTCACAGGCCGCATTTTGCTGGACTTTTAAACAAAAGAATCAACAACAAATGTGCTTCCTGAAGTCTTTGATGAAAGTGTTGTTTTAGCATCACCTCTATTTAATGTAAAGATGCTTTGATCACAAAGGTAGGTGTAATGAAAGAAGGCTTTACATAATAAACCATTTGTTCTGTACATAGCAGACTAGCTTGAATAATAATGTTATTTTAAGGAGTGAATTGAAGTTTACCTGTGAAGGATGCAAATATGTCACATGTCTGACCTATGTCTGACTTATGATGTACTGCACATGTATTTTTTATAGTCCGTTATTTTATTTAAGCTTTTTCTATGAAAAATTTCACACTGCAAGAAGCCATAAAAAAGCTGTTTAGGATTTTTTAGAGTAGTGTCTGGTTAAAAAGCGGGATTTTAAATGAGGAAAACATAGTTTGACATTTAAGAAGAGGTGTCAAAAAGCAATTAAAGTAAAAGATCCATGCGGGATGTAAATGTTTTAAACCTTTTAATGGCGCAAAGTCTGAGCACAAACCATGAGAAGCGAAATATTTAAATCAAACTAATGAAAACGTACCAGAAATGCCAGTTACTGAGAGGAAATTGGTTCTGGCTAAGCAACCCCACTGATACAAAAGCTCGCTTAGACACACTCACATGGGTTTTGGCTGGAATTCATGAGGAAAGAGCATTACAATGGCCCACACACTACTGAGAAAACAGAAGTTACTAATTAGGTTGTAATTGTCCCACAGCAGTCTGGCTGAATTCTTCCTCTGCTCTCTTCCTCTGTCTCCAGATGTTTGACTTCCTACAGCTTCAGATTTGCTGGTAGAGCTGTTTCATGTTCTGTCATCACAGCAGGCCATGTTGAGCTGATGGTCAGGATTAATATTGAGCCAAGCTGAAGAACAAAACAACATACAGTACAAGGTATGGAACAACACTCCTATAAAAGTATTTATCTTTTCCTGACTTTTTACATTTTTTTAAATTATGATTTAGTCTGTAGAACCATCCAACTAAAGTCTTTATAAAAATGCTCAATATTTTTAGAAATTAATCTTTATCACTTTTATTTTTCTAAAGAGCAAATTATTAAATTATGAATTATTAAAAAGTGTAGAGTAATTTTCTGTATGTCCATAGTATAGTGAACAGGATTTTTCTATTTGTTTTTAATGAAGAACAGAAGGAGGCTTGTAAGAGGAAACATACATTTCCTGTTGGACTGGAGTGTGACGCGTACTTTGTAATCTTAACAGGCAAGAGCACGACACTGGGAAATGAAAGATCCTTCGTGAAGGGTGCAACCGCTGCCAAAGCGCATACACACATCACAGAGACAGAAAACGATGCGGTCAAGGGTCAGTAAAACAGTTACAGAGGAAGGGAATGGACATCATAGCCACCCACTTCCCCTTGCCTCACATTTCCTCCTTCAAAGAGTTTAAAGATTGCAGCAGTAGATCTCCCACATTTTGTGGCTGGGAGATGTGGGAGGACTCAGCCCTCATGGGGAGCATCATAACCCCCCCAAAAGTCTGGTTTTGTTTTTAAAGACACACCAGACTGCGACAAAACTAAACATATCATAAATGTCATTGACCTTAGGAAGTAACTGCTGTTGATCACCCCTGAAGATAAAAACAGCAAACACTAAAAGAGGAAGCCTAAAAATAGAAAAAGAACCCTAAACTTTAGAATGAATTCACAAGAAATTTGTAAAATGCTTGATCCATACAGCAATTTTTATGTAACAAGAAATCCACACAAGCATTCTAAAATACACAAGTAAGCTAAAAAAGCTATCTGCCAGACAGAATCACAAGTATTTTTGGACAAATTGTCCATATTATTTTAGTTAAACCTAATTGTAGTTCATTTTCATTAAAGGGACAAAAAACTCGCCCAATAAGTTGATATTACTCATTTTAAAACAAAATGTAAACAAAATGAGAATAATATCTAAATGCAAGTTGGCCCATCTTAACAAATCCTCACAAAACCTAAGCACCTTATCTTGGAACATAAATCTAAGTTTTGTTTCCAAACTTATGACGTTGAATACTAGTCTAACTAGACGACATTGGTCGAACTTTCAGATAGCATCCTTAAAAATGAATTAAAAAATGATTTGAGTTGCTTTTAATAAAAAAAAAAATCAAGCAAAGGATTTTGACTGATTTTGCTAATAATTTCCTTATTTCTAGATTTTAGCTCTTAATAAGACAAAACATTCTCGACTGTGCTTATTTTGAGAAAAGCTTTAAAAAGCAAGGCCTTTGAATAATATGAATTTTAATACGGAAAAAAAGGGGTCACAACATTATGGTTCGACTTTTTTAGTATAATTAATGCTTTAATAGATCTTTCTATACTGGTTTTGTTTTACTCTGATCATCAAACAAGAACTTCACATTTAATGGCTCCAGTGTGTGTCATGTATTGCATGTATAAGTACAAATAGTTCTACTACGATTGAGAGCATTTATAATGACATAATTTAAATGTGCGTGTACTTTATTAGGTACACCTTGCTAATACAGGCTTTGACCCCCTTTTGCATTCAGAACTGCCTTAATCCTTGGTGGCATCAATTCAAAAAGGTACTAGAAGCATTCCTCAGAGAGTTTGGTTCTTATTGACATCACGCAGTGGATGCAGATTTGTCGGCTGCCCATCCATGATGCCAAAATCCTATTCCGCCACATCCCAAAAGGTGGTCTATTGGGTTAAGATCTGGTGACTGTTGAGGCTATTGGAGTATTCATGTGATGTTATTGTCATGTGATGGTTGGAGCTTTATGACATGGCGCATCATCCTGCTGGAAATAGCAATCAGACGATGGGTTCACTGTGGTTATAAAGGGATGGACATGGTCAGTAACAATATTCAGGAAGGCTGTGGTGTGCCAAGAAAATACACACACCATTACACCACCAGCAGCCTTTGTATGGTGGTGGTGTAATGGTGTGGTGAACTGCTACTCACTGGATATTTTCTCTTTTTTGGACCATTCTCTGTAAACTCTGAGATGGTTGTGGATGAAATCCCAGTGTCAGAATACTTTCCAGAATACTGAGAATAACCCGTATGGCAACAATAATGTCGCGTTCAAAGTCACTTGAATTGCATTTCATCCCATTCTGATGCTCAGTTTGAACTGCAGCAGATCTTGACCATGTCTACATGCATAAATGTTTTTGCTTTGTGATTGGCTGATTAGAATTTTGCATTAATGAGCAGTTGGACAGGTGTCTGTTAAAAAGTGGCCAGTGAGTGTAAATAATATGTACCTACTTTTACTTTTATTTTTTTTTACTTTTCCAATCAAGTCAATTAATCATCAAACATTTAACAAATCTATTTAGACACATACATTTCTTTTTTGTTGTCTTATTTGTATTTTCTGGTTTGATTGCTTGAAATAAAACAATTCCATTTCCAATTATGTACTAACTTCTGTAATGTTTTGTTTCCTGCGTGTGCTTAGATTTTTTGGGTGCTTTTCCTTGTGGATTTATTCTAAATGTAGTCCTCTAATGTCTGAGGTTCACAGGAAAATTGGTTAACTCCATAACTCTTTGGGGAAAGATGAACATTTTTTGCTATTTATTTCTAATTGTCGTGATAAAAGTTGTATGAAAAACTGCAAACAGCTAGACTTGTTTTATTTTGTATTATTGAAGATGTTCAATCTCTTTTCCAAAAGACTACATATTAATATTAATAAGTTCAGCAGTGGGACCCTGGCAGAGTAATTCGCCTAGATCAAAGTCACATTTTCTGTCCACCACGTTGAAGAATTCCTTACAATGACAGAGTGACCTCCTCAGATGAGGAAAGCACAGTTTTTCAGCAACATTTATTATCATACGAGTTGTAAATTCTGGTCCACCAGGCAGGTTTTAACAAAGTCATTTGGTGAATGTATTTGATAAAGTGGTTTAAACCAAATCAAACAGGAGGAAAAGAAGATGACTTTGCCAAAGCAGCAGAGTGAGAAAGCAGTCACATTGCTGAGGTAAGTCTGGCAAAAAGCCAGAGCGGTGCAGCACAGTAAGTGCAGTGTAATCTGCTGAAGAATTGATCTAATGCTGAAAAAGCTGTTAAGAGCTTACTGGTAAAGTTTTTGTTTGTGTTCTCATTTACAAGGACCAAGAAATCCCATTAAAAAAAAGACAAATTTCCGTTTTGAAATTGTCTTCAGAGTGAAGATAAGAAAGACTCAATTCAAAAACGATTGGAGGGTGTAAAACTGTATATCTCTGATTTCACACTAACTTCTCTGTGCTGCATTTACAATTTATCGGCAACATCCTTTTTATGTCTCCTGGTTGGCAGCTGCTGTAGCCTCAGGCATTTTGCTCATCCATAAACCTGTCCATTTTGTTACTTATGAAACCTCTTCTGAGAGAGTCTCACTTTATTTCCATAAATGTTATTTTCACCACAAGAAATATGTCTTTACTTCTGTCTTTAATGTTTATTCATGAACTTATAGAGGAAACATTTAGTTTCCTTTGATTCTTTTCCTCACAGTTTGCATCTGTATTAAATTTTAGGTATTTTATTTTTTGTTTTGTTTTGTGAGATGATAACTTACATGTTTTTCCATTAAGTTTACTATCATGGTGGGAAAAAAACAAAGTGAGGTTGAAGAATTAGGATCAAGTTATGCAAGGATTTTTGGAAAAATTGTCACAAGCCACGTAGATTTGGGCAACCTGCTTTTATTACCTTGTATTGTGGTTTTCAGAAACCCGGAACAACTATATGAAATCCAGTCTGAACTATGTGACTTGCTGTTTCTGTGTCATCACACAGTGAGATCTTGATACTGTACATACCTATCAAGTTTCTGATACTTGCTAACGTCACTACCCGTATCTTAAGAGAACATTGAATTCTCAACCATGAGGAACAAAATGCAGAATTCTCAGCACAGTTTGTTCCTGGTTTATTTTTCATAATGTCTAATGAAAAAGGTTGGAGGCCACAAATCCTTTCACCATGATTTCTCAACTACTGGTTATCAAAAGGTTGCTGTTGCCCACAAAATTTTCTAAAATATTTTTGCCTGTTTGGTAAGATCATACAAAAGGTTCAAGCAAAAGTTTCTTTAAGAAAAGACATCGGTTCTATTCAGGAGATGACAGGGGGAAAAAAATGAAGCATTTGGCTTGATATTAGCTGAAAGTCTGTGCCAGTTAAACATTTAAACTTAAACTTAAACATTTCCATATTTGAGGCAAAACTCTATCATTCCATTAAGAACCCACTCAAATGTTTTTGGTGTTTTTACCATGTTCTTGTGGCATGTTCCTCATGATGGAAGACATACAGTATTTGAAAGAACTTAAATTAAAACTGCATTCCTAAGTATTTCTTTATTCAAGTCGCGATAAATCAGGAGCAGATGAAAAACTACTGTTTGAAAAAGCTTTCTTTTGTGCTGCAACAACTGAAATGGCTGGGCCAAAGTCTCAAAGTGTCATAGTCTCAGAGACTTTGTATATATATATATATATATATATATATATATGAATGAATATATATGAGACTTTGGCCCACCCATTATATATAATCATAATTAAAAAACCACAAATGCTTTTAGAACATATCAAAATATAATTGGACTTTAACTGTTATTTTTCCAAAAATTACAGCCAGATATATTGCTTCAAATGTACACTTTAAAATTATCATGCATTTATCTCTAACCTTTAAACAGATCTTTTAACAGTGTGTTGAGTTTTGTGGAGTTGAATCTTTTTCCAATCTTCCTGACTGAAAACAGTGCTCTGTTTTGCGGCTCATCAAGGGTAGAAGTGCAAACCTGAGTGTATTTGCCTTGCAGTGCTTTGTAGTTCATGCGCACACAGAAAACACTTCAAATCTGGTTTGTTTATCTGTACTTTGTCCTTTTCTGAACTCAACGTTAAGCTCATTTGTGGATGTTTATTTATACAAAAACATTCAATGTTCACAGATCAATGTTTTCATGCCTGCTTTACATCATATCCTCCTTCACATTAAAGTAATTCATGATAACACAAACACACACAGAGATTCTTTAAATTGTTTCAACTGACTTTTTTTTATGCCTAAATAACATGAGGTAAAAACGGCTGGTTTGTGAAATCTCATGGTAGCAGCTTGAAAAGCAGCATACCTGTTATCCTTTCGTCAGCTGATAAAACAACATACCTTACAAGCTTTAGCAGTGATGTCAAGCTATTATTACTAGTTCCTCATCACAAGATTTGAGCTATTTAAACAGAACATCTAATGCTCCCAAACCCATTCATTTGTCACACCTGTGCCATTATGAAAAAAAAAAACCTATACATTACTAGATATTTAAAGATTTATCATGTGCGCTAATGGAATGTTTCCTCTCATATTTGTAACCTTTTTTGTTTATAGTAATTTCTTTTTAAGGAAAGCATGATTTGTTTGCTTTCCTAAATCTGTGATTGGGGCTTTTACAAAAGAAATGAACATTTTCATGAAGCTATACAGAATAAAGGATTACTTTCACTTTGCATATACTCTTTCATGTTTTTTTATAAACATTTTTATAGGCAGTTATTCAGTGCTTGTTTAATGTGAATACCGTTATAGTAAAGGAGACAGATTTTGAACAGTATTACTGAGACCACAATACCCTATAGGGACATTTAGGCAATTTCATATGATTTGTCTAGTTTTACACTTGCTGTCCTGAAGAAAGCTGTTGAAAGAAAACTGATAATGTTTCCTATTGTCCTTATTTTCAGTTTGTAGTTTTAGAAAATATCTATTTCTTTTAGCAACTGTAATGTGATTCACCAGTACAGGTGTTCTGCTTTTCCAGGGTTTTATTTCTGTTGGTTTCACAAAGTAGCTCACTTTGATAACATCATACCTTCACTTTCCCGTCACCAGAATTTGTGACTTCCATCTGGAGGGTTGCTAAAAATAAATTAAACAGATAAAAATAAATCATTTCATGTTCTATTTTTGCTGCCATTTTATTAAACATGTAGATACATTTTGAGGGACCAATGGAAAAACTCGTCACCTGGTCTTGGTAGATTTGAATTTCATTCCGTACAAGAATAAAAGGGAATTTCCATTAGAATATTAAAGTTGGAAAATAATGCAAAACTGAGAAATGTAGTGACAGGGGATTCCCATGACAAACAGCAGATGTGTAGATCTTTACAAGTGTACATTTTATCCGTTTGTTGTTCATTCACATATGTTTGCACAAGGAAAGAGGAAACAGCTTAAGTGGTTGTCTTTGAGCAGTAACACTTGCTGCACATCAATCTGTAAAGAGTCATAAAAGTGTTTCTGAACAGGAGCCTCCCACAGCAAGAAAAACAGATGTCAGTTATCTCCAGATTACACAACAACTTATTACACAGGTTCAAACTAAGAAATATGTCTAAAAAGAAACTAAATTCTAAATTCTCATGAATCTACTGAAAATGTTATACAGTTCCTAGCCACATTGTAAGAGGAATTGTAAAGGAGTTTTTCAGGAGAGGGGATTGTCAAGTAAAAAAAGGGCATTGAAGAGGGGATGAGTCAGACAACTGTACAAATTAAAAGAAAAAACTGCTTCAGTGGATGCTCAAAAATCCCTAACAAAATGAATGAGATAAACTTAGAACTGTGTGAGGCTGACAAACACATTTAGAGTCTACAGGTGTTTGTGTTAGAGCTCAATTTACAAGCTACTGAATCATTTCCAAGCACTAAGTTTCACATAACCTACGGAATTCCTTTCTGAGTAATGGGGTTGCTGGAGCCAACCCAACTACTACACGCCAAAGGTGGGTTACACCTTGAACAGGTCAACAGTCTGCTGCAGGGCCACACACTCACATGCACACCTAGGGGCAATTTTAGAGACACCAGTTAACCTATGAAGCCTGTTTTTGGACTATGGGAAGAAGCCGGAATGCATGTTTGAGACCCACCCATACATGTGGAGAACAGGTAAATTCCACACAGAAAGGTCCCAGTTGGTTTTTGAGCCAGGGGCTTTTGACCATGAGGTGGGAAAGTCAACCACTGCACCACAGTGCAGCCACAGCACTTCAACTTGTTTCTGGTAAAATATTCACATGGTTTGCTTGCATTGATTTAGAACATTTGGCAAAAGTGTCATTACGAACTACATTAGTGTTAGTTCGCCCATAACTATTATTTTGCTCTAACCATTGTGCTCGCTAACACAGTATTTAAATATTGTCAGTACTTTTCAACTACATTGTATGGCTGCGCTTTAGATCGGAATGATCTTTATATCCGTTTGTGAATCCCAACACTGCTGCTTTTTGGTGCATTCTGATGCCTTGTTCTGAACATAGACGGTGACACGTTAATCCATTTTCAATAAACTTTATTTTTGTCCCAATTTCCCCCAAAAATGTTACATACAAAAACGTGATTGAAATTGAACATTTCCTTGTGTCAAGAACAAACAATTACACAATAAATAAAAAAAACCAAACATGTATAAATAAAAAAGTAATAAATAAACAAGACAATATGTGCCAAAATAAAAAGACTTCTAAATTGGCAGATGGCTTTCACAATGTTGGATTTTCTTTGAGAACACATGTATGTAATACTTGCATTCCAGGTCACAGTTTTTAGGATACAACTCTGGATCAAGAAAGCAATGTAAACCAATACAGGTTACAGTACAACAGTACAATGTTTTCTCTCTTCCATAGTAGATATTATTGGGATAAATACTTGTAACAGTTGTTCTAAAAGCTTATACCAGGTAGTGAGGAGTGTAGTGCTTCTGGATTTACTTTTAATACTTGGCTCAAAGTACAAAAGTAAATCCTAAATTTAAAACCCATCTCAAATCTTGCCTCCAGCTTGACATTCACAAAGGGTTGTTATTGCACTATACAGACATCCCTCAGAAAGGCACTTTTATCCACGCTCTCTGCCCTCGTTTTCCAACCAACAGCTACGTTTACCAACAGGTGTGCGGCCAACACACAATCACCTACTGCAAGTGACATTTAAAACTATTATTTAAAAAAGCCTAACCATTTTGGTTTCTCTTTAAAAACAAGTAAAATATAACAAGTGAATTTTTAAAAGAATACCAAAAAAAAAAAAAAGATTTTCCAGATGAAATTTTTAAGAAAAAAAAAAGTGCAAAATGGTGTTGTTCCCATAGCCGGTGTAGCATGCCGTGTACCGCATCCGTGAAATTTGTATCCAAAAGTGAAGTTGGAGCAAAAAAAAAAAAAGCAGCAATAAATCATGAAACTTTGAGCATTGCTGTCATGAAATAAGGCCAGAAATAAAATCTTGTGCATGTGGGGGTCAAGATTTAAAGTGATCTTATAGCTGGCTCATGTATAAAATGTAAGGAACAAATGAATGTGTGCATGCTCCACAGAGGGCAGAAACCAACAGAGGGTAGGAAGGTCACTCTTCAGTCAGATTTTCATCTCCAAGCATCTCTGCTTAGAGATCACAGTTGCAGTCGATAGAGTGGGAGAGCTTGCTGCTAAAATGCTTTTGGAAAAGTGAGCCTTATTGCATTTCAGCAACAAGATCATCCCAGTACAGTTGCAAGCGATTTGGACAGTTTTAGTGTTTAGACACCGTTGAGAAAGCAGGCCTGCTAAGTTTGGTAAAATTGCAGGTTTGTTTGCTTCCAAGAAGCATCGTTTCTGAGTAGATGAGAGAAGGTAACTTAGTTGTTTGTGTAGGCATCTGCCATTAAGAGATCCATCATGAAAAAAAAGAATTAATCTCTTCTTGCGGGTATGAGTACCTTCCATGTGGTCACCTTCGAAGCATAAGCAGGGCAGGCACAGAATCTCGAGGCAGATGCTGATTTGGGCAGCTTCCAGACTGCTTGACATTCATCAAGGTCAGTCAATCGGATAAACTAGACAACAGTCCAGACAAGATATCGCTCATGAGTCTTTCACCTGTCAGGCATCAGTCACTCTCGCCACTACCTGAAGAAATCAACATGGCTGACTAAGATGATGTTGTACTGGTCATGCTGCCTCTAAGGCAAGTGTCACTCAGTTGGCCTGGGAGGCACAGAGCTGTACTTTCAGGCATCCGTGTGGTGTTGGAGCAGCTGGACCACGTATCTGAGTCTGTGGCGCAGCTCAGACGTGCAGCCCATCTCCTTCAGCATGCTGAGGAGGTATGTGTACGAAACACGCTCTCGGCTGATATACGTGAGCAGGTAGGAGTCGTCAGATGACTTGCACACGATGATCTTTGTGTGGTCTGTGTAAAAGTTAACCTAAACAGGAAGAAAACAAGAACTGGTGTAAGGAAAATTAGCCACAATCAAAAAATCTTCTAACGCTAGTTTGATGAAAGTATCATGACTGTATTGGTGGTTGGTACTAACCTGCAGAGTGCCGTTATTGAAGAGCATGACAAGAGCATGGTCAGTCTTTACCCACTGAAGGAGCAAAGGAGGAAGCGCAGAGGCCTGCTCCTCACAGTGAAGATCTCCACCCTGAAGAACAGAAAAACCCTGGGTTTAGCTCAACTGATGTTTGCTTAACTTTGAAAACCTTCTGACAAAATCAGTTTCATCTTTTAGTTACTGAATAGCCATCAAAAATAGACCAAATTAACTGAAAAACTCTAATCAAATCTCCACATACCTCCATAAGGTTCTGCTCCATGTAGTTTGCCATGAGTTCCACTATCTGCTTCTGGCTGCGAAGCTGTTCAGGTAGAGAGTTGGCTGCGAAAGTGAAGTGCTTATTGTTGGTCAAGCAGTAATGAACTGTCCTGTTGGGAAGAAAAACAAAACCCTTTTAATGAAATTGCATTTGATAACGAGCTTAAACAAAAAGAAAAGCCTGACTCTAGCACAGTGTCAAGCTTCACTTGATGCTATGAAAAGCTGACTGAGGTACTTACTGACGCTGGTCGCAGAGACTGAGATGTGTTCCCTCGTTGAAGAGAACCCCTATGTTTTGGTTTGAGAGCTGGTAGCCAAAGCCATATTTGTTTGAGTAGTCAACCCATTTAGTCACCCACAGGAATGACTGGGGTCTTGATAAGCACGGGGGGTTTCTATTGGCTGGAAAGATGAGAAAATGGTAAGCCATCTCAAATATGAGCTCAAAAAAAAAAAAAAAAAAAAAAACCAAAACAAATGAAAATATGAACACAGATGAGTAATGTTCTGGTGGTTTGGTTTTAATCTTACCTGCAGGCATTGCGGTCAGGCAGTCCTTTAACACCTTCATGGCAGTTTCAGCAACAGCCGCAGGAGTCAGGACATCCTCACATGCTGGGAAAGCAATGAAAATCCTGATAAGACAAATATACAAACACCAAGACGGATATTTTAAAAGGCAGACTAGAAACTTACGTTCAGTGCCACTGGCCATGGTGCCTTTAAAAGAGCGGGAGATGGACTTCCTGGATTCCTCCTCAGCAGGAGTCTGCTCCAGGGGCACAGAGCTGACCAGCTGACCCGTGGGAGAGGTCACCTGAACGATAACATTAGCTTATTATAGCAGATGGAAGAAAAAAAAAAAGCCAAATGGCTGCATGCAACAGAATTCGATTGTTTTAAACACATTAGGAACAGGAGCTTAGTTTACATTGTTCCTTATCTCCACTTGCTTTAATAATTTAAATAATATAGAGTGAGTGGACGTTAATGGACAAAAGCCAGCTTCTCAGAGCTGCCTTATTATGTTATCTAGGAAATATTTGCCTCAACAATGAGGTTGGCATTTGATTCTATTAATAGAAACTAGACGAGCTTGATTAGGGATGGGCAACTGCATATCCTGCTGTTCCAGCATTTTGACACTAATCCAGGTGAGAAAGAAAATGCTTTTCAACAGAGCGCATCATGCGTCATGTTGCTGGATTCTCAAAAATTCTAGTTTTGTGTAACAGAAAAGGTCTTCTTACAAAAAAAGTTCTTTATTCTAAATGCAAACCTCTCCAAATAAATAAACAAAATAAAATAAAAATATCAACAGTTACAAGTGTCAAACTGAACTCTCAAAAGCCTCATTTCCACTGAGTGGAAACTGTCCCCTAAATTAAACTAAGATGCTTCTGCATTCTTGACCAGCAAATGTGTAAACCACATTGAAAAATATTAACTAATCTAAAGAAGATAATTCTCTGATGAAGCAATGTGGCTAAATCAGTAAACTGATGGACAAACTCATTGCAGTTTTTTCCTGCCTTCGTGTTGAGGTTTTGTTACCGGGCAGATTTGATCATTTTTTGTTTTAAGCAACAGAGGCTCCCGTTTTCAAGACAAACTGATGAAAGTAAGTAACGCATGAAAAATTTACCTCGCTGGGTCCCACGGTTTTGTAGCTTATCTGCCGGTTGATGGAGCACTTAACGATGCCCGACACAAGCTTGGAGATGTCCCTGTCCTCTTTTTCTTCACATGGAATTTTCTCCACTGCAAAACAATGGCAGACATTCCTTGGAATCACTTGCAGAAAAGGTTGTGGTTTTTTTTCTTCTTTTTACTCTTAGAAGTTTTATCAAGTTTATACGAGTACAGCTGCTGCTTTACCTTTTGATTTTTTCTTGCCAAAGAGGCTCTTGGCCATTTTTGAGAAGAATTTCTTGGCGGGGCTGGGCGGGTGGAGCTCTGGCACAGTCATACAGCTGCTGGGTGGAAGCTTGTCTGGAGTAAAGCCCTAACAAAGCAGACAAGACGTACCAGTAAGGAATATGACAAGATTACAAAAGTGTAGAGACCTAAGGAAAGCTGAAATCCTGCTACAGTTATTCAACAATACTGACAACAGGGTGAGTGTGAGCTTACTTTGGTGAAGAACTCATGGTTTAGAATCTGATCCAGAGTGAGTCTGTCACTGGGGTTTTTCTGCAGAATGCCTGAGATGAGTTTCTGTGCAGCCGGGGAGAGACTAGAGGGAAGGTTGTATCGAACTTCCTTTATACATTTGTAAGTCTCTTTCAAGTCAAGAGTCTCAAAAGGAGGACTGCCACACATCAGAGTGTACCTGCAGGGAGGGGGGAAAAAAAAAGCAACAATCAGGTAAATCCTGAGAAAAAATAATTTTAAAAAAGTTAAAAACTCAGGTCTACATACATGACGCATCCGAGAGACCAGACATCAGACTCTGTGCCATGTCCTTGCCTGTTCAGCACCTCTGGGGCCAGGTAGTTTGGAGTCCCACAGATAGTTCTGAGAATTGAAGATATGTTACATTTTTCAAAGAGTTCAAAATAGTTTCTCTTTTGCAAAACCCACTCAACAAACATCTGAGGTATGTTTTTTTTTCTGCTACGCTCAGTGTTCAGGCGTTCCACAGGAAACCATCAGATACTGAAACTCTGCTCACTGCACAACATTTAACTGCCACATGGAAACTGGTTTAGTTAGGTTCTTACTCATGGGAAACCAGGGGCAGAGAGATGTGCTTGTTTCATGAGGTCATGGTTTTAGATCAAGACATTTAACTTGCGTCTAAAAGGGTTTAAAATATATTTTCAAGTGACTATTTTCTTTTTTATCCTTGCATTTTTCACCCTTCTCCTCACTAACATGAGCTTTTGGACAGATTTGTTACAAGATTTTGTTTAAATAAAGAAACACTAACTTCTTCCTCTGTTCCACAGTCTCCAGCTTTGCAGCAAGACCAAAGTCGCCGAGCCGCAGCTCCATGTTCTCATTGATGAAAAAGTTACCTAAAAGAGACAAATGCATTTTTCAGCCAGCATTCCAAACATGAATCAAGCCAAAGTCACAGCAGATTCCTGGGATGCTTGTTGCCTGCGTGGCTTGCATAAATTCTGAGCACATACCTAGTTTGAGGTCTCTGTGCAGAATGCCTCTGTTGTGCAGGTATTTGAGACCTGATATAATCTGTCTGAGGTAATACCGCACCTCGGGCTCCGTCAGTGTGTGCCTCGCCTTCCAAATGTGTGCGAGGGACTGAAGAGACAGAGAAATGAGGGAAATGTCAGACCTGCGTCCATCAGTGGGAATGCAACAGACATTTCTCTGCAGCAACAGAGTTGAATGGTTTCAGATGAGTGTCTGGCTGTAACACATGGCTACTTGAATCCTGTTCAGACTTTACATGTGCAGTGGCCTATGCAGCATACAAATGGGGGAAAAAAACCCTGCATTTCTGAGTCAAAATCTTTATGACCAAGAAAAATTTAAACCTCAACAAAGATTTCTAACGTGTGGTTTAACAAGACAAACTGAAAGCAGATTTTTTTTTTTAGAGATATGCGAGGTCTCACCTTACGACTGCAGAGCTCCAGGAATATGTAGATGTTTTCTTGGTCTTCAAAATAGTGGGAAAACTTCACCACATGCTTGTGTGCCAGGGTTCTGTGCAGCTCGATCTCATTTGTAATCTGTCAACATTTCACAGCTGGTCAGTTTCTGGCAGGATATAAATTAAAGGGCTGACCGATAAAGCAGCGCGTTTTATTGTATTATTTACCTTCTCCCTCTGGTGTGGTTTTGACACTCTGCTCTGTGGTATCACCTTGACTGCATACATTTTGTTACTGGACAGGTCTGTCATCTCATAGCAGCGAGCAAACCCCCCCTTCAAAAAAGAATTAAGAAGTTAAGTTTAAAAAAAATCTGCATTTAATCAAGAGAAATAAATCAATGAAATTGATGAATTAAAAAAAAATACGAGTTAAAATGTCTTAGAAAAACATGCGTCATTCAATACAAGATGCATTTATTTATTTTTTGGTGATGCGTTCAACCCCCCCAAATGCGCCCCTTAAAAGGCGAAGCTGCTGCATCCATTAACCATGAAAATGACGGAGAGGCTTCCAGCTCTGCGGCAAGCAGCAGCAGGGATGGGTGGGGGAGTGGGATACTAATAAATATAAAGATCTGGCCAATAACCAAACGTCTCTGAGTCAAGCAACACGTAGATCCATTCATTCAGACTGTCATTCATGCATGCAGTGGTGCATCATCATGAGGGCCGACTGCCAATTTGCAGAATCATTCGTCTGACGAAGGGTGTCGTTTGGAAATCATTGCTGACTTTTTTTTTTTTTTTTTTTTTTTTTTAATAAGACGTTTCTAAGTGCGTGCACGCGCAAACAAAGGCAGGCACACCTTGTGCCTGAATCGCCAAGCAATGACACGCAGTCTGATCAAATCAGCGAGAAAGGACACGTCCAGAAACAGCAGCACACCTGGAAATAACCCCTTATGATGACGATTTTCAGAAAGACCCGCGTTCGTTCAAGGCCACCGACAAACACAGCGCTGCTAATTTATTCAGATTCTAGATCCATCCGTGAAGCAGCTGAAGTCAGCAGCAGCAGCAGCAGCAGCACATGAGAGAGTGGGTTTGTGTCTTCACGGAATTGAACTCAAATCTTCGTACCTTTCCCAAAAGCTTCCCTTTGCTGTAGGATCTCCCCGTCCTGGAGTCCGTCACCACCTGAGCCAGCTCCGGTTTGCTCTGTTCGGGTTTATTCCGGGCATTTTTTGCCGTCCCAGATGACTGGTGGGGTCCACGCTCCGGTGTGGGCTTAAATAAATCCGCATTCATGGTGTGGCACGAAACACGTTGCGCCGCGGTCACACAGCCGGCATCCATCAAGCACAGAGACAACCGGCGTTTGTCGCGTTATTTTTGAATCCCTTTCTAGTTCACGGCGGATGCTACGAACAACGACGCTGTCAGCCTTCGCGATGACGTTCCTTCATCTGGTTGTCTGGAAGCAGATCGCCTCCTATATATAAGGGACGGGGGCGACGTCACGCTTCCGGGGGCGGAGACAGGTGACGCACAGAACGAGAAAGTACAGATGATTTGCCCCGACATGATCTCAATCAAAACTGTATCTGAGAGCCAAAGAAACACAACATTACAAACAAGTTTATTAGTCTTCTAAATCACATGTATGCTCATTGTGAAAAGATTTATGCAAGAAATAAATAAAGTCAAAAGTTCTCAAAAGAGCTTTCAACTTGAACCCTGCTCAAATGTTTTACCATTTTTGATCTACAATAAATATAAATATATAAATAGTTACCTTTCAACTATTCTAGATTTTCTGTCCAAAAAAAACATACATGTTTAACTAGATCTATCTAAAGAGCAACATTCAGAATTGAGATCAGAACATACACATTTTTGTTGCATGCTAATATTCTATAAAGCTAAAGTAATAATAAAACTAAGATTTTTAGTTATGAAATTAAAGTATGCAACTTATTTATTTGACGTGCTCCTTCCTGATTTCTAAGTAATTTAATGATTAAAATGAAAAGCAAATTGATGTTTTAGCATGAAATAAATCCCAAACAGTTAATACATATTAATATTTAGTGACTACTGATTACTACATAAATATTTTGAGATTAAGAAGAAACAAAAACAGAGACAAAGTTCAGTTTAACTGGTGTATTGTTTGTAGTTTTTATTCAAATCAATGTTGGGGAAGCATAACAGTAGTTTGAGGAATGCATTTCAGCAGTACAGGAGGTAAATACTACATTGAAAATGAAACTATTGCTACCATACACACAGACTATGGTAGAAATCCTGCAGGTCACAATAACACATTACATCGGATGGGTTCCACTTTGTTGAAGGATGATGTGTAAACACACAACAATTAATTTATCCATGCAATCATTTGGATGATGGCAATAAAAGCTTATCTTTGAAACACATTTGATTCATTTATAGAATTACCATAAGATAAAAAGCAAAATTACAAAATGTCATACAGAAAAAAAATGCTTTAGGAAAAGGGGTCTTTAATATCTGAGCTAACATCAAACAAACCGATAGACCCCAAACTTCTAAACGACAAATGCTATTTTTCCAATTCTATTTCTTCAGATTTTCAATTTGAAAATGATAGGTTTGATTTTAGCGCCATCTGGTGGACAGAACTTCTTCTTTGCCCGTAAGAAGAACTTCAGGTTTTCATACTTGTATCGTCACATTTGGAATATGATTATTTACATTTTAAACTCCAAATCACACCTGAAACAACCCTTTGGGCTTTCATTTGGTCCTCCAGCAAAGGAACAAAAACTGCAACATTTAGACGTCCATCATTTCCTCTCCTCGAAACTTTTTCTCCTGGGATTCCGACCAAGCTTTGTTGATGGTTCTTTTCATGTCATCATCTCCCTCTTCGTAAATCTTTTTCAGCATCGTCATTAAGCCATCACTTGGGTCTGCATTATCATCAGCACTGGGTTTACTGTTAAAAAGAAAAAAAACCCAACAACATTAATGTGTGTGAAAGGTCAAGTACCAATAAACCTGAAAAGGTTCTTTCAGGTAAAAAAAACAAACAAATAAAAAAAGTAACATTTAGGAAATTTTACAGAAGGAAAGCGAAATGAGGACTAATAAGAAACTAATACTTCTCTCTGTTAAAGATACATACACAATGGGTCAAGATTTTATGTGAATACAAAAACAAACTATGATCAATGTTTTGGCCCAGAAGGATAACAAAAGCCCGAATTGAGTTGTCTCAGTGCTTTATTTCTTTCTTTCCAACAAAAGCTGGATTAAGCAGATACTCTCTGAAAAAACAAATCATGTAAATTTTCTTTTCATTTTTATTAGTCAGAATCAACTTTCACGTGTCAGCAACTCTGTTTAATTCAGTCTTTATCTTTGATTTAAAAAAAAAAAATCTACTGGCTGTTTAAAACTGTCTTTTTACACTAGATTTCAAGTAGAAAAGTTAAATTCAACAAATACATTTTCCCTTAGCTTTTCTCTCAAAAGTTAAGGACAACCAGAAGCTGCAAAAATTGGATGCTAATTTCAGCCTCATGCAGGCTGTTCCCTACAAATATTGTATTTGTCTGACATTAAACTGGGCCATGGCCCAAAAAATGTTGGGGACCACTGCTGATCATTTTTCTTAGCCATCCTGTATTAATAATGTAGCCTCTACCTGTTAAACAACAATGACTAATATATTTTGAAGGAAAAAAAGGTTTATGATGAACTTACTCTTTTTCTTTGGTCTGCTTTTCCACTGCTGTTAGACAGTCCCACTTTTTTGTGGTCTGTTTCTTGCACATGATTAAGACCATGTCTGTTTTTATCTGTTGAGAAAAAAAAAGTAACAGAAATGCCAGTAGAAAAGGTACAATACTTAATACTTCCCCCAGGATAGAAAAAAAACTAGGGGTGAACAAGCGGTGATTGCTTTCATTTTATATGTACAATAAAGTATATCTTTCAATTGTGTCCCATCTCTATTTTGACACCGGTTTCCAATAGTCGCTGGGTCTAACAGGTGTTTGTTACTGTTGTCACTAATAGTGGCCGAGCTCCTTTAAGATCTGCCCATCTTCCCCAGGTCGTGCAGACGCTGGTTGTCTGTGGTATTTGTGTTTTGTGAGCCAGTGTAGCAATATCCAAGAAATGCTCATTCAAATAGCATTTAAATTTTGTGCGGCAGCATAAGCCAAAGAATGTTGTGGTGAGGAATCTGCACCGCATTATTCGGGTGGATCCTAAACATATCCAAGAATGGAGCAAGCAGATGGGTGATATGAAGAAAAATGAGCAACAAGCAAACAATTGCATTGTGGAAGTACAAAGAAAGCGAGCAACGGATTCGAAGATCTTTGTGTGCAAAAATGTAGAATTTGAGGACAGTAGGAATCAGCCCAATAATCTGAATATGAGTTTTTAAATAAGACTTTCTTTCAAAAATGGTGCTAGATGTTAAGACACAAAAGTCAAAGTTCAAGGCAAATAGAGAAAAATGACTTGCCTTTTTGTGGCTGTCTTTTTCATTAATTGGATGTAACAAGTTGAGCACTGTCATCTGGTGGTTTTTCCCATTTAGATTCTTTACCAACACTGAGAAAGACCTGAACCAAGACAAATGTAAGATTAACTAGTATGAAAAGTATCAAAACTGTAACATGAGTGGAATTACCTTTCAGTGAAGTTCACCTCTACATTGTCTGATGGGATTTTGTCAACACCTTTCAAATCCAGGTAAATTTTAACAAATTTGTCTGACTGGTCCCATGCTGCAAAACAAACAATACAAGCATAAACAATTGGCAAATCATTCTCTAGTCCTAAAGTTTGATAATATCTCAAAAGCTCCATACCATAGTTAGTGATTTTTGTTGTGTATTGTGCTTTAGAGGATGCAGAAGGAACTGCTTCTCTCTTAGCCTGCTGTTCCTGTTGTTGTCGTTTAGTTGCAAGCTCTTTTTCCACTTTCTTCTGCTCCTGCTTTAACAGCTCCTGCACCCTTTTTCTTGCAGACTTCTCCAGGAGAGAACCCAACTCTTGCAAGTCTGCTTCTAGCTGACTAATCTGTTAAACAAGAATCAGAAAAAGTAAGGAACAATACTATATAAGATGATTACATTTTTGTGAAACACACTCTTCGTAATTTATAAACTGTAACACATCTGACGAAGGCCCGGCCCTGGGATGCATTGCACCCTAGAGGAAAAATTTCCGCCGTCCATCCAGAACAGAAACAAAAAGTAACTGCTTGGAATACGTTGCAATAGGAATTTATTTAAACTCTCAAAACTAAAATATTAATCAGTTGTGATTATTGTTAAAAAAAAAAAATAATAAAATAAATAAAGAAAGAAAAACCGCTGTTTCCAAAGGGGGCTCAAACAGACGATCATCTGGATAGAGACCTGAATACTCCAACCACTGTGCCACGGTGGGAGATGCAGTGTGAGGCATAGGTAATTCTTAAAACAGGTATCGCCTGTATTAAAAGATTAGAGATCTTGATTGTCAAAGGTTTAAAGGTAGAAAAAAAAATAGATCGCCTGTTAATTAGTCTTTTTTGACCAAAAACAAGAGTATTTTTTAAATGACATGCAGGGAAGGGGTGGGTGGGTGGGGGGCGAATTTCCAAGCAGTTGAATGTAAATAAAACAGAAAAAAACACTGCTTTGAGCCAGTTTTTAGTCCTCTTCCTTCCCACTTTTGACCTTAAAGCTATCCCTGGGGGCACCATTTGCTGCTTTTTCCATCCTTTAACTTTTAAAGAAACGCAAACAGTGGCAACACTGCCCCTGCCCCCCCTAGATTATCCAGCGTAGCCTCAGGTGGGGTGGGGTGGGGGGACTGCACCAGGCAGTTATAGATTACATCAAACTTTTTAGAATTTAATTTAATTTAAGTTTTTTCAAAAGTATGTTTTTTTTCGTTTTTTTATTTTTAAACTACACGAGCGGTGTGTCCAACTACTAAAGAAGACTTGCAAAAAAAAATATCATAATCTTAAAAAAATATCAAAAACATACCCTAATCATTGTTATTTAGCGCCCCTCCAGCAGATGACTAGGCAGCCGCCTAGGTCGCTCATGCCCTGATCTGACATTTCATTTCTTTTTTTTCTTATTTTAAACTTTTAGAGACATGTTTATGTGATTTTATCGGCAAGTTAAACGAGAACAATTTCTACGTGGTGTTTTTCTGAATAACAAATCCACAAATAGCCTTTAATTAACCAGGTTAGTCGATTGAGGAACTATTCACATTTATGATGACATGCTTTACTTTGTAACAAACTCATAAGATCTACACATCCATTATGGACATGTTCAAATGTACATGATTACCGGACACCCATATATACTATAGGAAATTCACTTAAAAACATAAGAAAGCTTCAATAAATTAAGAGCAAAACTGAAATTTACTCTAAATGTAAAAAGCAAAACATGTGGCTACTACGATTTACCCATCAGACATTCTGCATAAACATCTAACGTAATTATTACGACACATAACAAAGTAGACCGCAACATTTCTAGGTGTTAATATGTCAATATTATCCATTAGCAATTAAAACATTGTCACTTTTGTTTTATTCTGTCATTTAAAATGTAAAACGCAGCTCTGAAGCTTCGCGCAGAACCCGCGAGCGTGATGTTGCTGGAATGTTCTAGTAAACTTCATCAGTACAACTGAGAGCACAATTGATAGCTAATCTTCAGGCAGAAGTTCACCACCTTCAGCGTTTAGAATTGTAGCTGAAAAGAAAGCAAGCGTTTCGTTTGCAGACCTCTTTCAAAAAACAAAAGTAAAAAATAAAGATAAACAATAAAACAGCTTCGTTACGGGGTATGCAAGCTAATCGACGTCAGCTAACATCGCACAACTAATAAAAGACCGACATTAATTTAACAAACTAATCCCCGTAAAGATTAAAAGATATAATTTATGTTCTGGCTTATATACATTTCCTACCTGTTCCATTAGATCCATTTTGGCCTCTTTAATTTCCCCCTAGAAGACTTGGCAGACAGAACCGCTCTTTGCCCGAATGATTTCTGACAATTTGGAAGCAACGTTCCTCCTTCTTTGAATAATTTGCTGCAGTCACCACTTACTTTAGCCTCATTACTGCCACCCAGTGGTTGGAATAATATCAAATCAGATTTGAATACATTCTGTTTTGCTTTTTACAAGCGGAATTTACTTGAATTTGTTCAGTTTTAATTTTCATTCGTTTATTTCTGTGAATTAATGGTAAACATAATTTTATTTTATCCATATATAAAGCAGCAATTTTTAGGACTACTTCCGTGTTTGTTTTACTCTAAATACTCTAAATTCACTTTTACCAAAATTGTCAAACTCCAAAGAACAGAGTTAAATACTTCAGTGCACATCAATGCTAAATGATGGCTTTAATTTTCCCTATTAGAATGTAACTCAATAGTGTTTTCCTTTAAAACACTTACAAAAACAATCATGAAGCAATGCTTGTATTTATTACTACCACAACAAAACCAATGACAGTTTTGCACAACAATATTTATTTATTGCTTGTTCTCTTAGTCATGCTGAAATTTTCAATATTTGCATTACTTTTCATATCTTTAGGTTTACACAACGAAATCAAATGTCAGCAGGAAATTAGATACTTGTAGAAATCTGCAAAACTAAATCTACACAGCTTTGTTAACACACAATCTGACATATCCAACAAGACCACATTCACCACCTCGCTCTGAGAATCCCTGACATCTGGTTGTGGTCAGCAAGGTGCCGGAATACAATTCGACTTAGTCGCCACCTCCGCTTTACTCCTCGGGGTCGGGAAGTCATCACACACCTGTTGCGTATCCTCACAGGACAGCTGTCTCTCGGGAGTGCGTCAATTTCTTTATCTGCTACCTCCTATGAAGAAATTCCCAAAGGAATTAGGGATTGTTAGCTACTGGTGTACCTTCAATTGCTGGTGATTAATTCTTTACATTAGAAATAACAGTAAACAGTGTTTAGCAGTTAGTTGTGTTAGTAGGTCGGTCGCCTAGCACAGCACTCCGTATTTTTATTTATTTTAATTTGTAACCAATGTCTCGTTGTGAGAATTTTGTTTGTATGTAATTCAAATGTTTCTTTGTTACATTACTACATTTTAATTTAGCTAATCTGAGTGTGTTAAAGAGACCTTTTATTTTTTCTGTTGTGCTGCTTGTGTAAAGAGAGTGGTTGGCTTCCCTGTCTGACTGTCTGGTCTATGTTCTGCAGGTACACATTTCTGTTTTAAAACCGTTTTGTACATTGCAGTTGAGTAGTTGTGACAAAGACACGTCTGACTGTGCTGCTTGTGTAATATGCATGTGAGTCTTCTGTGTCTGGCCATCACATTTATGATATGCAGAAAATAAAACAGACTAAAAGACAAGCCGGTCGGCCTGTCATTCAAACAAACACAATTCAATTTTATTAATATAGCGCAATACCACAGCCATAGCCGTCTCATTGGACTGACATCAGTATATTGCAAGAAACAAAAAGTCAAAACATGTAAAAATAAACAATAGCTAGTTGTTAAACAGACTAAGCTGAAGAAACATCTCTGCCCTTACACCCTCCTTCTCGGTGAGGAAAAACTCACAACAGAGAATTGTCCTGAACCAGTCTACGCCAAGACAACTAGACATTGTGGACAACTAGACATTCTGTAAAATTGTGACCTTTTCAGGAAATACTGTCAAACAAATGGTGTGGCACTATGTGGAACTAGTTAAGCTGGAACCTACCTGAAGCTCTTTAGGCAGGATAGTATTCTTCCTTAATGCATTGATCCGTAACCTTTCATCTGCATAGTCGAAAGCCATCTGTCTTCTCTTGACGTCCCTCAGCATCCTCCAGTCAACATAGTAGCTTCTCATCTGCTCCACAGCTCCCCAGCAGCTTCTTAATGCCTGTACACCACCCACATCAAGTTACTGACATCTACCACATATGCAATTAAAAGTTTTCAATTATTTCAGTCCTGTAATGCAAATGGAAATGAAAAAGATAAAAAGCATGTCAGCTACTGCTTTGTGATCATACACTACCAAGAACTTCAAAGTTTACAATAATATATTATTGTTTTGTGAACTTGAACTGTTAGAAACAGGTAGTTTGATTATACATACATACATACATACATACATACATACATACATACATACATACATACATACATACATACATACATACATACATACATACATACATACATACATACATACATACATACATACACACACACACACACACATATATATATATATATATATATATATACATACACATACATACAAAACTTTTATAACAGCATATTGAACACATCAAAAACAAGAACATTGTTCTCATCAGGTTGATCATCTTTTTAAAAGTATAGAGCGTTTTTTTAGATAAATAAACTCAAGATGTGTGTGTTTTTTCTTTTAAAAAACATGTATGATAAAATATAATGTAATGAATTAACCACATGGGGAAATACATTTACTTTACGGGTTTTAAATTAGTAATTGGTTTATTGAATTCAGATATCTTTACTTTCCATATCAATTTTGCTGACATGTCTAAAAACGTATATAAAGCATTTAAATTAAATGAATTGATGCAACTTGAAAAGCAGAGTTTCTAGAAATCTGTGAAGTTTAAAGAAAACGCTACTTTGTAATGTCTTGTAATGTGTTTTCTTCCTTCCAATGTCAGCTAACCTGAGCAACGAAGCCCTGGTTAAAAAGCTAGTTATACCCCCAATATTTCGAGTTTTTACATGGATTATTTTAAAACATTTGGGGGGCTTTTACAAATACAAGACAAAATGTTTATAAGAAGAATTGTACCTGATTTGGTGAGCAGACTGTAGAATAAACGGCATTTAACCCCAAACATGCTAGCCGTCGTGTCGCCATGTTGGTTTCTAAGTGTGCTCTTCTTCACTACGCGAGCAGGAATCAGATGTGATTCTGAAAAAATGTCTCCACCTATCGACAAGGAGGGCGCACAAAAAACAAAGTCGTCGCAGTACTATAAAGGTAAACATGTCTATAATTCTTAAGTCTGCATTTATTATTATTATTATTATTTTGGATGACATATATTAGTATAATAGAAAAATTTCAAAATATTAAAGAACACATTTTATGGTGAAGAGAAACATTACAAGATCAGTGTGACAATCCTATCAGTAGATGGCAGTGTAGGGCTTCTGTTTTCAAACCATCACAAACCTCAAGGCATTGTGTTTTAACACTGAAACATTAATTTAAAATATGAATGTATTTTCTTTTATTTTAAATTCGGTAGTTGCATTTATTATTATTTTTTATACAATGTAACCTCAAACATCTGTGCTTCAGCTGTTCTAAGAACTTTTATGGAAAAAAATAAATTCCATGGATGCAAATAAACAACAGAAGCCGATTCTATTAAACAATCCTCATTATTTTAGAGCCTGTAGGGGATGAGTTCAGGGTTAAGTATTAACACATGAGTTTTAGAAGTGCTTCCTCTATAAAAGGAACATTTTGTGCAGTAAAGGCTGCAAAGGCATTTGAATAATGAACCAAAGAAGTCAGTTCATCACTGTTGGCTGTAACTGACTGCATTATGCACCTTTCATTGAGGATATAGCAACCTGTCAAATGTATTTTTCATTTAGATTTAACTGACATTTAAATGAAATTTATGTCGGAATTGACTGGAGCCTATATTTGCAGAGTAATGAAAAAAAATCTAAAAAGTAGTTCATAATTCTTGAAAAGGTCAAATTTTCTTATAAAGATTCAAACAGTACAGCATTGTCTAGCGCAGGGGTCTGCAATGCCACTAATAACACTTAAAGAGCAATTCAGGTCGATTTCTTAATGACCATAACCCAGTAGGAGCTGCAAAGTCTTACTTTACCTCTTCGAAAAAATAGACACTGCTTTGCATTTATGTTATTATTGTCATTATGATAAACATAAATGATTTTTTTCTTTGTGGCATTCATAAAGACACAAGCATCAAGAAAATATGGCATTTTTTTCTAAATATGGAATAAATAAAAACTTTTGACAGAGATTCACATAACTTTTTTTCAAATAAAAATAAAAGTCAGTTTGTCTGTTTTGTTTGACTTGTTGTAAAAAAAAACTGCTATTTTTTTTTTTTTTTTTTTTTTTTTTAATAAAAACATCTTTTTACCTGAGAGCCACAATACTCTCTTCTTACATATGATAATTCAAACACATGCCCGATAGTCGAACCTCACATCCAGGAAAAACAGAGCAGTTTCCGACCTGGTCGTGGACAGTGGTCCAGCTCTACTTCCTCTTTAGGGCGTTGAAGAGTTCGTGGGAGTTTGCTCATCCGGTCCATTGCTATGTGTTTTGTGAATTTGGAGAAGACCTTCACATCACTGCCATGCAATCGCTGTACTGGTCCATTGTGGTGAAGAGTGAGCTTAGCCAGAAAGCAAAGCTCTCAATTTACCAGTCTATCTCAGTTCCAGTACTCACCTATGGTCATGAGCTCTAGATCATGACTTAAAGAACGAGATCTCAGACACAAGCGGCTGAAATGAGCTTCCTCCGTAAGGTGGCTAGGCACTCCCTTAGAGATAGGGTGAGGGGCTCTGTCACTTGGAGAGAAATACGTAGCACATAAAAACCAAGAGAGACATATTAACTTACCAGGTAAGTACCTCAAAAAAACTCAGTAGAAACTATGAAAGTAGCACATAGGAACAACATAAGTGCCACATAAATACCTACTTTAGTACCATGTAAATATCTAATAGGTACCTCGTAGATACAATGAAAGTACCTTATAGGTACCTTATAAGTACTGTACTGTAAAAGGAAGTAAAACCAGTGCAATAAATAATGTTTTTGTTACTTTTTGTTCCTCAGCGTCTTGTCCTCAGTTCAAAACTTTTAAGCAAATATTTTGGGTTCACCAGTCAATCTCTAAAATGAATAATACACTTGTGTAAATATTGAGGACAGCAAAGGGTCTTGGATGTATCGCTTTAGGACAAAGATACTAAGATCTTAGACAAATTTTCATAAAGCATTGAAAGCAGGAGTTGGGTTTTGGTGTGGTTGATTAAAAGTGTACCTCTCTGCTGCAGGCCTTTCAGTCAGTCTCCTTTGTTTAAACTTTTATTTTATCCTTTTTTTAAGCCTCATTTGAGTAAACAATCCTTTCTCTGATTGAATTCATCAACAGCATCAGACAAAATATAAAGAACATCTGTACACAGACAGAACAAGCAGCTTTGAAGATGTGTTGTTTGATGCTTTGAAGCATCCCGCTGTGGCTTAAAAACATATGAATTTTCAAAAGAGAACATTTCCCCAGACTGGGACTTCTCAAATCCAAGACTGAAGTACCTTGTACTGGAATCTTGTGCCACAATTGTGCATCGATGTTTCGAGACCTCAGAAAGAAAGTCACGCTATGTCAGACTGGTGTGTTTTTGAGTTCAGTGGAGACTACTCAGACAACAGACAGTTAGCCTCATCCATAAAACTGACAGCAGTCAAGTGAGGACGGTCAACACCGTGACACCATGTAACTGAGGGTGGAAGAAAAGGGTCACACACCACAGCATCCTGCAGAAGAGACTAAACAAACACGTAATGCACAATTTCCTTCTCTCAGAAGATGCGTTATGAATCATCCACATGTAGGGCCAGTTGGCTTCCACAGAGAATGTAATCCAGAGTGTATTTTAATCAACAAATAAATCTTCACAGTATGAAACATTTTCATCACAACCCTTTTTAAACAATATAATGAATTTCATTTTCCATTTTTCAATTCCACAGAAATGATAATTTAACTGAATGAGTTGTTTACTCAACATGTGTAAAAACTCAAAATTTAAAGCTCTCTGAGTGATACATTTCATACCAAAAAAAAAAAAAAAAAGAAGAAAAGTATTCATTGTCCTTAAGGCAATTTGTTTAGCCTTCATCCAGTCTTTCTGAAAATGGTAATTAAAGCAGGGAAATATCGCCTCTCACATCAGATATTAATATTATTTAATGAAATGTCACATGGGGAGAAAACTGTGGTCGGAATGAAGGTCTGCATATTTCCTCATGTCTAACAGAGGTTTTGCAGATGACAAATGAGTCTGTTAATGACTGCCATCCTAGACGTTTCTTATCAGATTAGACCTTAGCTTATTGTCCTTCTGTTCTGTTGGATTATGAAGATTTAGACCTTCAAATACTGGGAGACTATGTATGAACTAGTACATTTTTTAACCCGATTGTGCACCGTGGATCCAGCACAGCTCATACAATGTAACTCCAGCAGCAAAACAGAAGGGCGAAATTTATGAAAAACAAACAAAGTTTCACTTTGACGAGTTAAAAAGAATGCCCTTTCCACCAAGACTATCTAAGTCTTCTATGAAAGTGAAACCACATTTATAGTCTTTATGTTGTTCAAATATTGGACACAAACCTTCACCAGCTGGCAAAACATAAAATGTTCCTAACATAGTTGGACCTTAACTGAAGGAGCCATAACAGATCTCCTGTAGCCATGATCTGGACTTTATTAGGTAAATAGGTTCCATTTATGTGAGAAGCAGATGTTTTTGCATTAGTTTACATGTTCAAAAATTAACAACTGGCACTACAAATTTCCCAAACATGTTTAATTCCAGATGTTAACTTCTAATAATTACATTTGGAGCATGTTTGAGGGTTTTCTTTATAGCATTTAAAGAAAAAAGTACTAAAATTCTAAAAAAAAAAAAAAAATTCGCCCCTTATTAAAGCTGAGATTTTAACCCTTAAGTTTCAGAACAGCTGAAATTTTCCATAAATCTTAAAAAAAGAATTCCAGACAAGATAGACATTTGTGTGTGTTGTGGTCTCAGTGTCAAGAAAGTATAATATGCTAACATTTCAGTCTATACAAATGTGGTCATTCCTATAAAATTGGTATCAAATGTGTACAGCTTGTGGTCAAAGAAAAGAGGAAAAAGTGTTACGTGAGCCATTTCCTGTATGTCTCTGGCTGAGCGGAGTAAAATAAATAATTCAAGATGTTGTAAATGTCACAAGCAGAGCTAGTTTACAAGACTTAAACAGGCACAGTGTTTAGTGTCTGATGTCTCTGGCAAACCTTTATTGAAATTAAAAGAACCAAGCATGTGTGTTTTAATAAATCATCAGCAATGAAAGTCTTGTAGCTCAAAGATTTAATCGTGGAAAATTCCTACTGCATACAATAAAACCTGAGAGCGTGTCTGGAGAAAGAGGGATGTAAAGTTCTCAAGTATTTTTTGTTGTGCAAATTCCTCAAAATGAAACCAAATAATTTTTTTCAGGGGGGCATAAATGTCCTATAATGGTATATCAGAGTGCTACCTGACACACCAACGTGTGAACTCTTTCACCTCTTAGTAATTGGTGTTCCTATACAGCTCATTTAACAGGTTCTCTTGACCTAGATGACTCTGTGCTCCCCGTTTTCCATGAGTGTGGAATGTTCTGCTTTCCCTCAGGGTCAGTGGGTGAGATTTCAGTTTTATGGTATTTATACAGGTTATGACCCACGCCTTTAACTGTTAGGTCAATGCTTACAACTGAAGGTTATGAAACATCTAACTAGAGATCACCGTCTGATGTGCTGCAATAGTGAGTAACTATACCAAAATCTTAAACATTCTCTTATTTCTGGAAATCCTTCATTTTAGACACAAAGCTGCAAACAGAACTGGGGTTGTGGAGTGAAATCATAAAGGCAACCTCTTCATACTCTCATTTCGGCAGCCAATTTTAATGTAAAGTCAATGTTTTAGATGCGAATTGAGCCGCTGGAGCAGGCGCGAAAGTCATGAAAGAGTGCAAATTGAGTGGTGCGGTGCGAATTTAGCCACTGCTGGCCAGGGCTAAAAAAAACATCTGAACTCTGGGGAGGTGGCTGCATCTCCCCGAACCAATCAGGGACTCAATTTTGGGCATGTGATGCTTTCAGTGACGGGGAGAACACATCCAATATGGTGAATTGATCCATAGTTTTCCTGAACTTCCATTCATTTTCTTAACCTGCTGTATCCCTTTCTGGGCAGCGGGGTTTCCAGAGCCTGTCCTGGTTACTGTAGGGAGAAGGCGGGCTCATTCTAGAGAGTCTGTCGCAGGACCTATGGAGCTGTTTTGGACACGCTCACTATGCCGGCTCCCGGGAGAGGAGCTCACGGCCAGACAGAGGGCTGCTGCTGGATGGGAAAGCAGTCTGCTCGGGCCTCCTGAACCTAATAATAAAAAAAGATCCCCTCATTTTATTATTGTTTTTATTTTTTTCCTCTCATGTTAATGCGCAAAAGTAAGCATTTTAACTCCATTAGAGAGAGATGGAAACATCACAGATGCGGCCATCGATCTGACACAACAGTAGGAGAGAAACTCGCTGAAGCTACCGGGAGACTCTAAATGTTTTCATGAACCCAAACATGGATAAGTGATCAACAATGTTTTTCTAGAGCTCTTCGAAATAAATAAACCTGATCTTTAAACATCACCCGTGTCTCCCATGCATTGTAAATGAGATAAACAGACACTTCTCCATGTAGCAATCAGACTAAAAACATTAGCTGCTAGTTCCATGTAGCAGTCAGGCTAAAAACATTATCCGCTAGCTCCATGTAGCAATCAGACTAAAAACATTAGCTGCTAGTTCCATGTAGCAGTCAGGCTAAAAACATTATCTGCTAGCTCCATGTAGCAATCAAGCTACACACATTATCTGCTAGCTCCATGTAGCAGCCAGGCTAAAAACATTATCTGCTAGCTCCATGTAGCAATCAAGCTACACACATTATCTGCTAGCTCCATGTAGCAGCCAGGCTAAAAATAGTAACTGCTCGCTCCATGTAGCAATCAGGCCAAAAACATTAGCTGGTAGCACCATATAACAACCAGGCGAGCAGCGAATTCTCCACACGGCGCAGGAGGGGCGGGACACGTGAATTGATGCGCAAATTGCATTCGGTGTGAATGCACCTTAACTGAGAGGAGCTTTTTTTATGTCTTTCCTCTTCAGATTTTGGCCTGTCTACTTTTCTGTCTGAAAATCTTTTTGCTGTTCTAAAACGAGACGTTAGCTTGCTTGTGTAATGGCACATTTCATGTTCACAATAGTCATTCTTTTGTTTTTTTTCTTAGAATAAAAGAACAACCAACACATTTATTCAGTTGACTTTGTATTTTGATGCTGAAGCCACTTTTATGGTGGAAAACCAAACAGTATATTTGAAGTAATAGGATTTTAATGCAAATATGATAAGTTATTTTGGTAAAAAGAGAGAAAAATTATTGTTGCGGTTTGAGGGAATGGGGCGCTCTGCCACATCTGTGTTTACACTTTGTAGCAGGACCACCAATGCAGGAGGAAGTCTAGTCTGCATGATTTGAAAACAAATCCTTCTCAACCAAGAAAAAAAAAAAAAAAAGAATCAGATCAGGATATTTTGTAGTGCTGATTACAAACCTGAAATACTTTCCTTTTTGGAAACACACATTACTGACTTTTTAGGCGACACATAAATGTATAAATTTCATTTCTTAAGACAGCCTGCATTGTACTAACTCTAAAGGGCACAAACATTTCAGGGGAACAGAAATACTCGGTTTTGGCTTTATTTATCACTGTCACTCACTGTGGAACAGAGTATGTTCTTTTCCAAAATAAATCCCAAAGGTCTCGACCTGTCAGTCAGAGCCTCTTAACCTTGTTCCTGCTGTCAACTAAAATAAATACTGTACACCAGTGATTTGTCAGTCTGAGAAGACTAACAGTGTTTTAGGCTCCTTTATGATCTTGATTGCAGTAATACGGAAGGGAGATGAGTGGTGATCATTTAACAAGGAAAGTCCCCATTAGATTATCTTTGTTTTGTAACTCGGTCAAACTATTGACTGTATGGAGAACTGGACTGAGTGACCTCTCCCCCCTCACACTCCAAAGAGGAAGTACCCGCTGGGTCGAGAAGCCAAAATCCCCTCTACTGAGAAATAAACAGTTATTTTTTAGTCATTTTGTTTGTGTACCTGTTGCTCAGGTGTCACCCACAGAAGTCAGAAGAAACTGCATTGCTATGGCTGCACATGGGCTGCTGGAGCCTATTCCAGCTGCTTTAGGGTGAAGGAAGGGTACACCCTGGACAGATCGCCTGTCCTTTGCAGGGCCGTGTATCCACACACACCGACATTCTCACCTGAGTGACAGTTTTTCAGTCACATATCAACTGATGAAATATGATTTTAGACTGTTGAAAAAAGAAATACTCAGAAATGCAATTTTAAGCTTAGTTTTCTTTATACATGTCCTCCATCATGAGAAAAATGCCACAAGAACATGTTAAAAACACTGTTAATAACACATTGTTATTTAGCCAAATATAATTCGTTAATTTAAGCAAGTTCCAAATCCCTAAAACATAACATTTATTAGAAGTCAAATTAGTTATTATGTGACATCACATCTTCTTACTTTCATTTGACTACATGCTACATTTAAAAACAGAGGCCATTTTAAAACAATCTTCATACCAAAAAATAAGAGTTCATGAAAGAAATGTTATTTCTGTGTTTGTCAATCAATGAGAACGATGTGCTGTCTCCAGTTTCAGCAAAAAGCTTGTGTTTGTTAAAAAATTATCAAGTGCATATGTGTTGACAAGCCGCTCTTACGTGGAAATATGGCATCATCAAAGAAGACTAAACACAAAAAATCTCTGAGGAAACATATACAACCAAACTTTCATGTGGCATTAATTTGTTTTCCCTAACATCACTTGGGCTTTATCTGCACTGCTGCCTGTAATCTGATGTGCTTTTTGCCAAAGTCTCACAGGCTCCTTTTACTCTGGAAGATAATATAACAACCTCCAAGATTTTTACAGCAAACAACATGCAGAATGTGTTACTGAGGAAAGCACTGACTGCTTTGCCTTTGGTAGGATATTGTTATTTTGATTTAAATACTGGAAAAAATAGTTTTGAACTTAATGTCAGAACTAATATTACATTTAAATGATAGCCTTTCTTTTGCTATTTTTTTCAAAGTTAGTGAACATTTAGAATACATCATAAAGTCCCATGTTTGCATATATTTCCCATGTTAGGGAGCTATAGATTTTGTTTAGATAATTTTGAGTTCCTGTTTCACTCACAGGCCTTCAAACTGGATCAAATCAACCTTTTCAATCAGTAGTTTCCAGATCCACAAGGAAGCACGCAATCCAAGATGTTTGAGTTGCCACTGCCACAATTAGCCTTTGCATGATTGAATATAGCATACAGTTCAAAGAGGGACCTAATGGACTTCTTGTATATTTACCTTATGAAGCCAATGAGGGCTTAGGTTTATATTATTGAGGGTAGCTGTTTAAAAAACTTAGTCTTGCAGTTGGTAGAAATGTCTAATTGTTTCCAAATGTATTTACAATGAAGCGAGCAATAGCTTCAGGCATCTGTTTAACATTCACCGGCCATTTTAAAAGCTACACCTGTACAGTCTGGCTGTGACAACAATTTTTGCAATGTCAAACCTTCTTTTAGTTGCTTTATTTATTTACATTTTTGCTCAAATCATCAGAAAATATTTTAAAATGGTTAATTTTTAAAATACTTTTGTGAAATATTGCTTTTAATTAAATGCTTTGATATATGTTAAAATACATGTCATATTATGGAACAGCTCATGGAATTTTTTTTCTGTTTATATTATTTATCATAAGTTTTAATGTATTTTAAAAATGAAATTGATTTGACGTTGTCATCTTATTTTGGGACATTTTCTGTAAAGTTTGGGTGAAGAAATTACTTTTGGTTGATTTTTATGTTTTGCATTATTTTAACTTGTAAAACACATTGTTTTACATCAGATTGTTCAATTAATATAGTTGTAATGAAATATTTGATCATTTAGATGGTGTTAAGCTGCTTCACATTGTATGACATTGTAGATTATTTTCATATTAGACTACTGAACACAGTTTTTCTAATAGATTCTAAACTATTGAGTTGACAATGACAGGACCCTCTTAAAAACTAAAAAAAGGAAAAAAAAAACATGAATTGTAATTGTTTTATTGCACTAGTATACTGGGAACTGACCACATTTCTTCTTCTTGTTCTTTTTAATCCAAACTGATTGCATTCTATGTTAATGGAAACTCAAGGTGTTCAAGTAATCGTTAACAGTAAGTTTTCAAGTCTCACTCCATTCATCTTTTATCCATCTTAAAAGCTTTTCAAGTGTTTTTTTTTATTTCTATTATGCAGTTGTTAGCCAAATTAATGAAATTAGAAATTCACTTCTGAGTTGTGGGCGGGACTATTGGCGTGGAGTTAGCTTGCCTAACCCCAACCTGACATTACCAGTGCAACAAAAATGGCGAGCAAAGTTTGACCAGTTAAAGCGTAGATCTGGAAAGAGCATACAAGATGTCCAGCGTGCAGCTGGAAGACCGCAAAGAGATGTCCTGAGGGCTTCACATACTTCAGAACTGCTTTTCATTTTTGCCCTGACGCTGCCTCTGGTAAAGAGTTCTCTTTAAAGTCTCCCTTTTTTACATTCAGATATGTGATTTTCAGGCTGTTGCTCGCAACTTTGGAGCTCTTTGCTGTTATATTTATGCTGTTTGTATTTATACCATTAAAAGCAACAACTCATGATCCAAACACCCACAAATTTTCCTCTTGTCAGAAAAAACTTTTTCTCTTCTTTTGTTGGTATCAGTCCCCATCTGTTTGTTTGTGAACTTCTGGGGACCCATCATATGACAGGCAAATTCCCCTGTTAATCAAGTCAGAGTGCATTTTTAACGTCTTTGCATGTAAATCTGCATAAAGGAGGAACTCATAAGTGTTCTCTCTTTAAGTGCTTCTTCACTGCAAAACAGATCATTTTAGAACTGACTAAAATGCTCTTTGACAAATCCAACACTTATGCTGACAGAAACTTTAAAGTCAGAAGTAGTAGTGCATCAAATGTTCAAAATCTCAATTATCATCTTTGAGTTTGAGACTTGTTTGGAAAGAAATACATTAAAACATTATTGAAAAGATCAAGAATATATACACAAAACAGTTTTAAAATTCTGAAGTAATCACCAAAAGTGCATCTCTTTTTGAAAAGTTTCAAAATAAATCAATACAAATGCAACTCTTAGAAATTGAGGAATTCTAATGTCCTTTTTTTCCTGCCTAGTCAAGTTGTGTCAGTATTTATTTTACATAAGCGACACACATGAAGGATTTAAAACTATATCATTATTTAGCCCTTTAGCAGGAATCCTTTAGCTCTACTGACTTAAAAATCACCAAATCTGTGTGTGTGGGCTTCTTCAATAAAAGTTCAAAGGTTGTCCTTTACCCTGCGGAAGGAAACAGGGTATGGAGATGTATGGCTTCAAAGTAAACATGATATAAAGTTTACCCTGCTGTGAAGAGCTCGACCATACCTGTGTGTGGTATGTTTCCCAACATGTGATGAAACACACATGGATAAAAACTGTCAAATTATGCTTAAAATATGGGGACTTCCATGATGTACTTTCTCACTGTCCCATAAAGCACTGCAAATGTTATCACCTTTTGCACAGCTTTTCGCTGCAGCAAACTGATGTCACTTTAACTTTGCTCTACATATTTGGTTCAGGATTTTTTTATCGATAATTGGTTTTGGGAAAAAAAAGTTTAAAATGGTAGAACATACCCGTAGAATACAACATTTAGAGACATAGAAGACCAAAACAATTGCAAAAAAGGTGCATCACTGCTCTGATGTCAATGTGCTCTTAAAAATGATACAGTATTCTCTCTCTGGCTGGAGTGGCACTAGACAGTAAGTCTATGGTACAGTCATAGTACTGGTGAGGAAAGAGCTGTGTAGCATGTCGTTTGTTGAAGGCTTCCTGTAGACCTCAATACTGAGGGAGCAGAGACTCATGCTTAGTGACAGAGTCAGGCATGGTGGTCTTGGTTGTGGCCATCTGATGGTATTGGAGGACACTGGAAGCGATGCTCTGTCTTCCATTGTTTTGAAGGCAGGAGGCAAACTTGAACGTGATTTCCCTTGACGACCAGATGATGGAGGGGACTTGAGCCAGGGCAGACCCAAGATAATAGTACAACGAGGAGAGTCTATGGCAAAGAGACAGATGATTTCTTGGTGGCTAGTCAGGGTGTCAAGTTAGATATCCGAAGTGAGGAACTTGACCCGACCTGAATCCAGGGGACGACCATCTAGGGAAGAAACTGCCGCCTGCAATTCGCAGGGAAGCAGAGGAATCATATTAGTACGGACAAAACCCAAATCAATGAAGTTACTTGCTGGCCCTGAATCAATCATGGCCTGGTGTCAGCCTAAATACTGTTTGAGTGATTACAATGATGAACAGCTGATGAGACCTAAGAATGGAAGGCAGAGGCTGATGGGAAATTTAGTGCAGATGAGGTTCAGAGGAAGTTCAGTTCCCAGGAGATGGCTCCCTCTGGTGGTTGGAGGGGGAGACGGAAGCTTGAGACTTGACAACTCTCAATGTGCCAAATAGGTAGTCTGATGACAGCAGTGATTAAAAAATACAAACACAGTTTATTTTATCATTGTTGGTGCATCATGTCCAGAAATTCATAAATCTAACAAATTAAAGTTAAATTAGAGCAAAATAAGTGATCCATACCACATTATTTGTTTTGGGACCACATGGCGTAAATAAGATCCTTGAATGTTGTTCAATAATAGAAAGTACACCTTGAAACCCACTGCATCTTATGTCTGAATTAAACTTACTGAATTCAAATTGATTTTCTGTGGTACAGGTGCTTAAAAATCTGTTAATTATTTTAGACTTTCGCAATCTACAAAGATGAACTGCGTGATGGATTGTTAGGAGCATCCCGGGTATTGTAGTCAGGAGCCTAGTGGAATGACACGTCCTCAACAGTTTGCTAATACGTTTAATAAAGTTGGACTTTTCTGATTGTTCTGTTTTGCTAAACGTAGTCCAAAAAAATATGTTACTTTTTAAAATTAAAAACATTTTTACATTTTTTTTTCAAGAACTGAATTTAAAACAAGCATAGATAGACAGTGCGGATGCAACTTTTGAATACAAACTAACCAAATGCAGCAGAGAACAGGTGTGTTTTAACCAGGATTTCCATGCAGTTTTTCTGCTGATCTAAGGCTTTGTGGAAGTCTATTCCAGATCTGTGGAGCATAGAAGCTGAACGCTCCTGAAGACCCCTGGAATATCCAGTTCTGATTGGGAGTATCGTGTCGGGACAAGGACAACTTAGTGATTTTTTTGTTTTGTAGTAATAACTGAAATTGTATGAGAAAGTACTCCATTTGGTTAGAAGTTTTCCAAAATTGACATAAATTAATTAAGTCCTATTTAATTTCTTTGTAACTGCAGTGACGTAAAGCAAAGTTCTCAATCATTACTTTAAATTGTTGTTGTTTCACATGAGAAAACAAACAAAATAAAAAGATTGTAAATATTTCTTCAGTGCTTTCCTTAAATGATCAGTTGCCAAAGTAAAGCACAACTAAAACAACATCTCAAAATAATAAAACTAGTTTGTACGTATAAGGTGTATTTTATCAGTCTGATTTTTGGCATTAAATTAAATGTGGGTAATTTTGTCTGCAGTGTAGTGTTTATTTTAAATAACTAACATGTTCTTTTTGTAGCTTCATGTCCCTAATGGCACTGCAGCTTCAGCTTTGTAGATTAAAGCGCCTTTCATGATTAAAAAGAGGTTCAAGGTAGCCCAATTAATCAATGCACTCTTTATTCCTAACACACATTTTATTTGACAGAATTCCAGTTTTTTGATCTCTGATAGACCATATTTGGATTAAAACAAGAAAAAAAGGAAAACTGATGAAAGAAATAAAATTGGAGCTAATACTGAGTATCTTTGTGTTTTTACGGGCACATCTGATGGTTTTAAAATGAATATTATTAAAAAAAGGTTCTTTCTATTCGAAGAGGTACTCACACACACATATATAAATATATCAAGCCCCGGGATGGGATGTACCACCGAACCATAACTGAAGTGGATTTTATCAAGAAGTTCTTCCAATGGCTAGAAAGGGCTGGCCTACAGGACAGCACAGAAGCGCTCATCCTGGCAGCTCAGGAACAAGCCCTGAGCACCAGAGCCATATAGAGGCTCAGATCCACCACACCAGACAAGACCCAAGGTGTAGGCTGTGTAAAGAAGCACCTGAACCAATCCAGCACATAACTGCAAGGTGTAAAGATGTTGGCCGGGAAAGCATACATGGAGCGCTACAATATTATAGTGAGATAGTTAACAGGAACATGTGTGAAGAGCATGGACTGGAAACCCCAAAGTCAAAATGGGAAACACCTCTGTAAATGGTAGAGAATGAGAGAGCAAAGATCCTGTTGGACTTCCAGTTACAGAAGAAGGAACATGAGAAACTGGAGAAATACCAGGGACTGAGAGAGGAACTGAAGAAAGCTTGGAAGGTTAAGGTAACAGTGGTGCCCGTGGTATCTGGAGCACTCAGGGCTGTAACCCTCAAACTGGAGGAGTGGCTACAGCAGATCCTGGAAAGACCTCAGACAAATCAGTCCAGAAAAGCTGCAAAAGTGCAGTGCTAGGAACAGCTAAGATACTGAGCAGGACCCTCAAGCTGGTAGAAAACCCGAGCTTGGGGTGAGGTACCAGCTGTGGAGGGTGAGAGGGGCGTTTATACATATATATATATATATATATATATATATATATATATATATACAGCAATTGTATGTAGTTGTTTTGTCACATTTCATTCACAAAAAAGTTCTCTTGTAAAAACATTGAAAGTTTTTTTTCCTTTAAAAAACCTTTGGCAAGTTCTGTTCTTCTTCTGGCTTCACAAGTCATTTGCAGCCAAATTTAATAGGTTCTTCCTTCACCCATGCCCCATCAACCCACATTTCATGAATGTAATAGTAAATGTCACAACTGTTTTGATGAACAGAATCCAATAGCAACTAACTTTCATCCAAAGAGCAGGACTAGACCACAGCAACTGGAAACATGACAAAATAACACAGCTGCTGGAAATATTTAGAGCCTCAGGAGATTTAGAATTGACCTAAACATGCATACATGCACACACACACACGCACACGCACGCACACACGCACACACACGCACACACACGCACACACACACACACACGCACGCACACACACACACACTCTCATCACTCAGATTCATGCTTTTTTATGCAACCTTGTTGAATTATTTATAAAAGTAACACAAATATATTATAATAAAAAGGCTAATGGTGAAAAAGGAACAATGTCTAGCAAATTAGATGCAAAAATGTTCTGCAGGGAATGCAAATTGTTGTTTGGAGCAGAAAAAGAGCCAAAAGCACAATGATACACAATAGCACAATAATACACAATAAAGCACAATAGGCTAAAAAAAGAAAAATGACACAGACTTCTGTTTGCTTTAATTCTTACATTTAAACATATGTTTTCACTGTTATATGTGCTACCTGCATCCGGACATTCTGTAGGTCTGTTGTAACATGCAAGTGTTTTTATTGAATACGATATGGTCCAATACCCCCTTTTTGTGTTGAAATTAGCACATGGATCTAACTGGGTTAGATGGTCAGTGAAGCAACTGGTCTAGAATCAGTAGCACACCTGACCCCTCTGCTTTAGATCCAGCGCAAATCATGCAGTTCCAAGGAGAATCTGAGCCCAAGTACATATTACCAGAAAATGTCTGTCAGCATAAACCATCACAGTCTGGGGTTTTCTGCATCGGTCATGGGAAAAGTTGAAACACTTCAAAACGGCATATTTGATTCTTTACCAGAAACCATCTAAAAAAGAAAACATTTGTTCAGTGACTGCTTTTAGGAGATCACAAACTGAGAGGGTATGGTTTCAAAGATTGTGGTTTCTCTGGCAGCTTGAAGAATTTAGCTGATGTGTTTTCACACAACTTTCAGCAGGGCTAATTTCACAAAAATTATGTGAGAAACATTTTCAAAGAACTAATGGCCAAAACAAATCAAGACTTGCTGGCTGTTTGCTGCCAGTCATCAGAACATTGAAGGCTCCAAAATTTATCAGATGCTACACTTTTCCTAGAATTAAGCAAGTTTGCCAATGAGTGATCTCATAAATGATTAATTTTCAAACTTTTTAGACTTGGTCAGCCAAGTATCATACTGTTTTTGTTGTTCTTTTCATTCTTAACCAACTTTTCATTAAGACACACACAATCCTATCATCTTCTGCCTCATGTACTACTGTATCTAAGTACATTTTGAGAGAAAATGAAAATTATTGTAATACTTAACCAATTTGAGAAGAGTAAAAAAAAATAATCCTGCACTCTAAAATGTAAAAGAACTTTAAAAAAAAGGAGCAGAAACACTCCCAGTTTGCCCATTGGTCTACATCCATTTGGGGAGACTGAAACACTTAGAGGGAGGGAGGGAGAAGACAAGTCACCGGGAGCTTGGGGATCTTTGAATCACTTGCTTTGACCTGTCAACAGGTGGCAGAAGGAGAGGTTTTGGGAGTGCTGTTCAGTCCTTCTGAGAAAAGAAAGAAAGAAAGGAAGGAAGAACGTGAAGGAGAGAGCTGGAAAAAACCCTCAAGGGTAAGCTGTCATTCATTTCTTCTGTCTGGCTCAAAAATAAAAATGAAAAACTGCAATTTCTTGAAGTTATTATTAATTGGTTTACTTGAAATCTTTTAAATTAAACATGTCAAGTATGTATTTTAATAAGTTTTTATCTATCTATCTATCTATCTATCTATCTATCTATCTATCTATCTATCTATCTATCTATCTATCTATCTATCTATCTATCTATCTATCTATCTATCTATCTATCTATCTATCTATCTATCTATCTATCTATCTATCTATCTATCTATCTATCTATCTATCTATCTATCTATCTATCTATCTATACCGTAATTTGGATTAGAGTTAGAGCTTTTTGAGTTTTTGGAAGGACGTTAACATTATGAAATAAATCAAGCTGATTATTTTCCCAAAGCAGTAACTGTGACATCATTTGCAGATGCACATCACTCATGACTCGTACATCAAATGAATAGCTCCATTGTGCTGTCGATAATCTCGTATTATCTGTCAACAAAGACGTGGGCATTCATTTTCCTCCGTGATAATAACCTAAATATTTACAATAATTTTGTGCCGGGGGTGATAGATACTCTCTCAGGGCTTTCGATCCAGGAGATTTACCTTTAATGCTACTGTGCTGGCTCTGGGGATACACAGAAGCTTTCAGAAAATAGGCTGCAGATGTGGGCCTTCAGCCGTGCAAAATGTTAGAGAGGAGAGCAGGCGGAGAAGAAAGGACAAAGACAAGGCTACAACCCTGAGTGGGTGGCTTATAAAAGATGGTCAGGTTGCATAATTTGACTGCTTTCTTTTTGGTTGGTGTATTTTTTGATTCACCTCTGCTGATTCAAGATGACCTCTTGCCACATGAAAAAAAATTGAAATATGTCATCATTCTCACTGCTTTTCTACAGAAAGTATGGACTGTTAGGTGCTTCATGAATTCGTTTCCCCGGTTTTTATCAAGCAGCTTTTCTTAATAATTCTAATAATTCCATGTCTCTCCTGAGGTCTTCTTGTGGTTTTTGAGGCAGCAGGAGGCAGACAAAATCATAAAGTTAAGAGGTCTGCTCTCACACAGTAATTGCTCTCAGATGCATTTTATCATTTAACTTTCCACATTATGTTTGCAAGCTGTTTGCAAAAGAAAAGCGGAAGAGCGTCTCGCTCATAAGAGCATGAATGACCTTACTATATCTGACCTCCATGCTTGGTGGTTTGTTCCAGAGAGATTTGTCCCTAGAGAAACCTGGTGAAGTAGTCAACCTGGTGTCTGAGGCTTCACGACTCTCTGAAGAGGAAAGAGAAAAAATCTTATTCTACATCCTCAGTTTAATTGTACCAGGACTTTCAGGACTTTGATGATTTTAGAAGACTTCTTTCTGCAGTCTTCTCTTCTTCTTTTACACGTCAACAAGCATTTTTGTTGCTTTGACATCCACTAAATATTATCAGGAAGGAGTTCTTTTACTCTGATTTTTACAGCATGTTGAATTGTACTCACGTCCACTTTAGAAAAACAGACAGAAATTCAATCTGGTAGCGTTGCCTGCTCACAGAGAGCCTTTCTGTGGTCCTGCTGTGAGTTCCAGTTTTAAAGAGATGAGTGACAGTCAAGTGCGTTTGCCTTATGAACACAGAGGACACTCAAACCAAACATGTGTTCAACAGTTTTATGATAGTTCAAGTGCAGTGTATCCAAAATAGGCACTGAAAACAGCATCCGCCTGGTGCAAATATCTCCATTCAACTTTAGTTAGATCAAGGCAGAATATATAAAGTTGTTGAGAAGGATGAAGAGAACAGGTGGAATGTAGCCGTATTAGAAAAACGTTAGAACATTCTTGCCATGTAGAAAAAAACATCTGACTCAGTTTAAGTAAAAGAGTCAGTTTCTTTTCTCAGAGTTGAACTTAAATAGAGCTCACATAGAAAGAAGCCTCAAAAAATAGGTTCATTTTGACCAAACCACACTACTTAGAAGTAAAGAGCACAAGTCCTGGCAGACATGGAACAATTCTGCTAATCTTTTAGCTACAGTATTAGCTAAATTGTTTAATCATGGGAATGTCCAGATAGGCAACTTAACTTGTGTTGATTCTCAAACCTAAAAGGAAAGTTTCATAAGGATCTCAGCAGGTTTTTCCTGTGAGGCAGATATATGTAGATATCCCTCTTCTTGTTTAGCCTCTTATGTAAACATTTCTCATTCTACTGATCAAATGAAATAAGGGGCTTTTTCTAAAGACATACCAAACCTCAACCTCAAACTGATGTAGGAGCACCTCAACAACTCATTCCGTAAGACAGAAAATGTGGTTTTAAAAAGGAGCTCAAGGGTATTGCTATGCATCTATTTCCATGTTTATTTAGTTGGGAATGAGGTCACATAAGCTGTTTCTATTTACATCTTGAATGCAAGCTAATTAGTAAGGTTGTGTTTACATTTGGCTATAAATAAATAAAGAATGATCATCAGGCCCACATATGTGGGCAATCTCTTTTTTAATCAGTTGTGAATAACCTATGAAAATGTAGTTTTATAGACATTTCTGCACGCATAGCTGCTCCTTTTGTGCTTTAAGTTTTCCTAAAGAGCCACAGGATGTTCATTAGCAAAGCTGGAAACCCTTCATTTATTTAGAAAATGACCTCAAGATGATTTGCATTAATTCAATAATTGACAAGGAGCAAGAGAGATTTGCATGCATCATCTCAAAGAATGCATTGGCATTTTATACTGCAATTGCTTCTGTCAGTCTGGCTATCTGCCAATACCATAGGAACAGTCTTTCCATCAATCCTTTTATCACATTCACTCTCAATCACTCACTTAATCCATCTTATTTTCCCATTTTATTGCCCTTGCTGTCTTTCCCATTTCCTTCTCATGTCTCTTAAGTTGATCACTTATTTGCTTGCAAGAGTCTTTGTAAAATATTAAAACACCCGATGAAATAACAACTCTGTCCATCTCTTTGGAGAAAATATAGTAATGTATGCCAGAAAGTCAGTAGAGCTTGGTTTTTGACTCATGGTGTGTTGATTTGCAAGGCAAACTTTTTCTCTTTATCCAATTTCAACTTTTTCAGCTGTTGAAGATGAGCACATGTTCTGAAAGTGCAAATCTAAGTGAACTGATTTCCTGCTTCAACATTTAATTTAGAGAGAACTGAAAGAATAAAATGAACAAATTCATAACTAAGATTTACTCAAAATACTATATGGAATATGCAATATGGGGCTGCTGTTAATGTTTTCTGACTTTTTTTTATTTTCGTTTTATGGGTGTGTTTGAGTTTCCACAACTTAAAAACGGGCAGTGACATCACGATCTTACTGCATGATATTTTAAAATTTTACCACAGAAAAAATTAATTCAAATCAGAGACCAGGGGAGCCTTCTGAACTTGAAAAAGGGCATGCTATTTTGACAGCATGCAATTTGGTTTCTTGGGGAAACCGCTGCAGATTGGGGTTCAAATGACATTACTACCATTAGATGCAATGACATCATCCGTACAGCGGAAAAAACTGCGTTTTTGCTGTTTCAAAACGCCTGACTGAAGCTTGCTCCGTAGTTTAGTGCAGAAAGATTGAGAAAGTTTTCTTTGATTAAATATACAGTGCGTGCCTCACTGAATCTATGTGAACTCCTGCCCTGTCTGCACAGTATTTCTGTCCTCACATCTTGAATAAGAAAACAGACGGAACAAAAATGACCTTTTTGAAAACTCAAGACTCAGGGAAAGTAAAGTGCAACAGGAAAGATCTACAGTTACACTGATCTGCTTCACATTTTTCAGTTTAACAAAAAGATACAATCAATAAAAAACAGACACACTTGCACTGGGGAAGAAATTAAATGCTTAATATTAAAGTTCTGTCCATGTTTTTTCAGTTACAATAAAGTTTTTCCTCATCGAGAAGGATGGTCTAAGGTCCATGGTCTGTCTAGTTTAGTTAAGCAATTAGCTATTGTTTAGATTTTATGACAGATTCTATGTTTTTGTACAATTATTTGGGTGAAGCCCATTGAGACATTTGCGTTGTGATATTGGGCTCTATAAATAAAATGGAATTGAATTGAATAAAAAAAAAACATGTATTTATCTTCAATAGTTTTGACATTCAACACTAATCGTGAGTTTAAAGTTGAATTACAAAGATAGAGCAGTTCTAGACTGTCAGAAACAGCAGTAACTCAAGCTACTTGTCATTTTTTCCCATCTTGAATGTGTTACTCACATATAATCATAAAACCTTTGCATCAGAGTTTGGATGACAGTTAGTGCAACTGCTCTTTAAATAAAGAATACTAATTTTTTTTTTTTAATCTGTAACTATTCCTTAATTGCTTAATTAGTCTTTCTGTATTCTTTAGCGTCCGATTTTTCAAAATTTAAGAGGTCAAAAAATAATATAAATCATAGTTTCCTGTCTCTTTCAAAAAGCAGAGAGCTGGTGTCACAGCTGTGCTCGGGAACTTGTCCATGGTTTCACCCACAATCCAACTCCTCAATGCTGAATGTAAAGCAGGGATGCTTTGAGTCCCATTTTTATAGTCTTTGGTATCACCCGACGGAAGATTTGAACCCACAATCTTTCAGTCTCAGGGCAGACACTCTTCTACTAAATCATTGAGGTATATGTGAGCCTGATGTTTTTACAGCAGTAGAGGGTTTATACTTCAGAGCATGAAAGGTGTAACTTTTGCTACTAATAAAAATAGATGCTAAAACTTAATGGAGAACATTTTAATATTAAAAAAAATGTTAAAGTCCCCATAATGAGCTGTAAACAATTAACCAGTGCTCTTCATGCTTGCATTGTTCTCCCAAAGTTTGTTCTCATGACTTCCTTTTTTTTAATTTACTTGAATGACGTTATCAAGTTAATAGTTACCTGAAGACTTGTCTGTCAAAAAAAAGGAAAAAAAACAGTGAAATAATTACACAAGTATGTACTCTCACTGTCCTCTGCAGAAATGACCACTAGACTTCTACAGAGGGCTTCGTGTCTGCTGGTCCTACTATGCATCGTGTCATACTGTGTGAGCCTCACGGACAACCAGCCCGGTCCCTCGACCACAGAGCAGGGAGTCACCTTCAGCCACGTCTATAAGATTGACATCCCAGGGAGCTCTGTTGGTACACTAGAATGTCTGCAACCCAAGGACGAAGCAGGTTGTATAGCAACTAAAGAGATGAGAGAGGCAATCGAGAGCACATATAGAAACAGACAGTGATATGTGAATGTGTGTTCAATAAAGAGGCGAGTCAAGTCTTTTAAGAGCTAAAACTTCAGTTTCCTTGTGTCATGTTCTTAGGTCTGCAGACAGACGTCACAACAAATGGAGAAAATGACATTGTGTTCAAACACAACATCCGTTTGCAAACTCCCAAGTGTGACTGTGAGGAGTCAGAAAGCTTCAAGTCTCTGTTGTACAGAGTTAATGGACTGGAAGAAGAAGTCCACTACCTAAAGATCCAGTGCGCTCAGGGATGTTGTAAAACAGCAGGTAGGCTGTCACAACCAGTGCAGTTAAGCAGTACAAGTAGAAGGTTGGCTTTGTTATACTAAAGACAAGCCAGCTATCAGAAAAAAAAATCTGAAAGCATGCCAACATATTTTGATGTGATATTCTGAAATCCTTTTAACGGTAATTAGAATAAATAAAAAAGCATCGGAGCTGCTACGAACAGTGTAATCTTGAGATTTTTTTCAGGTGTTGACACAAGCTGCAGTGGCCATGGTACTTACCAACAGGAGTCCTGCAGCTGTGTCTGTAAGCTGGGATGGGAAGGCCCTGATTGCTCTGTTTCTTCCTGCCCTGACGAGTGCAATGACAATGGTCGGTGCGTTGATGGGAAATGCGTGTGCTATGAGGGGTATACTGGCGAGGACTGCAGCCAGCTGACGTGTCCAAACAACTGCAACGACAAAGGACAATGCGTGGATGGAAAATGCGTTTGCTTCTCGCATTTTACTGGCGAGGACTGCAGTACCCCGACATGCCCTAATAACTGCAATGGGAATGGGCGCTGTGTGAATGGCCAGTGTATCTGTGATGAAGGCCTTCATGGAGAGGACTGTTCCTCAGGTGAGCACTAAAGATGGGTGAGGATGAACGATGGATGCAGTGAAGCTGCTTGCAACTCTGAAGCTCTGCTCACAGAAATGTGACTGTGATCAGTTAACTTGTGAAAGTAGTATACAACATCAGTGGTTACTTTCCTAACTGACAGTTCTATTTTAGATAAAGTCACAGCTGCTCACTGAGGACCAAATAACTTTAGGAAGGTGCAGGGGTGTGTCAAAAAAATGTAACATCATTAACAATTTCATAACACGAGTTCCTCACTCACCTAAAAACAAATATATTTATGATTAAGACAATTCAAATTTTTGTCTTAATTGTTAATCAAATAAAAAGTTTACTTTGTAGAATTTATATTTTAAATCTAATTATGTTTCAAAATTCCCAAGTCATGGCGAGTTTTAAAAATAAAAATAGATGGAATAATCAATCACTAAGTAAACTTTATCTATACAGTGCTTTGCATGCCCCATTTGTTCAATAAAATGGAAAAACACACGACATAAAATAGAAATTTATAAAAAAAGAGAAGAAGTGAGAATTAAAATGTCATAAAATGAAATAAAATAAAATGCATTTGTCTTTTTTTTAATAGTCAAACAGGAGCAAGGTAAAAAAAAATATGAGATGTAAGAATACAGATTAAAAATGATGACATTATATATAGTAATAAAAAATTCAAAGAGATCAAATGTTAATGACTTGCATTAAACAGGTTAACAAAGAAAGGTTCATTAAGATAAATTAAAGTATTAAACAGAATTTAGTGTGACAAAAATACGATTTGAAAATAACAATTTGTCAAATAAGAGAATTGCTAAAAGAAGACGTAAGATCAAAGAAAATTAGTTAATAAGTTTGAAAAATTCTTGACTTTAAAATCTCAACAAAAGCAGAAGATCTCAGGTCCTCAGTGAGATCTTTCCATAGACAAGGGTCATAAATGCAGCCTCACCATGAGTTTTTATAGTGGGAATTGTTGACAAACTCAGACCTAAGGACATGGAAGTTCTGAGCAGTCTATGAGGTAAAAGAAGGTCTGAAAAACAGGAAGGGATACTACCATTAAGAGTATTAAAAATGTTTTAAAATAAATGTTAAAATTAATCCTTGAACTGACAGGCAACAAGTGCAAAGATCTTAAAACAGTAATAATATGTGCTCACCTTCTGGTCCCTGTTAAGAGGCAAGCAGCTAGCTTTTATTAAAACTCAGCTGCAGCCTGATTTGAACACCAAGTGATGGCAACCATTATGATGTTATTCTGACCCAAGGAATTCAAAGCATTTCTCTCAGCAGTCACTTCAAATCAAGCAGCCATCTAGCGCTTTTGGTTGGCTTGACCTATGCATTTGGCCTGAAGATAACTAATGACATTAGGTCACAGAATACCACTGGAATACACTAAGACCCGTCAGTTTTTTTAGGAACTCCGTACTGCTTATACCCTGCAGGAAAAACATCACCTTTCCTTCTAAATTCTTTCCTCAACCACGTATACAGGACTGCCTCAGGAAAGGAGAGTAAAATTGCATTCTTAAGCAATTTTGAGCCACAGAAGCAGAAATGTGGCAGCCGAGCGTGGAGAGACTTTGTGGTATCAGGGTAAATTCTACATGAGACAATTTTTTGTATTTATGAGTGAAAAAAAATCACATTAATTGTCACTGGAACAAAAAGAAAAAGTAATATTCATATTTTCTTACGCATTACAACTGCTTTTTTTACTCAATAGAATTCTAGCTCAAATCCAACCCACATTGATTGTTTTCAAGGATTTACTAAAAAGAAATTCATCATCTGTGCGCAGGTGATAACAGGATAAATGCTTCTCTCCTCACAGTAGCAAGTCAGCTGCGTCAAACTCAGAGTTTCCTCTGGCAGAGAGAAGTGAAAAGTAGATCTGCAGCTTCGTGTGCTGGTCTTGCTGAACCAAAGCCAACATCAATATTGGCACCTTGTGAGTGGAGAAGTCATAGTGGAAAGGGAAAGAGGGACGTAAAAACAAAAAGGGATGTTGTTCTTAGGTGTAAGTAATAAATGCAATAAATTCTTGGAGCACGGGAGAAAAAAATCTAAACATTTGAGACATTCTTTGCTTTATGTGGCTATTTCTCATTTCAGCTCCAGGATGTAGATGTTGATCTACATTCTGATATATGGCAGTGATAACAGTATGGAGCATTGCATTCCTTGTTATGTTATGTTTTTTCATTTTTTCTTTTTTTTTTAGCATCAAACTGTGCCTTTGTGCTTTAAGAACCGTTAGAAAAAAGGGTGACAACTTCACAGATTGGCCCTCTTCAAGTTTTAACTTGCTAATTTATTCATTCCAGTTTTTGTGCTCGATAGTCATAAGTTGTTCACATCTGTCAAAGGAGAAATTATAGAAAAGACTGTCACCTTTAAAGTGACTGCTTACAACGATCTCATATTTTTAGTTACTACTCAGTTTTTGTTTCTAAATATACTTTTGAACCAACTTTTCTTAATGTACTTTATCATGATCTCCATTCTCAGTATGTACAGTAACCACTAAAGAGCCATGTTTATGTTCAGATGGATGATGACATTTTTGCTTTTTGTTAGAATGTTAGGAAACTAGGAAAAAAAAGCTCCTCTCAAAACAAGTTGAAAAATATAGCATACAAGAAGTTTTTCATTTGTTATAAGTGAAAAGAAATCTGCCAGTGAAACTAGTAGAATTTGTAAGATTTATTAAAATAAGTTGTGCTGTCCTGCTCTTTTAAGGCAAAAGTTAATCTTGGAAATACCTGTGAACACGCATATCTAGCTAAATTACTCAGATCATTGGAACTATTATCTTAAAACAAGCATGTATTGTTTTGTCCTCCAAAATATCCTATTTTAAGCACTACAAAAGTCCAACTACCCTTTTTTTTGGACCAATTCATTAAAATAAGACATGCTTTAAGATAAAGTTGTCAAAATTGTATGAAAATGATGAAACAGAATTACTAGTTTCATTAGAGATACTACTTAAAATAAGATGTGTTTAAGATCAAATGACTGAACAAGACATCCAAGATGTATTGTCTCAAAATAAACCCTTATATTTCACTGAAAAGTTATTAGTAAGGTAGTTTTGTCTTACATCATGTGTAAAAAGATAATTAAGCTACAAACCAGACCAACATACTTGGTGATATTTTGTGTTTTTGCAGTGATATAAACCATTTGACAAGGTGCCTTCTTCAAAAGGCCTTAAGGTAAATGTCAAGTGGAGGCATAAGCTAAGCTGAAAGATGTCAAGACTGACAGCCAGAGACAGGGGGATTCAGATAGCAGTCAGTTTAAGAATAAACCTAATTAAAGTCTGCTTCTCTCTCAGTCCTATCGCCTCGGGGTCTGCGGTTGGTCCAGCAGACTGACGTCTCACTCCTGGTTGAATGGGAATCTGTTCGAGGGGCTGAGTACTATGTGTTGAAATACTATCCCAAATATGATGAGGGTTCAATGGAGCAGGTACAGTTTGCTGTTTGATTTAAAGCGTTTTAAAAAATGTTTTGTACAAATTCCTCAAAGCACCTTCTGTTTCTCTAGATTCAGATTCCCAACAAAAAGAATTCCTACCTAATCACAGGTCTGACTCCAGGAGTTACCTATATTGTTGAAGTGTTCGCTGTCATCAAACAAATCCAAAGTGAAGCAGATATGATTGAAGCCACCACAGGTGAGTGCAGACATGTGATCAAAACCCAGTGACAAATATAGAGATGGACTTCACCCATAGGAAATGCCTGACCTCTGGTTACAACTAAATGAAGTCAATGAAGGCGATGTTGGTAAGCAGTGATTGGTCCGAGTTGGTCTGAGTCTTCATTTCTATCTCAACCACCATCTCTAATCAGGAGTGAGCTTGTTGGAAAGGCAGGAGAATCTGTCAATCAAATGTTTCGAATGTTAGAGGTGGGGGCCAGCGGGCATCACATGCTTTTACTGGAGTCTCAATTTATAACTTGAATAACTTGCTATAAAGAAAATATATCATTAAATATATATCATAAAATTAAAAAAAAAAAAAAACTACTGTAATTTTCTGAGACAGTTTCTGCAGAGCAAAAGGGTTCATTAGACATTTCCTTTTGAGTTTTGGGTGGGACTTTTGGAATGGAGTTAGTCACTGCCTCCCAACATCCTTCTGTTTATATGCTGTCCCACTAGCCCACAGCCAGCTCGGGCAAGGAAAACAAAGATGTACAAGTCGAACATTGGAATGGAGTGGAGCAGACAGATTGTGGACAGCTAATAGCGCTTTCAAACTGCACTTTTTTGTCTGCTCCAGATTCATAATGATTTGAACAGAAAAAAAAAAAAAACAGGATTTGCATTGGAGTGGGTCTTTAAGAAAATTGGTTACAGAAGAAAACAGTGAAACAGTGAAGCCCCTGGGTTCCAGCAGGTCCAAAGTGTTAGCAGAAGGTGTCATAAAGGCTGAGTGGAAATTCATCCAAACACATGTGGGACATTTATTTTTCAGAAAGACATTAGCATGTCTGATCAGAGGAGTCTCTGTGACTTGTGAACAAATGATTGGGTTGCCTGTTTCACTTATTCTAAATCAGTGCTGATGACTCGTTCTTCACTCATCCTTTACTTTTATTTATTTAGCTTAATGTGCTGTGCTAAAAAGCAATGAACAAGGAATGAGTCTGTCATTACTAAGTGTTTCATTAAGCACTGGTTTGTTAGATGTGAAATCTTAAAGTAATTGCATGGAAATGCCTCCATGGATGTGTTTAATGTAAACCGTGGCTAACAGATGTGGTAGTGGACAGATGTGTAGAATAAGAGATTATTTAGCAGAACTACTGGCAGTTACAGAGCTAAATAAGTGGAAGATGAGTTTTCCTTTGGAAAGCATGGTAAACCTCTCTAACGTTCTCACATGGGCGTAAGAAAACATGACGGCACGCAGGTTTTGACTGTACGTGCGGCGCACGCAGAATGAAGCAGGCATTCCACTGTCGGCATAGTTTTCATTTAACTTCAAACGATGGTCTACTTCAAAAGGCACTCTTAGGAAAATGTTTTCCTGTTTTTAAAGGCAAAAAAAAGCTGGAGTAAATTATAATTTCTTTTTTCGGTGAGTGTGCCATTTTGTCCATATGTTGCAAGTCCAGAGGAGCCCTGTCAGCAAGGAAACGTTCTGTGTTGTTCAGCCCTCATCTGTAAACGTAATTAAATTTCATTCAAATTTCTTAAAAGCTTTCCGGTATTCTTTTTCTATGGAAGTCTGCAGGAAAAAAAAATGGTATTTAAACACACTGATAGCAAAAATAAGTAAAAAAAAAAAAAAAAAAAAAAAACAACAAACCTAAATGTGGTGTTGTTATTATTAGAATGCATTTTTGTAGAAATATAAAACTGATAACAAGAAGGAAACCAATCCAAATAATAGCCATATATATATATATATATATGTTGTGCGATGAGCAGGAAGGGGAGGATCCAAGCGCAGGACACAATTTAAGTTTTATGGTTTAATGAGGGGTAAGACAATGAATGTTGATGGGGAAAGTCCAGTATGGATTGGTCTTGCGTCGGGAGCGGAGTTGGATGAGCTCAGGGAGGCAGCAGGAGTAGTGGAGAGAAGGCGGGAGCCACTGGCAAACAAACACACAAGTTAGTAGGCAAATCTATGATACAAGAGTGGAGTCCTAAGACACGTCTTTGGGAGCCAGCACGTTACCTTCTTGGGCAAGCTAACGGTCTGGCGCCGGAGCTGGGATCTCCACCATCCTTTATACATCTGCTGGAGACCCAGGTGCAGGCAATCATGGTGGCCATACCTGGTGGCTGATTGAGCACAGGTGGGTGCTGTCATGGCATCTGACGACCCACAACATATATATATATATATATATATATATAGCTGCAAATATTGCAGCAATTAGTTTATTTAACCAAAAGTTGCTGCTTTATTGGAAATTATAATATTGTATATTAATTTTAATAAATTTTAGCTCTGTTGTTATTAATGTTTATTTTCACTTTTGTCCTTTGCATGTAAGTAAATTACTAAAAACGTTTTTTTTTTTTTTTTTTTTTTTTAAAAAAGGTCTAAAAACAGCATGCATCCAATGCATTTGTGTACAAATATTTTTGTGCTCCCTTGAATGTGTAGTTGAATCATTAAAATAAATAAATAAATAAAACCTTTTTTTTTTCAAACTGTGGATCAGTGTTTCATTAGACATTGAAATAATCACAGCAATAATTTAAATCTTCTTTTTCTTTATCAAAATCAGAAGTGTGGATTTCAAGTAGAATATGTAGCTTTTTTTAAGTGTGCTAACACCAGCTTTTTGTTTTTTCAAAGATTTGCAAATTTAAAAAAAGATAAAATTAGATGTATTAAGTAAATGTTTGTTCAGTTTTCCTATTTTCTAAATTGGCCAAACTGAAACTCCTTCTTGACCCCCTCTTTAGGAACATTACATTTCAAGGTGCCGGTAACTTATCTTGTTACTCAAAAGCACATGCTTCTGATTAACACACATGCCCTAATGTGGCCATAGCATTCATATTTGTACTCTCAGTTCCACCAAACCTTGTATCCTTCCCAGATGTCTCAGCCATTGATGATATCCGAGTCCTTGGCCAGACTGAGATCTCCATCCTGGTGGACTGGAAGAATCCACGGGCTGAAGTGGATTACTTTAGGCTGAAACACACAGATCCATCGGGGCAGGAAGAAGAGCAGAGTGTGCAGAGGAGTCAAGAGGCACGCACCAAACACACTATAGTGGGTGAGTCTGGAAACTCAGTTAACTGAAAACGGAACATTGCAAAGTGGATGCACATTTCTCAGTTGAAATACATTTAATTAAAAATCAGCTCTGAATAAAAACGGATTGTTGTCTTTTCAAGTGAATCCACACACACCCACACACACATGAATGAAGCACAGTAAGTCAATTTCCTGAGCTTTTAAAGCATGTACAAATATTTGCTGATAAATGTTTTTCTTTTGGTTAGATAATTAATTTATAATTGGCGTCTGCGTAATTTGGGTTCCCTTGTTTTTTCTTCCTGAGTTCATGAACCAAGGAACATGGAAGAAGTGAAGTTAGCCTAAATTATCCTTAACGATTTGGTGTTAAAAAGAAAAATACACCTCTTTCCACAGGTTTGTATCCAGGAACAGAGTACCAAATCTCTGTGCAGGCCATCAAAGGAAACAATGAGGGAAAGCCTTCCATTGCCGCAGGAGTCACAGGTCAGTATCGACTGAACCTAACTGCGTTATGAGTAGCCAGCAGAAATGCGTCCAGCTGTCCTCAAATTGGCTGCTTGCTGATGGCAAATGCATAGGGACTGCATTTGTGAAAGACTGCAAAAAAGGGATGTGTCCGTCTTAAAGAAATGATAGCTCAGCCAAAACTGGAAGACAAGCACATTAAAGAACCAACAGGGATAATCACATTTCACTTAGATCTGAATGGGCTACAGAATCCAGGACAGCATTCAGCTTTTGTCAGATCATCTATAATTTAACAGTGGTTGGAGCCTAACAGGAAAAACACATAATCAGTCATACTCAGCTCTGACGTACCATATCATTGAACTTGCTGTTACCTTCAGCCTACAACAGCATAATGAATACAGCAAATAAGGGCCACAATTATGGGTCAAGGATAGACAAGGCTGGAAATTACATTTAATAATCCCAATGATTTTTAGTCACTGAAGTGAGCACAATCACGCAGTAGAAACATGATATGGATATGCATCTACAATGCATCTGGTGGTTAAGGTGAGAAGTGCCATGATTTATTGAGTCAGTCTGGTCATGTTGGAAATCAGCCTATTTGTCTGTAGGGATTCTGTTATGAGAGAGAGAGAGAGAGAGAGAGGATAATTTAATAATATCAAAATCATTCTTGACATTCACCAAGGTCAGCTACAAACAAAAAGTTATCAGTGTTGTATTTATGCTTTAAAACCCTTCTTTACCTTAATTAAAATCTCAACTCTGACTGAGTTTCAAATACTCTATTATTCCATTTTCTGAAGTATTACTTGCACTGGAGCATAAACACGCAAAATAAAGAAGAAAATAACCGGATGTACGTCGCTCCGGAGTATGAGTCACAGTTTTGGGAAAAGTGCAATGCTTCTGAAGAAATCTGCCAAGCCCTGTGTAATGCTGCATTCACACAGAACCCGATTCACGTGTCAAATTCTGCTGCCTCTGATCAGTCTTTTATTTGTTTGTTTCTTTATGGCGATCTTTACCTTGCCTGCAGAAGCTGCGTCTGAATGACGGCAATTTGCCGCTTTCAGCGATACTTCCATGTCTCTGTTACCCAGTTTGATGACTTGGTGTCCCACATTAGTCAGAGGAAGGAAACATTTAAGCAAGAATAAAAATGTAATAAAGATCATAAAGTTCAGAAAGAAACTGGTCAGATTCTCCTCTGTATTAGTTTTTGGCGGCACTTCTTCTTTTGCTTTGCTGTCAGTAGCAGACAGTAACACACACCTACAGTGCCTTCTAGTGGCTGTTAGTGGGAAACAACCGCTAAAGGGCAAACAATTCTCGGTGGGAAAATAAGAAATATTTCTACCTTTTTATATAAAAAAAAAAATCACATATAGGTTGCTCCTGAGTGTAAGCCGCAACCTTTGCCAAACTATGTAAAAAATACAACTTAGACTTAAAAAAATACAGTACTCAGATAGTTTTAAATCAAGTTAATTTAGTCATCCACTTTTGTATTGTCAAGACTCATCTTTTCCTTCTTCCTTGCACTACTACCTGGATTTTCTTTTCTATTTTTTGCTGTCCTTATACTGTGAAAGTTTGGCTTCTACCTGTGTGGTACAATCACTTAGTCTTTGAGTGTGAATGGGCTAATCTACAACAGACAGACAGTGGCTTGTCGCCACCTGAGCAGCTACAATCCGTCATTTTGGGTATAACACGAAGAGGCTTACATGTGATTGAAGAGGATATTGCACAGCTTTCTTTGCCAAAGCTTCTGCCCTGGTTTCATGATGACTGGCATGACACTAAAGAAAAAAGCAGGCACACATTATCTCTCTAAACACGTTGTTTGCCTCCGGCCAGCATGTTTATGCAACAGAGAGGAGAAAAAGAAAGTGAATCAAGAGTATATATGCTCTTATATATGCATGCCAACAAAGAAGCTAGAAAAAAGTAAAGGGAGTCGCAATAAATTACACATTTTCATGCAGGAACAGTTAGATGTAAGAATGCAATAGGTATTGCATGAGGTAAGGAGGATATTAAAGGGTTAAAGTGAATTTAAACGTCTGCTTTTTCCTGAATAATCATTATTCTTATAAGATTATTCTGGCTTTTTTTAAAGGTAACAGTACAACCCTTTACGATAAGTTACTGCATGAATTAATAAGTGTCATATTTAGTTGATATAAATTGATGGACAGACCAAAGAACTCTTTTGTTCCCAGGGGACTTCACAACAACATGTATGTCACACCTGCCATGCTGTGGTCTCTTTAAAAATGAGACCCTATTGACTTCCTCTTTAAACATGGTATACAGCTTCCACTGTACAGTGTACATGCAGTTCTGTGCTGCGAAGCTGAAAGTGATGAAAGACAGCCTGTTCCACTGTGCCCTGTGGTCAACGGCCCTGCTGAACACGGCACCCATAATGGATAATGTGTTTTCCAAATGACTTTAGCTACAGCTTGTACTGCGTAGCCACAGATGCTGCACGGCAAGTGAAGTAGAACGTCTCAAGTAACCGGATCCATCATACCTCTTAACTTCAGAGTAAATGATGGCTTGCAAAGCTTAAGTAATAAAAAACTAATAACATATATGGTATGTCAGCCACCCAAGGCTGCAACGGTGTACACAGCAAAAAAAAAAAACGGGCTTCTAGTGTATAAAACACTTCAAACGGAGGGAAGAATCTTGTGTCCTTTAGTGGAGCTTGCACATGATTTTTAGTGGAAACTTGACATGAACTTTTAGACACAGACATATAGTATTACAAAATGCATATGGTTTTAAAAACATCAGCCACTTCAAGTCAAAAAAGCTACAAAAATATTCACTTCTGCTTCAGAGTCACCGCTTAACTTTTTGACTATTTTTACTACAACAATGACAGATGACAAAGTGGAAACATTTGTGATTGGCAGGTGCTTTGGCCAAATAAAATTGGTATTAAAAATGTTATAATTATTCCAAAAAGTTATGCAATGTTTCTAATTCTTATGTGTTTGCCTTTATGCAAGCATATTTCCTTATTCTTAAGAAGCAGATTCTTAAACTCCAAACCAGTTCTGTCCTTTTCTACTTCTGTCCACACAAGATGTTTCAGATGATGCCAGGTATCTTTTGATTGGATAATTTCGCTAAAACTTAAAGATAAATTAGTAACTTCCTAATTAATATATATATATATAACTGTAAAACATAACAGCAGAAAAGAAAATCTACATTTGCCTTTGACCTTAATGTTTGAAGGTCACACAAACACCATTCAATTATTCTGCCCCATTTAAAGTCCCTCTCCAACTTTGTTTTTCTTAGGGATGGGTTAATTTGTTAACGTACGCGGTTAACAAAAACCCAAAACGCGTTACTATTTATTAACACAAATTAATTACACGTCAGAAGCGACTGTCTTCCACTTCGCGTCTGATGGTTCAGGCTACCATGGCATGTGCTAATTTTTGATGGTGCATAAAATAAATATTCAGTCGATTTTTAGTACTTCATTCATGTTATTTTTGTAGTTTAGATCTCTTTTTCACAAAAGATGGACTATTTGATGTGGCCCGTTGTCATGGTAACTTGTCTGGCAGACCTCGACTGACTCATTTGAGTATTTAAACACAAAGTTTGTTTCTTGTGGCTGTATGTCAGCATCTTTGTTTTCTTGAAATAATACTGCAGACATAAAAATCTTTACAGTTTTGCTACTCTTCCCGTTGATGTGTTTTGCGCTCACGAATGACATTTCTTGGATGTCTGAGTTAACACTTTACAAATAAAAACATTTCAGACAATAAAAATGAAGGGCAAATGTTCTCTTTGGCTTTTTTTGGTTTAAAAGCTGCATAATGTCGCATAAAATGTACCAAGTAAAACATAGTGATTAGTCAGAGTAAACACAATCCCAAAAGTGTGATTAATCTGATTAATTTCTGAACCGATTGAGAGCTTTTCTGTTGTATCTTTGACAGTGTTTTTTTTTTTTCAAGTTATGATTATTCAGTTCTTAGCCATAATCAAAAAACCTGCATTGTTTTTTAAGATGCATTTTCTGCAGCGAAGCAGGAGTTCATCAGAAATTCTCATTTGGTTGTGGGTGCGATGCCTAAGAATTGTAGCAGAGAAAGATGACTTTGGCCCACCCATGGCAATCTTAGATCATTTTGTACTTGTCCTCCATTATGAGAAACATGTTACAAAAACATGTTAAAAACACCAAAAACACAATTTTATTTGGAGTGGATCTTTAAAATTAAAAGTATGGCAAAAGGATTATCCTTTTTTGGTAACACATTTTAAACTGTGTGGTCAATCATTTAAGTTTAAAGCTGGTATTTCTGGACACTGAATTGAGCCTGGTGTAACAGTATAGTTTCGCTGCTCCTTCTTTTGATTTATTTGAGCTTTTATTCTGTCTCCCATCATCACTGCTTGTGATTTGCTTTTCCAGGTGGTTCCAATAGGATTTATTGTAAACATGTGTTTGCAAGAATGTGCTCTTTAGAGTGAGTGAGCTATGAGTAAACAGTTAAAGTCCATTTTGTACCAATTTGTACTTTGACTCTTTTATGACCTACCGTTTTTTAAACTTTCGTAAAGGAAAAAAAAGGACTATTATGAATTTCCTGTGCAGTTCAACTCCCATCAGGCTGTCAGGCAGTAACCACAAGGACAGGGAAGTGACAGCTGCAGAAGACAGGAGACAAAGAGTGGATATGAAGTTAGACAGTTGCATAACTCCTTTCTTCTTCTGGTGGTATCATCAATCACTTTTGAGGTTGAGCACTGCACAAAACTGACCTTGAGTAAGTTGCTGCCACAGAGGAATAATCCTTAATGGTGATTGCTTTTACATTCCCCTTCACTTCCTCCGAGTCCCTCCTACTATGCCCCTGTGACGTCCTAATTCTTTCTGTCACCCTCTTTTTCACTTTCATCACCAGTACCCCATCCAGACTCAGATGCTGACCCATCTGCATCATCTGAATGTCTCCGTCCATTTCCTCAAACTGAATGTCTAAAAGCAGAGGCTCCGTATGAGGATTTTGTTCCGTACCTGCATCTCGTTGAAGTGTGTAGAGTTGTGCACAAGTGAGCTTCTTTTGGACGGCTTCAAATAATTTTTAAATTGCGCTGAAGAGCAATTTTTTAATCCAATCCATCATCTTTAGTCCTTAATCATTTTTTCATAACACGCATTTTGTACAAAGACTCGTCACTATTATTTGATCTTCAGCTGACTTTAAAAGGAAGTAAAAAGTATTTTGTTCAAAAGCTTTTTCCTCTTGAAAACCACTGGTGCTGACTAATTTTATGAATTAATCATGAAGAGGGGAAAATATATGATTTCATAACCTCAACAGCTTCCGCTTAAACATTTAACAGGCGGTACATTTGGACAGAGACGTTCTCAGGGCTTTCTGAGGTTATGGGGACCAGGAAACTTAGAGAAGGTTAAAATGCATTCATGCTCTTTTGTCTGTCCTTAAACAAAACCCCACACTGAGCTAACAAAGTCAAACAGAAACACTTTTTTGGCACATTTGTATGGATGAAGTTTTTTATTTTGATCTCAACATTTGGATAAAAAATGTTTTATTGTTTTTTTTTATTTGTTTGGCAACAAAATCTGTTTTGTATTTTACTTGAATTAATCATGGAATTACCTCTATGTGTGTAATGGACCTTTCAAGCTAAAATAAATTAGAAAATTGATTAGCATTTCTCTCAACTAGAATTTTTTAAACTAGAATTTTTTATTTTATTTATTTTTGTATTAAAAAACTAAACTACAGCAGGATTTATTACATTTATTTTAAAGCCATTTGGAATTGTATTTTCCTTTTGTTCTTTTTTTTTTTAATCATGCTTAGTTTTATAAAAGTGAGCTGTGGAGTTTGCATGTAATGCCATTTTTTCTTATGCCTGCTGTTTTGTTATGTTATGTTATGTTATGTTATGTTATGTTTTGTTATGTTATGTTATGTTATGTTATGTTATGTTATGTTATGTTATGTTATGTTACGTTATGTTAAGTTTCTTATGCCTTGCTGTTTCCAAGGCCATGTACAAGCTCTTGGAAAATGTATTGAGAACATTAATAACTTAATAACTGGATGTGTCACAACTTACTTCAATTAAACAAAAACAAAACTGAGGTTATTGTCTTTGGGGCTAAAGAGAAACGGTTGGACATCACTACAGAGCTTCAATCTATTAATCTTAACACCACCAACCAGGCCAGAAAGACCTACATTTGGATAAACAGATGAAGGAGAAAGATCTGAAGTGTAAGCAGGACCTGGAAAAACTAGTTCATCCTTTCATCTTTAGTTGACTTGACTATTGTAACAGTGTTTTCACAGGACTACCAAAAAAATCAATCAGGAAACTACACCTTTGATATTTCTTTAGATTTTTTTTTCTTTCATGTTTTATGTAAGTTTTATGTATTTTGAATTCTCTTTGTACGCAAAATTTGCTATGCAAATAAACTTGCCTTGCCTAAGCTCATTTTTATGGTCAACAGGTAGACTAAATGGAAATTCAATTATATTTTAGGCTTTCTGTCTTATTTCTGTCATTTTGTTTTTTAATTTTTTTTTAGATATTGATGCTCCAACAAACCTTGTCACCACTGAAGTAACAGAAGACACTGCAACGGTCTCCTGGGATCCAGTTCAAGCTCCGATAGAGGGCTACATGCTGAGCTACACCTCTTCTGAAGGCAGCAGTGCAGACATCCCTGTAGGCCGTGATAGCAGTTCATACAAGCTGCTCGGCTTGAGGCCCGGCGTTCGCCACACTGTATACATCTGGGCCTACAGAGGAGACAAAGTCAGCGAGAAAGCTTCGACAGAGGCAAAAACAGGTAAACTTTTGGAACCATGGCCCATTTAGGGAGTTTTTTTTAGGATTCCTTTAAAAGGCCCACTCAGATCGTCTTGTGCACTATTTTAAAAGCATTCCCAGTGGCTTTTGATTGTGATTATGCCATTTTTTTAGCAAATATGTAAAAAAACAGTCATTTTCTTGGACACAGTTTCTGCAGAACGGCAGTAGTTAATCAGAAATTCACCACTGAGTTGTGGGTGGAACCGTGGTGTGGAGCAACCCCGATCTCTTTCCCCTCTCCGTTGCTGAAAGCTCAGAGCTTGTGGCCTATTTTCTACATCACATAAAGGGGCTTTTTCAAATTACTTTTTTGGTCTTGTCCTGATTCACATTGATTTGAATCAAGAAATACTCAGAAATACTATTTTAAGCTTAATTTTCTATATTTTTGTTCTCCATCATGAGAAAAATGACACAAGAACATGTCAGAACATCCTTTTCGCTTCACAGGCTGTTCAAGGGAAGACAGATGGACACTTTCTTTTTCATGAGCTGCTTTGTAAAAAAAAAAAAAAAAAAAAAGAAAAAGATAAAAATGAGTTAATTTTACGTGAAAAAATGTAGCTTTTGATAAAATGTGCTAGAATTCAGGGATAATTTTCTTGACCTTTTGTAGAGGTGAAAAGTAAAAACCATCAATTCTGACATTTCACAATAAGCACATTAACCTCCCTTATCCGAACTGCCAAGGGGGCACTTTAACTATGACTGAAACAGGCCATTTAAAATAATTAGCATGGATTCCTCATTTAAAGCATTTTTTTTTAGCCTGAGGCTGAATATGGCTTAAGAGGTTTGAGAAGACAGATTTTTTCTTGGTCAACAAAGCCAACTATTTAGCCTTTCATGTTCTCCTGTCCTTTAATCTGACTGCTGTGGGAGCAGACAGCTGTTGCTGTCTCCTTGCATTAATGTTTGAGAGGAAGTCAGCTGAGCATTTTTCCCATTGGCTCTAAAAAATCTGGCTGTGGAACAAGGTCTAAACTTTGAAAGTATTTAAATTTTTGTGATAAATTAGATGCTAGGCTTCACAAATCCAACTACTGTAGTTGACTCGATCAGGTGTCATTTAAAATAAATAAAGTTGAAATTTGTTTTCCAGGTTTCTTTAGATGAGATTTGCAGAGATGTTTGCTCCAATAACCTTCCTCATACATCAAACGCCAGAAACCCCAACATTTGAGGTGAAACGATTACAGATATTGATTCAGACAGACTCTTCAACGAGATCAGACTGCAGCGTTTAAATAGGAGAAACCTTTGTAGAACATTTTACTGCTGAGATTTGGACACTAACATCTGGAGCTGCTAAAACCAAACAATGTGAGATAAATGAGTTTTCCCTGAGCGGTGTCCCATGATGAGTCTTTCAGAAGAAAAGATATGTACTGAGCAGTCAAGTACAAAGGTAAACTGCTGTTAACACACCAACAGAAGCGCAAGAGCATTCTAATACATTTATCAACATTTGTGAATCTCAACAAGACTTAGAGATAAAGTCATTCGCAAGTCAGTGAGAAGGAACAAAAAATAATCCTTTCTAGCAAAATGTGTTCTTTTATTCTGTAATAAAAAAACAACCTTTGTTTGAACATTTGATCATTTATATATTTATTAAGAAAGGGACATTGCATATTAATGAACATTAAAAAAACTAATATAAATATACCAGATTTTGGTCATAAACTAATTCCCATCTGCAGTCTCCTGGCAGGTTGATGTTATTAAAGAAATACAACAGATTTTATGAGAAAGAAACCATACATAAAATTGTAAAACAGAGGTAAAAGACAATATACAAAATAGAGAAATACATAATACAAATAAATAATATATATCTTTTTAAAATCATTGTGTGTTTTGTAACACAGTGTTATGATTTCTGGTCAAATGTGATTACACACTTGAGACTTTTCAAGCCATTTCTATTGTCTTTTGAAACATTTCAGATGGTAATACTGTATCTTAAAAATTTCCATAGCTACGTCTACTGGAATGCATCATTTCTTGCAACTACCTGACAACAATAAAAATCAAAACAGTTTCTTCAGATTTATTTTTTGAGCTTATCTATTGAGTCAGGGGTTCTGAGGAAGTGACAGGAAGCAGAGCTGGAGGTTGCATAGCTGAAGATGCTGAGGTTCTCTTTAGTAGTGACAAAGATGGAGAAGATCAGGGATGAATCTATCTGATGGTGAGGAGGATGCAGAGGATAGAATTGGGTGGCAGTTGATGATTTACTCTGGAGACCTCTGAGAGAAGCAACCCTTTAAAGCAAATCTTAGTGAAACATCTTTTTCATCTGCTTTTAGAACCGGATGCTCCTGCAGATGTCTTCACTCATGGGATTCTATAAGATTCCATCCATGTAGAAATCGATGTACAATGTTCATGTACGTCTTCTCGGAAAGCTACCATAAAGAAATAAGGCCAAATACTACTTTTCATTGCTTGAGTGGTGTTAATGTCAGAGTATTGTGGAGGCATCTTCACTGTCAGGCTCTGTAAAGTATACCAGCTATCAAGAGTCTTAACACAAGCTGGGACAGGTTTCAAACAATACTTTTGCTAAAGCTAATTATTTGTTGAGTTTGTCCTTGTCTCAAGAGCTGCACTGCATCCATATTTAAAGTCATTTCGAAACAATCACAAAGCTTGTAAATCAAAAGCAACTGCAGTTTGTGTCTCACATAGCAGCCACAGTAAAATGCCTGTTTAGGGATTTTATTGATCTATTCTTGCATCAGTTCATCACTCTTCATGTCGGTTTTCTTGGAGCCAGAGAAGGTGAAACCAAAACATCTTCCCCACTTACTCACAACAGCTCTGCATGAGCAGACTCAAGTCCGTTCAGAGGTGTGATCAACATGTGTTGGAACAACCCTGTGTTCTCCTCTGCTAGTCAAGCTTGCAGTACAAAGAAGAACTCTGGATCTTTTCTTAACCGCTCAGAGAATCAGATCCATTTGAGTTGCCCGTGTATAAAAAAAAACAAAACACATTTTTATGCTTAAACAGCACTTACCTGTGTTATTTATTTAGTTTCTTAAAATATTTGAAGTCTGAACAGGTAGATAGTAAGAGTTTGTGTCCCTGTTTGACAATCAATTCACTGATTTGGGTCAAACTTATGTTTAAATGCATTGTTTATCATTGTTTATCAGGGTTTCTAGGGCAGCTTCATAAACCGCAGTTAAAAAAGAAACTTTTATAAGCAAAAAATACCAGACTCAGATAAGCTAAATTCTGTTTGACATTCGCTTAACAAAGATTATATGTTAAAGAGCAAAAAAAGGAAAATAAATACATAAAACAAAATACTGCAGAAACTCAGTAGTAATCTGCTTTCTGCAGAGCAGGAGCTGACAGGAGGTGGAGCAGGTTACTGTTCAGATCCTGTTATTAAAAGAAATCTTAGATTTGGACTTCTGTTAATAATTTCCACTCTGACACATGGCCTTAATTTGAAGAAACTAGAACAGAAGTTGAAGTAGACTCAGTTCTTTGAAAAACGTAAGTGTCGAAATAGGAAAGGCGCTACCACTGAGATGAAAGGGAACAAGATCCACAAAAATGTCCTCTTAAGCAGTTTATCAAAAGCCTTTTGATCAACACTAGTAAGTTAGGTTATGGAATCATGCAGTTTCTGGTGCTTTATGTGCTCACACCTTGTATTAGGTAAGGCTGTTGTTTACTTTGGAACAGTGTAGCTGAATGAGAATGTTGGATTTAGAAATGCATGACCTCAGGGATCTTAAAGGAGATTTTCTAACTGAAGTTTTTGGTGGATTGTTTAATTGTTCATTTGTTAGGGACCGTGTGCAAATATAATAATCACACAAGAGAAATGCTGTTTTGTACCAGATTTAGCTGAAAGCCCCTTCCCATCTGCAGTACCACTGCATGCCAACATGGCAACAAAACACACAACAAGCATATCAAAGCTTTGATTCAGGGAAAATGGCTGTGAAGATTAGTTGTCAAAGGTTTTCTTGAGGAAGTTACAAACATAACTTATTGACTTGAATTGAAATTGTCTAAACACAATTGGATTTCCTTATTTATTGTGTAACAAGAAAAAAAACTACTAAAACTACAAACTACTAAAACTTATAATGGGAAGACAGTGGCTGTTAAGAATACACTTTACTTGAGAATTAATATTTTGCAAAATTCTACTATCTTCAGACTATCTTCCAGGAAGGTTTCAACCTCGGATGTCTTTCATAGAGAAGGCAAAGCATTTATTAGGAAGCAAGAAGTTAATCTGAGATGTGGACGTTGGTGTTTTGATTATGTATTCAGAGGGAATTTGAACAAGTTTTGTTTTTAGATGAGGTAAAAAGATTGGACAAATTGCACATACTGAATTAAAAAAAAAGCAAATTATAAATTATCTGTGTGTTAGGATGGAACAACCTATAGTAAATCATTGCTAATTTAATCAGCAGTCATGGTAAAGTAATATAATCCGTTTTAATATTTTCTAACTGTAGATAATTATAATTGTTCTCCTTTTAAGCAAAAAAACTTTGATTTATTAGACCACAAGGTTCTTAAAAGGTCAACAAAGTTCCCATTCTCCCAGAAAAATGCTGCAGACTGGAGAGGCCGTCCCCACATGTGAGCGGCTTGCAACAAGACTATCTTTGTGTTGGCCAGATGATCTGTAAAATCCCCCAGGAGCTTGAATTGAGTGCTGGATGCTTTTCAATTCGGCGGCAAACAGCCGAGCTTTGGATTACAAACCTCTCTGATCATAACTCCTCAGAAACCATCATGATGCTGTTTTAAAAACAAAAAGCACTAATGTGTCATAAGGTACACATGATTTTTTTTTTAATCTCATAAAAGCCATTAAATTGTCACTCGGACTGTGTAAAACCAACAATTGTGTGTTTTTCCAGACTTATAAGGAGTATTTGGCTGTTGGTTTAGTTCATAATGACTGACATTATTTGCCCCTTTAAAATAAAAGATTATGACTTTTATAATAAAATGGAAATGAAGATGCATCCTCATTTATGATGATTTTGCACCTTATATTGACTCCTCCTTCAATATTTCTGCAGGCATGAGAGATGAAAGCTCCCATTGCTCTGGCTCACATCTCCATGTCAGATGAATTATCTCATCGTTTGTTTGAGGTCAAACTCTCAAAGCGTTTAAATCAGCAAGTGTGTTACGATCAGCTTGTTTGTTAAGTGTAAATGAGCAGACAGATGGCACTAGTCTTTGCTTGTGTGAATTAGGTGGAAGAAGTAAGAAAACTTGGTAATGAAAACAAACTGTAAAGTTCTGATCTGATAGAGTACAGTATCATTTTCAAACATGACATTTAACCTGATTTTACATTTTTGGTTATAAAATGTAAAAAAAGGTGTAATTACAAAAATCTAGTCTATCCAGATATAACTAAAATGATCTCTGATGCTGTACAATAATCCACTCTACAGAGATTGATTCTCCAAAGAACCTGAGGGCGTCTGATGTTGCTATGGAAACTGCTACTTTGACTTGGACTCCTCCTCTGGCAGACATTGATGGTTACATCCTCACCTACAGAGATCAGGGTCTGATTGAGGTACTGAGCATTCATTTTTCACAATATTTTGCAAAAATATTCTCTAAGCTAAACATAATGCATGTGTATATCTTTTTGCTTGTATATTTTTTTCTGACACATTCAAATTCTTCTACATTCAACAAAGCATTGTGTTTTGCTTCACATACCTTTTGATTTCTGAATGACACATTTTGTGCATAAAATTTTGAGTGGTGAATAAAAACTGTTTTCTCTAAGCTTGGTCTGCTGAAGGTAGGGACTGAAAACAGAAACACCACCCACATGGACTGCCTGTTCAGGCAAAACACTGTGAAACACTGCCCTCTTGTGGTCATAAATATTATAATTTTTCTGGGCTTTGTTAATAGCTGAAAACATGTCAAAGAAATCACAATCTACTAAGCTGAATGTATCTGTTTGGTTTAATTTGACCTCTTTTTTTATTGAGCTTTTGTTAGAATTTATTAAATGCAATCATTTTTTTGTTTAATGGCAATAGGTTTTAAGCCCTTATCAACATATTTTGTTTTGTCTTGTTTTGTTTGGCGTTATCAGACCGTTGAAAAGCAGATAAGAGGCAGAGAGCGCAGCTTTTTTGCTTCCAACTTAAAGTCAGGAAAAGAATACGTTGTGACCATTATTGCCTACAAAGGCAAAAAGAGAAGCAAAGTTGCAGAGACAATCTTCAAAACAGGTCTGTACACAAATTATAGACCTTGTTATATTTTAAGTAAACTTAGAAATTACATTTCATTCCTATGTCACATTCTCACATTCTGCCCTCAGTTGGTGTGTTGTACTCCTTCCCGATGGACTGTGTTCAGCTCATGAAGAACGGGAACAAGAGGAGTGGGATCTATACGATTTATATCAACAATGACCAGGCTAAACCAATAGAGGTTTACTGTGACATGGACACAGATGGAGGCGGTTGGCTGGTACAAACTACTAATGAATTTCAGTCTAAAACATTGAATCTTCTTGATACATGTTTTAATTTTTATAATATTTGAAAGTTATTACTTTTATGTTTTTTTATATCTACAATTATATAATAGAATGATAAAAAAATGTTTTCTTCATGTTGAAGGACTGGGCCTATGAGGCTGAATGCTTAAAGCTCTTAGAGTCTGGATGGAGCTTTGAAGTGTTCGCTCTGCTTTCAGGTGCTTCAGAGACGTAACAGTGGCAGACTGGATTTCATGAAACGTTGGAAGCAGTATATGGCAGGGTTTGGCAACATGACTGATGAATTTTGGCTCGGTGAGCCTTCTTTCATGGGGATCATCTCTGCTCAAAATAAAACATTTTTGGAGGAACAACAACAACTTTTTTTATTTTTCATATTTTAATTTTATTCTTTCAGGAAATGAGAAGATATACGAACTTACCAACACTGCAACTCAGTATGAGCTGAGGTTTGACTTAGGCCTGGGTTCAGAGAGAGCTCATGCTGTATATGACAGTTTTAAGATTGGGACGGTGAAGCAGAAGTACAAACTCACTATTGGCAAATACAGAGGAACGGCAGGTGAGCTTCAGAGCTCCTAATTTTCCTTATAATGTAAGATAAGGCAGAAATAAAGGAGTTGTGCATATTGTGAGCCAGACTGTGGCAAGTCTGGTAACTTTTTTAAGCACTTGGCCCGTCATATGCATTAGCATCCAATGTGATGAATGTTTTCAAAAATGTAAATACTTTTAAAAATCAACTTCATCTGAAAGATTTGATACATTGTTGGTGATGTTAATAGCTACTTTATACATTTTGCTTCATTGAGTACTTAAGATGGATAAACATTGATAATTGAAAGAAATTGATGTCCTTTTTTACAAACATGATTTCCAGGTGATGCGATGACCTATCACCAGGGCAGGCCGTGGACAACTGTGGATTCAGATAATGACATCGCTCTGGGTAACTGTGCCCTGACCCATCGTGGTGCCTGGTGGTACAAAAACTGTCATCTGGCCAATCTCAATGGAAAATGGGATGATGACCGACACAGCATGGTGAGTGAACAAAAGGGGGAAAAAAAAACAACTTTGAGTCCCTTCAATGCTTGATGTTTTGGGCCAAATTACACCTTTGTGTCATGTCTGCCTTCCCTTGTTACTTCATTGTAAATTGCATGTTATGTTGGCCAAACTCTCAAGCTTGAATTGAGTTAGATAGTTGTGTGCAACAACTGAAAACAGACGATCAAAGCCTCTTAAATTATGACCATTGAAGGTATACGTTTAGGAAAATGTGTTAATCAAACGTTTCGAACATTGGACGGGGGGGTGCAGGTAGCGAGGCACCATGCCAAAAAACATTCACACTAAGATCTCTTAGATCAACCAAGTAGGCGTATTTCAACAAAAAAGATGGCTTTGGAAGGCCGTTTTGGTGGCCATCTTGAAAAATGGACGCCATCTTGAATTTTCAAATAGCCAATCGGACAAATTTGATAAGTATCCCCGACTAAATCATCGTGTTAAGTCTGGTGCTTGTATCACAATTTGCAGGATCAGTTCTATTATCTGCCCCACTAAGGAAACATTTGATTAGTCGATAAATTACATGGGTAACTTGCCAAAGTATTATGAAAAAATCCAAGAAAATTTTTCCAAAAAGTAATAAAAGCAAGAATGTTTATTCTGACAAATAGAATGATTGATTAATAGCTGTTATTCCTCTATAGAAGTCTATGAGATATTAGCTTCTCGGAGCACGCGGAAACTTCCTGTTTTTATGTCGAAGGGAGACTGATGCTGCACGACAGGACAGGGAACTTATTTACTCTGGTCAGGATATCATAAATAAAACTGCAGTTGCAGATGTTTCAAAATTAAGTCAGAGGCCAGTATTTATGAGTATTATCCCCTATGGAAATGATGAATCTTATAAAGTTTTTTGTCTGTTTTATCTGAAATGTGTAAGTCAAACAGTCAAAGCAGTTATAAGATCCTTAGTAAAATTCTACACTGTGAAATGTCCATGTTTTGGTAATATATTAGAAAAGTATATGATAGTAAATTCCTCATATATTTTCCGCAGTGAATATGTATTATATCAAACTTATATAAGATAAACAACTTTAGGTGAAACTGCAGTCTCACAATATTTGCAGAAAACATTTACAACTCATTTGAAAAAAAAAAGTGTTTTGACACAAAACATTGTACTGTTAAACTTTAGCAGGTGTTAGGTTTTCTACAAACCAAGTGGCTCCATATCGTCTCTGAACTAATGGATGTTGCTAACAGTATTACAGGAGTAACGCTTGTTATTTAGGATTTTAGGACCAACTATTCCTGATGAAAATGGCAACATAATATTGCATCCACAGAGCAGATATTCCAAATACACATGGGAAGTAATCAATATGAACAAAGAGACAGAAGACTCACACATTCTGTCAAGTGTTGCTAGAGAAAGACTTCTTTATTTTTAAATATAATAACATAAAGTAAAAAATGTCTTACATAATAATACACGTGCAATTGAAACTCAAACCCTAACCTTCACATATAATAAAAGCAAAATCAGCATGTAAAAAAAAACACAATTTCCCTCTAAAGAATTTTTTTTTTTCTTGCAGAAAGCCTACATGTGATGTTGTATTTTCATGTATGATGTGTAAAAAGAAATTAAGCAAATATATGACCCATGTATGGAAAATTTAGTTGTCTTTCATATTTCTCATATTCAATGTAGACACAATTTAAAAGTTACATTTAAAATTCTTTTTAATGTCATGTATGAAAAAAATGAGGAAGTGGTCTCTTTCTGGAGTTTTTCTTACTGTGGCCGTAAGTCTCATTCACGATAAATGTGAAACAGAGATTTGGTGCTGCAGGTGATGTACATTTCTTATATGTTTTTTGTAGTTCTTTTGCACTGTTTGCTTCTCTGTCTGTCTTTCATGCATTATCCCTGTTAAGTGACTTTTCTCTGCTCCGTGTTATCCTGGTTCAAACAATTTTATTCTTATTATTCTCATTATTATGATTATTTATTCTTTTATTTTTTTGTCGTTTCGCCTTATTCACAATTAGGGAGTGAACTGGGAACCGTGGAAGGGCCATCTAACGTCCCTTGACTTCACCGAGATGAAGATCCGACCTGCAGGATCCATGTCCAGCAGATAGAGACGGCATGTTGGGAAAAAAAGAGGGGAAAAAAACAGGGAAAAAGCCTAAACCACATCAGAAGCAAACTTCTGCATTGACCTATAATCACACTAAGTTTTGATCTGTCTGTACATATGTAGATACAAAAGTCACTCTGCACTATGTGTCTTAATACATTCCCCCAGGTGCTTCAGATCTTGTTTGTTTTAAGAAAACAAAAAAAAAAGATGCACTCTCATTTGTGAAAAAATGTTTTAGATAAAATCAGAATTTCAAAAGTTTAGTGTGATTTTTGGAAGATGTTAATTAACAAACATTTTAAATTCAACATCATTTTCTTAAATGTGTCAGAACAGAATTTGTAGCTTATATCGTGACTATTGTTTTACAATCTCCAACATTCATTCATTTTGAACATTCATTTTAAGTCAAAAATAGGTTAATAGAAAATTAGGATCTGCATTTTCCTTCTAACAAAAGTATTCCAGTCAAAAATGAATTAATTGCATGATGTTTTATTGGACACTTTTAGTCTATATTGATTTGAAATAACTTTTTTACGCTCGACCTTCACAAGTAAAGTATTGTTTTACAATAGGAGCTTCAGAGACTCAATAATGCAACTTCGTAGAGAATTAAAATCATTACTTTCTATCATTATTTTCATACGCTTGTTTAAAGATAATTAAGAGTCCTGGGTTTTTTTTAGATTTCCAATATTTTTTGATACAAGTTGAATTTACAGTTTGAACATAGAAATACTGAATGCTTTGCATTCCATAATGAAACCTTTAAAATTGAATGCCATGAAACAGTTGCATTTCAGGTGATTCTTATCCACAATGTTGAAAAGAAATGTATTTTTTCTTCACTGATTTTAATGAAGTGGCTTGCAGATGAAAGTGATTAAAATAACATTTTTTCCCCACTGCAGCAACAGTTTTATTCCTTTGCATGAAAACGTGTTGGTATAAAAACACCCTTCTTTTGAGTTACATCATAGTATGATCATCTTTGCTTCAATATCTCTTTTGAAAGCACAACAAACAGTCAAATGGTTGTTAGAAACATTGCCTTAACTCTGCTCTCCAACTGAAATATAATTTTTATTGTACTCTGCTTTCTTCTGGTTTCTTTCTCAACATCATGTTAATGCATTAAACTTTGTCTTTCTATTCACAAATGAGACTAATGTGTTGTTTTGTTCAGGCAGGTTCAGATGCAACAAATCAAAGTCAAATGATCATACTTCCATCACAAAATTTCAGAAATACTATAATTTCTTTATTTTAGATTACATTAATCTAATTAAATCACTCAATAAAAAAAACACTTTTTTTTCTTTTTACAAAGTATATGACCTTTATGATCACTTGAAGCTCTGTGTTCATGTCCTATACTACTGTTTTTAAGCATTCAAATTCACAAGACAAGCTATCATCTTAGGTTAGAACATGTTACCCAGGTTTCACTGCAAAAGACTTTTGTTGGTCAAAAGTCCCCAGAAAGTATGTGGATCTTGAATAATTTGTACACAAGCTGTCTGGGTGTAAAATGATTCAATCCAAGCTCTTCAGACATGGTTGTTTAATCTATTCCAGTCCAGTGAGCATCAAAAAAGACTTTTCCTAGATTGTGGGAGCTGTCTTTTTTCAGATGGGTTCTGGATAGGGATCAAAAGCTGTTTGTTGTAAAGAACTGAGTTTTATAGATCCTCGTTTCTCAGAGAAAACAAGTCTTCTACTCAGACCGGATCATGGGCAAAAAATGGACAAAAACACCCAATCCTCAACTCAGCAGTTACTTACTGTAAAATCATATCCTAAATGTTCATCCTTTAGAGAGCCACAATAAAAAGTTTGAGTTGTTTTGATTCATATAAAAAAGTCTGTTATAAGTGAGTTCATATTGATCTACTTTTACTGTTAAGAGGTAAACATTTTTGCCTAAATTGATAAAAAATTTGACCCAAGATTTTTGTAAAATATCTTTTCTTCAATGACCAATATTTCAAGCTATTTGCAGTTCCACCTCAAGCTCATTGAACTGCACTATTAATGAGATTAAATCATCTCAGCCTAAGGGAACTTCATTAACCTTGTCTGCTTTCACAAGCACAGCAGTGTCCATCAGCACTCTGTGTAATTGTAATCCATTCTAAAAAGTAGCTGAGAGCAAACAAAGTGATTTTATTTAATTGCAGGACAAGCATTGTCTGGCTTTATCATCGTTTTTTTAATACTATATTTATTTTTTCATTTAAAGTTGCATTGAACATGAAGTGATCCAGTGTCCTAATAAGTTGCACTTGGAGGAAGTGTTGCTGTCTGGTTTCATACGGGTTTCCCAATTTCCACTTTACAGATTTAGATCCCCCTAGTCTGCATGGGCTGGCAAAAATATACATGTCTGATGAGTCAACTAACTGTTTACTCATCACGCCAGACAAGGCAAGTGACTAAAACGTTAAAGGAATTGTTCCGTTCTATGCAAAACCATAAAAGGAAGTCACTATGTAGGGATGGGATTATTGAAGTTCGCTTCTTCCCACTCCTTTTCAAGGAATCAGTCAAGCTCTACTCAACTTTTGAATTAATCAAATGTGTGAACAGCGGCACAGCTCGTTAGCTTAGCATTGGTCATAGCTTGGTAGCATCATTGTGTAACAACATTGCTGTCTCCAAATCAACGCTTTTTATTGCTGCTTTCCTGTCTGCTCGTTGCTTGAGATGGCTGGGAGGATTTTACACCGAACAACAGAAGCCCAAGAAAGCACAGAGCATTACCTCATCAACATGTCCTTCCTTAAATATTCAAAGGTTCAGATACCTTATTTACTTACAGTTTATGTGAACAGAGATGTAACTTCTGTTGTGGAAATGATTGACAAACACTTTTAAAGCATTTGTCAGCATGCTAAGAAATTGGCTGATGTAAGAAAACAAGTAAAAACCTGTAATTGTTGAAGTTATTTTAATGTGAAAGAGAAAATGAAATGTTGTTTAACACTGGCAGTATATTTTTCCTTCCTGTCATCTTCAATGCTTTGTTTTATGTGCTTTATCATTGAATAATGCCAAGAGAAATGATGCATAGCAACCAAGAACTTCCAGCCAAGTACATAATTAAAACAAAAACAATTACTTAAGCAGTTTTTCAAGTAAAAAAAAAACAAACAAAGCAGGCATTCTGTGAGTAACTGCTTTAAATAAATCTTTATAGATCTTAATTAATAAACTCTAAAACCTTTTATACAAAACATATACATCCTTCACATTCAATTCTCACTTTTGACCAATATTTTCTTAATGTCTACAGAACAATATGCAGTCAAAGGGGGCAGTCAGATTTTTGTGGCTGCAAATTGAAGTGAAATGTACACATTTAAAACGGTTCCCTAATGAGCTACATGAAGTTTCAGGGTTGCACCTAAAATTAATTTACTTTGTTTCACACATTTCATACAGTTCTGAGGACATGCTCATGCATCTTTTGTGTGTCGTTTCAGGGAAAAGGTCTGGAGCTTTTGAAGAAAAGCTTTAAAAGAGCTTTTAAATTTTGATATTTGTGTTTCAGTGTTTATATATATATATATATATATATATATATATATATATATATATATAGTTTTTTTTTTTTTTATGGCACCATATACTTTAAACCACTTTTGTTCAAAGGTAGAAAATATGACACACTAAGTCATTAGTTTTGAGTTTTTAAATCATTTTTCTTTTTATTTATTCTTACTTTTGATGTTTCTTTTGTCTGTCTTTTAATATTTATTTTTTGTCTTGAGCTTGAGAAATAGACACGTAGATATGCTTAATCTGCCATTACACTGCTGTTGCACAGACATGAGACAAGCCAAGTGTGTAATCTAAGTCTGCATCTCACTCAGACAACCTGGGCATTATCACTGGGATGCATCTTTTCTGCATGTCACAATTTGTAGACCAACCTACTGTCTAAAACAACAGTATGCGTACTGTCTAAAAAGCAAAAAAAGAGAGAGAGATCAAGTGAGTATACATTTATCAGCTCCACATGCAAAAAACAATTGGAAACTAGGGTTCTTTTAATTTAATAAAGGAAGTAAAAATACATAGATTTGACAGGCCACTCAGGAAACTTACATTCTGGAAAATCTTATTAGATGGAGCTGCAGAAATGGGAAGTAGAACAGACAGCCTGGTTTGGTTTCAATGTCAAATAAGTTTACCACACACAAAAAAAATGCCACATTCTAAATGTTTACTTTTTCCTGGTGTTACCCGTATGTGTTTCTGTTAGGCTCTTCTGAATTTTGTCATTCAGCATCCACAGAAGTTTCAGCAAAATAATAACAAACTTAAAATGTGCATTTGTTGAATCTCAATTAGAAGCATGATAAATATTTATGGCACACGGTCGTTTGAAGAAAGTCATTTCCATTGCGTTTTTGATGGATGGGAAAGATGATAATTAGCTGCAGCTCGTCATGGTCAAGTGGTAAATTTATGAAGCGGTAGGAAAAAGAATGGTGAAACAGAAAAAAGAAAAACATTATTAGTCTTCATGTCTGTACAAGTAAAAGCGCTTAATAAAAAGAGAAGGCCACACTTTTCCCACATTTGGCTATAATTACTCAGAATAAATTACTGGAAGGACTCTATAAGAATACTAAAATATTTCTGGCCTGATTTGACTTCCTTGGACATGCTCACCCATTTGATAGTTTTTTGTCAAAAAAATTGTGGTTTGCAGGAAGCAGGCTGATCGAGACGCAGAAAATGTGACTTCCTGCCTGAAAAGAAGCAGATTTATCTTGTGCTAACACATTTTATTTCAAGAAAAATGTTTGAAGAAAGAAAGCAGAGATGAGCAGAAAGATATTGCTTTCATGTTTTTACATTGAGTCACAATGAGTTCAAAACAGATTGTTATCATTACAGGGGTGCAGTAAAATATGATGCTTCTATGAGGAAACAGTAAAGTTGCATAAAAAAACTGTAAAACATAAACCTCAGAAACACAGCCTGTAAAACAATGAAACATGTCTGAATTGTGGCGAGCTTCTCAGTTTCAGGGTGTGATTTTAATCATCATCATGCATTTTTTTATTATAAAAAAATGAAGAATATCTTTCTATGGACCCGAAGGAGATGAGATAACCTCTAATCTTCACATCTGGATGTATTTTTACAATGATGAAATGGGAACGTCCAGCATTCCCAGGAGCAAGATCAAGGTTTTGGCCTGGAGAAAACAAATGCATACAGATGATTCACGAGCAGATTTTCAGCTCGATTTAACTTGAAACAGGAAACATAAAAAAAAAGACAAGAAAAATAAAAAACAGTCTAAAGCTGATTCCCTGTAGATTATTTTTCTTTGTGTTTCTGGAATGTGATGCAAAACCTTTAAATTTGAAGTTGTGTCCAAAAGAAATGACTCAGGAAAGTAGGTCAAGTTTTCTTAAGAAAATTTAATGCATTACATTCATAAACCTTAGCATAGGGTAAGTAAATAAGAAAACATTTAAATATTTAAGTTGGAAGACACTGTAGCATTAAGGAAAAATGATTACAACATTTTTTATTAAACCTAAAATATGCTGAATAGTCAACATTTGGAAATCAAGTATGAATTGACTTGGAATCTCCTGAACTGCATGATTGATCTGGTAAGACATAAAAATATAGTTTTTTTTTCATGTTGCTCTTTCTTTAACATGACAAAACAAAGACTAAGAGAACACCATGTGCCTTAAGGCTTATTTTCTGAAATTCTTAAATAAATATTGCAAACACGTGCTCTTACAATTTTGTCTTTTAATTTCTTCTTTTGCAAGATGAAATTAAAACTGACCAAACAATCAATAAAAAATGTTTTCAAATAAAATACAAATCTGCTTTTTTAATTATTTTTTTCAATGACTTCAAAACTCAAGCTAAAAAAAGTTCAGCATGCACACTCAAGTGTGAAGTCAGTCATGCATCCTCAAACTAATTTTAATGGTGGTTGGGAAACTCCAGGCTCTGCAGTTTAAGAAATCACATGAAAGTAAGCATTTAATTGAACTGTAGCCTTCCAAAAATAAAGACAACTGTTGCACAGGAGTTGCCAAGTGTACAAACTTTGTTTTTCTCTAATTTTTATGTATGAGTTTGATTTCTCAAGCCTCTAAATAAAGAATATGTTCAATTGAAGGACACTTTAAGCTTTAAATTGTTAACTTGAAATAGAGATTACAGTATTTCATTAAAACTTTAAATTAAATGAAAACAATAAAGTACAATAAATACAAATAGACAATATTTCATAAATTTGAACACATTTATGTTTCCTTCTTCCCAATGATAAGTTGAGCCTTTCTAGTCCCACTCCAATTATCTTTTAAACTATTGTAAAAGCATTCCCAGTGATCATTTAGTTATGATCATGCTGTCTTTTAACCAAAATCAAAACACTTGCGTCGTTTTTGAGGACATAGTTTTTGCAGAGCACAGTAGTTCATTAAAAATTCGCCTCAGAGTTGTGTGCGGGACTATTGGAGTAGAGTGAGCTCGCCCCCTTCACATCATCCATCTGTTGATATAAAAATGGCGAGAGATATCCAACTTTACAGTTTTGAGCCAGCTCGGATGAGGAAAATAAAGACGTACATGCATGTAGTCGTCTGCTAAAGGATGGATCAGAGTGGAGCAGAGCAGGGAGCTTGTGCCTCGTTGTGATAGCATCCACTTCACACCTACAAGCTTTTTCCGTCTGCATTTTTGTGTCTGATTCACAACCGTTTTAATTAGGAAGTGATATGTAATTTTCAGCTTGACTGTCTTTATATATATGTCCTCTATCATCAGAAAAATGTCACTAGAACAATTTTAAAACATAATTTTCATTGGAGTGGGTCTTTAAAGTTCTCAAAATCCAAAGTAGATGGTGAAGCTCTACAAAAGATTAAAGTAAGCGAACCCTCTGGTGAGCAGTGATGCGTGTTATCAAACAGGTATGATAAAAATATCTACACAAAGATAGCTAAAGGTTGTTTTTTTTATTATTCTGTAGGCAGTAATGCGACTTTCAGATGTCAGTGCCTTTTATTCAAGAAAAGGAGAGAATCTGTGGATCCACTGCAGCCTGAATCTGAAAAGTAGGCAGAAATGCAACCATTTGAACACTGGGCAGAGCTCAAATTGGCTCCCTCTCAGATACAATGAATTTCACATGGGAGCTCTAGGAACAAAGTGCTCTGCACCTCTAACATTCACTCACCCACACACAGACAAACACAAACTTACTCACACTCGCAGGTGGGTGCTTCTGTCTACAGACAGCTTCCTGTGTCTACCGCACACGTGAAAAAACATTTTAAATATATTGTAAACACTTTCAAAACTCACAAGAATATAGGAATTTCCTGAATTCATACACACTTTTAATACATTTCGTTGCTTCCATAAAGGTTTTCTTATGATAAAAATATCTTATGAGCACCTTTTTTTAGCATTCTACCTGAACTGGCCTGGGATTCGCCACATTTCAAAGGTTGAGGCTCTTACACCATAGTCAGCGCAACTCTGTCAGGTGTCATGGGTACCGTCTTTACAGAAATCCACAAGTCTTCATTGTTGCTTGAATTCTTTTTCTTCTTTGTTTCCAACCTTGAGGTTGTTGCGGTGTCTCCACAGCAGCAACAGCAGCTGTTGGCATGGCGACAGCAGCAGCAGTGGCAGCACACCAACACTGCAGTGAGGAGGACGAGCAGGGGCAGCGTTAGGACGACTGCCAGGCAGATTGTGTTGTAAACCCCCTGGTTGTGTTTGTCTGTCACAAAGCTCCAAAGTTGGATGAAAAAATCCTGGATGCTGTCAATTTTCCATTCCATGATTCTGGGGTTCACTGTTTGGAAGTTACAATAATTTTGTAAATGAAGTTGCTTTAACTTCAAAGTGATAAGTCAAGATTTACTCTCAGTTTTAATGAATAAAACCCAAAATGTTGCGTGGTATTAGTTTTTTTTCCTCTAATCTGTCAGTCCATCAGCTGTCAGGTACAATATTTTTGATGACACTGAGCTTTTACATGCTTCATGGATAGATAATGATTCCAATGGATGAAAATTCCCTTGAGATGCTGCTCTGTCTGATGAAAAGTAATCAGACTTGTGTTGTTTTTGTCAAATGGAAAAGCAGCAACTTCTTGAACTTTTTAACAAAACTTCTTGAATGTCACTTTGAAAGAGTCCCGTTTTGTCAATAGACCATTCTAATCTTTCTGTTTTTCTCTGTTGAGGCGAGGTTTTTGATGTCCTTCCTTCGAATATTTTTTGGAGTCTACATTCGTCCTCTCGTCTTTTTTGCCGTGTTGATCCCTTGGCGTGTTTCTGAAACGATAATATAGAAATATGATGAGGGAAAGAAAATTAAAACGGACAGAAATCCATTTCCTGACAGCTGCTCTTCCTCCCTCTTTCCTTTTCTCTGCCCTCCAATCCATCTTCATGTCTTTAACATTTCTCCCCTTGCTCTCCTTCCTCTTGTTAATGTCACCTTTTCTTAAGCTTTCCTTTCATTAATATTGCAGAGAAGTCATTAAGAATTCAGTACCGGTCCTTCCAAGTGTCCCGCTGTGGAAGAGGGAGGCAAAATGAAGAAAAAAAAATTGGAGGAAGATTGTGTTTGAACAAAAGTAATGCAGAGATAGAGTAACTAATCTTCTTGAGAGCCCCCCCTGAGATGGAGAGTGTGACAGACTGTCAGAAATAAGAGACAATGGAGAGACATAATCTAGAGTGAAACCTGCTAAAGCAAATCTATCTGAATAAAGCCACAGATGGTTTCTACTACAGAAAATAGATGGAAACTGCTCTGAATTTTCATACATATTTTTAATATTGTCCGCCAGCCTCAGATAAATACCCTAACCGTTCTTTTTAAGAAACTATACCTCTGAAATATGACAGAATGTGTCCCTAACTGCTCAATTTTACAAAGCAGATTCAAACCTATCAAGTCTGCAACCTTGAGCTTTTACTTACTCAGACTTTCACTAAAATGCTTTAAACCAACTCTCTACCAAACTATCTTATTTGGACTGCAGCTTTTATGTAAAGGCATGTTTTGTAGTCTTGTTACAGGAAAAGAAAAAGGATTCACATCTTGCATATGCATGAGCAGCACAAAAGGATGCATTTTCAAGTGGAAAGCAAAGAAATTCAGTGAGCCTCTAACTGTCTGTACTTTCTCATATATGAAAGAAGTTAACTCACAGGCAAACCACTAACTTCCCTTCAAAACACTTGCTTCACAGGAAGTTACAAAATTGAGACAACACACTCACTCAATATGTATCTGAATTTCAGGATTTCTTAAATGTAGGAATACAGAAAATATGAAATTATACAGTGTTTTCCCCCTTTTAGTTTTTTATATAAATGTGTAACAAATATTAAAACATCATCTGTGGCTACAGTGGACATATTATTAATCAAAAAAAGGAGGTATAATCAAAACATTGACAAACATGGTCTTGTGGTAGAGGGTCTGTCCTGAGACTGGAAGGTCGTGAGTTCAAATCCATGGACGAGTCATACCAAAGACTCCAAAAATGAAACACAATGCCTCCCTGCTTGACACTCAGCATTAAGGGGTTGGATTGGTGGGGATGTCAAAGCACGATGGTTGTATCTGCAGCTCACCGCTCCCCGAAGGGATGGGTCAAATACGGAGAACAAATTTCACACATCTAGGAGCATGACAAGAAATAAGACGTCAACTACAAATAAAAACTGTTGGCTTTAACAAAACTCTCATTTGACAATCATATTTTAGTATTAGCAGACACAGCTAATCTCTTTCCAGCTAAATTTAATTTGTAGAAGTGTGTGAAAGACTTTTAGAAAAGTTTCATCGACACCCAAACTTCCTCATAGCCTGCATGTGGTGGGTCTCTGGCAGGGTCATGACCAATGTGTGACCCTGTTTTTGAGCAGAGAAAAAAAACAAATAAATAAATAAATTAAATGAAAACTTTAGCGTGATGGGCCGCACTTGTAAATTAGCAGTTTGAACTGTTGGACTTTTTTCCTACCGTTTACCCTGAAGCCCTTTTTTAGTCAGACATGGGAGGTGCCTTTAAATATTCTGTTTTATTCTGACTTTGCGGTAAGACACACTTCCTCAAAGTAGATGATTTAAATTCCGGAGTACAGTTTAGGTTGAATCGCATCATTACTACAAAACGAAGTAAAAGTTTTTTCTGTTAGTTTCTCTTCCTCATTTTGTATCTGTTCTTTACGCAGCATGTGTCACATTAGTAGTTTTCTCATAAACAGCCTCATTTCTTCTTTTATTGTGCTAAGATGTGAAGCCCCACCCAACATGTTTATACTAATAAAGATAAAAGTCTAAGTTTTACTAGATAGGAGCCTTTAAAACTCTGTGATTACTTTTTTATAACCTAAACGTCATCACTAAAAGACTTGTTGAACAAGTTTGGGCATAAATCTGAAAAAACAAAAAAAAACAAACTTGAAGAATTACATTTAATCAACAAAGAAAGCAAAAGCGAAGTGTTTTAGAGCTCCAGAAGCAACATGAATGCCTAATCTAACAGATTATAACTGGATGGTTTCAACATAAACTATCCCAGATTATTAAAAGGTCAAGACATCTTGTCAACACAAGTGGAACTCATTTCCCCTCCATATTTTTGTCTTCACTGACATCAGCAGCTCTGATGGGTGGCAGGAAGTTTCTGTCAGTGGAGAACAACATTATTGTTTTGCTTGTTTTCAGGATTGTTCCAATAACAATGTAGAAACTCTTTAATTAATTTTGCTCAACACAATCCTGACATTTCAAACATGAAAATATTACATTTGATTTTTTTCGTTTTCATTGATTTTTTAAAAAAATGCACAAGTGTGGATAAACCCTGAGATGGATTGCTTCGACACATTTTTATACTCAGTGACCTTTCTCACTTCATTAAAAAACACTGTCAATATTACGATAACGTTGTCTGTGGAGGTGCCACACAAAACACAGAGTAATATTGATTCAGAATAAAAGTCATTAGGTGGAATAAATATGTCACCCAATCTTTTTGAGCTCAAAGAGTTGGATCACAGTAAGTATGCAGGTGTTCACACTAAAACAAAAACACTGGTATTGACTTTGCTGTGAATGCCACTTTATATATTGCATTTACCTGCATTTATTATAATGACTTTTTTTGTTTAGTTCATAGATTAGCTGGTTTAAATGTTTTTGTGAGAAACCTTGGGATTCCCGGTGGCTTTTAGAAGCCCTTTTTTAAAAAAAAAGCAGACAAAAACATAAAAGTATATCTTCCAACTATTGTCTTGGGGTGCAATTCTGCAGATTTTCCCGGTCTTTTCACTTTCTCATGACACTAAGCTGTCCTTGAGCCATTCACTTACAGGAAAAGTTCATTTCGGAGACACACAAAGCCAGGAAAGGGCTGAGAAGAATGTTTTGGTTGCACTCGGTTGGCCCCTGCTGCTTTTTAAGGAGCATGTGTGACCTAAAAGACAAGGATATGACAGAAGGCAAGGCAGGAATCTTTAATGACTTGCCCCGAGCACCAATTGAGAACAGATCTCTCAACAGTCACCATTAATGAATATATTGTTAGCAATATATTCTATCCAACAAAAGTCAGGAAACAACTTTTTCTTTTTTTTGTGGCAGGAAGTGTGATCTATCTTGGATCACAAAGCATGGCCCCTCTGCTTTGGTAGTCACGTTTATTTTGATGTACAGTTCTCCAGAGTGAGCAGGAGAATGTGCACAAGCCCATAACAGTAAAGACTTGTGTCAACTCGATCCTGCATGAGTAAAATAAGAAGAGTGAAAGGCATTTTTTACAGTAAGCAGAAGGGGGGGGGGTCCCTTAAATGGAACTAAAAAAAAAAAAGAACAGTAATTCAGTCAAACATATTTATGGATGCTGCGCTTATTGAATGTCTAAACTGTTAGCTGAAAACTGATTGAAAGAAAGAAAGTTCAAGATGTTTGGGAGCCTCAAGCAGTCAAACTCATCAGGTTAAATTTAAAAAGAGCCACATTAACATATTTTAGGTGAAGTCTGAGAACAGCAGCGTGATGTTATCTCCACACAGTTAAAATAAGGCACAACTGACTGAATCAAAGTTTATCCTGGCCCCAAAGATGTCTCTGAAAACAGTACCTTATTCCTTAGGCGTTTCTGTATTAGTAGGTCAAGTCTCCCGTTTGTCTAATCCAGTCAGCTGCTCAGGCGTCTGATTATCGTGTTTTGGCATCTGGCTTCTGCTCTGTTCTGTTCTCACTCACCAAGACATCTTGACAACTCTTCACTTTCTGTTCCTGTTTCTCTCTATACCCGTGTTTCCCATCCTCCTCCTCCTGTGTGTGTGTGTAGTGGTAACAACGTCATTTGACCCTGCCCACTTTCTGCAATAATGGGCCCTCTGTTTCTGCCTCTACGTCCTGCACTGTGTACAGGATTCTTGTGGTTGCTTTAGTTTACCCTAACAAGTAGCACTAAAATGACGTCAGACTCGGAGCCAAAAAAGTTGGGCCAAACTAAACAAGAGCGTGCTCCACATAAACTCACTCTCATGCTCATTAAATACAAGCAGACTATCATATATTGCACTGAAAATCTTGCAACACTCTGCTATGTTGCAGGCAAGGTGGAAGCAAGTTGCTTAATAACAGAAACACCACTCCACCCTTCCCACAGCCCCAAAAAAAGGATCCAAAAAAGACAAAATAAAAACTGCTTTAGTATCGAGAAGGTCATAGTGTAAGACTCAAATGCATGGAGATATGAAAGCATTGGCTCATGAGAAGAGCTTGTGCAAAAGTGGTCGATGCCCTCTTAGTTCAGTCAAGCAAAAAAGTTTTCAGGAAAGAGAAAAACAAGTCTTCATCTCTTTTCCTCAAAATCAGGTAACGATGAGTTAAAGTGAAAAGATACCAGTGCTGTCTCTGTGTAAATAAAAGTTAGTGAAGGGTGAATTTTGTTCATTTCATTATTATTTACTTGAGAAAGAAAAGGAATTACATTTAGAATAGTTCACCATTTTTGTCAAACTACTGCTTGATAATCTCTGAAAACCAAAAATCCTGTCCAGTCGAGTGACTTTTTTCTGGCCACAGGGCATGGTTACACGAAAATTGATGAGACAAGCCTCGCCATGTCTGAAAGGTGTGTGGGAAAAAAAAAAAGAAGTTTTATCCAAATAGCAACCAGCCGCTCACACACACACTCTGTACCCTCTCTGAGGGTGCTGGGCAGGCCGGACGTGCATCACCACACAGTGAAACTCTACCCCAGCTGTTATTGAGGCACTAGAGTTTCCAGTCACTTTTTTAGCCAGCTTTGATTAATGACCTCGGAGAAGCAGCACTTTCCCTGATGGAAATCCTTCTTTAGGATAGTTTGTGTGAAAATGATTTCACTGTATATTCCATTTGCTGCCTTTGATTGGAACATCAAGAACCTGTGTGCAGAAGCAACCTTTTCTGCACACACATTTTTTAATCTTGTCGGGAGTATATGAATATTTTAGAATATATAAGCGGTTCATATGCCTTTCAACCATGAAACGACACAAGGAACGCTCTAAAAAAGGTCCTGCATACCATGAATCAGACTGCAAGGGCTCTCTTCGAACAAATGAGGAGCGGGCACTGCATAAATGTGTCATCAGGTATATTTTAGAATCCCCTGCCCTTGCCGTTAGAAAGGTTTTGTTTTTCCTACATAATACCTACAGCACTAAGCCCTCCAAGGACACCGTATGTTCAGCTTACACCGCGCTGACCCTCACATGTGCCCCAGTTACTCAATGAAAACTTTAATCTTGATTTATACAGCGTTGGACCTCTGCTACAATGGGTGTGGCAGCCATCTGGTTTTGCACAGCGGGGCTCACTTATGAAGGAATGCTACAACAATACACTCTTTTGTCCCACTCAGGTCTACTGCCAAACAAATTGCAGGAAATTGCAAGATCGACTGATCTTATGTTGGATCACTGGTAAGACAATCATAGCAAAAAGTGCCCGTGACATTACCTGCTGTGAATGCAGAGCCTCATGTAATTACCAATTACTGCAACCTTTCAGCTCTGCTTTCTTTACTCAGGAACACGAGAAGCCGATGTAGTGCCGTCTGTAAGTTCTTGAACGTGGGCGTTAATGAAAAGTGACCAAAGCGTTGCTGTAGTGGAATCTGACAAGAGTCCAGGAATAGCTGGCTAATAAAACAGGTCCCCTAGAGGAGAAACTGAGCTGTGATTCAGTGATGTAAAATGTTTGGGCCAAGGCAGTGAGGTTGTCTATATAAGGAATTTGCCTTTTGCTTGAAGGAAGGAAAAAAAGTCTTGACTGAAAAAAATATTGTCTGGCTTGTAAAAGCAAGGCTTTTCAGAAGAACACAAAAATTGCATGTGAAGCTTCGCTTCTATTTTAAGTTGTATTTATGTGATAAGTTCAGCATAGTTCTCATAAGACACAAAGTCCTCAATGGGACTTATTTATGGTTACTGGTCTTTGTCTTGTAAAAACAAACAAAAAAAAGTTTCTGCCATACTGCAGCAGATACATAAATCTCACAAAAAGCCACTTTTCTCTCTTTCATAGTGGTCAAATTAAAACAAAGGGGACTTTTGAAGTTCTTCTTGTTCCTCACATAGATTTTCCAGAAAAAGGAAGGAAAAAAGGGATATATAAACAAGTCATGTCTGCTTTTATTCATGGACATGGGGATTTGACCTTTGGTCAGCCAAAAAAAAACCCACAAATTTGCAAACTAAATATTTGTATTAGTTAAAGGCAAAATTGTGAAGGAAACAATGATGTCAAGATTAAGAAAGATGGGTTAAAGATGAATTTAATGAGGAAGTTTTTGTAACTTCATAATAACAAAAACAAGAGAGGAAAAAATCTGTTTCAGCTGCTGTGTCACTAGCTCATAAATGCAGACCTTCTCAGGAAAGTTTTCCTCTCTTTACGACAATGTCACAGGGTAGCAGAGAATACAATTTCTTCTTATTCTTATTAATGAAATATAAATAGCTCAACTTTTCAATAGCTTTTAAAAACTGAAAGACACCGCATCAATATTTTCAGCACAAAGTCTGTGCATCTCAGACTCTGTAGTGTGTGTGGTTAAGTAGATAACCCGTTATCATGGCAACAGCACTCTCTTTCACTCAAACACATAGACACACTGATACCTGCTTCAAGTAATTCCAGGGGACCTTTGACGCTTTTAATGGCACTTGGATGCTTTGATGACTGTTTGCTGTAAATCCATAATAGATCCACTTCATTACATGTGTTTGGAATACATTCATTTTTTTTATCAGTATTTTAAGTAGATTAGCAACAAGCCTTGACATTTGTTTCATGCTAGCTTTATGGGCTATGCTATCTTCTATTGTCATTTTCAAATAATTTGGGATATTAGTGTATTATATTTTCGCAAAATTCTTGAATTTCTTTGGGAACTTTCTGCCAAAATTATGCAAGTTTGGTATCAAAACTTTTAGCACATTCAGGACATTAATGGTTTTACTTTCGGTATTCAGAAATTTTACGGTTTTTAAAATTGTATGCAATTTATTGCAATGTTTAAAGAAACTTTTAATATTCTTTGTGCACGTTTGAAACCTATGCAACATCTGTATCAAAATGTTCAGCATGTTCATGGCATTCATGCTTATACTTTTGCTTTTTGCATATTTTACACATTTTAACATTTTACACAATGCATGAATTTTTCAGAAAATTATTCAAATTCTGCAATTTGTGTAACTGTAAGTCCTTTAGAAACATTAGCATTATGCAAATGGTTTAGCATTTCAGCATTTTCACACTAGCATTATCGCAGGTAATGCAACTTTTCTAGTTTCTTATTGGTGCATTATTTTCTCAAGCATTTTATTTGTTACCCGAAAGACAAATACCATCAAAAAATGGTCAGATAATGATGTGCAAGGTTTAAAATGCAAAATTGTTTTTCAGCCTGAGTAGCATACTGAGGCTGTGCTGTGTTGTTGCTAAGGGTAACACGAATAACTCATGGCTCCTCTGCTCATGTGACTGATGGAGAAGTTCCATATGCTGTAGGCTGGGGGGTGTTTCAGCACAAAACTCACCTAATAACCAAAAATATCTAGAAAGGACATTTCTCATTTATTGATTATTAATCAATACTTTAATAGAGTACTCAATACCAAAATGCTTCACCTTGATATGGATACTCCCATCACTTTCAAAAACCAGCAGCTGCTTAAATATGTTGGATATACAAGCATTTTTACCCATATGCTTCATTTGTCTTTCTCTTATCTTCTTAAATCTTTTCTCGTTCGTATCTGTTTCTGTGCATGATAATAGTTTGAAGTTACACTTTTCAACAGGAGAGTAAAAAAACAGTTACTTTGCTGTAACTAAGACAAGCTGACAAATATTGTTCAGAAGCTTCCCATTTTGTTAGTGACGTGAAAAGAGCAGAACAAAGCTTCTGCTGAGCTTGACTCTCCGGTCAAAATAGCCTTGAGAAATACTCTCTTGTGATTTACTACTCAAATCTAAATGATTCTGAAGGACTTAGTTAAATCGATGCAAGAGGTAAACTATAAAAAAACCAAACTGTGTTCTGTTGTTGGCCTTTAAATGTGGAAAATACGCACCAAAGCACCTCTTAGCAGTGAGGAAGCTGGGAAAATAACTGATCTTACTCTAAAGTCCAGAGTACACATACATAGGTTGGACCAAAGCCTGCTGCTCAACAATAAGTCCTCCTGTGACTCTTGCACCATTGTTAATGTGTCATTGTAAGATTTATAGCGCCAGTGTATTAGAGTTTAAAAGCAGTTATACTAGCACTAGTATCTTTCAAGTTGAAATTCAAACACGTGAGAGGATTTACAAGGTATAGTCACAGTTTGATGTTTGTAGAGGTTCACAATGCAGGAGATCAGATGCTGCTGGAAACTGACATTAACGATGGAGGACATTAAACAAATGAGGGCAGGAAAGAAAGGAAGAAAAAACATAGCAGGAGGAAGCCAAGCAATGCAAGGATCTGACAGACACAAAATAAAAATCAAGGAGTTTCACTGAGTGTAATAAAAAGGCTGAGGCGGGTAATGCCTCAGCAAGGTGTGAAAATGTAAGGCAAGGCACGTTTATTTGTATAGCACATTTCATGCAAAGACAATTCAGAGTGCTTTACATAAACATGAAAGAAAGAAAACAATCAAAAGAAATATCAAAGATGTGATCATTAAAGTGAGATTAAAAGAAAGTTATAAAGAAGTGAATTTAAAACAAGCAAACAGTGCAAACAGATGTAAACTTTTAAAGCAAAGGAATCAAATGCAGCTGAGAACAGGTGGGTCTTTAACCAGGAATTAAATACATTGAGTGTTTCAGCTGATCTTAGAGACTAAAGACTAAATCCAGATGAGGTCTGGCTGGGTCAGGAGGTCAGTCATGTATTTTGGTGATAAACCATTCAAAGCTTATAAACCAGTAGCATAACCTTAAAGTCTATTCTCTGTCAGACGGGCAGCCAGTGTAAAGACCTCAGAACTGGACTGATGGGATCTACTTTTTTGGTTCCTGTGAGAACACCAGCAACTGAGTTCTGAATAAGCTGCAGTTTCCTGAATGATTTTTTTTGGTAGTCCTGTGAAAACACTGTTACAGTGGTCAAGTCGACTAAAGATGAAACCATGAACTAGCTGCTAAGACTTCAGATCTTTAATCCTTGAAATATTTTTGAGATGATAGTATAGTATGCATAGTGAAGTGGATTAAAATGTAGGAATTAATTTAACACAGAATAACAAATGAACATAATAAATACATCTATGACCAAATTTAATTTAATTTAGTACATTTAAATTGCAGTAGGGTGTCATCAATATTATGGGAGTCGTTTTGCAAAATTGTAGAACAACAAAAAAAAAAAACCTCAAGTAGGATTGCATTGATAACATTAAGACCTTGAAGGATCTCATGCCTGACTTTTTGATAAACTAAAAATGTTGCAGAATAAAGAAAAGTTGTCATGGCTGTAAAATATTGTAGTTTGTCTTTGACATAGCTCATTTTTTTTAAAGCTTGCAGCTGTTGAAACAAAGCACACATTTGAAAAAAGTAATACTATTTTGGAATGATGGGGAATCTCACATCATTTTTGGAACCACTAGATGCTTAGGAAATATAATCAATTTTTAACATAGAATCCTGTTACTTTGTAACATAACTTTCTTCTGATTTAAACAGGAGTATTCAAGTGTAAGAAGCAGAGTTTATGTTTTAGGAACAAGCTTTTATGGAGTTAATAGACATGACCCAGTCAAAAAAAAAAAAAAAAAAAAAAAAAAACGGGGGAAAAAAATTCAAAAAGTTTATCACAGTGCGGCAATGCAAATAAATTCCATAGAATAAATTATTGCATGGCTTTCTAAATTAAAAAGAAAGCAAGACTAATGGTGTGGCTTTTGCCACTTTTAATGACACTGTCAAGAACTGGTGGTGCAGGACCCTAAATGCAGCAGAGCATATGCAAAAACCCAAACAGCCAATAAATAAACTTTAACAAGACGAAACCCATGGAGTCCCAAAAAGGTGATAAAAGTAGATGAGCTGACAACAAAAAATTGAAAACCAGACACCTAAACACACAAAGGGTTATTATTTAAATGAAAACAGCTGTGGATGATCAACCTTAACCTGGTGAGACTGACAAGAAGAACAGAACAAGACAACAGTTGAAGAAATATTACACAAACCTAAGTGCACAATCCCAGATTCAAAACAAACAACTTTCTCTCTACCATAAACCTTAACAAAGAGTTATGTCTTTTAATACATAATCATTGATTAAGGACCATGAAAAAAGTGGAAGGCTTTGAAATTAAATGACAAATTTCAATTAACATATTGGTTTTTATGTTGGTTAGCTTGGCTCAAAAAATATATTGGTAAAGAAGTTGAATTCCCTTTGTGTCATTCCTCTTTCAGTTTTACATTTACTGATAAAAACATTGTTTATTCTAATTGATCACATTTAATATGTCAGATCTAGTGGGAGTGAAATGTATTCAATGATCCACTCATCTTCCAAACCTGCATAATCCATTTTGGAGTCACAGGGGTGCTGGAGCCCGTCTTAGCCATCTCAGGCAGAGACAGTTTGCAGTCTGTTGTTGGGCCACATAAAGACACTCTTATATTCCCACTGAGGAACAATTTTGAGTCATCCTATAAATACTACTTTTTTTGTTGTGGGAGGAAGCTGGAGTGCCCAGAAAAAACTCACACACGGGGAGAAAATGCAAATTCCACACTGGGTGATCCAGCTGGGATTTGAACCAGGGCCTTCTTGCTGTGAGGTGAGAGTGCTGACCATCACTCTCCTGTGCAGCCCATATTTCTTAATCACAATGGTAATTCTTTAGGTTTTAAATTCAATGACACTGATGAGTGACAGGGCACAATGGTTAAGTAAAATCTGCTATATAGGATGACGGTAAAGTGCATTCTTGTTATAGTAAACAACATATAGAGCAGTCTTTAACCCCTACTTTTAAATAATAATGCATTTTTTACCTCAATCATTTACTGGAAGTGTTTTTTACATTCTCATTGTTAATGGCAATTTGAAGAAACAGACTATAGTTGGGTCAGAATTCACTCCTTAACTCCTAAAAGACTATATAGTGCTAAACTAACGAATGCCATGGATTTTAATGCAATTTGGACACACGTTCACGACTTTCCTTTTTTTTTTTTTTTTTCTTAAACGGCCAATATGACATCATCCATTTGCTCTGTGGTTCTCAAAGTTTTTCCCTAGTTCTCCCCTTTGGAGGAGGAAAAATGCCCCCCAGCCCCCTGTCAAGAAGCTTAAAGAATTCATCAGTGGCCGCTCTGTTCTTACATACTTGCAAAACAGCAAATCCTCATACGAGTCAGATGTGACAAAGTGCACATAAGCAATTAATAAGCAGTCTTTATTGCTGTCAGTCATCTCATCCACTTGTAAAGTGTAGCGTTTGTTTTTCATTTTTTCTGTGATTTGTTCTCCATCATCATCTGAAATGTCACATATTCGTCTTACAGCTGTGTCATTAGACAGAGGGACATCCTTCAATTTTTCAGCACTTTGAGCTGACACCATATCTAATGCTGCGGGCAGGATCAGCCCCTCCGCTATTGTGTGTGGTTTCTTGCATTGCGCAAATCTCAATCTTCCTGCTTATGATATTCAGAGTTTTCTTTTACAGAAATCGAGTGGTTTATTGATGTTACTGTGGTTTAATGTTCCAATGTGCCTTCTTAATTTGTATTGTCAGCTGCAAGGGTTTTCAGACAAACAAGACACACAGGTGTTTACTGTGAACCCAAGAGCTGGATAGGCTTCATTATATTTTCTCGACCTAGCTTTGTGTTCGCTGGTGTTACCATCTGAAGATGATCTGCTCTCAGAAGCATCTCTTGTTTTTCTTTTGCCACTTGTCAAATATTTCTCCATTCTTATAGCCTCTCTGATCACAGTAAGAAAGAAATGGCAGGTGTAGGTATCCAATCTGTACCATTTGCATGTGCAAAATGTGTCAATGTCTGGGCGGCGTTACTGTTCTTTTAAGACGTTGAAACAGCCATAAACAACAACAATTAGGTCCTAAAATATCACGTTTAGAATAAGGTTAATGTAAATGATGTAAGACCTGAGCATACGCGGTCCCAAAGCATGTTTGTTTATGTTCCGCAGCAAAAAACTCAGACATCCAAACATTGATGCCCCCCAGCCTTGTCCCACTGGGTGACTCTCGCCCCACAGTTTGAGAGCCACTGCATTAGCTGGAGTGAAAATCTAATAGATATGAACATTTTGTGAAGAATATTTAAGAATACTTTGTGTTCTGATGTTGAAAACTTGGATGATTTATAAAAAAAACATTAAAATATTTTATTTTCAAATAAGAAATTGTTCAAAGCAATGTACTGTGGTTCATATTAGTCAATCTAGTGAGCATCTAAGCACACTGTTTTTTTGCAGAGACTTCTGGGAAATTTCTAGCACTGGATTTTGGAATTGTAGATTCGGATTCTACAAAAAAGGAAATGCACTATAGTGCACTTTGCAGTGAGTAGTGAGGACATTTGGACACAGCCAGACTGTCAAAACATTCTTAAAATAAAGTTGCAATCCTTCATCTGCATAGTTCTCATCAACATAGATTCAGTTTTTCTCAAGTTGTGAACTGACAAGTCACGATCTGCTTTTTCTAAATGTGATTAATGTATATCCCAGTTCATTCATGCTTCCTCATTCCTTTTCATGGAATCTCCAAGCATCAATTAATATCTGATGAAAACCAAGCTGTTTACTAGCTGGTCATCAAATTAAGCCCCAGCGTTTACAACTCCAACCTGGGTATCTGGGTTAGACTTCCTTTCATTCAGCGGACTGCCAGGGCCTATTAGCCTGCTGTGTTCAATGAGATGTAAAGAGTTTCTGGTTTGACACGAGAGACAGAGGAGTTCTCACAACCCTGTGTTTTACCAGCTTCATTCCACGGCCAACTCTTGATCACATCCCGTGTGAAGTGTTTTTTTAAATGATATTATTATGAAAGGGTGAGAGGAAAAGAAAAGAAGAAAAGTGCAAAATTTCAAGATGATTATCGCGGCAACTTGGGTGAACTTTTAAACATGTTGCAAAAGTCTCCATGCAGTTATAGAGGTCCATCACTCTGCTAGTCAAGAGCAGACTTTTATTTCTCAATTAAAGATCATCTTTTGTCTAAACATAGTCATCTTTTTCTCTTAATTGTAGTTCTTTTTAGCACAGTTTTCAGCAGCACTTGTGGGTAGTGTTTAACTTTTTTCATCTCGAACGGATGATATAATATTGGTTTGTTCTGTCTGACAAACATCTAAAATGATTTTTCTCAGATGTCTCACTCATAATCTCTTAATATTAGACTCTGTCATTCTTATTCAGATCAATTTTAATTTAATTCATAAACACTTTATTTCTCCCTGAGAGTAAATTAAGTTCTTGCTGAACATTGTTGCTGTAAAATCCTCTGAGTGTGAGTGATTTCTGAGCATGTTTTATTGTCTAATTTGACAAGCTTTCCATTTTTAAGTCATCACTTAAAACTGTTTTGTGTCGAGTTTCTTTCAATTTACATGTGAAACAGAATGTCAAGGTTTTCTATTTTAGCAGATGTCAAAAGAAAGACTAGTCTTCAACTGATCTCACTGTTCATGAGTGAACGTCATTAAGATAAATTAAAAGAATCTTTCAACTCTACCAAAACATTTCCAAATATGTATGAAAGAAAGGTCAATCCCTTCTACTTGCTAATAAAAATAAAATACAAAAAACCTCCCAGTAGACCCTTGTTGCACATCTGGACTTCCAGGTCTGTTTGATACATTTTTCCATCATCTGAATTAACTTAATGTCAGGTGATGATCAGTGAACTCCTGTTTTCACTTTATATGAAGATTTTAGTACCACAATGTGATGAAATAAATGTAAAATTATTCATATTGTGAGTTTTTACACACTTAAAACATCTTCAAAAATTGTAGGCATGTATAAACCAACGTATTTAACTGTACTTTTCCATTTTCTTCCAGCAAAATCCAATTCTTGGTTATGTTTTATTTATTAAGAACATCTATTTGTTTGAAGGTTTTGTTTTTCCATTTCCATAGTTATTTCATGGGATTTTGATTTGTAAGATTTGTGAAAAATGACAATGAAATTCTAAATAATGTGCGACCTTTTAACCCCAGGTAGATTTCAGTAGAGATGTTTGCTACTTCTTGTAATGAAGAATTTTATGATTACTAGTTGTCTGAACAAAATCACGATTAATTCTAATTCTATCATGGTAGTGTTTATTTTATATCTAGTAAATGTTTAAAATAGTACTCTATAGACATTTAAAATTATCCAAAGATTAGATGACTACAAGTTGATGTGTAGGAGACGTTTCTATGTATATTCAGAACACTATTGGTAGACAAAGTAACAAAATACGAGTTGTCTGAGATAAACATCTACAACATATATGTATTAGTTATCTAATAGACATCTTGTGTCCAGTGGGATTTGTCTACTACAGTTCAGTAAAAGCGTCACTTACAGATTAATGCTGCAAAACTACAAACCAAATACATAAATGCATAAAAAAGTTCAGGATTTGAACTATGCACTATTTTCATCATGGCAATAACATATGAGAAAACTAAAGTTTACCACGTTTTGCTTGAAAATAGGTAATTTAATTTAAATGTATGAAAGAAAGAACACAAGCAAACAACACCCCCCTCCCCAATTAGGCAATGAATCACAGACATTTAATCAGACTATTTCAATATTTTATTAATGTGTAGAAAATGTATTAAAAAAGGAACTATCTAGTAGATATCTACCTTAAACTACATCTAAATTTGACAGTAATTATCAAGGTTATATAAAAAACAAAAAATGTAGTTTCAGCATATATGAGCTTTTCAACAGTCAAGTTCACATTTTTATCAACATTTACATTTTCATGCCATCAAAGTTTTAGAGGGTTGCAGTTAATCAAACTGTAAATGTAATTCCAAGAAATAAAGCAATTTCTTTCTTTTTTTTAATGCACAGGATCCCGTTTTGCTGCAATAAGAAGAGGTGATAAAACGAAGTGCAGGAAATATTTTTTCATTACTTTGGCACAGGGTGAATATTTTCTGTTCACCGAGTCAAAAGGATAATGACAGGGAAGATGCTCTTTTCAGACACACAGTTTTACAACACACGTCTAAATTTTACATAATGAAGAACAAACCAACAAGCAAATCAAAGCTTCTACTAAAAATAGACTATATGTTGGTGCTAAAAGAAAAATCCTCAACTTATACATCCTTTCAATAGATGATCTTAGATCTTGGGATGTTTCATGTCATTCATCAAAAGAGGAAATTTTAGTTTTTTGGTGGGTTACACCCATACATTAACTGAATAGTTTTATTTATCTCGTGCATTGCTTGAAACTATTGAAAAAGTATAACAAATCTCAATGAAACAAATGGTAAGACATTTAGGAGCACCTGTATATTACAATAGGAGATCTCCCCCATCCACACACACACAAATTACATTCTATTTCTCTTCTGTCCAGTTCCTTTGTACAAAAAACACATCAGGGAAACGTTATTTAACTAGTAAATAAGATAAGTACAGACATAAATTTCTACTCTAATATAAAGCACTATGGGAACTTTTATTGCATGAGAGTCTGAAGTACCTCAACACCAAAACATAAATAAACACACAAAGCTTAAAGCTCTACAAGGTGATTTTACTTCTTCCACTTTTAAACCATTTCAAGAGCAACCCAGATCAGCAAATAAACATGGCAACAACTCAAAGTGAAGCTCGGTCTCAGGATATTCCTCATTTTCTCCTGGCTGCAGTGTAGTTTACGCGCAGTATGCTAAATCCTTTTCTTTGCATGACAGTTGCTAAAAACTGCAGTGGTTAAAATGCAAATCCTCATCAAGGTTTTCTGCATCTAAAAAGAGAACCGAAAGACATTCCAATGCTGTATCTACACAAGCAAACTGTTAATTGTTTTACAGGGTGACGAATTGCTTTTTTTTTTTCCAGGAGTAAAGTCTGGAAATGCATATGCATGTGTGTTTATATTTATAATTAAAATATAGTAAATAAAACTAGAACAAAAACAGAAAAATGCATCCTCAAGTTTTTCAAAATAATAATAAGAAAAAGAAAATATCTGAGCCCAGATATTGCATGTAGGGATGGTGGCACAAAATATTCAACATTATACACATAAAAAATATTTTTGGGTCATTATTGTGGTGTTTAATTTTGTTCAAATTCAAGCAAGGAAGAATTTCTGTAAGCAAATGGACCAGAGCACTACAGAACAAAGAGAACAAAACGTTGGGTATAGGCATGCCACAGATTATGCCTACCCAACTAAACCCAGGACATTCCTCGCAGTGAACACTGTATGTGTGAGGAGCTTAAAATGTGAAGCAAGAACAAGGAGCACTTGGCTTCACTCCAGCTACTGTTCTGTTTCTTTATTTCTGTTTGCAAAGGTCAAAGGGAGACTACAATCTGGACTTCATTCTTCATAAAATTTAGAGATTGCAGTACTTCAAATACTCTGCAAAAGCAATTAAAGAAGTTGCAGTAAAATCTGACAGACGGTTTCTTCCAGTGTTTATGATGTAAATCTTTGGTTAAATGTCGCATCCAATGACACCATCTGTACAAGCAATTGCAGTACCTGCAACAGGGCAGAAATACATAAACTAAGGTAATATAATTCTAGTCACATCAAATGGCTAAAGAAACTAAACTGACATCAGTAATTTTTATTTGTTCCCACACTCTGTGCAAAAACTGTCCCAGTGTGGCTACCATACAATAGTTTACAACTAAAGGCTTTTTCCATTCCTTTTCCACGTGTAGTCAACACAAAACAGATTTTAATGGATAGCAGACATTACATGTGTAATACAGGTGACTATGAAGCTGTTGCTGGTGTGCTGCACTCATAATACCTATTTTGGATTTGCAGTTTTGCTTTTGAATGAAAAAGTTAAACTGGTGTCCAGTTTTCCTTATTAGTCTCAAGTTCTTTATGTCAAGAATCAAAAATCAAGGCATCAAATGATTAAATACATGGGCTCGGACACTGTATCAGTTATAAAAAATATATATATGTATATATATTACAGTTAAGGTTTTTAAGGGCATATACAGAATAGTTTGAGTTGAGAGTATTCATTTTTTTATGGCGAAACAGCGCTGGCTTTCGCTTTAAGAGCATTTCTGAGCACATTTCAGAGCATCCCATGGAGGGACAAATCCCATTAGATTGACACAAACTATGTTGATTTGACTTTTTTTCTACAATTTACAGAACCATTGTCACCCAGGAGATTTAAAAGAGCAAAATAACAGCATCTTTCATTTGATCACATAGATGTACAGCAGGAAAAGATAGCAGATGCCAGGCAGGAGCCAAGACTGACAGACTGGACATGGTGTCAGCATTTCTGCTATTATATGAACCTATAATTACAATTTAAAACAAACAAAAAAAAACTGGTAGTGTGTTAATTTATTAATTTATAGATTTTAATTTATTTATTAGTAGCATTTTGAACTATCTACTCACTCTTTTGAGCTATTTCCAGCCTGCTTGTCAGCGAGGTACACAGAAATAAATGCTAAAAATCATCCAAACTCTATATGCCCGCGACAGATGGGTATAGGGTATATTTATACAGAAATGGACCGTCTCCTCTTGCTGCTGATGCTACGGAAGTTGAACGGCCTCATCTTCATTTCCACAAATGGAATGGAGAACTCATGGCCTTTCCAGTGGTACCAGTTGATACCCTGTAAAAGAGAAAACCTAACACTGATATGCTGATTGATACCACATTTTTGAAAAAAAGAAAACTTGGGGACATTATGTCAGTTAGGTAAACTCAATTCCACATAAAGCAGGAAGGAAACCCACAAATAAACCAATTATGGTCATTTCCAACTCTGCTAATCCACTTCACCATCACCTCACATTTGCAGCAAAAAATTCTCTTCATGTCTGTTTGCCTGTCTATCTCTGCTCAGCACATGTTCTCAGTTCAAGTCATCAAAAGACACGGAGAAAGGAAGAGGGCAGAGAGAGATAAGCTGTGATGCTCTAAAGCCTTTGTGGCTCAGCCTGATCTCAGCTCCACACAACACATCCCTGCCATTCTAAAGCCATTCAAAAGCCCTCAATACCCCTGCCTCACATGTTCTCATCAAAAATACGATCATTTTACCTTCCAGCTGAGGTACCTGTGCTTCTCCTGTATTCTACGCATGTGTGAATTATGTTAGAGTGGCTGGAAAAAAATGCAAATCGAATTATTTGAATTAAAGTGACCTGTGATACTCCCATAAAAATCCATTTCACCATATTTTTAAATAATTCCAATCTTCCTCACTGAATTTTTTAGCAAAATTCCTTAAGCTGCATGGTGGCTTCAGTTTTATTTTACTGCGTTTTGAGCCCAATTTCAGTATTGTAGAGAATTTAAGGTTGAAAGCTGTGATTCAATTAGCTATTTCAGACTGAATAGTTTTAACCTTAAATTAGCATTTTGTAATGGTGTCAGCTTTGTAAAATGCTAAAAAAAAAAACACTTGGAAAATGTTGACCTTTTTCAAAAAAATTACTTCCTCAACTTTTTATTTAGAGAGAGAGAAAAATTCTACCCTATAAATCAATTTACAAAAAGTCGAAATCGATCACTCTGATAAATGAGTAAGAAACTGACCTGACTGTGTCTGGACTCGCCATATTTGCCATTGAGGTTGGCCCGGTGGCAGTTCTTGTACCACCAAGCTCCTTTATAAGACAAGGCACAGTTAGTGACAGCAATGTCATTGTCTCTGTCTTTTGTGGAGAAGGGCCGGCCCTGGTGGTAGCTCAGAGAGTCGCCTGCAACCACAAGAAAAAGAAGAGGGTTTTAAATGTCAGCAGATGGTGGGAAACTCCTGCACACGGCTGCAGTAATCATCGGTTTACATTTGAACACAGCTGACACAGGAGGGTAATGGGAAAAAAAAAGGAGAGAGAAAATGTGTTATGATGAGGGGGTGAGAAATGTACTTTGCCTGGAAGAAGTGTAATTATAAAGGCAGCAGGTTGACAGGTAATTCCAGCATCTCATGTTGACAAACAGATGGAACGAGAAGAGGAAATCTGAAGCCGCTTTAAGTTGTCAGAAAAAAAACAAAACAAAAGTAAACAACTGGTTAGAATACGGCACTGGCTCCAAACCTTTTTTAGGGCACGGATTGGTTTAATGTCAGACAATGTTTCATCATGGACAGCCTATACAAAGCTAAAGTGGGCATCAGATTTTTTCTAGCTTTCTGCTCCCTTTAACATTTGAGGGTAAAGTTTCTCTTCATTCTCTGTAAAATATCTGTCGCTAGTTTAAACCTTTTTTGTACATTAAAGTATAGAAACCATTAGTGATATACACTGTATTACAAAAAGTATTCGCTCACCTGCCTTGACTCACATTTGAACAAAGGTGCCATCCCATTCCTAAGCCATAGAGTTATTTATTTTTTCCTGTCCAGCAAGTGAACACAGATTGCAGCAAAGTGCCTCTTGTGATGGACATGTTTTGCTTTTACAGTCGAGGTTGTTTGCTACTCTTTGAGTATGTTAATCTAAATCCCTTTTGTGATCGGTGAGGTGGGAACGGGGGCAGAGGATAATACAAGGTCATGAGATAAGACATAAGTGGAATCTTATGACGGTTCCACGGAGGAGTTCACTGAGCTCCTCAGAGCGGCCCATTCTTTCACACATTTTTGTGAAAACACTCTGCATGCCCGAGTGTGTGATTTTATACACCTGTTGCCAGGTCAAGTGATTAGGACACCTGATTCTGATCATTTGGATGGGTGATCGAATACTTTTGGTAATATAGTGTATATTTCCCCTCAACCTAGAACTGTCAAAGTGACAAAAAAAAATCAAAGGTCACTAAGTAAGTATTTAGTCATTGCATGTTGTACATATAATAATTAGGGGCGTCAAATTATCACATGAATTGTGATTATTTAATTGCAGACAAATTAGCACATTATTTTTTTGGTGCTAATCTCATTTTTAATCGATTGTACAACTATTGTTATGTTCTCGAATATAAGAAACAAGGGTCAACCTGTTTACTTGATTAAATGTTTTATTTGAACTATCTGTTGCTCTGTGTTCACGTCTTGGGGTCCTCGGCGTGCGCTGCATTGCTGTGTGTGACGTTACCAATGTGAGACATTGTGGTTCTTAACAGAACTAACTCAAAAACAATGTCACAACTCTACAGCTCGGATGTATTATGTAAGGGAAAAAGCCCAGAAGATGTTGGTTATCATAAATTAATGGGGTACACGGCGGCTGATCCCATCAGAGAGGAAAATATGAAATAAGGTATGTCAACTTGTATATTTGTTCTCTTTTGTTCCCATAATTTTGACTGAAAAAAACCCCTTTGGTGGTTTAAAAATAAAGGTTGGACGTTTTTTATCAGTCTGTTAAGAAAACTTCACAAAGCCACATTTATAGTTGTGTTTTGATCTTTTACTGTCCCACAATGTCACAAATTAAAATGAAAATACCTCAAAAAGAGGCTTTTCACAACAATTATCAGGTTTGTTTCAAAATAAATGAATTAGATAAATTAATTGGAGGTCACGATTAATTATCGCACAAAAAAGTAATCCCATGTCAGCAATAGCAGCATCCTCACAACATAAAACAACCGGTTGCTGAATATTATGCATTATGTTGTGTGGGAATAACCCTCACAATAAATTTATATTTCAAGTGAAGACTTCTAGTTTTTTTGTGATAAATGCAGATTTGTCTGTTCTTTGAAGTCAAAGACTCTTCTTCTGTTTCCTCATTGGCTGTTTTCCGCGTAAAGATACTTCAAAAATATGTCTGTTTTTATTAATTTTTTTGTTGTTGTTTACTTTGCTAGCTTGGTGGTTTCATTTTAGCTGTTAGCACAGCCACTTTAAGAAAGTAGTGGATGTATTTGAGACATGTGACCGAGCGACGTGACATGAGTCAAGAATGAGTCCGATGTGGCAGGGAGAATCCAGTCATTTTCCAAAATAAAACTTTCAGGAACAGGTTATAAATAAAACAGTAAAAAATAAAGGTTATGTTTTTTTCTCTGCAGTTTGGGTAAGGGACCTTTGGTGGTATAGAGGACTCTTTACATAAAAAATGATGAATGTCTGTTTAGTGCAGACTTTCATTCAGCCACATACCAGCCGTGCCGTTGTACTCTCCTATCCTGAGCTTGTAGAGGTTTCTTGCATCTCCAATTGAGAACTTGTCATAATTGGCGTAGACTGATTCCTGTCCGTCTTTCATGTCAATCCTCAGTTCATACCGACCTTGAGAAGCAATCCTGTGGATGTTGTCAAGACCTGTGAAGAAAGAACACATTTCATTTCATTTGGACTAAATTTGCACTCTTGCTTTCATTGTGATGACAATCATTAAGCTATTGATTTTCTCTACTTGATCAACAATGTGTAGCTCTGATTGTTGGATTTACATGATAATTCTGATGATGATAATCAATGAGTATTACATTTATGTTACATGAAGTTTGATTCATTTTCATGTTTACTGAAATCATGTAAGAATATTTTCTGAGGATAATCGATATGCACTCCATTTTGTTACTTGATAACTAATCTGCACTTGATCTGACAAGAACCTGATTACAGCAACTAAGCAAATATATATTTCAAAAGAAATGACTCAAAAGGGCAAGATTATATCAATGTGCTTCTTCCCACTCCAGTTTAAGCAACAAATCAAACTCTACTTGGTTTTGATTGATAAACAAACATTTAATAAATCTAATGTGTGATGTGTGTGTACTGTATGAAATACTGCAACGTCTAATTTTTAATCATGAGCATTTAAATTGTCAAGAAGATGGTACCATATTTTAACATCTTCATGTATTATTTTTCTTTATTTTCTAATGAACATATTGTTTTATATATAAGATGGGTTTGATGTATCTGTGTTTTCTGATTTTTCTATTACAGTCTTCAATAGTTTTTAGTCCTTGCAATACATATTTATTTGAAATCAAAGCAACTATCCTCCAACTTTTTTATTTTCAAAGTAAAGTTCGAAGTAACTGAAGGGAAACGATGAGGTGTAGAAACATAAAGAATAATCTGTTACCTTTACCCCTGAATTCTTCAGTTGCACTGACCTACATGCTTTTGTGTCAAAGATATTGTCTGGATGGAGGAGACTAGGTAGGTAAGTGTCATGTGGGATGTCATTGTCAGAGCTCCTAATGATTGACACTCACAAGCGGTGGACACTGTTACCAGCAGCAGCCCAACAAATTCAGAATTGTCCTTTCTTTTATGTACAGGCCTGACTGACTATCTCAAACACAGCAGATGCAGGGCTTGTTTGAACCTCAACAGCTGATAAAGCCCCACAGCCACCTGAGTGATTGGAAGTGCCTTTGCTATCAGATTACAAAGCGCATACATTTGGAATGGAGTCTCTGTTTAACCTCTCGCAGATGTGTCACGTGTGCACTTCTGAGCCAACATGGGGAATGATTTGACAGAGGAAAAAAAATCCTCAGGCCCTGGCAGATAAAGAGTAGAGCTCAAGGAGAGCTGGAAAACTAAGCTCCGTCAGAGGAAAGCTGATAAAATCTCTGCTACAACCCAGAGGCACTTAAGATGACAGAGAAATAGCAATTGTTGTAATAAATTTGTTCTTAACACTCAGTAATTTTTCATTTCCACTGTACAATATCATAATATTATCAGTAATTAGCCTGCCACACATCCTTTTTAATGTTTTTTTTTTACTGCTGTATTCTAAGCTGAAGCAATTGAATTAGCAGTTTGTCAGATTACTGCATTCTTGCCCTATTATATCATATTTTATTACCAGTCTTTCTATTACTCTGATGTAGGAACAATAAAGGAGACATTAAAACAGGACGTAATGGGATAATGATCACATGTCGCTTACAGTCATCCGATTTTCTCTTTTATTGCATCGTCAAACTGAGACTGCGTTCAACAAAGGTCAGTGAGGAGGGAAAACAAATTGACTAAGAGTAACATTAAAACAGATCGTCCTCAAAGTGTAACAGATAATAATGAAAGCTCAATTTCCATGGTCTTTACTGCCAACCAGTTAAGTGCCTCTTCTTTCCAGTTTGAGTGGATGTTTATAGCTCCTATTGTGCAGTACAGTATATTGTTATTCTGTGTGCAGAGGCAGTGATTTGCTAAATGCCTCCCAAAGGCTCCCCAGAGCTAAAACACTGACTTAATGTCTTCAAAGAAAGATGACAGTCAGATGCTGTGAAGCTGCGGTGACCATCTGCAGGATGAACACATTTAGACATTTTTAGGGATGATAAACGCCAATTAAGCAGCCAGTGAAAAATGACAACTTTCAAGTCTAAAACCAAATGAGACATTTTGATCATTCACAAAAATGAGTGTTAGTTATTTTTAAGAAAATGTTTTGATTGTTTTAGTCAGAATTATTATGCAGTTTGTTGCCAAGTAGGTGCAAAAACATAGTTTGCAGGTAAAAAGTGCGCAGAAAGAATTGGCCTTGGTCAAGCATGTGATTTTCCAAAAAAAACTGAAAGTTTTGTTGGCTAATAGAAAGCTTTTTTTTCAAACATCTGTCAGTGCTTAAGAATGACTAGTTTTGGGTAAGGGATTTGTCTTTATATTTTAGTTTGGCTCCACTTTTTCTTTTCGGCTTTTCCCTTCAAGGGTCACACCAACGAATCAGCTTCCTCCTCTAACCCTCTTTTCTGCATCCTCTCACCCACTACCTTCATGTCTTCATTCATTGCATGCATAAACCTCCTCTTTGGTCTTCCTCTGGACCTCTTGCCTGGCAGCTCTAGACTCAGCATCGTTCTACCGATATTCACTGATTGTATTCAGTTTGCTGCAGATTTAATAAGACAATAAAAAGCTTTTCTTGTTTTAAAAAGCTTTAAAACCCTAACTTTACATATTAAATGTAATTGTTCCAGGTTCATGCAAAATGTTTTTCTATCAAATTGGCTTCAATTTGCTTTAAATTATGTATTTCCCGAAACATTCTTATTTTATTTTGAAAAGCAGAGCCTATTGAATGACTGTATGTACAATGTACTGTATTTTCTGCTTATAAGGCGGACTAAAAAGTCTAAACTTTTTTAAAAATCAGCAGTGCGCCTTATAATTCAGTGCTCCTTTTGTGTGTACCGAGAATAAATATTGCTGGCGGTAAAGTTACACCACATCCTGAGTTACTGCAGACATCCACCTAAACATAAAGTAAAAGCATAAACATAAAAGTGAAATAAAGCAAGGGTCTTTGTTCATGGGAGCAATGGATGACAGATGGCGCAAACTCTTTTACTAAGACTTGGAGGCAGCACCGGGCGAGTTACGCCTCCATTTGTGAATGGATTGTGGACGCCAACGGTCTCTGCTTTAACTGCTAAGCCGGCGGCATCATTGCTGAATAACTGCCTGGCAATGAAACCGACTCAGACAACAAGACAACGATGAGAGGTAAGCCGGCATGTTTGATTGTGCAGCTGTTTAATTTAGACATGAGAGATGTTTTGATTAAAAAATAATGGAAATGGATTGTTAAATAGTCGAATAAAGCTCGTCTAAATTCACAGTCTTGATTCTGTTACCTTTTTTTTTTTGCGCCTTATAATAGAGTGCGCCTTATGGTGAAAATACCTTAATCACAATTGTTTGCCCACATACTGACATTCAAAGAAAGCCTTCATTCCATCTGCACATCACATAGCATTTACTTATTTCTCTCCTTCACCCCAAAATGCACCTTTTAATACTTATTTTGTGGTTTGTGAGGGTTTATAGATGTGAGTGTAAATAGTGTAGACGCCACTCAAAAATAATTGCTTTTTGTTCTAATGGCATTAAAACAAAAATTATTCTATTTGGTGGTAAGGATTTCAGAAGATTCTGAAGTTGATTGATCTATCATTATTTAAAGACTAGACCTAAATAAATAAAAGTAATATTATTTTCAAACTGATGACTGATTGCTATGTAAAATGCAAGTTGACTCTCACATATGGCTCATTTCACTAAAATTTCACACTCGCTAAAAAGCGTTAGGTACCAAAACTGAGACTGATGTTTCATGCTAACATGGTTTTTTTATTCTAATCCAGCAGGTTTGCTTTGTGCCCCAAGGTTACATCAAACCCTTTTTATTCCATGCAAGGACAGCATTAAGGAAGAAGAAAGATAGGAAGAAAAAAAAGAGGAAAAGTGTAGCCTGGGAGGCACCTGAAAAGTAAAACAAGTCCCCGGAGATGAATGTAAGTGAATGTCCAGAGGAGGTGAGGGCACATTTTATGGCTGATTCAGCTGAGGTGGAAACAGGTCAAAGGAAATGTGCCAGGTTTTTAGATTGAAATGTTGTATCACAGACATGAAAAAGCTACTGAATCTGTGAGAGAATGTACACGACAGCTACAGATCTCTCAGTCAGAACAGGATTAGACTTTAACTTCACTCTGGTGATAGACAAAGCAACATGAAGAAATGACAGTTGGTTCCCTGATGAAATCTGACTCAACATCAATGCAAGGTAACTTGAGTAAAGACTATTTTTTTTACATGATATTCTTATCTTAAAGACCCACTCCATTTTAACATATACATATACATATACTATATTTAACATATACTTGTTCTAATAATGGATAACATGTATAAAGAATATTCAGATTAAAACTATGTTTCTGAGTATTTCTTTTTTCAAATTGCTGTGAATCAGGATCAGATGAAAAAATACTTTTGGAAAAAGTTTGTAGTTGTTGCATATAAACTACACAAGCTCTAAGCTCCAATGCATTCTGATGTCTCAATTTACAAGCAAATAGATCAATGTATTGCCTTGCTTTCCTCATCTGACCTGGCATCTGGCTCCGAACTGTACAGCTGGGTAGCTACTAAAAGGGTGGGCTTACTCCACACTAACATGCTTGCCCACAACTCAGAGGCAAATTTCTGATGAACTCCTGCTGTTCTGCAGAAAATATATCTTAAAAACAACACAGGCTTTTTGATTTTGCCTAAAACTGCTATAATCATAAATCAAAGACCACTGGGAACAGTTTTAAAATAGATCATAAGATGATTGGAGTGGGTCTTTAAGTGTATTGCAGTTTTTACTCTGTAAAACCTTATGAGCAATAAAATGTCCCTATGTGGCTTTAAACACACAAAACAAGAATAATAAAGTTCTCTGGTATTTTTTTCCTACTGTTTTCACTATATAATTTTCTTTGAATAATATAACATGAAACAACACAAAAAATGGCCTTTTGATGTAAAAAGACTCACACATATACTGCAGTGAATCCAACAAATTTTCCATTTTTATATTTAGAAAGAGAAGAAAATATTTAGTCTCCATAAAGTAAAGAATTAATCTATATATATAGAACAGGGCCACACAGAAAAAATAAAATAAAACAAAACAAACAAACAAAAAAAAAACTAATGAGGAAAATGAGCAGTCAATCAACATTCAGCTACATCCTGTATGCAAAATTATAAAATGAGCTAAGGAAAGAACAACACATTTAAATGAAATACCTTCAGACAAAAGGTCTTAACACTTTTACCTCACAAATCTAAAAGTCTTTTTCTTCTTTGTAAAGCAGATTTTGAAGCCAATTGGGAGCAATGAACCTCTATTGATTCTATGCATTTAATACACCTCAATCATGGAGATGGTGTCAGGCCAGACAGGGTGATGCACCTTTCAGAAAACTGGAGATGAGACTGAACAAAATAGGTGGCATGTTGCAGCTCAATATTGGACATAAATTGCATCAGAATTTAATTCAGAAGGGTGAGACGGGGGAAGAAGGCAGCAGCTACCTTAAACGAAGCTGTGAATTCCACTGCCATAAAAGAAAAGTTGTGTGCCAGACACAAAGAAACTGAAATCGTGTTTATCTGTTCATTTCTTGAAAATGAAATACTTCTGACAACATCCCTTCTTTCAAAATTAGTTTCTAAAGAAACTTACCAAGCCAGAATTCATCCTCCAAGTTTCCAAAACCAACTCGGTAGTCACTCCACTTCCTGGAAAAGTCAGTCAGACCATTCTGACGACGCTGAAACACCTGCAAAATGTTATAAAAGGATGAGCAAAAAAATGTTGTTTGTGTTAAAAAAGCACACAGATGGAAACATGATAAGGGGAAGTGTGACCTTATTCTTCTGTTCTGTTGCTTTTCTCATCATACGGTTGTAAAGTCCCCCTCCAACAAAATATTTCTTTATTGTAAAATTGCTCCCAGTATTTTTTTTAATTATGATTATGCTGTTTTTAGCTCAAATCATAAAGCCTGTGTTGTTTTTAAGACATATTTTCTCCAGAGTAGCAGGAGCTCATTAGAAATTCACCTCTGGGTCATGGGCGGGACTGTTGAAGTATTAGTAAGCCTATGTTAAAATTCCAGCATTCCTTTGTTTACATTCTCTTCCGCTAGCTTCTCACAACCCAAAGCTAATATCAACGTAGCAAAAAAAAAATGGCGAGCAAAATCAGAGCTATGCAGCTGTACAGTTTTGAGCCAGATACCAGCTCAGATGAGGAAATGAAGACATTAATGGGTCTGTTTTTCCGCAAGTGGAAGGATTAGAATTGGAGAAGAATTCAGAATTTATCTGAATTTAAAGAACGACATGCTCAGAAACGCAGTTTAGATCTTAAATTATTTTATATACCATACCTTATGAGAAAAATACTTCAAGAACATGCTAAAAACATGATTTTCATCGGACCAGGTCTTTAAAGAGGCAGCCTTCATTTAACAATGACTTACAATCCAGCCTCCTTCATCTGTGCTCATGTCGCAGTACACCTGCACTCCCTGGCTGGGGTCCCTGTTGATGTAAATGGTGTAGACGCCACTCAGTGTCTCGCCATTCAGCAGGTGTTGAGCACAGTTCTGAGGAGTTGCAAACAGTCGACTCCCTGGAGAGGAGCAGAGAACCATTCATGACAAGTCTTACCTGCGCCTTCTAGGTTTCTCAATTTGAAAACATTCATATTTGGCACATCAACAAATTTTAAATTTGCTGATTCAAGTATCCCGTTTTAAAGTTTGGTAAAACAGTTTATAGATATATTCATGTTGATATTTTCTGAAAATGAATAAATAAATAAAAAAGCCTAATTTTCTGGCAAATTGATTCATTTGAATGTTTAACGTTATTTTCGTCATATTTATCATTACTTAAAAGGAAATAACTTCCAATCAGCAGAAAATGTAGATTATGTTGTTGTTTTGAATTACAAAATATTTTTTCCCTAAATTGAGTTTTATTTTTAGCAGGAGTTGAGACAAAACAAAGCTTAAGGGAGAAATCAAAATCTGAAGTTTGTAATTGTAACTGGTGCAAAGTTTAGGCATCAATACCTTATAAGTTTATTTTCTGCATGCTGGCTTTAAAATCTTTTGGGTGCCTTTAATGTTAGATTTACAATGGTTTTCAATCTGTGAAATTTTATTTTCATAAAATGAACAGAGCATAAAATCATCCCATATTTTTGGCTTTTTCTAGAATGGAAACAAAGCAAAAAAAGTTCAAGATTCTATAAATATTTGAACTTGTTGTAAAATACATGGACAAAAGAGAGGCACTTCAGTTTTAATAGAATAAACAAAGAACCCTCAAAAAATCTTGGGGACATTTTTGACGTGCTGCAGGCTTGCAAGATTGCCGCCACAACCAGAAAATGGATATTGGGTCCAATTTGGGGATGATTACTGCTCAAAACTCATCTTAAAATATGTGAAGACAAAAACACTCATTATTATGACCATACTATCAAACAACATCATACATGGAATAAAAACACGCTGAATAGTTTTGCATTTTATACCTGTGGTAAATGTAGTGGAGACCACAGCACTGGTGTCAAGTCCTCTTGCAGCTTGAAGCTTGACTGTGTATTCTGTAGTCTCAGCCAATCCCTCTAATCTAATCCACATGTCCTCTGCATCAAGGATCAGCTCCTAAAATATACAAGGGACAAATGTATTTGATAAAATTAAAACATAATGTACACGTACAATTACAAAAAAAGCTATTTATTAGTTGGAAGAAACTGATAACAGATTTTCAAGCTGTTGTTACTCAAAAAATGACATGTGTGTGTGTGGTTAAGAGGTTTGTTTTTGGAAACAAGGTTAATGGCTCCCCGCATCATGTGACTGGCCCCCCTAAAACAATGATGGCTCACAAAAAATCCACAACTAACAAAATAAATAAAAAATAAAAATAAAAATAAAAAAATAAAAAACAGGCTGCACGGTGGCGCAGTGATTAGCGCTCTTGCCTCACAGCAAGAAGGTTCCCAGTTCAAGTCCCGGCTGAGGGACTTGAAACAGTGTCAACAATGGGGAACCTTTCTGTGTGGAGTTTGCATGTTCTCCCCGTGCATGCGTGGGTTTTCTCCGGGGACTCCGGCATCCTCCCAACGTCCAAAAACATGCTTCATAGGTTAACTGGTTACTCTAAATTGTCCCTCGGTGTGGATGTGAGTGTGCATGGGTGTGTGATTGTGGCCCCTGCGACAAACTGCCGACCAGTCCAGGGGTGTCCCCTGCCTTCGCTCATGAGTAGCTGGGTTAGGCTCCGGCAGCCTCGTGACCCCGAAAGGGATAAAGCGGTTTGGAAAATGAATGAATTAAATAAAGAACTACAAAAAAAGAGAAATAAAATAAAGGACAAAAAATAAACTGGGTTGGACAGACAGATGGACAAATAAAATGAGCATAAAAAGAAAAAAAAAGCAGCTACAGGTCACAAGCCACTGTCCTGCTTGTGCCGGTCCCAAGCCCGGTAAATGTAGAGGGTAGAGTCAAGAAGAGCATTTATCATAAATATCAAATAGACACATCAAACCCTAAACAGTTAAATTCTCCTCCCCGGCACCCCTATATTGTGGCTAAATCAAGGCCTATTGGACGCCTTAAGATCATGGTTCTGTGCTTTTGGAGAATGTGGTTCTTCTTGTTCACAAAAAACCAAGACCTCCATTTATTGGACTAAAATTTGGACTTTAAGGGGATGGTTCTGAGCCAGAACAAACATGTGGAATGCCCCTACAAGGTTAAGAATGAATCTCTTTCATAGGTGGAGCAGTTCATGAATCTAAACAGGAAGAAAAAGAAATACACAAAGCAGGTGTTTACAAATGGTGGAAGGGTGCAGCATTGGACTGACAGGTGTTTGCTGTACTACAGACATTGTATTGATCCCTTTTGGTGGGAAGAGAGGGCTGAGCGTGCAAGTAAGGCTCTCAATTTCCCTGTCAACCTTTGTTGCAAGCCTCACCAACAACCGTAAGCTGTGGACTGTGAAGAAATGGATACGATCAAGGATAAAGGTGGTATCAATGATCTTTTGCAGCCTTTCTGAGGTCTCCCTATGAGACTTAGGGCAAAGCTAATTTATACAGAAGCAGCGCTAAGAAGAGCAGCCAGTTCTCCACATCAAGAAGAGTCAGTTTAAGTGCTTTGGACATTTTTGCTTTCTGGTGAGGCACGGATGAATAAATGGATTGATGGAGAGATGGAAAGAAAGCAAAATAAACTTTAAAGAGAAAACATATAGGTCAGTATAAATATTTAACTCCAATAAAATGGTTTTCTTCTGAGTACTAACATGATAAACATGTTTTAGAATTAAACTTAAGCAGATAAGGTGCAATTACAAGATGGAGATGTTGAGTATGTTGAAGGGCAAAGGACACCAGCTAAAAAATATCTTTTAGGGGCAACAAATCAAAATTAACCTTAAGACCCAATCTAGAAACATTAGTAAAACTTTAAAACAGTTATTGTTATGAATATTTTCTTAGAAAAAAACTAAAAATAAAAATTTGAAGAAGAAGCAGGCATGGCAAGGAAGGAAAACAATTGCATAGTAAACGGGAGCAGATTTATTTTTTAGTGAAAAGGTCATAACACAATGGATTTCTTTTCTACAGTATCCTTTTTTTATTGGGTTCATCTCAAAGAAACAAGACCTTCAACCATCAGTAGACAAGGATTTTTTTTTTCCTTGTTGATTTAACTTGAATCAAGTTGAATAATGCCCATTTGATGAAGTGAAACTAGTTCATGCATGTGTTACTATCTGAGAGCTGATATGTTACAGTTTTCTCAGAGTTCTTATTAAATATGAAAAAGAAAGAATGAAATATTAAGCTTGTTTGGAAAAACAAAATCACACATTCAGGAGCAACGTGTCTGTGTGAATTATGCAGCATAGCAGCTGGTAAATGGTGTCTCACTGTCTCCGAAGCGCTGATATTCACCCACTAGGGTTTGAAGGTCAAGATAACAGTTTTATTGCAACAATACAGTGCAGACTTTTTTATTTTTTTATTTTTTATCAAGGCTAATATGTTCCTTCCCATCCTTGCCATCGATTGCATTTGTGTGGTTGGTTTGCTGGATTCATAGTCGTCCTTGAGTTAAAACGTTATCATTCCAAACACGAACATAACCATCAGTGCTACATGCACTTATAAACTCTTTGATAAACGGTGATCTGATAAGAAATTAATTTTACAGCTACTTTGTGGACATTTAAAAACTCATTATCTTGGTAACAAGAGAAGCTGCATGAACTACTGCAGGTTTTTTGTAACCCAACTGTATGAGTAGAGATAACAGCTGTGGCACACTTTCAGTTTAGCCAGACCTCAGGTTGTAAAAGTCAAGGGAAAACTCAAACAGCACATTAATCTGAAACGGTAGTTATTGGAGTTGTTTTTTGCAAGCGTTTTGTGTGATTTGTGCATATAAAGATGAATAGATCAACATGATGTGCTTGCTGTTGAAGCAGCTCATTGCAGTACCTAAAAAACAAAACAATAAACTGAATACTTTCTAGAACCTGAATCAAAGCTTTGAATCAAAGCTTTAAAGTCTTTGAGCTTTAAAGTCTCACTCCAATCATCTTTTGAAAACGCGTAACCAGTGCTCTTTTAATTATTATGATTATGTCATTTTTAGGCAATATCAAAAAACCTGTGTCAACATTGTTTGTGCAGCGCAGCAAGGTGTTCATCAGAAACTTGCCTCTGAGTTGTGGGCGGGACTGTTGCAGAAGTAAGCCTCCGCTGATATCCCATCATTCCTTTGTTTACATTCTCTCCCGCTAGCTTATAGCTCCTCACAACCTCAAGCAAACATTAGCAATGCAGCAAAAATGGCGAGCAATATTGGAGCTATCCAGTCAACCATTTTCAGATGAGGAAAAACAGATGTACAGTATCTAAATGTCTGCAAGTGGATGCATAAGAATGGAGTGGAGCAAGGAGACTTTGGCCCTCCCATTTTAGTTGCTACGTCACAATTGAAATCTTTTGTCAAACTGCAGTTTTTTGTCTGCTTCTGATTCATCACAATTTGAATAAAGAAATAATCAGAAATGCAGTTTTAATATTAAATTATTTATATATGGCCAGCATGAGAAACATGCTACAAGAACTTGTTTAAAACACCAGTAACACACATTTTATTTGAGCAGGTCTTTATTTAATACCAATCAATAATGGCAACATTTTTTTTACTCTTACGCCATTATTATGATTTTTTTTTGCTTTGCTGGTTGTTTGAATTTACACACACATATATACAAATTCTGAGCAAAATGTCTTCTGCCTAAGTTAAATGATGCTGGGAGGTTTTAAAACAGAGTGACAGAGCATTCTCTCTGCCATATCTCCCTATCAAGTACAGCTTGTAATATCCAGCAGCTTCTCAGCTCTAGTTGGCTTTGTCAGTCTTTCACTGATGGAAAAACACAGTAACAGCAGTTTTTACCAGCTGTCAGCTATTATCATAAAAGTCTGTGAGTTATGTGATAGCGAGTTATTATTTTATTGAGAGCTGCCTGCTCTCATTCAAAGAACAACTGAGATGAATTTCTTTTGGTTTGTTTTTTGTTGCTGATTGTATCCCTGTGGGGTGTTGAACAGAAAGGTTTAGCTAATTACAACTTTCTGACACTGATATCAGATTGAGACCTCATGTTCTGTTTAGTTACAGATGTAATGGATTCTGACTTGAAAATGTATTAAAAATGTGAAAAAAGGTTGAATAGATCTGGTAAAACGGTCTACTTCTTTTGTGTTTTTTTTTTTTTTCTGAAATTAAACATTTGGCTTGGTTTCAGATGTTATATGTTCACATAAGGAAGAAACAAGATATATAGTCCTTTTTAAATTGGGTATACATCACAATACTTCTAGTGTAAGCACTCAGATGGTTGTGTGGATGAGTTGTTTATCCATGTGCTCATATATAAAAAGCACAAACATGTATAAAAACACATAGAAAGAAAAAACGTATACATGATTAGTGCTATAAACTAAAGTTGAATAAATTAATGATCTAAAAGCATGCAATAGATTTTCTAAAAAATCCAAAATTACACAGGCTGAAGGCAAAACAACTTGACAACACAACCTCCGGCAAGAGCATAATCCTTTGGAAAATCGAAGTTATGGAAATTATCCATTTGAAAATATCACTGTTTTATTATTTGTGCATGAGTGACATCCAATGGCTAGTATAGCCGCACTAACAGGGACAGATGGTTCTGCAGAATGAGACAGGTGGTGTGTGATCACAACATCAGCACGGACCTCAGTTTTAACAGCACAACTCTTACTAATGTGCTTGATTAGCACTAGTCAGCCAAATCCAAAAAAACCTCTACTCAAAATATCAACTAAAGCACATTAATGTTATACTACTACTGGCAGGCTGCTTGGAGTTTCCATGACTCTGTGCACATTCCACATTAGCTTAAGCAAATGCTAACATCTGATTTCACAAGATTGAAAGTGTCAATGTAATAAATGAATATTATTATGTACAAACACAGTTCACCTTGATGGGTGCACTTTAACAGGGACAATATTACATGATTTTATGGAAAGGAGTCACTTATTCATGCTTTTAGTTGCAAGAATATTCCAGAGGCCTGGCACATTTACATGTAGCAGATACTTTTATAATAAAACAAAAAAAAAAAAACCTCATAAATAATGAACTCTTACAAAACGTTTGCTGTGTCAACAAACCCCACAAACAGAATAACAGTTGTTTTTAAGATGTAGTTATAATGGGAAAAAAAATAAATAAAAGCGTGAAACCCCAGCATACATATCACTTACCTTGCGGCTGCCATCAGATGACCTGTAGGTGAGCATGTAGTTGTCAATTTCTGCAAGTGGTGGTTGCCATGAAATGAGAGCGCTGCGGTGGTTTACTTCACTGGCTGTCAGGTTCACGGGTGCATCCATGGCTGCCAAAAAAGTCAAAGTTAAAGGAATTTTTCTTTTTTTATATTTTTCAAATCTTGCAAATCTTGCCACCTTCATATTTACTCTTTTAATCAGTATGCTTTTAACACACACACACACCTATTGCTTTTAGATGCAACACATTCTGACTTAAACGTATTAAAAATGTGAAAATGTTGAAAAGATCTGATAAAACTGTCTGCTTCTTTTGTGTTAAAGGAATTTTTATTTTTTTATATGTTTCATACAAGACACACAAATACACAGATACATACACATATTACACATAATAAAATTAGCATTTGCTGATCTTAGGTTTTACTGAACTGGTAATGACGTCATTCAAATACAACATTTCTGTTTTCATTAAAAATAAATGACCTTGCTCTTGAAAAATCTGTTTCATGGAGTTACATCAGGACTCTGGGGTACATTATTTATCATTATAAAGGAGGTGGGGACATTTAGGCCAGAAAACTACAGTACTTTGATTCAAGTGCTGTAAATTAGGACAAAAAGACATCAACATCAAGATTTCCTAACAAATTTTTTATTTATTTTTTGCAAAACAATTTTGCTGCACAACTTTAGAAATCTATCTGCATGCGTTTTTAATGTTGCAATATGTTTTTTTGTGTTTTGTAATAGCTGTGACAGATCAATGACACTCCATGCCAAAAAAGCAAAAAGCTTTTCCTGAGTGTGCCCTTTGTTTTCTTTGTTAGTCTTTTTTTTCCTTTATGCATTCACACTTTGGTCTTGTTATTATTCAGTCGCATCCACATGGTAAACAACTTTGTATCTCTGTTTCAGATTCATGTTCATGCTCTTGTTCATGTTTTTTTTTTAACTCAGTTGATTTATTTTTTTTATATTATTGTGACCATCGTTATTCTCTAGCATCATTTTTTGCTGATTTGTGCATATTTTTTGTATTGGAGGACCTTTTTGCACCACGTTCACCATGTGCACCCACTGCAACAAACACGTTGACATTCCTGTCCTGAAAAGTGCAGAAACCCTGATTATAACTCATTCAAATAGATCTAGCATCAGCATTACAGGAAATATAATTTAAAAAAAAAAAGCATACAATCTTGTACTGAAGCTATTTTTCCCGTCCAGAGTTCTCCTTTATTATTTTCATTGCTTTAATAGCCTTTCAATTCATAGTTCCCAAGCTGTTCAACATAGAGCATTGGCCTTAAAAAGTTTTTTTTCCCCCATTAAAGAGTTGTTTTAGAACAAATGCATATCGATCAGTGTCATCTCTGTAATTAACAGCCTGAACCTGCATTGATACACTTCTGAAACACTGAAGAAACCTATTCTCAGAATGGAAACAAAAGTCCAGACAGTCTGAAAGTCAAGAGAGAAAACTGGTTTTAAAGGAACAACATGAGACGTGTGCTTTCACAGATAAAAGCATCACTTTTCAGAGATACCAAAGTCTGCAGTGATGTTTCCCAATCTCTCCCGACCACCTCTGCCACTTTTCTCCTTTTTCCCATTTAGTAGTTTTTTCAAGTTCAACATTACCAAGAATGTTCTCTTCTCCTGTACTTGGCTGTATTTACATTTTTTTTCTATTTTCAGAGAAAAATAAATAAATTAAAACAAATGTCTATCTATCTATCTATCTATCTATCTATCTATCTATCTATCTAAGTGCAATCATGTGGCTTTTGAACAAAAGAAAAAGCCAGGGAGAAAATTGTTCCTTCATTTTATTGTCTTAAATGCTTTCATTTGTAAGTGTTAACTCAGATAGCCCAGAAATGTAATTTCGGTGCACAAAACACATCAACAGTAAGATAAGAAGAATTCTAAAGAACTGTAAAGACTTTTATGTCTGCAGTATTACTTTAAGAAACCAAAGATGCTGATATTCAGCTATAAGAAACAAACATTGTCTTTTGTCTTTACACTTTAGGCGTCCGGCCACTCAAATCTGAGAGGCTGCTGGGTGTTTATGCAAACCAAAAAAAAAAAAAAAGCTCCAGTCACAAAGCCCAAATTTTCTATATCAGTGTTCCCCAACCTTTTTGTGCCTGCAGACTAGTCAACCCTTGAGTATTTGCCACAGCCAACTGCCATTGCCAATTCTTTCAAGTGAATTGCGTGAGTTAACGTGTTAACATTGACAGCCCTAATAATATATAATTTGTTATGTTGTGCCTTGATCTTTTTTGCAACTTTTCCTCTTTTGTATCTTTTAGTTGCGGCAAATTTGTTTTTGGCCACTTGGCAAAAAGACATGATCGATTTGTTTGTTTGTTTGTTTTCTCTGAAGCTTGCATCTCATTTACAGAACCAATAAAATGAATATTAAACTAAATGCTATTATGAAAACCTCATATCTTGAAGTTTGAAGGAAAAAATATGAAACAGTATGCAGTGCGATTTCATAGCTACAAAGTCTCAATTCTACATTAAACTGTCAAGAATGAATCACAGATGATGTCACTGCAACTGGAACAGTCATTCCTTGCAAAGTAGAGAGTTTGGAGTGAATGTGCCTAAGGCGAAAACCCAGGCTGCTTCAGAACCATACCATGCAACTTTTCAGAGAAAAAAGGTCCTCTGCAGGTTTATTGACACACTTACAGCAAATCTATACTATGTCCCACCCTAAAACTCACAGCTTATGGCTTAGCATTGGAGGAGCAAAGGACATCTTGGCTCTTCTTTGTATACTTTATGCATGAGCGACAATGCAACATTCAGATTCAGCAGATATGAATGTGCTTGTTAACAAATTTAAGCACAGAAAAATACAATAATGCAAAACGTTTTTTTAAATACATGTTAAATATTTAAATAAAAAAACATATTCTGTTCTCTGTTGTTTCTGCTGTTTCCTTAACAAAAACTCTAGTGCTCTAATATACAAGCACAAATAAACACAATCACTAAACACCTACACATCCACACATAAACAAACACACTATCTGATTTCAATCCATCCATCCACGTTTGTTACCAATCTGCAAATATATTGAAGCGTCTCTTTCCCACACAGAGGCACTGAGACTTCATTTCTTTTAGGGTTCTTTGGTTAGTGTTGGTCATAACCAACGCTGTACAGCCATACCATGATTTTCTTAAGTCCTTCAGAGTAAACTACATCCATATATATGATCATATATTACCTTTGGAACACTAAAAAACAAATTATTTATGAGATATGAGATATTTTTGTGGACTCTTTTTTTTTTTTTACAACCGGAAGGAAAACGGCTCGATCTCTGAGGTACCGCTTTTCGCTCCAACCTGCATGGCCAACCAGCATCTCTGCCTTGTGCGTTCACTGAACTCCAAAACTTAGAACAGAACCCAAACAGCCACACAGCCAAGTAAAGAGTGAAAGAAACGTTTTGCTTCATGTTGTACCCATTTGTATTATTTGTGTGATGTCTGTATTATCCATCCATCCATCCATCCATCCATCCATCCATCTGTCCATCCATATCAAATCTTCTATTTGATTTAAAAAAAAAAAAACATTTAAAAATAGTTTTAAATGTCATGCCAGAAACAAAGTTTTGCGTTATTTGAATAAATAAAGGATTGCTGTCTGACATTAATCCCCCGTTTTTTTAAGAGCTCCACGTTGTTTTTAGTCTCAATCCTGTTCTTGTAGCTTGTTTACATTTCAAGTGGTACTGCAATGCAGGCCAGGTAGCTCCATTGCTTCTCAGGGGAAACAAACTATTTGCAGCTTAATGTTTTTTTTTTAACTCCCTGCAGGAAGTTGGTAAGAAAACTCTAAGAGTTGCAAGTCAGCTATACTGGAAGAGTTCCCTCCCCTCACCAAAAACCTTTTCTCTCAAAAAACACTCAATAAATGTGAGGTCAGCTTGAAAAATGCAGACTTTATTTCCATTTCAAAGAAGGTAACTTTGAATTTATTCTGAAACTGTAAACTTAGCATAATGGATGGATGAATTGATATTCAACCATTACTGTATCTCATATCCACATTCTACCTTAAGTTTATATTCTATCTAGTTTGAGAATATAATCATTTAGTCTGAGATTATAAGACTTCTCTTTCCGATATCCTCATTTTTCCACAGAGTTGATCAGATCAAATGTATGTATACAGTCCCGTTAGTCGTAAGCTATGGTCACACCTACCTCAGACCCCGTTTGAGCGTCCGATTTCAAGCAAGAGTCTTTGTAAATGCACGTAAACATGGATTTCGAGCTATTGCATTCAAAACTCTCACATCCACGTGTCTACTTCTTTTTTAAAGTCAGTTTTCAGGCTCTATGTATGAAAAATACATGGAAAGATCCACAAGTATCAATAGTTTTGAGAGTCTTTCTGTTAGTGGAGCATTGATCACCTTTCTGCACATTCATAGCAAAATCAGTTTTCACTGATTCAGATGCCCAACCTTGTATTTTTCCTGGGCTGGGGACCGGCATAGGGAGACCCAGACTTGGGCCTCCTTGTGGCTGCATTGTAACGCAGTAGAGTGAAGGGTCTTGCTTAAGGACCCACATGGGATTAGCTCATTGCGCTCCTTGGGAATTGAACATTTATTTCTCATGTGTCCGTTTTGAACTTAACCAACTGAGCTAGCTGCATTTCTGTCTTTAAAGAAAAGCAAAAAATATGATGTCTTATAAATACATTTACCATTCTGAATGTAAAAAAATACTAAAAATAATTATGCAAAATGTCCTGTGCTTTTTTGAGATTCTGAAATAACAAAATATTACATTCTCCCATTGGGGGTGGTGTTCTTTTTAATTCTTGGAAACATCAAGCATTTGAAAATGGATAACGAAGGAGAAATAATCAGTTGTAGTTTGTGCCCAGTCTGAATTATGTGACACCAAGTCTTTCATATCGAAATAGAGCTGTGAAAGGAAAAGCCTGGAGCGAGGTTGAGCTTTAACATTGCACACCAAGTCTCTTCTAACTGGTGGAGAAGCGCTAAAGCAGTAGAAAAACACAAGAAGAAGAGGCCTGTCCCTGCCACTCCCTGCTTGTCCAGTGTGAACGTGGGCTGAATGAACGCTCATGTGAGCGGTGTGAACGTTGCATAAGGCCTTCCACCTGCGATCCAAACCTGAAACAAATTCCCTGGAGGATTTTTAGAAGCCATTTTGATAAGATGCTAAAACCAGCAAAACCAAACTTTTAAACGGCCAAAGCTTAAGTGAAGAAAAAAACAACCATATTCTGAGATTCTCAATGAATCCCTAACGGCGAGTCCAACATTAAGCAACCATTTTAGAAAATCTATTTTTTTCCCTATATTTGCTATGTAATGCTTTTAGTTCCTGACCAAAGGTTATAATTATAGTAAAATATTGAAAACTGCCATAGTAAATGAAGAAGCTTTGCTTTCCAGCTCAGCTTCCTCTTCAGCATAGCAGACTGCTCTAAGCTGTCTGTAAATCTTGTGTTTTATTCCATCCTCAACAAAGTAGAGTAACACTTAAACTCCCCCGCTTCGAGCAGTTACTCATTCTCAGTACAAAGGAGAAGATTCATCCTTTTCAGAATAAGAACCATGACCTCAGACTTAGTGGCCAATTATCATCCTGTATGCTTCAAACTCTGCTACAAACCTCCCCAGTGCCTGCTGGGGCTCTCCAAGTGAGGAGGCAAACAGGATAAGCTCATCCAACTAAAGCTAAGATGTGATCCTGTGTTGACTAAACTATAAATTTTCCACCCTGTGGCTATGCCTGTCCATTTTCTTTCAGTTATGAATAGTTTCAGCAACAAAGGGCAGCACTGGTGGAAATCATTTTCCTTGTGGGTTCTGACCTGCAATGAGAGTCAAGCCTTCACACAAGCAGCCCACAGACGGAAAGGTCTTTGGAAAAATCCTGATACTTCACACTCTTGAAAAACCTCTAATGGCACATAACAACATGTCAGTAAGATCTCTGCAAGTCTACATATGTACAAGCGTTTAACAAACTCCTGAGTACCTTCCTGTCATCATTTAAAGACAAAATACATTATTTTCCATTAATGGAGTGCCTCTTTGCTCCTTCACACCTTTTTTTGTTTGTTTTGGACATTTCTCTTTGTTAGAACTGCTTTTGACGGATTAATGTCTGTAGGCAACACCTCTTTTAGTCATCAGCCAAGACAAAAAAAATGTGAAAATGTTAATCAGAATGCACTTTTGTGAAAACTCTGCTTCTAAAAGTGGTTGAACATCTGGTTTACAACTTTTAATCTCACACACAAAAAAAAACCTCAAAGAAACATCCTAAATTGACACTTTTAACCATCCTATGATATGTTACCTCTTGCTCAAATATGAGTTGAATGACTTTAATACATACGTGTCTGAAAGTTGGTTATGACAGTGCTGCTTGTTAGAGGTCCCTTAGTGGCATAGAGAGCTACAGAGTAGGTGGTGATTGGCTTCAGACTAGAAAGCTGGTGTTCCTGTTTGTTGCCTTCCACCAAGAAAGTTTCAGCTGTCACTGTAAGCCAGAAGAAAAGACAAACATGTCAGCTATTTTTACCCCATGTGACACATCCAAATGCACACTTTAAGTTTGCACCACCTAAGCATCTTGTTTCTGTGTAAAACAAAAAAAAAAAGTGTTTCTGTTTGCAAGTCAATTATTTGGTAAAAATCAAAAACACAGAAACAAATATGATCAGGAGCAATTATAATATCAAAAAGATAGCAACATTTTCTTTTATTGTCCTGATTTTTAAATGAATTTATGAATTATTATCTTAAATGGATTTGATATAACAATGTATTTTCTATTCTCTTTGTCCTTTGTTATTAGAGCTAAAATACCTTAAATTAAACCAAAATCAATCAATCAGTGCAAGTTTTGATGACATCTTCTCTTTTGGGGTGACACACCGGTTGTTGAGAGTGATTCTGCTTTTTCTTTTTGTGTTTTGAGTTGTTTTGAGCAGGGCTGTGTCTGGACTGGTGTGGTACTGTTGTCGTTGTGCGCTGGGTTATGGTGGTGATCCCTTGTAGGCTTGACGGCATTTCCCAATGGAAGGCTCACCACAGGTCATTTCTCTTTAGTGCTGAGGTACGGCGGGCAGGGTTTCCTTCTCCCCTTTCTGGGGAGCACTTCCGTGGTTTGGGGTGGTTGACTCGTTTGTTTGGTCACTTTTCCTGACCATCGGAGTTTCAGTGCGTAAATATCCACCTCTACACCTCCTGAATACTAGGGCGGAGGTAGCTAGTTTGGGGCTAGGCAGTTAGCGGGACATACCTCTTTTGGGCGCACATTTACGCTTTTGTGTGCATCTTTAGCGACATGGATGGCAGAGTTGAGGATTTTATTGAGTCTCCGTCGAAGTATAGTCTGGATTTGTGCACAAAAAAGCAGTTGCTCTTGCTTGCGGAGAATTACCGCATTGATGTTGATGACGCTAGGATGAGCGAGGAACCCTGTCAGTTAAGGACAGGGTTGTTGAATATGGGGGTTCTAAAACCCAGTTCAGCTTGTCCTCTTGGTGCTATGGAATCGCTGTCTTCTGGATTTGGTTCTGTTTTAACATATGAACAAAAGAAGGAGCTACTCTAGATTCAGTTGGAGATAGAAAGGGAAAAAGCTCAGGTTGAGCGTCCAGTGCACATTGAAGATAAGTCAGATGACTTGAGTGACTTAAGTTTGATGAAAAGGACCCGGAAATATTCTTTGTTATTTGAACATCTAGCAGAGACTCTGGGTTTGTCTGAAGAAACTCGTTTGTTGATGTTGTAATGTGTTTGACCAGTAAGGCGCAGCAGGCGTTCTCTGCTCTCAGTGTTGCTGAGGGTACTAGGTTTTCTGTTGTCAAGACCGCTGTGCTTAAGGCTTATGTGCTGGTACCAGAGGCTTACAGGCAACATTTTTGAAGCTGTAAACATTGGATCCGACTCATTTGAAATGTATGCGAGAGCTGGTATGGCATTTTGATTCCTGGTTTCTGGTATAAGAACTAAATTGTATATATTGTGTTAACAAATGTCTATGTACATTTGTTAGCGTACATTTGTTTACATGTGTTTGTGTACATGTGTTTGCAGGTTGGTGCAGATAAAGGTTATAAGTGTATAGATGTGTGTTTGTGCACAAAAAAGTGGTCTTTCCGTAAACAATTATTTATGACATTGATAAAGTTGAGCCTCAAGCAACTCTGTAGCCTCTACCCCATATTTTTTTCTTTCTTTTCCATCTGGTTCAGCACTCAACAAAAAAACTGCTAGTGACACTAAAGTAACTATTAAAAAAAATAATTTAACTTGCAAAAAAATTGGTTTGTATCTAAAGCGTTGACATACTCATTCAAACAATCTCCGAAAAGGGAAATTTTGCAATTTGTTTATAGTTAATATAGCTTGTGCATCTATCTAAATCTACTTTTCTTTCATTAATAAAAATGAAACTCACCTTGGTTGTGTGTGACTGTCAGCACATAGTTGTCAACACTCGACACCGGTGGTTTCCACCTTAACAAGGCTCCTTGGGGTGTGATGTTGAGAGCTGTTAACTCAGCTGGCATATCCATTGCTATAATTTGAATTAAAAAAAAAAAAAAAATAAAAAAAATAAAAAAAAAAAACAACACTTTTTTTTTAAACAAGATCACTTCACGGTAAATCACCACAAAGTAGTCCCACCCTGTATTTAACCATATGTGTTCAACCAAAATGACAAGAAAATCAAGGCAACAAGAAAAAAAAACTGGAATAAATGTAGTTAGGTTGAAAAGATTTTCCAAGCTGAAGAAGCATTTCTGATTTTGTTAGGGGTCTATAATGTGATAAAACAACCTACTAAGGAGGCTTATTGCAGACTGTAATACTTGCTCTTTTTTTGTTCATATTTACATTCATATTTTTTCTTTATTTGCTGCTTGAAGCACTACATAATAAACTACAACGTAAAAACTGTTTTAATGACAGCAAAATGTTTAAACTGCAGCAATAAAACATCAGGATATAGAATTGCTTTGCATTAATCTTCATAAACTTCCAGTTTGGTCTCATCTGAATTCACTTAAAAAAAATGTAACTAAATTTGACATAGAAAGCAACATACATTATCCTGAAGCATTATCCTGAGATAAATATTGCATGACCTGAGTAGAGCAAAAACTCTAACTCATTAGCATACATATAAAACTGTATTTTTAACTGCAATGAAAAAATACATTTAATTAAATTATGGAAAAAGCACTGAATTGCAAAACTGAATTAAAAGAAATACTTCTCAGCTTTTGTGATAATGATTATGGTCCACACCCTGCTTCAGTTCTAAAAATCAGAATTTAGCTGAAAAAGTCTTACTTTACTTACTTTAACTGAGAGCTCTGCAACTGAATCCGAAATCTAACTTCCAGTTGCTCAAGTACTAAGTGAAATTTTATGTTTGTGAATCGCAGAGGCGATACAAAGAGAAGTGAGCTTTCTGTGACAGACAGAGCTTTTGAGGTGTGTCGAAAGAGAACTTCAACTGAAATTAATTATGTGTGCAGGAAAAAGCTGATAAAAACGTTCTACCAGATGAATGCAGGATGTATGAACACTGATGAAAAACAGTGTCCTCAGTTAAGGTTGAAATGACTCCATGAACTGAAAAAAATAGTTTAAGAGGAAGCTCATTACATCTGCTGCAGCTAACCACCAGGATTTCCAGGACCCACAGTTTCTCTATTTTAATACCAATCCATTTATTTACAAAAACAGCATCTCTCCAAACCTTTACTAAAACTGAGATTTCCTCTTTCTGCAGCCTGCTGGTGTGTCTGTACAAATTAAGCAGGAGGGAATGTACAGGACCTTTGAGTGTAACCAGAAGAGGGTTTAATCATTTCAGAAGCGATGTGTCTTCATTAATGATTATTGACTGACAGCTCTGTTTTGCCCAAATTATAAATCTCATTATGACAACATTTTGTAAAGCTGTAATATAAAACAAAAGGAACTGGAAAAAAGTGAGGTATTACATAACTGGCTTTTAAATATTTTGCATACACATTACTGTTTTTGCTCACATTAATATTTATATAAAATTAACATAAATAAGTATTCAAGGCTACTATTATATTCCTAGCCGTATGGTAGCACAATTAGAAAATGACAGGATCTATTTGGTTTAAATAGAGGGGCTGCAGTAGACAGCTCTCATTTAAGGTATTGCAAAACTCCCTTCATGCCTCTCAACAATCGAGAGAACATTTAGATTTTTGAGAAAATATGGCAAAACTGGAGATGTAAAACCATCTATTGAGAGCAACAGGAGCACTAGCAAACAAACCGATCAAAAAAGACAGGATTTATCAACTGATAAGTAGTCAAATCCTGGAGCTTAAAGCAGATGCTGTTTCTTTGTGACTGTGCATCAGAGTTTGAGGTCCTAAAGCTGACAGGTTTCATAGAAACAATATTATGTGTAGGACACCAAGAAAAAAAAAAGGTTTCTGATTTATAGTTTGGTTAGAAAAGAAAGGGTATCACAAACAATAACATAGGAATAGATTTGTAATCTGCATATTTTCCATTTTTTTTGTTTTTGTATTTTTCAGAAGAATTTGTCTTCTCCATATTTTATTACATTTGATTGTCTGGTTTATGGCTGTTCTGTATAATTACAACGTTTTAAAAGAAATGATATATATTAAGATGAAAACAAGTACATTTAACGAATGTTAGTTTGGGAGGATTAAGGGTTCTTGTCACCCTTTCCTTATCAACACTCTGATTGGCCCCTAAGCGGAGCTTCATTTGTGCCACTTCCACCAGATTCATTTTAGATTAGAAACACTTGCTGTGAGGGAAAAATGAAAATAATTTGCTTCTTTCTCAGCCCCTCATGTTGCAATTGATTATAGAAGTGAAGTATTTTTGAAACAGCAGGGTTACTAAAGTTATTACATACTTGGCCAGGCAATTTTGGATTACTCTTCCAAAGCCTTGTTTATGCATTGTTGTTGAAAGTTGTATTAGAGTGCCCCTGTTTGGAGGACTGTGCTCTGAGGAAAATGTTATTTACCCATGCTAACAAGCTTGACTTTGGAGTTATGTTCCTTTTTTAGGCTATTACAGCCCCAGCGGTTCCCCTCATTGTAGGTGCATTGCATTTGTTGGGAAAAAAAATGCTGATAAAGGAGCACTGGAGAGGTGAAGGGGAGAAAGCAAGACAGGGGTAAGAAAGAGTGAAAGCAAGAGAAATTGTCTCTTTAGCTTTTTTTTTCACCCTGGATTGTTAAACCTGACAACCCAGGGTGAATCAGGTCTCATTACCATGCAAACACATGTTCTGTTCTCCTCTGTCCTGCCTTTTCCTCTCAGACATACACAGTGCAGAGTATGCATTGTGTATGCATTGGGAGAGGGAGCTAATCTTAGTATACTTGCACTTTTTCATAGGGAATGATACCAGTGTGTGCTTTAGTTTGTGAAGAGGAGAGCGTGCAGCATTACATTTTATGGTCTGCATGTGTATGCATTAAAAATTATGGCCTGCTACAGACTTTAGTAAGATTATTAAAAAAATAAAGGAAAGATAAACTGATTTAAACGAGAAGCAAACAAGTAACTAAAACAACATAACAAATGAGAAAATCAAGGGCAAAACCTGAATTTAAAAAAGTAAGGAGATAAATCAGCAGAGTGACACCATATTGTGAGAACAAACTGAGAAGAGGGCCCCAAGTACGGAGACATAACGAGAATTATTTCATCATTAGCAATGTGAAACTTTGAACTTCCTGGGTCAGTTTTTTCAGATGTTTACTGTTTCCAGTTCTCTTGTTTTCTATACAGTCCAACTACAATTAAAATAATGTTTTTGGTGTTTTTAACATGTTCTTGTGATATTTTTCTCATTTCTGAGAATGTATTGTAATCCTTTTGTATCAGGAGTAGATTTCAAAATGCCATTTGAAAAAGATTGTTTTTGTTAGGTAGAAAATACAATGGGTGGGCCAAAAGGTCCCTGCTCTGTTCCATTCTGATGCACCCACTTTTAGATAAATAGATCCATATATGTCTTTGTTTTCCTCGTCTGAGCTAGCATCTGGTCCAAAACCGTACGGCTGTACGGATAGCTCCAATATTGCTCGCCATTTTTGTTGCACCTGAAATGTTAGGCTGGGGGCTTTTTCAATAATGTTGAAAAAGAGAACAAACGTGTCTTTTATTTATAATTTACAACAAATTGCAAAAGCTTCTTTCATACTAAGAAATTAATTTAAAAAAAAATGAAAATGGGGGCTATGGTCCCGAGGTAGAGTGGTCAACCTCTAATCAGAAGGTCACAAGTTCAGTTCCCACCAGTTTGATGTGTCAAACTGTCCTTGGCCAAGACCAAGCCAGCATGCTCCTGATGGTCTAGTTAGCACCTTGGATGGCAGATCCGCCACCATCAGTGTGGGAATATGTGTGTGGATAGGTGAATGAGACTTGTGACTGTAAGGCAATTTGTGCCTTGAAAAGAGCTATATAAGTATGCTATTTACCAAAATGTAGGTTAACTAAATAAGCCTATTATTCTATGATCTTTATGTACTTTATTGACAGTTTTTTAAAATTTATTTCTTTTTTTTTTTTCAAGTTTACAGATGTCATTTAACATTTGTTAAAAATAATCTTCTACCTTGTGACAGTGAGAAGGACTGGTCAGACATAGCTCTCCCTCCAGCGTAATTTCAAAAAACTCATACCTGTGAAAACAGATGTGCTGACAACTTTGCTCTCCTGACTTCCTCTGACAGCATTGAGACTGATCTCATACTCTGTGGCAGGAAACAGACTGGACAAGGTGTAGTTTGTCACATCGCTGTCAATCATCACACTGTCCACTCGACCTGCAGGGGACAATAGAGACACCAAAGCATCACACATCAATCAAAGAGTCACACTTCAGTCTGTAGTCACATTTTACAAAGCACGTTTTTATGTAAAATATTGAAGGTGAGCAAAATGTATGAAATGATCTGTTATAATGTGGAGTGCTCCTCTGCAAATTCTCTACCACATTCAAAATCAGACTCCATACTGCTGCAGTTATGATCCACTCTACATACTTTACTGTACTGTTACCTCTGGCTGACTGGTAGGAGAGCTTGTAGTACTCAAATGGAGCCAGTGGCTTGATCCAGGTGATGGTCACTACATCCTCAGTCACATCCAGAACTGTCAGCTCTTTTGGTGGATCCATCCCTGCAAAGTATTCATGAGTGAGGATGGACCAACATTTGACTTTATTCTGAACTGTAAACATCAGCAGACCATGGAAGGAAAATAGTTTGTGTAATCAGAGCCTTTGTTCACCAACTTATCTTTAATTTATTTGGTCCACATTTGACCACATTGTAGCTTTATCTAAAACAGAAATAAACCACAGAACCATGATTTTTATCTCACCGAGTGAACTCAAAGAGTTAAACTACAAAAAAGGAAGCACTCTCCAACGCAAACACACATCCATACACTGACTGTGTGTTTGTGTCTCCTGGGGCAGCTGAGCTACCAAAGGAAAGGCTGCAGCGAAAGTAATTCAAGAGGACAATTAAATCTATGACAAGACCTTCGCTTTTGGAGACAAAACCTGAGCTACTGTCAAAGAGACATGAGATAGCACTGTTTCCCAGAAGAGAGTTAAATAAATAAACGAATAAAAGAATGAATAAATCTTTTGCTTGGATCTAAAGTTCAAGCTCAGGTTGTAAATAAGTCTTTTACAATGACTCTCCATCCCTCCCCTGGGACATAGACAGACTTTTGGAGTGACCTTCTATATCAGTCTTCATTGTAACCGAGCTAAAAGAGCCTCCGACTAAAGACACTCAATTGTTTCTCTGCTGTAAAATAAAAATGCTTTGCAGGGTTTTCGTGCTACAACTATTGTCTAATTGTTTTTTGCTATGCCTCAGTGATTCACTTTTTCATTGTCTGTTTAGCCTGAATAAAACATTTTCTTTTACATTAAAAAGAAAACATGTGGTTATGAGCATTTATCTAAAGCAAGTTTGGAACAAACTGAGCAGCTCCCTGACACATTTAAGGAAGTGGATAAAGAGGCGTACCAGACAATAATACCAAAAGCAAGCAAACACAGGGCATGTGTAAAAAAAACTACTGAGGCAGCAATGCAAATTGTCAAAAATCTAAATATTCCCCAACCACTGCTTGATATAAGACTACCTTTGTGAACTGTTCTTATTTACAAAGTAAAATGACAAATTAAAAGGAAAGATAACAAAATATTAAAGAGCTAAACTTGCTATATAGCCTCTCATTAGTTAGATAACAACCTAAGTTATTAAATCAAGACTTTTAATAGGCTACTCATATCTGTTTGACTGATACTGTACCTTCCAGAACAGATTGTTTTTTTCAAAGTGAAAAGGAAAAAAGTACATTTCAAATTTTTCAAACGAATCAGGAGTGATGCAAGAATCAAGATAAACAGAGAAGTCCTGATTCAGTGTTTCAGTGCCAACACTCAGCAGGATGTGGAAAGCCCAGCAGTGTGCAGAAATGTGTCAAAGACAAATATGTGTATATTTCTTTTCAGGTTCCAGAGATTGAAAGGCAACACAAAGAGAACAGGAGAAAAGGATAATATTTAAAAAAAAATGGAACATTATAAACAGTTTCAGGCAGAATTTGGTATTTTTAATTCTGCTCTTTTTGTTTGCTCTTTTTGGGCTCTCCTCTTGTTTTCACAATTGACTTCAAGTCTGCAATGAATCTGAACAAAAGCAATCTTCATAAATTTGTTTTTGCTTTGTGATTTTCTATGATCACACAAAAACAAGGGAGCACAGCCAAACACATTTTAGGTTCTTACTCACTTATGATGTTCAGGTTGTTGCCCCCCTGCTGATTTATTTTGTTCTCTACTATGCAAACACCACAGTTGAAGAAATGCCAATTGCACCTCTCATATTCCATTCTGTTTTTTTTATTTCATTTTTTTTTACTAAAATAATTTCATCCACAGTTTCTCCATTTCTTTCCTACCAAATCCCTGCCATAAAGTCAATTAAAATTTTATTTACATAGGCCAATATTACAACATAATTGTCTTGATGGATGGTTCACAACCTTTAATTAATTTAATTTAATTTTTCTTTGATCAAATATTACTATTGAACTGTGGTATGTTTCACAGTACAATTCATTTTGTTGTTTAAAGCCATGTAATGCTCTTCACAAAAACCTTAATCTGTTGATGTTTAAAAAGGAATAAATAGAAAAAAGGAGTGTTTATGGAGTGTTAAAAATGCAAAGTTTCACACTTGCAAACAGCAACATTCCAATTCTTTATTGCACTTCTGCAGAAGTGTTGTTTCATGTTCAGCTTTTTTGCTTTTTTTTAGCTATCATGCGACACCAAGAAACTCACCTGTAAAGAGAGATGCTGCAATTGGTTCAGAGGTAGAATCACCCTGAATTGTGATAAGACTGATGGTGTAATGAGTGGACGGCAGCAGACCCTGGACTAGTGACCTTGTCTTGGAGCCATCCAGCGTCACCTTAGAGGTGTCAGTCCCGTCAGCAGAACTGTAGCTCAAAATGAAGAGGTCAGCAGGTGGTGCTGGGGCACTCCATGCCACTGACACTGAGTCTGAAGTCACCTCTGATAAGTAGAGGTGGGTTACCGGCCTGATTCCTAGAGGAATGGGTTCAGAGGTCATCAAAGCACCTCAAGGACAAGTAAAAATCTTGGTATGGATGAGAAGTGGTGATAAAAACATTCGTTTTCATTGTCATGGATATGAAAGATACTCAATGATGGATGGAATCAGTCCAGGATGAAACAGAACACTGATAATCAACTTAAGAAAATGTGTCTTGATTAAATCTCAGGTGAGAAAGGGGAGAATTGTGAAAGAAAATCATAACTGTGTGGCAGTAATGATTTATTTGGTCATGATAAGAAGAAATTAATGTGATTAAAGATAGAATGTGAAGGGACTATTCAGAGAAAAGAAAATGATCGTCACAGATGCCGTTTTAATGGACGTAAATCTGTTGCATGAAGAGCTGATGGAAGAACTGAACCAGTGAAAAAGCAGAGATGTTAACAAAATACAAGTGAAAATGCTGATACTTAGATGTTAAGATGAGGGCTCTACAGTGTACTGAACACTGTAGGGAATTATCCACAATAATCACACAAAGAAAGACGTTTTCAGTCCTCGACTTGGCATTATTTTTGCATCTATATTTATCGTGATTAAACTACTAGCTTTTAACATTCTTCATGACCTGCTAGTGTGCACAAGTGCAATGAAGTCTTGGCACCCAGGTGCTTGTAAATCCTATCATAGAAGCACAAAAATGACTCACACAACCAAAGTTGGCTCCAAAACAGAAAAAGTGAGTGATTTTGGTTTAATTGTGGAATAAATATAAAAGAAGGAATTACTGTCTTCTTTTCTTTTTTTTTAAATATAATGGCCATGTTGGTGGCCGGGATAAAAGTGCCATCTTTGATCAAGATGACAGAAAGCCATTTGCAGAGTTAATGGTTTAGGAGCCAATGGGACGGAACTACAAAGCCTACACAGAAGCAATGTTTGTTATTAAAACGTGAGTTCTTCTCTGTAAGTCTTGATGAGTATTTTTGTTGCACTGACAGGCAGAAGCTGTTTTTGTGAGAGGAAACTTTGTCATGTGCTGCACTGACACACTCTAATAAAAAAATATATTAATAACAATATTGTGTCCAATTTTCTTGCCTTGGAGGAGGTTCAGAGCACCGTATTAGAAAATTAGAGAACTGAATTTAAGAGGCTTTGCTCAGCAAAACAGGGTCTAATGAAACTGTTTTATAAAAGGACCACTGTCATAGTTGGGTGTTGTAGCAGATGATTCAAGCAGAGACTGCTTGAAAGTGGAAAAATAAAATAATAAAATAAAGAAAAACTGCAAGAAAATGGAACTCCAAAGAACGAAAAGAAAAAAAAAAGAAAGTGATGCAAAGCAGAAAAAACATCATAGGCCTGACAAGAATACAATGGCCTGGGGAAATTAGAAGACAAATCATGGTATTTCCTCTGAATGATAAGATTTGTGTGAGTGGTGGCAGGTGAGCAAAGGAGTCTCTCTGCAGGACAAAGTAAAAATGTCAAAGGATCAGAGGTGAATATGATGGCGACATGTTCCACAATGGTCACAATAAATAAAAGATAAAGTGAATGACAAATCTGCCATCTGGTTAGCCATTGCACATGATTCAGACTCTGTTCTTTTCTGAAACTGAAATCCACATCAGTATGAAAAGAAAGAGAGCCTAAAAAGTTGGGTAGATGGACAAGTAATATGAAAAATGGATAAACAGAAGTGTAGAGCGTTGAATATGGGAACTGAAAAAATGTGGTGAGGACCAAAATTCAAGGAAATACATGTAGATGGCAGACATTTGCAGTTTCAAGCTCATAAACTACACTTATAAATGTGTATTTGCAATATGCAAACGAGGTTTTTTAAAGTCTTTATGGGTTATTAAGCTTTTTTTTTAACTTAGCTTAAACGCTGCCAAAGTTCAACTGATTAAACACAGCGAAAAAAGCTGAAAAGCTCAAAATTTGATGGCAAACAAGCATAAAATATTTTAGTTCAAAATCCACCTCAAACCTTTGAGTGTTTAGGTGACTGCTTTTTCAGCTTTTAAGTCTTTATAGCAGAGCGTGGAGTAGCAGTGTGTTCTGCATTCAACTTGTTTATTTACCCGTTTTTGGAATTGTCTCCATCTTTCTGCAGTAACAGGCCAATCTTTATGCCATTATCTGTGTAGATACACCTGGGATTTTACTTATCTGACCTCTTTCTGATGACTAAGCAGCTTGAAGCAAAACTGCTTAAAAAAGTTTGACAACACAAATACACAAAGGCCGGCATGTCTGAGAAATGATCTCTTTTGCTTCTTTCTAAACTATCCTTTTTTATTTCAACATCTCCTTTTTTTAGCTCCTTGACATCCTGTGCAAGAGACAGACTAATACTTTTTAGATGGCAAAATGAGATGGTTTTCTCTACCTGTGAAGGCATCGATAGTAGCCGCATTGCTTTGCTGTCTTCCTCTTCTTGCTGCTACAGTAATGGTGTACTCGGTTCCAGGCTCCAGGTCCGTCAGAGTCGTGGTGGTTACATCTTTGGGTACTGTCAGCTGGATCAGGATGAATCAAACAAAGACAGCTTCTGTTATATACATTTTTGAGACAATAAATAGTCCAAATAAGCTCAATGTTGTTGGACATATTACCTCTGAAGTGGCACCAGAGGACGATGTGTAGGTGACCTTGTAGAGGTCGATTGGACCCTGGACTGTGCCCCACACCAGAGTGATAGTCTTGTCAGTAGAAGCTGTCACAGTCAGATCCATTGGTTCATCCAAATCTTAAGCATAAAAAAAATCCCTAAAAATCTTCAATAAATACACAGGTGATTTGAATTTTTTTTGGATACATTAATGTAAAATGCAAAAGGTTGACGCAGCAACATCTTTGTATTTGAAGACATGAGGGAAAAATCCAGCAGTTTTAATATCCACAATGGTGCTATTTTTTTTTTTGCTTTTCAAACTGCTATGCAGTTATTTTGCACTTTGGCAAGAAACAAACACACTGAAACCAAATCACACGCAAGAGGATCTTCCGGCTGCGAAATTCTTGCATAATAGGCATATTCTATTATCAGATATTCGTTTGATTTTGATTTGTTTACATTTGCTGTCATCGTCATAATTACTTCTATTCTACTGCCACCATCACGGAAAACTTTGACGAAGATTTGATAGATATTAACAGATAATGATGATAATTATAATGAGCTGGTTTAAAGACCCTCAGGGCAGTTTTTCCAAATGCACAGAACTTGTTCAACATGCATGTGGACCCTAATCATTCTTTTCATTTGGTTAAAGAATAAATAAAACAATGTTTTTTTTCTCTACAGCAGTAGAGATGAGAAGACACAAAAATCTGCTTTGGTTTTAAAATAGGACTCTACGAAAAACTGCCCACAGAATCCATTAACAGTGGTGACAAATGGCATTTGTACCTTATCTTGGTAGTTTCAGCAGGTTTCTTCCCCTTTGGGGAACCTGTGACTATTTTCTGTGTAATTACTAATTGTGCCACTTGGACATGAAAGGATAACTTCCTTTTTCAATTTTCATCTTCAAAGAGCTTGAAATTCCCCACTTGATCATCAGTAAATTACTCTTTTTTTCCAGCTTGTTTGCCTGAAATATCAGTGACTAAAGCTCAGTCAGAAGCTTTTTAGATTCAGAAGGAATAGAATGAATAAAACACTCTCTAAATCAGTGTTCCCCAACCTTTTTGTCCCTTGCGTGCAGCTGTCGCCTGCATGGGCCACACAGTCCCCCCCCACCACTTCTCCCCCCACCACCCCCGCCCCGCTGGCTGAACGCACTGCTTCTCTTTTCTTTTTTCACGGAGGTATTTGTGCGAACTGGATGTTCACAACTTATGTGAAATGTGCACCTGAATGAATGAGTTTGTTTGAGCTTTTATGTCTAGAACATAAAATCTTATGTCCTGAAGTTGTAGCTTATTCTTTTGTCTGTTCCTGTACTTATTCCATTTGCAAAGAAAGGTTCCACAAACAACTTTTCTTATGTTGGACGTCCACGGACTGCTTTTAGCACTCAAGTAACTGAAATGTAATAGAAAGAATCTGGTTGATTTTCAAAACCAAAAGATTTTTCAGAATAAAATATTGTTCAGATGTTGTCATTTTGCTCCCCTGACCAAACTTTACAGATCAAGAGATCAAAGGTGTAGCTGAGAGAATCTGGCTATTTTTCAAAATAAAAGATTTTAAGATTTTAATTTCTTCCGGTGAGAATTGATCAATTGACCAGTTGACCTTTGACCTGTACTGCTCTAAATGACTCATCCCTTCTGCAACTATCTCAAAACAACCCAGCCACAGTAGTGGAAGTCTATTTGTAAGTATGAGTTTAAATTGATCAATTTTATTTTAAAAAAATATGAATGGTTTTTCAGTTCCAAAGAAGCATTTAGTGTAGGCATAATTTATGTTTTTAAAGATGTAAATGGTGAAAATTTTCCCAAGGGTAAAAATGCTTAAAGATGGTAAAATAACAACAGAGATGATATTGATAAAAAATAAGGACAAAAATTAGCATCAAACACTGAAATGTAGTGTTGTTACAGGCAGATTCAACATAGCCTTTTTTTTCTTTTTAGCTAAGTAGCTTAATACAAAATTCAAATTCCAATAGTCTATCAAATACTGAAGAAAAAAGAGGGTTGTTAGCTAAATGCCATGCATAATTGCAGCTTTTAAATGTTGTAATGGGAACTTTGACCCAAACTGATAACATTAAAGGGATGCCCACCTCTATCAAATGTCACAAATTTTGCCAGGGTCTAATTTGGTTAATTTTCTTGAACACTTTTTAATGGATGGAGCAGGGGCTGCGGCTTCATTAAATGGTTGTGAATCAGGAGCAGATGAAAAAAAATACAGTTTGAAAAAGAGCTTGCTTGTGATACAGAAAATACACTGAGCTGGTCACATGCTCCTGCTCCACTCCATTCTAATGCATCCACTTGTAGACGACTAGATTCATTGTTTTACATTGTTTTAAATTGGTTTTATTCTTTTTAATTCTTTTATTCTCTTTGTTTTATTATTACACAATGTTAAATCTATGTTTTCTTTGTTTTCCCTGTGTACTGCCCTTTGGGCTTCCTTGGCTGGTGGTGGAAGGTGCTCAACAAATAAATAAATGAAATACAAATCTTTTCCTTGTCTGAGGTTGCATCTGCCTCAAAACTGTACAGCTAGATCGATACTGTATTGCTTGCCATTTCTGTAAAAAACCCCGTTTAATTAATCAAAGCCCCACTCCAATGGTGTTTTTTACATGTTCTTGTAATGTTAGGTTGAGGGTGTGAGAGGCTGTAAGCTAACATGACAGTGTATAAACACATAGCTCAGTTATTGATGAGGCAATAGGGAAAGGTTGTTGCTTCACGCCAGTGGTCCTGCCCACACTCAGGTGAATTTCTAATGAACTACTGCCACTCTGCTGAAACTATGTTCAAGGAAACAACAGGTTTTAATTTAGTTTGGCCAAAAACTGCATTTACAATTCCTAAAAGACCACTATGAACGCTTTTAAAATAGATCAAAGATGATCAGAGTGGGTCTTTAAGACTCTTTTGCAATCCTAAACAAAAAGATGGGTAGCAAACGCACCCAGTTTTCCATCACTTACAAACATTTCCTGACTTCATGTTCAAATTTATGCAAGATTCAATTGCTGGCATTTTACAGCAGAGCATGAATTCAAATTCACTTACCGGTCCTGGCATTCATTGTTGCCGGTGTACTCTGATTGCTGCCTTTCATGGCAGAAATGCCAATTCCATACTCTGTGCCTGGCAGCAGATCTGATGAGCACAGACAGAAAAAGAAGTGAAGATTTAACAGGCAGCATTGCAGAGCTTTACATCCTCCTCATCACACAAAAGTACGTCAAATCAGCTGAGTTTGAGGAGAAGAGCCTATTTAGATCTTGTGGGGAGCAGAATTTACATGAAAAACTCTTCGTTTTTTTCCATCTGCATAATGTATCAGCTTCAAATCAAACTGAGTACTTTTGAGTTTCTTGACCTGCTGAAATAGAAATGGAAAAAAAAAAATATGAGCGATGAAAAACATGAGGGTGGATGACAGATTATTAGTAGGGAGGGTGAAGAAAAGGAAAAATAAGAGTGATGAAGGAAGAACATGCACATCGATTGCTGTGGCCAAACTGAATAACACCAGGACCTTCTACTTCTATTCTCATGCAGGCCATGCCCTTTACAGCACTATGGCCTTTCAGAAAACAACATCCAGGCTGACCCGTCTTCCTGACAGTCTTTCAATATGCCCGCAGGAAGACAAAAATGTCCACAGATACGATCATTAGCCCGTCAGCTAAATGTTAGTTCTCGACATAATCCTGCAGTGTAAAACACAAACACTTCCAAGCTTCATTACAAATTAATGCAGTCTGATACAAATCAAAAAGCACCGGGGCAAACAGCATACAGAGAAATCTGTAGATGTTCATGCTAAATAATTTAAGAAAGATCAGTTACACAGCCAGTTAAAAAAAAGGAAAAACACATCTCTTTTCTCACTCACCTGTGAGAGTAGTTTTTGTTGTTGCACCCCCATTGCGAGGTACGATGACTTTATCATACTGGTCTCCTGCTAAAGTGCTGTATACCACCTGGTAGGCATCCACCTACATTTAAACACACGTATTTGAACATTTGCAGCAGCAAAAAGAAGAAAACATTTGAAATCCCCATAATAAAGTTTCTGCTGTCTAAGTGTTTCCCACGAAGCTTTGTCAAAGCTTTTTAACACACATGGTTGCTGTTGGAAGGCTCTCTGAGCAAAAACAAAAGCTACATTTCATTGAATAGAAGGATAATTAAAAAAGGTTTTGCTGTCAAAAAAATGGCATAAAAAATGAGTCTCAAAAAACCTTTAATTTGCCAATTTTAATTTAAGCAACTTTTAATTTGTAGGCACTACAATTCTGAGTTTTTTTTTTTTTTTAATTCATGATGTTTAAAAATAAACATCTTTATGTCCCCAGTCTGACAGTAAAATCTCAATTCAGTCACGTGTTCAGCTTCAATGCAGATTGAGCAAATCCAAAAACATGATGTGATAAAATTGAGGTTGACTGAGAAGGATCTGAATAAGAAACTCTGAACTATAAATTGCTGATTCATAGAACAATGGCTTTTATTCCCAGAAAACTTCTTGATATTCAGCTCTGTGTCCACTTTTCCGTTGCAGAATCGAGAGGAGGAATTACTCCACAGCACTAACAGCCATCGTGACAGGCCAAGATCTGGGAATGTAATGGTTATGATTCACTAGTGAAAAGAAACTGTGATTTTTAGATTGCTGGCAGGCAAAACCAAACCACTTAGTCAGTATTTGCATATAACTAAATTAAAGAAATGAATAGAAAATATGTTATATTGCAGAGGTATCATAGGTTTCTAATTTTCTTTTCCAAAAAGATTTGCAAACTTGAATTCACCAAAGGGAGCAAAGTGAAAGCACAATGATTAATAGAACTTAAATTTACTCAAATAAACAAAGGCCTTTTAGTGAACATCTATTACATTTCCTCAAAATTAAAGTTTATTTGTTATATCTGTTGTTTTCATATGTTTTTTCTTAATAATTGAAGTTTAATTTAAATTATTTACCAATTGCAGAACATTTTCTATGTACATTTTTAGTATAAAGAGGTGTAAAAGGGGCATCAAAACCACAGAAATGTATGATTTTTTTCACAATGTGTCAATCCGTCTTAATTGATGTTGGAATAAAAGTGTTTTTTTTTTAGGCATAAAACTCAAACTTTAAATATGACAGAATTAGTTTTACGATAATACATGAAGCTGGTTATTCTTTATCAAATCGGAATCCAGGTCATTTCAAGAGAAAAACTGTATTGCTGCATTCACACTGATGCATGTGGCGCGTTCAAGAACACGCTCTATGTGGTTTTATGAACACGCATTTAGCCAGTGGTGTTAGCAGGGTGCTGGCTTTTTCTTCTTTTCTTTTCTTTTTTACTAGTGTTTGTCCACCACCTACAGTGGGATGGGACTTTATCTAAAATGTCACAGTGGTTAAAATTTGGCAAATCTTGCTCCAAGTTTTCATATCTTTGTTACTATAAATGTACTTCTTGGTGTTATAGTATTCTGGCCGAGCACAAACCCCAACTTAGTTTAAATGGTTAGCACTTCTGTCTTCTGAAAAAGACGCGTCCCACATGTCGCTACCAAATCTGAGTCTCTGATTGGTCACAGTTCAGTGTTGTCGCAATTTAGCAGCCAAGACAAGTTCAACCGGTTGAGCGTTCTGAATGCGGAAGCCAGAAATTCACATAGACTCTTCATTGAAAGTGAACCTGAGTCGATGCAGCCGGTGTGAATGCAGCTTGAGCAAAGACCTAAATAAAAAATTAATCAAAATGACTTGTGTATGATTTACAAACGTCAAATATTAATAATTGAATACATTGAATCTGTTTTTTTTGTAAATCTTTTTACCTCAGCCTCACTGTTATCCCACTCAAGCTCAAGGGTGGTGGAAGTCTTGGATACGAGCCGTAAGTTCTTTGGGGCATCGATCTCTGAGAAGAACGATAAAGCTAACAATGTTGGGGACACAGAGACCGATTCTCAGCAAGTGTGAACAAGCAAAAATATACAGTTTTCAATCCATCAAATGCAAACAATATTAAGAAGAAAATTATATTTAAAATTCCATTTTGATGTTAGACAGCCATGTGCTACACTCTCATGCAGATTTTTGCAAACTTAAGCCTGAAACAAAAAATTAACACAAACACAATTTCTGCTTTTAACATATATATATATATATATATATATATATATATATATATATATATATATGGCAGACATTTCTTAACTCAAAAAAAAATTTTTTTTATCTTATTAAAAAATACTGTCCTCTAATTAAATGTCAACAAAGTAACAATGACCTTGAGCAGCTGTTCATAAAGTGATCCAGTGCAGATCAACACTGCAGCATGCATACGGCCATATGTCATTGCTGTTTTATTCCCTGAGGCAGGCATTAGATCACGCAGCAGTATCACCACATCTGCTTGTTGTCAGACCTCACCAGTTGTAAATTGGGTGGAAATAGATCCACTCTCGTTTCCTTTCCTTACTCCGCTCACAGACACCTCATATCGTGAACCAGGACGGAGAACCTGTGGAGTGCAAGACAAATGTATTTCAGCTTTTCTTTAATTTTTCGCACTTTCAGTTGACATAATTTAACTGTGATGAGTTGAACAGTATCACAGCCTAACTGTTATGTGAAATAATGAAATCCTTTTTGCAAACACACTGAATTGAATGCTTATACCTGTAGAGAGTACTGTCTCAAGGTGGGTTGGAGACGAAATGTGGTTCGTGGCCCCTCTCCTCCCAAAAGACCATAACGCAACACAATCTGATCTATCTTCGCCTTTGGTGGCGTCCACTCCACAAATGCAACGGTATCTGACACATCCCGCACAATCAGCTGGGTAGGACCATCAATCACTGCAAAACAAAGGAAGAACAGTCATTTAGTTGTCATTTTTACAAACCTGTTTACTTGTAACCCTGCAAAATATTGCTATTTTAAATAATTCATTTGGGTTTTCCGTATTTTTTGAAGAAAGATGATTCATACAATTTGATAGAATTTTTATTTTCGCTATTTAATGTCTTAGTCTTTTTTGTGGGGCGATTTCACCACAGTCCTCTTTACATCCGATGCAATCATCCAATAGGATTATCTTGTGCCATATTGTGACAATATGCATTTGAGAAAAGCATCTTCACAATTGTTATTGGTCCTGAGGTCTTATAGGTTTTCCGCTTTGCAAACATAATCCTTGCTGACATTTTCTTCTTCGATAAAATTGAGTTATTGTTATGTAAGTGGAAGTGATTACTGCTAAACTAGGTGTGAAATAATATAGCATGCTGAAAGAACACAGTCCTGCACGCCGCAAAGTTCACAGCACATATTTTTTTGGTGCAAAGCAATAGATTGTACTTTAATGGCAAAAGTATTCACTACTGCTGGCTACAGGTCAGACCCACATGCCATGCAACCTGAGTGATTTAGCACTGGCGCTCCAATATTTCTGTGCAGTCACGGAGCCTTTGAGATCTAAATAAGTCTCAGACTCAGGTTTGACATATCGCAGCTCCGTCCTGATCCTTGTTGTATTAGAAATTGGCCCCTTGGGTCTCGTCCTAGAAAACATCCTCAGGAAGACAGTTGCCAAATACCAGCTCCCATATCAGCTGTGAACTCCATCCGGTTACACTCCCCAACTCCTAATGCCCCCCCGATTCACCAAGGAGAGATAAATCTTTATTATAAATAATACACTTCCTTCAATATCACTTTTTTATTCAATAAGGTGTCATGTGGCAAGCCGTTGTAAAACGTTTATGAGATTGTGCCATGAATTATTAATTTATACTTAATTACAGCCGAGAAAAACGAGGAAAAACTTGACAGGAAATTGATGGTGTTTTGACTGCTGATGTTACAGTCGGAATTGTTATGAACAAAATTTGAATTGAATCTATTACCGCTGTCAAGGCAGGTGTCAGCTGGATGAGGAGTGGGCCCATATCTGTGTGAGGCTTGTACCAGGAACATCATGGTGTCAGACCAACTTCTGCCTAATTTATTAAGTTCACAGTGTTTGACATGTTTTGGCCAAAGGGCTTTCTTTTTGTGTGATTTGACTGACAACCAAACATCTACTCAAAAGTTAATATTTGAACCTATTTTTTTTTTACTAAATAGATAACACTAGAGCACTGTGTTAATCATGAAGGTTAAGAAGTTTCTGTCTTTGCTCGTCCAGCAGTAAGGACAATGAGTATCAGAGGGAAAATTTCTAAGTCAAGGGTTGGCTTTATGAGAGGAAACAATATAACAATGCTGTTTTAGATTATTAAAAAAACAATTTTATGTCATTGACAAGCACTTTTCATTGGCAACATGTTCACACTTGAATCTAAAATGAGCATTAAGAGTTTTCAGCCCTCTGCATTCATCTATGGTTAGACAGTTATCCAGGCTCTAGAAAGTTCATTGTCGTTTCTAACTTCACTTACATGTTGTGAAAGTAGCAGTAACAGGCTGACTTCGACCCTGGTCTCTGAGTGCCACCAGGTTAACTGTGTATTCTTCTCCAGGTCTCAAACCGGTTTGCACAAATGAATTGATGGTGCTAGGCAACTGTGCAGTCATCCCTCCATCATTATCCTTGAAAAACAACAACAAAGCAAGAAAAAAAGAGAGAAGCAAGTTATTAAAAGAAATAGTTGCTTAGTTTGACGGATCATATTGAATATACAAGCTCATTTTTATGTTGGGAATTTTCTGGCTTGAAAACTAAAGCATTTTTGTCAACTCTCCTGTAGATTTCTGGATGGTTTAGCACATTAAATTTCCAAAACATAAAGCTTTGCAAAAATCGGGTATGCAAAAGTGATATTTCGTGTTCTGCAGAGGAAGCACTCTGTTTTTTATCCAAAGCCTGTCGTTCACCTATGCAGAGCCCCCAGCTGTCTCCAGCTGTTCTCAGAGATTCAGAGCCAAAAATGAGCCTCCTGCTGTCAGATGTTAAACCTACTGCTGTCCTGGAAGTCCGACAAACCTGCACAATAAAAGGTGTGAAAAAGCAGCACATACAATAGCTTTTTAGAGGAAAACGCTACTATTCCTTCTCTGCATAATATTTCGAATTATGACTCAAAAAAACTTCCATACATTGTGCTTTTACTTGGAAATGACAAAAAATAGATGCCTTTGTTACAACATGATGTTACCGTGTATTTTTTTTTTAATTGCTTAAAAATGTCAACATACTTTTTTGAACTTGAATGAAAATATTCTATATTGGCATAGTTTTTATTATTAATGGTAATGGTCTTCCCCCCTTTAGGCAGCTCCCTTCTGGGTCAAACAAGCAACCTCCAATTAGAGAACCACTGATGAAAATCTCATCAGGGAGAATACACAAGGAGAAAATTAAGATTAAAATAGCATTTCTGTGTACTTGTTTACACTTTTGTGAATCAGGAGCAGACAAAAAAAGCCATTTGAAAAAGTTTGAAGCTGTGACATAGAAGCTGCAATGGCAAGCTTTCGGTTCCACCCTATTCGGACGCATCCGCTTGTAAACAACTAGTTTCATGTACGTCTTTATTTTCCTCATCTGAGCTGGCATGTGGCTCAAAACTTTAAGGCTGGATAGCAGCAATATTGCTCCCCATTTTTGTTGCACCAATAATGTTAGTTTGGCATTGTGAAGGCCGGTAAGCTAGACGGGGAAGCGTGTGAACAAAGAGCTCTCTGCAATAGGGTGTGTGTGTGTGCAGGGTATCTCCATAGCAACTCAGAGGCAAATGAACTAATGAACTACTGCCACTTTGCAGAAACTATGTCCAGGAAAACAATAAAAATGAGTATGAAAATGATCACAGAGATGGCTCAAGTTAAAAGTTGTGATGAAAGAACCAAGAAACCATATTGAGATGGTTTGTGCATTTTGTAAGAGTCACTGATGATCCACACATTACCGATCCAAACCATCCATCTACTACTCACTGGAGCTTAAGGAGCCATGACATTCTTTATTCTTTTCCTTCCTTTTTTAGGGCCACTGTCTGTCTCCAAATCAAAACTTACTGTTACCACCATTGTATTCTACACCTTTCCTTTCATTTTTGCTGACACTCTTTTGAAATGCATCACACAAACCACTTTCCCCGCCTGGTCTGACCTGCGTGCACACGCCTCCTCCCTTCTACAGATGTTTGACTCAAACATAAAATTCTCCACATTCTTTACCTCAGCTCTCTGTAACCTCACCATTCCACTCTGGTTCTTCTCATTATGTACTCTGTCTTGCTTCATTTCTCTCCTTTCCAGAGAAATCCTTGAACTTGCTAAATTTTCCTCTGCCTGCTTCATGCTTTCAGCACGGACACCAATGTCTTTTGCAGGCATCGTGGTGGATGGAGATTCATGTCAAACATTACAACTGTCTCACAGCTCTCATATATGTAATGTGTCATACGCATACTTCTCTTCAACTCCAGACTGCCTCATCCAAGAGCTGTCAGTCATTGTTATTCCTCTCTATGATCGATTTGTGATTTGCATGTTTTATTTAGCTTCAATTTAACATTGGATGTCCTTGCTGTTCCCAATCCTGGCAATTGTCTAAAACTGATTGGAATATGGAGGCACAGGCTCATGTCTTTTTATGGTAGTATTATTTAGATCATGTAGCATTTCCGCAAAAATAAAAACTGTATTAGCTGGCTCATTTGTATAAATTAATTTGATGCAATGAGCTCCAGCTGCTTGGAATAACATTTCAAAAAGATTTCTTCTTTCTTTCTCTCTGGTTTCTTTTTGTGGAGAATTTTGTGTTTGTTTCCACAGGCTTTCATGCCTCCTTCCATTATGAGATTGTCTAAATTCCCACTACTGGATTAACTCAAGAGAAGGTGGGGCTGCCAAGTCTTAATATGATTTCCCATGAGCCTGGAGAGTGGGAGAACGTGTGATTGACAAGAGCACATGCACACTGAAAGGATGGAGGGTCGTTAGAGAGGAAAGGGTTACCGATCACAGCCAAGAGATGGTGGATGGAAACTATAATAAGAAGATAAGCAGAAAAGGATGGGGGGTCTTGCACAAAGAGTGACAGAGGAGTTGCATTAAAGAGCATACAGGAGGACATGTCAGGGAGGGGTAAGAGTGATAAGAAATTCAGGAAGATATTTGCTATTTTATTAACAAACGTTGTATCCTCAAAATGCCTAAAAAACATATCTCTGAATCAGATTTAGGGCTTGGTGTTTGCTGGGACCATAGGGTATTTCTCTTGAGAACACCTTTAAGGAAAAAACTAATTTCTGAGAGGACATGAGATTGATGTATACCTAAATATACAGCATAACTTAAAAATAAAAGGTTTTTGCTTTTGGACTTTGAACCTGGTCCTGATGTGGGACTGAAAGGAAATACTGTAAGGCTCAACTGCCTAACGACCAGTAAGCTTCGCAAATCCTATCAGTTTAATCAGGTAAGACTTTAAAAGAATCAAAATCAGCAAAACCATTTCTCTGAATTTTCTCTCCTATGGAGCAGGATGTTTTTAGCTCATTTTATAAACCTGAAATTTTACATGTTTTGCTTATCACAAGAGATGAAAACTTCATAAGTGTGATACACACTTCCTGTGATCAAAAAAAATTAACTACCCTGTACAGTTAGTCACACAGGTGTCCCGCAGGAAATATCAGGGTCGTGGATCGCTTGGTGAGCCCATAGAGCCAAAATGTTCATGCGCATATTTTCTATGGGCGTGCTGCCGGCAAACAGCATTAACATCGTACAACAGCATCAGCCCCATGTCGTAAATGCATGCAGCTTCCATTAGCCTTAGGCAGACTTCATGATCCCCCTCTCCACTCCCACGATGTTGGTATATTCCATTATTGTGACCAAAGACCCGCAGTACCCATGCATGTCAAGCCCATATATATGGGTCCATGTGACTAAAACTGGTTTACCGTATGGATTTGTATAAATTGGGAGTTGTGCAAGACATCTTTGTATTTTTAAATTTGGTGGCTGCTGCCAGTTGCTGATGAGTTGCCACAAAATGTAAACTTATTTTTGTTGCTGTTTTAAAGTGGAATAAGGCAGATTTTTGCTGATTTCAAAAGGCTAAGATTCAAAGTCATTTAGGTAACCTAAACCACCAGAAAAAGAAAAAAATCTTTATGAAACAAATAATTGAACACATTTTGTGAAATGGTTAACAAAAAGTGACGAATACACTTGAGTTTTTGAGGACTATGTACCAAATTAGTATTTATAAATTTGATCAGTGTTGGAGCTTTATGCAACCTTGAAACTTTATTTTTAAAAAAAGGTTGTGATTTGTACAATTCTATCCATATAAGAACAACACAATACAGACAAGCCAGAAATATGCTATTGAAGTAATGTTCATATACCATTTTTTATAATTTTCCTAATTTTGCAATGCTCTACCTTGGGGATGAAGCTGATTTCCCATCCGTCAAAGGAATAATAAAAGGGATTCCACTGGACCTCCACTGACGTCTCTGTGATGGATTTGAAGAGCAAACCATCAGGATTGGAGAGGTCTGGAAAACAAGAGGGGCATGTATTACTGTTCTGCCCCACAGAAACCATAAATTGTGACTTCATTAAACATTCAATGTGTCCATTGCTGAATCTTTTCTCTCCCATTTCTGTTATTGCCTGTACCCTTTCCTCATTATCTTTTATTCTGCTCTGATGTTGATAATGAAACCACTTTGAATAAAAGTTTGACATGACAACATTTTTGCACTGAAAAGGAAAGAAAATCCTAGTTTATTTTGGGAACTTAATTATGCTGTGGTTTTTATGAAGATAGAAAACAAATTATATATAAGTAAGGATGTAAAAAGAAATCAGTGATGCTGCCATTTTTTCCTATTTGCTTACACTTTTTGAATCCTACATTTTCCACACAAAAGTGGAAAATCTCTTCAACTAATTTACAAAAATTATGAGTAACACTGATAAAATAGATTGTTTCTTACTTACAAATGAGCCCCAAAAAAACCTTAAATTTGCTTAAATATGCCAATGCTTCTTCTTATGATGCAATTTTAAGGAAAGCTTTCTGTGTCCTACAAGACCACATAATCAAATAATACAAATAGTCTAGAAAGGGTCATATTACTTATATTTAAATATTAAGGGCTAAAGAAAATAACATGTTTTTACATGGAACATGTCATTTTATTGGCTTTAACTTCTATGTAAACATAAACATGTTTTATGTTACAATGTTAGCAATTAAATCCAAGAGGAATGAAGTAACAATGACTTTGGCTATATCTGAATTCCTTCATTACTTAGTGCACTACATTGAGTGTTTGTCATTTTATAGTGCAGTCTACACACTTTAAAATATAGTGTCCTAGAAATATACAAGGATTCTCTGCGGAAAATCTGTGTGCATTGATTCTCAATAAATTGGGGAATATAGACCACAATGCATTGCTCTTGAACAGTTTTTGCAAAAAAAAAAAAAATTATGTTTCTTTCTGAAATTGGTGATGTAGTAAATAGAAGTAATGAGCATGGTGTCCGAATTGGTCTTAAAATCCAGGGCACTTGTAGTAGTTAGGGGTGGTGGAGATTTGGACAATAAAAAAACAATATTTCTCTTTTAAAAACATTTTTCAAAACATATTTCTTTTTTGAATAATTATTCTACTTTTCATATTTTTTATCACCAAACAAAATTGAATAAATCTTCCACTCACTAAAAATATTGTATCATGCCTAATTGCTCAATTTAACTTTATTGCTCAAAATTCAGTCATAACGGCAATAAAGTTCACTTATCTGCAAAATGGAGGCTCATTTTACCACCTTCATACTGCAATAATAGACTATTTTTATAATACTAAAGCTGTTGTAATGATTGGGTTGTTACTTATTTTACAGCTAGAACACTTCATAAACAATAGAGAGCTGCAGTGATTTCATTTTGGAACTAACTACTCACCATATGTCTGTGTGTGTGTGTGTGTGGGGGGGGGCGGGGGGGGGGGGGGGTGCGTGTGTGTGTGTGATTGATACCAAGCGGTAGTTAAAGTTCAAATCACAAACAGTTGAAAGCAGTTTGAACATTTACTGAAACTAAGTGATGAATTTAGAAATCTAATTAGCAAATCCACACGTTTACTATGGATCCGATCAGTCGGAAACACAATTCAATTCCCTATAATTTTGAGTTTGAAAAAAGACAGTTAGTCCTAGGTAAAAAAAGCAGCCACATGAACTTCTGAATTGAGAATGTGTTTTGGAGAAAAGGAGAAAGGTTTTCATTAATAACAGATAAACCAACTCCAGTTTTTTTCTTTTTTTTACCCACTATTTCACTGAAATCAACATTGGATGAATGACAGTCTACACAGACAATGATTAAAGCAAAATGTAGAGAAAAGCTTACAGGTCCACACAGTGATACTGGCTGGAATGCTGATGGTATTGTTGATGACAGCAAACACATTGATGTTGTACTCCAAGCCTGCCTCCAGCCCTGAAATGGAGCAGGTTGTGGCGTTCCCTGGAATCCTGATTTCAAGCTGCACACCTGAAAAACAGGCAGGTAAAAACGTACTCCTGAGATATCCTGACACAACAGAAAATTACGTTGCAATCATACCCGACCTGAAAGGCGAATTCGGCTCAGCACTTACCTCCTGGTGTGCTTGGTGTGTAGGTCACTAAGAAATCTGTGATCATGACCGACCCTTCCCACTCCAGGTCAATGGTGTGATCTGTTACTCCTCGCACGTTCAGGTTCATAGCTGGAGCCACTATGGAAACACAACAATATTATTCTTTAGCTTACTTTAGATCATTTCACTATTTTTGTTAACTATAGTTCATTTTCGTGTGCGAAAAAATTGCTGATTAAAAGTCTAAAAGATTTCTATTTAGTTCACATTAACTTTAGCACCTTAAGCATTTCTGACCTTGGAACCAACTAACATATTTTTACATGACAGACTGAACACAGACATTTTGTTTTACATAATGCATACTTTATGTTAAATATCAGTAACTATCTGTGAACGGTTTCAGAAAAAAAAAAAAAAAAAATATGGGTTTGACTGTAGTGAGATAAAAATGTATTCTCTTTGGCCCTCTCCAAAATTGTATTTACTTTATGAAGTTGTTGCCTCAAAAAGATAAAAAAAAAATCTGATTCTTTAATATCAATTGCTTAGGTTCCCATAACTGCCATTTCACCTTATTTTCCTTCTCATAACGTAATTGTACTAAAACAGCTTTTGCTTTTTTATGCATATAAAGTAAAGTCTGTGCTTTCACCCTTTCACTTTGTGAGAGCAGTATTTTATTATTATGTTTCCAAATGATGTTGTTTGCATCACTCAGTAGAAGTTTCTGAAGTGGAATGGCTCACACAGTATAAGATACAGTAGTTTGCATGTGTGTCACCCAATTACATCCTCACATTGTTGTGCTTCACATCACCACCCCAATATTAACGGCCTGTTCTCATCAGGTGGCCATTATGTACTGACATTAGAAATGTATGAAATGTAGTTTCAGGTGCAAATTTACTTTAGAAAATATATATGAAAGTGTCTGTTGATCAGAGTGAAATTTCTTTTTCCTGTTTTAGATAATATCCAGCTCTTCTCTGTAATTACTTATACTCCCTGGGTATCACTATTTTGGGGGGAAAAGACTCCAAACAAATTATACATTTGCAACACGTTCAGCTGCTTAAGCTTCAAGACTTGATTTTAAATCTCATCCCTGTTCATTTACATATTCTCAAGACACATTGGATACAGCTGCCAGCCAGGTAGCTTCCCAAACAGCTAATAAATATCTGCTACAGCTGAAAAACAAAAAAGAAAAGCTCAGACTTCCTCCTGAATGTGTTTCATGTTTGAGCATGTTGGTAGCATCCCTGCCTGTAAAAAAAAAAAAAAAAAAAAAAAAAAAAAAAAGTATGGCAGGAGGAAGGTGAGGTGGAGATTTTAAAGCTATAAACAAGAGATCTGGTGTTGAATGCAAATTTGGAAGCATGAGCATGAGTGTTTACAGCTCCCACTGCCACAAACACTGAAGGGGTGGATGTGGAGACATTCAGTAGAGGAGGATGGGACACAAGATACAAGCTGATTCGGTGAGGCACAGACAATGGTGGAGAGCATGAAAAAAGATGAGAATTTAATGGGTGAGGAGAGTAAAAAATTAACAAGGACAGACTAGTAAATGAGACCCAACGACAGCTGAGGTAAAAAGAGTAGACAGACTTAAGTATAGGAGTGCTAATGGGGTGATGAACAACCTATCAACCCTTCGGGACATGTCTTCCTTAGGGAACTTTTGTGCACCTTAGTGCTAATTTTTAACTACTTTCACATCTGTCCAACAAATGAGAGCATGCTGTGTAGCAGCTTGTCGACTTTATTGCAGAGGGGACAACCTGCAGGATTTTTAGACAGATTTATTCCATCAGTTTAAATCAACTTTTCTAGGCACAGAAGAAATAACCAGAAAAGTGGGACGAGCAGAAACCCACTGAATGGAGGGAGCGATAAAAAGAGGAGAAGCTGGAGGGGGGACACGAGAGCCACATGTATCTAAAAGTAAAGAAAACTTTTGAAAAAGTAAAGCATGTCATTAATTTGAAGATGATAAACCAGATTTTAAATAGAAGACAAAGCAAGTGCAGCTATTTATGCACATGTTATTATTTGACATGACAGTATATGTTTTAGATGAAAAAAAGTGCACAGATTGTTCGATAGAAAGTTTCGACAAAGGTCATTTAAGGAGTGAGGAGGGAGAGCTTTTAAAAACTGACCTGAACTGAAAAGATCAGTATAAAACCGTCGTTCTAACACATGGTAGTTCAATCATTTTTGAATATTAGACATTTTGAAAAGAGAAATCAAGGTCTGTTAAATCAGAAAGGGTCCCATGGAGTCGTAAAGTTGTAAAACATCTCGTGAAACATCAAATTACTTTTTGACACCTGGTATTCAGTTTTGGGCTGCATGGTGGCGTTGCTGGTTCGAATCCCAGCTAGGTCCTTTCTGTGTGGAGGTTAACTTCCTCCCACAGTCCAAAAACATTCTCTATGGGTTAACTGGTGTTTCTGAATTGCCTCTAGATGTGTGTGTGTGTGTGTGTGAGTGCAGTTGTGTGTGTGTGTGTGTCTGTGTGAGTGAGTGCAGTTGTGTGTAAGGTCATGAAACAGACTGATGACCTGCTCAGGGTGTACCCCTCCCTCGCCCAACAGTAGCTGGATTGGCTCCAGGAGCAGAAAGTGTTACAACTTTTCCATTTTTACTTCTGGTTTCTTAAATATAATGATTGAGCATTTCTGCTGATAAGTTGTTTGTGGAAAGATAAACTGTATTTTAAAGCATGATATACATCAATTTCTTCTCCATGACTGGAATATCTAATTACTATTCAACAGCCTCTATTATTTCTCAGAGTAGAAAAATATTGGCTGCAATAATTGAAACGAAAACGTATGCCACTTTCTTCAGCTTCTGATAGCGTGAAACACTTAAGCCTGTCACCAAGAATGCCTCTGGTAATTGAACTGCTTCAAATTTGTATTCAACAAACTCTGCTGCATGAGCACTGGCTAATTACAAAGAAATAAGCAATTTATTTCCCTCGCTTGGTATAGATATTAAATAGGGGGGGCAGCACAGAGGACTCAGCCTCATTAATACGTTTCTCAGTCTTTGTCTGTCCTTGTTCTCCTCTTTGTTGACAGGTATCACAAATGGCAAAAAAAGAAAAAAAATGATGTGACAGTTTGGCATGTAGAACTGGCACTGAACAAAGGCAAAGAAACTGTCTGAGTTGAAGCTAATGTGACACCTGTCACCCCAGAATGAATGAGTTCTGACAAATGAATGAATTGAAAACCTTCTGCTGTCCAGGAAACCGCCAGCCTTTTTAGATTGTTTTAGTTAAACTGGAGAACTTGAACCTCAATCCAGAAACAATTTCAGTTTGTTTCACTCGTTACAGCTATTTGTTCGTGTAGCATCCTGTATACTTCAGTCAGACTCTCCAGGATTTGGCGATGTTGTGACCGCAACTATTAACGCAAATTCAAGCAAACCCTGCAATTTTCCATTTTCAATGCTGTGGTGTATGTGTGGGGGGTGGTAGTGCGCTCAGCGCACGCGGGGGCGAAGGAGTCTGTTACACGCAGCAGCAGCAGCAATGAAACATGAACCGAGTATGAGGGAAAGACAGAGAAACAACAAGAAACTACCAACACAGAAATGTAAAGAAAATGAGTGACATTGGAAAAAAAAAAATTGTTTTGATTTGTTTTTTCTTTTTAGTTTATATTTTAATCCCTGCTAAATGCCATTTATCTCTAAAGTATGTTTAAATCAATACACAAATATTTGGGTTTATGAGAGAAGGAGGACCAAAAGTTCAATGTGGGTTTAAAGAATTGGGAAGTTTATTTTATAATTTTCATTTTTGAGGTTCCTTGAAAAAAAAAAAAAATAGCACAACTTTTGTCATCACATTTCACAAAAGCTGCCACAAAATCTGCCATTTTAGACCGCGAAATCCTGGAGTGTCTGTCCAGTTTCAAAAATGAAACATGGCCAATCTAAAAAGTATGATGCCAATGGAGTAGAACGACAGTTGTCCTTTCAGTTCTACTAACTGACTACTGTTGCTGGCTCTTTCGACCAAATGAACTGAAGCAGACTTACCAGAGTTGCAGTCATCTCCAGCGAAGCCATCTTGGCAGACACAGAAACCCTCTTTGCAGATTCCTTTCTTACTGCAGTTGTTGGCGCAGTAAACCATCGAGCAGTCTTCTCCAACATAACCGGGTCGACATTGGCATGTCCCGTTGATGCACAACCCCTGATCCGAGCAGTCGTTGAGACACCTTCCAACCATGCAGTCCTCACCCGTGAAGGACTCCTCGCACACGCACTCCCCGTCGATACATAAACCACGACCTGAGCAATCTGAAGGGCAGCGTGGCTCTGAGCAGTTGTCACCTCCAAAGTCACGGTCACACACGCATTCCCCTTCAATGCACATGCCCTGACCGGAGCAGTCATTAGGGCAGCGAGGCTCAGAGCAGTTCTTTCCGGTCCAACTTTCCTCACAGATGCAGCCACACAGATCAAAGCTGAAGCTTCCATGACCGCTGCATCCTGGGACAAAGTCCAAATGCCCTGTGGAGACATTTAAACATACTGTACTTTAACTGTGAGATCATTTAAATATACTTTGCTGTCATTGTGTTTTTTATTCTATTGTTTGAGCACAATGCATGGCTTAGGTGCTGCTTATTTTGTCTAACAGATCACCGGTAGAAACCAGCTCTTACTTTAGTTGAAGACCCACTCCCGTTTTCAAAAGAGCATGCTTTTGGTGTTTTTAACATGTTCTTGTGACATTTTTTTGCAAGATGGATGACATATAAAATGAAAATTAAGATCACAATTTTTCACAATTGCATTTATGAGTATTTCTTCATTCAAATTCTGGGACTCAGGAGAAGATGTAAAAAATCTCTTGAAAAAAAGAGTATATTTATGGCATAAAAATATACAGGGCGGGCCACAAGCTTCCTGCTCTGCTCTGCAACAAGGAAGGGGAAGGGCCAACAGTCACATCTACAACTCAGAGGTAAATTTCAAATAAACTTTTGCCGCTCTGCAGAAACTATGTCCCAAACAAACAATAGTTTTTTTTTTTGTTTTTATTTTGGCTAAAAACAGCATATCATAGCCAAAAGTCCACCGGAAACAAGATGATTGGAGCGGGTCTCTAAGGTTTATTCGTTCACATAGACAGCGCCGAAAAGCTTTTCCAGCTCGTGTTTCCTCATCTCGCCACTGTCCGCTTCAACTAAGCATTTTATCCTCCTTCTGATTCTGATCATGACCGCCGGAGAAAATCATATTCTCACCGTAGAGATGGGGTCTTTCTAGAAAGTGTTTGAAATGGCTGATGGTGTCACTGGAGCACATCCTTTAAACATAATATATTCCATCCATTCTATCCCTCTCATATTATAATAGCAGCAGTATCAAAGAATTCTTCACACCATTCAGTACAGTGAAGTAGATTAAAACAAGTTGCTGTCCAGAATCAATAAGCTGGTGCTGACATTCTCCTCTGTTACACCAGTTAATTGAACATTTTCAGTTTCAATCCTCACATGTTAAAATGTCTGAGGGTATTTTTGGTATTCTTTTTCAAAAATCTAGTAGGTTACTGTATTCAGTGTTTCTCATTGAGATTTCAAATTAAATGATCTGCACTCACCCATTGCAGAACTTTCTCCACAACATCCAGATCCACACTGAGCTCTGAGCATGGACACTTCTCGCTCCAGCATCTCCACTCTTGTGGCTAACTGCTGGATCGTCATTGTTGCTGGACAAGCACATGCTGCTTTTGGGATGTTGATGCGGTGAGTAAATGTTACCTAAGAAAGAACAGACAGCGGGTAAACCAAGCTAATTTCCACAGGCTATGAATATTTTTTGGCAAAATAAGATTCCAAGAAAAGGTTCAGTTTAATCCACTTTTTGCTCTATTTCATCTCCAGAATAACACATGGATTTTCTACAACTGAAAGAAGCTACCGGGTAAACTTGTTTGGCAGTCGAGACGGTTAACCTGCCATTAGTTTCACGCTGGAGCTAACCCACCTGCATGAGTAATTAAAACAATTAAGCTGCCAGCCATAAACGTACCAAATTATGATGTCTGGCATATAATTCTGAACTTGTTGAGACTATAAAAAGTCTCACTGACAACGCTGCATACAAGTCAGTTTCATTAAAATAACTTTACAACAAAATGGAAAAACTGTCTCTATTAAACATTTTACTGTAAGAAGTCTGGCATTTCTTAAGACCGGACAAGAAGGAAAAACACAAAACTATAATTCAATATGGTTTAACCTATTTTTGTGACAAAAAGTAATGCTAAAATAAAAATAAAGGAAAAATGGGAACGACACAATATAACATGTGTTGCCTCTAACTTTGAAACTTCTAACTGATTAAAATGAATGAGACCAATAACTACCGACGTGTTGTGCAAATATGACACTAAAATATTTAACTTCCTCATGGACGATCAAACCAAATATACTTTTCTACCTTTGCAGTAATGCATTCATTTTCTTCTTCTTCATCTTTTCCTTTTGTCTTTTCACTTCAAGGGTTGCCAGAGCATTTCAGCTTGTCTAATTAGCATATTTTCTTCCTGACACAACTCTCTGTTTTTAACTGAGGGTCCCCTTGTGGCTGCATTTCCTTTTACTTCGCATGCTTCCTATACCTCTAATGTTAGTAAAATGTTGCTCATACCTGGCTGTCAGCATCCAGTGTCTGCTCAGTAAATTCTGTTGGTCCAGATCCACTTGGATCCATTGGACCCTCCACTGGTGGTCTGGATCCTAACTCTGCGTGGGAATCTGTAAAGAGAAGAAAGGAGATTAATATTTATATAAATACACAATACTTGTGTATATTCCTTGATGGGAGAGGCTGAGAAAAAAAAAAAAAAAAAAAAAAAACTAAAACTGTCTTAAAGCACAACAATCAGTCAGATGTCCTCAGTGTCACCTGGGGCTGGTGCTGCAGAGGCGTCCAGGTCAACAGAACACAGTGACTCCAAGGGTACATTGATGTTGTAGACATGGTTAAAGATCAAAGGTTGTTCCTTCAGGGTCTGGTTGGCTGAGGAAGCAGAGGGAGGCTGATCCCCCCTGGGGTCTGCCTCCTCACTCGGCTGGTTCGAACAAGCTTGTTGTCTCCTGATGGAGCAGCATGAGCAGCGCCCTGGAGCGGGAGACATTACAGAACAACAAACCCTCAATGTGCTCAGAACTCATGGGATTAAAGCTATTTTCTATCCTTTATGACTGTATGTTGTAAAAATGATGAAGTGAAGGCACAGGAATGAACCCAGGAGAACAAACAAAGAAATGAACAGTCCATTTAAAAAAAAGTGTTTATGCTGACAATGATGCTGACAAAACGCCACCAAAACACTCTAGTTTCAGTTCAGCAACTTTACAGTCCACGTCTCCAAAGTAAATTATGCAAGCTAGTAGTCACAGAAGGAAATACATTTATTTCAGCTCATAAGGAAAATCAGACAATTCTCAATAGCGCAAAAGTAACTTTGATGAATTATAATGCAGGACTTTTATGGATTCCATAACTCTGCATATCAAATTATTTGTGCATATGTTAAAAAATATTCCCTGATAATTTAGCAAGTATGGTTTTAGTTGTATTTTAGCTATATTCCATGTAAAACAAACAAGCATAAAATACATTTTACTTTGCTCAGGGTTTAAATTTTTAATTGTTATAGATACTGTTAGGGCATGGAGAATTATAAAACAATGCAACTTTGACCTCTCTTGTTCAGACATTTTTTTAATTTTTATGCATTTATTTTATTTTGTGCTTGCATGTTAGGATGAAAACTGCACCTGATCTATGTTTAAAAAAACAATGATTTTACCTGTATAGCAAGAAGCAGAGCCAAAGCCATGATCCAGGTTGCTGCTGACATCGTGGCCAGGTGATGCTGTTCTGCCAGTGGCATGCTGGGAACAAACTTAACTGCTGCTGTTTGCTCAAACCTAAGAGAAATAATTAAATAGAAGAGAAAACAAGTGCATTAGTTTGTACAAAAATAATTCTATAGTAATTTTTTGTCACAATAGTGGAATACTTTTTTTTATTTAAATAAATACATTCAATTTGCTGAACAAGTGCTTAAAATAAATGCACATTCATGACTTTATGTGTACCGTCTGTCAGCACAGAGTCTCACTGCATGAATCTTATCCTCTGTAAATGATAAATAAATGCCTTTGATCTGATGTAAAATAATTGGCTTTAGAAGAGAAAAAAGGAATCTCTTGAAGGGATTATTAAGGAGTTGGCAAAGAACGAATGGATTTCACCATGCATTACAAAATATTTGATCTTCCCACTTGGGAGCAACTCAGAAATATTGCTCAGGGACGAGGCTGATAGATGGATTTCAGCAGAGACGTGCTTTGAGTGATGCTACTGTAATCCCTTCTGCGCTAAGTGGGAATTGAGAGCAAGGATCTACTGAAATAAAAGCGCCAAAAATGAAAAAAATAAATGGATGTGAATTCTTTTTGAGTTGACCCATCACAAGTTAGCACAGTCATTATTGAGATTTACATTCAAAATGTCTTATTTTGCTTTGATGTGGTCAGATCTTTCAAATTAAACACGTCATAAAGCAGAGATCAGTATTTTTTTTTTTTTATCTTAGTGGTAAGAATCTATTTGTTTCATCTTTTCTTTTACACTTTCTTTTAGTTTTTGTTGTTGTGAACATGTGAACAGAAGGCAAAAAAGCAAGATCTTTGTTGTCTGTGTTGAAGAAACTCTCATCTTAACAATACATCTCATGTTGGTGAAGCAGGCTGCTGCTCTCTGCGGGTGCTTTTTGTGATAGTCAGATGGAAGTCTTCTCATCTCACCTTGCTGGCTTGAGGTGTTTTTGATAATTTAGGTAGAAAAAGCTGCAACATTGGTGTATTTGCACATAGATGAAAAACAGTCAGACTTCTAGTGAGTGTGTAAGGCCTTCTGTTCACAAAGAAATCAGTTATTTTCTTTTTTGAAGTAAGTGTCTCGGAGCTTCTGTTCACCTGTTCCTCAAAAGAAAGTCCTTACTTTACTGTTAACTTCTTAGGTACTTTGGTTTAGTTGCAACACCTTGAGTTGGCCCATCTTGTCTTTGAGAAAAGTTTTGCATCAGTGCATGGCAAGGACACTCGCATAAACAAAGCGGACACAAACAGTACATCTTTGAACATCCATGAGACAAAGACAGCCGCTCATATCTTACAGTATGCAGCATGTCTCCTTGCAAACAGGAGTCTGAAAGCTCCCACAGAATACGCCGGCGTTGGTGGCTGTCAAGCAATGTCCTACACTGAAAAGATTAATCGTCTTTTACTCTGAAACCCTGCAAGCATGTAGTGGCAGTAATTCACTTAGCAGTGGACAGGCATGAAAAGGAAGGAGTTGGGACTAAATCTGTACTGGTTGGAGGTGCTGGCTAAAGCAAAGGTCAATATGGAAGTCTTATTAAATCAAATTTAGAGGAAATGATCGCAAAAAGCAGCTACAGACATGTTGTTCTAGACTTTGAAACAAGCATAGGAAATCTATTTCCTTTGTGTCTTTCTTGTTGAGCTTAAGCAGCAATTTCTGTCTTTTACACAATACATGAATACTTAATTAAAATGCATGCTGAAAAGTTCAACTTAGCCATGCTCAACACAATTCCTTCACACAATTCTTCTATATTTTTCTGTATTGATAAGCTTCTACCTGAAACTCAAGAGTTTAAGCATCAAATTTAGCTTTTCTTTTTTAGCTTTCCTTGCAGATCCTTAAAGCAACCCTTCTTCACTCTTCCTTTAACACTTAGATATCAAATGCTTTTAGTTTAAGGAAGGCTACAAGTCCTACCTAAAAGCCTTTTTTTATTACCCCAGGAAACATAGGCAAAATCAGAGCACATTATAAAAAAACATTTTAATCTAACCTTTTCTGTAAATGTATTTAATAAATATATTTAGAAACTGTTGAGTGTTCAAAAGTTGTCCAGAGAACTGTTATTTGTACGAAGCCTTTAGGACATTTTGGATGTAATTATTACAAACCCATGTAAAAGGGTTTCCCTGAAGTTTTATCTTAACTCTAAGGTCTATAGTCTAATTATTATAAAACTTATTCTATATATGTCACATTATTTTAAATATTTCTGCTTAAATGGTTGTAAACACTTTATTTTTCTAAATTTACCATATCTAAGGACAGTTCCCAAATTAAGAAAAAAATGAAATCAAATGTGCTTCTTTAGCGTGTGGATGGTGCAGACCATTGCTGTCATGTAAAGAAATTGAAAAAATAAACACTTAAGTTTTTACTGGACTTCACTTATTTTTTTTATTCTTGCAATATCTTGTAAATATGACTATCTCATGTCAGTGCATTAATATTATACATTAAATTTTGTTGTAAAGATGGTTTTTGCATTTTTCTTCATTTTTTATTTGAAGGTATTATTTATTAATAAAAACAAATAAACTTCTGCTCGTTGCAATCAGGTGTCACATTATAGACACATTTAAACATCCAGCATGTCATGAAATAAAGGATGTAAAAATGTAAAAAACAAAATGTTCAGTCCTACACTCATGCTGTGGTCAGTGGTTCACAATGAAAGACTGATGCCCACAAGCATTTCAACACAAAGCAAAATAAGCTTTTTCGTGGAAGCTTAATAACGAGAGGTCCATTCATTTAGAATGATGGCAATCAACATGCTGGAGGGACAAAGAACGGGCTCAATGTTTTCACTTTTCAAAGAAAGAGAACACATGCATTTGAGCCAACATGACTCCAACAATACTCAGCCTCTCATTGTGTGATCACATAATGGAAGTTATTACAGAAAATGTATTACCCTGAGGCAAAAATGTCTTGCAATCTGTAGTTTTAACACACTGTTGTGTTTACGGCCCAATAGGTGAATTTTTCTTTTAAGGAAAATTTGTCTGTACTTTTGTAGAATAGATATTTTCACAAGATCAAAGATCTAAGCTTTATACTAGTGTACAGTGTTCAAAGTCTCTTTGTGAAGTGAATATATTTTTTAGTCAAGCCTTAACCCTTTGGAACAATGGATGCCTACAGGTGTCCTGCTGAGCAGATGTGACATCAGTGTAAAAAACTAAACTTCAACTTGTTTTAATATTCTGTGATTGAGATTTTATTGGATAAAAGAGAGAAAATGACAATTATTTGTTGTTTTTGGACAAAAGTAATCTTTTATCTTGATAAATGAGGCGGAAGATGATCGTCAATCAGACGGATGCAGCGTGCAGCTGAGGACCTGCAGTGGGAGGCGGGGCGAAGCGGAGCTGTCAGCTTTCAGAAATCATTAAAGAGGAAACTGATCATCTTTTTATTTTGAGATGGAGACAGACACGATTTTTCTATAACAAGCATATTAAAAGAATGTCTCATCTGTAAAATGATGCCTTTAGAACATTTTTCAATCTGTCCTTGAGTTCTTTACGCACAATAATATAACATTTTACCTGGGGTGCCCAAACTGCCGATCCCCACTGTAAGTGTAAAAATGAAAAACTAAATGTCAAGCAATAGTTAAGTATTTTTAAATAAATAAAATATTAATATTAGATTGGGAAAAAAATCTAAAGTTTGAGTATAGAGAGTATGTTTAAAAATAGTTTTACAGATGATTCATTATAAAGCCTTATGTTTTCATTAAACATGGACTAGTTGCAATATTAGGGAAAAAACATAGCAGTGTCTTGTAGTGCATCTCTGTGAGGAAAAGTAAAACCTTAAAGCTGAAATAGAATATATTCACTTGCTCTATACAACTACAAATAGTAGCTTGAAATAAACTGCAGGTGCTATTTTAGACAAGAAAAAAAAATCAACCAAAGTTAAAATGTAGAAATTTGACATTTGTTGGGTAAACAACAGCGCACATAGCGGACTGGCAACAGCTCATATCCTGGATATTAATCCTAAAAGGTCTTTTTCTCTGGACTTGCTTGTTTGGAGATTTGTGCTCAGCTTCCCAAACATGTTTAGGCCCCACTTTTTCCGTTTTATTATAATATTAGTTTTTTCTTTTGTTTGTTTTATGTTTTTTTTTTTCTTAACAAAGCACCCGGAGCAACAACTCTGTGCACCTTAAAAAAAAAATCAGAGAATTGTATGCAGAAGCCTCTGGAGGGTTAAATCTGTGAGGAAAAGACATGCTTTGCAACAGCAGATATAGGCTGCACCAACTCAAAATTGACACATTGAGATGTAAGAATACAGCTGCTGTCTGCATTCTGTGTTTTAGGATTCAGGAAATAGTGTGAAACAACATCTGTGAGCATCACATTGTGTGTCTTATAAAATGGGCATTGTTATCAATTAAGCAGACTTTTTGGATGGGATTTGACAAAGTAACACAAAAAAAAAGAAAACTACAAAAAATAAAACGTTTAACTTTTGAGAGACACTTAATAAGTTTATTCTGTTGTTAATATAGTTAAACTGAGCTCAAATCAAAGCACTTAAGACAAAAGATAAAGTGAAGAGTCTTTCATAAGTGGCACCATGATAAAAATCAAGATTCTTTTACCACAATGGTTGTAACAGTTGTAATAACCACAATTTTATCCATTTCTACACCTGGATGAGTGAAAGGTGCAAAGACTTGTGGGAGTTGCCTTTTGTTTCAAATGTGAAGCTCAACAGAAGGAAAAATTCACAGTGAGTCATAATATTTCTATTCCTTTCGGTTTTCTCTCTAAAGGCACTGAAGGAACTGCATTTGCACCTGACAGAGGAGTGTCTAATGTGCTGCATAAACACATCATAAGAAGCATATTGATGAAAAACATATTGTGAAAAACTTGGAGAATTTCCGACTTTTTTATTTGTGTCTTTTGTTGTGGTGAGAGTTGGTGGGTTCTGTATTCATTATTACCAACAACATCCACCTGTACCAACACAAAAGATGACAAGATCGTTTTCAGGAGTTAAACAAAGGACACACGTTTGTGAATTTTGCTGACATAATGACATCCGGCTTGGAATATTGAGAAGGCGTGTATTGGAAAACGTCATTACCTTTTAATTTGTATGTGCATCGCTCTTGATCTACAGCTACAAGATTTTTCAGACTTTTGACTTTATTAAATGTTTCCCGCCAGCTCAGTAGACATATGTCTCAATCTGTGGGCATGGTCTTACTACCTTTTTGCAACCCTCCAGGGCCACATCTATGAACTCTGACTTGATCAGCCTTGGGACCAGTTAACTGTCACTTTCATTTTACAGAATTCTACTGGAGGGTAGTGAGCATGTTTATGAGAAAATCGGCCTTCGTGGTCCAGCTGCAGTGGTAACCACCAGTGGCCGCCCCCCCCGCTGCTGAGACACCGAAACATAGCTGCTGAGAGAGGCAGTGTGATCATGAGCAGTCAGCGCAAAAGGAGGCATCAGGTGCATCTGGTTTGACATGCGGCTCGCTGGACGTCGATACCAGGGCTGGACTGTTAACAGGGGCACAACACATCCATCTGCTAAACTCTGTTTTTCGTCAGGTTGAAGAAGTGGGGACAATTTTCTGCCTAACACCCGCTTTGTTTTTCTCATGATTTTATTCAGTTCTTTCAAAAAAAAAAAATCCACTTTTGCTTCATGCTGGTGATCTGTCTACTTTTATTTAGCACTTGTAATTTTTTTTTTCTGGGGCTGTCATTTTTACCAGCTACTACTGTAGTTCTGAAAGGATTCTCATTTTCTCTTTTCCTCCAGGCACTTTGTTTCTTTGCTGTTCCTAAAACCTTTCTGCACAGTACATTGACTATTTTGATCATGGTGATCTTGAGTCTTAAAAAAAAAATCACATGCTGATGACAGAAAAAAATTATTTAGCCTGTATATCTAGTTATTATTTATTGCCTTTTGTTCTAGGCCCTGTTTTCCCCATCTTTTTTGCCCGATGGAAGCAACGCTCTAAGCTGTGTTTTCACAGGTTAATGTGCAGCCACCTCAACACAAACAAAAAACTAATAATACGCCTTCTTGCAGGGGTGATTGCTCACTCTCCCTCTCATTCTCATCTCTTGCCTTCCTATATTCCCTCTTCATCCCCACATCTCTATTTCTTTCTTTCAATCTGTCTTTCTTTTCTTCTGTACCCTGTAAATTGGACTCTGGCAACATTACGATGCTTTTCTCATTATTCCAGTCACTATGGCCAAATTGCCTTGTCTTTCAGGACCATTGCGCTCTGTTCATTGGCTGCTCCCTCAAGCCGAGGGGTGCACAAGTCTTTTCCACCCTTCTCTGAGATTTTTCAGAGCAAAGATGGGTCCAAGAAATGGATTCAAGTCTACAGCAAGAAAAAACAACCTCAGGCCACTGATAACTACCTGCTGCACACTCCACAATGATCGATTTACAAAAAAATCATGTAAATAAATCGTTGTGGGATGACTGAAGATAACATGTAGAAGAAAAACGGGAACCAAAGATCAAAAGATGCTCAGCAATGTTTCTCACAATGAATAAACAATTCTAAGAGCAACAGATCAAAGACAGGTCATCCAGAACAGGAAGGGTAACATGTATCAAGTGAGACATCTACACGCTTAATAAATCTCAACAAAACCTCAATAAAATTGCACTTGTGGGGATTCTTACATTTTATCACAATGTTGCGTGTATGTGGTTGCAATATATATATAATGTCGAGCCTAAATATCAAAGAAAAAGCTCTTGTAGCATTTTTTTCATAATGGAGATCATGCATCCAATAATTTGAGACAAATACAGACCAAACGCACTCTCCACCATTTCTGCCTCTAGTTGCTTTGCCCGCCCTCGTAATTCCTGGCCAATTAGTGAAGAGATATTTAGTCACATGGTTTTGTTTACAAGCTTTAGTTCGAAAAAGGAAAGTCTGTTTTCACGGCAGTATGAAAACAGACCAAAAGCAGGGTTAAGGACTCAATCTGGACCAAATTAAGCAGACTCCAGACCAAATTATTTTCCCAGATTAAGTGCACCCTTAATCTACCATTTAAAATAAAATATTTTTTGACTCATTTAAGTCTTCCAATCTTTGTGTACATCCTTAAAATAGAGATTATTTTACAACTCAAAAACTTACTGTGCACATAAACAAATATTTTTATAACAAAATAAAAGCACAGAAAAAATAAAAAAGATTGAAACAGCGAAAGAAAGACACTGAAAGCATAAAATTGTATTAAAAGTGACCACAGAAAGCCATAACAAAAATGAATCAGCCCTAGAAAATCACCCAAATGGACTGAAAGAAAAGCATCAAAGCACCAATAATTATTTTGATAGGGGAGGTGAAACTTGAGGTCCTTTCGAGTTCACTCCGCTTCCAGTAAGATAGGGACATGTGGATATATATTTATTTCTCTTTCACTGACTCCAGCAGCCGAGTACCCACTGCTCTTCTGTTCTGCCCAGACTTTTTACAAAGCTTTTAGAAATTCATTTTCCATTTCAGAGATGACCTCCTGCAAATTCCAAAAAAGGCCAAAAATTAAAAAGACAAAGAGTACAAACACAATGGTGCAAGTACAAAATGCTTTATAACTCCACATTATAAAGCTCTATATTACCTTTTGTATGTTACTTTTGGTAAGAAGTGTTCTATACACATATATATATATATATATATATATATATATATATATATACAGATATATTCTCTTTGTACAAAAACAAATTTGATATAGTGAAAAGCACAGTGATTTAGCGATCTGCGTCTTGGGTCTAACGTGTACGAGTAGAGTAAAATAGGATGTTTCTATGACAGCTTTTGATAGGACCAAAATGGGTCACGCAACAAGGGGATGCGCAAAACAACAACAGCAAATCTAAGAGTATAGGGGCTGAAAAAAATGAACTTTAATCTGTTTTATAAGATTTACCAAAGCATTGCCTATGAAGCAGTTCTATTATACATGAACTAAAGCATCACTGATTGAAGAATTCAGAATAAAAAAGCCTTTTCATTTGTATTTATTTATATTTTATGAATATTCTGTCTCTGAAAATTTGGTAAAGCTTGTTAAAAATTATTTTTTTTATGTAAATTATGTCTACTTATGTCATGTTCCATGTGAAAACTCAATCCTGATATTCTGAATGATATCCTGCATCTTTGATAATTGTATTTTTAATAATTAATGAAAACATTTTTGCAGATAAAATGTATTGATGGCAGTTAATGGTGGATATTTCTTCCAATAAAAGCAATCTAGGAAACTACTTACAGACATCATTTCTTTGAACCAAAAACAAGCAGTAAGATGTGAACTTTTTCGCTGAAATTATGTTTTTTGCCTCACTTCACATGATGTTTAGCTGTTACCATGACAGCGCATTACACCACATTACAAAAGTCTGCTCCTTGTGAAAAAATAATTGAATGATTAAAGTACTAATATTTGATTCAATATTAATTTTTCACGTAGTTGACCATGGTATAAGCAGGATAATGCCCAGTGACTTGTCCATTATCAGAATTAGTGGATGACGCTGAGGTCAAACCGTCTGATGCATAAAAAAATGTGGTTATCATTTCAATGTTTTTTAAGACAGTTTGCTTTGTCTGACATTATCCCTTACTTGTTGTAGTAGAATATGATTTGGTATAATTTACTTGTTATGGAAACTGTGCATTAAAAAAAAAAAAAAGGTTTCTTCTCTGTCAAAAATTTAGGAAAAAGTTTGTGCAGATTCTGAATATCAGGTGGGCATTCATTGGGTGAACATGTCATGCACTTTAATTTATTTTTCCTTCTATATTCATTTGCTCAAGCAAGAACAAAATCAAAAACTGGGTGAACATCTTCAAAACTACCCTGTCTGTCACCTCTTGAGCTCCTGTCTCCCTGTCTTTCTAGTGAGTCATTTTCTGCTTTCATCTTCCTCTCTCAAAGGCTTTTGTATCTCTGTGACTGAAATGACAGCGCATCCTCCTGTACCTTTCATATATGTTCAACGGGAAGGGAAAACACAAGCTTCCTCCATGTGTGCTTTCTGTTCTCTGTCTGCTTCTTGCTCTTCTGTGATTTAGGGTCGGTTGAAATGACACAAACACGGGGACAATCAAACACCATAAGCTGTGCAGAGACGATAAAGCAAATACAGGGGATCAAAAGGATTGACAAGTTCTTCTGTCCCTGCCGTCTGTTCGATGCCACACCAGCAAATGAAGACGTATTTCTGGTGCTTAGCAAGAACTGCTTTTGGTCACCAACAAACAGCTCAAAGGCAAAAAAAATAAAAAGAGGCTACTTTAGAGTCCAAAGACTGCTTCTTTAAAACTTTTTTTTAAACTCATTAAATCAATAATTTAATTATATGTTACTGTATTACTATATAGGTACATTTTTGATGCAAAAGCAGAAACTCAAACTAATAAACACATTAATAAACAAACTTGCAAAACAAAAAACAAACAAACAAACAAACAAACAAACAAAAAACTCTGGTAATTTATGGTGTCTATAAGAAAAACAATGTTTTTGCTTCTGAAACTCACTAACAGACTTCAATTGATGTGAACAGATGGCAAGTCTGATTTAAACTGTTAGCCTAGAATGAGAGTGAATTAAATAAAAGGAGCCTCATGTGTGGAACTGTGAGGAGTTGTATCAAAACGAACAGCAATCTAACAGTTCATCAAATTTCATCATGTTTGGTTTGCACAGAAATCTCAATTTTGTGAGATTGTTTCCCCGTTGATGAGTCACTTCCAACCCAACATTTACATTGCCATAATGTTCATTGGACATTTTCAGAAAAAAAGAAGCAGCATAGTAAGATGGTCCTTACTTCAAATTTACTATAACCTTTTCCCTTAACATATTGGGATACGCTATTGCTATTTTTTACTTAGTTTTTGTCATTCCACCTTTCAACATCACATGTATTTTTTAACAACATTATTATTATTATTACTATTATTATAGTGATTGGTTTTGCATTTTTTTCTTTTACCCAAGATAGTCAGAAAGCTTGCTTTTAGAAGGGTGGGTCTTGTCATCGTGGGGTACCAGAGTAATGAGCGACCTAGAAGTCATACTTTTTACCTTTGAGGCTTATTGTGGACTCACATCTTGCTGCATCTGAGCTTTAAAGCCCTAGCACAGCTTGAGATCCTGAGGCAACCTCGCTTCATTCATTTCACAGCTCAGAAAGATGATGTAGGATCATAAAATCTTGTGGTAAGACACATTCAAAATGTATAAAAATGCATATTTATGTATAAAATCAAATCCTGCATGATATTATCTTTCATTTAATTTTAGCTTTAATCTTTTTCTTTGCATTTTCCATTTTAACAAACCTGTTGAGGGAAAGGGTTCTGATAACATGTCTCATGGCTAATTTTTGTCATCATTTTCTTATATCCGACTAATCTATGCAGAACATGGTGGAACCAAGACGTGGAATTTCTTAAAGTATTTTTTATTTTATGAAATGTATGTTACTGAAAGAGATTTTCTATTTTTTTATTCACTATTGTAAAGTAAAATTAGTTTTCTTCGTACTTTCTCATTATCGTAAAAAGTTGGAAGCTGCTGCACAGATTGTATTAATCACATGGCAAGAGTATTTATTTTTATTTATTTATTTTGCAGTTTGGTCTTTAAAAATCGCTCTCTTATTAAGTTCTTTTTTTCAGCATTGTTTTTTATTTTTCTTTTCTAGACACATTTTTTTAGATCCATTTCGATCATCATTTGATCTATTTTCCCATTGATCTTTGAAAATACTTGAGTACTACTTGGTTTTGGCCTAAAAAAAATAGTTTTCTAGGATATAGTTTTTGTACAGCGACAATAGTTCATTAGAAATTCTCCACTGAATTTTAAGTGGGACTGTTAGCACGGAGCAATCCTGCCTCTCTTCCCCTCCCTGTTGCTGAGAGATCTCTGTTTACATGAGCTCTCATTAGTTGACAGCTCATTGAAGTGATTCTTTAATTTTTTGTTGGTGTTGTTGCTGTGATAAATTATTCACGTTTGTTACACAATTCCGTATTTGTTTTGTAAGCTATTGAAAAGCAGGTAGTCTGTTCAATTATCCAGTGACTTCCCATAGGATCACAGCGGTGACGCCTCCAGAAAAGAGGGAAGTAATGTCAGCCTGAACAGCTTAATGTGGCTACATCTCTGAATCAGGACATTTGATTTTAATGTCATGGCTTCTGGAATAGCCTGTTGAGAGGATACAAAAAGTCTTCTCTATTAGCAAAGAGCCTGCAACAGTGACAGCCTGCTCAGAGTGTTTACAACAAGTCCTAACAGAGAAAGAGCAGAAATACAAAGGAAGCATAACAGAGAGGGATTAGGTGCAACCAAAAAGTGGACTTCTTTTTATCCCTCTTTTTCAAAAGAAGCCGCTGGTCTCTGATGTAAAAATGTCTACTTTTTAAGGCTACATTTCCCATCTTTTTCAGAACAGCACTTCTATTAGATTGATCTTTAACTGTTGTACTGTATAGTTATCTTTTCATTTGTTTTAAGTTATCTTTTTAGTTAATGAGTATAAAAAAACTATAATCTTGAAATAGATATCTTGGGTTAGTTTTTGAATACATGCAAGTTAAACAGCAAATGCACTGATGTGTTCCTCGATTTAATTTTGCTCCTTTGATCACTGTGGCCCAGTTGATGTCGGCTTGACGTCAAAATTGAGTCTATATTTGATCCAATTAGTGGAAAAGGTTATTTTAACTTTTGTTTTCATACCATCGTTTTATTGTGCGAAATACATGAACAGTAGAAATGCAATCTCACATGAAAAAAACAAAATAAAGAATGCTGGGTAATAAAGTTGACATTCATTTGATATCAATTCGATGGATACTTGTAGATTTAATATCAGATTGATTTCCATGCTTCGTCTGTTTCCGAAGAATTTAGGCTTAATTAATTTAGACTTAATTCTATCTCAGCATGTGGCTTAAAATTATATTTGATGTTTTCTTTTCAATTCAAACTGAATTAGAATGGACCCTATAATTCAACACTGCTGCATATCCAAGAAGTGAGTCTAGAAATATTCCGGATGTACCAAGTGGACAATTGATGTTGGAATGACGTATCAGATCTCCCAACACATATGTTTATTGCTACAAAAACACATTTGATTTAGATGAAAATACTTTCACCTAACCATCCAATGTTCTAACCCACCAATGTTCACCCAATAAATGTTTTTTTTAGTATAGATATTTAAAAAAAAACTTTTTGTTGTATGTTTTATACCTGCTATTATTTCTAATATTTTTTTGATCCAAATGTAAACTTCACATGACATCAAAAATGGAAATATCATGATGTCAAATTGACATTGAAGTTTTGACATCATATTTATTTGGACATTAAGCTTGTTTTTAACCACAATTTGATGTTGAGCTTTGATACTGATTTGATGTTATTTTAACATCAATTGTCCACTGGGATGTGGACTGCAATGGCTATTAGCAATTATTAAATAGTTCAAAATGTTTAAAAAAATTTAATATTTAAAATATGTGTACACAAACCTGTAAGAATAAACATGTCATGTCACCAGATGCCCAATCTAAATAAATGTTGTCAGACTTAAACCATTACCAAAACACTCTTCATCATTTCCTTTATGGCTAATTCGGCATTAATAAAAATATACGTTAGTTTCACAATGACAAGAACAAGTCTCTGGAAATGAGATTTGCATGTTTACACTAACTGAGCTGTTCTTTCATGACGCTCAACCAGATTCAACATTGAATGTATAATGAAGCAGCAAAATCTCAGCAGACACGATGCATGTGGATGTGTGTGGTGTGAGAGTGCCTCATTTCAGCAGCAAGAGCTGCATTTGTCTGCCACCGTTCTGAATTTCCACCGTCTCCTGATGCTGGTTTAATAATAAGGACTGACACAAGCACACAGACCATAATCCCCATTGATTAGAAATGTCTCCATTCTACTCAGGCTGTCTCTTTTTCTACCCAACCCAACGACCCACTAATTTGTCTTCACCTTCATTTACCCACACGTTTAACCTGTCTCGGTTGTAACAAAAACAAATTAGGATACATTTGTTAATTCAGTTGGAGTATATTAAAAAAAAACTTTCATTAAGAGTTTATTTATTAGGTAATCTGTTTATTACATAGAACAAAATGTTTTTTTATTCTTTTCAGGAATGCATCTCTCATTTCCATGTTAGTATCAGTATAAGATGCAGTCCTATTAAAACAACCGTAAAATATTTAGCATTTTTCAAATAATTTGTACTACAAAAACCTGCACCTCCCTGCTATTAACGTTGGTCTATATGTCAACTAAAGAAAATTCAGATTGATTGCAGGAAATCCTTTGACAGAAAAAATATGAATGTGCATGTTTTCTGACAGTGTTTTAATTTTTTTTGTAATCAACAAGAAAAATAAAAATATAAGTTTTATCTTTTTTGATTCCTGTTTTTTTTGTCTTTATTTGTGTTTATAAACTGAAATTCAATTTTTTTGCTGCTTTTTAGTCTTTAAGTTTTGCCCATTCCATTAAAGACTCACTGCGATAAAAAATATGTTTTTAACGTGCTCTTGTGGCATTTTTTGTCATGATGGAGGAAATCTATAAATAAAATAAGCTAAGATTTCTATTTCTTTGTTCAAATCATTGTTGATCAGGTGCAGGCAAAAAAATACTCTTTGATTGTATCTGCGATGTAGAAAATGTGCTGGACCAAAAGCTCCGAACCATTTTGATCCATTCATGTGTGGATGACTAGATCCATGACTGTCTTCGTTTCTCGTCTGAACTGGCACTTTGCTCCAATATTGCTCTACGTTTTTGTTGCATCGCTAATTTTAGGTTGGGGGTGTGAGGGCTGTAAGCTAGCGGGGTTTGCCTGCACCAATAGTTCTGCCCACAATTTCAAATGAACAACTGCTGCTCTGCAGAAACCATGTTCCAGAAAGCGACACCATTTAAATATTACTAAATCACAGTTAAAATGCACTGGGAAAGCTTTTACAGTAGATCAAAAGATGATCGGAGTGTGAGTTTACGGCATGAACAAACTAAACAAAATGAATCTTTGAATTATTTAACAACATTTAAATATTATTTAGTGCTTCCAGTAAACATGGATTTCATTGATTCAAAAATTATTGCAACATGAGAAAACCTTAAATCAAAATGTGTCTGATAACTGACTGTGGAAGGTCTGATTTATAAAAGATGAAGAAAAACATGAAGCTTTTGATGCACATTAAAAACAATGCTATTAGTACTACATGTCTATTGAAAGTGTAGTGACGGTGATGATCAAATAGATGCTAATTGATTTGAGCATCAACCAACACGTTTTTTTTCTAACTTAAGCTAGCAGAACATTCTTTAGAATATGGTCTTATCCACAATTCTTCAGTTTATTGTTTATTGTGCTTCTTTTATGCTCAACTGACTAAATTGCCTAAACTCAGTTTTAGTTATACGATAACATCTTTATTTTTTGTCCTTTTTAATCCCTGGTTTTTTAATACTATTCTTGTTTCAGTTTACTAACCCATACAGCTCTTAAGTTTGCAATGAAAGCAGCCAGGAATGGCAGCATACACTTCTGTTTAAAGTGCACCGTAACAATAGGTCTGCCTTTAAATTGCTGTTCTCATCCTTCAACACGTCCTGTGTTTGTTCATGCAGACCGCGGTGTGTGTGTGCCTGGTGATGTTAGTGTGAATGAAAAACCATCACATGACCCTCAGCTGACAATCCATTTGTGTTCCTATTAGAAAAGGTGGTTATGGTGATGAATTCTTACATGTAAATTAGCCCAAGATGATCACTAATTGTCTGATTAGATGTGCTTCAGGTTGATAGAAACACAATAAGCTTGTGCACATAAAGTAGTCATTAAGGGACATTAGACCATTAAATTGAACATTACACTGTAGCTAGAGGGAAAGGAATATGGATGTTCATTAATGCATCCTGACATGAAGGTGCAGCTTTTGTTTGTGTGCAAGCTCAGTACCTTTTTCCTCTCCACCCAGCCTCTCTGTGCGACTCTGCACCTGCCCAAGAGACAGGAAACATTTAATCAGCATTACGATAATTACACATTTAGACAGTTTTCTAGTGAGTAAACTATTTTCAGAAAAATCATTTGAAATGCAAACAGTGTAAGCAGTTCCCATACTCCAGATCATTTGAATAGAGGTGTGTAAAAGCAAAAGACAAGTCCTTTCTAACTCTTTCAGATTGCCATTGTCCACAAGCTAAATTAGCAGTGTAATTCAGCATTAAAATTCACAAAGCAAACAAGCTCCACTTCCATGTTCACAATTTAAGCTGGCAAATATTTCCTACACCCAAACAAAAGCTGGCACAGTGTTCAAAGGTGTGTGCATGTACACCTTTCCCTGCTGAGAAAGAACAAGAGCTCCTCTTTTAACATGGAATGCAGAAAAAATGTGCTCATTTGTTTTCCTCATCTTCTGTGCTGTTGGGATTTTTTGGGTTAAACTCACCTCCCGAGGCACTCAAATACACACACTGGCGCCCACGCAAACACAAACAGGACCCCAATTTTTGCTCCTGCTCATGTCTCTTATCATCTTATCTCACAGAGATAAAATGATAAGCTTTGCTGGCCGGTTTGACTTCCGCTCACAGGAATTGCAAATTCTCAGAAAACAGTGTCATTTTCACTTGGCTGTGTTCCAGCAACAATGGTTGATTAAATCAACAAAGGAAATAGGCTCCGGTATCTGTTCTTCAAACATGCTCAGAGAGGGAGAAGCTCCTCTCCATCTGTCCCCTTCATATGGGAAATCAACATGCACATTTAAAACATTTACATGTTTTTGAAAAACAACTTATTTCATTGTGACAAGTTCAAATGCTCTTTAAAGCATATGACCTTTAAACTAGCATTTCCTCCAAAATAAACAACTTTACTCTGATGCCACTAAAGCAAAGAATGTATCTACAATTAACAAAAATATAAACCCAATTCTTTTGTTTTTGCTCCCATTTGTCATGAGAGAAGCCCAAAGATTTGAAACATTTTCTACAACCACAAAATAATCATTTCTCTCAAATGTTCACAAATTGGTCTAAATCTGTGATTGTGAGAACTTCTCCTTTGCTGATTTAATCCATCCCACCTCACAGGTGTGCCCTATCAATATGCTAATTAGACAGCATGATTATTGCACAGGTGTGCCTTAGACTCGCCACAATAAAAGGCCGCTCTGAAACACACCATTTTGTTTTATTGGAAGGGTCTGGAGATTCAGAAAACGTGTCAGTGTTCTGGTCATCCAAGAACTGGGACCTTTCTGTGTGGAGTTTGCATCTTCTCCCTGTGCATTCATGGGTTTTCTCCGAGGACTCTGGCTTCTTCCTCAGCCCAAAATATGCTTAATAAGTGATTTGATGACTTCAAATTGTCCCTAGTTGTGAATGTGTGTGTGGTTGGGTGTGTGATTGTGGATATGCAACCGATTGGTCAGACTGTCCGGGGTGTACCCTGCCTTCCCCCAACAGTGTCCGGGTCAGGCTTCGGCAGCCTGGGACCCCGCAAGGAAAAAGCAGGTTCAGAATATGGAATTATGGATGTTATTTTGTGCTTACAGAATTTTTTTTTTCAGATTCTTGAATTCATCTCATGACAAATGAGAGCAAAACCATAAGTGTTGTGTTCATATTTTTTGTTCAGTGTAGTAAAAAAAACGTAACTAATATATACCTTTTATTCTAAGGTACTGTAGTTAAAAATGTATACTTTTACTCTAAAGGAGTGATTGATATGAATTATTCATTTTAAAAATTATCCATTTTAACCTTGATTTAAAAAGTTCTTCTGCATGACATCTAATCTTATAAAGAAGACAAAAAGTTACTTTTTTCCCAATTTTCTCTAAAGAACAGAATTTTTTTTCTAGTTCTGTCCTTGCCTGACAGAGGTAAGGGTACGCCCAAACAACAGCAACTTAAGATCAACACAACTGAACCGACACAGTGAAAGGAAAAATACTGTGATCATAGACAGTGATTGGGAATAGAAAGTCGTGCACTCTGTGGATCAGTTTAGTCATTCCAGAAAGATTCATCACTTACATGAAAAGACTGGTGTGACAGCTTAGAAGCTCAAGGGCATTTTAGCTGTTTCTGACATAAAAGCACAGTTTGAAGTCAAATATTTGAGACCTGAACTGCTATGTTGATGAAAAAGTTATGGTGGAAAAACAATATGCAAGAGCATCATGTTTTTTAACTTCAATCCAACATGAAAATGTGTTCTAATTGTAAACAGATATAACCTGTATGGCCTGGCCATGACTTTTATTTAATTAAGTGATTAATAATTCATAAATGTTGAAATTGACTTTAGGGTTTGTTTCATTTTACCTGTTGTATGACCTTCCCATTTTGAGATTTTGTTTCCCCTGAATTTAAAGCAAAACTCCCATTAGTCAGGCATGCCCAACTTTACTCACAATATAAAATCCCACCCTTGGACAGATTAAAAAAGATACAGGTCTTTCTTCTCTTTTTGACAATAACTGTTTGTGAAAACACTCATACTAACTAGGCGACTTATCAAAAAACAACATCAAGGATAGCTCAGATTCACAGTCATGGACTTTTGGAAACCTGTCTATTCCAAACCTCCAAATCATTTCCTCATAAATATTTAATCATACACCTCAATGTTGAATGCAGAATGCATTCAGACACACTCATCACCACACAAAAGGATGCTTGCTCGATTTACATTATTTTTGATGTCTAACTGTGAGAGAAAAACATTCAGGAAAATAGTTTGTGTGCTTAGAATGCAGATATTATTACACTCCTGCTGTTTATTTTCTGGAGAGAACCTGTGAAAATTTTCTGAACTACAAAAAAGAAAAAGAATAATAGACATATGAATAACAAAATTAAAGATGTCTGAGAAAGGAAGAAGATTGTTGAAAATACATGTGTGTTTAAAATCTACCAGCAGTTGGTTGCTAGTAGAAAGCTTGAATAAAGCTTAGGAAAACATTATTTTAAGAAAAAAAAAGGAATAGACATTCATGTAAAGTCACATTTACTTTTATTTACTTAAATTTGTATTTTTAAGAAAAATGAAAGCAAAGTTGAGGTAAATGTTGAACCATTTTACATTATAGTCCCACTTCAATCATCTTTTGATCTATTGGTGGCCTTTTAGTTAGGATTATCCAGTTTTTAGCCCAAACAAATGGTGTTGCTTTTTTGGAGCTACATTGTGCAGAGTGGCAGTAGCTCATTAGAAACTCACCACTGAGTGGTGGGCGAGATTGTTGGTGCAGAAGTAAGCCCCCGCTGATATCCCATCATCCCTGTGTTTGCACTCTCTTACGCTAGCTTATAGCGCTGCAAAACCCCAGCCTAACATTTGCAGTGCAACAAAAATGTCGGGCAATGTCGGAGCTATTTAACAGTTTGAGCCAAATGCCAAATGCTCAGACAAGCGAAGTGAAGACGTTAATGGATCTATTTGTCTGCAAGTGAGTGTATCAGATATTGGAGACTTTGTCCTGCCCATTTTAGTGTCTAAGCCACAACTGAGAGCTTTTTTAAACAGCATCTTTAGTCTACTCCCGATTCATCCCAATTTGAAAAAGACATACTAAGAAACTTAGTTTTAATCTTAAATATGTTTTATACTGTGTCCTCTTTCATAAGAGAAATGCTGCAAGAACATGGGAAAAACAGCAAATGAAAGCCAAAAGGTATACAACAACAGTAGGTACTGCAATGTCTAAAGAAAACTACATTTTAAAGAACTATGCTAGGGTGGTTTCTTTATGTGTTAAATAATTTGATATTTCCTAAAGTGCCCAAAGAAAATGTTCACTTCCTTCATTTTCCTTCGGTTATTTAACACAAGTTATGAACACAATATTTATATTATATCATGCTCTAACTTGCTGTTTTCAAGCCTTTATTATTTCTTATGTCAAAGCTGCAAACTATGCAAAGTTTGGTGCATCAGTCACCTAAGCATGTTTAGATTCAAGGTGAGAACAAAGATGAAACTCTGCATAAACATGAGTGAGCACACAGAGGAACAAACATCCACATGGATTATGTAATCTGCATAACAAATATTTGAGTGCTAGGAGAAATGTGCACCACCTCTCAGGTAATATTGGAAAGAGCCTGTTTAAATACTAATTTATAACAAGTAATGTAACTGTCTGCATCATTTTCTGTATATAATTAGAATCTCAAATAAATTAGATGAAAAGACTTGAGAAATACTGAAGTGCAATACAAAGAACCAAAGGTAATTTACCTGCTGTAGTCCAAACCCTCAACACAAGCTACCAACATAAATCATATCGGCTTATTGAATTTGGAAAGTATGAAATATCTCAGATGATAGATAGTTGGTATTTGAGTGGGGTGGCACACAGCCATTAGTAAATTCTTGGGTCTGTGTGTGCGTGGTCTCTGTCAGATAAGAGAGAGTGAGTGAGGAACAGGTTGAGAGACATCCTGTGCTCATCTTTCTTTCTCTAAAGCGCACTTCACCATCAAAAACGCACACACGCCGCTGCACTACACAGCCTGTTCAGGTATTGCGTGAATCAGACTTGGCTCTACCAGAGATGTATTTATCTGTTTTATTTTTAACCAATCCCATTTCTGTTGTGTTGATGCAGCAGATGGATTTCGTCACCTGAAGCACCAAAAACTGCCCTTTCCCATCTTTTTATTAAGAAAAAATTTGTTTTAGGCCAAATCAGAATTATTTCCCTACCACTACAATTCCTCCATATTGCCCCAATTGTTGGGGCATTTGGAGCTTTAACAGTGTCTGAACGTGTTTTTTTAAAGGGGGGGCGGTAGCGACTCAAGGCTGGATATCCCATCACCGATAGGGTTAACCAGGTCGCGCTTGTGACACATTTCTTCATGTAGGTGTTATCTGTAATGTAAGTAATTACTTTTTGTTTTATCGTTACTTTGAAAACCAATGTTATTTATTTAACTGATCGCTGGCAGCTATGTGCTAACGTAGATGAGCAGCGACTATTCAATCATTGAGTGGTAGTATCATTCGGATTTCAAGACTTTTCATATCTTTTTCATATCTCTCCACTTGGAGGGACAAATGTAGGGGTAGAGAAAATCTGGTAGGAGTAGGAAATGAATTTGGATTCGGCCTTAGACTATGCCTTTCTTGAAAGCTTGGATAGGCTCCAGCAACTCCCTGACAAGCAAGGAACAAGCAAGTTTAGAAACTGGATGAATGGAGTGGTCTCTTTGGAAAAATGCAAAAGTGTTAAATGCATCATAAAGAAAGTTTCATCAAAGGACCTTCAAGAGTGTTTGAGCAGGAAAAGGCTTTTAGTTTTATGAATTTTGACAAAGCAATGTGAGAAAAAGGATATAAAAACACAAAAGGGGACCATATATTGCTGTGACCGTGTGATCAAGAAAAACCAGAAAGAGAACAAAGGAGCAACATTTAGTTACTTAAGCTCAATTTAGTGTTATAAAATGACTTACTAAAACAAAACAATACAAAATGTAAAGAAATTAAAGAAATTGTCATTGGAAATGAGATAATTTGCTTTACAACAATGTTTCGTAAAACTTTTAGGAAACTAAAACTTCTGATTTATATGATCTGTGAAAGATAGAGATCCTTCAAATTGACTAAACACTGAAGCCATTTTTTATTGTGTCACTTTTCAAAATTTAAAACAGTTTTGCTAAGTGATTAGCAGATTACAGATGAATGTATTGTTTTACATGATTTATTGTTCAAATGTATGTTCTATATAACTTCCCTTCATAAAGATGCATTCTAGAATATAAACAAAGACCAACGGGCTGAAATGTAGCAATGATCTGTTATTATTATCATTTTACATTTTATTTTAGTAATTTAATTTATTACAAAACCATCACAAAAATAATGTGTAAGTTCTGTCGGGACAAAGGATGATTAATAAAGTTGCCTTCAAAGAGTTCAAGTACATTTTTTATTCTTTTCAACTTTCCTTACATGAACGAGCTAAACTTTTAATTAAATTTGATTGGTATCTCTCTGCTGCATCCTGCAAAAGAGCGTGTGAAATATTCATTTTAATTTAAAAAGTGGCTTTGTTTCACACCAAACTCAGGGCTGTTCTATTTCTTTATCTCTTCTTTTTGCTCAAAAGTCCTTTTATATCCCAGACTTACAGGCAAAGGTCAAAATGTTTTTATTTTACCACATCACACAAACTCAGATGCAGCAGCTTTTTGTGGAGATATGAAACATCAGATAAAGAATGTCAGTGATCTTTTGCAGTCATATGATCAAATAAAAGGTTTTCTCACTTTATTATCACTGGAGAGATGGTAACAAGCTCAAACATGAACATTTCTTATCCTTAAAAAAGAACCCCATCAACCCAAGAAAACAAAGTGCTAAATTAATCTTTATTTATTAAGACATTTACCACAAAACAGAACGGGTTCATAAGCAATAGTCAAATGTGTTTTTGGTTGGAGATTTCCTTGTCAATATTGCTGCTCAGCAATTCATCCGTTCATTTTGTGCTCATTTCTACATACCCCATTGTACCATTTTTATGCTGGTTTTAGCATTTCATCTTGACATTTCCTACATCTAATTAATGCATTCTGTCACTCTCAGTAAGTGTAGTGTGCAATATTGTAATTGAATGTCAAATGATAAAATATTACTGCACAGACTGTCGTTATGTACAATGTCATTCAAATTGGAAAGTCCAGGGTTACCCGTAAATGAGCAAAACGGTTAAAAAAAAAACTCAAAACACGAAGGCAGTGCTCCTTTTGCTTGTTGCTGAAGAAATGTGGCTGTGTAACATGCTCGACTTTTGAAAAGAACAGTCTAAAAAAAAGGTTAATATCTGAGGTAAAAAATAATAAAATAAGCCACAATGAGGTTTTGAAACTTAATGGTAGAACGTTTTAAACACTTTACAACATTTGCGAGTAATTTACTGGATGTTCTACCTTTAAATATAAAGCAGCCATTAAAATACCAAAAAAAAGAAACTTAAAGGGATACAAAACTCAAAATGTTGTACTCTACTTCACTCTTTTCAAAAACAACACAATGAATTTAATTCTCCGAAATTCTCTTGAAAACACAACCTTTGTAAAAGACCTCCCGCCTGCTTTAGGGGAAGCTTCCAGCTGCCCTGCTCGGCTTTGACAGGTGGAGGTGTGGTTTGACACAGATGCTGATCAGAGTACATAATAAGTTCAATACCTGTAACATTGTGTGTGGCAGTTGCAGTTTGAGCCTGTGGTGCTTTTATGGCAAATGTATTAACAACATAACACAAGAGGTCAGTAATAAGCAACTTCAAAACAAGATTAAAAGCAGTCCAACAATCGCTGCAAGCAAGTGATTATTTAACAAGTATGCTCCTGCATAAACTGTTGTTGAACCTTGAAAGCTACAATTGCATTTATGACTTGATGCATTTGTTGTTACATTTCATCATTGCCAAGCAGACAAATTAAGAGCTTTCACGTGCTGTGTACTTCTGTGATTACGAAATTATTGTCAGTTAACTTTGCTAATCACAAAAATATAGTCAGAAGGATGTTGCATCATAAATGCATCACTGTTTTTCACGTTTTCAAAATTTCCATTTTTTTTGGTTCTAGAAATAAGGTAGTTGCTTAAATATTTCCTATCTGGTCTAAATGGGTTTAAAGTCTCACTCAAATCATCTTTTAAACTATTTTAAATGTGTTCCCAGGGCTCTTTTATTTATGATTATGCTGGTTTCAACAAAAATCCAAAAACGTGTGTCTTTTTCTATGGCACACTTTCATCAAAGTTCAATAGATTCGCCTTTGCAGAAGTAATCCTTCCCTAATTTCCTATCATCCCTTTGTTTGAACTTTCTCCCAGTAGCTGAGCTCCTCACACCCCCAACTTAACATTACCAGTGTAACAAAAATGGCGAGCAATATCGGAGCTATTCAGCCGCACAGTTTTGAGCCAAATGCCAGCTCGGACGAGGAAAATTAAGACAAATATGGATCATCTAGTCCTTTACTAATGGATGCATCGGAATGGAGTGGAGCAGGACGCACTGACTGTAGCACCCATGTCACTGCTACTAACTTTTTCCAACAGCATTTTTTTTTTCATCAGCTCCTGATTCTCAATTATTTGAATAAAGAAATACTCATAAATGTAATTTTAATCTTAATTGTCTTCACTTATGTCCTCCATCGTGACAAAAATGCTGCAAAACATTGGTGAACACTGGCACACTCTCACCATTTTAAGACAGCCCAGCACTTGTAGCGGAGCCCACAGAGGTTAGCGCTGCAGGTCTGACCACAGATATCTTTGTGAAGGGAGCGTGAGAGAAAGGAATGGAATCTCTGTCTATTGAATCTGCTACAGTGAGAACTTTTTCATCGATGCAGTTCTTTTAAGGAAGCCTTGGCATTGCTGTACACTTGAAGGAAAAGACTATTTTAAACTTCCAAAGGATTAAATTCCATAAAAACGTCACAGAAAAACTCCAAGTCATACTGTATGCTAAGACACAAAAGAGCAAAATTATAAAAAAAAGTAAATATCTGGGGAAACAAAAGACTAAAAAGCTGTTATAGAACCCAACATTCACTCAAAGCAGGATAACTTTTGAAAAAATAATGTTTTTAAGGGGAGAAAAAAAAAAAAAAAAAAAAAAAAAAAAAAAAACAAGAACACAAGAAAGAAACACTTTTTTTTCTTCAAATTATAACAGCGTTTTTGCCTGAATACACATGAATGTTAAGTAGCTACAAATCCATCAAGTCATTGAAATTGAAGATAGAAAAGAGCAAATTATATAATTACAAAAACACAGCCTAAGATAATATAATGCATTTATTCTCCCTTGGCGGTGAAATTTCCATCAGTACAACAGTTCTGTTGTTCTCAGATGGGGTATAATTTTTTTTCTGAAACTAATTAGAGAATATAATTGGTGGTTGTTGTTTCTGTATAGACAGTGTGCAGCAAAGCAGGGACTTTTAAAAACCTGATGGAAATTTTATAAGGCTCGACTGTGTCAAGTTTCTTCATGTACTTTCAAATCTGTAGCAAACAGTTAAATACCAATAACTCAGATCCTGCCGCTCTTTGATCAGATCATATTTATCTTGTCAGCCATGAAAAAAAATTGGTTTTTTGCAACCAATCTCCAGAGCCTAATGATGCCTGACTTAAGTAAGGTATCTGGATCACTGGTTTCTCCATCTTCTTCAGATTTTCTCTTTACTTTTGGTTTAAAACACAGTTGACAAGAATCCATGCATGCAACTTATTCATTCAGCAACTAACCGAGACAAAAAGAGGAGGCACAAATCCACATTTGAGTAGAAATAATGTCAAATCACATCAGTTTTACTTTTGGATTCAGCTAAGTTCTCTAAAATAACCCATTTACTTTGCTTATTTTAACCATCCAAAAATATGCTGTAGGTACTGCGGAATTATTATCAAAAAAACATTAATCTCAAGATAAAAATCAGGGTTTTTGTTCAGGAAGAGAGATCATGCATGATTCTATTTTTGTCTTTGTAATACAATTTTTAAAAATGTATGGCATTCATTAAACATTATTGTTTTTAAGAAGCATTAAATGAGGTTTCATGTCTCAGCTGCATTTTCTTTTTTCTTTCTTTTAGAGTATTTTCCAGTTCCATTTCTCTTTAAAGTTTTTGTGTTCAAGATTGATATCTGTTGTGAGTCATGTCTGCTGTTGAAGATTGTTGTCAGTCAGGCACAAAAATAGGAGGCGAAGCCTGTTTTTTTATGATTTTTATTTTAGAATTGTAATAAAAAACCTAGATATGCATTTTTAAGAGACACGTTAGTAAAACACAAATAATGATCCTTTAAATTGCAAAATTATAAAAACAAAAGGAAAAAAAAAAACTATATGGAGTTATAATTCTTGTTAAAACCACTGAAACAGAAAATAACAAGAAGATAACAAATGTGAAGCAGATTACAAAATACTGAGGCGGTGCAAAGTTTTATCAATAAAGTTAGGAGGCGGTAAGAATCACACTACAACAGAAATTATTATGGATAGCTTGTGCTCACATCTGTCCACTCAAAGTGCATCAATGAAAATCCTGCAAAGATTGTGTGCGATCTTATACACGGCTTTATCTAAAAATGAATCAAGCAACAACATAAACTCTGAAAGTGTCTGAACGTCATTCCAAAGAAAGAAAGACGTGTTTGTAAATGTCTGTGTGTTGCAATTGTTTCCCTTAAATGATAAACTTCCTAATAACTTAAAGAGATGTCTCTGCCTGCTTATGAGCTAAGCTGCATTTGAAAAATCAGAAGGGGCTTTGAAGAAAGTGTTTCTATTACTTTGCTTATCCAAGCAAAACAAGAGAATCAACTTGGCATGTTTTATTTGATCTTGGAGGCCTTCTTGGACATTTAGCAATCATCTGCATGAATACAGATTCATATATTCAGCCTGTAAACCATAACAGATTTGATAAACTACATTATGATATGAGACTCACCTGCGCAGTTATTTTTCTTTTAAATACAAATACTTTAAAATGTATTTTAACAATTATTTCTCATTTGGTAGGAATTTTAAACCATCTAGGTATTTTAATTGGCTTCATAATATGTTTATATGGATAATTTTTTTTTTCAGAATTATTTTACAAAATGCACTTTAAAGATTCAAGCCCTTCATTATTCTTAGAAATGATGACTACCTTCTTTGTGTTTTTTGTCATAATATTTTTTTCTGCAAAAAAGAAATGAAAATAGTCTTTCTCAGATATTTTGATTTCTTCTTTTGCAACAAAACTTTTCATTATTGCCAAATAACTTTTCACTCTTCACATTGTGTGCACAGAGAAAGTAACAGACAATCCCAAGCACACTATGTGATCCAATTAAATTTCATGTTTTGTCTCAATTATGTTCATTAGTTAGTTTCAGTAGCATCTACAATGATCATCAGTGCTCATATATTCATTGGTTCATGACCATGTTTTTTTAAAGATGCTGTGTTACTAAAAATACAGAGTCAACATCCAGGGCAGAGACAACTATATGGGGAAAAAATAAGACAAATAATAATAATAATGATTATATATTCAAGGTAACTTAGCTGTAAAAGCACACTGCAACCCACATTTTGGGCAAATATTCCTACATTGTCTTTAAGATCTTTTTTTCTGAGAGTGTGCAATTAAATCTCATCAACATATAAAACAATTTACAAACCAGCCCTTTAGAAATGATCATTGTGGTACAAAAATTGTACAGTCGTTCCATTCAGTACAATGGTTACTGTGTTAGCAACAGTGGATAAATGGCTCCTTCTTACTCAAATCACTACGGTAACCCAGAATAATTTGCTAAGCAGCCCCAGCAGAGGGAATTGGGGCCTGAATGTTCCCCTTGACCACTCTTTTATTGTCTGCAACCTGCAGTGTGAAAGTACAGTGTACATTTGCAAACTGATCTTTAAGCTACATCCCCATTTGCTGTCATATAAACCTACTGCAAGCACTTAGCTGTGCTTTTTTTTTCTTAGTTGGCATCCAATCTTAGATTGATTTAACATTTATTATCACTTTCATTCAATTTAGTGCCATTTTACAAAAGTAGAATTAACCCTCAGGTCAAAAAACAAGACTCTAAATTCAGATAATCAAGGCTGAAGTATATCAAGAGCTGGCTTTAAGAGAACGGCACTTACTGAAAAAAAATATGTTCAAATATGTAGGCTGAACTGGTGGGAGCTTGACATAAAACTATTATATTATATAAGAGTAAATTGTTTCTCTTGTAATAAATATGCATGAATTATTTTTTTCTAGAAGCACCTTAGCTAACAGCAAAATAACAAAAGAAATGTGTAGAAAAAAAAGGCTCCAGTTCAAATTTTATGGCTCAGATTAAATCCTTGATACATTTTGCATGGAGATGGACAGTATGACACAAAGAGCTGACACACACACGCGCACACACACACACACACACAAACAAAACAAAAAAAAAACGCATTCTGAGGCTCAGTAAAATGGACGCAGTGTGACTGTTGAAACCTGCTTTCAACATTTTAACAATAAAAGGAGAGGCTGCTGTCAGCTCCTCACACCCTCTCAAGTGTCTGCTGCTGCAACAACAAAAGCATCACACAAAAAATAGCAAGTATTGTGTGTGTATATGATTAGGGGGTGATCAACAATGACAAATTCACAGTAGAGTTCTAAGAAAATAACGGCTTTTCCACAAACTTTTCATAAACTTTCCACAAACCCTAAAACTAATCTGTGATTAATTTAATTTAACCCCACAAATGACAATGCATGTGACCACAAGTGAGCTGTTAACAACACAATGACTTTAATCCGGAATATTCAATTAAACCTTTTAATAACTCCATTTAAGAATGAGCACCTCTGTGCACTAAAAATGACAACCTCCTGTGTTCTGTGCTTCATGATTTACGGCTTAAATGAATCAATACTACATTCATTTGTTTAAGCTGTACTTTTAATAATTACGTTTTTCCTTAGAAATAAGTGGCAAAAATGTTCAAATATTTTTTTTTCTTCTGAAACCTTTTATCAGAGAGAAGGAGATGAACTGCAAAGTGAGGCAGTAAATAAAACAACAAATCAGAGCTTCCTCTGAATTAAAACTGTGAATGGTTTAAACTAGATAATGAGAGCCTCTTAACACTTAAGCAGTAAAGCAAGTAATTGGTTTTTCATGGACTCAGAGTTTGAATTTGCATCACGTGGTGAGACTAACAAAATCCAATCACACGGATAGCAATTAAACTCTTCAGTGAACTTCTGACATGGTTCAGTTCCAAGGTAATCACAAAACTTCCTGTGATCCTTACATAATTTCCTTCAGGATGTGACTCATGTCCTCAGAATGTAAAATTGCCTTTGTTTGTCATACACATTTACTGTTGTCATCTTGTTGGTCAACAATTTTCAAGGCAGTTTAGTGATTAACTAAAATAAATGAGATAAAGCTTTTAAATAGATAAAATGCCACAAGCTTCCTGCTCCACCCAATATGGATGCATGTAAGTCGTTTTTTTTCCTCGTCTGAGCTGGCACATGGTTCAAATATGGCTGGATTGCTCCAACGGTCGCCATTTTTGTTGGATGGTTCCAATATTGGTTGCCATTTTTGTTGGACCGTTTGTTTATTTATTTTGTTTCATGTACACATTTGAACTGAAACTTGAGAATAAGCCTCTCAAGATGCAACATCTTGTTTTCAAGAGGGTCCTCTAAGAACAAAGTTATAAACACAAAAGACAGAGTAGAATAGGGACAAATTGAGAAATCAAGCATAAACAGTATAAAATAAAATAAAATAAAATAAAATAAAATAAAATAAAATAAAATAAAATAAAATAAAATAAAATAAAATTCAAATGAGCACAATTATAATAAGGAAAAAAAGCAAACCAAAAGACCGCATAGGAAATCAAATAAATGCTGGAATAAAGACATTGGGCAATCAATAAAATATTCTAAATTTTAAAACAAAGACAAGTGTGTTTAAGCTGAAATAACAGGAACTTCTTGCACAATGACAAAGATGTAATGGATAATTGAGATAAAGGAAGATTCTTGCAGTCATAAGGAGCTTTAACACTAAAATATTTTTTCCCAGATTGTTTTTTATGCCGCAAAACAATAGAAAAAAAACCTGGTTATAATGGCACAAATTATAAGTTGTGAACTGCAAGGCACTACAGGTTGACGTGGGGTTGTAATGGACTGTAAGCTAGAAGGAGAGAATGTAAACAACGGGATGATGGGAAATTAAGACACCCTCCCTCCGTGCCAACAGTTCCGTTCGCAACACAGGGAAATTTCTATTGAATTCCCACCGCTCTGAAGAAGCTGTGTCCTTGAAAACTACGAGGCTAAGAAAGAAAGTTTGGTTGGTTCTTGTGGCACAAATTAGGTTTGAGATCAATCTGTGACATTAGAATTGGACCAAAAAAAAAAGAAGAAGGGGAGCAAATATGTTGATAGCCTGCAGTTTGCACTTTTAATGCCAGTATAAGTCACTGCATGCCTAACTCCACATGCTGATCTACCCAAAAGCAAGAGCCGACTGCATTACAGGCTGGTCACAGTGAACGGTTGCTTCTAACAAGTTGCTGCTCCTCTCTGACCCATTTGTGCACTCTGAGTGTAAGTGTGGTTGTTTGTGTGTCCATGTGGATTTGAATTTGTCTACCTCTGCGTGTGCTCGTGTGAAAAACCTGTTTCCAACTGGAAAATGAAATCCGCTGCAGATTTTTTTTCCCTCTTTCCCAGCAAACCCTTCCTTTTATTACTTCACCTGCACTTACTTGAGCCACGGGGTGTGCTCCCATGCTGCAACTCTCAGACAAGCATCAGCAGCATCTATCTTACAGACAGAAGTGCTGAGTGGCTATTACTTATCAGCAGACCACATAAAAACCATGGCAATTAAAAGCTATTGAGCCATTCGACTTTGACTTCTTAAGAAGAAAAGAGGAAGTGAAAGGTAAGAGAAGAAAAGCAGAGTTGAGAGAAAGATAAACAGACCTGAACCATTTCTTTTCACCAGAGAGAAAGACCTTTTGTGCCAGCGGATTCGGATAAAGATGAAGGAATTAAAAAGAAGCTGTGAAAGTAAAAGATGAGTCCTAATTGTCACAAAATGTCTTTCTAAACAGCGGCGTAATCTCTTAGGTTCTTAATAGTTAGTTAAATATCATATTAAATCATACTGTTAGATCATTTCTAAAACCTACACGAAAAAAAATATTTTCATTACTTTGTGGAATCATTCTTGATCATAATCCTATAGTGAGTCTACAATAAAGCCTGCTCTCTCTTATTATTGCTTTCCTACACTCCAGGTGACATTACTACCATGTAATATTGGCTTCAAAAATGGCAGAGTGAATGTCAGCCAACAAACCAGAAGTTACATTATCAGAATACTCAACTTTATATGTCCTGTTAAAACGTCCACTCCAGCTGTGTAGTTTTTCTATTGTAAAGGTGTCAGCTTAGACAAGGAAAATTAAGTCGTTACTGGATTTTTTTTTTTTGTCTGCAAGTGGATGCTTCAAAATTGAAGCGGAGAAGGGAGACTTTTGCCCGTCCATGGCAGTTGCTGAACACGCAGAACAGATTTACCTGACAAAGGTGAACTGAAACCCAGACACTTCAATAGACTAAGGACAATAAACTGAAATGAAGACAGCTGTGGACCACAATGAACCTGAAACTGCTAGGACTGAATTGGGCAAGTCAGAATAACGTGACAAACAAAACTAAATCACAGAACACTCACAACTAGGAATAGACAGTAAAACCATTGACAGATATTCTCCGGGCTAACAACCTCTGAATGTCGCCAGTATGAAAATGAAGACTGAACTGTAATACAGTGAACCAACTCTGTTGTGCTCTTTATGATAATGTGGTGATTTTGTGGGACAACATAAGTTCAGAGTCTTGTTGAGTCTACACAGTTGCTATTTAAAACAACAGCACAATCAATGCACATTTTTGAGCTCTAATGAAATCAAAAACAAGGCAGACTATTTGACATGAGAGTCAATAGGAAAATGCTAGTTTCTGCCACCAGCCTCCAGTGGTCTTTTGTCCAATTTTGGTCAAATTTATTTTTCAATTATAGTCCAATTATGGAATATAAAGTGATGGATGAGTGAATTATTATTTTCAAAAACTGATCATCAAGAGTGAATCAAAGACATGGCTTCTTGGGTGAAAGTGCAGCGTACAAAAATTTAAAAACCACAACATGAAGAAAACTTACATTAAGTTTACAAATGATTGTCTTATTACTTGAAGCAAACAGACCCCCTACAGGGGATGTTTTGGAGGTTTATCCCCGAGGTTGACTCTGTGAACTTCTGATGTCTTTTGATGCATTTGTCTTTCTCTAACAAGGCTTCTTCAGGTTTTTTTTTTCACTCTGACACTTTGCCTTTCAGTTACTCTCTTTCCTTCTTGTTGAGAGTCTTCCTGTCTTTGTCACTTTCTCTTTGCTGACCAGACAGATATAGTGCAGTGTATTCAAGTGGAAATAAAGGACAGAGTCCTGCATTATTCAAAGTCTTCAAAGACAAGCATGCTGGGAACAATGACAAGCAGATTTCCAATTAAAATGGACTATATCCAGAACCAACAAAACTAGAGACTACAGCAATACATTTCCAACAGGAGTCCAAATGAGAACATGAAGCAAAGGGTGGACAAAGGAACATTTTTGTTAATAATATTATTCTCAGTCATATAATTTTTCCTCAGTGACCATCAATGTAGAAATAGAGGGTTTTGAGTTCTGTGTCAGCCAAACAAGTGACACCTTTGTGCTTTCTATACCCAGTACAGAGGAAGTTTCTGTGCCAGGAAGATGCCATGGGATCAGAAAACAAAACCAACATGACTAGTTTGGTAGCGAGCTACAATCCAGCAGAGATTTTCCAAATAAAACACTGAAAATGTCTAATTTAGAAATTTGTGTTACAGATTTTAAATCCTTCAGGTTTTTTAATAGGTTTTTAAACAAATAGAGAAAAAAAGAACAAAGAAAACAGTCAAGTTGCCTTTAAAAACACATGTGATATATGTGCTTAAATAAAAAAAGGCTTTAATGGCCTACTAAAGTCCTGAGGGGAAGATTTTGCAAAAAAAAAATGTTTTGCACTCCTTACATTACCTTCTAATGTGGTCTTTTTGACCATGAGCATAACAGTTTTGCTGCACAAACACTTTGCAAGTAGCTTTTAACAATCTGGATGTGCAAGAAAGCACACTAATTCGGCAGATCAATTTTTCTTGATCGGACTTCCTGGGCAAAGAAAGCATTTTTTTTTATCTCAATCAGCTCCTCAAACTCAGTTTTTACCTAAATCACAAAAGGACATAACACGAGTGGTTACAAATACATGCAGACTGACACAGATGTGACTTTACATGAAAAGACAGACTAATGTCAAGTGGAGACGTCCAGCTGCCATTTGCCCCCTGTTATTTAGCAACAAACATTAGAGGACGACTAAAAAATCAATGAGCATTTGCAACAGTCAATAGTTGGGTTCCTATGAGAAGCAATTAAAAAGGCATACATGCAGAGGCACCTCCTTCCTCCTCACTGCAGGGTCAAACCGCAGTCTTACACAACCAAGATCTGCAATTATTGTTGTTAAGATATAAAAAATACATTTGAGTTCAAAAATGGCTGCAGAAATCCTTTTCTTTTGAGAAGGTAACATTTTAACCGACATCGGGTTTTACAAAGCAGGGGTAAAATCTGGAGCAAAAAGTTGTTAGTGGAACTTTACGTGAGAATAGATTTTTGGCTTCTACAGGTATATGGATTTATGAGCTATATATAGGTCAAATCAATTAGGTAAAATAGGTAAAAAAAAGATTGTCTTAAAAATGACATTGTAATTGTTTAATCTACCAGGACCAAGCAGAGCTAAGCTTTTCCCCACCACAGTCACAAACTGACAGACAGATACTTGGGCATTAAAAGTCTCTTAGTGCTCAGCAAAATCCAGAACATGAAGTTTCCATGTGACAGCGGAGCTCTTATGTCTCACTTGGTGTGGTTGAATCACTGGGTTGCATAAACGCTTTAGCTGATTGTCTCCACCTTGATGGAGTGCTTCCTACGGCATGCTAGTAGTACTTCCAAGATAGAGCTCGTTTCTACTAAAAAAAAAACAACTTGCTTTAGAGCCTATGGTAGTGACTAAAAGTAAAATAGTCAAAAAGTAAAACTTGTCAATTTGCAAAGAACAGATTAAACTTTTATTAAACATGTCATTCCCAAACTTACTTTACAAGGCAATCTTAAACATTCCTATTGAAGTTTAATAGAAAATGGCTGTAGTGCACTTCTCTTTTCACCATTTTACACTTTGAATTGTCTCCTCACATTTTTTTTGGCCTCCTCAATTTGAGATTATTTAATTGGTGTTTTCAGTTACTCAAATTGTATTTCATCATTATATTAAGGGTCATGTGTTTAGTTCAAATAAACTATTTTGATTAAGCTAGATTGCCACCGAACTGGCATCCTCCAACAAACACAATTTATGACTTTTCCTGGACAACCACTTACCTTCAGCTGTATGTTGATGGTTTTCAACATGTACGAGTCACATTTTGCTGTGGTTTTATCTGTATTGTTATGTCTACAACTGCAAAGCTGTCATTTGGTGCAAAATGCTCTTATTTAATTTCCAAAAGTAGAATTTTTACAATTTTTTTGAAAATTTAGTCAAAACACATTAGGAGAGTTGTTATAAAATATGTTCTAGCCAGTTTTTTTTTTTTTTTTTTGTAATGCTGGACAACAATAATGACAGACCAAAGAAAAAAAGGCAGACCCCAGTGTTACTGGCAAGTCCAGCATTTTTTCACAACCCATTTCCTAAGCAGGTGGTTCAACTAATGCTAACATGAGTGGGAGTGCTTTTCCATTAGGAAGATCAAAATAATAAAAGATCACGATCATTGCCAACTAACTTTTTTATTATAAGTACACAAAATCTGCCTGAATAAATAAAGAAAAAAAAATGTATAGCAAATAACATTATTTTTACATGGTAAATTGAAACACTGGATTTAAAACTGAATTCACTAAGCGCATGTGTTGTTTTGCTTTGAGTTTTTGTGTCACATTATTGATATAAGCCATTTTTGCAGCTCTAAATGTGACATAAAGGGCACAATGATGGATGCAGAAAACAAAAAAGCATTTGAAATGTTTAATGTCTATTTGACAGAAGTAAAGCGAGGTGTAAAATGTTTAGTACTTTAAAGTAAACTGGGTTGAGATCAGAACTGAACTGAATTAGAATTGCAGGTTCCTCAATGGACCAGAATCTATGGAAGTTGTGACGTAACATATGCAAATAAATGAGCTGTAGAACAGCTGAACATTTAGAAACTTCAGTCAATATTTCCCTATGGATTTTTAAAAAATAAGTGTTATCATTTATATTTTAAGGTTTAAATAAAAACAAATGCAGATCATTAAAATCATAAACAGCATCCTCCGCATCTTGAAACAACATAAAGACTACACACATAGTGTACTAAACCAGGACTAATGAATGTTGTAAGTTTATTCCTTTGCGACAATGTGTGAGAAAATTATTATAGCTAAAAGAAAGTCTAATATGCAAAGACAGGATCTTATTGTCTTAGAACAACATGCAATTGTTGCTGCATTGAGATGTCTCAATAAATGATACCTCACACTTTAAGAGCTGACAGAGGCAGAACATGTTACATCACTGCAAATGAGAAATGGAAAACAGCTCTACATAACTCAATTATGGAAGAGAAACAACAGAATTCATTGGAAAAAAACAGAAAAGATGACATACAAATATGTGTTTGTAGTTTAGTTTACACAAGGGATTGATTCATTGCAAGGTACACTTCACATATGGTAAATGCTCTTTCCTTTTACACAAGTCTAAACCAGTTTTATTACAACTTCTTATACATGTGTTTGATAGAAAAACTAAAGGATACAGAAGCTTCCACAGACCTTAAAAGTGAATCATGATTCTGAATATTGGTTTATTTTGGAATGAAAGATAGTATATAATACTTCTAGCAACAAACTTAACTCAGTTAAGTATAGAAGAGGCCGAATTTACTTGCTTTTGAAATTCATAAAAACAGAATGAACCTTAATTTCTATTAAGACGTTGAATTCACTGAGTGATGAGAAACTCTTTGAGAATGAGCTTTCACTCTGTCACCTCGAGATGTCTGACAGATCGTGGGGAGTGAGTTTTATAACAGGAAAGGCTGATGGGGAAAGAGAGGGGGAAGTGAGACAATCGAAACAACATCCCAAATGTAAAGAACAAAAACCAACGAGTGGATTTTCACACCATCGCAACTATGGCCGTGTTTGAGAATGCAAAGGCGAAGGGAAAAGCTTGAACATACATGTTGAGCTTTAAAGCTGTCCTCGTTTGGCTGCTCTTCAGCTTTCACATTTGGCTCTGAAAGCAAGCAGCAGATGCTTTGAGTGCCACACATTGCAAGTGTAAACTGCATATTTGATCGCTGCCAGTATTGCTGCAAATCACTGTCCTGCTTTCATCTAAATTTGTCTGTGTGGAGCTCAACTTGAGAGATAAGACTTCTAAATTACATCGTCACTTAGGCACAATAATCATCTTGTTGCTTAAACGACAATCTGCACTGATGTGCTTTGTGAGCTTGAGCACCACTTGTAATGCATGCCCAAAAAGGGCTGTCCGTTGAATGGGCATTTTACTAAAAAAAACAGAAATTAGTGACTCAAAAACCTGGATAAAATAAGAAAATTAGGCTCAGGAGTCATACTGGCAGAAGTACTCCAGTTTAACAATTACATGACAACAAATGACAGAAATCAGAACAAAAAAAATCATGTAAAGTAAAAAAGCAAAGCAATCAAGCAAAAAAAATGGGAATGAATATAACTTTGATCATTAACTGATTTTAACAAAAGCTTATTGCCCCTTCCATTCACAGGAGGGACTTGATAGTAATTTTTGCACGGGAAATTATTCAAAAACAGCTTGTGTAAAACAAAATAGCACAACTAATATAGACATTCACAATTCAATTAAATTGTAATTCTTACAATACTGTGAAACATTTTTTAAGATGACATTTACATTTTTTTTATGTATAATTGGAAAAAGTTTAAAATCATTCATCCTGAATGATTTATTCCTTCCATTTTTCTTTTCTTTTTACCTTTTTACCAAGAGAGAGCTGTAAAGCTGAACCGTCACAGGCGCTGAAAGTATTGCAAAATCTACAGTATATTCCTTCCTTCAGCCAAATTTCCTTAGCTATTTGTCCTCATTACAGAGCAGCCAATGAGTCTTTACCTTAACTCCCCTTGCCCTTTCTCTGGAGGCTTTTTTTCCACCTCTGCCTGACATGATTTAGTTTTACAACCACCGCTTTGGCTCTTATCAGACCAGCCCATCAATGCTTTTAACCCAGCTAGGCAAGTAAATCTGCAGCTTTAATTAAAATAGCCTATTTTCTAATGGTTTCTAATGGTTTAAATCTGTACATCTTCATGTCTGTGCTAATGTAATGGCACCTGGAACTCTCCAATGCACAGCGGGTTTCTTTTGCAAAACTTTATTTATAATAGTTAAAAAACCAAAGAATCTGTGAGGACTTTTTTATTTTTATTTTTTTTTATTTTTGATAAAGCCAGACAAAATATTATCCAAAAGAAGTAAACCCTTTCTAAAACCGTTGTTTAAAATGTCTGAATGTGTGGATAGACAAATAACTATCTTGTTGTTTTCCAAGGTCCTTTTTTTTCTTGAGCAAAACTGTGAATAGTGAATACAAATCAATGAGGCTCACTCAAGCCTTTCTGCTTCAATATTGTTCAGGGACTAACTTTAGTGCCATTGATTAGCTGGTTTTTACCTCACATCTGCCTTGGGCTTACAGTGAATGTAGATCTGTTAATTAGAGAAAAGCAGAAGTGAGGAAACCGTGACAAGTGACGAATCCTTTGGACTGCTTTAGCACATAAACTAAACATCAAAGTCTTATCATTTGTTTTTCAGTTAAAAAACAACAAAAACTTCTTTCAAAAACACATCAATGATTATTGTCCAAAAAAAGCTACATTGATTAAAATTAGTGTCATATGTAACTGTATTTATAATAGAGTCATCATGTGTTTTGCAGTGTGCGGCTGTCAAACCATATGACAAGCATTGTCTTCATTCATTATCCTTCTTATTTATTGAATTTATTTTAGTAAGCCAGTGCTTCCTAAATTGTGCAGCAGATGATTTAGTTCAAACAACAAAACACATCTTAAACCATTGGTCCAGAGTTGCAGAAAACTAGAAAGTGAAGTAAGTCTGGGATAAGAGCCAAATACACGATAGTAGTAGTAACTTTTCTTTGGCAGAAAAAGAAACTGACTTTATGATTCATGACCTTTGCATGCCTCTGAATCCATAGCCTCTGGCAGCACCTTTCTACTGATTTACAGAATATGTTCTTTTAGAAGGGGCTACTTCAGGAACTTAGAAGTTAGACGATAAAGGTGCTGTGTTAACCATTAAAACGTTCTAAACAATAAATATACTGTATATTTTAATCCAAGTATATACTGGAAGTAAGAGGATCAGTGGCTGTAGTGATTTACATCAAGCTTGAATCCAGTTGGTTCATCAAAACCTACAAAAGTAGAATGATGAAACAACTAAATTGCATGCATACTCAAGGGGAGACAAGGTTCCTCTCATGCATGTTTTTTTTTTTTCTTGCCAAATGTGATGATAGACAATGGTGCAGTAAAACTGCATGTGAAAGATGTTGACTTCCATTGCTTTTGCAAGAACCAATTTAAACTCATTCAAGGAAAGTGGAATGAGTGAATAGAAATGGACATAGAGAAGAAAAATGATGCTGAAAAAAATAACTTTGTGAAAATGATTCTTTTCAACAATACAACAACATCTTGTAGAAATAATAACCTTTTAAAAAGGAAATTGCCATATCATTTGAAACGTTTATTTCTCCTACAAAATAACTTTAAAGGTTTCTATTTTTCTTAATCACAAATGTTCCCCTTTGCAGATTTTTTGCTTTGTTTTTTGTTCCATTCTCTTCGTCCTCAACAACGAAGTGTTGTCTGTTCCCTAAGTCGCAGAAAAAAAAAGTCCACTAGTCTGCGCCTATCTCCCATTACCAGAGCACGATAGGAAGAACTACTGTCGACTTCTCAGCCCAATAAACATGTTTTATAACCCCCTTTTACTGTGTTTTGTTGGGAGTCAGCTGGCCTCCAAACAGTGATTCTGGTATGTGGTACAGAACAAAAACATTTCTTTTTAACACACACAATCTCTGTTGATGAAAATCATGCTATCAAAGGTCTTTCTATGAAGAATCAGAAGCAGCTTTGGTAAAAAAAAAAAAAAAAAAAAGAAAAAATCTCAAAAAATAAAAACAGTCAAAGTTTAATCATAAATAAAGACATATATACAATTAATCAAACATGGTAGAATTATAAGAGACTTTTTGTGGGTTTTTAAGTCAAGCAAATAAAAAAAAAAAGTGTTTAACTTTTCAATAAATTGGGTTTAAAGATTCCTTTTCAATACCAAATTTAAAAGGCTTTTGTTGCGTTTCCCTCCAACTTTGACCTTTAAATAAAGTAAAGGTGTCTTGTGTGTGTGTATATGTGTACATGTATGTGTGTTGGGGGGGAGGGGGTCCACACAGGAAAAACAATTAGAATTGTTTTTGCTACTAAGACAATGGGAGAAAATAACTATTCTTTGACTAGTTTAGGTGGGGAAACAACAACAATTGATCTTGACTTCAGAACCATGGACAGCAACCTTAGTACAATGAGTAAAGAAGCAGCCAAAAGCAAAATGCTCCTCTTTTAACCTTTGTCCAATAGAATGTCATAAATATTCATAACAGGTGGGCAGGCAAAAATGTCATCTTAGCAAGCATGCAGCGTAGGCACAGACTGAAAGTTCATTAATATCCAACTTAGCTGTGAAAAATGATAAAATATTCATCAAATAGGTTATTAAGCACAGCACAGAGATAAAGCCATTTTGTTTTTAGGCAGTAAAAAAAGTCTCTTTAGGTGTGTATATGAGAATCTCACTGTCAAGGGCTCTGACGGACAAAAAAAAAGAGGATATAAAGGTATCATGAGTGAAGATCAATTACTTTATACCATTTAGCAGACCGGAGATATGAGGCTGCATTCAGACCAATGCACTTTTGATTGTACTTGCTATTTTTTAAATTGGCTTTGTGTCATGAAACAATAAAATCAGTGATGTTGGAAAACAGCTCTACAAAGCTCTGTGGGGAGGTAGGCAGATCTGGCAACCCATAAAACTGTCAGAGTGACCTTCTCTTACCTTCAGAATTGATGGTTCAATCATATGGAGAATACGAATAGGTACCTCCAGGAATTTCTTAAAATGAGACATAATTCTTGAGCATGTCGAAAGAAAGTAGAACAAATCATGTAGTGACTTACTGCATCACCCACAGAGCAATTCATGCTGAATTTTTTAGAATGCTTTCACCCCTTTTTTATAACGTTTTAGTGGAGAAGGACCATAAAACTACGTAAACATTAAGCATCTTTATTTTTTATAGCAAAAATTACAAGTCCAAAACTCATTTCAGGGAAAAAAATGCTTTGCCAACATCAGCTTTGTTCTTCAGAATCCATCTGCCCACCACATGATAATAATGCACCAGTTTTATCTCTCCAACAGCACATAAGCAAAAAAAAAAAAAAGCCTTGTTTGAATTAAGTAAAAACAGTAAAAAATATGCAATCTAATTTTTGTATGATAATTAATCAAGAACACAATGTTAAAATGTTATCAATAGAATTTATTTCTGATTAAATCTATTACACAGAGCAAGTAACAAGTTTAGTCATGTAATTTCTCATTTATAAGGAGAAAATATCTGAATTTAAATCTCTACATTTATTTTGACATTCAGTACTTCACTTTCTTTTCCAAACACTGAGAAAGCTCCATTATGACTCTTCTTTGTTCACCTCTATCCATTGTACCAAGTTTTTCCTACCACTATAAATAGATGCCAGTCCATTACTGTTTCTGCAGTCCTGAAAGACCCTGTTGTACTTTGTATCTATGCTTTGAAAACAAAATATGGATCATTGTTGTTTTTTTTTTAAGGTAAAATATGTTTATGGCAAAATGATGGATATTTAGGTTTTTGTTTAAACAATACTAACATCCAGTCAGAATATAGTATTGTATTTTACGAATACAATTTGTCCTTTTTTGACTAAGAGCACAGTTACTATGTTTTGCAAGATAATATGCAGATTCAAAAGGCTTATTTTGAAAAGCTTTCTTTTAGGAGTTACATCCACAAACCATGTCAAAGTGTGTTATAATCATTTAGTATGACTAAAAAAACAAATGTGCATTGTTGTTACTGCTGAAAATACACTGCATTTTATTATTTCTTAAACATTAGAAAATATAAATATTGTTTTCTTAAATCTACATGAAATGATCAATGTTTGTGAAACATTACTTTAAAGTTTGCAAAAAGTCTAACATCAATGGTATAATCACTTAAATGAAAAACATATATGTAGATTTTTTGTTTTTATCCTATTTTAGGATATATAATGTTGTTATAACCTACCTATCATAAAAAGGTAAATCCATAATCCATTTTGCACAATGTGCCATTTGCATCATCTTCTGCTCAAATATTGCTAAAATGATCTGTTTGTGATTCATAAAAGAGCAATGATAACTCTGTCTTTACAAAAAAAAAAAAAAGAAAAAATCCAAACATAACATTACCGGTCTGAGATAGCCGTGTCTGCGAGAAGAAATGGTGACCGCTACGATGACGATCTGAAACACAGAAGGCAGCAGGGAATATATTTTTCACCTAAGCGAACAGCTCTGAGAACATTGATCCATTAACTATGATTAAAATAACATGAAGAGAATATAAATAGGTATATTAAAAAATAGCTCTCAAAACAGAGTAATGCTTTACGGCCTGCACTGAAAACACAAACACAATGATCACAGAAACACTTTGTATGCATTAAATGTGTCAGTCAGCAATGTTTAAGGTGTTTAAACATGAATGAGATAGTTTTGTAACCACGGTGACATAATTGACATGAAATATAGTAATAGATATATTTGTCCATTCACTGTTCTTACATTAGCATGCAAGTGAAATGTACTGCCCCACTATGCCTGCCGTGACTGCAGAGCGACTCTGTCACTCATCAGCTCAGAGCTAAAACACAGAACTGACGTTAAGAACAGAAACAGTACACATAGTTGCTCTTTGCTGTTTGAATCAGATAAACCATGAATTACTATGTCTTAGAGATTTAATAAGAAAACATTGTTTTATTTGCGTTTATGATAACTCCATCTTTTGTACAATGGCTTCAGAAACCAGACTCATTAATCCCAGCAGTCTTTTTCCCACAGCCCACAGTCTTTGCCAGGTTTCATGTCAGAGCACAATTATGGACTCCTTCTGATTAGCATGCACTTGCTTGCATAAGAGCTGATTGATCTGCAATTACTCAGGAGTCCAGGAAAGAGCGTCAAACTTATGTTGCTTTAACTCTTGTATATTAGATGTTTTTTGGTTTTTGTTTCGCTTTTTGCAAGTCAAGGTATATTAAAATCAAATAAACATAACCCATAATAACCCATAACGATAGTGTAACAAAACAAAAAATACATCAAAAATGTGTTTTGTGGTCCCCTTAGTCTGTGGCACATCCTACATATTTTCCGTTTAAGAAAGTTGATCTGGGTTCTTACGGGTTAAGATTTTTATGTATTTATTTATTTATTTTGGGGGGTTAGATTTTGCTGATTGAGTAACTACACACACACATCGCCTTTTGAGAATATATTTCTTGCTCTACACCACCCGTTAGACATATTTTTCTCGAAGGGTCTTGGGATTCATAAAGATATAACTAAATCTTTAAGGTACTGCATCTTTTTTTTCTTTTGATTTTAGTTTGCATGACCAAATGAACAATCAGTTTATCAGAGAAGGATGTGGGATGTAATTGCAGTCAAAGGTTGATCAGATTGTATGCTTCCAGTCTCCTTGAGCATTATCTCCTTAAGTATTACTTACTACTTATCAATCCCAAACATTTGGAATAGCACATACAGTCTTTAATGTTCATGAAAAAAGGTGAAACCTGACATGGGACAGTAATTTCTTCCCGAATATTATAACTATGTTGGCATTTAAAAAAATAAAGTGCAACATATAAGTTACATTATTTTAAAAGATTGTCCTTTACTTTGACACATTAAATAGATTCACAACTACTTTTTTTTTTAAGGTGCCTTTAATATTTAAGTTACGGCCATGAGGTGGTTTCAAAGCTCCCCTAAAACAAACACTAGCACACATGTCTATGGGCAAACACACGTCCCCTGAGAGTACAAGATCAATGATTTATTTTTCTTGTTGTTTTTTGTTATTATCACTCTAACCAGCAGAACTGTCCTCCCACCAAAGGAAGAAATGATCTATGCATATCTCATTAGCCCCATATGATGACAGACTTGAGGCCAGATGATTAATGACCATCTGGGGAATTATTGATGTGACCTTTATGGATGCCTCTGTTCAGGAGAAACCAAAATGACATGACTTCCATGAAAGTGACCCCATAAGTTATATCTTCTCCTCAACTACATCTCTTTTTTTATTCCCTCCATCTTTAAACACTTCCAGGAAACCAATTTACACACCTTGTTTGAGTTATTTATTCAGCTTTACCATGATAAGAATATGCTTTTAAATTGCTGGGAGAATTCTGCAGCTTTGTTCAGGAATGTGCATTATTCAGGGAGCATTCTGTCATTCTGTCTATATTCATCTGTACTTACATTGTCTACGAGTCGGATTTAATGAAATCACAGCTCAAGAGTCGTCTGCCAATTGGATTTTATAGCACAGCATTTGCGGCGGGAGAAAAAAGAAAAAGGAAAGTCAATAACGGTAGACTGTGTCATCTGGACGATGAGGTTTTAATGATGGGGAGCCATCCAGTCACCTTTCCGCAACCCCCAGAGATAAAGGACCACCAACGATGAGCGAGGATGGAGAAGGAATTAATTCAGCATTTTCAGAGCGTGTCTGTAAGTGTGTGTGTGAGTATGAGTAAGGTGGATGCAGTGAAGCATGGGCAAAAGATGTATAGATAAGCAGTCAGAAAGATAAGAAAGGAGGGGGTGTGCGTAGAGACGAGAATGAAAAAAAATTGAACAGAAAAAGGTAATCTGCAAAACACCTCTCTGATTGTTTTATTATTTACAAGAAAAAAGTGGTACCAAAAAGCTAGAAAAGACTGCAATATATAGATGGGGCAGGTTGGTAAAATCAAAATAAAAGCAAAAAAAGCTGAAAACGTTCCAGAGACAAGAAAAAAACAGCTATGAGGACCAAAACAACCAACGACCAAACCCAAGCAGCACCGATGAGAAAAAAGCTTGTTCTGAAAAAAAAACTCACCACACAGTGAAAATTGCCAGTAATTAGCTGGTTTGAACAAATACAGATGTCTTGAGTTTGCCAAAGGCTTCTGAACAATCATCAGGCCCACAGTAATTGAGCAGGGAAGTAGCTTCACTCATCTATCTCCTATTGACCATCCTGACCTTCCAACGTCAGAGTGAGGAGCTGAAGAATATCATCGCAGCAAATCAATTAGATTCTAGATAAGAACAGAGTGACAAACAAAACAAATTTTAATCGAGTGATCATTTCTACACAATAAAACAAGATGTATTACATTTTCCCTTTCTTTAAAGCACAGAATTAGGCTGAATCCAAATTGCTTCTCTGCTGTTACAGCTTCTTCTTATCCCTCCAATTATCATTTCAAGCAGAGAGATATGGAAAATATAATTCTTCAAAATATAAGTCTTCAAATTCTGATATTACTACCGTTTGATGATATCATCAGTGGTTGCCGATGATCTACTTTAGTCTGTAGCTGCCAGCACTCGGAAAATACATAACATTGCTTTTATAACTTTAAGAAGTCATGTAAAGACAAAAACTTATTTAAGTGTCACATTTATTGATAAAAGATTTACATTTAAGGGTAAACTTCTGTGCTTCAGAGCACACCCACATGAAGAAAGGCATTTCTCCTTCACCAACAGGTGCGCCGCGGGTTGCCAGCCCTAAGTCCCTATGGCTTCTCCTTAAAAAAAACAAACAAACAAAAAAAAACCTTCGGATGACACTTCTACAGCTTCAAATGCCCCTAAAATTGAAGCAATATGGAGGAGCTGTAGGGGTAGGGAAGCAATTCTGATTCAGCCTCAATCTCAAGCTCTACCACCAGCTAAACAAACTGAGTTTACTCTTCTACTGACAAAAAGGCTCTTGCCGCCTGTCAACATATATAAAAATGGAAAAAAATAAAAAAAAAATAATTGAGGCAAAGAATATTAAGAGGAGCATGAAATTATTTAATAAGGGGAACATTCTGCTTTTGAATGTGTTGGTGTTCATGGACTATTTGAGTATAAATAAGACAATTTTTTAGAGCTGTCAATTGATTAAAAAAATTAATCAGATTTATCACACTTTTGGGTTGTGATTAGTCACGATTAATCTCGATTGATCTAAACTGGATTAATCACGATTAATCACAGTGTTTTACAAGTTACATTTAATATGACAAAATGCAGCTTTCAAACAAAAAAGGTCAGAGAACATATTTTCCTTCATTTTTATTGTCTGAGATGTTTACATTTAAAAAGTGTTAACTCAGAAGTTTAATTTTTGTGTACAAAACACATCAACAGTAGGATAAGCAGAACAGTGAAGACTTCAGTTTACAGTATTACTCGAAGAAAACTGCTATACAGCCATAAGAAACAAACAGTGTGTTTACTCTCTTCTGATTGGCTGCTGGGTGTTCTGGAAGAAGTTCCGGTCACAAAGTTCTGTATGTGCAGGCAAACAAACTTTTCTTTGTGATCTAGACAAAAACAAACAGTAAGAGCTGAACTTTCTCTCTGAACTGATGCTTTATTTAACCTATTGTGACAATCAGCATTTGTATCACTTTTCTTTGCTGCTGCATTTCAAGGTCGCTGTGACGCATTGACTTGTTACGGTGACAACAGGCCACATTACATATCAAATAGTCTGGCTTTTGTAAAAAAGCAATGTAAACCGGAAAAATAACAAGAATAAAGCGCTATAAATTTATTAAATATTTATTTTGTTTCGTAAGTAACCATGTTATAAGCGGAATAATGCTCGACGTAAGGGGACATTTTCAGAAATTGATGCCCCCCATGGAAGTCTGAACCGGCAAAAGATGTTTGCTTCATGGAATGTGATTAATTAGCATTAATAAAATTATTGCATTCATTTTTTTTTTTTTAATAATATCATGCATTGAATAAATGCGTTCATGTTGACAGCCCATATCACGTGGAGAATACCGCACGTTGTCATTTGGAAGAAAGAAAGTACCTATTCTTCCTGTGAATCAAAACAGAAACAATTTCACAAAAAAATTGTAATAACATTAAATTGACTGCAGTGACTAAGTCTGAGCCGTGTTTAATCACCGTCTCTTGTTTATATAAATCAACAATCAATCAGCTTTGATTGGAGATGTGACTAATACAGTGCTGCAACAAAGAATGAAACCCTCAGTTTTAACTGGTCAAACCTTGAGAAGGTATCTTGGTGCTTTGATGGTTTTAATTTTCTAAATAGCTCTTGGAGCAGGTGTTACTGCAAATGGAGTTTAAAGCCTTTGAGGAAGCCAAGATAGACTGTGCCAGGCTGCTTCATTTTGTGAGTTGTCTTGAAAAAGAAGTCATGAGAAGAATAACCAGTTGTGTAATTGACATGCATGAGTTTTGATGGAGCATCTGCAACCTTCAGACACACCACTTAAGCTTTAAACTCCTTAAAAGTTTTTGTTTCTGACCAAAATAAATCCCTAACTTTTTGCATCAAAACAAACAATATTTCAGAATTGGCACAGCTTCTTACTGACATACTTGTTATCTAAATGGAACAGGCTGGTGTTTAAAAAAAAAAAAAAAAGAATTGCTCTCTGCATTCAGGCTAAAAGTACTGCAGAAAAAAGATCTCATTTACAGAGCCCGTGATCTGACATGGGTGAAAAAAAATTACTTATTCGTTCCCTCAAAATAAAAATTCGTTCCCACGGCATAGTTAAATCGTTCGCAATGATTTGTTAAATTGTGCTCTCAAAATTTTAGTCCGTCTCCTTCGGTTCTTCTACACTCAATATGGAGAAGCAAGTTGGTAGAACAGCTTTTGATCATAGACATTAGACATGAATCGACACATCATTCTGGGCTCCGGAGTGAACCAGTGACGCCACCATTTCGTACAGGTCTACTATAGCTAGGCGACATCCGTAACCAGCTGTAATCAACCGAGAATCGCAGACATACCCTTCTTTTTGTAGCCTTCAAATGTAAAAACCAACACTCTATTGAGAGCAGATCATGTGGAATTACCTTTCATAAGTAAGTTGTAACAATATTTTGATTATTAGAGCGTTTATAAGTTTGTATAATCATAAACAACGCTAAGAGGCTAACAAAGAAATGCTGATGGCAGAAACTGTTCCTCCCTCTTGTTATCTTTATTCCACTATCCAATTTCTGAGGTTTCCCAGTGACATAGAATTACAGAGGTGACAGGAAGCTGCAATACGAAGGGAGGATTTAGTACTCCAGGCACTGCAGGGAGCACTTCAAGCCAGAGGACTTTGACAGGGCAGGGAACGTTGTCCGACTGAGAGTGGGTGGAATCCCGTCTGTTTTCAACTTTACATAACATCTCCAAGAGGTTAGTGTTTTCATCTGTTCTAATCTTAAATTAATTTATATATGTCCTCCATCATGAGATTTAAAAGGCTTCAAGAGCATGTTCAAAACACCAAAAAAAAAAAGATTTTCATTGGAGCGGGTCATTAAAAGTACATTTTATTAAAAAGGTTCATCTAGTAATTTTTGAGTAAATGTTTTAATTACTACCTGTTTCTGTGTATTTTAATACATAATAATGTTTAACTAAGTAAAAAATACTTGGTGCTTTGAGGCATTTTGATCATCATATTGATATTATTTGAGGGTTTCTGAGTGTGGCTGTGTCTGGGGCTTCCCGCTCCTCCAGGGGATGGGTCATCCAATTTCACACACCTTGTTGCATGACAGCTAATGGGACTTTAGGCTTAAAAAACTGCATCCAAAAACATTTAGCCCTGGACATACTTAAAATCTGTGTGCATCAATGTTTATTTTAGCTGCACCATTACTTCTGACCAACGTGAATTTGCAGAAGTTATACAATCCAAACAAGTAGAAATATGATGTAATGTGAGTAAATGTGTTTTGGTTTATTTATCTGTTTTAGGAGGCTGGAATAACAACCCCACTGGAGTGTAGTTCCAGAGCATGTTCTGCCCTACGATTGGGAAAAAATTCCTGTATTTCCTGTATAATGGTTGGCTGAGGTGTCTCACCAACTGATCAGGAAATGTGCAGCACAAGATGAGAGTGTCTACCTCTCAGCTGCAGACACGTACTGTGCTTTGATATCAGAGGAAGATCTCCCATCCCCATTTGCATGTATTCCTGCATTCATGTGACTACAGCTACCTGCCCGCCTGCTTTGGTAGTCTTGCAGACAATGCCCTGTCTACATTTCTGGATTTGTCAGAAAAATCCTTAAGAAACTGTTCTCTGAAGTGTGCCGGCCAAGTCCTGTCACAGCTGCTGTGCCGTCATCCTTGGACCAAAGCGACCGTCTGCTTTACCTGAAGAACATTGGTGGGCTGGTGGGCCCTCATAGCGCACAGTGAAGTTGGTCAGAACACTAGTACGTGTGGTGCATCAGAACTCTACAGAGATGATGTCAGTGTGTCCGTCTTTTTGTCTGAGCTGAAATTCAGGAATGTGTTTTTACTCAGGAAACAGATCATAGAGTTCAGGATAAAAAAACACAGTTTTTATTCCTTATTGTTTCTGTGTTCCATAAAATAAAGCTGCACAACATGGCAAAATGGACTACCCTGGAGACTCAGAGTGCCGTCACATGCAAGAGGCTGCTGGTTTTTAGGATTTTAGTCATGATATTTTGTTCTCATTTAAATATTTCAGCTTAGATAGATATGTAAATGTCAGCCATGTGTTTATTGCTGGAGAGCACGCCTTTCTAGGACTAATAAAGTTATTCTATTTATTTATTTGTTTCAGTCATTATTTGGTCAAAGAGTTTTGTTATGAGCTCTTTTTTTTCACAATTATGTCGGATCAGTTAAATCTGTGAATGCTATGTTGTAGTTATTGGTCTTTTGAAAAATTATCATTTTTTTAATTAAAATTTTGTCAAATGCCCGATTTTGTTGGAAGTTTTCCTTTTAAATGGGTTTTTTGGCTCCTAAGCACCACAAAAAAAGAGAGAAAATTAAAAAAAGAACAATAATAAAAAATTAATTGTCACGGTTTTCCTTATTAAATTATCTTTTATTTCATTGACATGCCAATATATATGTCAGTTTATGAAAAAAATAATAACAAAGCACATTTTTGTTGCTATAAATACACCTTCATCTTGAGAAAAAAATTGCACCACAGATGCACTTTGACCTCTCCAGGATGGCGGAGCATTGAGATGTCCCCTCCAAAAGGCTGTGACAGTCTATTCCCGTTCCAGGAACTACTCTTGGTTCACGTGGAAAAAAAAGTCAGCTTTTTTCAGGATATTCTTCATTTAAATACTTTGTTCAAATGAAGTAATATTTCGAAGGACCGATACAATTATTTCGTGGGAACGGATCACTTTTTCGTGGGAGCGAATTACTTTTTCGTCATAATGAAAGTCTAATTTGTGGGAACAAACAAATCATTTTTTTACCCATGTCAGGTTACGGGCTCCGTAATTATTGGTTATAACAATAAGAGTCAATTAGAGCACAAGCACAGTAAATGTGTCCTTTATGACTTCACTTTTTTTACAACTACAGGCTGAGCTGTCCTCACATAATCCATAAATGTTCTTAAATCTTTAAGATTGAATACAGAAAAAAAAGCTAATTTTTCTTTTTACTTTTATTTCTACAACTATTGTTTAGTCTATATTAAAACTGCTCTTTAATGTCTGTTCCGTGCTCGCTCTTACTATCAATAAAGCATAGATGAAGATGCTGAACATTGGGTTGAGAGCTGATAAATTGCTCATCTTGTTCCTGGGAAAGGTCAGGGATCTCATTATTTACAACACTGGATCGTTGTCATAACTCAATATTGACCTTGCACAGGTCCTTATGTTATCCCCGTATGTCTAGTGCTATGTGGGCTTTTTTGTCCTCTATACATTTTCCAACTGTTTAACAGTACCATTACAAAATGTGTCTCCGTAATCTTTAAATACAAAAGTAAATTCATCCAACAATGTATTAAAAGAACACAATCCAACCACAGCAGACAACTGGGTATGGATTCATGATGCTCCTTGGGTTTTGGAAATCATGCATCACACACAAAATAAGTAATAACATTGTTTTCCCAGAATTCAACTTGTAATGCAAAGCCGGAATTCAGAATCCTCTTATAAGGTAAATTAGGGTTTAACTTAAAGCTTTGATAAATCTTTAAACCCCAAACCTGCTAAAGGATGTAAGAGTTACTGAGGTGCCAGTTCAGTTTCCTTATACCTCCAAGTGTGTGCTTCACCAAACAACAGGGGACACAACTATTCAAAGCTGTTTGGAAAAGGTCAAGAGCTTTATAGAATGTGCTTGGCATTTGACTAAATAAACCCCTTTGTCTATCAAAACCCATTTTTATTGGTCAACCAATCACAGCGATGAAGTGGAGCCAGGTGGTAAAGTCTTGAGTCCAGCCATTTGAAACAAGTAAAAATTATTTTTATTTATTTAATTATTTTTATTTTTTTATTATTCTCTATGTATTGCTTGAAACAACAAAAGAAAGTCGAAGGGTCAGCGCTTTAAAGTCCTCTTCAGAATGTTTAGCTTATCAAAACTTTACAATTCAACTACCAGTTTTGAACATCAAGAACAACATTTTTTACCTGTTGCTTTCGTACGGCGGAGGCATGCTGCAAGACTGTTACTGGTAAAAAGACGTGCCATGTGTGTTTTAACTCTGCAGCTGCAGTACTGAGGAGACGTTAGGTATTAAGGTACACCAAGTGTTTATAACACATACATTGTTGGGAAACTGTATCAGGTTAAAAGTTTTTTGAACAAATTCTAGTTCACTTTAGGCAGAGCACGTGTGTCCAGTCTGAATACACCCTTAGAATTGTTTTTCATTGCCTAGTTCCATTCGAAACAATTACAACTTCTTTTGTTTAGTTGGGTTCAAATACTTCAACATTTTCAAATTCCTTATTATTTATGACTTCCATAAGCAACCAAAAGAAAACATCTGATACCTCTAAAAATACTATTTTGTTGGTACATACAAGACTGTCGTTGGCATAGAGACAGAGATTTCAACAGTAACAAGGTCATCAGACTCGTAAAAGTGGCATGGTATGAGTTAACATTTTACCAGAAAAGACTGGACCTGTTGGGATTTTTAGAGGAGAAGCAACAGATAAAATGGCTCTCTGCAAAGATGAAAACACAGCGCAATTTTATTTGAAACCATTTTCTCTGAAGTCAAGCACCACATATCTTGCCCTTCAATCACCTCCCACACGTTTCTTGTTTCGGTGAGGACCCAGTAATACTAGTAATATGGCGCCTTTGCTAGATTACTTCGGCTGGTTTATGGAGAAAGGGTATCTGCTGTCTCAATTTTACCTACTGCTGGTGATTCATGATAATGATAATTTAGGGATTGTCTAATGATACTGCTGAGACAAGCAATCTCCACCGACTGATGCTCTAGCGCCAATCATTTCACAGAGGCCACCACAAGTGAATCTGTAATGGGAACATCCTATAGGTAGCTTTGATTTTAGACAAAACATGTCCTTGATGAGTTATTCCTCCACAGAGGCACTTTTTGGATTCATGGGTTGCATCCAGCCTGCAACACTGAAAAAAATGGCAAATCAGCATATAAATGACTGCATTATTGAGAGTGCTAAGAAAAACATCAACCCACGAGTCCATTATATTAATTGGCTCCAGTCACAGGGTCGAGTAGTGATGAATGAAAGGCCGGAGTTTGAATGCAGCCTTGGTCAATGATATAGTGGAACATGTGAACAACTGCCCCCTTTTGCTTATAGTGACCTTGCAATTAATCAGCGGAAAGTAGGGGATGTTGGGAAATGCATGGAGTGGGAGAAAAAACAAGGAGAAGAGAAGGGAAGTGCAGCTGAAGGATTTAGGCCCATTAAGAAAATGACTACAAAAAATAAAACATTCAGTAAACACAAACAGATCACTGATGATCTTGATAAAAAAAAAGATGGTAGGGCTTAAGGACCAGCTGATTCAGCCTCCAACCAGGGACACTGTGAGTCAATGAAAAATTGCAATGAAAATTGTGTTTTTGGTGTTTTTGACATGTTCTTTCAGGATTTTTCTCATGATTGAGGAAATATATACACATATTTAAGACTAAAACTGAATGTCTGAATTTTTTCTTTATTCAAATCATTGTTAATCAGCAGAAGACAAAAGTTCCAGTTCAAAATAGCTTGTAGTTATTGTAAAAACTACAATTGGCAGGCCACAAGAGTCCTGCTACACTCTATTGATGCATCCACTTGCTAAAAAAAATAAATAAAACAGATTCATGTATATCCTAAAAAAACATCACATGTTTTTATTATTTTGGCTAAAAAGCAAAATCGAGACCATTGGGAATGCTTTTAAAATAGATAAAAAGTAGATTGGAGTGGGACTCATTTTGGTTTGATTCCACATGTAAATGTAAAAATGTAAATGACTCTAAAGGAAAACAAAATTATGACTTGACTATGATTAAACAAATATGGGTTTAAGTAAAAGTAAATAAAGCACAAATAATGTATCAGGTTGTAGCGGTCTTAAGTAAAAAAAAAAAAAAATCATAAAATCACACAAATGTCTATACATATGAGAAATGTCTTTATGGCCTCAGTAAAAACTAAAATGTGACATTCTTTGTGTCATATGTTTTCTTATTAACGTGAATGTTCTACATGACAGAAAGTAAAAGCTTTTTGCATCTAATATCCCATCAGTTGTCAAACACCAGAGTGTTCGTCCCTCACATTTGACCCATTCCCTGGGAAAGCTGCAGTGACAGCTGTGCTCAGAAAACATTTGGACGTTTAACACCCACCTTAATGCTGAGTGTCAAACAAGGAGTCCAAACTGAGAATTTGAACCTATGACCTTCCAATTCTTAACCATTGAGCGGTAGCATGAATCTAGGAACAAAATCTGATTCTGCATTGAGTATTTGGATCACAGTAAATGGACATGTGAAGAACACTAGGCTGACTGTTGCCCCAAAAGAGTTTTGGTGATGGGGGTGTGATAGAGTTAGGATGGGGCTCAGTGACAAGTGGCAATTATCTCTATATTCTGGTAAAAAACAAGTCTCTCCTCAAAGGGAACAAAGCTTGCCCTGACAGTGGGGTTTATCAGAGACCAGCTTTTGAATACAAGACTAAGAAGGATAAAATATCTTAGTAGCAAGCCTGTCTGTGACAAATGCTGCTGTCAAATGATACATTTTTAAATGTTTCTCTCAGCTTCAATACACTAAACAACACAAACCAAGAGTCAGTGAAAAAACAAGCTGGTTGGCATTTTCAGATTTGATTGTGCAAATATTGGATTTGTACAATTCACAAAAGAATTAATGCTCATCCTACAAAAGCATGACTCTCCCAAGCGTGGAACTGTTTAAAGAGGACATCAATAGGCTTTACAGCTTTAAAAGATGAACTGCCAAGACGCGTTGTGAAAACAACAACAAAAAAAGTTTTTGTACAGAATTAAATACTTACAATACTTACTGAAAAAAAGAAAGAAAATAAAATCAAGAAACTTTTCAAGTTCAAACAAGCAGAATGTGCAATGGGCTCCATACTGATAGGAAATTAGGATAGACAGGAAAACTGTACTAAAGTTTATTCAAAATTGTATTATTTCTCTAAAAATCAGTCTTACCTGTATCTAAGATTTTCTTCTCATTCAATAATTTAATTTAATATAAACTTCCACTAACTAACTTGGATATTTATAAAACAAAATAAAAAAAAAAAAAGTTGGAAATTTTATATTTATTTTCACTATTAAAACTGCAACCACAGAAAAACCCCAATGCCTTCATATATGGAATCATTTATGCTAAAGTCTAAGCTGTCTTCTAAAGTCTGAGTTTAAGTCAAAAAATTTTTTTTATTTTGACAATAAAATCTAATTTTGAAGTATAATTTAACTTTGAATGATACAAAAATTATTCAAGCTTGAGTTAAGATTGTTTTTAGTTTTAAAATTTAAAAATTTGCTCAATATAAACTTAAAATAAACACAAGTTTGAATTAAAGAGGAAACAGAAAAATCTTGGACAAAATAGCAGATGGAACCAATTTGTTTCACAAGTTTTTGTGCATTATGGTCCAAAATATGATTGGAAAACATAAATCCAGCAGTTGTTTTCACCCAACATTCCATTTAAGATTTAGCCAAATTAAAAAGTTTTTGATTATTTACATATTTTATTATTTGAGGTATTTTTAAAAAAATAAATACTAAATAAATAAATAAAAAGGTACATAATTATTCTCTAAAGTTGCTTTACTTTAAAAGAAACCTGCATTTTTACATGAAGAAACTAACCAGAGAGGTACTTTTTCAAGTTGATGCTCATAGCAAATGTATTTCAGTTCCAGAAAAAAAAGGAATGAAATAGTGTGCAGGCTTGTGACAGAGTCATGAGTCGCCCACCGGGAAAAAAAAATATTCATGTGTAATCCCAAACGAGAGATTTATAATCAGCGAAGCATAAGCCACTGATGAATATGTAGCACTCTCAGAGCTAGCCTCCATTTCATTATTGAGATTTGATAAACTGCCATTTTCACAGAGTTGATTTAGAGAGTTAAGCACTTATTCAGAATGTCATGCACTGATTTTTGCAAAAGTAAATATATATATATATATATATATATATATATATATATATATTTAGACCTGTGATCATCTGCTTTTATACAGAATATGACAGGACGGTGACTTACATCATCACCAACTACTTTCAGTGAGTTTTATTTATTATGATAATATAATCATTAATAAATTATATTTTAGCAATGAAAGTTTCAATTTTGTTCAGTGTATTTAACTGGATATTCGAAATGTGTTTTTATTAACCATTAATATTGGTTTTGAATGGAAATTTGCGAAAGGTTATTGATTTTGAGTCAAGGTTTCAAACTGGTGAATCCAAAACAAACCACTTCAGTACATTGTTACACAGTCTTTTTTCAAACAATTCGATTGAATGCAAATTTTACCTTATCCTTTGTCCATTAAAATAAAAATAAAGCAAAAACGGAACAATACTTTTTATATTTATACATATTGTATATATAAATTATAAATATTTTTGTATAGAAATCATTCAAAAAAATCTAAAAGAACATTGGAAGATTTGCATTGAAAAATATACAGGTTGTTCAACTAAAATGTAGCATTCTTTAAGTAGCTGTCATACTCATCACATGTCAAACTCAACACTAATCTTTAAACCAAAATGTAAGTGAATGCATTACAGTTTTCAAAAGGCATTACAATCTTTTGGGCTTTTTCTAGAGGATTTTCTCATTAAACATCTACATGCAGAAACTGTCAGCCTTGTATAAGCAAGCCCATTTCTTATTAAACAAACCACAATAATAACAGTCTTTTTCCTGAGGGTGTAAGAGCTTTTCCACTATGGTGAACTGTTAAAATAAAAACTCCATATATTGACAAACTGTCAAGGCATTTGCCACTTTTAGGCCATTTACAATTCACTGGCTCAGTGAGTTGGACTCCAACTTCTCAAAGGGTGAAACAGTGTAGAAAGCTGTTTAAATGAGGTCTAACTGTGTGGCTGGATTTGTTTCACTTCATTTTCCAGCTCAGCCTGTAGTGTATGTTCTTACAGATCAGTATGTGCATGTTTTTCTCCTATTATACTGAAGCCCACATGAGAGTTTGGTCTAATTCTCCTGCATTTTATTACACTTTTTCCAGGTTCACGAGGATGCCTGTTTTTTGCAGGCATACACGCACACACATCTGTAGGAGTCGGCGTGTGCCCATTTGTTGTTCCCTCCAGCATGCAAGAATAATAGAGCAGCCCCATCTGGACTGAACACATGGACCAGACTTTTTGACCTGTCAGGGGATGAATGTGCTTCTTAGAAGGAGTTTGGAGGCTGAACACTTGTGCCTTTTATTGTTTTTAAGATACTCACCAGGGAGAGGTTCTTGAACAAGAACAAGGTGGTACAATCGGGACAAAAGGGGTGGTGCAACATACGTAGAGAGAAAATTGTACCATCAAAATGAAGCGAGAAACAAGGAGGCGAAGGAAGAAGGATGAGTTAGCCAGCCTTTGTACTTCTTTTCATATCTCTGTTGTCTGATTTCACGACATGATCAAGGCCTAACTTTATTATGGTGGCAGCTTTTGGCTGCAGTTGAAAAGACAGATCAATTTGGCCTCTCCCACTGACGTTGCCCCGCTTTGCTGCCCATGACTCCGCAAAACATTCAGCTGCTTGGCAGCAGAAAAGGGCTGGCGGGCAGCGAAAGAGACGAACTAAAGCTTTCAAAATGGGAACTGTAGCCCAATGAATGAGCTCATTTTCTGCGCCCCCCCATCATCTCATTTGCACTGGCACAAATCAGCGCTGTGATGAATTCTATAACACAGAAAAATGAAGACCAGCGTGTTATGAAACATCCCTAAATTCATCAAGTTAAGTCCTTCTGAATTTAGTTGACTGTCATGAAAGCTGTGATTTACATGTTTTTAGAAAAAAAAAAACAGAAATATTTCACAATTTTTGAGAAGTGCACAGTCTCATTTGAGCTTGGATAACAGAGAATATCAAGCTTACTTTGCCTACAAGGCTGGCAGTAGCTGACGAAAACCAGCCAGGTGGCACCATCAGTTTAATAGATGTTGCCGTCATTATGAAAATGCTTTTTGTTAGATATTGCCTCACATTAGGGGGAGTTTCACAGTGCCCTTCCGCAGCCAAATATAAACACTTTATCACCTGCGACAAACCCCCACTGAACTCAATGTCACAAAGCTCTGGGCGAAAATATTCAAACTCATTTTCCTCTGTTAAAAGGTAATAAAACATATACCCTTATAAACATAAAATAGAAGAAAAAAAATTTTTTTGTGTATTTTTTATGGCTTCCATGCTTGTACCCAACACTACCATCAGGCAAACTTAATTAACCTGCTCAGTTGGAATGATTTACTTCTTAAAGTCAATTATTTTATTTTTCACTGCAGATTGACACGATCACCCAAGGAGACATAAAAAGATACGTGACCCCCTACCATAACAGGCATTTATATTACTGCATCTAGTAGCAATGTAACATTTTTTGTTCTTCTCCCCTTCAGAGCCCTGATTGTGGAAAAACGTACATTTTTAAAAGTCCCATTTGGATTAAAAAAAACATTTTTTGTTCTCTGTGTTTTGAACTTGTTCTTGTAGTATTTTTTTGATGATGTTGGAAGACATATTTCTTTCTTTCTATTTCATTTCTTTTTTTTTTTTTTTTTTTTTTTTTTTTTTTTTTAACTTGTCCTGTCCAACAGCTGAGCAAACAGATATGAGCTGAGAGCCTCTTGCATTAGACAGATTTTACTCATACAATCGGGGGTTATAAATCATTGGGAACACAAAATGTATGTTGGTATAAGCCCCTTTTGTAATTTAAACGAAACTTTATTAATATTAATTTTGTTTGTGTTCTTTTTGTTGGACCGGACGGAAAAAGAAAGGGGGAAAAGAGAGGGGGGGGTGTTATAGATTTTAGAGGATGACTAATGGAAGGAGAAAGTAGAATTGTAAGTCTACAGGCAACAAAATGCTGAAGCTTATACCCATTACAATAGTGAGTGTTGGTCTAAAATGGGCGGGGCCTGTCCACACACTCAGCTGTTACAAACATACCTGCCGGCTCCAAGAGTGTTCACAAACTTGTCCACAACCAGTTTACACGCACACTTGTGCAACCAACACATGTAAAGCATCACATTCTGACAGGCACACTATTTGAAGGTGCAAATGTGACGCCTGTGCTCAGGTGAATGTTATGTTAAGCTGAAGTGGATGAAGGAATGGAAAGAAAAAAAGGAGGGAGAGCTCCCAGACATCCCCACACCAAGACCCCCGCCGAGGCAGCAGCGCCGACCAGGGCCCGCCCCCGCACCCATACTGTGGGGTCAACGGAGGATATCCGCCCGCCAGGTAGTCCGGCCAAGCACCCAGACCAGGGCCCGCAGGACCACCACATGGGCCCCCAACACCCGAGGGCAGTGAGGTACGGAAGCGCAGAGCGCAGGGCCCAGCCCAGTCAGGAGAGCAGCCCCCCCACCGCGCCGGGCGGTCCAGCGCGGGGCCCCACCCCCGAGAGCCCCACCACCCCAGACAAGCCGCCCACCACCACCCAGGAGTTCTGAGCATCCCCCCACCCCAGCCCCAGGTACGAGCCAGGACCCCCCAAGGGAGACCCGCTCCGAAGCTCCAGGCAGTTGCGGAGATCCAGAAGAGACCACAGCAGGGGTCAGCAACCCCCACCTAGAGGAGGGATGACCAAGAGAAGTGGGGATCCCCGAAGGAGTACATAGCCTGGCCAGGCTCTCCTATGTTGTGACTTAGAAGGGGCCCGTCACCCGAGGGTAAGGACCAGAACCCGCACCACAAGGACACAGACACCCTCCAGGCTCAGATGGAATATGATAAAATATCATTTCTGAGTATTTCTTCATTCAAATCATTGTGAATCAGGAGCAAATTAAAGTTTGAGCTTAATTGTGACCTAGATCTGTGTACGACTTCGTTTTCCTCATCCAAGCTGACATCTTGGCTCAAAACTTTACAGCTGATAGCTCCAATATTGCTCATCATTTTTGTCGCATCGGTAATGGGGGTGTGAGGGGCTATCAGCTAGCAGGAGTGTGTATAAACAGAGAGCTCTGAGTAATAAGGAAGGAAAGGGGGGCGGGGTTGCTCCACACTAAAGGTGCATTGTACTGCAGCACTGCAGAAACAATGTTCTAGAAAAAGACAGTTTTTTTTTTTTTTTTTTTTTTGGCTATAAACAGCATAAGCATATTTAAAAGACTACTGGGAACACTTTTAAAATAGATCAAAAACGATTAGAGTGGGTCTTAATAATAAATTAGGATTTATAAACATTTTTTATTCATTTGTGTTTTAAATTAGACCTGTTTACCACTTTTGTTTCCTGAATAATTTGCGTCCCACTTTTGAGGCCACCTGCACTTGTAAAATATCTGGTGCCATTAACATTGTGCTTGAGATTGCAGTCAAACCTTCAAAAGCTGTATTGAGATGTGTCAAGGTTGTATTCCATGGATACATTTCAAATTAGATTTCTTTTGAAACCTAAATTTTGTAAGTCCTTTTCTTTAACCAACCTTGGAATATTCAGATAGTGCCTTCAGTTCATCAACTCTTTTGTTTGAGGAATCAACTATAGTTTGTACACAGTGTTGTAATTTCTTTGTTTTAATTGAAAGCAGAATTTTGGAGCAGTATTTGCTTTTATTTTTAGTTGGATTTGATACAGCCATATCCCTCAACATTCCAGTTTTAAAAAGCCCTCCATGCTTTGGAGGTTTCATCTTTCTCATTACTTTAATTATCAGAACTTATAAATCCAGGTTAAAGTCAATGAAGATCTTTAGCGTCTGTATCTGTAAAGGTTACATTTTTCTTTTGAAATGTTTGCAACAGCAGCAGGCTAATTCTTTACTGCAGTCTTGTTCACTCAGCTGCATTCAGCTCTGCAGCCTCTCGCTGTGCCTCAACCTCTCCACTTAACCCTCCTCTTGTGATTCAGTTTATAACCTCTGGGCAGCTTGAATTGTCTCTCCTTCGATCTTGCAGTAACAGCACCAATAGGTGGTAGAGTTTCTTCCTAGTTTCTTTCCCAGCTTTGAGGAAATACATGAATGCAGGGAGCGAGGGGAGATCTGGGCACACAGTTAGTTTCCTGCAGCTAAGCTTCAGGAAAGGACAGTTGGATTTGCTGGGATGCCTTGGCACTGTTTGATGTGGTACATGTTTTGGCAGGATTTTTTTTTTTCAACAAAGCCTCTTTTCCATTTTAAAGTGTTTAGTGTGCGTGTGTTTTATTCCTTTGTCAAGACTATGTTAACCCTTTAACACCGGAGCTGTCGCAGGCGACACTTCAAGCCATAGTCAGATGAACCCGTATGGGTCAACCCCCGTACTGGTGTTGTGGGTGTTTGGGTTACCTGGGTCTGTACAAGGTTGTAGAAAGAAGGCACTGCAGGGGCATCTTGTAGTTCTATTGAGGCTTGTGAAAACTTTGCCTGCGGTAAGGGTATTGTCAAATATTTGGAAGGATAATGTAAGTTACACGCACTTAAGGTGCTCGAGTAATACTGTTGGACGCCCCCTTTACGCAGCACTCGAGTTGTTAGTAAGGTGCTCATTTTGGCTCCTTACTGACCAAGCTCAATGCTACATGCATGGAATGTGCACATGATGCCTGTTGGAAGTCCACAAAAACTACACTCTGTCAACTTTTGTCAATAATAACAGCCAGGCTGCACACTAGGAACACACTCACCTATCACTTGTTGTTCATCTTTTAGCTGATCCCATCAGCAGTTAGGGGGTCATCAACGAATTGCCTTTTCACTGATTCACACAGGTGGTTCGGCAGAGATTTTTTACACCAAATGCCCTTTCTGACACAACCCTGTATTTTATCCGGGCTGGGGACCAGCACAGGAAGACCCAGCCGCAGGTCCTCTTGTGGCTACATAGTTAGGCAGTGAGGTAAAGGGTCTTGCCTTGGAACATACACTGTTCAGCTCATTGCACATCCAGGGATTTGCTGCAACCAACTGAGCTATCCCGGCGCGTACGCATCAATCACTTAAACAGCAATAATGGGCTCCTTACTCAGGAAAAAAAAGAAAAAACCTGTATGACATACCTGCGTCTCACCTACTTCCCCTTATTTGTTGCCTAAGTGATCACTGCAACCTGACGCCCAGAGCTTGCCCGTGCAAAAATGTGCATGAACATTTTCGCCTTACAGGATTAAACATTAGATTTAAATTCACATATGTTTTAAATGATTGCACATATCAGCATGTTTACATGCATGTTTTGGATTTTTCTTTAACACTTTTAAATAATTAAAATACATTTTCAAAGATAATTTACGTAATTTTATTTTCTGATTTGTTTTCTACAAGCTTTCTTTTTATCTAAAATAGTGTTATGCAAATGCATATTTTTCTTCCTGCTATCGTGACAATTAGAATAAGCATCAACTGCAACAATTTCTCTATTGTAAAAAGTAATTTATGCAAACTACTAATGCATGAATTTGTGTTTCAAGTAGTGTCCAGCAAACTCAATTTAAAGTTTTTTCTAAACTTTAAAGAGAGATAAAATGAAGCCGGCAAAAGATCCACAAAAAACACATTATCCCCCTAACTTATTCATTTTAATCACACTGCTAGGCCTGATTTTAGTTAATTACCTTAGTTAATTGTTGATTTGGTAACATTAAGTTCTATGCTTAACAATTTAAAATATTTTAATGTTGCTTTATCTCTCAATTAACTTTTACTATGATTGTTCCTTTTGTTTACACAGAGGGTGTAATTGCTTTCTGTATATAACCCACAAGAGCAAAAGTGGTTTAACGGACTATCTTGGCTTTACAGGATTGGGCAATACATGAAATATGAAAGTTTCACATGATAGGGCAAAATGAGCCTTGATAATAGTGACCGTGACCTAATTACAGACAAAAACTTTATTTTTTCATAACTCAGAACAGCCTTGCTCTTGTTTTCAGCTCCACGACATGATAGTACTTTAATATTTCACTGCAAACTAAATTTACTAACAATTTGCTAGAGATAAGGAAAGCTGTTTAACCTGATTATGAGATGTGGTAGTGACCACTGAATACAATTCTTTTCTGCCCATGAGCAAGTGTGGAGTGAACACTGCTGAGTCTGGTAGATTATAAGGAAACTTTTCAGGCTTCATTCTGTGTAGTTGGCATTTGGGCATCATGCCCAAAGTCATTTATGTGGAGCTTAAGAAACTGAAAATTGGCTTTCATTGAAAGACCTTTTTGTATGTCAGAAACTTCTCTAAAAAAATAACAAAACTGTTTGAGAAATTGCTGGCTTTAGCAATTGATAAGACAATAGTCAATGCTTGGATACTTTTAAAAATATGAAAAATATATTCTTTATGATCATTTACACGAATGAGCTGGTGCCCTCTTTGTAGAGGTAATCTTAATTACACAAAATAATATTTTAGACGGGTATCATTAAGCTGCACTGATTCATCTCTCAGACATAGGCTCCTCTAGACATTTAGAAAAGAACAGAACGAATAAACGATGTATGTGAAGTCATTCACAGAACATTTTACCGATTGCCAGATTTGATATTTTTTTTTTTTTTTTTTAGTATTTAGCACTTTAGCGATATGGCAAAATCTGCACTCTTGAAACTCGTTTTTTTTCTGATCACTGCCTACTCCAGTGATCCATTTATTTTTCAAATGTTAAGTTACGCAGTGCTTACTGGCATTTAATACTGCCCTTTTGAATGTTAAATATTTGAAAAGACTGTTGAACTCATGCGGGCCCCCTAAAGAAATGATAAATGCAGCAACAATGACTCACAAAGATGAGTTTAATTAAGTTATTTGTCAAAAACAAATAATGAAGCTCATCACTACGTCACCCACGGACCTTTAATGTAGTAAGCAGGAGGCAACACCAGCAGAATAACAAGGGATCCAGCATGTTATTTAGGCAACTTTTTCGCCAAAATGTCTTGTTTTTTAAATAAGTTTGTATTTTTACTCAAGCTGTTGGTGAGTTGTTTGAGGAGTAAGAAAAGTCAAGTTTTGTTAGGTCCAACCAACTGTCAATCAAAAAGGCATCTTTTTTTTTCTGACTGAATTGTACCTCTATGTTCAAAAGCTGCTATCCAAATTCAACTAACGTAGCTAAAGAAAGTGTTAGGAGGTACTTATAATTTTAAAAAGAACTATGAGAATATGTAAGAAAATTTGAATACAAGCTTAAAAAACATGGGTAGCTTATTATGGCACAAACACTAACAAAAAATAAAAAAAGTGCTCTGTGGCATACATTATGTTCTAGAAGATTGTATTTAAAATTTTTATTTTATAGATATGTGCATAAGAAGAATGAGGATTACTTGGGGAGTCTCACTGGTGTCTTGAATTTGTCTTTAGCAAAAAGCCTGAGGCTTGACAACAAGCTGTTTGAATATTGTAACCATTATTTAGCTAGACATGATTTTAATTTGTTGAAATGAAAAAAGATTCTGCAGTATAGTTGCTGTTGTAGGCATTTACTTCACTTCATATTTTACTGAAAGCAGTCACACACACAAGTTTGGTATAAATGAAGCAATTCTTAAGGTTTTACAGATGGCTTAAGAACTAATGATTTGTAACAATCAATGATAAATGTTTTTTTAGTTATAAAGTAGGAACATTTTGTCTTTTTTTCTTCTGAAGTGTTTTTAAAACAGTATTTGTTTGTTTGTTTTTTTATGTTTGGTCAGTTATCCAAGCATGCGGTACTTCTCTCCAAACAGACTTTCATGTTTGCTATTCCACACAGGAAATACAAAAAAAACAAATGTTGAATTATAAATTTGGATGAAGCAAAAATTGTTCTTTCCAGATGAGCAGGATGAGCATGGTGCATGAATTCATTTACACTGTTCTATAGTTATTTTTGACAACAAGAGTACACTGGAATATGCAATTGTATGTATTATGTATATGGACAGATCAGGATAATTTAAATGCATTATATTAGTTTGGCAATGTGCTGTGTTAATATTATATATATATCATATACACACACACATTATATATATATATATATATATATATATATGCACACACATATATATATTTCAACCTTAGGTACCCTTCATTTGGGCTCTGACACCTGTCCCCATGGCAACACTGTCAATAGTGGATCTACCTGGGTCATAAAGTCCCTCTCTCCCTTTCTCTCTCTTTGCTTTGAACAAGTCCTGACATATTCGACTGTGTCTCATTCTGTTCAAGTGCAAATACTCCTAATTTTTATTCCCAACCCTTTGATTGTTGCTCTCACATGTGTCTTCCGTCTCCTGTGCAGGATAACAGCAAAATGTCTCAATGGAAAAACAAAATAAGGAATGCATTTTATTAATTTGATTGTTTTGCCAACTAATGAAAATTGGGTTTTTGTGCACTTCACGTAAATTATTTATTAGCTATCTGGTTATATTTATTGATAATGTTGTTTTTATTTGTAATGAATTGTAATGAACTAAAAACAGCAATATTAGGAGCATCTAAAAAGTGAGAGCTTAAATCCACACAAAATAAATTTAGTAAATGTCAAGTGAGACAAAGCAATTCCATATACTGGGAGAAACATTCAGAGATTAATTCAGATGGAGCTGAGCTTACTGAAATAAGGCAGAAGAATAACAGGAATGGACATAATTAGAACGCAAATGCAGCTACACAATGGGCTTTAAGCTTTTTGGATAATACAGCGCTTCTCCAAACAATCCTATAATTAAAAATATGCAAACAAACAGATGCATTTTAACTTCAACTTGTCAATAACAGCTTCTGATTTTAGCTAATAAAAGCCATGTAGTTGAATCGCGAAAGACTTTGGCTTTAAAAGCACGCCACGTCTCATGTGACGTGCAAAGCATGAGCTTCACATTTAGAGTTATTCAGCCTGGTGTCAATAGTACTTTGACTTTTTTTCTAAACAAGGAAATAGGTGCTTTGGCCTTAGTTAACCTTTAGCTTAATCCCCCTCCCAGAGGTACGCTGCTGAGCTGATTTGAGCTGCACAATTTGATGGAGAGAATGCCAATGGCTGTCTGACAACCACCTGCCCATATGTCTTTACCTTGGGACCTCCTGCTCAGCCAAACCCTGCTGATTAGGTTGCTTTTGAATCTGATTGCTTCTCAGTTTCACACTGTGGTACTTTTCTAAACAGAATAAGCAGAGAGGCAACAACTACACAAAGAGAAAGAAAATGAGAAAGTTCTCTTTAATCCCTCGTTCACTTAAGAGCTCAGTTTAGCCAATGTGATTTAAAACTATTAATAAATACCAAATTTCACCAAAAAATGTTAAGATCTTTTTAAACATACATATTTGTACTTTTTGGGATCATCTTAAATATAAAAAAACCCTCTTTTCTAAAAAACAATGGCTCTTTTATTTATTTATTTATTTTTCTCATTTCTATACCATAGTATATTTAAAAAGTCAACAACTTTGCTCATTCAAATTTGGATTCAGCAAATCTAAATGGTAAAGCATATAACCTGTTAAAACATGCACAAAAATAACTAGCACGTTTGAAAGACCATTTAAAAATAGTATAGAAATGAAAATGCTTTTTAATAGGATTTGGATGCCTGAAATACAAATAATAAGACATTTTATCAGCAAAATTTCATCTTCTTTGCTTGGAAAGTCCTATTCTTTTGTACATCCCAATTGGGGCTCTTCAGTCCCAGACAGACAGCAAGTCTTTTCATTCCATCTGACCTCTATATACAGTTTGTAGCACTTTGTCAGAACAGTCACACACCAGTGAGCACATCACAGACGATGTCATGGTTGAGAGGTGTTTGCCAAATGACACTTCAACAGGTTGAAAAGTCTGGTTTCAGACCATTAAACGTTCATTATTATGTAATCGCTGTTCCAACTGAACCACGTTCCCTTTCAAAACCAGATAAGAACACACCCTTACAAAAAAAAAATCCTCAAGAATGGAGATTTTTGTTACTATGTTATTTCAAAAAATACAATATTATTTTTTGTCTGTTTTACGTTAGAAAATCATGATTTTTTTACAAATAAACATCATTTAGCAGTTTAGGCTACAAAGATAATAGTTTTTAAGAAAATGTATTTTGTGGTTTTGTAGTATTACTACAAAACAAAGAGTAATCTATAATCACATCCACAAATCACATGACGCAAAAGAATTTTAAAGAGTATAATGACAATTAAAGAAGCAAAACAAACATTTAAAAAAACAGTATTACATTATAGAAAACAAAACAAAATTCTAGAAACTAAAACGCAAAAAAACAGACGTTCAGAAATAGTAAAAGTAATTTTGAGAAAACAAAATGAAATGTTAGAAAAACAAAACACAATGAGACAACGGAAAAGGCAGGTATTATGGGACATTGCTGATGACAATTTTCAGTTTCGTTTGATGTCCAATGAATTTCAGTTGAAATGATGGACAAACGCCATCATACAATTAACGACATCCTATTATGTTTACCTTTTCCAGTTTCTGTAAAAAAGAGAAAAACATTCCAGAAATCCGAAATACATTTACAGAAATCAAAATGAAATGATAAAAAAAAGAAACACAAGAAGGTGAACTTCAGGGCCACTGTAATGACCAAATATTATACATTTATTTTAACAGACTGGTTGATATTACCTTTTTAAAAAATATGCTTTCACTTTTTAAATAAAATCCTATTTAATTTCAAAAACCAACACAAGAGAGGGCTTCTAGTCGTGTGTCTATATCTGTGCCATCAGATAGTTTTAAATCAAATGTAAATGTTATTCTGCATTTCAAGTCATCCAAAAAATAACCCTGTAGTGAAAATAAGTCAACCAACATGTCAGTGTTGCAATATGTTGAGCTAAAACTTTGATGGATAAATACTAAACTCAAAAAGAAAGAAAATGTCTTACAAATTCAACAGAGACATTCATAAGGACCTATTACAGAGAATTGGGCTAATCAGTGGTTCAACCATTTCTGCTCCAGGTTCTGTCTCCAGATAATGTAATAGTGAGCTTCCAAACCGGCTCCGCAGTGCATTTCGATTATCCATCATGTGAAGGCTCAGCTGTTTCAATGACATGACTATCCCAATCTCTGATGTCTGCCAAATGAAAAACCGAACAGCGTCATCCCCAGAGGAACTTAATGATCCGCAAATATACAGAAACATCCACACATGCTAACACAGCTAAACACCAACACACAACAGCCCTCACTGAGACAGAGGCTTATTGATCACTGTCACATTTGTCTATAGACTGGAAACAAGCCTTTAAGCAACACAAAAATGAGGACACTGGTTATTTGTTGGTTAGCACAGGCCAGAGTGACACAACACTGGCCCTAATTGTGGCACACTTGCACACATTAACAGAGATCTCCAATACCACCCAAAAAACGCACAGGCTGCAAAACACAGACTTGGTAATTGAGTGACAACGAACAGTGAACAAAGACTTCTTGTCTGTTTTTGAATTAAGTCTGGTGCTGGTAAAATGTACAGGGAGGGTGTCTGACAGGAACAAACAGAAAAACAGGGGACGAAGCACGCATACTCTGGCAGAGGGACTGAACTCTGTGAACTTTACAGCTAGCTCCACAGGTCGTGCTGGTCAAAGAAAGCAATAAAATATGAACGCACCAGCACAGAATGAAGCAATTGGTCTCAGCAAAAGTGGAACCAAACAGCTTCAGTTGTCTGGACGAAGCATCTCGAGTTTTTGGATCGTAGCTGGATGGGTCTGTCTGGCTGTCTGGGTAGAAAAGTAATTGTGACACTCAGTGTGACGGAAGGCGCCAGTAAAGTGGAGAAAGAAGAGTGAACAGTTAAGGAATCAGTGGGGAAAAGAAAAGTGTGAGAAAAAGAATGCGAACAAAACGCTTTTTCTTACTGACTAACACAGCCAAACAAGAACAAGTCACCAACTTTAAAGAGTTATTTTCTGCATCACACATCTCATTTCTTTCTCTGTATGTTTTTACACTGATGCTTTTGTTTTTTTGTATGTTGATATTTTCTAGCTTTCCTCTCAAGGATCGATAGTTTGCTTTTGTAATCCTTAAAACTTCTATTGACTCCCATCTGATTGCAAGACAGCAGTGTTTTTGTTTGCCTTTCCATGAATAAGACCCCTTCACACAAAGTTGTCAGCACGTATTACAATTACTCCATGCTAGACAACATGCAGCGCAGGTTAAACATGTCAAAGGAACAAAAGAGACGTTGGAGAGCGCAAACAATCCACATAATACCACACCGGCTTTGCTTTACGCATTTCTATTCATTCATCCCTCTAACATGAAAGATATGAAAAGATTTGAACAAAAGGATCACAGATGGAGCACGAAAACATCTGTTGACTACCTCACATTAAGTATACAGTATCACACAGGTACAAACTGCACAAAGAGTTACCTTTCTATACACAAAAGAAGGGGTTTCAAAGTAAAACTTGCGAGCAGCGTTTAAATTTTAGCACTGCAGGAATGTATTTGTGAGAAATGGTTTGTGTATCCAAAAACTTCCATTGAATCTCATGTTAAAGTTAACCTGAAGCGTCTCATTTTAAGCTACTATGCACTGAAATGTAAAATGAGGTCACATTGCTAACTCAAGATAGCTTCAAGACAGAAATGAACAATTAATTAAACCATTTCTCATTAAAACACCACTTAACTCTGTTGTCTTACACAAACAAACTAATTGTCCTAAAGGAGGAACTCCAACATCACAGTCCATCACCTGCTCATGGATTCTCGGAGAGCAGCCTGTTCCGAAAGCTATTCCTCTATGACATCATACCCATGATCAGACATACAGTTCATTTTTTCATGTACAAACAACTCATCTGCAGTGTCAATTATGATTTAATTTCACTTACACGTAAGCTTAGAACTGCTATAAAGTCAAAAATGGAGCAAATGAGTTAACAAAAGGTGAATGCAGAAGCTCCCGTTTTCCAATAGTGTGTGATTTTACCCAATTTCAAGCATGGCTGACTCAAGAAGATTCCTGCATCCCATTTAAACATTTCTCTAGAAATAACATTTATCTAATTTGTTTCATGGCTTCCTGCCTCCATGCACTCATCTTGCAAATGCCCATGGCAAGCAGCTGGAGAAGTCTGGGTTTCAGACTTTTAGGCAAAATATTTGGGCAAAATGGGAAGGCATATTTGTTGGATAATCCAGCAGGGTGTGGTTAAACAAAAGGGAGTGTGTGTAGTGTGTAGCAATAAACTAAATTAGTCCGCTTAAATGTTATACTCATTGTACGTGCTGTGCAAGGGTCACTACTTACGTTCATTTAATGTCTGTGGGATGTTTTAAGCTCCATCTAGAGAAATACTTCCACCTTTTAGAGCAGCTCTTTGCACAAAGATCCATTTATTTAACATTTTTCTGGCATTACTGTCCCCACAGTGACCAAGGATGATAGTGCTGCTCTGAAGTCTATGCATTTCCAGGCACTGAGCCTATCTAAGCTGCACCACACAGCAAACACCTAATCCATCCAGCTAACAACAACAACACTACATAATCTCCCACATCCTACACCGCTCGTGTTACTAATTAAAAATAAACTAGGTAATTAGCAACCTTGTTCTATTGTTTTGAAAGGAACATCTCTCTCCAAACAATGTTCAATTGTGCTCAGCATTTTTTTAAATCTGCTTTTTTTTTACGTGTCCTTCAATATGCATTCTCCATTGCCAAAAAACTGAGAAGCATAAACATGAGGCTAAAAAGAGATAAACAATAGCTTTTTACCTGTTGCACTAGCAATTGTCTCTGCTAGCAATTTTTTTTTCAGCAAAAACTTTTAGGAAATAAAAACAAGAAGTTAACTTTTCAGTCAAGAAAATGCACAATCCCAATGTTGACTGACTTTAATACTTCTGCAATTTCAAAGTCTTCTTTTAAATTGCATCTTCAAAAATCAACCTTGAAAAAAACATTTTAGCTTATTCATGGTTAGGTTTACAATTGTAATTCATCAAATGCACATAACTTTTAACTATTCAAGAGATTGCCAAATACTGAGGCTTGCAACTATATCTATATATATCTATATATATCTAAGGAAATCTTAAAGAAAAGAAAACATTCTCCAGATTTGCAACAGACATGGCCTAAAGTAAGAACAAGTTTAATGAGGGATGATACAGAATCAATAATTAGCTTAAAGTTTCCCTCATGCCTTTGGGGTATTTTGATCTAAATGATAATTTATCTGAGTCTGAGTGCAGCAATTTGAAAGGGTTAAATTGAAAGCCTCTTGTTTTTGCATAGGTTTAGGATTAATATTTAGGCTACTGGATTAAATGTGATTTTTTTTCCGCTCAAGATTTTCTTTTCCACCAACATGTTTTCTTAACTTGTCAAGGAGAGCCTGGAAAGGACCCAGGACACGCTGGAGAGACTATGTCTCACGAATGGCCCGGTGATGTGTCGGAATCCTCCCAGAGGAGCTGGAGGAAGTGGCTGGGAGAGGGAAGTCTCTTTTTCTTTTTCTTTTTTTTCTTTTATAAAATCTTACATTTCAGGTGGAAATACCAGCTTTGAGTATTTTCTTACTGCTTATTTGCAAGTAAGAACTTACAAACTAAAATGAATTTGTTTGAGTAAAAAGGTGTTGACAGATAGAATTTTATTGTAAAAAAAATACACAGAAAATACGAAGGTTTTGATTTTGATTTATATTTTGTGTAAACTGAGAATAAATAGCTGTAAATATAAAATGAAAAATGATGTAAAACATATTTTTAAAGGCCCTTAAAGAGAAAAAAAAGACTAAAAGTATATGCAATTTTTGGATTTTGCTCAATAAACTTGATTGACAAAGGTTGTTTTATAAAACAAGATTTATTTTGCTTTTAGAATGTGTGGGGAGAAAAATAAACTTAAAATAACAAAAAGGGGACCAATAGAGTTAGGATGAAAGAACGAGGAAAAGAACAGTTCATTGTGTGTGCTCTCTCTGGATGGACAGTCTTTATAATGAGAAATATTAACGCTGCCAGACTCTTTCAGTCGAGTCACTCCTTAGACACACAAAAGAGAACCCTAAAATCCATCCAACCAGTCACTGCCCTTTACCGGCAAAGCGTAGCAAGGAGAGAATGTGCTCATAGAGTTTGGTGAAAATCCCTGAATGAAAAATGAAAAAGACAAAACATTTTACCTGAAACATACTTTAGTACTGCAGTGTATTATCTCTTCATGAGTGGATGTGAGGTTTCTAAACAAAAAAACAGGTAGTATAGGAAAAAGACCTGCATGCTTCTTCTCATTTCTTTTTCTGAGGTTCTTTTAATTTAATAGTTACTATAGTTATCACATTAGCAAAATCAAACTGACCACAATAATGTCAACGTCCCAAAATCAAATTCACAAGTTACAGCAACTTCAATGTCATAGTGCAGAATTAATAATTGCTACAGTTTAACATAATTTTATTTTGTTTGTTTTTCATTTTAATTTGTGATACAAAAATGTTTTTTCTTTTCTTAACAGAGCCCCAGAAGTTGTAATCGTTTAGATGTTTCTATGTTTGTTTGTTCTTTTGTTTAAGCCTGTGGCTTTTGCAGAGACAAGATCCTGCATATGATTCCAACTAATAACATATTCTACAGAAACTTGGTCAGCGCACTTTTTTTCTAAAGCATGATAAAAAAAATGAAGACTTATCATGCTGTAATATGAAACAATGTTGCATTGTCACAAAATGAATAAATTAAAAAAACGGTCTAAGAATAAAGCAGTTCCACATAAATGACCCAAAAATATTCTATTAATGAATTTGAAAATAAAATACATTTTTTTACCCCTATAACAAAGGCTTTTTTGATATTTTTTTTAATAGAGACTTTATTGTGGTAGCTACATACTTTCCTCCTAACTCTATATTTTTTTATCGATGTTATTTTGTTTATTTGAGTTTTTGACTGGAAAGAAAATATAAAAGTGAAGCAACTGAGTTAGAAGAACTGAGGGGAAATATATGGAAAATACAGAGAAAAGATTTATTTTTCTTTAGGGACTTTTGAATGGACTAGCTTCATGTGGCATTATTTTTTACCTAGCTTCTTTGTTCCCCTCCGAATGTTTGTTTAGAAAAAAAAGTAAACATTTTTTATCAGATTTTCTGTAATGTAGAGTTGTTTGCAATTGAAATAAATGTTTGCTCAAAAGCAACTTCTTTGTTTTCTTGTTGTTCAAGAGTCAGAAAACAACACAAGCTGTGTGTCAACTATTGTTACTTGCTGCTATGAACAGTGACCTAAAAATTATACAGATTCTTGCTGACCTGGTCAGAATAACATTGGCAAGTTTTGTTGTCTCAAAACACCTCAGTGCTATGCTCTCCTTTTCTATTCAAAAAGGCGTTTCCATAATTCACCTTGATTGATCACATTCTTGATATTTTTTTCTAAACATGTTATGACTATTTTAAGGAAAGTTTGGTCAACATCGGAATCAGGTCTCTATTCCTAAAACATCTCTAGATGACTGATTTTTCATTGCAAGTCAGATAGTCCCTGAAGCAGTTTGTGTGGATACTATAGAGATGCTTTCAGCGAAACAAAAATAGATCACTCTGAAGTGGAATTAGAACGCATTGTAGCCAAAGAAGCCTGTTGTTTAGACAAAGTTTGAGTTTTCTAGTGTCTACAAATGCAGGGTAAATTAAGAATTTTTCAAATTCCTTTTCATGTAATGTGGTAATTAATTGCAAAAGCTCTAACTATGTGCATACTTTTATACATTTTTGTCCAAAGTGTTTTCAGTTCTCTCTTTGAGTTTGAAATCTGTTTTGACAAAAGGCATCTTAAAATATATAACCTTTAACACATTTTAAGGCAATTTGAAGCATTTTTGGGGGTATTATAATACATTTTAAACTGTAAAAATAATGGAATACCTTATTGCCATTTTTATCTTCATGTACCTGCAAAAACAAGCTAAAAAGGAAAGAGCAAGTTTTTATTTGTTTCAGATCCATCACGATTTAAATAAATGCTCACAAACAGTTTTAATTCTAAAAATGATTTTTTATTAGTGGGGGTCTTATAAGCTGTGGTTACATATAAAACTGCCACTGTGTGATGAAACCCCCCCCGATTTTTCTGAAAATTGTTGCCGTGGTCATGAATGCAGACATGACCTCCAAATGTGCCAGGGTGGTGGCTGAGCGATGTCAAAAAATTCTCCGGCTGCTGATGATTTTTTTTCTTAAAACCTCGGCGGCGTGTAAAAATGCAACTTCTGCCACCCTATTACGTGCCACCATATGGCCGCTGCATGGCCACCTGCAGAATTTGCGTGGTGGCATTTTGGCATAACCATTGTCTAAGTTGGTTGCAAAGGTGATGCTTCAAACAATAAATGAAAGTTTAAATACATTTTCCATCAGATATTCTGTCTTAGAAAGCGGTCACAGGTCAGCCATTTACTTTTTTTGATAAATAATAAATGTTTGATTTTTTGGCATTCTGTACTATTACACAAGCAGTTTAGAAAACAGTGTAATCCTGTCACAAAGCTGATAACTTATTTTAATTGAAAGAGCCAACTCTGCAATTACATGGAAGGGCAGACAGAATGATAATTTTATTCTTTGGAGTCTGCCAGCTTTTTATTACCACTTCAATGAACACAGCGTACAACAGGTGTAAAGCGGTTCTCCCCAAACCTGTGTCTGTTTAGATGAGAAATCCAATCACCTCTGTTGGAATGCACTTCTTAGCTGCTGCCAAGTTCTGCTCTGCTGCTTTTAGCTTCCTGTTTAACATCGTTAGTTGGGGAAAAATCTTTAATCAAGAAAAAACGTAACAGTTAAGGGTACATTTCTATTCACTTGACTGCTCAATATTTTATACTGTACATACAGGCCATAGCTCTGTAGGTTTGTTACCTGAAATCCAGTTATTTATAGATGTGGTCGCCTAGCTTTTTGTCTTCATGAATAAGACAGGAGATGGTGCTTTCAACATCCATCACTGGATGGAGTGAATTAAAATTTTCTCTATAAGAACTTTTTAGACAAAAATATGATTAAAACCTTTTCTCATTTAACTGCTAATGAATCTATTATATTGATGTCCTTTAGTCTACTTTCTACCCTCGTCCTCTGTTTTAAAATTTGCATTAGTAACCAATTTTTCATTTTATTTCATTTGTTTATTCAATTTTCTTAAAAGGTTTTGATGTGTGTTACAAATTGAGGCATTTTGGCTCAAATACATAAATATAATAGAGTCACAAGTGCATGTTCACAAATCCACCTACCAAAAGTGCCTTAACCTGCCACGCTACTACACACAAAATGAAGATTTTTTTTTTCCTATTGTAAGCCTGGATTCCCAAAATAACCTCCTCTAGTTTGCAGTGGAACAGACAGTTTGAGAACCAACTTGACAGTAATCCATGACTGGGGCAATGTGCTATATATATATATATATATATATATATATATATATATATATATATTTTTTTTTTTTTTTTTTTTTTAAATTTTATTTTCCAGCCATCGATTTTACCATGACTCTTTAAAGAGGAACTGACAGCGTTGACACATTTGCAAACTCTCACAGCCCTGGTGGCATAATTACGATATGCAAAAAGTAAAACAGTTTCCTGCGTTTTGGTGTTCTCTGATGTGTGCGTGAGTAATGAGCGATGCGTATTCTGCCTGTCAGGACCGACGTGAAAAAAAAAAAAGGGCTGGCTTAAACAGACAAGCTTCTGCACAGACATTTTAACATCTCCAAACTTAAATGAACCCATGACTATGCTGATTAATTAACCTTTTACCTTATCCTAATTCATGTGTATGCACTCCAAGATGCATAAGTGTTGAGAAAGTGTGATTGGTCAACTTTTGACAAACTCGCACGCCAGATTTTCCAACTTTTATTAATTGTTTCGCTTTTAAATCTTGCACATTGTGTTGAACTCAAAGAGCGTTTTTTTTTTTCTGGGACACAAATTCTCATGCCCTATGATCAATTTGTCAGTTACACAGTGGGAGAGTGGAATGAGGAAAATGCTGGTAGTCTCCAATGCATGGAACATCGATATGTCCAAACAGCACTGTCTGTTTAAGTGGAATTGACTTCTGCTCATTTCCCAAATTACGCATATCTGACTGGCCCAACGCTGCAGGGGCTACAGGAAGCACAGGGACACAGAGTCTCTCCCTCGCACACACTCTCTCCATTTCTCCGCAGGGAATCAATAATGTCTGCTTAATTATAGGGTGAATTTAATCAGCAGCACAGCAGTACATACTGCCTTGTGACCCTGTAGCTGTCAGGAAGTCATTTTGTTTCTAACAGTTAGTGTTCGAATACCCCTTCAATAATTAAGGGTACAACAATTTAATTGCAACAGAGGTAACCGAAAAAAAAAAGACTTCTACATTTGGATTTCTGCGATCAACTGTTTACAAACTGGTGCAACATAAATATTAAGTAGTTTTTGAGATGACTGTGCCAAAAATGTTTTTAAAGTAACAGAACATCATCAAAACTGGCTAAAATTTAATTCAGTTGCAGGCCTAATCTGAGCAGTCCTTACTATTATTGAAAAGTGTGTTTTTAACAAGTTCTTGTAGCATTTTTCCCATAATGGAAGGACTATATATATATATATATATATATATATGTATATATATATATATATATCCCTGACAAAATACTTACTAGGTAGATGTAAAACTGCATGTTGGAGAAATCAGCAATGAATTATAATTGTGTATTTTTTCAGCTAAAAATCCTTCAGTATTGTTATATATTTGTAACTGAGATCTACGTATATATTATTTTTCTGGCTTCTTCAAGGTCCAAAGTGGTTTACAATCCCAGTATTATTTCTATGAGTTTTTATGTACTGACAGTGTGAGAGTTGCCAAGCAGACACAAACCAAGCTGCACAAACCAAAGAGAAATGTTCTGTGTATTGCTCAAGGACACTTTGACATATGGCTGAGCAGAGCCGGAACCAAACCTGTGATCCTCTGATCAGAGGATGACTACTCTACCTCCGCACCACAGCCACTTCATTTATTATTGACTTTCAGAGTGTATCTTTGGCTCTGTATCTCTTCCACCCAAATGCTAGCAAAATGATCATGTTTCCACTTAGCTTGTTTATTCTAGCGGACATTTGGATTCCCTGATGTTAGAGGTACTCAAACTCTAATCAGCTGAGGGAGATTATAGGGAGTGGCACAGCAGGCACCACATGTAGCTGCAGTATTTTTCGTGGTGAAAATTGTAAGTCTGTCTGCTGTGCTTAAGAAATGTGTTTTTACCTGTGTGATGTTTTCTGACTAGATAGAACTTGGAACATTTTCCATATTGCTTTTGAGCTACTTTACTGAGGACAAATTAATTAAAATAGCTTGCATTTTGGAGCTGTATCTGGCGCATCACTGCCTTTCAAACCAGGAGTGACATGTAATTATGCAAAATGTGCTCAAACTTGTCTGTACATTTATCTAAGCAACATTTCTGTTTGTGATAAAAGTGCAATTTGAGAGTTATGTATCAAATGGTGTCGAAAATGTAAAAACGCTTGCTTGACCTCCATGGATCCACTCACAATATTCTTTTACAGTTCTTCCATGGGCACAATTATTAAGTGTTTCTGTGTTTACATAAGGAGTACACTTCGAAGTGGATAAATTAATCCCCACAGCATATAGTTTCTTTACATTTTATTTTGAAATGCAATTAATGTTTTCATGTAAATATGATTTCAGGGTACACAAAGCTAGAAAAATCTAACCTGCAACTGCAGAACAATCCGCAGCTGAAAGTTTGTCTCTCCCTGTCCATCTGTGTTCCTGGGCTTCATGAGGATGATTAACCCAACCACTAAACAAAAAGGCAATCAACAAAACTGTAATCACATAGTGACCTGGCATCAGAGGGTTGGGTGTCACCCAAACTACTTAAATTTAAAAAGATGATGGAGGCAAAACAGAGGATTGCATTTAGTGTGACTTTTTGTCAACAAAGTTTAGTAGATGGCCCCGAAATTGCGTAATATTATCTCTTTTTTCGTCAGAATTGTGGAAGAGAATAGGGATTTTAAATATAGTGGATAATAAGTTGAAGAAATCCTAAATCACTTCCGTTTGAATGCCTCTCAATTAAAATAAAATTTCATGTGAGGACAATAATTAATACACTGCTGGCAGTGAACAATAGAAACATCTGCCAGCTCTGCACATCTAAACAATGAGCATGATCTTCAGTTTATCTTTACTGCTGCCACGGATCTTCCCAAGAGTCACAGATGTAATAGCTAAAAATGGTAATTTGTATAAAAAGAAGAAATCCTTAACAACGCACAGCCTAATGCTCAAATGGAGCAAGTGGCTCTGATTGTTTTTTTTTTTTTTTTGCTTTTTCAGTTAGAGCCTCTATTACATGCAGTAAAAACTAGTTTTTATAAAAGCCTCATCCTTCTTTTACAAATATTGATTGAGACAAACTAATGATTTGGTCATCAAGGTGGAAGTAGAAAAAACAACAAGAATAAAGTACTAAAAATTGATTGAATATTTATTACTTTTGTAAGTGACCATGTAAGTGGTTTCATGCCAGACGCAAAGTGGAAGACTTCTGATGTATAAATCTGTGTTAATAAATAATAACGCCTTTTTTTTTTTTTTATTAATTGAAAGCCTTACTTTTCAGATGACGCTGGGTGTTGAGCTGTCCCCAAAAAGTGTAAAAACAGTGCTTGCTTCAAGGATTTCTACAACACCCATGTTTTTCTCTTCCCTCTGCACGCTGACAAACTGGATGATGTGCTTAAAACATCAAAAAGACATCTCATACTTTCTTCACACTTTACCTCTTCCTCACTACCTAAAAAAGAAAATGCCAGGTTTTTTTCTATGATAACTTTGTAAGATATTTTTATTCTGGCCTGACAGTTTAGGTGTGCTTGTTTTCAGGTTGCCAGCCTGACAGGTTAATTAAGTGGAAAGCTGGAGGATTGCAGTGCAAAAAAACGGGAGTAAAAATACTTAAAATGCAATTTTACAATTTTCAAGTAAACGTACGAATCAAATCATGAAGTAACTTAGTATCTTTAAACCATTTTACTCATTTGCCAATTTATCTTAAACGCCTGTTTTACTATAAAAATTTTAAATAAAGTACCAATGTTCTGCAATTCTGTATTTATACATGTACAAATGATGAACAACAATGAAACAGTGGTTTAAAGAATAAAATATTTAAAGATTAATTTGACAAAATACCAAAAGCTTACGTTTGTTGATATCTTATACACTGAGGGCAGATTTAAGAGATCATTTATGGGTTACATAATTTAACTAGAATAATAGCATCACCTGCGATAATGCTAGTGTGAATGGTGTAAGCTGAACGTGATCGCTGAAAATGCTGGGGAGCAGATAGCTGAAAACACTGAAAAAATGTCTAATTTACCCAAAATAATTAGCCTAATGCAGAAATATTAGCTAAACGCACTATTCGGTTAAAAACTGGGACAATGTTTTATTTAGCCAAACCAGCTAGCAAAATGTAAAAATATTAGATAAACTCCTTTATCCAAAACAGTTAGCATTGTGCTAAAGTATTAGCTAAACTCCAAATTAGTCTAAAAACTGGATCAATGTTTAATTTAGCCAAAACAGCTAGCATGTTGCTATAAAAAAAAAAAAAGCTAAATGCCAAATTGGTCTAAAAAACCTCAGCAGATGCCACATTACATTGTAAAGTTCAATAATCTCACACAAACTGAATTTAGTTCAGATGTGTAATTCTAGATTTAAAGTTAAAAGTTAACATCCCTTTAGTTGCTACGCTTTTAGGTGTATGAACAGCCACCCTCAAGAAGCATTAGGGGGTTTACCCCCAATACAAGACCTTTAACTTGAGTATCAATGATTTTTAGAATATTTGGCATGACTTGGCCTGGATTTGAACTCACAACGTTCCAGTATCCGGGTGGACACTCTACCACAGGGTCACTGAGCAGGTCTTTAAAACGAACATTGAAAAAGGAACTAGGAATTAGTTTGTCTTCGAACGGGTATGAAGAACTGTGGAAACAATCCTACTGTGTGTATGTGTCTGTGGGCTTGCGTGTCTGAAAGAGTTCTGCAGTCGCCATGGATACGGCTCCTTCCGCAGGCAGAAGACAAGGAGGGAAAACGCTTTTTTTTTCTTTGAAAGTAAAATTTTTTGACATGGCTCAAGCAAATGTTCTTCTAGATAAATATCTATAATAAATATATTTGAAATCATTTATCTCTGCATAAAAATGAAACATAAGTCTCAAAGTTTTCAAAGTTGTATTGTCTGAAAGCTAGGAAAAATGTCTTGAGTTTTGATGTTAAAACTTTTTCTGTGAGGGAGACTGTGGCAAAATGAGTCAGTAAAGAGGGTATGTCCTGTCAGTATGTCCAGAGACACTCTGCTCCAAGCAACTGCCTGGTCCCAACTGCAGCTAGTTTTGCATAGACTTTCACTCATAGCTGAAAACTTACTCAAAGATGACATATTGACTTTGAGCTTTGATATCTCAAAAACCATAATGAGTTTTTGAAAAATACAAGTTGTAAATCCCAAAGTCTGACAAACTGTTTAAAAGTTGAATGGTTTATGTAGCTTAAGGCACTCTTGACCTTTTTCGATTTGCAGAGGGCATTGCAATTTTGGGAAATATTTCAATTTCAATTAAAACCACCTAAAACCACCTCCAAGCGTAAAAACTTTTTTTTTTTTTAATAAATGCAAGTTTTTTTTCGAAATAGTGGTGTTTCCATTGCAAATTTAGTATCGCAAATTCAATTTTTCAATTTCGTCTGTGTGTGTGTACATGTGTGTGTGAGAGAAAGAAAGTTCCATCGCCATGGTAACAGGTTTGCTGTATGAGTGCAACTGCATGTCATCTATTTAACCAGCAGTCTGAGATGGACAGACTTTGTGCGGAACAAATTAATGCTGTTTCTAAACAATAAGTAGGATCAAAATAGTTTTTTCAGATTAAAAATCTCACAAGTTGAGGAATTCAGTGATATAAATATTATTAGTCTCAATTATAAAGTGTTTATGTAAATTCGATCAGAAAAAGTACTTTTTTTTCTGTTGAGCTAAAAATGCCATGTTGTCCGATGCATGGCTTCAGTATGTTCTATCTCCAAACTATTTTTCAAAACTCTTTAACTTTTCAAAAAAATGTAGCTCTTGTGCAACTCTCAAACCTTTGGTCTACAATGTGTGAAAGTTTCATGCCTGTAAGTTCAAGTATTTTCTCACAATCGCAGGTTAAAAGCATGATTTGGTGTAAAAACCAGAGAGAAGATTTTATATGAGCGTGAATAGGCGAATTGAGTGAAACTTGTGTCAGACTAGGGGCTGTAGAGGTAGATGAGTTTGCCTCACAGGTTTGAGGGTCACATTTTCCAAATCCTGAGCCATTTTCCAACATTTTGCTGAAAAAAAAAAAAGTGACTGAGATAAACTATGTCCGAGTAATCGGGGAAATTGTTATCTTAAAAAAAATTGAACTGCTCCACTCTAGCTGTGACACCATCCACTCTAGAGCCCAAATATTTCGTCCATTGAGTTATATTGAAAATAAAAAAAAAAAAATCCTAAAATTTGCATTTGTTATCCGCACTCTATTTACATAAAACCAAAAGGTGTTTTAAAAAGCTGAATACACCTTAAATTGCTCAATCTTTGCTGAACATTTTAAAGTTTGAATGGTGTCTCTACCTGAAATGCAGAAGTTCATAGGTTTCAAAGTGCACAAAGTTTTTGAAGGATTTGAAGAATGTCTCATGCATGTGGCATAGTTTTGCTAAATATTTTTAAAGTACAATCAGTAATGTCCTGAAAGAGCTGAACGTTTTGATACCAAGATTGCTGAAATCGGTGAAAGTATAAAGATGTTCTTACGTACCAAAAAACATACAAAAGACAGCAGGAATAACTATAACAGTAAAGTAACTATAACTGAATAACTATAAAGAAAATGAAAACTAGAAAATTAAAAAAATAAAAGAAATAAAGAAAAAATAAATCACTATAGTGTGAATGCTGAGTCACCATTCACACAATTAATCTTCAAAATGTTGACCTACAGCCTGGACTCTACACACACACACTCAGAAGAAAAGAATCAAACAAAGCATCACAAGACATATTCCTACTGTCCCATTCTAAACATATGCACAGCTTTTTTAGCCCTCAGCTAGAGTATCTCTTGATCTCCTGTGTTTGTATATCTAAATATCCTTCACAGAGTGTCAGCAGGCTCACACCTGAACTTCAAGCTTTTATTTCACAGTGTGGGAGAATACATCCCTTTCTGCAGGACATGCATGCAGTAATGCACTCACAGATTTCCCATACCCGACACAAAGACGCAGGTTCACATCAGGTCTGCACTAAGCAGAAAATCTCTTTAAATAATAAGTTTGAAGAAGAGGTCAAAAAGAAATGGAGGACCTTTGAAGATGATTTCCCTTTACAGAAAGCAAAGTGGAAGAAAAAGAGTAGCAATGGAGAAAAAAGGAGATAATGTTTGCATGAGAGATGAAGCTGGTTGTGGAAAAAGGGGGGAGGGATGAACGAATGTGTGATGTAGAGGAAAGAAAGAATGAATGTGAGGGGAGAGAAAACACCAAATGTACGAGTGGAAAAACTCCAGTTTGGATTCAGGCACCTTGGCTAATGAGCATCATTAATGTGGCCTCCCCAGTTACTCTAGATACTGGGGAGGACATGAAGATGCAGGGATAAAAATAAAACCTCTCAAGCATATTCCCATAGGATTTTTAAGGCAGACACTTGGTGGGTGGGGTGGGGGGAATCTGGTGCATTCTGGTTGCAGAAGGCTCATCACAATGCACCACATCCCGCAGATCCTGATATAAGCAGTTCAGAAACAGGGACACTTAGCTGAACTCTGAACTTTTGGGGATTTGGCTCACAGCAGAATGGCAACAATAAAACATATCTCTGTGATATAACAAATTGGGAATAAAGATGAAGGTGAACATGTCTGCAGTTCTTGATAATATAATTCAGGAGCTTATCAGTTCAACTCTGCCATTCCGTGTGGGAAATGTGCCTTTCAGGTATAGAATGGAAAGAAGAGGAATAAGATCCCCACTCCACTCGACTGGAAAGCACTCCATCTTACCCACATTATTTCAAGTGGACAGTCCACATTTCTCCCAGCACTTTATGATCATATCAGCTTTGCCTTTTTCTCTCTCTCTTCACTTGCTGTTTAGCACACAGTAAAACAAAAAAAAAAGTTTAAAAAAAATCAAGCAAGGGTTAAAAACCACTCCTTGGTGCTGTCCTGCTTCTATAAATCCCTTGTGATGTACTGTGCAATTCATTTTAAGCACTTCCAACAACGTTAACAGCACATTCAATTGAGTGGTTAAAGCAGAAGGCATCAAATTAGTTCGAAAATATAAAACTCCCTGGTTGGACTATCAGAATGTAGCAGAGAGATGCTCACTTGGACAACTTGTTATCGATTCTTGTTTTACCCACACTCAGCACTGTCACTCTACACCATTCAGCAGCTGCATATGTGGAACCACAGCCTCTTGCTGGATCTGGCGTCCTCTGCCAGCAAATACTGCTAACTTGCTATTCCATCAGCCTCTTCTGTGTATTTGCCTTTTCTTTTTTTTATTGCATACTAGATGCCTACACACTGCCTTGCATCTAAAACAGCACAGTAAGAATGACAAGTGTCTTGATGAGATCAGCATAAATCGACACAACCCCTCCTGTTTTCTGGGAACATGCTGTCTGGTTCTGATGAACTTGAGATACAAAGCTGGTCTAAATATGGGATAATTTACTTAAATTGCTTTATTCTTAAAAACCCTGTGCAATAAAAAAAAAGTGTTTTTTTATGTTTTTAACATTTCCTTGTGACCTTTTTTCTCATGATTAGGGAGATATATAAAAAATACGTAGGCTAAAAAACTGCATTTCTGAGTATTTCTTTATTCAAACCATTTTCAATCAGAAGCAGATTAAAACATGCCATTGGAAATACTGAAATGGGTGGGCCAAAGTGCTCCATTCTGATTCATTCACTTGCAGACAAATAGATGTACGTCTTCATTTTCCTCATCTGAGCTGGCATCTGGCTTAAAACTGGATGACTGGATAGCATCACTAATGTTGGCTTACGGTTGCAAGGGGCTGTGTAAGTAAGTGGGAGAGAATGTAAACAAAGGGATGATGGGATATCATCAGAGGCTTAAAGACAACTGAAAACAATTTTACAATACATCAAAATAAAGTAAATGAAGAAGATGTGCCGAGCAGGAAAATACTGTTTATCAAAACCAAGCAAAAGGAAAAAAAAAAAAAATCATACAAATTTGAGTCTGTTAAAAATGTTTTAAAAACTCAAAAGCATAAAAGGAAACTCACTAAATAGAGAAAAAAAATAAATAAACATATTTGGGTCTTAAAACTTCTACCCACAAAAAACTGTTTCTATGTAAATGCTGTACTTGAGATGTCTAATATAAAATAGTATAAATGTGAGCTTATTAGACAGGATTTTGAGTTATGCAGGACCATTATTTTGGCAGACAAGAAAGAAAACTGTGCTGAAGTGGTAAGTAATCTAACGGATAAAGATTAATGTCCCTGATTGTTCTTTACCACTATGTTTAAATCGTTGTAGTATTTGATGGATGATGCAGTTGATAATTAAAAATAGATATGTCCACATTTAACCGTCTTCCTAACAATAAGTAATGATGGTAGTTTAGCTAGCACAATGAGAACTTCCGTGTAGGAAAATAGAATTCCTCAAGAACAGAGTATTATATAAATTATTCATTTCCACACAGACGATTGCAATTTTGCTCAGCTGCTCATTGGCACACAGATAAATGTGAATGAGTTGGGAACAGGGAAAAGAAAATGGTCAAGATAATCCTGTTACTGTGCAAACATTTTAAACAAATGCCACCTACTCTTTCAGCGACATGTACAGATTTGCATTTGCAACAGTATGTTGCAATTAAACACAGCCTCCCATCCAAATTGAGTGAATAAAAATGGGTGAGCCCAAATGTCAGCAGGCATTTACATAGTTTCGCATCTGTTGTAGTTACTGCCACCGTCGTTGTCTGCTCATAGTTGTTCATTGTGTGGTCATGAATCTGAAGCAAAATTCATGTTAAATCTTCTAAATCCAGAGACCCTCCTGAAAGAGACAACCATCTTTTCACATATTCAGATGAGGAAAGTCTAATACAAGAGTAGCATTACAACACAATGGTTTAATTAGCTTTTTAATTACACATTTTGTGTGAAACAGTATTTTATAATTAGTATAGGACAGATGTGTTATGCCAAGCAGTTTTCACAAATGCTTTTCACTTTTAATGATAATTCCTCCCTGTGTCTGCGCACAGAAGTTTGAAAATGTGTGACAGGGAATGACAGTGTGAGTAATAAAGAGATAAAGAGCCAGTTAGAGATAGGAAAAAAGGAGTACAGAGCCACCATGAGAAAGCAGCGAGGGAAGTGAGAGTGAGAGTCAGATTTGGCGTTTCAGCCTAATGACACTGGTCCCACATGGGAGAGAAGGAAAGCCAAACTCTGTGTGAAAAATGATAAATGCAGAGACAAACAACTCCAAGCTTTTCCACAAATCCACTGCTCAGCTTTCGTGTTTACACGAAATTACAGTTTTTCCATTTCTTTTCTTCCTCCCTCCTGTCCATTTCTGTCTTTATCCAGACCATCTTTCTCTGATAATACAGTCATGCTTACAATCACAAAAGCTTTCAATATTATGCTATTACCTCACTGAATTGCATCTCCAACCTGTTCTCCTGTTGTGACCATGGACAATATGTCTGGCCGACATTGACAAATTAAACCAACTCAATATATGGCAATAACCTTCACAGGATAACATGGGGGAGGTTGTGATGGATAGGAATAGAGACTGAAAGAGTAATGGAGACGCATACAGACGGATGACAAAGTATGTGGGGTATGACATGCATATCATTCAACATATAAACAAAGAGACTCCAACTTTTTCAACATCACTTTGGCAAGCATTTAAAGCGCAGCTATCCCAGGGAAGATGCTAACAAGCTACACAAAGACTTGAAGCAAAAGCTGTCAGGAAAAGATTTATTAAGACACCATTGACAGATCCTGTCAACATACTGTATATACATAGAGAAAAAAAAGTTTTAAGATGAAAAAATGTATCACGACAGCTCTTCACTCAGAAAATGCATACTTTGATTTTTTTTTTGCATTCTTCTGTTTCTCATGTGCAAGTCACTTTGGATAAAAGCATCTTCTCAATGAATAGTTTTTTATAAGAAGAAGACCCACCTGTTAGAATTTTGCTTTTAGATCATCTCTTCAGCTCATTTATTCATTTTTAAATTATTTTTTCATTGCATATTTTTATTTATTTACCATTTTATGTTTTGACATACATCTTATGTATTTAATTTTAAAATATTTCTTATTATGATTTTACCCTTTGTGTTTCCCTCTGAAGATCCTTTGAGCCCTGCAAGGCTTGCCAATTTTGTCTGGGGTTGTTGCCAGCCTTGCTGGGGAGTCTGGGGTCAAACATTACAGCCTCATTGGAATGGACCCCATTGCTGTCCTGGTCTGGGTGGGCGCTGTGGCGATGTTCCTGAGCTGGTGAATAGATTGACCATAAACTGTTTCCTCACAGATTAAGCCTTAAGGTTATTTTATAAGTTACTCTTATAAGTATTCATTGTGGGGATCATGGGATGTATGTGTTAGCGCAGGGAACGGGGAGAATAAAGAGTGGGTTGGGTTTCTAATTTTAGTGACTATGTTTTTTTGTTTTTAATTGTAAAATTCTATGAGCTGCACAAGTTATGAAAAGTGCTTTTCATAAATAAAGTTTGATTTGTGCAAACTTTCACATTACAAAATAAGTCTGCACTGGATTCTGTGCCCGTTCTTCCAAGTTTAGCTCATTTTGTGACAAAAGACTGTCACCCATTCAGATTCTATTCTCACTTTTGCCATGCAGAGCAGGATGATGGGACAAAACCCCATAACAGGGGTTACAGGAGCCAATCCCAGCTGCTTCAAACCAAAGATGGACAGTTTGCACCACAGAACCACACACACATTCACTCCTATGGGACAATGGAGCAATCAATTAACCCATGAAGCATGTTTTTGGACTGCGGAGCGCACAAAGAAGAGAAAATAAATGCCTCATTGCTGTAAGCCAACAGTGCACAAACTGTGCAGCCCCTCAAACTGTCACAGATTAAAATTGTAATTGACTCTTCCTTTAAATTGTTACATTATTATTTGTGCAATAAACAAAAACAATTACCATCAGTAAAAATAGGTATTATTATTAATAGTTAACCTCCGCAACAATGTTGCTGTTAATAATACAATTTTAGATTGAACAGGAAAGAGCACTATGTATTCACTTTGCCAACCAATTGTGTTCTATTAAAACTGACTGACCAGTTTACTGAATGCATTTCTGACTATAGTGAAGAAGCAAAAACGCAAATGTGCCTGATTACGGACAAAATGTCTATGTATAAAGAAAAGTCTTGTCATAAAAGTAGGACAGACTGCTATGCAGAGCTATCAAGAACACTAGTTCATTTTCTCAAAGCGATTTCTCATGATGTTCAGTTGCTGAAGCGGCTGCTATTCAGGCACATTTCACCTGTTTTGACAAACCGTTTCTCCAGCACAGCTGAGCCTCACATTCACGCGCACACCGCCTCAGAGGCAAACAAAAGAGGCTCGTTAAGCAACTATTGTTGTGCTCCTCTCTGCTCAGCGTGATAAGGGCTTGATTGATACTGAGGTTTCCCAGTTAACCACCTGGCTGGATGATTGGAAATGCGCGCCGCCTGGCAAATGACGCGCACGTGAAAACTGTGGGGGGGAAGCGGGACGCGCGCTGGAACTCAAAGTCAAAACTGTCCATCAGCTGAGAAGCAAGACAAGATCCCACCTTTAGAACAAACCTCCCGAACACCTGACTCTTCCCAAGTTCACTCACCTGCTCCGGGTGAGCAGCAGACGGCTGTAAAAATCGGCGTCTCCTCCCCTGCTGCTCTGGTCACTGTCTTTGCGGCGTTGCGCGGACGTCCTATGCGCCACTCTGCCTCCCTGTGTGGCTCCACGCGAGTGCGTCGATTTCTCAGGCAAGTGGTCCGTTTTCCTGCTGCTTCCACGAGACTCAGATGTGCTCTCTCTCTCTCTCTCTCTCTTTCTCTCTCTGTGTGTTGACCAAAGCTCACTCTGCCTCACACAGCTGCAGAAAGAAGTGTGAAGATGGGCATCGTGGGGCTCCACTCCACCTTCTTCTCTATCTCTCCTTCTATCTGGCACTTTGTCCTGCAAGATGAGAAGCTTTCACTCTGCTGTCCTCAGCTAATATGATCAGTGAGGCTGTATTACCATTCACTTTTTTTTTAAATTAACTCAAAACACTTTTTTTTTTTGCTTTTCCCCATTTATTCCTCTTTCAGGCTTTATAGTATTGATCTGTGTGTCTGTGCCTGTGTCGCCCCTAGTGGCTGACTTGTCTCCCTGCTGTTCAGAGCAGAGGCTCCAGTCAACGTATTCATCGTTTTCATACATTTAGTTTAAATAGTTTTGATAATGTGAAGGGAATCAAGTGTTTAAAGACCCATTGTGATGGAAAGCTCGTTTTTTTTTGTTTTTAGCAGGTCTTTTTTTTTTTTTTTTTTTTTTTTTTTTTTTTTTTTTTTTTTTTTTGTAATGGAGGAAATACAGAAAGAAAATTAAGCTTAAAATAGTGTTTCTGATTATTGCTTTACTTAAATCATGGGGAATCAGGAGCAGTAAAAAATGTCCTGTTTGAAAAAGCTAGCAGATGTCCCATTAAGGCAAGAATCAGCAGGTACAGGCTCTCAGCTCCACTATATATATATATATATATATATATATATATATATATATATATATAAAACAAACGAAGTGTTAGTTGATCATAATCTGTTTAATGTGTCTCAATTTTTTTTGTTGTTTTACTTTTGAAAAGCAGAAATTCTCTAACAAAGTGACTGTAAGTGAAGACCTAAGGTTTGACGAGACTATATTTATGTTGTCAAAATAACACATGATTCACTTAACTGTTCAAAGGTTTTGCTACACATTTTTTCGTGGGGTTGATGTTGATGTAATTTCTTTCAAAAATTGTCACAGTCGTCACAGCCTCTGAGTGTGTGTGGCGTGCATGCACCTGCTGCTCATCTCATCAGCTGAAGACTCTCAAATCCTCCACTGACATTCAGCTAACACTAGTTTTACTCCTCATGGGGTTGAGTGGTGGAGTTGATTACCATGTGGGTTTTTTCCACAATTGATTGAGCTTCTCACGGTACCTTCTTCTGTCTGGGCGCATCCCTGCCCTGCTTGAAATCACCACAGATACTGTGATGGTTTTTCAGCTTATTCCTTTATTTTATCAAACCAGTTTAATAGCTACACACATATTAGATTATTTGGTTAAAGCTAAAACTGAGTAGTAACAGCGCTTTTGAGAGATCAAGACTCACAGCAATAGTAAATGACGTGAGTGGTTATTCTTCGACACGAAAAATTGTCTGGGCAGCAAAAATCATAGCATTGCTTTAGAAAAAAAACTGCATTCTGACCTGAGAACATGAATGAAGTTATTGGTTTGCTAAGGTGGTTGGAAAAGAAAAGAAAAAAAAAGTATATATATGTATAAATAGAGACCTGTGCAAAAAGAGGTAGATCTGTGCACATTTGTTTTACCAATAATGAAGGGAAAAAATGTTTATTCTGCATATTATGAAGCAGTGCCCCCAAACACTGCAGCTATTTCAGAGACCGGAGGTAGAAAAAGTGATGACGGCACAGTAAACAATGATCCGAAAACTTAATCCAAATGAACCCCTCTGGGGTGCGTCTATGCAATAAGCAGAAACCGAATAAACTTCTTAAAAAATAAATGGGTTAAACCATTTTAATAAATGAGCCTTAGAGTCAAACATGTGCTGAAAAAATTAATCTATACTGAAAAACAAAAACATGCTGTTTGAACCAACAGGATTTTGACACTAGCAGCAGTTTTCAATAAAGTTGTTATAAAACATACCTGTATTCAAGAAAAAATGCTCTCGTTCAACAGGAGATAATGGCATAAAAATCCAACAACCCAGACTGGAATTGGAGGGAAGGTGCATTTTCTCTCCAATAAGGTTTTGTTTTTAGGAAACTATAATATCAAACCCCAAAACTGGCTGAGTTATAACGCATTGGAATATGCATGTTTTCTCATTTGATTTTTTTTTTTATTTTATTTTTTTTTACTTGCAGAGGATAAAAAAAGTGAGGCTAAGGATAAAATTCTCAGATTTCTGTTAATTACCGCATAAAGCAAAGCATGCAGACATTATCACAACTTCTTTTTGCAGTCACCAAAGCCTCACAAGATTTAAATAGGAAAGTATCTATAAATATCGGTGCCATTTCAACAAACAGGATATGATAACTAAACGTTTGTGTGGGAGAGAAGCGGTGGGTAGTCGGGAAAGACATGGACCTCAAAATAGATCCACAGAGTGCCATTAGCCAGGTAAAGCCAGGGAACCTGGTGCTAAAGCTGTCGCAGCTCTTTGGAGATCAGTCGACAGCTTATGAGAGGATCGTTACAGAGATCTAATTAGAAATTCTTGGCCAGAGAAGTGCTGTGAAAAGATTAGTTATAATCTCAATTCCAGATGTCTAAGTATGAGAAATGCTACTGTTAAAGTGTGTTTCACACGTCATAGCAGCGGTCTTGTGTATTAAAATGCCATTAGTTTTACCTGCTGAATTAAAAATAAAGGTGTTTATTCACCCAATGAGATGATACTTTGCCAATTAAGATGTTTGTTTTTTTTAATTTTATTTGAAATATAAAGGGAGACAAATGGACTTTCTGAAAAGGTATTTTTTTTTTAGACAAGAAGTTGCATAGTTGCAATTTTGATTGAACACTTTTAAAATTCTTTCTCAGAGCTTAAACACAGCAGGTCAACAGCATTAAAGGACATCTCCATAATCAGAGTAGTGCAATGGAAAAAAGGGACTCTTGGGGCTATCAAAAAAAAATATATATTTTTTTATTGTGATGTCCTTAAATCTTTGTGGAGTGTTTAAAAACTTTTTTTTTTCTTTTTAAATCTTAATTTTCTCTCTATTCTTCCACAATTTAGTTTATTGGCATCTCACAGATATCTGTAATTTTCCAACTCATGTAAATTAAGCTGAGATTAATAATTCAATTAAGAAGGGTTTTGAGTTTTTGGATGTGGGAGTAAATCATTACATTTTTAATGGATTTTGACTTTTTGCTGTAACTAAGTAGTGTAGGGCATTTTTTTGTTAAAGAATTTTGATACTTTACACACTATGCACTATTTTATACAATGTCAATGTGCCAAACCCTGCTTATTACACGACTAATCGCCCAAAGTGTATTAGAGAAACAAGATTAACATTAACAAATGAAAAAACAGTCAGTAAAACGACAATTTTTTTTTTATCTGGATGTGGTATGACCTATTAAAACGTATTTTAAAATCATAAACCAAATACATTTTTGCACTTTTTTATCTTTCTAAGAAATGTACTTTCAAATAAAGGTAAACTGGAATATATCACAGTTTGAAACTAAAATGCACAACACTGCATGTTTTATATGTTCAAAATTGTAGCACAATGAATGAATGAAGGTTGATGAATAAGGATGAATAAGTTGTTTTCCCTCTGCAATCCAAAATTTCTGTGTATAATATTGTCACACAATATTCTAAACTAAACAATTCAACAATATTCAAACCAGATGAAAAACGCCAAAGAAGTTCATTTAAAAAGAACCCTGAAAAAGCAGCACCATGACTTTTACATTAACCACTGGAGTCTCAGAAGAAGGACATCTCATACCGTATATATTTTAGGAGTAATCTTGCTCATTCACATAGCCCATGGTCAAGCTTGAAACAAACAAAGCCATGAAAAAAGTATGCCAGTCTGTGGTAGTTTCAAGCTTGCAAAGGAAAATATTTCGCCTGTCAGTTTATTATTCTGTCTTAAAACATAACTTCTAATGACAGGGAATCTGTAATTAAAAAAATGTTAAAAATTGTATAATTATATTTTTATGATACACATAAATTCTAAAAGTCAAAACTTAAATTTAAATTATTTTTTGTGAAAAGTTTTGTGTGAGAATAAATACTATAATATATACTGTGCATTTAATTATCAAAGGGGCGCACTAATACCGTTATTAATAATAAAAGGCACATGAGATCACTATCATATTTTTTCCCATCTCTATTTCTTTGCATAAAACAACACAGACACAAAAGAGTTTAGGTTAACATTTTACTACCCTTAACGGCATTATTTAAAGAAAAGCTAAAATATTAAGTTATTTATTTATGCCAGTTTGGAACTAAGAAAATAGCTTTGCTGGGTTTTGGCAAATACTGTTTTTCCACAGTGCAGGAAGTAGATCCTCCAAGAAACGTTCTTGGATGAAATGCCAGTCACATTTCTTATTTTCTAGAAGTATACATTGAATCATCCCCATCAGTGTGCCTCAGAAAGAAAACTATTTTGGAAAAAGTTGATGGTAGGAAATGATTTCAATCAATTGTCTGACCTCAAACCATTTTTCTTTGCCCTTCATTGCTGAAAATATTTTGTTTTTCTTCTGTGTGGTCAAATGAGCTTTATTCTCTGTGTTCTTTTAAAGCACATCCTTATGCCCCTCAGGCTATATATGACACAATTATATATAAACAAATATTTAGTTTTTAAGCCATATAAAGCTTTTTTTTTTCTAAAGATTGAACAATATCAACTTTATAATTTGAAAGAAAATTTTAGCAACCAAATTGTTTGAATTACAAATGCATACCATGCAATAAAATTGAATTGATATTGACATTTATTGGTTTATAATTTGTTTTTATTTAAAGAAAAATATTTGAGAAAAAAAAAAAAACAATGCATTTGCTGCTGTGCATGCAGCTAGCCCTCAGGAAGATTGTTGGAGCTGGCTGGTGTCAAATTCAACTTAAACCAATAAATCCATGCCATTTTTTTAAAGAACTTTGCTGCACTGCTGTAAATTTGCTTCACACAGATGTTGATGTGGCAGAACAGCAACTATATCTCATTTGATTTTTTCCACTGCCTAAAACTGTCACTGGATGATGTTTGTTGCCAATCACTGACTCATCCAGCAGGTCTACCCCAACAGTTTATTATTTCCGCATTAGAATAAAGCTGCACAGAAATCCTCTTCTGCTGGTTTGGTTAATGGCATATTTCAAACATGAAAACAACAAAATAATAAATGAGATTAATGCTAAATTGACATCACTTGCAAGAAAAAAACAAAAAATATATTAAACATGCTCGTCTTTAACAACAGTTTCACGATTTTTCAGAAGCTCATATCTTATTTAAGGTTTAAGGATTTTATAGCATTTCAGCAATTGTAGTTTTGACAGTTTAAAAGAACTAAATTTCCTGTCAATGTTTTTCATCTTTAAACCAGTCTCACAGATTTTACTGCCAAAGGGTGAAAATGCAATAAAACCTTGAACATTTGCATCTTTAAATACTTAAATAGAAAAAAAATTTTTTTTACTTATTGACATTGCCATCTAAAATAAACAGAGGTGTCTAAATATTTCCCATCATCCCTTCATTTAATTTCTTTTGGTGCTTTGCCAAACAGAGAGTGGGATGTCAATAACTATCAGCTCAAACACAGGAGATGAACAATTTAAGAAAAGTAGTGTAGCATTATGTATTTTTAGCAAGCAGAGCTGGCAGCAGATGAAGAAAGATAACAGTCAAGTGTAACTAAAATCTAAATTCAGCACTTAAAGTCAAACTAAGGAAACCCTTTTTTTAAATTAGGCTTTTTAAAAATGTATTTATATGTATAATTGCTTATTATTTATCTTAACACCTGTATGATTTCCTTGGTATGCTTTAAAAAACAAAAAAAAAGAATATAATTGAATTGTATGTACCTATATTTCATGATTGGTACTTTTGCAAGCACTTTAAACTATATATATAAAATTAACAGCAGTAATATTTTGTTTAAAAAAAATGTTTTAAGTTCTGCAATTTGATTCATTATAAAAGTATACAAATATTGTCAGATAAATGGGAAAAGCAAATGCAGCTACTTACTTAATAGCACTAGGATCCATGTACTTCACAACACTTCTGCTCATCCGTTTGCAGTTCAAACCAAGAAGATCTGCTGTTAGAAGAAGCGAAAAAGAATTCCTGAAAACCTGAATTATCACTACTAAGCAGATATTATGTATTTTTGGCAGCAAGTTTTTTGTAAGAAGCAAAACAACTGAGGTGCAGAGATGAACATAAATTCTGAATAAAAAAGAATATTTACTAAACGTGAAGCACAAAGATGGTTGAATCTTTGACCTTGAATAGCAAATAATTGCACAAAAACACCAAGGAGGAAATGTTTAAATGAATTACAAACAAATTCTAAAATTAAAACGATAACATAGTTTGGATGAAAAGATTACTTCTGCAATAGGATCTGAAACAAACCTCGGAACACACACTGGGTTTCATCAATGGATGCCAGCTCAAGGTTACGTAGTAAATCTCACTGTTCCTTGACCTAAACATAATTGAAAATCTGTGTACAGTAAATGGAGTAGTGCAGGTTTTAAGATGCTATTTTAGAAAAATGTTCTTGTAAAATAAGAGCTACAAGTTATTGAAAATTACCAAAGGGGTTTTTTGTACTGACCATGCACTAATCTTTTTTTTTTTTTCTTGTTGATTTATCTTTTTACTCTAAAACGAAATTATCTTAATTATCTGCAAAGATGAATCACATTTTGTTACTTTGCTCACACCAAAAAACCTTAGCACTTTGCACTTACAGATCAATTGGTTATTTTGAAGTTGATTCACAATAAGTGACTTGGCAAAAGAATATTTCTAAAATATGCTTTTGTGTTTCAGAACATCTGAGTTTACTACAGAATGATTGAAGTTGTAAGCAGAGATCAGCTGGGTGCACAATTTCCAATGGCAATGGTACGTATTATTAGCACGCCAAAGTAAGCTATCGGAGAAAGGTATAGTATGGGGAGCAACTCCCACCCATGAAGACATATGTGGATGATCTGTATACCAGAAGGCTGTAAAGAAGTTTATTGTAAATTTACTGTGGGTCAGGATAATGGTTGAGCAACAACAATCCAGAAACATTTTATAGTATATGGTGTTCTCTCACATCTGAGGTTTTATATGAATGGAGAACCTACCTTAAATGGGCTTGAAAGGTCAGTAAAAAGTCTGGGACTAAGTTGTGATGCTAAACTAATGACCGGAGCTCCTAAAGTTTCTACTGGAAGGAATTGGAAGCAAAGAGGCAGTGCTGTAGAACTGGGATTACATAGAAATGTAGTTGGACAGTTGCAGCATATACATGGTTGCTTTGATTAAATCCCATCTCACATTCATGGTGCCAAGCATCTGCACCTGATAAGAAAAAAAACAGATTGTAGATAAAAACTAAAATGCAGAAATAGGCTGCAAGATGTGCAAAATCCGTTTCTCAGTTGACACAAGGTCAACGGATGAGATGGGACAAAACAGAGGGAAAGAAACCATCTTGGAAAGACAGGTGGGAGATGGAGGCAGGCTGAATGAATCTTTTTTTGTAATAAGCACATCTCCCCAAAATTTGAATAGATGGATTGGTGAGGATCCATCATGCATATTGTGTTCAGGGGCATATTCACTTCAGCCTTTTTTGTCAGCATGGAAAGTAAGCCTGTCACAGGGGAGGCGCATGGCGACATGATCAGGTGCTAAAATTCTTCACAACAGTGACTGAAAGCAGACAAGCAAGGTGGAAAAAGATGCAGGAAATGGTGTTCTTGAAGGTGAGAAGTGCAGCACACAAATGGCCTGTGGGAAAACTATTGGTCAGTTGGACTAAGCTGGAGTGTTGCAGCCGGAAGTAGACTTGGGAGGCCAGTTTATAGTTCCTTAGAACATCGTCTGCGCAAACTGAAAGCCAGTGATGGCATTGTGATCGGAGTCAAAATGATGTACATTTTGTACTGTTGCTCTTACACTTCCCTAAGAGAATAATGTAGAAATGTTCTATGAAAGAAAAAACTTAAACCTACAGAGCTGGATAGAAAGCTGGAGTCCACCTGGTGAAGACTGGCTGTTGAAGGTTTATGGCAAACTTACTCTCTGCTGAGAGAATGTTCAGCAAAGAGTCTGATGCAGGTGATTGCTTCTGGCTGTGGTGAGATATTTTGGAAAAAGAGGAAAGATGCAGAGTGGGGCTTTAAGCAATGAAAAGTGACTTGACTTTGATTTGTGCTTTATCTGGCCTTGGTTTTAATGAGTTGTTGGGAAGAGGATAGCCTGGCTGTTGGTTGTTTTTGTATCAAATGTTCATAAAGTATGTTTTTTTTTCTTGATTACAGGCATGATTATTGCTTTTCTAGCCGTGTATCTTTATTAACTGTGGTAGTTTATCAATTTGTATTGTTCAGTTGGTGAATTTACCAGGCTAACTAAGTTGTTGGGAAACATAAAGTGTGCAGTATTATAATGAACTGATTGTTAGCTGGGTTCCTTCTTGGTAATTGAGGTTTTAGCTAGTCTGCTAAATCTGCCTTTTACCTCTTGCTGATGTTGGTAATTTCATTTCTTGTTGCTAGCTGATTGGCAAAAATCACCTGTTGGTCCTGAGAGAGGAACTCTCCATGTCGACATCCCTGAGGTTTCTTTTTTATGTCCCAAGGTAAGGTTTTTTTAAGAGTTTTTCCTCATCGAGAAGGAGGGTCTAAGGGCATGGATGTCAGTGCAGCTTAGTCTCGTTAGCACACTACAATTACAGCAAGTTTAAAATTCTTCACTATAATGCAAAAATACCCGTAGCAGCACTGTTATAAAATCGGAACTGATGAATAAGTTTACCTTTTAAAGTTACTTAAAAGATTACACCTGTATATTTAATGACGATCTGTGGAGTTAATGAGTGTGCATGGGGGATTTTTCTGCAGAAACGTGTTTGAATGTTAGGTCAGGTATTCTTCTTCACCTGTGTGTTACAAATGCAATCTTGCTTTGAAGTTCTCTTTCATTTGAAATGGGAAACTTTAGATGAGCTACCATACACACTAACTCCAAGCAGGCAAAGACGCTTCTCCAGGTTGTATTTTACCAACTTTGTCCTTAGGAAAGGATTTACCAAAATGTAAAAACCAGTTAAGAGTGGAATCGTCTGATGTGAGTTTGAGGAATCACTGGAGAGTTAAAGATCAAGGCTAATGACTGATCTGGAAAAAAATAAAATATAAAAAAGCAGTAAAACTGCTTAATGTATCCCTGAATTTATAAGCTGTGCTGACCTGACCCTACACGTGACATAACTAGCAATTCCAGTTATTCAGAAAGGTGAATTAGCTTTGCTTGCTCAGATGTAGTTTATGATCATTTTTGAGGTTGGGTCAGCAACATACGTTAGAGAAAGGGGTGTAAAGATGAATCGATTTCTATTTCTACGATCCAACCAGATCGATCTGCCTGCAGCAGAATCGGATTGACCTATACCATTAATAGAAAATAGTTTTAAAAAAAGATTAATTGATATCAAATCTATATTGGAAAATGCCATCTAGATTGAGGCATGGTAAGTTTGTTACTATAACGTAAAAACGACAAAGTGAAATCACAGTGGACACACACACATGTGATGGCAGCAAAAAAATGATCAAGCATCATTACAGTCCAATGTGTGGAAATGTGTGCAAAGACATGTCACCATACAGTGTGGCATAATTTTCTAATAATGTTCTGTATTATTTTGACGTGGAAAAACAACAGCGGACTGAACTTCATAAAAACAAAATCTTATACAAGCAATTTTTGACAATTCTTCATTGGAATAAGAGCATTATGCTGTAAGAAACACTCAAAGGTCTGTATCAACCAGGAACTCTAGTTTAACTGAAGGTTCTTTAAAATGGTTCATTTAAATTGGAAATATTGAAGAAGCAATGACTGAATGGTTAACAAACCTACAAGTAAACAAACCTGAAACTGGAAGTTAAAAAAATCTTAACCAAATCAGTTAACAACATTTTAAAAAGGATTTACACGTCCTCTCACTAAGCTGCCTCTGCTCTTTAGCCCAAGAAAGCTGTTGCTTTTAAATGGATTTTGATTTGTTGGGATGGTAGTAAACCTTCATGTATCTTTGACTGGATCCCTTTGCTCATCTTAATTTAGCCTTTTTTTTTTTACTTTCATTTATTCAGATCATGATGGTACCTTTTAGCTTTGTTAATGTTATTTTATTTCATAAAATTGTTTTTGATTTAATTTTTTTCATTGGAGAGAATCTTTAAATAGGTCACTATACAAAAGAAAGAATGAAACGAGAACAAGCAGAGACGTGATTTAATAAGAGAGAGGAGAGACGTGACACTGAGCCAGGAAAAAGGAGAAAAGGAGATGCAGCCTATTATAAAATGAGAGAAATGGTATGAAAGGACAGGATTAGATTGTAAAGTTAATATGTTTTCTGGTAGTTTTTTGCAAAAGGCCAGGTAACATGAGGTGTTTACAACGTAACCTTAAAAAATATTGTAGTAGTAGCTCTTGATTTGGCAAATGTAAAAAACTGTAGCTATTTTTTTTTAAAGAGATGATGCTCCACATCATGTTATTCCTAAATTATTAATGTCACATCTAATGATAACCATCATAACAACATGAAAGGATTTTTTTTTTGTTTTGTTTTATGGTTTTAGCATGAAAGCAAAACTTATGTTTTAAGCTGTTTCGACACTCAACCCAAAGCGACTGCACTAACAGCCAGAGTAAAAAAGCTTATTTTGGGCAAAATACACGTCTGAAGTCTAAAGATCAGAGGTTGAAGACTCACTCCAATGATAATTTTGCTTTTGGTGTTTTTAGCATGCTCCTGTGACGTTTTTCTGATGATGGAGGACATGTTTAAAGAAAATCGAGCCTAAAATGACATTTGACTATTTTATTGAAATCATTGGGAATCACGAGCAGAAGAAAAAAAATCAGTTTGAAAAAGATTGTATAGGTGTGGTAGATAATACGCTGGGGGGGCAAAAGCTCCCTGCTCTGCTCTGCCCCATTCAGATGCATCCATTTTTAGCTTACTAGATCCATTCACCTTTTTTGTTTGTCTCATCGGAGCTGGAAACTGCTTAAAATCGGGGTTGCTCCATTCCCGCCCACAACTCAGAGGAAAATTTCTGATGAAGTACTACTACTCTGCAGAAAATGACAGTTTTAAAAAAAAAAAAAAAAAACATTATTTTGGCCTAACACAGCACAATTAAAAGACCACTGGGAACACTTCTTAAATAGTTCAAAACATGATTGGAATGAGTCTTTAATACAATCAAAAAGTTGCTAGAAGAGTTAAAGTCCTGTGCATATGTATGCTAAAGAGAAGAATTGAACAAAGCTTAAAAGTGATCACATTTGGCCATTGCTACTGTAGATTTCTGGATTATGGCATAGCTTTGTAATACAAAAGTGTCTGTTCCTCTGGTTTATGTGCAGTGCAGCTACAGCGCAGCGTTTTCATGGAGCAGTTTCACAGGTTTATTCATTTGGAATGGGTTATTTTTGGGTTCTTCCAGCGGTCTCCTACTTCCTCTGCATTAAAATGTACTTCCACAATTCACAGGATGTGTAACCAAATAAAGGTGATGATGCTCCACTCGCTTTCAAAGTTAGTAATAAAAAAAAAAAAAAAAAAACCTAAACTTTTGTGAATACGGTGCAAATCTTGACATTGACACTAATAAAACACAGATTAGCACAAATATCAAGAAAATGTTCCAAAAGATAAAAATCCCTTCAGAGAGAATGCGATTTGTCTTACATTACAGATGTTTTTTTGAATGGTGGATGGTGGATCTGTTATTTTGCAAAGTACAAAGTTAACATGATAAACACATCCTTTATCAAACAAAACACTGGACTCTAATATAAGAGAATCATGTCATGAAAAGTAATGTATCGCTTTGGTGAGTTAAGCTTTGATCAGTGCTGTCTTTCTGACAGTGCGTGCATCAGTGCGTGAGGACTCTGGTTGTGAGTTAGGAGAAAATAACATCAGAAACTTCAGTGACGAGACTCAAGAGCAAAAGGAATGCCTCCATTAGTGGCATAGCGATGTGTCAAAGACGACAGCTCCCTGAAAATAATTGGATTTCATTTTGGTCGGCAAGCAAAACGTATTAAGTAAAAAAAAAAAAGGATGGATGAATGCTTTCCATGAGAGCTCCTGACACAAGTATCCCAAAACACAGAAATGTCAAAGCAGTTAGAATTCATACTGAATACCAAGAGAAAAAGTTTTTCACAAGACAAAGGAAGTCGATTCATTTCAGCTAAATTCCTTTGATCATGTAATGTGCTGAGATTGACGGTTGTTACACAGTCATGCGGATGATGAAGTTGTGTTGTCAAAAATGCAAACAAAGAATGAGTCATGGACTCCACTGACTTCAAATGAACTTGTGAAGTCCAGTCCAAGTGTCTTTTGATCTGGTGACTAATTGGTCACAGCAAGCCAATATTGTCTCATCAGCAACCTGCTTTTTCCTTTGAGAGTAAGTCATCTGGCTATTAGACACATCAGTATGCGCTGAGGATTTCTGCACAAGCCTTCATACCAGTGTCTGTGATGATAATGAGTTTGTCAGACACAACAATAAAATGAACGTTTTCACTCAAGCACTGACGCCACAGTTTATCTTCTATGTGAACTATGCAAGCCATGAAGAAATAATAGAAAATGTGAGAATTGCTTTGTATCTTCTTTTGAAAACAATTTTAACTTTCATCCTTGGGATGAAGTTATGGGAGAGTAATTCCATTCTTCTCTAGATAAATGAATATTGATGTTTGCTACCAGCTTATTCCAGCCCTTGACAAATAAACTCAACTTTTTCTGTGCAATTGTGAAAAAGAAACATATAACGAGAGCGAGCACAGACTACCAGAAAGTTTTTTTATTAACTTTTTGCATACAATTCATGTTTGTTACACTGTGGAATACAAAAGAACACAAGTCCAAATCAACTAACCCTTGTGTGGTCTTTCCAGTCTGTTTACTTGTCCTGTGTGTCAAAAATTACCCACCCAACTAAAGCCCCAAAATAAAGCAACTTCATTACATTTTAAATCTAAAATCTATTGTGCATGATGAAAAAACTTGTTACTTATGAACTCAACTCAATTTAATCAATTTTTATCATTTTTTTATGTTAGACAAAACAAAAAGACAATCGGTGAACATTAGAGTTTTCTATTAAAACAGGAAATTATTTTTGATATTTTAGAAATGGGAAGTAACCCAGCTTGCACCTTGATGTCGGTTTGATGTCAAGTTCACATTTGATCTAATTAGTGGACAACTTTATTTTAACTTTTGTTTTCATACCATTGTTTTAGTGTGGGAAATACATGAACAGAAGAAATGCAATCGTGCATGAAAAAAAAAGAAAATAAAGAATGCTGGGTAATACAGTTGACATTCATTTGATATCAATTCAATGGCTGCTTGTTAAACTTCAAACTAACGTCTAATATCAAATTGACTTTCATGCTTCTTCTGTTTTTGAAGGATTTAAGCTTAATTAAATTAATTTAGGCTCAATTAAATCTCAGCATGTGGCTTCAAATTATATTTGATGTTTTCTTTTCAATTCAAACAGAATTAGAACAGACCCTATGATTCAATGCTGCTGCATATCCCAGCAGTCATAGCGGTGAGTCTAGAAATATCCAGTGGAGAAGTGATGTTGAAATGGCGTCAAATCAAGATCAAACCATCAAATTGTGGTTAAAACAAGTTGAATATGCAAATCAAACTGACGTCAAAACTTTAATATCAGTCTGACATCATGATATTTACCTCTTTTTGATGTCATGTGAATTTTAAATTTGGACCAATAAATTAATAAAACTAATAGTAGAGGTATAAAACTTATGATAAATGTGTATTGGAATATATTAGCTCAAAAAAATCATTTGCTGGGTGAACATACAAAAATTTTGGAAAGTAATTCTATCTAAATCAAATGTGTTAATATAGGAATAAACATTTGTGTCGGGAGATCTGAATTAATTATGTTGGTGCAAGAGAATTTATTAATGTTGCTGTAACATGATAATCAAGGTGCAGTTTAACTAGACTTGTAGAAGCTATGGTAACTAAGGTAGATATAATCTGACAATCTTGCTGAGTTATCTCAACTTGAATATTAACGTTAGGTGTTACTTTAATTCTATAGGGTACTTCTCGCAATTAAAATGTAAATAATTCAAGCTAACTTAGCAAAACCAAGTAGATTTAAAAATCAGAAATAGTTTAAGTTTCAATAGTATGTTTTATCATGAAATAATTGATATTCAGTCATTGGAGTCCACTTCAACTCCATCTGATGTCTAGAGAAAATACAAACCAGCCTTCTTTTTTTTTTTTTTTTTTCCAAGATAGTTTTTCCTCAGAGAGAAGGAGGGTCTAAGGGCAGGGATATCAGTTTAGTTTAGTCTGTTTAGTTAGTTTAGCAACCAGCTATCGTTTATATTTTATGACTGACTTCATGTTCTTTGCATAAATACGGGTGTGAAGCCCAATGAGACAGCTATGGTTGTGATAATGGATTATATAAATAAAACTGAATTCAAATAACACAAAGTCATCTTGAGTTTGAATACAAATGTTTAAAATCTTGTGATCACAATGCTGAGAGCGGGGCGGGTGTACAGGCGCTTTAAAACGATAAGATCGCACTTTGAGATCCATAGATTTTTTTATTTCAACTCCTGTCATGGAAATGATAAACCCCAAATAACATCAAGATTACTTCAACCAATTATTTAAGAGCACAATTGTGAGAGTTCTGTGGTTCCGTTTGGGTTTTGTTATATGTGGTCATGTTCTAAGTTGTCCTCGTCAGTCGCACCAGTTTCAGGTTAATCATCCACAGCTGTCCTCTTTTAGTTCATCAACCCCGGCTGGTTTTCAGGTCATCTGCTCTGCCTTGCCACCTTTTTGGTTTTCTGAGGTTTTGTCTTGTTTCAATTTTTTTTAATTATTATTAAATGTTTTTGTTTCTGCCACCAAGCCTGGTCTCCTGCATTTTGGGTCCTTCTCCACCATTTCCTGACACTATCAGCAGGGTTAGGTTATCTGCTGCAATCATGTTACAGAAACCATAAAATATTCTGTTGCAGATACCTGCATTCAGGTCTGCCAACACAAATGTTTGCTATATCAACACATTGGATTCAGATGGAAATACTTTCCAAAATGTTCTTATGTTCACTCAACCAATGATTTATATATGTAACTATATATATAAAATATATATTAAAAAAGGGGTAAACATCATGATTGATTTGCACATTCAACCTGTTTCTGACATCAATTTGATGTCGAGCTTTGATGTTGATTTGACGTCATTTCATCATCAATTGCCCACTGGGAATTACTTCTGAATTATCATATTGAAATGCAGAAAACCGATCAACAATCTGGAATTTCTTTGTCAACTGTTTGTACTTATGTATGTTTTAAGAAATAAATCCTTAAAATACTTTTCTCACAACAAAAAAATTGTTGCTTTGAGTAAAAATGTCTATCAACTATTGAGCACATGTATGTGCAAATGTGAAAATGGGCTTTGCAGGTATATTTCTCTAATGTGCAGCACACAACTTTTAGCTGGAACCTTTTACTTTGACTTATCTTGCTGCAGCCTCAGGTGGGTCTGGTGTCTGCAGGTGTGTGTTTAGGTTTTGGTGTGTGTAGGTGCGCTGGTGTCTGTGTATCTCTGAATTACAGAGGGTGTGTATGGCCTTAAAACTGGGTCAGTTCTTTACCAGCAAGACAACACAAGGGTTAAATTTGGTTTAATTAAAAATGAAATAAATAATCTTTAAAAGTCACCAAGTTATTGAATGGCTTCTTTTCTGGACTCCATATGCGATGGATAAGTATGACCTTTCAATGTTACAGCAGACTTGAAAAAGCATTTAAAGAAATCGTTTTACTTCACCGTGTACTACAGATGTTGGGTAGTGTGATCTAGTAGTGCTTCTAATGCAACAAACATGTTTGCTTCTAGACTCATCGCTAGCAGAAACCAGCTCGCACTATCAGCTGTACTACGAGCTGTAGTTCTGCAACATCTTCCTGCAAACAGGGACTTAAGCTTCTTCAAGAGTACAGTCAGTTCTGTGAATTTTGTTCTTTCAAACGTTTTCATTACTAATTTCCAGATTTTTTTTCACCTAGTTACACACCCAGATGGTTGCAGTTTTCTCTCCACTTTTACCTCTTCTCTCACAATAAAAAGACAAGACAGATCATCCCTGATGCCATCCAAAGAACTCTAGATGGTCAACAATGAGTATGTGGGGCGTATCACACCAGAATGGTTTATTTTTTGCATAAAGTTATACATTAATTGAACCTTTCTGAAACCAGCCTCCAGTGTTCATTTGAGAAACTGCAGCATTTGGCACTATTCCCATTTGCTTCAAAATTGTAACACAAGTTGGAGGCTTGAGAAATTGATTGGCTGTAAAATTATCTCAGCTTTCACATTCCCCGACTCCTGTAGACAGATGAAAGCGAGAGCCATGTGTGAGAGGAGATGATAATGATGTTTTGACATCCATAGCTGAAGTGCAGAAGAAAGTCCTAGCGGTGTGACAGGTGTAGGCTCAGGGAGTGTTTGAGGTCTGTGTGTTAAGAATGAAAGAGGAAGAAGCTTATCTTTTCCCTAAGCTGAAGTCACATTCAGCGTGGCTCTACTACCTACGTCTTGCAGAGCCAAACAAGGGCACAAACTCAGCTTAATTGATCCTAAGAGAAATTGTTAGATCACAAAATATATACATATATATAAAAAAAAAAATCTGTAAATCAGTGTAAATGAAAGTATTTAAGTTGGAGTGAAGAAAAGTCAAAACTTAAAAAGAGTATTACATTAGAACTATCCCTGTGTGACCATTTTTATCGTATTTGATACATTTCTGAGACTGCATCTCATTAACGAGTTCAAATCCAGGCCTCAAGAGTCCAAAATGTTTTTCAACCAACCTGCCCTAGAAGCTCCTTATTGGCTAAACACATCTGATCCAGGTGATCAGCAGCAGATGAGACAGTTTAGAAGGGAGTTGGTCCCTGTTTTCCTGCCTGGAGTGGATTATCCAATAAGGGAATGAGTAAAGCAGCATATTGATATTTAGATAATTGATGTTATCTATATCTTGACATTGCCTTTTGTTTGTTTTTTGTGGATTTCAAAATGGACGAGACATTATTTCTTCCCTGCAACATTTTCCATTTGCACTTAATTTCTTTTATTTGTTTTGTTTATTTAAAATGAGATCAGGATCTCTTTTTCAAGGCTGACCCGGCCAAGATGTCAGCGGCACACGTCTCATAAATAAAGTTATAGTAGAAAACTAATATTAAACAAGCAACGACTTTTGGATATGTACAGTATAAATTTTAAAGTTTAGGTTTAACAAAATTATATAGTGAGTATATCTAACCAGTCATTTGGAAGGATGCGAAATGTATATCAGCATGACATTAAATACAGTGCAGTACTTGTACAGTGCATTGGTTAACAGTTTAAGTTAGAAACATGAGCATTGATGGATGGAATATTTTTCTTCGCTACACAGAAAGGTACGGAATAATCCAAATGACCATTTTAAAAATACTTTAAAATACGGTGAAGATTTAGTCCTCCCAAATATTTAATATTATTGGAGGATTGCAGGTTCGATTCCCGCTTTGCCCAGCCACGTGTCGAAGTGTCGTTGGGCAAGACACTGAACCCCACATTGCCGCTGATGGAAGGTTGGCGCCAGTGTTCGGCAGCGGAGCTACCATCAGTGTGAATGCGTGTGTGTGGGTGAATGGGACTGTGACTGTAAAGCACTTTGGGCCTTCAATTAAGGTAGAAAAGCGCTATACAAGTATATGCCATTTAAGATTTAAGTTTGCTTTATGAAAGTGTTTCAGGATTTTGTTATATTTGCAAAAATTGGATTTTGTTAGGTGGTAATAATGCAAACCAGGACAGGCAATCAAATGTTTGAGCCAGACATATTATTTGCTTTATTTCAATTGAATTCACTGAGTAATAAAATATAAATTCTGTCCTTGAAGTCTATAGTGGTGCTTTTGTGTCTCAATCTATGCCTCCAGTCAAGTCTACCTCTTTTCTGGATATATGTGGCCTGTTGTAAATATTTGTTCAAATGTCCCATAGACACTCATGAGGTCATGTTAAAAAAATGGCCCCTTATAAATGAGCATTTTCCAGTCTGCAGCAGAAGAAAAATAGCTTGTTAAAGCTCTAAGACAAAAAGTGGCCATCTAGGGATACGCATACTTTTTTACAGGCTATTAATCCATGAATAATTAAAGGATCTGAGTTTTCCCAGAGGAGATTACAGCACTTTTTGTCTTTCAGTACAGTAACTTGTTTAGTGGGGTCCGCGTATAGCACACTGCAGTCTTTATTGGTAAAAGATTTAGATCCCAAAAGGCAGAACATCTTAAGAACAAAAAAAAGGTCACAGTCAAAGCAAAACAGCTGTTTGCTTATTTTTCACATATGGTCAAACGTTGACAATATTTTCTCTGATATGACCTGAAGTGCCTTCAAAAGACAATGTTTCATTTCCTTTTTTATGGAAGCAATGTCTGGGTTTTTTTGTAGCAAATATATAAATGATTCACCATTACTGTCTGTATGGTGATGCAGTGAAGAACAAATGGTTGTTTCTGTTTTGGGATTTCAAAGACAGATATTTGCAGAGGACTAATATAGTTTTTCACCTCATTGAAGGCAGAAACTGAGGTAGAGAAAGAGTCAAAAAGAAGTTTAAAATATTAACAAAAGCTATTCCTTTATGTTAAAAAAAAGTCTCTCTTTTACTCTAAATTGTTGGGCTGCAGTGTTGCCGTTATTCTATATTCTAATGAAGGTACAGATTCTGCAAACAGCTTTTCTGCTTTGACAAATGACCTGCTGTTAAATTGAAGAAAAAGATTAAGGATAATGAATGCATTCTATAAAAGGAAAGTTTGTTTTTAAGTCTATTCCATTAAGCGCTCATTCAAAATGTTTGAACAAAAATATTGCTTCAAAAGTTCTTCTCTACTGTTCTACAAAATGATTTGAACAAATCAAAGTCAGTATCAAAGTGGAAGACCATGTAGCATTAAAGACAGTTTCTCAATTATGTACTTTAACGAAAAGAACATGTTTTTCTTGAACTCAAAAAGACTCAAAGACTCATCAAAACATTTTTTTATTAGAATGGCCCCTTAAAGAGATTTGCCACCCGTCTGCCACTGGACTGACCTCAAAATGCAACCGGTAGGCCACTGACCACTGTAAAATCAGAACTTTTGTAAAGCCCTTGTGGTCGCTGCGCGGCGTGTAAAAATGCAATGGCCGCTTCCTGATTACAAATGCCGCCGTGTGGCTACCTGCTGCATTTGCTGGAAAACTTGCAGTGAAGTTGCCACACGGTGGCATTTTGGGATAGTGACCGTAGTCTAAAGGTGGGTTTTAAAATGTACATGTTTCATTATTTGGTACATTTTCACCACAAGGGACAATTTGATAAAAACTTGTTAAAATTTAAAAGAGAGTTGCTGGAGAAGCAGCAAAATTAACAATCAAGGGCATGAAGTGGCTACCTTCTGTTATAAACATTTAAAAAATAAAACATAATAGTTGGTTTGTGATGTATCCAGTTGAATCTTGGGTGTTAGAAAATATCAACCCTTAATGTATTTGAATGAATGTAATCAAAATCAGAGGCAGATGCTTCAGATGCAAGTTAAATAGTAAGTAAAATAATTCATGTTCTAGTTCATCTAAAACAGTTCTTTTTCTTTTAGACTAATGGGGATCCAAATATCAGAAGAAAAGTTTGTGTATACTTTTTTCCTTTTTGTTTGGAAAATGTTAGATCACAAACAAAGTGAGCTTATGGCGCCGTTTGCCGTTAAGCACCTGAAAACAGTCATCATGAGAAATAAGATGGAGCCTACTCCATATTATCAACATATTTGCAATTTCAAGTCATGTTGGAGGAAAAAAAAGATCAAATTTTCCTACTTATTTGAACAGCAGGTTGTTTCTCCTTTTTGTTTGGGGGAAAAGAAACTATTCTACATTTTCACATCTCTTCATGCACCTATTACTCATAGTGAATAAGGAAATTTGCATTATTCATTAGGTGGCATTCCGATTGGCATGAGGTGAACCTAAGGCCACACTCCCAGCCAGTTGGAATAGGTATTTATGAATAATGTAGATTTTATGTAAATGACTTACAAAAAAGCTGGAGGACAAAACTGAATCAGGGCTGCGGGGAAGATGGATTTAGGAGTTTTAAATTACTTATCAGTCATAAAATGTCACAAATAACTTCAAAACAGATTAGGAGTGTCAATCAGAATAAAAATGATAGATAATTAAAAGACCATTCTGATCAAAAATATAATAATGGTGAAATTAAGAAGTTTAGAGGGGAAAGCTTTAAAAAAAAAAGCTGCAGCTGATCTGACAAAGCAACAGCTGCAAGTTCTGACAATTTATTAGGTTATGCCAAAAGCAGTCAGTCGCACTGACACCAAAGAATATCAAATTACTGCAGATTAGATCAAATTCATGTTCCTTTTGAAATTAAAATGAAGGTCTAGTGGACTTTTTTGAAGTGGTTTTAGGTGAACAAAATGCAGAAGAGTTTGTTTCTTTGTAATAGTTTGGTGTTTTTTAATTAGTTTTCAGAGCTTTTTAGGGAATTCTTGATCAACAAGACATATGTGCAGATGAGAAAAGACGTGACAATGAGCAAGACAAGAGCCATGTGGTAGTTGTGTAAAATACCGCAACTACCATGCAGCCTCACCTTCGGCTGGGGTCATGGCGTGGCACAAGCCCTCTTTTTAGCTTTCATTATCCACTTCAGTAGAACACTCACCTGACCTTGGTTTCATTATTTAAAGAACTTCCTCTCAGTGTTTTTTGTCAAAGTGTCTTGGTTAATAATCTAATCTCATCCAATTTGTATATGCGCAATTCTTGATTTGTAATTCATATAACACATTTTGTGCACTTGCAACTGTATACTCATATGTAAAATAAAAAAAAAAAAATACTAAATACAATTTACACAGGCACAACTTTAAAATACAGCAGCTTGAAACTAACTACAAATACATATCTTTAAAATGTGTGCACCAATTACCTATACCGACACAAAACTGCCTTTATGCACCTTCAGATGTGAAACTCCAAGATTTGTGTGTAAGTGATGCATTTAAGTGCTGCTGGAATGCTGGGACATCAGTTTTCCTCTCAGGCACTTTGAACTTTCATGGTGAATATTTTCTAGTAAACACATGCAATTTCCCACTTTCTTAAACAGATATGCCCCAATAATTAAAACAAAAAAGTCTAAATACACGTTTTTTTAAACTCTCATTCCTTTAAAAACAACAAAAAAAAGTTTTTGTATAATTATCGGGGCATATCCAACCTGTTCGAGTCTTCCCGCTCCAGGGTTATTCCCCGCTGGATATCCGTAACATTTACAGTCACAGTTCAATTAACCCATGGAAGCACACGTTCACACGCTGATGACAGCTCAGCTGTCTAACACTGGCGCCAATCTATAACCACCAGGAGCAAATTGGGATTCAGTGTCTGGCCCAAGGTTGATACCTAGTGAGGCAAGGCGGGAACCAAACCTATCAAAGGGTGACCGTTCTACCTCTGCAGCACAGCTTCCCGAACTGCCCTAGAAAAACGTGGTCATGTGTAATCTGAACTATGCATGAAATGCCTTTATTTTCGTTGTTTATTCTCTACAAACAAATGTTTTTTTTATGCAGCAAAAGCTGCACGTAAGGCTTTTAAGTTCTTAAATGTATCTGCTCAGCTAAATGCAACGGTTAAACAGCCGGACGGTTCAGTTGGCTAGGTTATAGAACTGGTGTGCAGTGATCCTGGGTTTGCTTCCCAGGGGCCCAATGAGACAAAAAAAAAAAAAAAAAACTACAGTGTATGTTCTTAGACAACACCCTCGAACTGCTGCCCATCTGGGTCTCCCTGTGCCTTGAAAATACAGGTTTACAATGCTGAATCTGCTGTAAAAAAAAAGATGTTTTTTGAAAAATGAGACGGGCAATGGTTTGTGTTCAATAATCATCAACAAGTGGTGAATGAACAAAAGAGAAATCTAATTCTAATCAATATTTGGAGAGACCACACTGTAGTCAATTTTTTCCAAAGTACACTTGCACACAGTTTTTGAAGGAACTTGACTCATTGGTTGTTCCAAACATCTTGAAGAACTAACCACACATCTTGTGGATGTAAACTCTCACTTCCTTCTGTCTCCTCTTGTAATCCCAGACACATTTGTTGATGTCGAGTTTAGGGTTCTATGGGGACTATGCCATCACTTCCAGCACTTTGTGTTCTTTATTCTGAAGATATTGGAGTTATTAATGACTTTTGCTGTTTGTTGGGGGGAATTCTACAGCAGAATAAATTTTGAGTCAATCACACGCCTCCCTGATGGTACTGCCTGCTGGATAAGTATCTGTCTTTGTTTTTCAGCATCAAGAACACCATTATTCCTGAGCAAATCTCCAACTTCATGTACAAAAATGCCGCCCCAAACATTCAAGGAACATCCCCCATGCTTCCCTGCTTCTTGGAGACACTCATTATTGTACCTCTCCATACCTTCCACCAACAAATTGCCTTCGGCTACAGTCAAATATTGCAAATTTGGGCTCATCAGTCCAGAGCACCTGCTGTCATTTTCTGCACCCCCTTTTTATGCTTTCATGGATATTTGAGTTGCTTGGCCTTTTTCCTCCACATCGGAGGATTGACTTTTTGAATACAACTCTTCCATGAAGAAGCGTCTGGCCAGGTTTGTCCTGTCAGTAGCATCTACCAGATGATATTCCTGCAAAATCTCAGGCTTTGTGCGAGTATACCTTTGAAAGTTAGTGCTGGTTTTAAGGCAAAACAGTAACACCAAAAATTATTACATTTCCATTATTTTTTTGTCATTCTCTTTGCATTTGGTAAACAAATGAAACATATCAATCATTTCTATTTCTGAAAGCAATCTCTGTTTTTTTTTTTTTTTTCCAAACCTGCCCAAAACTCTTGCTCAGTATTGCACAAGCATAAATACTGGCTTTTTAAATATACTTTCAAAATGGTCTGCATCTTGTTTCCCTTCATCTTATGTTTGAAAAAGATTGTACTGCCCTTTCAAAAAAGAAACAAAGTTGAAAGTAGATGTTGGAAGTTTTAAGATAGTTTTGTTACATGCAACTTTGTTGTCCCCTTTTTTCTGCTTCTGTGTATTCATTATTATAGAATAATATATTTGTCATTTTGTTTGTCACATAAAAGCCAGTTTAACCTTATAAAGTCGTACTTTCAAGCTGCATATTGTTTATATTTTACATGGAACCCTGACACGCCATTTTTGCACTAGTAGTCTTTTTAAAATCAGATCAACTGATGAAGTCAAATGAAAATAATAATGTAATGTAATAATGTTTTAATAATAAAAAATGTAATAATATCTTAATGCAGAGCAGCAACATAGTCTTTTGTGGTGAATGTTTGATTAATTCTATATTGTATTTCAGTTAAGTCAGAGTCACAAGCTCAAAAAGGTTCACAAAGTATTTAAAATTCTAGTAAAAATGTAAAATTCAAATATGTAGTGACAGCGTATGATGGTGGAGGGGTAAGCCAGTGACGTAGCTAGAACATTTTGTACGGGAGGGTCAGGAGGGGGCAAAAGATTCAGGAAGTGTGGCAAATGAGAACATGTTAATTTAAAAGTTATTTTATTTGCTATTTTTTCTATGCTTTAAGAAGCTTGTATTGATAATTCATTAATCTTTAAAATATCGATACTATATTCTTAAGTCAGTAATAATAGACACAAAATTGGGGGGAAAGTGGGGCAGCAAAGCTTTTTGCTGGGGGGGGCGCTTGACCCCCTTTAGCTCCGACCCTTGGTTAGTTATTTTCCCTCACAGTGAGAAGGCCTCAGCCCATGTCTCAGCTGCGCCCTTTCTGTGTGTCGTTTGCATGTTGTCCCCGCACATACACAAGTTATTAGTTGCTCTAGTTTCCTCAAAAATATCCGACTGCAGCACAATAAAAATATTGTTGACTCTTGCTGAATATTAATGTCTAATTTGGCCACAGAGATGTGAGCTAATATGAGGCTAACACATTTCTGAATGTTTCTTTTTCTCACTTGCTCTGAAACTTAGAGAGTTTATTAGTTTTGATGGTCCTGGCAGAGACTTCATTATATATCATCTTTGGACATAAGGTAACTTTCAGGCCTTTAGCTGGATAACCCTCTCTGGTTGCAGACCTGCTTATACAGATAGGACGGTGATGTGTGTAGGTGTTTGGAGTCATAACAAATTAAAACTCAATTAGTTGTGCCTGCACCTTTTTGTAGTGAGATTTGCATTATGTGTTTTACTTCATAGTAAAATGCATTACTCAGTGTGAAAATGTCGGGTACAAAAAATGTCCAATATTGACAGAAAAAAAAAGTGTCTTGATGTGCAGCCCTGCATCTCTATTGTTCTAATTATTTGGTGAATTCAGCTTACATTTAGTCTTTGGCTGAATTATAGAAAATAATAGAAGACAGCCAGCATGACCAGGAAGATCAAGAGCTCGTAACTCCCTCCTCATCCTCAAGGAAGTATGCAGTCATTCTGAAGGCCAGCCACGTTCCCCTGGGCTAGTCTTCCTCAGCAAGTACCCAATTCCTAAAGCTCTTGACTGTGGATCTTCTTACCCTCCAAGCAAAAATATTCAGCAAGAATGACAAATTATGCTACTGGGTCTATGTCTGGCACAATGCTGTAAAAGCAGGACTCACAAGTGGGTACCACTAAGGGTGAAGATTTTCTAAATAATACAGTATGTAAAACTTAGAAAAGCCTCAGAAATAAACATGGGTTATTTACTTCTTAAACAAAGTTAATGCAAGTAAACCTAAAATGCCAAAAACTACAAACGATAAGTCAAGAAAACTTGCAGTGACAGTTTCAAATCTTTAAATCTCAATTTTAGCACAAAGTTCCCTCTTGGGAAAAAAATAGCTCTTCAAAGTTTAAATGCATTAATTCAAACAAGAAATTGTTCAAAGTGTAGTATCACACTGGTCACCACATGACAGCACTCTGCACACAGTGGGGAAACTGTGGAGGATTCATTATAATATTTACAGCAGAACTGATCTTTCTTGTGGTGATTTGCATTTTGCTGAAGTGCTGACAGGAGTTTTCTCTCCTGAGATCGCCATAATTTGACTGCATCTCTAATTAGAGGAGATGCACAAAAGGATTTGGAAACCCCACAAGAAATCTGCTTTTCTTGCTTTTTTTGATCAAAAAAACAGCTAAGAGTCAATGGTAAGTTAATAAATAAATAAATAAAATAGGTCAAGGTTTATTCTGTATGAACAAAGAAACTGGATTTTTTTGTTTATTTTTTGTTCTCTTATTTTGGAGCATTACATTTGTTTTCAGGAAACAAAGTTAATTTAATTAGCTTCCACATTGAGTTTTTAATTAATCAGACTTAAGGAACAGAGCTATAGGAGAAGAACATTCAGCTACTGTTTTATTTACAATGTTTACATTTTAGTTTTTTTTTTTTATTTTGAGCATAAATTCTACTTTTTTGGTGAAAAAGTTCAGAAAATCCACTGATGTCTGTATTTTGTATCAGAACCCAGCAGCTCGTATTACTAATAACATGAAAAAATGAATATAATATAGATTAATCTATTTCTGAAAATGATAAAATACTTGTGGCATTGATATATTACAAAACAACTTCTGCATTACAGTTTTAATTCATAACATTTCTACCAAATTAATGTTTACTGTCAAATAACAAAATCGTGTTTGTACAGATAGCAGTTCTTGAAAGCAGATTTTTACAGCCTTCTAGGAAAAATTGCCAGGTTTTCCCTCGCCTGGTCATAAATCTAATGGATGGTGCAAGTTAAGAGAGTGAGTTCCTCTTTGAAAAAGTACGAAAATGGATTCAAACTTTAATCAAACAGATTCGGTTCCAGCAAAAACAAGTGAGGAAAAACAAAAATGGTTCTTTCAAATTAAGCTGCTGTTAAACAAAACCAAAGCATGTCATTTAACTGTAAGGTCCAAAAGGGCTGAGGAAAAAAAAAAGCTAATCTTCAATTAGAACTGTAAATCTCAGCTGGAATTTTTGACATTCCATAGATTCTACTTATTGCATTTTGCTAGAAATTGCTACAAAATCACAAAAAATGGTTCTGCACTTCATAAAATTCAGTGTGTGCTGCCCCTGTTGTGCAACTTTTTTGTGTCCGCTTCTTTCTTTGTTGGTGGAAAAACAGGTAGCACGCAATTTTACCAACAAAATGGGCTCGGTCTTGAAAAGCCTCACACAGACTCAGCTCTCACTGAAAAGCCGCTGGGCACCAGAAATGGAGAAAGAAAGAATGTCAAATGATTTTCAAAACCAGATTCATGAGAACATCTGCAGGCTGCCTCTTCTGTGAAAGTGCAAGCACCAAAAGATTTACACTATAGTGGTGAGCAGTGCAGGAAGTGACTTTACTGATGATACATGTCTTAAATCAGTGTTTCTTAAATTTGGACTCATGTTCCTTGAGTGGACTTGGTGGTTCTTGGGGCTGTACTTCAGACTGTTTTAATGTTCAACAAAAACATATATTAAATTTGGTGTTTGGTATGTATTTTCATGAATTGAGTTCCCAAATTTAAACTTGTTAACTAGTAAGCAGATCGGTGTTCTTTTTTTCCCTTAATTTATTTTAAAAATGATTTATAAAAAATATTTATACAAATACTAGAGTCCTAATAAATTGATTACAAATTACTTTTGTTTTTTTAATTATTAGAAAAAATAGCTAATTTGCAAACAAATCTACAGAAAACTATTGTTTACCAAGTAGAGAAACAATTCCAATAGGAGGACTTGTTTTTTTTTTTTTAATTAGACATACATTGCAGTGAGTTGTCTTTCCAGTTTTTGTTCTTTATGTTATTATTTTATTAATAATGTCTTGCACAGCTTAGGGAGTGTTTGGCTGTAAAACCTTCAACAGGCGGGTCAAATGAAATCCCAGTCTTAGAAGGCACCTTTGGTCTACATGGGTTAAAATGCTTCAAGAAATGAAGTGTTTGCCAGGATATTCAGAAGAGAGATGAAGAGTCGAGAGGATGGGAGGAGTAGCAGTCAAGGCCTGTGCCAGCTGTTCTGTTCTCATGTGGGATGGTGGTAATTAATCTGGACAGTTTTCTGCTGGGTGCCATCAGCTATAATGCGTGTGTGCATTTGTGTATAGAATAGCATGCAGGTGCCTTTTATCAGGAATGACATTTCCCCACCCTTTTACTGTATGTTGCCCTTGAGGTGGCTATTTGCATTATTATCAGAGCTATTCTCATAAGCTAGTTGACACATGAGTACCCAGTCGTATGCAGATACATGCAGAAATATTTATGCAATCACAAAATTGAAAGAAAGTGTATTATTTACTTACTTTAACCATTTAGAATCACAAGAAAAACTTTATAGGAATTTTTTTTCTTTAAGGTATGTAATTTTTTTTTAATTAAAAGTTTATCAGCATTTCTTCGTAATGCAGGTTGCAGACCACCAAGGACAAGTGTTCACAAAGACCTATTACTGTGGCTCCCCAGTGGATCACAAAATAATTTTCTATTGGCTTTTATCATTTTCATCCTAATTTCTTCAATGGGTATCAGAGATTCTGTCCATAAGAAGCTGTCCTAAAGTAGATGGTTTTAAGGTGGGCAGAATAGTGATTGGATTGTTGGTGGTTTTACATCGTTTTATCTTCTTTGTGCCGGTTATTCTGATGCACAAAATCAGGTCAGAACTGATGCATCTTTCCAGCACTTTCATTGATACACTTAAAGGGTCTATATTAAAGCAAAATCAACTTTTTAAAGCTTTTATTATGTTAATTGCTCACGAAAGACATCCCCAAAGTGGTATTTTGCTCCATTCACGCATCTCTGAGCATTTTTCTAAAGCCCTGCCAGCCCCTCCTAATCCACGAAAATGACTGAGTACTCCCTTTGAGACATAAGAAAGTGAAGAACAGCCCCTTTCAGGAAGGGTCTGCTGTGCCAGTACTGCCCACAGGCTAACACACACACACACTTTGTCTGTGGAGCTAGCAGTGCTCGGCAATGCACTCTCATTTTTTATGCACAATATGCACATCTATCTTTGCAAAAGTTCAGATGCTCGTTTTTGAAACGCAGACACTCTGCTGAGGCTGGTTCTAGGCTGACGTCATGAAACGGGCGGCACCCACATGGAGCGAAAGACGGTGCCTCAGAGATCGAGTTGTCTAACTTTTGGGTAGGAAAAGACCTCACAAAAATAACTAATATTTCATAAAAATGTCCTTCTTTACTGTGCCAAAGGCTTACGAACAGCATGATGTATTCTATTGTAACTTGTTGAATCAAACAAAAACTGGATTTTGACTTATATCCTTAAGTTGGTGCAAAGATCTTGTATTAATTGTTTTAATTTTAACATTGTTTATAGAAAATGGTTTAATGCTATAATCCAGTGGGATTTGTTTAAGTTTAGGCAACTATAGAAATACAAATTCTTTCAAGACTTCATTTATGTGTAGTAGACAGAAAAACCTAAACAGTATCCTTAAGGATTTTTCAGAAAAGCTATATCAAACATATTCTTTCTAAATGTCTGATCTCTGTCCAAATATACTGAATATTCAGTTAAAAACAAACCAGCCTTCACATACAACAACAAAATAATGACAGGCTTTACATGATAGTCACAGACACTCGTGACCATCTTCTAATGCAGGCCGTCTCAGCACCCCTCATCCCTGCTCCTGAAAAATAAACAGACCATCTCTAGAATTCATTGTATCAAAACAACACAGGAGAAAATGATTGGTCTATGTTTTATTAATGATTATGTAGCCTGTTGCTTGATCTTTTCTTAAATGTTTGAATAAATGATTCAACCATTTCTGTCTCACTGATTCCTACATTTTATTGTATTTGATTGAACAAAAACAACACAGAATAAACTAAGAAATGACATTGAATTTGAGCTGGTTAAATAAATAATTTTTTGTTTAACTAACTGAGTCAGCAATTTACCATGAATTCCAATGAGGATACTCAATATTTAAGTCCTTAACTGATTTTATGTGTCTAATCTTGTCTGTATCTCAAGTCTCAGCGGAAATGAAAAAGATGCATCATTTTAGCTTCTTCAAGACAAATTGGGTAAATGTAAGTGCTTTTGGTCAAAATACAGCCGAACAGAGAGCTTAACAAGCCTTTTGTGCATAATCTTGACAACAGAAAAGTCCAAATTTATTTCTTTTTTTTTTTTAACCTGTGGTAGTCAAATAATGGGTAAGGGGCCTACTTTTATCTTCAACCATGCTCATTTGGATATTCTATTACAATTGCAAATGGTGAAAGAGATGGCCTAAAAACATCAGAGGGTGGACACAAATTAAAATGAATATTACAAAAAACCATTGCATGACAACTTGATTCAAACTGTCAAACAAATATTTGGCTCAAGAGATGGGATGGAAATAGCCATATGTCATAAAAGGATCTTTACAATATTCCGGGATGGGTGTCAAAGGTTGAAATAAAACACAAACGTTTTTAAAGAAAGGGGAAAAAAAAGGAATGTGTAAAGGCTTGTTTGCTTTGTCATTTTTGTCCTCTTTCTAGAAGGGTGCTCGCAGGAAATAATGGTCTGTCAATCACAGAACAAACTATGTAAATGGAGAACCGAGATGCTCCGGGAAAACCCACAACACACACGTCTGGCACCTAATAATGATTGACAAATATGGCTCTAAATATGGTCTGCACACTTTATTATAGGGATTCAGGGTGCTTGAAGAATATCTTTTATGGATTTGACAATCTAGATCATGAAAAATGAAGCACAGCTTATGTACATTATGTATAATATAAAAAAAAGGTTATGTTGGAGATATATTCTAAATGCTTAAGGATGATGGAGAAAGGGAGGACAAAGGTGAGCATGCTTTTGCAGTACTGATTATTGGTCAACCTTGCACAGTCTGGTGAAGGACAAACTATTGACAGAGTTTGTGCTGACTGTGACTGCAGGCAGCCAGAAAGGGGAACACAATGACACAAAAAGGCGCTTCTCCTCCACACACACCCACAACAACGTCTCTAATTAAGTTCAAAAATGTCAAAGCTCTGGTCACAGAAGCAAATCCCTGTCGTCCTTCCTGTCACTCATCCATCCATCCTTCTGTCCAACCCGTTTTGGAACATAAGCACAGCTTTGAAGAGTGTGACAGTCAAAGTTGCGTCAACAACAACACTTGCTCTCTGTTTCGCTTCATATCTCTGCCCTACACGTACAGTAAGAAAAGTCTTATCATGAACATGTGACTTGAGATGCAAAGAGGCAAATAAGTATTTGAACATCCTATGATTTTGCAAGTCCTCCCACTGGAGCTACTGCTCCAAAAAATATTTTAAAAACCTATTTGCTAAAATTCTGACCCTCACAGACCTGTTCGTCTGCCTTTGAATAATCCACCCCTATTCCTCTTATCCCAGATTAAAAGATTGTATGAAGTGGACAGGTGTTTTTATGCAGCAAACAACTTCAAAATGTGCTTTTAATATGGGATAATAGGAGGAGTGGAGGTGGACTATTCAAAAGCAGTCTAACAGGTCTGTGAAGGTCAGAATTTTAGCAAATAGTTGTTAAAATGTTTTTTTGGTCCCAGTACCACACAAATAAACAAACAAAATAAATCAATGTGATATCCAGGTTTTTATTTTTCTGTTTTTGTTTTTTTTTTTAATTGTCTCTCACAGCGGACATGCAGCTAAGATGTAAATTTCAGACTCCTCCATGGTTTCTAAGTGGGAGAACTTGCAACAACACAGGGTGTTCAAATACTTAACTGCTTCACTGTACAAGACCACTATCAATGTGTGATGTGGGGGACAAAACATCCTCTAAAGCAAAAGAAAGGTTAAAGAAATGTACGTCAAAGTTTTCACTATCATATGTATTTTATATTTTAGTGTTTTAGTGTTGCAGTTTTTGTGGAGTTTTTTTAGCAAAACTATTGAGCTGTCCATATTTACAAGAATCAATTTCAGGGAACTCTTTTTCAAACAGCTAATCGATCTTTATTTATCTAGCACTTTTATGCAAAGTAGAACAAAATGCTATCAACCAAATGTTGGGGGGGGGGGTGAAATTGCAACAAATAATGGTAAACATGTGCTTGTGTTAGAGTTGAAACCCCTTGGAGATGAGAAGATTTCTTTTTTTTTTTTGGTGAGTTGCAGATTTTACCAAACATAAGCCAAATGGTAAATATACAAGTACCTGTTGCATTATTATATTGTTTTTGTATTATTGCCAGCTGGGTTTATTAGCCCTTTTTTCAGCATTTTGGAAAAAGGTAATAAACTACAGCTTAATAAAAGCTGTTAATTTTACTGCTTAAAACTAGTTGCACCTCCGGAACTTTATCATTCTCATTCTGCTTATAACTTTTTCACTTTCTGTCTGACGGTTTACATGTATTGAATTTTACAATACCAAGACTCTTTGATTCACCTTAACTTTAAACCTTTATTGTAAATACTCTAAGGTCATTGTTTTGTTTTACATTAAATAACTATATTCATGTGACGTGCAGCTGACCTCTTGGCCAGGTCATCGTTGCAATATAAATCTTTCTCTCAATGGTTTTTACTTGTTTAAATAGATTATAAAGAATAACAGAAATAAAATAAACAAATTCCATAAATTCAATAAAAAAAATACAATACAAAACAAATAAAACCCACTTTCCTAGACAGTGAATACTTCAATTTAAAAATGAAAAATTTTAGAAAACCAAAATTAAACTAAAATCGATTAAATTGTCCCTATTTTAGGGTTTTAAATTACTTTCATATGAATAAACAGAAAAAAACTCCAGTCAGAGATTTGGCAAATACCCCAGTCAAACTGTGTAAGTGATGTAGAGTTGAATATGTTGTCTGTGATTACCCGAAGTAATGAGGAGGATGGAACGGGTACGATGAGTGAGAGAGATGTTGCTCTCCTAATCCAGCAGCCTCAACAGGGGAGTCCAAAGTTCTGTGGGTATGGAAAGCTGAGATACAAAGTCCTGATCAATGAAGTTTTGCTCAGGACCAGAGTCCACCAGAGCTTGTAGTTTGAGATACTCTGTAAGTAAACAAAGCTTAAAATGAAATAAAAAGGAAGTTCCTGCAAAGGGACCCTTCACTAGCACCCGCCTGCGGCCTGTCATCTAGCAGGGGGTTCTGCCTTTTAACAGAACACTGAGCAAAAAAATGGTCAGTTTAAACAGAAGTGTGAGGCCAATGTACTGCACCAGAGAAGGCAATGAACTGGCGACGAATGCTGGAGCAGGCCCATCCTACATTGTGGTCTGTAGTTAATCATCATGAGTACCGACATCTGAGTCAAGTCAGGAGGAGCCAATGGAGCACCATGACAGCAGCTTTAAAACCACATAACAAATGTAATAGATCCATGTAAAATATCATTTTTACATTGTAGTCAAGTGTTGACAGTTCGGAGCATATTTACAATCACTTCAAAATGCGTAAAGCTAAGATAGGATGGTGTCTTTGAGGTTTATGAAATCTATAGGCTACAGCAGATTGAACACACACTCATTTTAACAGTAAAAGGATGGAATGTCATGTTATAGCTCAATGTAAAACAAGTCAGCCTCTTCCATGGATGACCTGAAGTGATAACAGCATCATTAAACTCTCTAAAAAGGACACCAAAGGATCATGACATGAAAGAGTAAAGAATGACCTTGCTTCAAGTCATTTAACAGTGGAAAGGACTACTTCTATTCCTTCACTCTTCATTGTCTCTCTGTTCCCCCTTGCTTGTATCACCATTAAGGTAATGGAGCTGCTAGAGCAAAGTCAGTGTGTGTGTGTGTGATAAAGATGCAGGAGGAGAGCGTGTGTGTCCAACATCCCCCTGGCAGCTCCTCTGAATCCAAAGAGGACCCCATCAATCTTCATTTTTCAGCTCAAAAACACTGCCTCCAGAATAACAGTTTTTTATTTATCCACATGCAAGAAGGACTGGGTCATGACCAAAAAAGTGAGACACATTTTGGGGTTATGTCAAAACAGATTTAATGCTTAACAGTTTTTAACAAATTTTCTGTCTGCAATTTTTTGATGGGTCTGAAATTTGCAATCCAGACTTTGTCCAACTTGATCTCACTCTTTCATGTACAACAGAATGGAGAGATTTAACAAATTGAAACATTTTAGTCTACCAGTACTGAAGGTGCTGATAGAGAACTCAATTTCCTCAACTGAGACAAACGCCAAGGCTGTGTCCAAATTCCTTCTCTACTCTCTACTTAGTGTACTGTGTAGTCTGTTTGCCATGTTCAGTGCTGCCCGAATCAACAGTTCCAAAATCCAGTGCCCTAGAAATTTCCTAGGAGTCTCTGCAAAAAAACAGTGTGCATGGTCACTAGATTGGCGAGTATAGATTACAATGCATTGCAGTTGAATGATTTTTCTTTAGAGGAAAAAAAAATCTTAAAACAATTCAGGTTTTCATCTTCGGAGCTCAGTGGATTCACAAATAATCTTCATAAATTTTTATATTTTTGGGATTTTTACTTCAGGAAATCAGTGACGTCACATTTGCTGTAAAAAAAAAAAAAGATTGAGCATGATGTTCAAATTGCTTTTAAAGTTCCACTCCAACATAATTTTTTTCTATTGTAAAATTGGACCGTTGGCGCGGAAGTTAGTAAATTTCTCACTAGCCCTTAGTTTTCACTCTCTCCCGCTAGCTTACAGCACCTCTGAAATCCAAGCTAACGTTGGCGTAGCAAAAAATAAATAAATAAATAAATAAAAATTAAAAATGGCTGCACAGTTTTGAGGCAAATGAAAACGAAGACCTTAATGGAACTATTTATCTGCAAGTGCATGCTTCAGAATTGTAACAGTGAAGGGAGACTTTGGCCCACCCATGGTTGTCACAAACCCAAAGCTTTTTCAAACCACAGGTTCTCATCTGCTCCTGATCAAACACGATTTAAACAAAAAATAATAATCCAAAACGCAGTTTGAAACTCCAATTATTTTTTAGACGTTTTCCATCATGAGAAAAATGCTACAAGACCATGTTAAAAACACAAAAAATTATGTTTTCATTATAGTGGGTCTTCAAAATCCAGATCACTAGATAGCCTTGCACTTTAGTGTTTTAGTTAGGGAGCAGGGAGGGAATTTGGACAGAGCCATAAAGTATTGGCCCCATCATTCAGATGTTACAAGACATTCCCACTTGACACGAAGAAAAAAAGTACAGGTTGAACAATATTACCAGGCTGGAAAAGTTTGTATTAATAACTGTCTCTAGTTTGTGTTAAGGGTTTTCAAACACAAAATGTTTGGCACGGTTAAATTGAAATTTATCAATAGACCTACTCAGTTTTAAAGTCCACTGAAAACATGTTCTCTTATTTTACTCTTTTTGAAAACTGCATGCTTTGAAATTTCATCAGATATATTAAAACACTTTTTTTTTGCTTAAAGATTTCTTGTTTTCTATAAATAATTCACCTAAGCAAATGTTTCTTTTTTCACATTTTTCTTTTAAATGTTCTAAAGATTAACTTATGATGTTCCACGTTTTGATTGACGTGCCCTAGTTAATGCTTTGACCTGAGGAGCGTCTTAGCATAAATTTCAGATATGCCTGTAGGAAGCGCCAAAGCTATAGAGGGTTTAAAAGTTGCAGAGTTAGGTTTTGTCTGCTAACTTTCACGAGAAAGTCGAAGTAAAAAGAGAATCTTACTTGTTTTACTGTTGGCCTCCCACTATAACAGGCTTCTAATCCACTTGAGCTTTAGCTTTTTTTTTGGCCAAATACAATTCCCACAAGTTTGTTTAAACTTGAGATCAGTCGCTTTCTCCAACAATGTAAATTAAACCAACAATTCTAAAACATGCATCAAAGCTGTCTGCCCTCAGGTGAAAGAAAATGAACCTGACCCAGAGAGTATACTGTCGGCAGCAACAGTCATGCACCGTTTTTTTTTATGAATGCAGCGCATGCACAGATTGTGTAAACTTAATGCAAACTCACATACAGCTCCATCAGTATGAGTCGCACACACTCAGGGCATCATAGGGAGTTTTATAAGCTTAGAGAGGGATTTACCCCCAAGGATTTAACTTAAGAGCCCTGTAATAAGAGAGACAGAAAAAGAAAGTAACAAATCTTGAACTCTAAGCAGCCCTGAGCTCTGTGCTACAGGCTCACCTCTGCGCAATGTGAAAGAAAAACTCATTTCTATTCAAACATTGCATTTATACTATTCTTCTTTACATCCATTACTTTTTTCAGAGTTCCTCCCTACTTGACCTCCTTTACACTGATGACGAAATGCTTCGTCTCCAAACAAGGTGCTGTAATATTTTGTTCCTGAAGATAATACAAGCAACATTGATGCATTGTATTGTCAGTCAACAGGAACAGGTTTATGGATTCACTTTACCAACATCCAACCAGCTATTTTGAAAATGAGATCTGCAAAGGAACTACGCTGACATTCTGGGTTTAATTAATTGGGTTTAAGTAATTAATTACAGCATTAAAAAAAGTTTAGGTTTTTTTAAAGTCAAACCCATTATAGTTGTCATGACAGCCACAGAAATAAAATCGGGGAAAAAAAAGTTTTAGGCGACAGACCATGACAAAAGTTGCTTCAAAAATGTATTCATTTAACTGAGACATAACTAACAAACTGAAGAGGAGAGGCAGGACAAAAGTGAAGCAAATGAGATGGAATACCTGAACCAAGGTGGAACAAAAGGGTGACAAGCTGGAAGATCTAGCCATGAAATAACTGAAATCGTACAAATGCTGAGGGAATCAATTCACTGAATCACAAGCAGCTGAGATAACTTCCAACATACACCTGCTGTGATTGCAGCAGCTGGAAGTGGAAACAGATAGACAGAGAGCCCAGCACACTTAACATAACTCCAATGGCCTTCAGAACAAACCCATGAAGAGTGAACTAGGAAACACTGATCACAGCATTTCTGACTCCTTCAGATTGGAGCGAATGGGGACAGACTTGATTGTGTTATGTGGTGAACTGGCCTGGCTCTAATTGTTTATGTTTTCAAACAAGCCAACCATAAAATGAAATACTGTTTTTTTTTCCTGCTGCTGCCCCTAAAACAGGCAAAATCTTGCAGCCCTGCTGAACAAGAGCATGATTAAAGAAAAACAGTTTTAGAGAGCTTTATGAAAGTAACTTTCCACATTTTACACTCAGTAAAATGTATGGTAAATACTTAAGATTAGTCAGTGAACATGGAGTAATGGAGTACACTACAGCAATAATTTGTAACACAAGGCCCCCTGATCCTTGATTTGTCTTAAGCCTTAGTCCCAATTACCCTTTTGACTTTGTCCAGACAAAAGATGGGCAAACCCAGATGCAAAGGGCAAAATATCAAGGTCGTAGACTTCTCAGTGAGCCTGTAGAGAAAAATAGTTTATGCACATTATTTTTATCAGGCATGCTACAGTCGTTGTAGTGAACACTGGTGAGACACAGGCACATTGTAAGGATTTAGAATTTTTTTTAACCCTCTCCAAACCCTTCACACTGTGCAAGGAGCCTGTTAGTGCTGTTCAAATGCTAACTGCTCGCTCCTTGACTTCTAGAAATGAAAGAAAATTAGACAATTAGAGGTTCGACGATTGTCAGTGACAAAAAACCTGCAGTACTCGTATGAGTCAACCCCCGTACAAATGCATGTGACTAAGGATGAAAGTTTATTGTTGTCTGATAAGCATAAAAGATGTACGAAAGGAACCATTTTGCGTCATAATTCAATTAATAAACTGAGTCTAAAACAGATACATTGACTTGCTCTGCTTTTGTTTGCTTGTGTCATCTATGACACAATTCTCACAAGCAATCCAGGAACAACCCAATTTCTATTTTAGTTCTATAAGACATTCCAAATGTTTTCACCCACAGCAGTAAAACACTTCTGCATGACGCTCCTCCGTCTCTTCGTCATGACTTTATCCCGCACTACAGCCGAAGTGTGTTTCTGCTGCCAGCACCACTGAGTAATGTGACAGCATGACAGCCAAGCACAGCAGAGCAAAGCCGAGTGTGGATGTGAAGCACTTGTGTTTGTACAAATATTGAAGCAGGACCGTCAAAAAATAAAGGTTTAAATACCTGCATGAATGATATGCTGTTGGTTTCCATATCTGGACTTAAACATGTGGGACCTTGGTGTGCATGGAGAGCTATTCATGCAGGTGGTCAGCCATTCTGCTCCCCAGCACTGAGATTATCTTTATACAGTTGCTGAGAAAAAGTCAGTTAAAAGTTGAAAGATGACAGACTTGGGGTTCAGACTGTAGTCAATCAAATTAACAGTGTGCAAATTTCAACTTTCTTGATCTCATTTTAGGTTAATTATTAAAGATCCAGTTTATTTTTTTTACTTTTTGTCTGACAAAGGAAACTGAACTCCAGTGTCAAAACACACAGTATGTTAAAAGAAAATCATACTTTGTGATGAGCCAAAAGACCTACAAGGCCATGATATACCAACAGTGATCATTTTAGAGCGAGTATAAAACTATTACACACTCTATACTTCCTGTTAAATTATCTCTAAATAGACTCCTTTGTGGAAAATGTGCACAGTGTCCTTGCTTTAATGGTGCTGTAAGTTGACAGAGTTGAAGCTACAGAGATTATAATGTCCCTAATGTATCATGGCTCCCCTTCACATTCCATGCTCAGCAGGACTGCAGTATTTATGCTGGTAAATCGCCATAGTGGATCTGTTTTCCTTTCAAGGACGCAACCTATAGACAAACAAAGGTCTTTTGCTTTTTTTGCAAACATTCAGACAGTGCTGAATAATGGTTGAAATTATTCATTTAGCAGAATGTACAGCACTGCTTTTTTACTCCAACTTTTTATTATCATTAATTTTCTGAAATTGCACAAAAAAATCAACAATGGAAAGTTACCATATAGTGATATATTTTTAAGATCTTTAGAGGCAGTAAATATATATAGTGTCCTTGGGGTAGAGTGTCCACCCTGAGACTGTAAGGTTGTGAGTTCAAATCCAGGCAGTGTCATACCAAAGACTCTAAAAATGGGAACCAATACCTCACTACTTGACACTCAGCCTGAAGGGGTTGAATAGGGGGTTAAACCACCAAATTGTTCCACAGCGTGGCTGCAGCTCACTGCTCCCCCAGGGGATGGGTCAAATGTGGAGAACAAATATAATACCTAGGTGTGTGACAACTGATGGGACTTTAAAAACTTGTCCATGAGCATTTTTGCTCTGTGAGTTCATCAATCAGTCCATAACCTTAACATTTTGCGTGGGCCACAAGCGTGTCTTGCACAGGTTTGCCCATTATTTCACCCTTAGACAGTGTTCACCAGCCCATTCTTGTTGTTCACCTTTCGGTTTATCACGTCAGGGGGTGCCACAGCAAATCAGTCTTCACTGATTTGCACATGTGTTTTGGCAAAGACTTTTACGCCGGATGCCCTTCCTGACACAAACCTGTATTTTCAAGGCACAGGGAGACATAGTTAGGCAGCATCATACTGAATAAAGCTTATTGCACGCCCTAAGAAGCAATCCCAGTTTTCTTGTTGGCCAGTTCTACACCCAGCCAACATAGCCATCCAGTCGCTGCCCCTACAGCCTGCCCTATACACCAGTAAGTGCAGTTGTAACTAAGCCTTTAGGGTCATACAGATAGCAAAGCATCACAGAAAGAACAAAATGGACGTTGATTCAGTACAATTCAGATTGGTACATCAAGAGTAAGCAATAGGAATCAATGGCAAACTATGAGGGTGAAACAGTAAACTAGAAAGGTAGGTTTTGTTTGTGGGTAAATGTTTGTACTTTTTGCATCAATTTGGGTTTGAAATGCCTCGAAATAGAGGTAAACACACTTAAAAAATAATGGAATATAACGCAGTAAAGCTTTTGACATTAATCCGAGTTCAGTGGACACACATGCACACAGAGAAAGGGTTTAGACTTCCTCCTGGCATTTTTTTTATGTGCATGTGGTACCCAACGTTTTCACTTCAATGAAAAATGAATGTGTTCTAATTATAAACCCCAGGTCTGTTATATCTGTTTGCATCAGTCTTCTTTTCAAATTTTAGAGGTCAAGATGTTGGAAAAAAAAATGTGGAACCGACTGCTTTTGCTTGGCGCTCCGTTTGATCACAGGAGGTCAGTAAAACCTACAGAATCCAGCAAAAGCATCGCTGGTTCTATTCTCTAATCTGACTTTATCTTTTCATTGTAAAAGCCAGGAAATGTATACGATGCTCAACAGTTATATAACATTCCTTCTACCATAGAGGCACTGTTAAGCAGCTGCTGTTGCAAATGAAACAGCTGGTGAAGGAAAAAAATGCATCAATTGGAACAATTCAGTTTTATTATCCCTGTAACAGTAAGGTGCAGCAAAAAGAAATGTTAAACCAGTTAAACCAGTTAAATCAGGAAAAATAAAATACATCTTTCAATTTTTCATATGGATCATCACACCTGGAGCAGTTGATGCATTTAGAAAGGTTATTGAATAGAGACAATGAAAATCACCACTGGATGAAAATATACACGTAAGCTCATTGCCTTTAAGGTACCTACACACCGGCAGCGCAATCAGCCACTTTCAATGAGAAATCTATGAAAACGCATGTAAACCCAAAATTCTGACTTCCACGTCCAAACCTTTCACATCTCTACTCAAGTTTTGAAGTTCCGTCACAGGCTCTACATACAAAACGGGCTTTCGTTGATGGCACGCTATGACAGAGCTGAACTTTGACCAATCAGGGACTCAAATTCGGTGTTGACATGTGCGTCATTTTCAAAACACAGAAGTACCAACTGTTGTACACATGATCAAGAAGGAGAAATTAATTTTTGCTTTTTTCTGCCAGGCCAGAATTATATGAGATCAAGTCTTTTATATATCAAAATAGAGGTGTGAAAGAAAACGTTTTTTATTCCAAATAAAACAATTCTAAATAAATATTATATGTACCGTTAAAATGTGTTACATAAGAAAATTGAAATATCATAAAATGGCATTTTCTTTTATTTTGTGAATAAAAAGTTCTGAAATTAAAAGGAAAATTGATTATGTATTTAATTTTTCTAAATGAGAATATGACAACTGATAAAATGCTGAAAGTTCTGTTTTTATGAGTTTATTTTGTATTGTGTTTTGTTTATGTCTTTGCAATTTGTTCTCTCATGAAAAGTCTGGATGGATAAATGTTTTGTTTCTTTGGCAAAAACATAGATGCTGTTTTTTTCTGTTTGAAGGATTAACTCAAGCATTTTGTGTTTTTTTTACTGATACTGATCATCTGGTTTCCACTTCTTTAGAGTTCTTTCTTCTTCTTTCTGTGTGATGTTCTTTCAACATCCTAACACACAGATCACTGATTCCCAGGCTCAACAAAAGAGGTCCCAAATCCAATCCTTGTGACAGTCCTACAGTGCATGCTCTCCCTCTTATGAGATCTTATTATTAAAGCAAATCCATTAGGATTCATTTAGTGGTCTATATTTAATTAATTATTTATTCATGAAAGAGTACAACTGTCGAGTAATTGAGTTAAAGCAAACTGCACAAATATTCCTTTCTTTTTCCATATTTGATTTCAGGGACTCCCAAAAAAACAGCAAGGTGTCTCTATGAAAATAACTAGCCCTAAAACCAATCTGCATAGGATGCAAAACAGCCACTGAATCAAGGTAATTTACTAATTGCTTAGCTAGCATTTTTTTCTGCAACCTTGTAGATGACAGAAAGGATATTTAGTGGTCTCATTTTCTAATGAGTTGTTTGCATCCTGATGTGTAGATTAAGGCAACAGTTGCTGTTGTGAGAGCACTTGGAAAAAATGCTCTCCTTAAAAGATCAAATTAATCTTATGTTTAAATGTATTGTTAAGGCATCACTATAACTGTTAAGGAATATTCCCTTGAGGTCATAGATGTTCTTAGCTTTGAAACTTGATAGGACCCCCCACTCACACTAATGTGCATAAAAATAGCATTTTATTTTTAAATATCAGCACATGATATATTTTATGAAAAAACAAGAAAGATAAGAGATTTTAATAAAACTAACAGTCTGAGTACAAAGAACAAATGCTGACAAATGCTGTTTCAGTCTCATCTTTGAGATTTTGGCTCACTCCAGATCTTTTCTCTTACCTTGTCGTCTGCATTTTTTTACCAAGCTCTCCGTAGAACTTCTTTTTCCTTTTTCTGCTGTAAGCATCTTCTTTCTTCCACTTTATCTTTTTGATATTTTTAATAAAAACATAATCAAATGAAACCTCTTATCTGCCGTGGAAAAGGATCCTAATACATTTTGACCATTTGTTTAATCATTTGCTCTGTTAGGCAATGCCGTATGTGGTGCTCCATACAGTTCAGTCAGATTTTTTCTGTTATGTTAAAGTCTCCAGATATGTGTTTGTGTGGTTGTACCAAGCACTGATGCATGATCTTCTACATGCATACTGCTTTTGAGCATCAGTGACAGGTACACGGCTGCACAGAAATTGAAAAGATACAGTATAACTCGGGGACTTAGTCCCTGCTCTGGGTTTATCCTCCACATCCAGTTTGGTAAAAATCTCTATTTGTGAATATACTGGGGTTCAGTTGATTCCAATTGAAAAAAAGTGCATGTATTTCATAAATTAAGAAAGAATAGCTGCTATCAGCAATGAGCTGTAAAATTAAATTATTTTTTAAGGATGAAAAACAAAAAGTCAGCTTTTGGTCGTGAAAAAAGTAAGTAGCTGTGACTACAGTTATTATTATTCTATTAAAGAAACAACACTACACAGGCTTGAGAGAGGATTAAAATCCCTGATCACTCAGCCACGTTGCCATCATTAACAGTAGCCTGCTTTGTGTGACATCTGAATTGGTTCCAGCAGTATAATACTCCACACACAGTTCTAAACAAGCATGTGGCAATGTTTAATTATGGACCCCAAAGGGACCCATAAAAGGCAAAAAAATAGTAAGATGCCTGTATCACTAACAAAAAGAACAGCAGTGTGGTGACATTGCACACTGGAATTTGTTTGTGGCTTTTCACTGCTTCTGAAATCTGTAATGAGATAATCCATTTTTAATAGCACCAATTAAATGTTTAGGAGGGTAGAGAAAAGTTTAATCCATTTTTACTGGTTTTGGTTTACTATAAACTGTTGCATAATCTTAAACTTTGAAAAAAAAATGGCAACAGTAATTACACATACGTCATTTTATTTGAATAAAACATGTAAATCAGCATAAAAATGGAATATGCATTTTATTTACTCTAACACATAATATTTTCGCTGCTGCATTTTTTATGAGTCAAATGACCATCTGTGAGATGCCTTCTTTCTCAACAAGATATGATTTCTTTTGTGTGCATGACATTTATTGCTTATTTGTGTCCATATTATGAATTAAAATACTCCTTCAGTTGCAGAACTGTGATGTATTTCTCTATATGCATATGTTCTTATCAGGTGGAGCCTAAGGGTTTTGTCCCCGCTGAGGTGAGCAACATGCAGACGAATGCAGGATGAATGTAATACGCTGAGGCTGCCGTGAGTTGATATTATCTGCCAGATATCTGTCCTTTTTTTTACATTGGAAACATGGTGCTAGAAATATTAAGAGTGTAGCCATCCATGCAAGCCTCCAACAGCCACTGTGGTGCCGAATAGTGAACCTCAAAAGAAAACGCTCCAGGATCCTACGACTCGGTTACAGCCAAGAATATTTCCACAGCCATAAATAGATCTGAAAAATGTAAGAAAAAAATTAGCTCTTGACAGCAACATACTTTTTTTTCTATTCCTATGTCTCCAGTCAGTGTGCTGTTGCCATTAATGAGAATGACATTCGTTCCCTTGTGTTTTACTTGTCTTTCCATAGCTGTTAGCAAACGGGGAGCCGAGTGCATTCCCAAGTTCTGTGCATCTGTGCTATAAACACTAATTCATGGTTTGACACAGACGCTGTAAATGTTATTGGTTTATGTATGGTTTTAAACTAAAAAGCTGACATCTGCATGGGTTTTTCAAGTCCCTCTCCTGTCAAATGGATGCTCGTCTCAAACTGAGATCTAACAGGTTTGCCGGCTCAGGGAGAAAACTTGCTGACAAGTTTGACGCACGACTCGGTCCCCACTGTTTCGTATCAGCACCACCGTTCTTTCTGTGACAGACAGCAAACTAATATGTGCTACTCAACAAAGCCGGAAAGCGGGAGACAAGTGATTGCACTCTTGATTGAGATCATTTTCACAGAGGGGGGGAATAGAGAGGGGGCTGGATGCCTGAACAATAGTATTGGCCCTTTGTGAGTCCGAAATTTACCCGCGACGCCACACTTTCCACAAAAGTCAGGGAATTGTAGTGTTTTAATATATCATTAAAAACAAAAACAAACTAAAACTGTAAAAGAAGCGTGACACAAAACCAAATCAACACAAAACGTCATACCGTAATTTTATTTGAAAAGAATAGTTATCTTTGGCTTTTCTTGATAAATAAAGAAACATTTGTGAATTCCCACAAAACATTGCAGCATTAAAACAGACTTTTTTCGATCTCATCAGCATAGAACATCTTCAAATGTGTTATTAGTTATGGTCATTATAACAAACAACCACTTATGTGAAAACAGATAATATATATATATATATATATATATATATATATATATAATCCAGTAAAATGTATTTATAGCTTCATACATGTTAATATATGGAGTCAAGTCTGAACACTAAGTTCATTTACAGGCAAAATGCCAGCACTTTTTAGTTATCTTTTATACAAATCCTGCTTTGTCGCATTTTGTATCACAGCTTTCTACTGGCTTTCTATTCACGTTCAGTTCTCATAAAGGCTGAAAGTCTTGAATCAAAGAAGAAAAATTGAAATCTTTACTCGGTCACTGTATCTTAGAAGGACTAAAAACTGTTTAAAAGAAGTTTAAAAAACACAAAAATAATCAGCAAATGCAGCTTTTTTTATTTTTAAAAATATATTTTTATATATATATATATATTTTTTTTTTTACTAAACCATTCGATTCACTGCATTTTCATACTGTTTGAAGCTTGGAGTGCATTCTTTGACCCTCAAAATCCCACCCCATTCATCAGTAGATAATAAAAACACTTTAAATGTGTGTATGTAATGTTAAAATACTAGTAAAACCTAAAAAGCAAACTTTAGCAGACAAAAAAAAACAGATTTAAAGTGTATCTAATTTAATTCTTAAACTATTATCAATGTGTAGATGACTTCAATCCTCAAACACTTTAACTGCTCATATTTTAAGATGTAAATGTAAAATTATTTAAAACAGGTAAAATCATGTCTCTAACTTACAACTTACTGTTTTGGATGGAGACAGGAACAGATCAAATGTACTGCATCTGTTCTTCCATCCTAAACGCCAGCTCTCTCTCCAGACTTAGGTATTCTGCTCCTCCTCATAAAATGCGTGGTTTGGGAATTATTTTTTCAAACACTGCAGTAGTGAGCCTGAAACCATATCTAACACACTGGTAAACACACAACATGTTGAATTGTTGGCAAAAATTAAGATCCTATATGTGAACATTATAAATAGGAATGACACTCCTTTTTTTTCTTTTTATTATTGAAACAACTCAAAAATGGTAGACACATCATAAACCTCACTGTGCATATTTCCAGAGACAAGACACAGATCATGAACACCTCCAACATCAGAGAGAAAATCCACCCATGTCTGTATTTCCTGAGGAGATTGAGGCAGGCTCGTCTTAACTCTCCAACTTTCTATCAGGGCTTTGTTGAGAGTACTCTCACCTTCTCCATCCCCACCTGGTATGGGGACCGCTCTGCTGCTGACAGGAAAGTAATCCTGAGTGGTGAAGGGTGCTCAGAAGATAACTCAGTGCAGCTACCTTCCATGTAAGACGCATCAGCAGGTGCAGGAGCGCAGTGGGTGCATTAATAGAATCTAAAATGACAAAAAGTTTAAAACAAGTCAATTAAAGTGGGGATTTATACAACTCATTCAAAGCAAATGACTGACTTCAAATCAAAACACAAACAGGAGAGAAAAACTCTCTAAACAACAAAGCTAATTGAGTGTCAAAGTGTCATCTTCGAGAATATTTTTGTGATATTCACAGTTTTCAAGCTCCCCTGTTAAATAACGGAGTCATTAAATGCCCCTGTTTGCCTAACTTTTATTTTGCATCTAGTTACACTTCTGTTTTCTGAAATAACTTAAAACTGGACAAATGGAGAGGCAAAGCATCTACTTTGCCCTGTATCCTTTAGTGAAAAAATGATTATTAGCACCCTGATGCTTAAACATGTACATTTAATGATGCCTCAAAGCATAAGTCAAGGAATTACATCGTTTTTGTTTGTTCTTCATAAGCATTTTGAAATCTTCATAGTAAGAGCAAAAAAGGTTGATAATGAACTCTACAAAAAGCCACAACAAGAAACTGGAGAGAGCCAGTCTGGTAAATGATGGAGAGCAGATTTTGCCAGCCTCAGCAGCTCACGTTGACAGGGGTTTCTGAACCCCATTGCTCTTGTGGGTCAATAAAAGCTGCAAAACCAGGTGGTCAGAGTGAAGAGTGGAGCTTCAGACAAAACCTGTGCTCTCCCAGAAGAATCTGCTTCCTGGAGAGGAAGAAAAGAAAAGAACGAATGGAGGGAAGAGGGAACACAGCTTACTGTCAGGCCAGCTCAGGTCCTACTGCATCATGAGCGGTTACCATAGCAATCTTACAGAGTGAAACTAGTACTTGTGGTGCAATTTTGACATCTAGTGGTTATCCAGAAACAAGAACAATATACAAAAAGCAAAAATAGGATTGCAACAAATATATTTGTGAGATGCTTTTTTGTCATTTAGTCAACAGTAGGTTTATATAATTAAAAAATAATATGCTTATGACAAAAAAGGTCAAAACTAAATCCTCAATAGAGCATGAAAATATTTTAATAGGATATTACATTTATTGTAATAAAAAGGTACTCCTATTAATAAATTCCTACTTTACAACTCAATTTAGGACATGTTTTGCTTTTCTGCCTTTTAAGATCATTCTTTAAAGTTTTGCTAATATTTATTTAGAAATTTAAGTAAAATATAGTAATTTGAAAGCTTTATACTGAAATATATTTGTGAAAAGCTTTGTCAATTCATACATTTGTAGATTTATTTAAAATACCGTCAAAGTTCTCATCTATTTTTTGAAAAGCTTATGCATCACAGATTGAAGAAAACATTAGTATAACTGTGAATTATAAGGATTCTTGCAATCCTTGCATCACTTAACCCCTGAAGTGGATTGCTGTGTACATCAGTGAGGGTCAAAGACATTTCTTCACGCCTGCTCCTCCAAACACAGAGCACGTTTGGTGGAGTGAAGCATCAGTGGGTCTAATCCTCCACGAAGCTGCTTAAGGCTCAAACTCCAAAGGCTTTCTGCTTGCAGACAGAGAGACTGAAAAGTTTCTGAGAGAAGGAGAAAATGGGGCAGGAAAAAAGCTTTAGGACTGGTGCATTCCACACTCACACAGAGGGAGAGTTATGTGCTAATGTAAGAGAGGTGATTCATGAAGGCTGTTTGATCTAGCTGGAAAATCTAAGACCAAAAAACCCCTTAATTTGAAGCTGAGAAGAAGCAGAGCTCACACAGCCATTATAAATCTTCACTTTAATCTTAGTTTTCTTTTCATTTAATTGAGAAAATTTTCTAATATTAAAAATGATCAAATAATACAATCCCTTTTATTTACGTGACACCTCAACATGACTTCAGACAAATATGTCACCATAAAATGGAAAAAATGAATATAGTTGTTAAAATGTTTAAACAGTTCAAACTTAAAGTAGTAAAGAAATTGTAAGATAATAGCAAAGATAAAAAGAAAAGGAAAATTGAACACACCGGCAGAAAGGAGTCTTTGCTGCATCAAAAGCTTGATTGTAAAAATTAGTTTTGGACATTTTTTAAACATCCACTCTGATGAAATGTGCATTTTTAGCATGTTCTTGTGGCGTTTTACTCATAAGGGAAACCTTATGTAAAGAAACTTAAGTAAAATGTGCATTTCTGAGCATTTATTTATCCAAATAGTTGTGAATCAGGAGCAGATGCAAAAGTGTTGTTGAAAATGTTGTTTTGGTTGATGACCATTTCCCTTTCATTTCTGACAATAAAATGAGAATCAGTTCTGTTCTCCACCTTCCTTGTATCCCCGTTTTTTTTCTTTTTTCTACAGTTTTTTTCATCTTCTCCTGCTGAGCTAAAATAATAGCATCTGCCTGAACTCTTTTCTTTACTTTTCTCATTGTTAAACCTTTATTTTCAGAAATGTTCATACCACCGCTATGATAAGTTCCCAATTCCAATCCTAAGTCACCAATATTACAAGCACATGTTTTCATAGCTTTCTGAAACGAAAAAAGTCACCAAAAATCAAACTGTGAAGAGCTCATTAGTTTTAAGGACACCCATTGAGTCCAAATCCCTTTTTGCCATTCATTTTCAGCTCCCTCCTAATGCTCATTTGTGAAATCCTTAGCCAGCAGAAACTCATCCTTTCGAATGTATTCACCGTTGGAATCTGCTTCACATTATTCACCTTCCTTGCAGTCATTTCAAGGATTACTTTCTTCATCACTTAAAGTGATGAACTCAAACATATCTGTCTTTTTGGGCTTGTTATCTCATGTCACTAAAATATTTTTACACAGGTCCCATTTTTCTCAATATAAAACATTTACAGAACCATTTTTTCCAGACAAGCAAGAACCTTGTCATTTATTTATTTTTTTTTAATTTAAAAAACAAAAGGTTATTGCTGTTCTTTTAAGCTCTATTAAAATGCAGCCATTAAGTGCTTATAGGATCTTCCATGGACAAAGAATTGAACTCCAACTTAGACAGAGGTTTTTGTTGTCCCAATGACAATAAACAAAACACCCAACATCACAAAATCACATTTAAATCATTTTTTAGACTTAACTTACAAGTTGGAAAGGATTTAACACCTGTCATGTAGTTTAAAAATGTTAGATATAAGTCCCCTGCAGATGTGAAAAAAAGCAGAATGCTGTTAATAATTTTACATTTCAGTCTGAAACATTGACTCAAATTTCAGTTTTTCATAAACTGGACGGCTTAATTGTAATATCACTAATAATGGGCAAATACATATGAAAAAGTAAAAATACCGACAAAAGAAATACATTTTTTCTACGTATAAATGAATGTAAAATCAAACCTTGTAGGTATGGATACTAAAATATTGAATTATGTTTTGAAGAAATCTGTGACAAAACCCATCTTTCACTCAGTAAAACACCTACGAGTGCAATCTGTGCTGGGCAGGACAAACTACTATTTCAATGATGAAACAGAAAACTGTACTCTCTACTAAAGGTCACTTCTTTTTAAATTGACTTTTGATTGCCTTACAACAGCTTTTCTTGTTTCTAGTTTGTCCATTTGGCCCTTTGGTTACAGTGCAGATGGGATTATAGGAAGATTGAAAACAAGTGACTGATGCAGAAATATTAGATTTGTTTGTTTGATGGTTTGCTTAAATTTTCCATTTATGTGACAGTTAGGACAGAGAAGACGGCTGCTGATGCTGCAGTAGCTTTTATCCGAACACTAACAAAGCATTGTGGGCTCTCAAAGATTCATGCGAGTGCCTGAGCTGAAAAATTGAAAAGTCTTTTGGGAAAACCTGATCGGTTAAAGAGATGGCATTGCTCCCACTTTAGATGGGGCGGTTCATCATTTAATTTTATACCTCGACAGGGACACACACTAGTGATATTTTCCAGACAGCAGATCAGCTGCAAATAAAATGAGCAAAGTCTGTGGGTGAAATCAAATTTCATGTCATGTCAAGCATAATGCAGCTTAAGACCAAATACCTTGTATGACTTCAATTTGCAAGCATGTGTATACAATCGTGCTTAACATTTCATGTAAAATATTGTACATTTTACCAATGTAAAAAGCTTTGAAAGCTTTGAGCTTTGAAATTGTAGGTTTATAAAAGCATGAGTTGGGACACGTAACATAATTCTTGAAACATTGCACATTGCAATGCTTTGGTTGTTTTCTGATTTTTCACACTGTTTTGACATCACTTTTTCTTTGGTCTTGTATTTATGTATTTTTGATGTTGTCTCTACGCGTTTGATCCGTGTTACTCAACATACAAACTGTTTTAATCTCATTTTTTTGGAGATTTTTGGAAAAAGGCCCTATAACTACTAAAAGCATTCTAAATGCATCAACAGAAAACTATCTTACGTTACAGTTATAATTACAGTAAAGGCCCCATCTTTTTATAGTCTTAATTACGGCACTTATTTACAAAAAAAAAAAAAAAAAAAACAATTAGAAAAGAGACCAAGAGATTGGAACTGGAATTTTTTTGTGTTTATTTTATCAAATCTATAAAACTACTATCAAAATATGGGTATTAACTTTGTTCCAACTTTAATATCAGATAGAAATCCATTCATATTTACAGCTAATTTCAACATTAGTCGCGTTTACTGCTTGATACCTTTTGATGCAAATATGCATCAGACCACTTCAGATTTAAAGCAAGAACATGAGTGAGTTTACCCCATTCCTGCCATTTTCACTGTGGTAGCACTGAGCAAAGCCCTTGAAATGAAGGGACCAGTGAAACCACTCAGCAACCACAGGTTGTTAACCTTGGACACTTCCCCGCTATATTTGTTCCAACTAGATGTGAAAGTCAACAAAATGTACTCAATATAGAGAACTGTGCTTTCAACAAAAGTAAAATAAATAAATGTATGTGTTTACTGTTCAAACTAATGAGTCTAAATTAGTTTAATAATTTCAAAATGGTCAAATGTCACTTTTTTAAAAGAGCATTTTTTTCCTAAGGTTTAGCCAAAAACAAAAACATTTTTTTCAGCTTTCAAAAATGTATTTGATTTTCCTTTGTTCCTTTCCTAATGTTACAACTACTGTACCTTTTCTGTTTGTCTTCTTCTCATTCAGCTGAACATCAGAATGTTATGGTACCCCTCTTGATCCCTATGATCTCAGCATCACTTATTTCTCTTTCTTTTACATGGAGTAAAAGGATTCCTCTCTTCCAGTCACCCTGTCTTTACTGTTTTCATTCCTTGACTGGACTTTCTTTGACTGTGTTCCATTTTTTGTGGGAATAAAACAATGGCCCTGGAGTTCCCTCTGCTTAATCAACCTGGCCTTTTCATTTTTCACAGAACCTTCTTCAGGTCATCAGCTTCCACTTTGTCTCTACTGACCCAAACCAAGCTCATAAGAATAAAAAAAGTCACTTGTTTTTGGCTTCTAGCAAAAAAAAACAAGTTCTGGAAAACACTTGAAAAGATGCAGAGATGATTTCTATAGAAAAAAACAGTTTTTCGTTAACTTAGATTCTTCTTTAAAGAAACTATTAAATATCAAACATTCTTTATCAAATAGTAAAACAGAACATGAGTTTTCTGTTAATTCCTAAACAAAAAAGAAAGAAATACAGAGGCTGTAAACTTGTGGTAGCAAAAACAGTTCATTAACAAGACGCAAATTCTAAATGAGCATTTAACTGAGCACACTGGGGAATATAAATGATCATATATGTATATATATATATTGCTAAAAAATAGCCTACATGCTTAAAATTAAATGTGGAAGAAAGAAAAAAATTAAAAAGTGAATACACAATACAAATGCAACACTGTTTTAAAAATGATAATTGGGGGAAAAAATTGGTAAAATGTGAATACCCGTACACAGGTTAAAAGTTTTATTTAAGCACAAAAGGTCAACATCGCACTGAGTATGTAGAGGTCACGAGGTCCAGAAGTTTGGAGTGGCTTCTGTCCTCAGACACCGTGAAGAAGCGGCGCCGACCATCGACTGGACCGTGTCAGCACGAATAAACAGGCAGCTATGTGTGAAAGTTGACCACAAACATTAATGTCATTCAGTTGTAGTGGAGATTTAGTTGTTTTATAGGTCTTAAGGACTGTATTTCAGGCATTTTTTCGCCATCTGTTGAACAATTGTTCTTAAACATGTATTTTTAATTCTGAGGTTATTTTTTATCCATGTGTTTTGTTTAGATTGTTTCTCCTGTTTATTTGTTGATTCTATAATCACAAAACAAATGTGTTTCTGCTTTTGATTTTACATTTGTCTTTATTTATATATGTATTAATTTTGTCTGGTTATTTACCCTTTTCTGTCAAACAAACACCACAAGCAAACAGCAAAGAGTCAGAGCAGCCACAAGGTGGCACTGTTCTGCATTTAAAAAGTCCTCTTGAAATTACAAAAGGTTCACAGAGCACATCTCAGCACAGATTAATCATATTTAACAGAAACATACACCTTTTTTTAAAATATATCTTTAAGTTATAATTTGTTTTATAATTTTTCACTTTAGGGTGCAGTTAAAGTTGATTCGTCTCACATTGTTTGTCGCTCTTCCCAGTCTATCCAGACCAAAACCTCCCACCATAAGAACAGCTTTTTCCCATCTGCCATACACATTAACACAAATAACCTCATGTGTAAATAACTGAATCAAGTCCATTTGATTTATTGTATTTGTATTATGATGTGTGAATATTTTGCTTTCATATTTAATTATTTTACTGCCCTATTTCAACACTGATCAGCAAAAAAAAAATCTTAGTTGGTAAAGGCCAACAGGGCTTATAAAACAAGGACAACAAAAATTACTGATTCTGATAAAGACCTTTATTAAAAAACACGGAAGCTATGTCTGGTTGGCTTTTTTTCCTACAAGGATCTTCTTGTGTGTGAAAAACTTCCACAATTAGACAAACAGATGACAAAATATACAGTAAGAGCATGCATGTGACTAAAAAAGGCAGTTATGGTGTTATCTGTCTAGAGAATGGACAACTCATTCAGAAAATGAAGCACACTTTATACCTTATCTGAATGTAGCAGGTTCCTGTTATGACGACCCTTTGTTAGAATTGAACTCTGAGAATTCCGATTGACAGGAGTTGTGACCTAAATATGGCAGTTTATAAAAAGCAGAAGCTAACCTCTCAAGTACATTTAATTCTGATTAAACCCGTCCATTCATGCGTGCCTAAATGATGGCCTTGAAGCCATATCTGCTTTTAGGTACAGATACCCCCCAAACAGTTGCTGCCCCCGAGGCAGACTTATGGTTCAGGTAGTGATGAGTCCAAACACATACTCAAGCTTTTATGGCAAAAAAAAAACAAAGCTGTTTTAATGATCTTTGAAAAATGTTTTGTATTTCTTTTAATGTGATCTTTTTTTATTACTGCCAGAAAAAAAACAGGTTATCTTATCTTAAAGTTGTAGAAATGTTTATAGTTTTTGTACATGGAGGAATTCCCCCTCCCAGGTTATTCATCTTCTTTCATCAAACTGATTCCAAGAAAATGTGCGGGAAAAGGTAGTTGGAACATGTCAGCTGCCTTTCACATTTGCAGAGGAATGTTGGCGAGTCTTCACAATGTTGTCAGTCAGTTCACCAGATAAGAACTCACTCTGAGATTGATGGCATTTGCATACCAGCAGTTCCTCTCTGTATTTTCCCATACCACATTGTCTGTCAGAAGCATCTGTGCTATCTCACCACCTCACATCCTCTTAGTTCAAGTTCATACTTGTAATGTTTTATCATCCATTTCCATTCACTTATCAAAGAAACCACAGCAACGTTTGACCCTGCTTGTCCAGTTTTGCCTGAGTACATTGGGATTGTTTGGGCACAGAAAGGTTTTTTTTTAAAATAGATTTCATTATAAATCTTGCCTCAAATGTTCCATTTAGTCTGGGATGAAATGCATTTGCTGGTAAGGCAGTGAGTGCTTCATAAAAACAGTTTTCCCTGTCAAAAAACTGGTGTTTTGAGCCTAAAAAATACACTTTATTGTCATTTTGATTAAAACACTTGTCAACTAGGCACTTAGAAATTGGCAAGTCATGTGCTTGGATAAGTCTAAAGTTGAGTTTAGCTTTGCCATTTGCATTACTACATTAGACCTTATTTGAAGATTCGCATTACAATAACACTTGAGTTATTATGTTTTTTTTTTTGTAAGTACTACATCTAACATGCAAAATTTGTTTTAACCTAAAGGCTTACCTTTGTGGCTTTGAGCGTTGCCAGAACAAAAAAATAACTGACGCTCAAGGAAGGAACCTCATGTTTGCTCATTTTATTGATGTTGTGGGTTGTCAGATGCCATGACAGCACCCACCTGTGCTCAATCAGCCACCAGGTATGGCCACCATGATTGCCTGTACCTGGGTCTCCAGCAGATGTATAAAGGATGGTGGAGATCCCAGTTCCGGCGCCAGACTGTTAGCTTGCCCAAGACGGTAACGTGCTGGCTCCCAAGACGTGTCTCAGGACTCACTCTTGTGTCATAGATTTGCCTACTAACTTGTGTGTTTGTTTGCCAGTGGCTCCCGCCTTCTCTCCACTACCCCTGCTGCCTCCCCGAGCTCATCCAACTCCGCTCCCGACGCAAGACCAATCCATACCGGACTTTCCCCATCGACATTCATCACCTTACCCCTTATTAAACCTTAAAACTTCAATTGTGTCCTGCGCTTGGATCCTCCCCTTCCTGCTCACCGCATAACAATTGATTGATATTTTTTACTCACTTTTACTTTTAGTATGTAGAAAACAAACATATACCTTGAGATATATGGTTGCTGTTCGCCTTTGGAGTCGCCACAGCGAATGGATGGATGGATGGATGGATGGATGGATGGATGGATGGATGGATGGATGGATGGGAAAACAAATCTCTCTTACTCTCTTACTTTGAAGCTCAATAAATTTAAATATTGATTTAATAAAAAATCTATATCTGACTTTTGACAATGAACCAAACCCATCCCGTAGGAAGTCGATTTGGAACAGAAAAACTTTTATGACATCCCACGATCTATTTTTCTTCCCTTCTGCGCTGCTTATTGTTTCAGGCTGGAAACTGATATATCCAGTGGCACATCCTATAATAGCACACGAACACCTCTGGGTGTGGCTTCGATCAGAAGGCACTGAGGTATGTAGGTAATGTGGTGCATGTTAGCAAAGGTACAGAGGAATTTTGAATGGTATTAGCAACTAATCTGGTAGAGACTTTTCTTTGTCATGTATTGGGTTTCATGTCTCTTTGAGAATGTGATCTATGTCAAGCACGCTATTCTTTGCAAGAAGAGAACAAGAGAGCAGGCCACCCGAGAAAGTTGAACCCGAAAGAATGTAGGTCTGGTATTTGCTAATGAAGAGTCCTCTTCTCTGGTGAAACAGGAGGAATGAGGAGCTGGGGTGACAGCAACTCAAGAGTAGCAGAAAACACAACTAAAGAAACTACAGAAAAAAAATGTTTGAGTTCATGTTTTTGCTGACACAAACACTAAAAAAGCCTAAAGTTTATCAGTAAGTAAAATGACAACACAACCATTTGTATAAAATATATATTTATTAACCTGTTTGTTAGTTCAAAGCTCACAGTAAACAAAAACGAAAATCCCCCATCAGTAGTGACCAAACCAGCAGAATCACTACATCAGAGAACAGGCTCACAACTACGTAACACATACGAATGGGAGAGCATCACAATGAACACGACCACAACACCAAGATGTGACACACATCCCGAAACTGCAAACAAACATCAGGTCTGTGACGGTTTTCACCAAACAAAATATCAGTCTTTTATATATAAAACGCTCAGCGTTCACACGCCTCAAACCTCGGAGGAACCAGCTGCTGGGGTCGAGGAAATGTGAACAGACAGAGCTTTACATCTTATCAATTTAAATAAAACAAACTAATGGGATTCTTCCAAAAAGATTCAATCTATGTAACAGTAATGGAATTACACTAGATTAAAGCCACATATTTTAGAAAGGCGGTGAACACAGGTCACATAGATAACCTCTAAATGAATATTTATCAAGAAGAGCACAGAGCTTAAGTTAATATTTAGGGAATGTGGAAACCTGATTAGATAAAAATGTAGCTTCTTAACTCACAGGGAAAAGGATAAAAAAGGATAATAAAAGGGGAAAGCAGCAAATATATATATAATATTTATATATATAGATAGATTTATATAAATACTTTGGCATACACTCTCTGAGAACATGTTGCCTTATTACAATCCACAATTCTGTCCAAGTACCTCAGAAGATTCAACTTTTCTCACTCTGCTAGTCAAACTGCCTGCAGCTGTCCAGCTCGGTGTGAGAAACAGGGTTGGAGCACAGCTCCGTCCCTCAAATGTCAAAGCTGTCTTTTTTTTCATCCGTTGGCCTCTTTCCTTTACATTCTTGAATCCAGCAGTTTTTCACTACGCTTGCACCCTTCACAGACACTCAGCATTGCTTTTTGTCTCTTCCCCCTCATTCAAAATCAACATTGCAGTTCCTTAAATGAAGATTTCTTCTGCGTCCAGCTCGTCCAGTCCTCTGAAGGGATTCAATGGCGACTTCTTAGAGGCCGCCTTGTCTAAAGCAAAAGAAAGAACAGTTTTTTGAAGAGTGGCCGATTAGACACAGCTTCCATCTACTAGAAAAGTGCATTTTCTACAGTGGCATAAATCCCACTTGTGAATGTGCCGACTCATTATATCTTAACTGTTTTTAACCATGCACAATCTACATTAGGAAAGCACATGCTGTATGACTGGGCTGTCAATTCAAAGCATTGTTAGTTAATGTGAGTTTGCTACAGAACTGCAAACTGTGGTAAAGCCATGTGTGGAGCTGTCTTTCTGGTCTTTTCATAAAATCCCAAATGAATCCATTCATATTTTAAAGAGACTCACCACTGTTGAGCTTAGTCATGTGGGGAGGCTCTTTGGGTTCAGCTTCTTCCAGCTGTCGTTCCAATGTTGAAGGTTCAGACTGGGTGGAGAACTGACGGTCTGGAAGTGTTGCATCATCTTTGAGACTTTCATCTAAAAGACAAGATCACACGGTTTTACTCAAAATATCTGTCAGGCTTGTCCAGGCAAAGGTAGACATGGTTCACACCAATGATCAAAAGAAAACGAGAACACTAATCTCTTCACCTTTGCTCTTGGTGCACATGGTACTGATGGAGAGAGTGGATGAGGCAGGAGGAGGAGTTGGCTCTGTTGAGTTTGGTCTGTTTGTTTGGGGACTATGATCCTCCTTCTGACTTTGATCCTGGTGCAGCCGCTGGTTGAGGATCTTGATCACGGCATCTTTTTCTAGAATCTGCGCATAAAGAGCTCTGATCCTACATGGAGATAAAAACATATAAAGAGTCAGAAACAAGGTGTCAAACTGTGGCAAATTATCACGTTCTGCTGTGATTTCTAAAGGCATCTGATTTGAAAAGCACCTGTTCTCCATCTCCTGATTCCTGTGATCTGGGAGGTCCTCATTGAAGCTGTTGTTGGAGGAGTGGCAGGGTGAGTGGTTAATGATAGTGGTGTCTCTGCAAAAGATAAGCACAAGTTTGAAAATTAAAAAAAGAAAAAAAATGTCGAACAGTCTTTTAAAGCCTGGATGTCTCGGTTAGGATCAAGCAGAAACTTTCATTTACCTCTGAGCGGCAGCAGTGGCAGCCACCTCCATGGCAAACTGCCTCATTGTGCTTTCTTCCAGATATTTCTGCTCCCAGCGCACCATGTCTGCTTCCAGAGCCAGGATTCGCTCCTCCCGCTCACGCAGGCGCTCTTGGAGCGAGCTCCTTGTGACTCCAGGAGGCTGAGACTGCCTCTGAAATGAAATAAAGAAAATAAATAATGAAACACTCAAATCTCATGTACTTTCGCTGAACAGCGGCAGTTGTGTCGTCACAAAGAGCTATACCTGTTGTGCCCTCAGACTCCTCAGCTCCTGCTCCAGCCTCGTCCGAAGCTTCATCTCCAGGCTCTCCCTCTTCTCACATGTGGACTGCAGCTGCGCCAGAGCACTCTGAAGCCTCTCCACCTTTTCCACATATGCCCTCTTCCTCCTCAGCTCCTCTTCGAGCTGGCGCCCTCGTGCTCGAGCCGCCTCCAGCGCTTCCTCAAGCCGCTTTGCCCTAAGGTTCTGCTCTTCCACGTTAGTTCGCAAACGCTGGACTTCTCGCTCCACACGCTCCCGCTCAAAGTTCTGCTCTTCATCTGAAGGAGAAAAAAAAACACTTGTTAGGTTTGAAGCTTAATGCAGCACTAAAGAATATGATTTAGCTTTTTTTGCTTGGCACGTAAAACAGTTTCCGCAACCAAGAACTTATAAAAAAGTATTGGCGTTGCTACATGGCGGCAGTGTTCTTCATTTAGCAAAACACTTCTGGAATGCTGAAAGGAAGAAAGAAGAGGAAGGAGTGGGGGGAGCGCCTCATCCCTTTGACTTGCATAGCACAGAGCATTCCTTATCAAGGCCATGCAAACACCAGCACTCTGCTGGAGTCCTGTTCCCTTCGCAGACACCACAAATCACGCTCACAACAGGTGGGGGAACCTCATTCCTGCCACTTCCACTGCTCCCCTATTATCCTGAGACTTCTTATTTCCTTTCACAAGACGGAAAGTGAACTGAATTTCCTATCATCCAGTAATTTGACCACATAAATAAAGATTACTCAAGTGAAATTCCATGCTTTAAAAGAAAGGGACTATGTTGTAATTCTGTCCAGTCCAGTATTGTGTTGATCTTTAGTTTGACGCAATAAAATGTCTTGCAGTTTTCTGCCCTCCTTACTTTGTTCCAGAAGTTTCGCCATGATGTGCTGGTTATGGTCGGCAGCCTCTACTTCTTTTGCAACATGTGTTCTGGCATTTTCCAGGTTCTCTACGAAAAAAAAAGTTGGAAAATGATTTTAGGCCACAAATGAAGATGGCATCTCAAGGCTGACTCCATGTGGGATTTATACCTCTGAGATCTCTGTTGAAGTCTTGCAGCCTCCTGATTTCAGCCACCAGCCTCCTCCTGAGCGTTTGCTCCAAGTTTTCTCTCTTTTTGCTGCCCTGCATCAGCGTCTCGTAGGCCTCTGAAATATGCTGGATCTCCTGCTCCAACTGGAAGGGGGCCGAAAACAAAGGAGGGGGAAAAAAGAAAAACGATATTTAAGGTCAGACCTCTTCACGTGTCACAAAGGGACATAAATGTTGATTCATGTTTTTGCAAAGTATATATAGTTATGTGTGTTTACAGAACATTCACTTTGGTCCAAGAACAACTACGGTAGTTAAAAATAAGGGTTAAGTTAAGCCTGAGATTAGGGTTAGATAGGTTTGAGTTTTGGTTACAGTTGGAGTATGACTCCAGGAAATTAAAATAAGTCTGTGTAATGCCACAGCTGTGTATCTGTGTGTGGTATAATTCTGAGAAGGAATTCAAGCTTGCACCACTCCCTGTGAGACAGATTTATATCTACATTCCTGAGGCTGATAGCTTTAGTTCCAGGTGTGTGCGCGCGCACATAGCCATACATGTACACAAGCACATCACAAGCTAATGCGCACAAACAAAAGCTCTCTCATATACACAGGTTGGGAGAAAGCTGGAAGGTGTGCACGCCTGCCTAGGTTGTGAAAAATGGCAATGAAATACCCACCATTACAGCAGTCACTCAGGCATGTTTACTCAGGGCTGCGGCCTGCCAGAAAATTTTCCAACCCTGGCAATTATCATTCTTTAAGGCTGAGACAAGAAGGGAAACCATGTGACATAACTCCGCCACAGTGGAGCTGATTTTTACAAAGTTTGGTCAAGGTGTCAAGTATCACTCGGGTTGTTTTACCGACTTGAGTAAGTATTTTTGCACCTGTCTGGTCAAATCAGGAACCACAATTTAAAACAAGAGAACATGGAAATTCTCAATTGCACTCAGCAGTTTACCCCCCCTGCTTCAGGGGCCCAACCTGCCAAACATCCACTCAGTGGGGATCACTCTGAATGCTGTGTGTGGGGGGCCTAGGATGCTCTGAAAATCGATGGCCTCTGTGGAACTAAAGCCTGGACACGCTTTCTGGCCTCTGCCATGTCAGAATAGCAGTAAAAGGAGCAGGTAAACACAGTAGCAGGTTGTGACCTCTGTTTGTGCCTCTGTAGTGAGAAAGCTAGCAGCTGCTGATCTCATCTGGAGGTCCAGATGAATGGATAAGCCTGGATTTGGATAACAGGAAAGCAACTGTTGTGTGGGGTTGAGTTTCACAGACAGGTATGTCAGCATAGTTTAAAAGTAATTTTCTCCAATTGGGATATTCTTTTTCATTTAAAGCATGTGGTGTTTTTCTCCTAAAGTATTTAGAACTTTTTTCTTTTTTGTTTCCATCAAGCACCATTTCTCTCACCTTTTGAATGCGTCCCGTTTTCTCCCTGTGGGATTCCAGCTCCTGCCTCAGCCTCTCATTTTCCATCAGCAGCAACTCTACTTGATTTGGTTCTTCCAAGCCAGCAGGGGGCAAGCTGTTAAAAGTGTAGCAGGGGACTTCAGGTGACTGACCAGACTGGACGTATCTATGAGAGAAGCACATTTCTAAGTTAGAGGCAGCTCCCTCTGTATGGCAGGCTCTGGGACAGATGTCTGACTAAGGCACTGCATTGAAATAAGTAAAATAGCCACCCGGACTATTTGGGGTTGCTGCAGGAAATGCTGCAGCCGCATGAAGGATAATCAGTGTAGCCAAAGCAGCACAAGCATTTGAGATAATCCTGGATGCCAAACATTGCAAACACTTACAGGGTTGGGCTTGTTCCACTGGGAGAATTTCGAAATAGGATTCAGTAAGCAGGTTACAGCATGAGTCACATCAAAAGTATGTGTTTACGCGTGCAAACACAAAAGCAAGTGTTGGGCGGGCTCAAAAATAAAACCACAGAATATGATGTAATGTTACAGTAGTCAAAAGGAATGCACGCACAAACACAGGAACACTGATTTAAAACAGACGGCTACCTGTGCTGCTGAGCTTGAACTGGTTCCTGGACCTGGTGAGGGATAAATCCTTGGCCGTGGATGAGGGCGCTGTACTCTGGGGGTGGGTTGCGTTTATCCTGGCTTGTGCTCTGGAAGCACTGCGTTGGGTAATAGGGAAGTTCAGGGTAGCTGTGAGAGAAGCTTTTAACAGTCTCCGCATCTCTTCTCTCCAAAGATAACTGCATTCGATGCTCACTTAGAGAGCGGACATGGCTGCACTTCTGCTCCAGCATCTTTGATTCTTCCTGAAAGACTCCATCACCCAGCAGGAGTTGCCCCTCATTGAGCTGCATTGGCCCCATGGGGTCCCAGTGAGAGGCAAGGTACTGAGAGTGAGCTTTGGCCTGCTCATAAGTTGGTAGCTTCTCCCCGTGTAGTTGGAAGTCACTCTCTGAGTGATGGTAGTCTCCCTGATACTCCTGGCCTTGAGGCTCCTGTCGGGCAGAGAGCTGAGGGAGCAGCGAGTCCTCCTGGGTCAGACTTTCCAGAGAGGATCGAGGGCTGCGGCTCATGTCGCCACCACTGCTGGGTCCGCTGTTGCTCCCACTGCTGCCTCCACGCAGGGCCTGCTGCTGGATGGCCAATAAGGTGCGGGTGTCTGTGGGGTTCCCATAGCGAAGCTGCTCCTGGATCAGTCGGTGTAGAACCGTCCCTGACGGCTCTTCAGTGGATGACATACTACTTACTCTGTGAGCAAGTTTCTCAGGGGATCAGCAGGTGTTCTTTTTTTTGTGTGTAAAAATAAATGAAAACGAATGTAAACCTGAAAAACAGACATAAGAAGATGCAAAGAGTCAATAAAACAAACTTAAAATATTCAAATTTGTTAAAATGACTGTTTTAAGCTGTGTGGAAACTGTGTGGCCACTTTTCCTAACAACAACAGCATTTCAGTGTGGTGGTTATTCCGTGCGCCATTCCATTCTCGGGGGGGGGGGGGGGGGGGGGGGGTGTTACTTCCTTCTGAGGTTCAAATGGCGTCTTAGGAGCGCAAAAAATAAAAGTTTAGAAAGTCTAAAGCTCTCGTTTAACTACATTCTAGCAGTGTTACAACACACCTCTCTGCCTGTGCTTTCGGGCTCAATTCCCTCATAGACAGAAACCAAGCGCTCCTCTTACCCGCTTACGCGCGCATCACATCCAAACGCTCCTTCTCGAAGGTAAATTCCAGTTATTTCCACCGTTTCCACCGTCAAACGTGTCTCATGTTGTTGCCCTCCGCGCTGCTCTCTTGCTGTGAAGTGACTGCGGGGAAAGCAGGCGGTGATAATAAGTAACTGAGGAGGGACTGCGGTCGGAATGCCAGGAATGTCAAACGCGAGGTCCCTCGGGCATCAAAAGCATAAAAAGCCACGCGGGAGGGGGAGGAGGGAGCTGCAGGGCGCTTTATAGGGAAAGAACAAGGAGCGCACGAAAGCTGTGGACACTTGCTTTTCTCTTTAGCAACTTTTATCGTACTGGAAAAGTTACTGAGTGATGGTCGTGGATAGTAAAAGTATGGAAAATACACCTAAACTTGTGCAATAGCTACAAACATGTTTAATAATGATCACCAACTCAAATTTTGCTGTTGACTCTTATGTTGTGTTAGGGTCAGGTTTGACCCTAACACAATGTAAGGGCTCAAAACTCTATAAACCCTCATACTGTGTTTGGTTAAGCCTTATATTCTCTGTTAACCCTTATTTTGTGTTTTTTTTCCCCCCATTTCATTGCTCTTGCGGAGGCTGATAGACTCATGTATCAAATATGATGCGTTTGGCTTTTAAAGGGTTAGGGTCAAAACTGACTCAAATGGTTCAGTTTTGACCCGAACACAAATAATGGCTCAAAACTCTGGTGAAACCTTTATACTGTGTTCGATTAAGCCTTACAATCTCTGTTAACCTGTATGTTATGTTCAGATCAAAACTGACCCGAGTACAATGTAAGGGCTCAAAACTCTATTAACCCTTATACTACGTTTGGTTAGCTCCTGTATTCTCAGTTAACACTTATATTGTGTTAAGGTTAAAACTGATTAGACCGGGTCAGTTTTGACCCGAACACAATGTAAGGCCTCAAAACTAGGTTCAAACCTTTATACTATGTTCGGTTAACTCCCATATTCTCAGTTAACCCTTGTATTAAGTTAAGGTCAAAACTGACTCAAACGGGTCAAAACTGACCCGCTCGAGTCAGTTTTGACCCGAACACAAATAATGGATCAAAACTCTTTTACCCCTTATACTATGTTTGGTTAAGCCTTACATTCTTGGTTAATCATTATGTTGTGTTTTAAATTATCTGTTAACCCTCATATAACGCTTATAAACTGACCTGTTTGGGTCAATTTTGACCCTAACACAATATAAGGGTTAACTGAAGCATATTTAAAAGGATCACAGAAAAGCATGAGAAAAAAAATGTGCAAATGTTCTTGTTTTACTGGAGTTTCAATTCAATTATATTTATTACAATGTCCATTTTGGAATGATCTCAGGAACGTTTTCTTCTGGATAAACACGTTTTAACATGCACAGTGTGACTGAAGTAAATGTTGAGTTTTGGTGGAATGTACTGAATTCTGTACCTTTAAGTGTTCAACCAATACAGCACCCAATTGCACATTTTGTTCCAAGCTGATTCTTAGAAAAGTATTCCAAAATAGTCCCGCTCCTGCCCTGACACTAAACTTTTTTGGGTCACTGTGCAGCCAGTAGGGTTTTAGCTCAAAAATGTTCCAAGTCGATCATGTTCTGTTGCTAATGTAACAAGGAAAAGCATTAAACACAGTGTGGCAGCTCGCCGTTGGCCTGAAGGAATCTTGCAATGTGGCTTTCACCTCAGGTCACTCTCGGGTGAGTACAAGTATGTTGAGGCTGTTACATGCTTTAAAAGTGTGTGTGCGTGTGCATCAAGCAGCTGTCTTCTGGAATCTGAGGTCTTTGAAACCCCATTAGCACAAACACAGAGGCTCTTTGTACCCATCATAGTACAGAACAGAGACTGGAGGATGCCACACTTTGACTCCTGTTGTGCTAATTTACACTTCCAAATCTCCAACCTGCTGCTGTCTCTCTACTCAGATGAGATTACATTCTGGAGCAACATTTAGAAACAATCAGCAAAACCAATTTTAAGGAGGGAAGAAAATAAACTTTATTTGAGCTGCAGCCTGCTTGAACTTTGCTGTTTTACTGTTCTGACCACAACTTTTAATGTCTTGCCTTTGAGAAAAAAAAAAAAAAAAAAAAAAAACCTGAGGTTTTTGTCCCAATATGACGCGCGTCTCTTTAAGCAGAAGAGGGAAAGGCAGAAACAGGGAAGTTTGAAGCTGCATGTGTCAAGTATGCATGCTTCCCACAAAGTTCCCACCCTTCAAAAAAAAAAAAAAAAAAAAAGTGAATCTTCTGTGAAAATATGATAGAAATGAGCACCAAAAAGGCACAGCTATTGATTGTCATATGTGGCCACTGGCCTCAGGCTGATAATCTTATTAGACCTAAAAATCTATAAACCCCAATGAGATTATGTTGACCTGCTGATGATGTCCAATATCATGTGTCTGGCATTTTCACTTTCCTTACTTAGACACACATCACTGCACACATCACCAAAAGAATTATTACAAAGACAGTTTTGAAACCTAACCGATCTTTCTTCCATCTGTTAGACTGTACAACGTCTAATAATCCCTGGGCAATAAATATTGTTGTAGTTCGTTTTTGTGTATTTTTAATGTTATTTATTATGTAACTGTTGATTTTAATAGATAACAATGTAGTTTCCCCTTTGTGGGATCAATAAAGTTTTATTCTATTCTATTCTATAACATGCTGCTTTGGTGGGCATGGATGAGTTTATCAAAAAGGAGTTTTAGTATTTTTCCCTGCTGTTCCATACTGTGAAGCAGCACCGTTTCCTCCTTTTTAAAAGGCTGTTCATGTCATTTAACACCACCCCACTACTTCCTCTTTGGATAGAAGTCAGTGTGTGTTTGTGTGTCTGCAGGGGGGACAACGCCTCAGGTCATTTTGTTCTCCATTGTAGCACACTTCCTGTGAACTTGCTGAGGAATGTGAGGCTGACCCTTTGAGAATCGTGTTTGCTTTTAGCCGTTGCACCGGTTTGAAAACCCAAAATGTTACACCGAAAAAGCTGTGTGTCTGTGGACAGGCTTGGCTGAGTAGAATTTAAATTTCCTGTTTTTTTCTCTGCAAGTATAATGAAGATACCACTAACAATGAAAATTAGTAACTAAGTATGACACACTCTTGGATTTCTGTAGAAATATGTCAGTACTAACTGAAAGCATTGGCCCTAAATGGATTGAGCTGTGTTTTAAAACCCTAAAAAAAGTCTGGCCAAGTATGTCTCCTGATCGGAATCCAATCGAACACCTGTAGGGAATTCTGAAGCAACAACTTGAGCATCACTCTCCATCCAGCCTCCAGGCCCTAAAAGAGGTTATTCTTGAAGAAAGGAAAAAAGTCAGATGTTGCAATATGTCTCTAGTTTGTTCATTCCATGCCCAGAAGACTTGGTGCTGTCCTTCAAAATCACAATGCTCATACAAAAAATTCTAGACGTATAGTTTTTGATGAAGAGTGTATTTATTTTTGCTTCAACCAATTTGAGTAAAAAATGAAGATTTTATGATCTAAGCTACATTATTCACCGTCATTTCATGTTTTGGACTCAAAGAAGTGCTCAATAAAACTCATCCTTGTGGAAAGCTTGGTACTGTACTGTTTAAATTAGTTCTTTTTAAAGAGGATGTGCTCATTTATGCTCAGCACTGTAGAAGCATATGTTTACTTTTGAATCTGTTTTTATGTTGTAATGTATCAAAGTCTTGGATCTGACAGAGTGTGCTTCCTTTTTAAATGCACTTTCTGACAGTGCAGCTGTGAGCCTTCTGATGTTAGCCTGATAGATGTTAAACATCACTGCAGGGCAGCACAGTAAAACTTTCATGCAGTTCTTAGAGGCTTGTCAGGTCACCTTTCAGGGTAGCTATGACCCTCAAGCCTTCCTGTTACGATACGCTTGAAGCTGATATGCAAAAGACACTAAAAGCCCCTGACAACATTTCTGGGGTTACACTCGGGACGGAAGCATCAAAAAGAAATATTGTTCTGAACCTTCAACCAGCAATTACAACAACCTTTAAAGACAAATGAAGATAATTTGGAGAACAATTTTTAAATTGTAAATATTGTAATCAGCTTAGTTAATTAACCATACTTTTGAGCATTTTATGTCTACACATTAATGTAAATTAGTAAATACCCAATAATAACAATTGATATGTAATCATTAATTTATACTTGTAGTAAATTATAATTAGCAGTGGATGGTATTTTGGAATGTGTTACTGTAAAAATTGAAATAAAAATGTTTTAAAAAAGTACTATAAGCTGTGTGTGTGGAACACCTGAGTCTTGCATTGATACATTCAGAGATGCAAAAGTGGAAAAGTATAACAAAATAACAATAAATGTTTTTCGTCGTGGAGATTTTAACATAGATCTGTTATATCGCCGAGTACTCCAGACCATTGATGACTTCATTAATGCAATGTAAAGCTTATCTTTGCATCCGACAATCACACGGCCGACAGCTGTAACAACTAACGCATTGATAGATAATATTTTCACAAATGTGGCTGAAAAAAATGATTGTGGGTTCATAATTAATGATACTAAAGACCACTTCCCAGTCTTTGTAATAATGCAAATAACAATAAAAAAGAACAACTCCAGCCAAAACATGAAGCAACAAGACAAATGAATGAACATTCAGTCAGTGAACTTAAAACTATGACTGGAGCAGTCAACCCATGCATAAATTAAAGCCCCTCATAAAGGATGAAATAACAAATAAATTAAAAACATACTTTCATTTTTTGGATGTGTACCTATGAAAATGTACCAATTTGTTTATTTTGCTGTTATTCCATCATTGTTGATGATCATGATATTGTTTCGTCTTCACATTACTTTGTATAGATTAAGACCTCTATGTGTGTTTAGGTTGGGCTTAATAAGAAAGAGGGGGCTTGGACTTGATAAGCCATGAGCTTCATCTAAAGCCAAAACATTGAACATTATTATTACATATGTGATTGTTTTGGGGATAACTTGCATGGTCTCTTTTTGTTTGTTTGTGTTTTGTTTTTCTTGTTCGAAAATAAGTGTAAAAAAATATACATATATATATATGTGTGTATATGTTAAAGGTGCTCATTTTTGATTACAGTCTTTACAGAATTGAGCTACACTATACAGTAAATCAGAAAACAAACTGTTGATGTTTTTTCTTGGTTTTCCACAATGTATTTTTTTCATTTACCTTTTAAGAAATATATTAAGCTTTTTTTTGTTTCTTTTGGTGTCTGTTTACTGTATGGTGTTTTCTTGTTTTCTTATAAAGGACAATTATTTAACTACCTTTAATTTAATTTAAATAGGTGTTTGAATTTAGGCATATTTGGTGTTTGGTAAACCAAATTCAAAGGATTAGCAATAATTTAAATATCTTTATCATTACTTGCTGTGCTTTGTACAATTTCTCTAAATGAAATATTTATATATAAGTCTTAATAAAAAGGAACAATGTAAAGTAGTTTGTTAATCTGACTTTTTGTTTTCATTGTTTACACATTTCCCTAAAAACATTGTAAATAATCAATAAATTCACATTTTTAGATTGTAACAAAAAAATGAAAACAAAGACAGTGAAAATGTTACATTTTAGAGGCTGAAAGAATAATTTTACAAAATGCTTCTCACAAATGATGTCACGAACAACATGTTTCTCAGATGAGCCATCTGAGAAACATGTTTCTCATCTTTTTCATATTGTGGTTATAATCATTTTTTGCAAACTGAAGATGTTTTTAACTGCTTTGTTAGTTCTGTAACTGCAGTCAGATAAATGTGGTCTGCTGTAATTTGTAGCCCAAACTATAACGATTCTTGACTAATTGTTTACTGAGCTGTTTTACCTTTTCTCACTGTCTCACTGTCCTTTGCTCATAACTTTTAACTGAGATGTCACATGACTCTTGGGTGAGTGTGTACATTCAGACGGAAGGTTTGAAGGCGTGTGGTGTTTGTAGGATGAGTGTTACACCAGCAGATTGGTGGGAAAGAATGAGCTAGAATGGAGGACAAGGTCATCTGATAGTGTGGACTTGGTAAGGAATGTAACTGATAGTGCTGGAAGGAGTGGGATAGATCTTTCTCTTTGGCTCTCACATCCCTGCACGACTTCCTCATTCACACAAGCACACAATAGACAAAGAAAAGGTGTGCTGCACTCAGGAAACCACATACAGCACGCTTCCCCATGTATTTGCACTTCACGATTGCAGGATTAGTTCCAATATGCTGGAGAAAACACCATTACTCTCGACATGTGACCAGATTAATGGTGAAAAGAATTTAAAAAAACTGTTGCTTTCTCAGGAAAATTTGCATGTTGTAGCAAGTTTTGCTGTAGTTGAGGGAATTTCCAGACAGGCAAGCTTTAGACATGACTCATGGGAGATAAATCCGTTAAGGTGATAAATAAGTAGTCATATATGTGACACATTTAAAGGGAAGTTAGGTGGTTTTTTTTAGAAGGCTAGTAGTAGTTATAGACCTTTTAGCGACTGTAGGCTTCAGACATAGGTTAATAGGTTAATAGAACAGATAAAAGACATTTTGATCTCTTGAAATGAGTTGAACATCAGCTCAGCACTTGGTTGGCTTTATCATGGTTAAGTCAAAAGAGAATGTAGTTGACCTACTTGTGAGAAAGTTGCAGTCTGTTTAAACATTTTCTTTAATAAAATATGTTTTTTTTTTTTAATCTTCAGGTCTTTTTTCAATTCAGTCCTTGTTTGCATTAAATAAACTTTAATGGCTTTAAAAGTTTTAAAAGTGGGATAACTTTACCTTTCAGCAGATCTTGTTTGCAATTTTTTTTTTCATTTTTCCGTTTCTGTATGTTGAGAAAACATCCCACGTGGTTGGCAATTTGTACTTAAAATATTTAGTTTCAATCACTCGACACCATCTTTTGGGTCTGTACTTGATTTTTTAGTGCTTGGATTCAGAAAAAATCCCTTAGTTTATTGAAAGTTGAGTCTTCAGTGAATTACAACGATGAATATAATTATTTCGATCTCATTAAATTGTGATTTGAAGGTTACATTTTGGCACTAAATCTCAGGTTTAATTTTGTGGTAAATCTATAACTTGCATTTTAAATGTCAAGAAATTATTTTTTTTACCTAAAATGGCATACTTTCTGCAAACATTTATTGTTTGGCTTTATGGCCCACATATCTCATTATATTTGTTAAAATCAAGTATTTCTGGCAAAGCATTGTGGATTCTGGAGTTTAAAGAATCTATACATTGTGTTCTGGATGATTAGTAAATCAAAAAAAGCTCTCTGTGCTGCAAATGATCACTCTTTTGTGAATTATATCACACTATAATCACTTCAGCATAAAGTGCAGTTAAAGAATGAACATAATTTGATCAAATTAAGATCAAATAATGGACTTTGTCCGTTGATAAACAGTAATGAATGCAATGTTTACACTGTTACATAAAGTAATTTTTTGTCTTATCTTAGAACAAATAAATTCTAAGGGTTTTTAATCTAAAACATTTATATTTTTCTAAAGAAAATGAAACAGCATAAAATGTAATTGTATAATGTTTTTAAAAACGTTAAAAATGTCAATCAAATCGAACGGATAATTTTAGCTTGGAATATAAACTTGAGAATCTGAATGAAATGTATTTAACTATTAGACATCAAAGTCTAGCCAATGATTTAAGCATAAAAAATAAACATTTACATTTAAAAAACACAATTTCATGGAAACATGTTTTTATTTTTCTAAAATAATCGATTTACAAAAGAAAGTCCGAGGGAAGGAAAATGCTGCCAACAATTCAAGGATCTCTCATTATTTTTCAAAAGAAATTTTCTTTTGATCTTCTTTCATGCTTGTCAAGGCTGCATTTTGTCAAAGTGTACAAAGCAAAAAAAAAAAGAATGTAAAAGCAAAAGCCTTTCAATACTTTTGTTGTGTTATGCATTAAACCATTTTTATTGTAGAATAACCCTTCTGTCATAGTCTACATATTTGCGATGCCATGGAAACCAGACTGTTCCCTTTTGCAACGAATATTTGGCCGCCTATGTCAGACTCATTACTCAAATAACTCAGTGTCACTGTAATCGTTTTCATTTTTCCATTTACATTTCCCTCCCTTCTTTTCCTACGTTTCCTTGCTTTCAGTAAACAGAAAACAACTAATAATTATGACTGTGTTGGTATTTGAGGCTTGACTGAGGAGTCAACAGACAAGAAGTACAACAAGTCACAAGGTTGTGCGACACAATCTATCAGCCACAGGGGGCTGTTCACCAGACTTTCAAGCACTATAAACCAGTATTTTAGTTTTATCGCAGCTGCAAGAAATGTCTCACAAGTTTCTCAAAAGAAAAAAAAAAACGATGGTCTGGAAAAAAGAAATTCAATTGATTAACAACAAAAATATCTTCAAGAGGAAACTGAACAAAACTGGTTATCAGTGCTCCACACAGGTCCCTATAAATACTAACCAAACCTGACCTTTTGAAGTCTGAAAACATTTTGCTGCCTTCTGGCCCAGAGACGGCAAACCTGCTGCAGACGAATGATGGGGCAAAAAGCCATGGCACCCTGTCCTAAAACAGTCCTGCGCCCCAGCAGGCTGCCACCCTCTAGGTCACTAGAATGCCATTCATTCATGCAGGCCCCAGCATGTATCCCCCAGCAAATAGTTGTGCCCCTCTGCTGCTGAGGCTGCACATAGCATGTGATCTGGTGGCTGGCTTTGGCCAGCAGCACCATGGAAAGAAGGTGAGAGAGAGATGGCTGTGTGTCTGCATACAAGCTCAGCAGCTCTGAAAATGTACCAGGGGCTTTCCATGCACTAGAGGCAATGAGGGGAATGTAGGCTGGGGTGACGAGTAAGGGGGTCTGCGAGGGGGCAAAGGGCTGAGCAGGTTGGTGTTGTGATTGAGTGAGGTGATGGAAGGACAATGTTTTTTTTTTTTAATCCTTAAAAGTGGTGGAAAGTGTATGTTTTTCCTTTTCCTTCAGCACATATTAGGATACCTTTGATACTCGAGCTAGAAACAAATAGTTTTGAGATTTTTCTACCAGTGATTTCAGTTTTCACTTTTTTGAAATCTCTTTTCATGTATTTAGTACAACAGTTTTAGTTATTTTTCTCTTAGAAATGGTAGAAAATGATATAAATGTTTACTTTTGATCTTATTTCCTCATAGTTGGATTGTTGGCCCCATCTTCAAAACCCACTAAATGCAACAGTGGTGTACATCCTGCACAGGTCATCAGTCTATTGGAGGGCCACACACATTTACATGCACACCTGGGGGCCAATTTACATCAATTAGGCATTATTTTGGACTGTGGGAAGAAGCCAGAGGACCTTGAGAAAACCTACACATGCCTGGGGAGAACATGCAAAGTCCACACAGAAAGGCCCCAGCTGGGATTTGAACCAGGGCCTTCTTGCTGTGAGGTGAGTGTGCTAACCAATGAGCCACCTTGTATCCAGTGCTGCAGATATTTTTTGTAAAATTGATTTTTTTCTCACAAGAACAAAGACATGATGTCATTCTGTAAAGTAGACCACCACCAAAACACTGAAGCTTTTATAAACCATTGGCAATCCTACGATGAAGTTATGTTAAATATCCTATGAAGTTTGACTTTTGCTGTTTCACTTAAATCACTTCAAGTCTTTGTTTGCCAAAGAAAAGTACGATTGTTGTAGCACAGACACACGCCCTTAAGACATGTTCAAAAGCTAAACTTCTGGCTCTGTTGTGTAGATCAAAAGCGTCAGCTGGGTAAAGCAGCCATGGCTTCCAGCATTGTTGCTAACAGTTGAGTCAGGATGATTCAGTTGTGGGATATGTTAATGGTTTCTACTCAACGTCTGGATGTGTCTGCCGATACACAATGTCTGCCTTGTATTTAGCAAAAAAAGGTCCTTATGTTTTGTTGGAGGGAGTTCTAGTAACAAAGTTTATTTTTAGAACTGAAGCAAAGGTCAGGGTGAAAATTTCCAACACTGTGATTAATTTGGAACGTCAATAATATGAAAGAAAAAGCTAAACTTTGAAAGTCGGGAAAGCTTATGAAGACTGCCTTTGTGCACTGACCTACATAGATAAAGCAATAAGTCGACATGCTGTGTCTGATGTTTTTGGAAAAACAGAGAAATTCAGTGACATGTTTAAGGGCCTGCTTGAATGTAATCTGTTATCTAAACATTTAGACCGATCTGTGAGTTTTATAGCTGTATGACCAGAAGCAAAGATTTGACCTAATCTTTAATAACTGTTAGCGTAATGCTGCATTGTTATGAAAAATGTCATGATCTTTTTTTGTTCAAAGTAAACCTTTAGAAGAGAAAAAAAAGTCCACTTTGCTGCATTAACATATATTTCTGACATGTTGGTTCAAAAGAAAGTAACTCAAAGTCTGAAACGCTTCAGCGAGTTCTTTGCTGGTGCCGAGATTCAGGACTAAAAATAGTGATGCAGCATTTTAGTTTTTTTTTAGCCAAAATCTGAACTTACACAAGACTATGCATTTTAAAGTTCATCCATCATCTAGTCCCAGCTCAGATACTTCAGCGAGGCAGCAACCTGGACAGTCATGAGGCCACACACATACACTCCACATACACTCCTCAGAAACCTCTGAAACTTGGTTTTGGTCTAACTCTAGCCCCCACACACACCTGCATGAGGGTTTTCATGTGTGCAGATGGCATCTAAGTCTTTTATCTGCACTTTATTTATATTATTATTATTCTAAAGTGACTTTATTCATGTATTTTACTGTTTTAAGTGTATTTTTGTCTATGTTCTTTCATTGGTATTTTTCTCTGACACACTTTGTAAAGAACTGTGTATAAATATGCTGCACAAATGTCTCTCTGCATTGTTTTTAAACACAACTAAAGTCTGATTAAACTCCAATGAAAATTGCGTTTTTGGTGTGTAACTCACTCTTTTGGCATTTTTCTCTTAATGGATATACTGTTTAACATAAAAGCTTAAAATTCCATTTCTGAGTATTTATTTAAATTAAAAACCATTGTGAATCAATTCCATTTTGATGCATCCACTGGTAGACAAATAGATCCATTCACACCTTTGTTTACCTCGTCCGAGCTGGCATGTGGCTCAAAACTGTACATCTGGATAGCTTCGATAGTACTCGGCATTTTTGTTGCAGCTGTGATGTTAGAGTGTGAGGAACTGTAAGCTAGTGAGAGAGCATGTAAACAGCTTAGTTATGAGTGATGGGAAGGGCAGCAGGATTGCTTTGCACCAGCAGTCCCGCCTACAACTAAGAGACAAATTTCTAATGAACTACTGTCGCTTTGCAGCAACTTTGTCTTAGAATACAACACGTTTTTTGAAAATTTTGATTCGAGATGGCATAAACATGATTGAAAGAATTCTGGGAATGCTTTTAAAATAGTTAATATGTCATAAGTCCCCTTTAGGTTAATAAAAAGTCAAATATTTGGGGGACAAAAGCTCTGCCTCATGATTAAAAAGTTAAAAAAAACACATCTTTAGAAGGCTTAGTTTCACTTTGGCTGATGGAAATTCAAAACAGGTTTGGGGGTTATGACCATATCAGCCTCCAGAGCTGGGATCTGTGCCATAATAACTCAGATTGTTTGAGCCACTATAGATGGTTGAGCTTTATCTTTTGATCCCTACACCTGGTTGGGGAAAAAGTACTTTTTTTTTAAGGTATTTATGGTACTCAAGTATTTCTTTCTAAAAGATGATGCCTTCAGGTCCTTCATGTGTCTCTGATAGTCTGTTTCCAATGTGCAGAGGAATGCCTGAACTATGTTGGCCTCCTCTCCTCATAATTATTCTTCTGGTGGGGGCAGTGATCACAAGAGGCTTTGTTGGCGCTGCTGTCCCAAAGGAAGAATGCAAACACCCGAGGAGCTCTTCCAAGAATCTCCAGTTGTGGACTTTTCTGGAATGTCTAAGCCTTCTGGACTGTGTTTACAGTTTCAGACCAATAGCAACCCTACAATCTGAACTGCCAGTGTATCATTATCTGGCTTTGTCTGGGGACACAGAGGGACAGTTAGAGGAGATTTCTGCTCCCTGACCAGACGTTCAAATGATTTCAAAACTGTTCGAGCAACTCGAGCAGAGCAGACAAGATTTTAAGGGATTTATTACACTATATTAGGAGATATCTTGAATACAAAGGAGATTTTTTTAGACATCATGTACCTGTTGTGTCATGGTCACTTTTGTTCTTGTCCACAAAACAGTTTTTTTCCTCATTAAGTGAGTGAAAAAAACAAAATTTTTGGACTTGAAGCTTATGACAGATCAGCAAACTATAACTTAGTTGCTTAAGACAGAATTTTTTGTCATTTCAACCCAAACAGGCAGAAAATCAGATGTTACTAATTTGTAAACTTTGTGCCAGAAGGGACAACAAAGTAGACGTGTCTGAAAATCATGTGACAAAGTCCTTTCAGGTTTGTGTTTGCTTGTGTATGTGACTGCTTACATGGCGTTCACCCTAAACTAACAGGATGTTCTGATCTACTTCAGTCAGAGCAGAAACACAAATAAGATCTCAGACCTTACTGATTTCTGACTACTCTTACATAACTCAGGAATGTTGGCAGCGGCCCATCATCGCTCTAAGTCAGAGGATCAAGGGTCACAGTAAAAACATTACACTCATTCAAGTCCAACAATCCCTCTAAGTTTGAGTAATGTTTATTTCAACCTTTGATTCACATTTATTACAGCATAAAAGTGTTCACATTTGTCGTGCAACTTATGTTCTGCAGATCAGTTATCACAACAAAACTTCCAGGTCATTTTAATGTATTTTATTATAGATGACATTATCTATTTTCCATTTTTCCATAGGTGCAGTTTTCTTCATGAAAATTATCAGACAGATTTAATATTTTATTATGTTTTTTTTCATCCCCAATTAAAGCAACACAGAAATTCATTAAAGCCTCTTTATGCACTGATGTAAAAAATATTTTTATAACTTTGTAAGCATATTCCCAGACAGTAAAAAATGACTAATTCATGTTTATGGTTGATTTAAACCAAAATATATAAATTAATAACTGGTTCATCTATAGCTACACTTGCAGGAATATTTTCTTTTCTTTTCAATTCCTTTGGATGATAGGAATCTGCTGAAAACAAGTTTTTGTGTTTTGTTTTACTTTTGTTTTACAAACCTATGGTTTGCTTGATAGGATCTGATTTAGCATTTTGCAAATTCAGTAGTAGTACAGAGTTCTATGTTGTGTTTTGTATAAAACTGAGGTAACATTTTCATGATTTTTATTCCAAGAAATAGCTTGTTTGATTTTACTATGTGCTAGTAACTGAAAGTATGTATGCATGAAGATGAGATATAGTAGAAAATCATTAACCAATTAGCCCAACTGCAGCTCCAATCAATGCTAATTAAGGTCAGCCAGTTCTTTTGGATGCAAATGGCTGAACTGGGGTCAAGCCAACTAGAAATATAACCAAACTGGTGCATGGTTCTGTACATGTCACTAAATGAAACATGTGGCATCTTAACACCCTGTATCTAGAAGTAGATTATTTTGCTTGTAGATTGTTTCAGGTGCTTTAAAACCCTGCAATGTTAAAAAAAAAAAGTAAAAATATTTCTGCTGTGTAGTTTTATGCCAAGATTCTGTCAAGCCTCCCCAGTCATTTCCTCCTCATTACAATAGAATGAACAATCACTGAAGGGTACTGTGCAGAAGTTATGCAAGTACCCACTCCAAACGAGACCAGAGGCCGTCAAGCAGGAACTAAAACTGGGACGCTGCTCACATTTTGAAAAAGATATAGCGATGTGTAAAGATGACCAAAGCAAGATCATTTCCAGTATCTTAATCTTGAAAAAAATTCCAGGTCTTTAAATAAAACATTTACATCAACAAAATCTTCTGTTAGATATTTTATCTGTCTATCTTTTCATTGCCAGAAACCCAGAAAAAGACAATAGTTTGTCACTGGAATGAGAACTTTTCGCCGCTGCAGAGTAACTTCTTGAAACTTTCAAAAGCAAAACATTCTGCAGACAACTCCTTTTTACTGAATTGTGTCATAAAACAATTTTATACTTGAAGGCTGGATGAATCAGTGAAACGTTTTACAGAAAAAAAATTAGTAAGCCACTACAGAAGCAAAAATATATGTACATATAAGTAGATACATAGACAGCTATGTCACATAAAAACTTTTTTTTAACCTTTTCACCCAGGTTTAAAGGGATATACATTCTTTTAAGAAACTAATTTAAACCAATGACATTTTTTGTGAAATGGAAATAAGAAACATGTAATTTTAATTATTGAAGTTCAACTTTCCTGTGTCAGTTCTAATCATTCTGTTTAATTATGTAACCATTAACAATGTAACAAAATGCAACATTCTTCTTTTGAATCTTTTCACAGTCAGGAGTGTCACATTTACAGCAGCACTGAATTTTCCCTCAAACATTTCCCCAGAAGTGCTCAGCACAGCCCATAGCAGATTTATTGCAAAGCTATTGTTTTCATGCTGATATAATCTGGGTAATTCCCATGTCTCTGACAGTTTGAACACTATTGGAGGAAATATTTCCTCTTATCAAAATGCTGCCATTGCTTGGAAATAAATCCCAGTGAATGTCTGTTCACAGTGTTTGAGCTCAGATAAGAGCCACCTTGTGGTGTTTGTTTTAGAAGCAAACCCATGAGAGTGCATGTTAAAAGTAGAGCTCTGAACTGTTGTCTATCATTGGTAACAACTCGTGTTGTTTAAGTCTTCAATATCCCTGTAATATTATATGAAAGATTACTTGAAACAGTCTGAGATTTTATGGTTCAGCTCCAGTGCTGATTTATGAGTGTTTAAATCACATTTGTTCATTCTCTTGCAGTTTTTTTTTTTTTGTTTTATAACATTTTTCTGTTCTTTGTTGGAACTGTGTACTCATAAAAGCCTCCAGTACACATGATGTTGCAAGAATGCTGATTAAAAGAAAAAAGTATGTGAACAGCCGCCAATACTGTGAGGAGCATGCTTCCCATCCTTTTGTTTTGGCCTGGAGGAGAGGGGAGTCATGGCAACCAAAATACAGATGGAGGGATTTTTTTTTTTTTTCTAGCGCCTGGCTGAGCTTCATCTTTCTGGCAGTCGTGGTAAAAACTCATGAATTGCAAAAACAACATTCCTCATCTGAGTGATACTGCCCTCAAGGAATTTCTACTAAACAGAGGCTTTTCTCAGGGGGCATACCTCAGTATATTGAAACCATCTGGTGCAGTGTGTGAATGTGATTTTTCTTACAGATCTAAACAGACAAAAAGAGCATTCTCAGAAGTTTCCACGCATTTTTTGTGCAATTCTCAGAACGAATCCACTGTATCGACTTTCCCAGCATGTAACCAAGCTCTGCATTGACTTAATAATTGATGAGCGTGACATAAAGTTTATGCCATTTCATTTTGAAGGCCCAGTCTGGACTAGGCAGTTATGCTTTGACCCTCTGCCAAATGTCCCACGTCAGCACTGACCCGCAGTCCTCTTCAGGAATGCTGTGAAACCACTCTGAAGCATTGGAAAAATGTGATGCTATGGTAGAGTGAAGTTCAAATAAAAAACAATGTTACATTTTTGAGATATTCTTCATTTTTACAGCTGAGCCAAACAAAAACCATATGCCTCAAGATTTGTTCCTCTGCCAGGTCCTGTGCTAAATGTACAGTTGGGATTCAAAGATATTTAAAATACATAAATATTCCAACAAAGATCTGAGAAAGTTTTCATAGATTTAAATAGCAGTGGACATAAAATACATTTGAAAATAATTAAGTTAAAGTGGGAATAAGAGGACAGTGTCATTTATACGCTATTCAATTGTGATATTTTTGTTATGTATGCTCAATATGCTCGACTTTCTTTCACTGGAAAGAACCCTGCGAGTCCTGAAGAGGCCGGGAGATGCTTTGAAAGGCCCACTGCAAGATGCCGTCAATGGAGTTTTGCTATAAGAGGAGAGCAAAAAATAGCAGGTACGCATTTAAAACAAGACCAAAATCTGTTCATTTTCCAAAATTGTACAACTAATTGCACTTCATATTAATCCCTTTTTTGTTAAACAAAGAGTTTTTCTACAATTATTAAAGTCCCTACAACATTTTGAAACATCATAAATATTTTTCCCTTTAAATCAGAACATTTTAAAATAAGCGTTTGTTTTGTATGCAATAAAGGGTTGTGGTAAAAATGTGTCTTTCACCTTTTTCAATGTGAAAGTTTGTAGAGAATTGGGCCTTACTTTTGTCTCTTCTGAGCCCTCATCCCAGTGGAACATGAATCCTTTCCTTGAAAACATTTGGACAAGATCCTAATCCAATATTTAGGACACTTAACTTCATTCCAAATTGGAACACACCATTTTACAAATTAAATCAAATCATGTTTACCTAAGTGCTTATTAATAATCTCTTTAAAGTAATTGCATGATTAATGCACATATTTGTAGAGATCATCATTTATATTTTCTAAACAGTTTTTGGACCTGTCAGTTTCAATTTCTGTTCTTGATCACAGAGGTGGATTATAAATCTCATAAACATCAGATTTGGAAAATTGAATCAGCAGGATCTGTTGTTGTCTTTGGAGTTGGTTGGCCTTATGTAAAAAGCCCCTCACTTTGTCACTTTGTACAGATGCGATCCGAGGTCCTGCGGCAGGATTTGAGCACAGAGCGTTGTGCATCGGTCTGACAGCAACACAGTGCAGCGAGTCCAGAGAGAACAAATCAGAACTTTGACAAGGTCGACACATCACGTCAGCCAATCAGGGACTAAGCTTTGGGCTTTGATAGCTACTTCCAGAAGGATAACGCACCATGTCATAAAACTTAAATAATCTCAGACTGGTTCTTTGAACATAACAATGAGTTCACTGGACTCAAATAGCCTCCACAGTCACCAAATCTCAACACAATAGAGCATCTTTGGGATGTGGTAGAACAAAGTGTTCACATCATGGATGTGCTGCCAACAAATCTACAGCAACTGTGGGATGCTTTCATGTCAATATGGACCAAACTCTGAGGAATGTTTCAAGTACTTTGTTGAATCTATGCCACCAAGAATTACAGCAGTTCTGAAGGCATAAGGGGGTCCAACCTGGTATAACAAGTGCCTTGTTTTAAGCCAGACCAAACCTTACCATTTTTGGGCTTCCACTGGTTGTAAGTCAGTGGTAAAATGTAATGATCCAGTTAACACAGTAGCCTGACAGAGCTACTGTTGAAACCCGTTGATTGGTGGAAGGTCATTGCGAAAAAAGAAAGTGGCTGTATTCCTCTTCTCCGCCCACAAGTAACACTAAATGCTTTACACAAAGTACCAAAAGCAAAGCGGAAAAATGAGCTGCTGGATGACCTCCATTGCTGTTGCTGTTAACTTCACCAGTGCAACTGTGACTGGAAATGCTCCCTTGACTTGCCAGTGCCATTCTAAACTGGACCGGACCAGTGAAGAGCGGCCGTTGAATGTAATTCAACATAGATTGCCAGGAAAATTTTAAAAATATATATTCAGACATTGATGCTTCTAATCAGTTTTTGAATTGTTTTTAAGGCAGAAGACACCTGATCCTGTCTTTGCAATCCAAAGGACAGCAGCCATGTTGTGTCATTTCCTTCAGCCTGTCATTGAGTTTCACTCACTTCTGTAATGATGGAGTCCACTTCATCTCTTTTAACGATTGGCTCAGAGATGGAGGTGCTTTGATCATGACTGGATGTGTTCTGAGCTGCTGGTGCAAGCTGAATACACAAGCACAAACCAGGTTTCCCAGGTTACACTGAGGCATGTTTAAAACAAAAATGACAAAGTTTTGATCTGGATGAGTGCGGATCCACCTGCAGGCCTCTGAGCTCAGCCTCTTTCTCTGCAGAGCTGCTCCACAGCCTGGAGCATGACAAGCAGATGGATGACCCCCTTGGAAGCAAGCAACACTATTAGCAAATCAGAATGTTCAGTTTTGTGGGGTATCACATTTCCATCAATCAGGCTTCAATTTGGCAGAATGTAAAATGCTTTTTCACCCAGCTTTTTTTAGTCAGTCAATTTTCAGTCCATTAGCATTTACAGCTTTCATCAGCATTATCTTAAATGCTGATACTTTGTTTGATTGATGGTCAACTCATCATTCAGGAAGAAACGCAGAAAAATAAAAACAATTGAACTGACTTCTTTCATACTAAATTCCTTTGTTCTGGCAGTGTTCTTACTTGGAGAAGTGGCAGCGAACATGGAAACCCTGAAAACACTGAAGACAATGCAACAGGCCTCCTCCTCCAAGGTGACAGACTGCACACGCTTCCCTGACTACCACCAGCTCCCCACCTGAGCACTGAGCATATAAATCAGAGTGAAGCCTTTGACAAGAAACAATAACAAAAACATTTGTTTAATTAAATTCAACACTGAAAATAATAAAATAAGTGTGCATGTTAAAAAAAGAAAAATATAGGGATGTTAAGGAAACTAATATGTATTGAAAAATTTAAATAATACTGAGAATAACAGCAGTGTTGGTTGAAAACCTCACATACAAACAATATTATGTTAGTAAAAAAGGTATAAAATCAGTAACGTAAAGTAAAAACTTGCTTTCTGGTGAACTTTGTCAGTTTCTCTGTGTTATTCTCTCGTCTGCATTTTATGTAAATGTAATGTAAGCAAAAAGATGTCTAATCACATCTTAATTCAACCAAGTAAGGTCAGTTACAATTGGCTGAACCTCAGTAAGAGATCTGTTTTGTGTGCACTGAACATAAAATAAATTTTTTTTTCAAAGCACTGCAAACAATAATACATAAAATTGCACACTTTTGTTTTAACAACGTAGTAAAGGGGTGCTCAACTCCAGGCCTCCAGGGCCGGCCTTCAAGCAGCTGGTTTTCCAGACACACTGTTATTATCTGCTGTTGATTACCAGCATCAGGTTTGTTAAGCCAAATAAGGAGCTTCAATGACAGTTTAGTTTGAAAACATGTAGAACACCAGCCCTCGAGGTCTGGCACTGGACACCCCTGAAAGAACAAAACAGTCTAAAACCCTTAAATGTCACTTTTTTATTTTTGGAAATTATGTCAAAGACAGTTTGTTTATGTTGCTTAAAATACCAAGAAACCAAGAAAAAAAAAAACATTTTATCTACAAATTTAAATGCTAATTGAATTATATGTATAATTATATGTATAATATATATATATATATATATATATTATAAATATGTATAAATTTTATGTATAATTTGTAATTATATGTATTTTTGTGTCCATTTAGGTAAAATAGTTTTATCGTATCGCCACAAAATTAGTCGGATCTTTTATGTATGAATTCTTGAACAGTGGATTAAGATGTGTATCGAATCATGTGAAGCATACACAACCCTAGAAAAATGTCAAACCTAGCACGCTTAACTGAGTTTTGCTACTTGATGCACTCACAGAGGCCGGAAGGGTGGATGACTTTGAGGAGTAAAAGGAAACGTCTGTGATGGAGTCACTGGATGCTTTGTTTTCTTGCTGAGGCTGGCCTGACAAAGCCTTAACACAAACTGTTAGTTAAAATATAAAAAGCATGGATGTTTACTGACATTGAACTAAAAACCTCAAGGACTTACTTCTAAAGGGAGCATTGCTTTTTCACTTTTCACTGTAAATCCACGGCACCACTCACACTGCCAAGAGCCGCTAAAGGATTCCAAAGAATGTAACCTTCTACAAATGCACACATTACTATTTCAGAAGAAATGTTCACTTGATTTTATTTCTACTATTTACCTGGGAATGGAAATGAGGGGAGGGTTGAGGCATGTTAGATGAAAGGCCCGAGGACAGCCGTCACAGCAAATCAGCTCTCCTCCATCCTTACACACTGCACACTCATCATCATTACAATGAATCTACAGAAAAAGACACACTAGACTGACATACACTTCTCTTCACAAGCCTCAGATGGTCTCTGTTGGAGCATACCGCCATGCTTGTGGTTGTCTCTCCCTGGTGGCGAAATGCGTTCGTAGCAGACTCTGGCATTTCTGCACTTGTCTCCTCCTTCAAGCTACAAGAATAAGAACTTTCACCGACGTTAAAGTTTGTTCTTTTGGAACCTGTTAAATGAAAACAACATTAAAGTTCATTTTAGGCACAGCCAAATACTGGTAAACAGTATTTGAAGATGTGTTTTTAGCAGATCTGCTCTCATTTAACCGAGAAAAACAATGATGCTGTTTAGTGTGTCATCATATTTAGAACGGTAACCAGATCAAACAGTTTTATTCCTGTTTATACTCATAAATAGCATTTCCATGACTCACTACCAAAGCTGTGTTCTTGCTTGATCTGTAGGTTTTCTTTTTTTTCTGTGCTGACTTTTGAATCTGTAGAGGAGGCCAAAGAGACGGAGACCAAAGGCATACCTCCATGGAATGATGAAGATGCCCCTTGTTTGCCTGTAGGATTAATTATTTTAGCGTTTTCATAAAAATGTATTTATTTATTCATAATTTTATACTGCTTGGATTTATGTTACTTTTTCCAGTTGGCTGCTTCAGGTTTGGGGCTTCACTCTTCACTCTATAGAGCTTTACTTTACTTCCTGTAGTAAAAAAATGACAGCATTAACTATTTTTTATGACAATCACATACAAAAATATCCAGAGCTTTTTTTTAAAAAAAGACAATTAAAAAAAAAAACTGCTTTTTGTTGCACTAAACCCCAGTGTTCCCAACCATAAAAATATATATATTTCTTTTTTTTCCCTTTTAGCCCTTGCACAAGTTTGATGGAATAATGCATAATAGGCTTAGAGGTTACCTGTATTGCTTGTCTTGGCAAGATAATGAGAGTTTGTTCCACTGTTTTCGTGGCTCCTTTTCTTGCTGTGAGAAACTCCAGAAGATCTGTTTTCAGTTTTGGAACTTGCGACTTTACATTCTGACAGAATGACAAGAGTAGCCCGAGTAAGTGAGCTGAAACATTGCAGCAAGCATCAAATAAAGTCAATGTCTGACAAAATAACACATTTCATACTGGAATGCAGGTTAGCCAACAGCATCTGCAGTTTGGGGTAGCTCTCTGTGTTGTAGTCTTTGGATAAATTGCTCCAGAAGGACTGGATTGTAGATTTGCTCCTCTCCAACACCCAGGACAACAGGGAGTACATGGCCTTATGGATCCCTTCAGTTCGTTCTTTTGCAAGAGTTTCCTAAAAGAACAAGTCTGTTTTTTTCTTTAGCTTTTAAAAGTCCTAACTTATTAGTAAATTGAATACAAATATGTAAAATTGTATCAATTTTTATCAGAAGGCAAAGATTTGACCAGTAGTTCACATTTCTGAACTGTTGCACTGTACTTACCTTAAGCAGTTGCTCAGTGATGATGTTTGTGTCTGCCAAACCGTAGACTAGAGGGAAAGGGTCATCCACCGCCATTGCAATGTCAGTGCGCAGCTCCCTCAAGAGAGCGCGAAGGTTCAAATCCTCCAACTTTTCCACTTTGGACATGACCTTCTGTGACTGCAAGTCAGATGCACAGTGACCTGACTGAGCCCGTGATCATTTAACAGGTGCCCTTAGTGGGCAAGGTGTGTCCTATAAGGTGTTCCAGAGATGGTCGGACGCTGTCACTATATGTTCTAGTGTCTGAAACCATTATCTGTCATCATGCCCAAACATATGCCTGTATATTTAGGTAGGTGTTGCACCTTGAGCTGTTAATTTGTCCTCCAGCAGGACTAACCGACTCCTTCCAGGGGAATACCTGTCCTCTCACCTAAGCAGAGGTTAGTAAAGACAGTTTTCCTCCTAAAAGGTTCTTTCCACCTTAACTGCACCTCACCTATCAGGTTTTCACACACTGACTCACTATTGAAAAGCCAGTATTACCTACAGGCGAAGGAAAACTTTGTTTGCGTGACAGGTCGAGCTGTTCTTATTTCAGATGTTTGGTTACTCTGGAAAAAGAACATTTTCAAGATAAAACCAAAAAACATCTTTAAAATTCAGACAAGGAATTACATTTAGAGATGGCTGAAGAGACACTATTGAAGCAAAGCTACGTCTCTGAAACTCATTGTGTTTTTGGGGTAGTATTGTGTGACAAAAACAGTCTGTAAAATAAAATATAATGAAAAAATGAAATGTGTTAAATCATTTATTTAACCTGAATTATTCATAGGTCACAACAATCATATTTTTATCTAACTACTAACGACTAACTTCTAACTACATCTAACTTAGACTCATTAATGAACTCGAGTTAACCTGTGCCAAACGTTACCTATCAAAAAAAATAAAGGTTTAAAATAAACATTTACTATAATTGTAATTTACATTTTTTTGTTCTAAAATATTTGAAACATTAAGTAGCATTTGTGTCATTTGCATTTATTTAGTATTATCTCAAAGGTTGGAAATCAAATTGCTGCCACATGATGTTGGGCATTGATTAGCATGGGTGCAGAATAAAGATTACCGCTTCTACTTTTTTTCTAGAACCATTTCCAATCTATTAAACATCATTATAGCTTTAAATAAACAATAAGGTGAAAAGAGCCAGAATCCATAGGTATTTGATGGGGATACTTCCTTAAATAACTAAAGAATTTGGACAATTTCAGGTACATATTGAAACAGGCAGCATATCTGGAGATATCAGGGCAGAACATCCTGCATTAGGACATATAGTGTGTCTGGATACTAGTTGTGTCTTATTTAGGTCAAAAACAAGTTCGGAATTTGATCGGCAGTCTAGAAATATCTGGTGTCAATATACTGAAAAAGGTCAGAATCTTGTTTTATCTGTAGTGCATATTCATTTAAGTGTTGAACCATTTCTGTGTCATGTCCTGATTGGTTACCATTTGCCATATCTTGTGATTTACAGTATGAACTGATATGAAATCTGATACTGCATTAGGACATACATGTCAGTGTAAATACACAGTCATCCAGGTCATGAGAAAACAATTCAGCTATTTCTAGTTTGAAGACATTTCTTATCCTCCATCACCTGTTCTAGGTGTTAAATAGAAAAAAGCACTCATGTAAATAACAAAATCCATAACTTATTGTGAGTAGTGCAATATGGCGATGTTGAAACAGTTCATAGCAAGAGTTGGTGTAGCATTGTTTTTGGAACATTAAGATAAGCCTCTGTCTCAATCTACATGGCACATTTCAAAGATTCCACTTTGAAAAATAAACATGTAAATGTATCATGCAGACCTCATCTTGTGTATATTTTCCATCTACTAGGAGCTTGTAATTGAGCTTTTGAGAACCTCAAGTGCCGAGAGCGAATGGAAAGATAGAAGCAAGAAGGGTGTCAAGAGGAGGAAACTCCATGACTAGCAAACGTGATCGGGTTGCCCTATTTGAATAAATGCTTTCATTTTTTTAGTCAGGTCATTGCATGGTCCACTTGAACCGAAAATCTTTATTTTAATATGTATGTGTGTGGATGAGAAAAGTTTCATACTTTCTATTCCAGTCTGCCAGAGTTTGTAGATTTTGTTTGTTGTACTTGTAGTACAAAATCATTGACAAGCTTAATCTGCCCTAGTGAGGCAATCACATGTTACACCTAACCTACAATGGCACTTGGTATACAAAAACGTACACACTCACACACACAAAATGTGTATGTTTCTTTTCTCTAATTTTAAAAAGAAAATGATTGTCTTTTCCTGCTGGTCCTTAGCTCTTCAGAAAGTGGGTCAAAACTGTGGAGAAGATCCTCAATCAAGAGGACTTGTTATTTCTGCAAGGAGCAAATGCAAAAAGGTGGCTTATTTTTATGCCTCATCAAAGTGGTGCTCCACTCGGCTAACCAGGCTGATGATAAAATACCAGAAAGCCTTGGATGACAACCGAAAGAAGGGAAAAGAGCCGGTCAATGAACAAAAGACACTCAGCTGGTTTTACTGAAAGGAATCCACCCCTGACAAGAGCTAGAACTGCTAGAGTCTGATTTGGACTCTTAAGAAAACAAAGTTTGTGTAGTGTTGTATTTTTCTTTTAATAAAATATTTTGAGTGATGCTGGTTTTCTGTCAACTTTGTTTAGTATATTCTTTTTATTATGACTGGAATCTTGAAGTATTCTTACCTCAGACATGATGGATATACTGCCATCAGAAATCAACAGATTTGACTTTGAGAAAATCTGGGAATATTCTGACATTGGATATCAAAAGTGTTGGGATATGCCCTAAATATGATATTGTGTCATCCCATATTTGGAGTGAATCTCGACTACAGATTCTATCAGTACAAAATCTTCCCATGGCTGGAGCTAATATGCAAAAGACTTGAACTCAGAACCTGTCATCGCTGGAGGGTATCCACCATGGATATCACCAGCTTTGGGGTATTTCTGAAGATATCCTGGCCAAATATCTCTGGATTTTGGAGGCTTTTGCGCAAACCACTCCCAACACTGACAGCGGCCTTTTGGATTTTTTTTTTGGCACCATTTTTTTTCCTTTGCCCAGCCGAATCACTCACTGCCATGGTTACCACAAAAGAGCATAAAACAATGGCTGACTAATTGGCTGTTTATTAATGATTGCACTGTAACTTTACCTTTTGTGAGTGACAAAAAAAGTCCTCTTGAACATTAGTACTTTTTATAGTCATCCATGGATATTTGGATTTTAGGATTTGGTTTATTTCAAGCAAACAGAACAGAAAATAATGTGGGGTTATGGACCCGGCTTTATTATTGGATTTGTTTTTTGGGTTCCACTTCCTGTTTTATTTTGTCGTTGGTTGTACTTCCTGTGTTTTCCTCCTAGTGTGTGTTCTCTCCCTCCTTACTGGCATACCTGTTTCCACTTACCTCATCCCCTCCTTCTAGTTATAAGTCTTCATTTCCCCTGCACTAGTTGTCGGGTGGTTCTTGTTGCTTATAGATCTTGTGCTCTATATTTCGAGTATTGTTTTCAATTAAATAAGAGACTTTGCATTTTGAGAGTTCTGTCTGCTTTTGTGTCCGCGCGTCAACCCTGACAAATACAGAAGGAAGCACCAAAAAAATAGATGTAGGCTTAAATATATGATATAGCAAATTTAGGAGGATTAGTCATGAATTCATTGAAAAATGGAAAATGTTAAAGTAAAAGATGATAACTGTCTGAATATATATATATATATATATATATATATATATATATATATAGATATAGGAATGTTTGTAAAGAAGAAAATATCTGATATTTCCAGATGGGAAGAAGCACAGTGGACTTTAAGATTTTGCAAATGTTGAAGCTGGATTTACTAAAATGCTTCTAGCACATACCTTGTTTGATTGTTTAAAACCTTAAATAAAACCTTGAAGAAAATTTAAAAAAATCAGAATATTGCCTTGCACGAAAGTGTCTAAACCAAAAACATTAATCTGTTTGTCATTCCCTGGTACTTTACTATCCTGGAACTGTATAGATGTCTTTTTCAAAATGGTGGGTGCTTCTGTGGTTGGACTTGCTTTTATAGAAGAAAAAAAAACTAAATTCTGCCCTCTTCTGTTCATTGAAAAGCTATTACTCATCGCACAAAAGCTGAGATAAGAAATCCAACATTAACACAGAAAAAAAAGCCTTTTGTTAGTCTGTGAATGTGGATGGTTAGGAGAGTGAAGCCCTTTAATCTTTAAGTTTTTAATCATTAAACAGTATTACATTATTCATACTGGTGAACAATGATCACTTCTACAGAGGGACGTTTACAACATACATATTACATCATTATATACAGTGCAGTGCATTACAGTGGTTTCTTACATGTGCATTACCAGGATAGAAGGGTGAGGACACTTGAAGGAGGAAGTAGAGAAGGTAACAAGGAGTATTGAGGAGTTGTTGAGTAATGGGGAGTTGTGATAGCAAGTTGTCTTTTTATTTGTTTTAACCACAGTACAGTTTGTTCTATAAAAGTTAAACCCATAGAGAGATAGAGTGCCACATTTTCACAGCTACTGTTAGGTGAACCTTTGAAAGCGGACACTTGTGAGAATGTCAAAAGCAATACTTTTTTTCTCATGAGATGCCATGGGGAAATGCTATAAAACATTCTTAAATAGACAGCCTCCCTCCAAAAGGATGAGGACCCTGGAGGGCAGGGCATTAGATCAAAGATCAGATCAGCGTGCATGCGTGCTGCAGACATTCAGACATGTTCAGCCATCTGGAAAACAGCTGACCACCAACTTTTCCCTCTTCTTTGTTTAGGCAAGATTTTTGGTGCTTTCCATTTTATATATAAAATTACAAAAAATAACAGCAAAGAAAAAAATTCCCCTTCTGTTCTAGTTCTCTTTTTGTTTTTCCCCAAATGTATTTTTTTGTTCTTTAATCCATTTCCTTTCTCAATCACTTACATATTGACAAAGTATACAATATCTTACAACTAAACAAGACTGAAAGATAATATTTGGTTTGTCCAATTAAAGTACAAGGCCCAGATTCTATATCCACTTAGAGAAGTCACCTGGAAGCTAACCAGTAGTAAGCAACACAACAAGCCTATGATGTGAAGTAAGCTGTCCAAACGCAGCTCGGCATTAACAGGAGCACCCTCCCTCAGGGACAGTCGGCTCTGCTGGTTTGTCCAGCTTGATGTCAATCACTGGGGATGGTTCAGTTAAGGAAAGTAACATTCTTAACAGAATAAGATATTTTTAAATAGCTCAGCCATAGTTAAATGTGGTTTTTTTTATGTTCTTTCAAGGGAAAAGGTGAAATACTAAGAGATTTATTTTGAAAAGCTGCAAAGCTCAAAGTGCTTTTTCTTTTTGCTTCTATTTGTCTATAAAAATAGAAACTTTTTTCTAAGCTGTGTTTTAAATTTGTATATTCTTGTCTTTTGTTTTGAAGTTGAGTCATAGAATTAGACTAGTTGTATTCTGGAGACATTTCATCACTCATTGAAGCTTCATCAGCCTGTCAGACTCTAACTCATCAGTCAGACTGATGAAGCTGCTTGTATGGGTTGGATGAGTGGCGAAACGTCTCCAGAAAAGAAGACAATAAGTCCAGATGCAATGACTCATTTCAAGACGTCACTGAAATTAATGACAATTATTTTTTTCAATGCTAAATAGAGAAAAGAAAGAAAACCACATAATCAAACCAACATATTTTTTTATTTTCATTACTTTATTGTAATATACCAAAATAGTGCTATATTCAATCCTTTTATATGTCTACAGCATTTATACCATTGAACATCTCCTGTATTTCATCTTGTGATAATACTTTTTGTTTATTTATCTAATTCTTTTTTTTTATTTTTAATCTAATTGAAAAGTAATTGGCAGATCCTACAAGCCAATGCACTGACATATATATGTGTTGCCAGGAGCTTTTAAAATTTGAATTTGTCTAATAATGAGCCTCTATAAACATTCACACTTTTTACAACACATACCAGTTATTTCCAGCCCTGACTTCCAGTCTGTGAGGCTGTACCACAATATCTTCTTGACTTTTTTTTTAAAGCCTGAAGACTTTAATGGTGGGTGCCTTTGCAGACGGCAGACTGGACTTTATGTTTGTACTTGTGCCAGCAGCCGTTAAGAGATTAAAAATATGATCGCCATTTCTCAGTGGCCAGCTTCTCTGCACAGCTAGCTGAGGTGGATGTAAAGGATACTGCCTTCGGGATTTACATCGTCCAAGCTTTCCATTCCAGGGAGGGCTGCTGCGACTCGGCGAAACAGCTTTGAGGAGAAGAACAAAGGAGGAAAAGATGGATTAGAAAATGAGGGAAAAACGTAGAGAAAAGGAAAAGAAAGATTGAATACAAACTTATTTACTAAAAAGTTTACAAAACAAGTGAATAGAACAAAGTGTGGTTAACAAGACAGTTCTGTGATGAAATATGATATGTGGTATTTTAGATGGCATAACATTGTTAGTTCAAAGCCATGCTGGGGAGGAAAACACTGATGCGTCCTCTTAAAAAAGGTCCTTTTTTAAACATAAGTTGACTGTAATGAGTTTGTTTATTCCTTCAGTACTAATAAAACAAAAATAAAAGGGTATGTGGTTATTTTTTTTTCACAATATTTCCCATGACTGCTGTCTAAGAACAAACAATCTTTATAAATATAAACTAGCTCTTATTTTGCATTTTAAGATGTTAGTTTAAAAATAATTAGGATTACTAACACTGTTACATATTTCCTTATATTATAGATCTTATTTATCATTGTGAGTGGCTCCATAATTAGGGGGGGTGAACAGCAGAGAAAGTGAATCTGCACTAAAATGAGGCCCACAATATGGTGAAACTGCAGGGATCACCTGTTTGACATTGGAGCCAGTCTTGGCACTGGTCTCTATGAACATCACATTCAGCTCTTTGGCTCTCTGTTCTCCTTCTTCGATCGTGATCTGCCTGCAGGAAAATAAGAACATGTTAAACATTTGAGGCCACTTCCTGAAGAACAGACGTGCAGCTTTCCAAAGCCTTCTTCCTGTGGAAAGAAAAAAAATGGCCATCTGCAGCTAAAGCGTCGATCTAAATTTGGAGCAGCGTGTTTACCTCTTCTCCTCTAGGTCTGTCTTGTTGCCAACTAGCATGATGATGACATCACTTCCTCTCTCTGTCCTGACATCATCAATCCATTTGCAGGTCTGCTGGAAGGAATTCACATCTGTGGAGATGAAACAATGTAGTGAAAAAATTGAAATTTAAGAGTTTTTCTTTTGTTTTCAACCATTTGTTTTTGCAGAATTTTTCTTCTGCTTACTCGTAATGTCATATACAACCACTGCCACTGTAGAATCCCTTATGTAGCTTGGAATTAGGCTTCTAAAGCGCTCCTGTCCAGCTGTGTCCCACAGCTGCAGCCTTACCTGAAATAGGAACACGCGCTTTTAGTTTGTTTTGCGTTAAATATCACAGTTATGTCCAAAGGATGAAATGCAAATTAGCTAATATCAGCTCAGCCGCAGGAAGGCAGAGGATGATATCCTGAACCAAAAATAGATTTAATAAAAGTCTAAAGAAGTTGATTGATGTGTGAGACTTATTATAGGTCTAGAAAAGTCAGAGAACCAAAGCTTTCGCCTCCAGAAATAACCTTCAGGAAAATCATGTTAGCTTTCGGAGGGAGCATTGAATTAGCAAATCAAATCAAGGATTTGTCAAAAGAGAGTGGAAGTTAAGCCTTTAGAAATCTTCATGTACTGAAACCCCTGAAGCATAGAACTTTTTGTCCGTGTGTGTGTTTCTGCATGAAAGCTATAAGTGAAGCTGTCCTACTGTCCGGTCCTCCAGATACATGGTCTTTGATAGGAAGTCAATTCCAATGGTTGCCTGTGTTATAAGAAAAAAGGAGAAAATGTAAATAGTAAAATGAATATGTCTCTGCGCAATTTGCTATGCTAAATTTATAAAGACTGTAAAGGAAATAACAAATGTCAAACGTTCACAAAGGTTCACCCAAAATGAATTCAAGAGTAATAGCAACACCTGAACTTTACCTTTGAAAGCTGTTTTTAATACTTATTGATACGAATTTCCACAATAGCTTAAAGGTTCATAAAATGATGTGGATTCAAAGAATTTTACCTGATATGTGTTGTCAAAACTGTCATACATAAATCTGGTGATGAGAGAAGTTTTCCCCACTGAAACAGAGCAGAAAAATTATTATTGGTTGAGATGGTCAAGAATTGACTGACTCGTGGCTGTTGAATGTCCAGAACTTTGATGTAGCCATGATGCCATTATAACAGTTACTATCAAACTGCATGATTTTATTCTTTAAACTACTTCCTTCCACTCATGAAGCTGTAAAATGTAGAAATTCAAAGGTTGATGCGTCATGAAAGAAAGAAAGAAAGAAAGAAAGAAAGAAAGAAAGAAAGAAAGAAAGAAAGAAAGAAAGAAAGAAAGAAAGAAAGAAAGAAAGAAAGAAAGAAAGAAAGAAAGAAAGAAAGAAAGAAAGAAAGAAAGAAAGAAAGAAGGAAAGAAAGAAATATTTTCTTTCACTTTATTTCATTAAGGTAAAATCAGACAAAGGGAAGAAACTAAAACAAAAACCATAAATATCCAGTGTTGGATTTGACTGAAACGTATTTCAAATTCTGAAAATTAAGTTACAGTTTTAACCATAGAGAGTTTCAGATTTTATTGGGCAACTTTGTGATATTAAACTGATTATTAACTTGAAACAAGACATTTGGAAATAAAGTATTTTCCTAACTTTTAGGATTTTCAGTTTATTTCTGATTTAAAATCAAACTAAATCATGATGAACATCAACGTTGCATTCATTCTCCAAAATTTGATTCATAAATAAAAAAACAAATGAAAAAAAAACTGTCAGTTGAACTATTTTATTTTGGTACAAACACAAAAGAACTGAACAAACTAAACTGCTCATCTGGAATATTACATATTTCATTCATCATTGTATTTGCTTCAAAGTTGCAAATTGTGCGATATTTCAGCCAAAAATTAGAAATGTCATGTTTGTTTGTTTGTTTTTTACAGTGATTGCAAATAAAGTTTTCCAGATGAAAGGAGCAGAGTCTGTTTACCAGCAGACCCCTCCCCTCATACCTTCACCTTTATGCAGGGTCCTTTCAACTGGCAGCTTTTTTGAACAGTGATGGACGGTGGTCACACCGGGCCTTCACTTCAGCACCATGGACAGCAACATTGCAGTACAGGCCACGCAAACGCGCAAGGAGGCTTCTTATTCGACACACAGCTTTAACACACGCACATACACGCACACACTAAAGCATCCCATTGCAAGACGCCAGTACCAGTCTCGCAGCATTCGTGTTAAATCCGGATCCGGTGTCCATCGCAGTTTTTTTTTCAGTGGAATCTGGGCTTCTTTGCTGCCACTCGGGACGTCTATAGCATCTGAACACAGACAGCTCCACAGCAAATAAACCCTCATCGATCTGCTCCTTGTCTGTTTGTGTCATCGCATCACAACATCATCACCCCAAACATATAGATTATTGAATATATCATATAATGTCACGGCGCTAACAAGAGCGTTTTTATTCGATAATTTATGGGACCGAGGTGGAGACTGCGTGGTTTGGAGATGCTACAGACATCGCCAGCCTAGGGTGTGTCCCGAACTGACACAGAAGGGGACTGCTTCGAATCCCTCTAGAAACCGAGCTGTAACCGCAGCAAGACGAAATCTAAAACTCAGTCACGATATTTGAGCAAAGAAATCGAAAATAAGCTTTAAATAAACACCAAATCTGGAAAAGGCTGGGAATTTTTGACGTTCACTGCAGCACATCAAAACAACTATGTCGCCTTGTGGGATGCGAATCAAAAAATAATCAAAAGACAAGTCATCTTTTACACATTACTCTCAAATGTGTTCATTTCTAATTGTCATATCTCATTCCAGCGTTTAACCCGTTGTTTGTGAGCCTTTTTCCCTCTTCACATGTTTTACCGTCTGAAATAAACCATATGGGCGTCACTAAACGCAAAATCAGTTCGGCACACCCTCTGGATTGAAATGAAACTGTCTAATTTAAAACGGATTACACGCCTGGCCTTCAACATATATGAATACTTGATGAGGATAATCCAAGCCTCCCCGGGTACTGACTCACCGCTTTGCTCTCCCAAAAAAACGAGTTTAAATTTCCTCAGGGGGTTCCCCAAATCTCCTCCAGCGGACATGGTGGCAGATTAAGAGCTCAATCTGGATGATTTTATATGTTAGTATTGCTCGGCGTCTCCTTCTCCGCTGTAGATGCGCAGGGGGATCCTCCTCACAGAATGCTGGGAATGCAGCGCACCATCCTTCTGTCAGTTCATGGTCGCTGTGCGCCTGCGCAACCTCACCTACATTTAAACCCTTCCAACCCCACAACTTTCGATTCCACCTAAAATGAAAACATATTCATACGAGTTAAATGATTTTTTTTTATTAAAAATTTAGCTTTCATTCCTTTTTTCAAATTTAAATATATAGAAAAAAAATCACTGGTAACTTCCACAAATTTCTATTTTTGTTGTTAAAAGTGAATCTAATACATTTTTGCTATTTTCATAATATATATTTAGTGTTTTTCATTAGCATATATCCATCCAGAAAATGGATGGATGAAAAAGTATAGTTAGTTTGTGGTTCATATATTTTATTTAATTTGCAAAAATGATTCTGTTTGATTGAGTTTTGCCATTTTTATCCTCTGAAGACCTGGCGTCCACGTACTTGTGGACATCACATTTTTGGTTATATTTTTCCACAGCTGTTAATTCTTCTTAACTGGGGCCCTGTGGCTACATGTTTAAATGGTTAGCTCAAATATTAGCTCAGGTCCTATGAGGTTAAACATGCACTGAACAAAATTGTTACATTTTTTGTTTTTGTTGATCAGGTTGTGTTGGGGCCAGTGGAATGTTAGTCCACTCCTTTTCAATGGCTGTGCTAAGTTACTTAATATTGGCAGGAACCAGAACATGCTGTTCTATATGCTAATCCAGAGCATCCCAATCATGCTCAATGGGGGACACATCTGGTTGGTCATGCAAGAACTAGAATGTTTTCAGCTTCCAGGAATTGTGTACAGATCCTTGCAGCATCACGCTGCAACATGAGGGGATGCTGTTGGATGGGTGGCACAACAGTGGGTCTCGGGATCTCGTCATGGTAGCTCTGTGTGTTCAAAATGCCATCCGTTAAATGCAACGGTTCATTCATTCATAACATACGCCTGCCCATACCATGACACCACCGCCACCATGGGCTGCCTAAAAGCCTGATCAACCCTATGCAAAGGAGATGTGTTGTACTGCGTGAATCAAATGGTGATTACACCAGATACTGACGGGTTTACTGTGTCCCCAGACCCCTCAATGAAGCAAAACGGCACACTTCAAAGTGGCCTTTTTTGTGACCAGTTTAAAGGCACACCTGTGCAGTAATTATACTGTCTAATCAGCATCTTGATATGGCAAACACCTGTGTGGTAGGATGGATTATTTCAGCAATGGAGAAGTGCTCACTGTCACAGATTTAGACTGATTTGTGAACAGTATTTGAGACAAACGGTTATTCTGTGGTTGTAGAAAATGCTTTAGATCTTTGAGTTCCTCTCATGACAAATTGGAGCAAAAGCAAAAATGTTGCATTTATATTTTTGTTTTAATTTTTGTTTGTGTGTAAATGAGTCAACTTTCAGAATTTATCCTTTATGAATGATTTTTACTGTCAATATTGTTTTTTTTAAACTGCGTTTATGCAATTTGATTATATATTTATTATATCAGATTATACCTATAAAGTTGTTTTCTGTTTTAACAAACCAAATAAGCAATAAAATGAACCCCAGATACATTCACAAATCAGATTTATATAGAGACTCTGGGCTTTCCAGAATAACAACATCAACATAATTTTCCACAGAAGCATCAGACCTAAGCCTAATGATCAAAATTAAAAAGTTCTGCTTCCTTCTCTTTCCAGAAAGCAAAACTGCGATCAATATATTTACAGATGTCTTCATTGTTGAAGTGGATGTCTGAGCTGCTGTCATGCTCTTCTGAAGAGGCACTTTGAACTATGACCTTGGGCACAGTTTTGGAGCCAGACAGTAATGTTGTTGAGGGGCAGCAGGATGGTCCAGATTCACCAAAGAAGCTCACTTTGAGGTCCTCAAAGCCGTCGCTCCACTGTCGTCGGCCGCTGTGGATTTCCTGGAGAACAGCTTTGTGGAAATCCCGCACCTTTTCCCAGGGAAAGCTGCCTATATGGTCAAAAATTTCAAAGCAGAGGAGGTGCCTCATTTTCCTCTCCTCAGGAGACAGCTCTTGCTCCAGTATGTGGAAGTAACCCAGCATGAAGAGATCAAGGGTCAAGTTGTCATGGTTTATCGCAACACCATCCATATCTGGAAGGAACTGCTCTGGGGAGTAGGTCACACGGGGGCAGGCTCTTTGAGGGAGGTAAGTGGAGGATGAACTGGATTCCTGATCTTCTTTAAACTCTTGTTTATTCTTCCAGAAGTTCAGAAGTTTGTCCACACCTTCTTTTTGTTGGCACAAGTTAAACATGGAGGGGATCTTCTCTTGAGCTTGTGCTGCCGCAACACCTCCCTGCCTCTGTCTCGCCGCTCTCACTGAGATCGCATAAGCAGACTTCTTCCAGTGGCTCAGAAACAAAACAACAATTCGCTCTTTTCTTAAGCTGGTTGTCTCCATCACTGGTGCACGTCTTTCAGGAGCATCCAGGTTGAGTCCTTTGCATAAATTGTCGTTATTTCCTGTTGCTCCAGTCTGAGTCTTCAACCCCTGTCTTTCTTGTAAAAGCGTAAATGGATAAATGCCACCAATCTGTTCCTCAAAATTTAATCTGAGGTTTCGTACCGACACCCCAGACTGTTGAATCTCCCTCTCCACCCTTTCCCTCCGAGCTTTGCTGTAGCTGTTGCTCTCTAAGCGATGACTAAAAGTAGATGCCATCCCGATGTGTGGAAGCCGGTATCCATAGGAAGTCTCGTCAGGAGGTTTTTCCATCTCTTGGCCTATTCTTGACACATCCGTGACTCCTTGAAGACCCTTCATCCCCTCCACTACTCCTTCCACCACCCTCCAGTCCCCTTCTTTTTCCGTCGTTTGTGTCAAATTAGCCACGAGCAGAGACATACTTCTGACCAGCTCTGATACGCGACTGCACCACACAGGCAGAGCCAGAGGGATTTTGCCTTCAGAATCCATTTGCTGCAGGATTTCTTTGTTGAGGGAAATGTTGACGATAGGATCAGGTAAAATTGCTCTCAGCTCCTCTGTAAGCCTAGCCAGCTCCAGCTCATAAGCTTTGCAACGTTTCTGCAGTGAGACTGACTCAATCTGCTTCTGCAGGTAGACCAGATCCTCCTCTGTTAAGAGTTCCCCGAAAGGCCCCAAGACGGCATTATGAGCCTGTGAGTACTTCCAGCCATCCACCGGAATGTGGCCACTTATTATATCCTGTAACATAAAGACAGTTTCACACCCTGAGGGATGACTCAGCATTCTGGTTCACTGGTTGCTGTTCAACAACATCGTTCAGGGTTACCTGTCTCCTCTGCTCCTCCTCATCCTGTAGCCTGACTTGCAGCTGCCGGACCATCACCTGTCGTTTCCACTCTGCTATGGGATGGCCAGATTCATCGTGAGTGGGAACCAGGGAATCAATGTCAGTCAAAATGGCGTCAAAAATTGGTAACTCCTCAACCAAATCTTGGCTGTCAAATCTCTGTCAGTGTTTGATGAAGGAAGACAGAAAGACATCAGTAAAACAAAAGGGTTAGAATCTCATCTATATTATATCAAATCAATAAAGAAAATAGATGTTTTATCGCAACAAGAAGAAAAATACACTTCCACAAGCCTTAAAGCAAATTAACAAAAATGTAGACATTTGTGTTTTGTTGCTTTTTTTTCACATTTTGACAATCTTAAATACATTTTGGAACTGTGTTAAAAGATGAGAAGCCCCATTTTATATAACAATTTGGTCAAAGTTGTATAGATATACTTTATTAAATTCAATGGAGTATATACTTCAGAAAAGTGGACAGACTTCAAGTAGATGGAGTACATTTTCCACTTTTAGTTTTTTAAAGTTTTCTATTATTTTTCAGATGCATATTTTTATTGGCATCTTATTGATCTTCTGTCTTTTTGTAGGCGTTTTACAATCTTCTAAAAAATAACCTTTGACATAAATAAATGTCACCCTGGGACAGACTGGCGACCTGTCCGGGGTGTACCCCGCCTTTACCCAAAAGTAGCTGGGATAGGCACCAGCAACACCGGGACTCTGAAAGAAATATAGCGAGTTAAGAAAATGATAGATGAATCAAAACTGTCTGACTTTTACACAGATGCTTTAAATATTTTTCTTTTGATTGTGCTTGATTCCTCAGCTAGTGTGGCTCCATTTCTCTGTTACTTCATTCAGGCTTTTACTTCTTTTTCTATAATGGGGCTTTCCAACCACAGGCCATCATTCCAGGCTGTGTAAAAATGAATATGAAACAGGTATGACAGATTTTTGCTATTCTAAACATCTGCACAAAGCAACAGTACATTTAGAAAATAGGTGGACTAAAAAAATGTTTTTGAATTAATGCTGCAGTGCTGGAATGATTGATGTTAAAATAAAAATTTGGTTTAAAAGAGCAGTCAAAAAAGTAACTGAGAGATCATCATAAATTGGTGCCTTTTGGAAAAAATATATAAAATTGTGTATTATTTTCACTTGATTTAAGTAAGCGATGTAAGTCATCTCCATTCTTTCTTAGTTCTGTGTAGGTGTGAAGTCTGAGTTGGACATCTCACCGTTGGTCCGGTGAAGACTGCAGTGAGGCCAGCCTGCCTCAGTGACTTTATGGTCTTCATCTGAGCCATCAGCGTCAGGTCTCTGTCTGGAGGCTTCAGATAATTAAATGATGTCACCACTGTAACAACATTGAAAATGGTAAAAGGTCAGATGCTGATTTTTTTTTATTAAACTGTCCACATGTCTGTATATGCTGTGTAACAGTGTTTTAAAAGTAACTTGAAAACACGCTGTGTTTTTGATGACCACCTGAGGAAGCCATCTGAACTTGCTGCATGGAGCCTGCTGATGGTTTTTTTGAGCTGGCATTGGGGTCAGGAAGTGGGCTGGGCTGGCGAGGCAGGGGGAGCACCTCCTTCACTGGCTGCTGGCGGACACAAAAAAGGAGAAACAAAGCTCAACCAAATGAAAAATATACCATATACTTGAAGAAAGTTGAGAAGTGCAAACTTTTATTTTTACCCAAAGTAGTTTTAATTTTTAACACATCAGCAATTGTTTAGGAAACTGATATTTTCTTGAAGTAAACAGTGCAAAACATCAATATTAAGGAAGAAGCTCTGGTTTAAAAGTTATTTTACTCTTTAATATTTCTTTTTACACAGTGAATTCACTTTCATCAGACAAAATTGATCTCTGTTCAGTATTGCTCTGAAATACAGTTTTGTTTCATTCCATGATCACTGGTCACCTTGTTCTCCATGTTGATACTGCAGCTTTTGCACACCCTGGAGGTACAAAACAGCCAGAGTTCCTCTGTCTTCAAATCACATGAGCACAAACAAAAGGTGTTAACAACTGAAAGGACCCCACTGGTGCAGAAATGTGACCCAGATCCCACAGGAGTGTCTCAGAGGTAATCTGCAAAAACACAGAGATCCCTGTGATGACGTTTACATACAGAAGCACAATTAATTTGACTATAGACAAACAATAGTATTTCTTTAAAAAAAAAAAAAAGTTTTTCATTTATTAACATAAACTTCATGCTGTAATGATTGATGAAGGATGTAAGGACGCATAAACTTCCAGGATCTTGTTGCCATTACTCCCCCTCTAGTCCCTCTCTTTTCTTCCCCCTCCGTCTTTTCTGTCCGATCCAACAAAAATAGAATGCAAATATTATCAATTTAAATAAAGTTTAGCCTAAATTACAAAGGGGGTTTATACAAATATGCACCTTGTGTGACTGAAGATTTATAAGCCCCGCTTTTAACAGTAGAATCTGTCCAACACAAGAGGCTCTCAACTCATATTTGTTTGCTCAGCTGTTGGAAAGGACAAGTAAAAAAAAAAACAAAAAACAAAAAAAAAAAACCCATAAACTTCATGTTTACTGGCAATAAATACAACATAAACATCATTTATAAGCATACTTTACATCACAAGTGAGTGCAATTTGGTAACAAAATCACGTCTGCTTAAAAATATAAATGTTAACATCCAAAAACAAAGTTGTCTGTGATTCTAACTTCTTTTAATAACTAAATTTGTATAAAAAAGAAAAAATGCAAATATTTTCTAAGATACTTGTTTCTTTATCTAGAAGCTTCTCAGATTTATCCCACCTTATCAGCATCTGTGGTATTACTTTCAATCATGATAACCACTCATTGTTTACTTACAAAGCCGTCTGGGAGCTCAGCAATGACAGAGGAAATCTTGCAGGTTTCAAACTCCAAAATAACAAGTTATTGGGAACATTACATAAAGAAGATTAGAAGGCAAGTCCTGAGGCTGCCGTCCTGTTCTTCACTCAGTACAATCTAATAAACGCTAAAACCAAGGAGCAGCCTCACCTGGACCCAAACCTCAGATGGGGGCCTTCTTAATGTGCATAATTAAAGGGTAGGAATAGGATATCCTGGCTCTAGAAGTATAGAACGATAGCTTTGTGAATGTATGTGGGAAACAAAATACTGGACACATGCTCAGATATGCGTGTTAAGGGCACACGATGACAGTCACGTTAACTGCAGAGCTGATTGACCACGGCTTCCGGTGGTGTACTGCCCACGCTCCTTATCTTACGTTTCCAACACCCCCATCTGATTTCTCCATACGAGCTTTAATAGCAGAAACATAATAATTATGCCCAACGCATATTTTTTTACATTTGATTCTTATCTGCAGGTACATCTTTAAAAGATAAGTGAAAAATGACACGATAGTGATTTCTTTTTTTTATGTTTGTACTTTTACATTATAAAGCACTTTTAAAAATTGTATCTGGTAAAGAAAAACAGAACTAGAGTTTACTTTCTTAGTTACACAAGAGACTAACCAAAAAATGATTTATTTTTTAGAAAATTAGTTAGGATATTTAAGCTTTTTACTATTTACTTTTCTTTTTCTATTTGTTCATAAAAAACATAAAACTTATATTCAGTTTGTAGAACACATTTCTTACCTCAATAAATGTAGAGTTAACAACAGAGACACCTGTAGGCCAGGTTGGAGGGGAACAGGCTCTGGGAAGCCAGATGCATGTTTTTTATTGCTGTTAAACAAGCTGGAGGATAATGCAGAAGCCCAGTCCTCATACCCAAGCTGATCCACTGCAGGAATGCAGTTCCAGCTTGTCACCCATCTTTCTGCACTTATCTTCTGACTCAGACCTGGAATCCAGTTCAGCCTCTTTAACATCTTTTTACAATAACTGACATTTGTGGTATGTAATTTTTTTAAGGGATTGACAGTTTTGTTTTATAGCTATTCTTGTGACTCAGTTTATCAGTTGTCACACTCTGGAAGTAAATCATTTCCTTTCTGAATTCTGAATAATTCGTTCATATTCCAAACCCGGTGAATCCCGTCTGGGGTCACAGGGCAGAACCACCTACTGTGGGGTGAAGGCAGAGTACACAATGAGCAGGTTGCCAGTCTATTGGAGGGCCACACAGTCTGAATAATTTTATCGGAAATTAACATTGAGTTGATATATTGACTAGAATGGCACATCAACTGAGGATCTTGAAGCTAAGTGTGTTATTCTGTAATTCATCTGAACTCTAACGTCCATGAGCTGCACGGTGGCGCAGTGGTTAGCGCTCTTGCCTCACAGCAAGAAGGTTGCTGGACCTGTCACTGTGTGGAGTTTGCATGTTCTCCCCGTGCATGCGTGGGTTTTCTCCAGGGACTCCGGCTTCCTCCCACCATCCAAAAACATGCTTCTAAATTGTCCCTAGGTGTGGATGTGAGTGTGCATGGGTGTGTGACTGTGGTCCCTGTAACAGACTGGCGACCAGTCCAGGGGTGTCCCCTGCCTTCGCCCATGAGTAGCCGGGTTAGGCTCCGGCAGCCCCGTGACCCCGAAAGGGATAAAGCGGTTCAGAAAATGAATGAATGATGAGAAAATGAGTCTAACATCCATAAAATATGACCTGGTGGCCTTCTGTGCTTCCAACTGCACCAGGTAAAAGAAAAACAAAGAAATTGTAAAATATGAAGTAAATGCACACATGGTTTTAAAGGCGTACTTTTGTCAAATTGGATGCTTGAAATGGTTTCATCTTTAATCACATGCCCACCTTAAATAAAAAGAGAACAAATTATTAAAAAAAATATTTTTAAAGAGACTTCAAATTACATTTTAAAATAGTATTTTTGAAAACATGGCCTCAAAAATGGATCACGCACTGACTGATCCTTCAACATATTTCTCATAGTATGATTCAGTTTCAACTGAAAAGGCTTCTAATATGCTTTATTTTCTCAAACAAATCTGTTTAGATTTAATGTTCAACTAAAGAACAAAGCCGCTCAGAAAATTCTACTTTTATTTTGTTTTGGTGATGTCAGAAAATCCTTTCCCCCACAGGTCCAAACTTGAATTTGCCTCGTTCCACTTTGTCCTTTACCAAAGAAGCACTGTGTTCTCCTTAAAATGAGTGTGGTCCATACACAGTTAAAGCACTCCAACAAGCGGAAAGAGAAACATGAGAGGCGACGACCCCTGATTCAGTCCAGTGCCTTTGTGAAGAGCCCGGCACTCCACGCTCTTTTGATTAGGCATTAGTTTGGTGCTGGGGAACATGACGAGTACATAATCAATAATGGAACACTGCAGAAACACAGCCTCACACAGGCTGCTGCTGCATGTGCACGCTAGTGTTCACCTGGAGTAAAAGTACAAAATGTTATGCAACAAACACAGAAAGAGCGTTACCCATTAACAAGGTTGTTTAGGGAACAAAAATACTGAACTGCTGGGGTCATGTTGCACCACAGTTTTTTTTCTGTAATGCTGTGTTGTACAGAATAACTGATGGTCAGCCAAAATCACCTGTGCTCACTCCAGTCACACAGATCACAAAAACAAATATATACAGATAACTAAAATAATGTATTCTGGGATTAGAGGTTAGCCTTTAGTTTAATAAGTGGAGTGAATGATCATTTGCGTTCATTAGCATAATGTTCACTGTAAAAATGAACATTTTCTTGGTTTTAATGTGTCATTGAGTCTGGAAGCTTGTTGGTATGCAATAAAACATTAAAAACCTGCATCACAATGTATTGTGACTGTTTTTCTTCTGAAGGTACCTTTACCTCATTTACAGATCTTTATTATGTCCCCATAAACTTTAATTTTTATCTCAAATGTTCTTTTTCTTTAGTTTTTAATGTAATTTCATTTTCAGATAATATTTCCTTTAATGACAGCATAATTCAATGTATTACGACGGCATGTGAAGGACGTATCTCCAGAGCAGCAGATATTATATCATGGTGACATATGCAACACAAGAAACAGACAAATCCCATTTAGATGTTGAGTAGGTTCCAACACTCATTTATTCATTTACATATTTTTCCTTGACAATTTTTATTATGTGTCCACATACATTAAAAAAAAAAATCCTGAACACCTAAAGATAGACATGAGCGCTGAGATTAAGACTGTCACAGGATTTAGGAACCCGTGTCAGCTTCTGCTAAGCAGCTCAGAGCAGGAGTGAAGGCCTGGGATCATCCGAAATGAAGAAGTCACCAGTGCTGAGCAGAGATGTGCAAAAGGGAAACTTGTCAGCACTCTGCGGACACTTGACGAAACAGCAGGACAGTTGTTCTTATTCATTATAGTATACTGGGACAAAAGGGGGATAATATCATCTGTGGGATGAGACCCAACACACAAATCTCCATTTATGTACAGAGCTGAGAGGAAGGTTTCCAGTTACTCGATACAAAGATGTTAAATGGAAATACTTTACAAGGAGCATTTTAAGACTGGAAAGCTGTCATTAGCAGGCGATAAGGCGGGAGAGAGGAACAGGGTTCAGTAGAAGTGGATCTGCATGCTTCAATCCACAGCTATGACAGTTAAGAGCAAGCCAAATAGAAAACAATCGACTAATGTACCTTTCTACAATTACTGGCCAACACGCTAAAACTGTCTCACAAAGTGGTTTTCTTAACACCTTTCAAATTAGGTTTGAGAGGCCTTATCTGAAACTGAGGGAGGATTTTTTTTTTTGTGGTGACGCTGCATTGACCACGCAAGAAAACAAAAAACACATTTCGTACACATATGCTTCAAAAATCCCATAACATCAGGATAAACAATAAATATGTCTTGTGCGTTAGTGCACACAATTACATAAAATATGTTTCTGTACCAGCAGACTCGTGCAGTATTTGGAGGAATAACAAGAAATTAGCTGCAATTTTCTAAAAACCAACAGGAGGATGTTATTTGCTTTCAGACAGATTAAACACTGCATTGCTCAACAGGTTGGCTGGCCTGTGACACACAGTTGATTAACCTTTCTGTTTACTGGCCATAAGTCATATTTGTAAAAAAAAAAAAAAAAAAGAAAAAGAAAATAAACGGGGTCCACAACAAAGGCAAACTGGCTGTCTGACCATGCCTTTGACGTAATTTTCCTCTGAAATATGTTTCATAATGTCCACCTGATCTGCTCAAATTCCCAATATTGTCATAACATTTGTTCATAATTCCACATTCTGCTTTAAAAATGTTGGGCCCATCTAGTTACATGGCTGACAGATGAACAAGAAGCAAACGTGGACATGAAAGTGAAAACAGCAGCAAAGCTAATCATACTATACAGGGTTTGATCACATCAGGCTGTCAAACATCTAGCAGCTACAGCACAGAAGCCGAGAGGTGCTTTAAAAGGCAACAAAGACAGTCAGAAATAATGAGAACTACTGTACTGTTACACGGAATAACATACGATAGAAGATTGTTAATAATATTCTCTGTAAATTATGGACTCAAATGGCAAAACAGCCTAAACCTGATGCTTGCACTAACATTTGGTGTTTCTGAATGAGAAAAAAAAAGGTGAAAGAAGGGAGGCACTATCTGGTGCATGGAAAACACTTCTGTCCACTTAAAGCAACCGCTCTCAACAGGTCCAGGGTCAATTACAATGCTGCTCTTTCTGTTAGGCTACAACAAGTTGATTTATTCATTTAAACAAGTTTGCGGCCTTGAAACTGGCAGAATAAGTGCTTGTTGAAGATAAAAAAAATTGATAACAGCTTGTTATATAAAATCTCCCCGATCAGTTTAGATGCACTTGATTGGTTTAGTATTGAATTTGTGTCTTTTAACCTCTTAAGACCCAAGCTAATATTTGAGAAAATACCTCTGCTCATGTTGTTCCAAGGCCCAAGTTGAGCAGAATTAACTTCTGTGGTAATTTAACCCAAAATCGGATGCCCATCCTTGTAGATGTCAGGGTTTAAGAGGTTAAACGGGGTTTGCCTTTAGGCCAGTGTTTACTGAGAAAATTGATGCAAAAACGGATTGATTTTTGAAAGGTTTCTCTCTCATGTCTATTGTTAAAAATAAGGATGCAAGAATAGTTTTGTAGATTAGTTCAACTCATAATGCATCATATGATAGCAAAAGAACTTAGGAAAAGGTAGGAAAAGGTTGAAGAGATGACTTCAAAAACCACAAAGCTATTCCTCCAAAAATCGATAAAAATGTCACTTTTTACAAGACACATTGAATCCAGCTTTGAATCCATCTCAGAATTTTACAAGTGAATTTGCTCAGTTTTGCAAAAGTCAGGCTTTAGGTATGCTATTGTTTCCTGAATGCAAATAATCCCCTTATCATGATGCATCCTCCAACATCAAAACAGCTGACTTTGTCATGTAGCAGTAATGAGTTACCCAAACTGCCATAAAACTTGAATCTAAATAAACATAATCGAAATATGATTTAAAAGACTACATTGATTATAAATCTGTGCTTTGGTTAAAAAAAGAAAAAAAACATCACAAGTATTCAATCAAAAAGTGCAATACAACACAACTCTCGACTACAGTGCAAATAATCTGCAAAAGATCTTTTTTAATCATAACAATGAATGAGAAAAGAAAAAAAAAAGCGACGCAAAACATTCCAACTCTCTCCTTAAAGTGAATTACTTTTCCTTTTCTGAGCCAAAAGACTTTCTTTTTTTTTAGGAAACAAGAGTTTAAAAAAATGACAAAAGAACAACAGCTTATTCTTCAGTCCAAACAAACCTCTTCTCATGCTACTATATTTTTCAAATGAAGAGCAACCTTTGCAGTAGAACACTCCATGCTATAGAGCATCGAGCCAATCCAGACTGAGGTAATGTGATATCTAAAGATAGCCGATGTAACTGAAGCTTTCAACCCAGCACTCAACACAGAGAAACATCCTGTTTGCTGTTTTTTTTTCTTCTCCAGCTGCATTAATGGTTTGTGTTTAAATATTTTTATTGTGACTTGTTTTTTTTCAATTTGAAATAAAATAATTACCTACAGGCAACTTGAAGCCTTAAAGATAACATATTCCTTCAAGTTCTTAAAAATGAACCTGAAATAGTTGCAAATGCACTGCACAACTAAGGTAATTACCAGGTCTGGATAGTTAGTTTTCTTATGAACTAATCTAAAGACAGAGGAGGGGGACACCATGCAAGGCTGAAGTAGGAGACTGCAAAAATGAGACAAGAGACTGATTTGATCAAGTGATTTTTGGGACAGGGGCAGTCACTACAGAGAAGGATAAGTCTGTTATATTGTTTTTGTTCATCAAAGCAAGATGCTGAGCCAAGCTTTTAGATTGTAGGGGTGTTTTTTTTTTACTTTTTCTCCAACCAGGCTGGTTCACCTCTCACATCCTCTGAGCGGCTGGGACCGACTGGACTGACTTTCTCCTGGAGAGCTTTGACCTGAAAAGACATCACACATTTGTCAAACGGAGAGCTGCCTTAAAAAAACTGTAATTTTCAGGAGATTTACTATCTAATTGTGTTTATATCTGATTATTTTAATTAAGAGGCAAATTATTAAATACTTCTTTTTGGAAAAATGAAGCCCATCACTTTACAACTTTTTGTTATGCATGTTAGAACATGACATTTTGTTATAATTGTTAATACAATCTATTTAGAGTACAAAAAACGAACAATTTCGGATCAGGTAAATATAATTCTTCTTCAGGTAATTATAATTCCCTCGTTACTTTGTAGATGTTTTTCACTGCAGTTTTTAATGTTCTTTTATTATATACAACGCACTGTGCTCTGCATCCTGATTGGCTGTGGACCTTTTCAATCAATCTTCAGGAATCTACAGCATGCGTTCAGCCTGAATGAGGTACATACATTTTCTATCACAAGCAGATCTTTGTTTTGACTCTATAATATTGGACTTTTCTATGAACTTTAAAAGTTTAAACAAGAGGGAAAAGTGTGAAAATGTTCATGTCTGTCTTAGAAGTGTCTGAAGCCTGCAGTACTTGGCAGATTTCACCTATTGCAGGTTTATTTTAGACACAATCCCTGCAATAAACAAGTAAGCACTTTAAAACAATATTTTTTTATATATATATATAAATGAGGAGGTTGTGGTGCAGTGGTAGGGCAGTCGACCCCCTGATCGGAAGGTTGCAGGCTCGATTTCGGCCTTGCCCGCCCATGTGTCGAAGTGTCCTTGGGCAAGACACTGAACCTCAAACTGCCTCTGAGGCCGAGCCGCCATCAGTGTGTGAATGGATGAATCGGACTGGGACCGTAAAAATGCTTTGGGCCTTCAATGAAGGTATGAAACAAGTTTATGCCATTCATGAAGGAATTGTCCTTTTGTTATTAATTGTAATGCACCATAAAATCCTAAAGAAATAAAGTCAACATTTTCATCCATCCATATTCTATTCCCACTTTGGGATCATGGGGTTTGTTGGAGCTTAACAATGTTAATGTTTATGTTATTATTGACAAAATAGTCTCGGGCTTGACGTGTCTAAACTTCACCTCTACAAAACTGTATCTAAACATTTTGTTTAGAAATAAAGAGAAAAAAGATAAAATAATTGGCATCCATGCTTTAGTTTAGAAAACAAGTGTAACTTTATTTTGAAAGACTTTGGAACCAAAAGCCATTTATGTAATGTTAATTTTTGCTGCTCACTTCAAACTTGAAGGCAGTTTGCTCACCACCCACCTGATGGTGCCCGCTAAGAGAGGGTTGAAAGCATACAGCCAGTCATGCATCTCCTTGTCGTTAGAGGCCTGCAGCAGAATCCCACGATGCTCTGTGCACACAGCGAACGTGTTGGGAGTCTGAGACATGAAACACACAAAGGTTATAAAGACTCAAGCAGGAACAGATGAGTTTTTTTTTGTTTCCCACTAGAACTGATCTTTACCCTCAGAAGTGTCTGTTTGTCTTCACTGTATTCCACCTTAGCAGAAGATAGGTTGATGACGGCTCTCTCAACGCTGTCTCGCTCGCTGCGGTAAAGGTACACATAAGGCCGGCGCACTACGACATAACGCCTCACCCAGCCACTGGTGTGTGGCTCCAGGAAGTGCAGATAGCCTTTCTTTGACACAATGGGACTGCATGTAATTAAAGAAAAAAGATTTTTGCTTATAGTTTTACAATATGGAAAAAATGATTTTAATTACTGATTTAAAAAATAAGTTATTGCTTATTAAATATATTGGAATCTGGGTACGAATCTTACATTTTCTTAGCTTTAATGAAGAAAAAAATTTTATTGTTTTAAAACTGACTCCCAAACATTTAAATGTTGGAGTATTAAGGTGAAAAAAGTTTTGCAGTTTTGCAGACCTAACACGGATCTCTTGGATGTCAGGAACAAAGGTGCATCCTCTCAGAGCTTTCTTCCTGTCCACTGGGCTGAAGGGGTCCAAGTCTGGAGTGGATGCTCCTGAGCTAACTTCAGTCAGTCTGCACAAATATTTCAGCACAATTTAGCAAAAATAGAAAAAAAACTCAATAAGCTCATAATTTCTAAAGAAAATATGTTATTTTGGAATTGACATTATAGTAAAGGTTTTGATTAAAGACCCATTCCAATGAAAACCATATTTTTTGTGATTTTAACAGGTTCTTGTGACATTTTTTCTATGATGAAGGACATATGTTAAAAAAATTAAGATAGAAATTGCATGTCTAAAATTTTCTTTTTTTAATTTGTTGTGTATCAGTAAAAGATGAAAAAAATGCTGTTGGAAAAAGCTTGAAGTTGTTATGCATAAAATACAATCAGCAGGTCACAGGCTCCCTGCTCCACTCCATTCTGATACATTGACTTGTAGACAACTTGAATCATGTACGTCTTCATTTTCCTCGTCTGAGCTGGCACCTGAATAAACACTGTATGGCTGGTTAGTATGGAGGTCCAGAAGTGACAATATTAAATAAAGATGTAGGCCATGAAATCTTTAAATAAAAGTGTCATTATTAATTAAAATTGCCATTAATTATTAGAAATTTGAAATCAATGAATACATGTTTAAATATATGTGACATTAAAATATTAAAATAAGCAATAAAAAGCACTTTTAAATGTTTAATAACATATCTATTTTTTTCATTGTCCAATGTGAACTGAAAGAGACAAATTGCAAAAAATGTTTTTAATATTAAATAAATAAAGGTGTAATTAATTATTTTAAATCGGCACTAAATAAATAAAATTGGAAATCGATAAATACATGTTTAAATATATATATGGAATTAAAATATTAAAATTGCCATTCAAAAGCATATTTAAACATTTAATAACATATTTAAAAATTTAATTGCCAGTGTGGGATGGAAAAGACAATATTAAATAAACAATTTGCCATTAAATTGTTAAATACAAATATAATGAATTATGTCATATTGGCATTAAATTAAAAAAAATCAATTTTAAATGATTTTGGAAAGGTGTATTTATTTAATGATTTAATGCCACATTTCACGATCTGGGTCACACTATTTCATTACGTAATCAACTCAGTGGGCGTGGCTAACTCAGATCAGCTGTGCTCCTTTTCTCTGGCCTGGTCTAAACCTGGCGGCTTCAGTGACGGGAACATTTGTGATCTTTTTTTAGCGGCATAGAGAGAATGTGAAAGCAGGACTCCTCATCTCATAAAACTCAGGACTTTATTAAAATTTGTAAGGTTTTGTCTGGCACCTCACACACATTTCCTTCTCAGTTCACGTCCGCCAGAACTCTGCGGTGCACTCTACTTCCTCATGGAGGATTGGTGCTTTTCTGGCTCTGAAGCAGGACTCGCCAATTAACCCTGGCTTAATTAATTTCCAGTTTTAAATATTTAATGCTAATTTTAAATAATTAATGACATTTTTATTTAATTATTTATTGGCATATGTATGTATTTGATATTGTATCTTCTAAACCTCCATAGAGTAACTCTAATATTGCTCGTTTTTTGCACTGCTAATGTTAGCTTGGGGTTGTGAGGGGCCATAAGCTAGAGGGAGAGCGTGCAAGCAGAAGGATGTCAGGAAGCAGGGGTAGGCTTACTCTAATAGTCCCACCCACAACTCAGAGGTAAATTACTAACGAACTGCTGCCACTGCAGAAACGATATCCTAGAACTTGACTTTTTTTTTCCATTTAATTTAATTTTAGCTAAAATTGACATAATTATAACTAAAAGACCACTGGGGGACCACTGGTAATGCTTTTAAAATAGATCAAAAGATTTTTGGAATGAGACTTTAAAAAATCCTGCAAACAAAACCAAAACAATTTGGGTAAATGTTTTTTTTTACGTTATTCCTCACCTCATGTCATAATGTCCATCAATCAATGAAGGGCAGGTGGAGGAGGGAGTGAGCGTGCTCAGTCCAGATGAGGACGATTCTCTCATGAGCGATGCAGATATCTCAGAAAGCTAAAACATACGCGTAAACACACACGGACACACACGCACAGATAGTGACAAGAACAGGACAAAGACAGAGACAACACATGCCAGCAAACAGTTAAGCACAGACAACACAAACATGCATTCAGAAAACAGCTCAATTAACATTTTATCTGTCAAATATTTATGTAGAACCACCACATAATGACAAAACCTAAATATATCTAAGAGCCCCTCGCCCATTTAAAAGTGTCATTGTGTTAGGGGAGGCCTCACTATTTCTGAACTGCAGGGACTATGAGGGATGAGGGAACAGACAGAGGACGTGATTTTTTTGCTACTCACAAAAGTCAAATTGATATAACAATTAAATATCTTACTATGAAATGCATGTGAAAGTATTTAAGACTACAGTCACATATCCCATAATGCTACAGCGCTGCAACCTAAATGCAAGTTTTTTTTATCAAATCCAGCAGGTGGCCTTATGGCAGCATTTGTAATTGGGAGGGGATAGTCGCATTCGTACACACTGTCTGGCGGCCACAGCGGTGTTTAGAAAAATGTTAAATTTTACGTTTTGTTTTACATCGGTCAGTAGCCACCCAGGTGCAATTGAAGGATCCGCAGTGGCAGGTGGGGGGCAGGAAGGCAGCAGTGCGATAATTAATTTGATGGAAGGGTCTCCAAAGTCCCCAAAATCGTTCGATGATTGGCCGATTTCAGACTGCCACCCTCCAGCCACCCCCGTGCCCCTGTGCTGCCGTCCCACTGCCACCATCCAACTGTTAGAAATCTCATGGTAGCAGCGTAGGCCCTCAACAAGGGCTGTTAACATAGGCCGGGGACCAGACATTAATATGTTGATCTCTGCCACCAAGGGTCCAAACGGGAAAATGCAGAAAGGCCCAATTTTTCAAAAAACCCGTGCTTCTGGGCGACCGGTGGTCTGGGACACTTGAAATAGACGGCAGTCGTCCAGAAACATTTACACATCATCTAATTATAAATGCTGCTGGCCAGTGATTCGACTGCAACTGCCCAGCTTTCAATCAATTTTGTAATGACATCATCCCCGCCTTACTCACTACTGCCTGACTGGCGCCGTCTGTACTCATGACCACGCCAACACTTTAAAAAAAAAACGGCATAAAATCTTGAAGATTCCGCCAATGTCTCCCCATCATGCAGTGACAGTTGTATTTGTGACCATTTAGGTTAGCTGGGTGGTTCTAAAAACATCAAGTTAAGATGTTAATTATTTAAATTAATCAAAGGTTAGAGTCAAATATCTTTGTTACCAACAAAATTTTGAATGGATGTCTGCAAGAATCGGACTGAGTCAGTGTAATCTAGAGTTTTAATATACAGTCATGGTAAAGCTGTAAACATGATGCTTGTTAGGTTTGTTGGACTGGGTTAGAGGGCCTAGGCTGGGGCTCACCTTGCTCTCACTGGCACTGCTGCTCACCTGGCTGTACTCTCTGTTGAAGGTGTGCATCAGCAAACGCAGACACTACAAGGAGGAGAGCGAATAAAATGTTGTTTATTTTCCCAGATAAAAAACAAATCAGAAAGAAACTGAAGACAAGTGTGCGTGGAATCAGTCACCTTAGCAGCCAGCTCTCTCTGCCTCTCGTTGGGGCTTTCACGGACCGGGCTGCTGCTCGGGCTGTGACAGACAGATGGCTCCTTTGCAAAGTCACTGAAATCGTTGCTCCTGTAAAGTGCATCCTGTCCCGCCTGCAGAGTCGCCTCCAGTTTCTCCCTCAGCAGCAGGTAGTGCCTGGTCTTTTCCACCTTCAAACAGGAAAGCAGCTTTCACAGGAGGTGGTGATTTAAATGAGGGATAGCAGCTCATATAGAGCAGAAGTTCCTTTTGCTGTTTGCTTTTTTATCTTTGCTTATTTGTTTTTGATTAGATTGTTGTGGGATAAATATTGATGAACTTAGATTTTTTAAACTTTTAAAATTGGTATATTACGATTTTTTTAACTGGTACTGGTAATTCTGTCAAAATTTGAAATATCTAAATTATGTGAGCTATAATACATGTATGCAGCCCAAATAGAATACTTTTTTAAAAAACTCCTGAAATATATAGTTTTAGTTTAAATAAATCACAATTCCGCTTTTGCACAGCTATCTAAACTAAAATGATTGCCACATTTTTCCAATTTGTTGCTAATTTTTCCTACTACAGCTCTGATTTCTCCTCCTAAGAAGAGTGAGCTGACCTCCTGCAGTAAGCTGAGTTTCTCCAGCTCCCACTGGTGGTCAAGGATGAGGCTGTCACTGCGAGGCCTCCATCCTGCCAGGTTCTCCTCTCCACGCACATAAGCCACCGAGGTGTCCAGCACACGCCTGCGGCGACGCTGCATCCCTAATAAAGATGTGTAAAACACTTCATGTTTTTGTACATTCGCTAATTAAACTTTTGTTTGTTTGTTTTTCTACTTATTCTGAATTACCTGGACTTCCATTGTCGGCTACATAGCAGAGAGTAACTTCATAAACTCCAGTGACACGGTTACTGCCAGGAAGAAGGATAAAGTGTTTCAAGTGCTCGATAATTGAACACTCTCGTGAGCAGAAAACATCTCAGACTGTGCATCAGGTTGATGTGTACCTCTCTGAGGGACGAAGACAGCCAGTGCTAAAAAGATTTCTGATGGAGCGGGAAGCTGGCAGCTTGGCGTCGCGGGAGTAAAATACCACACAGAAATCTTTGGTGATTACTGTCGGCTGGGTGCAGTTCTCCATCTATCAGAAACGCAGACGACATTTAGAAACCAGTTATTGAAGTTAAAGTTGTAACGGGGTGTTTGAAATGTAAATGTCTACCTCCAGATAAGCAGATAGGGTGATGTAGATCTTCTCTCCATATGGAGTGACTCTGTTCAGAAGCAGAGAGTTGTGCATGGAGCTGTCCCATGCGGACTCAAACCGATAAAAGGTTCTACAAAAAATAAAGAAAATAAAAGAAAATATTAAGAAATTGCTTTAAAAAAGACAACAAAGAACATCCAGGCATATGTTATTACAAACAGTAAAAAAATATATACCTATGATCAACTCCCAAGGACACACTGCAGTTAACATATGAAGAAATAAAACACAGATTAGATTTTAGGTGCAGCTGCTTTAAAAAACCCAAAATTGTTAGATGTTAGATAATGGATTACACAAAAAAAATGTAAATCTACTTATCATAAAGCTTTTTTAAGCTAACGGAAAGCACTGAAGCATTACTAGAGAAATGAAATTTTGTACTTGTCATCATGTTTGGGCCAGAAGTATCCAGAAGACAGGATGTTGAGGGAGAGGATGTTGGGATCTATGATGGTCTCGTCAGCCTCCGGAGTGTTTCGAATGCGTCCTGTTGTATTGAATTGTAGTCAAATCAATAAATTTCAACTGAAATGCTTTTAATATTTCACAAACATTTTCTAAGATGTGCAACTCACCGATGACAAGCTCCTTCACCTCCTTCCACTCAATATCATTTCCTGTTTCGTGAGCAATAGTGACTCGGATCCTCCTCTGAATGCCCTGCGGAGGTAGCAATGGAGCATGGTTTAGCATTGCCAATTCTCATATATCTAAATGGTGATTAAACTGTAGAAATATTACAAAACCTGGTGTAGAAGGAAAGTTCCATGGCATGGCATCCCACCCCTGTGATCCACAACTGCTGGGATGTAGCTGGAGAAAAGGAGAGAAAAAATTAGGTTCAATTTACGCTGAGTATTGTCTGCAGTTAGTTTCAGTAAGGAGGTGTTTTAGTTGCTCTGGACAGGACTCACTCTCCATTAGCTTCCAGCTCGCAGATCTCAAAGAAAACCATCAGGTCATATTTGGCATGACAAGGTCCTGCTGTGGAGCGAGTCATCGTGTTTAGTTTGGTGGCTGGCACTGAAAAGAGAACAAAAAAAATCATAAAAGAAGGTAATGAAAGGAAAATCAGAGATGAACTTCACTAAAAAAACTGAAATAAAAAGACTAAGACTGAGAAATTAGACTGTGTTACTTATAAATCCTTTGACAGTTTGTACATAATTCTAGTCATTTTTTAATGTCAAAATGAATTTTGTGTTAAAATAATGGCCGTTAATATTAAAGCCGTTGAGAGGAGGATGGGGTTATCCAGAGCTAAGTTCCTATAACAAAATATATCTTTAAACCAGTTTAAGCCTCATTGCTTCTCACCTGGTTTGGACAAAGGCATCACCCGTGGAAACTGTCTTCTGGATGGTCTCAGGGGGCTGAAACAATTTTACCAAAACATTTTTAGAAGAAACTAAATGCAATATTTTGACATACCATAATAAAAAAAAATCAACGTTGTCCCTAACCTGATCAAATCTTTGCAGAGCGGGGGGAATGGCTGCTTCTGATAGTGTCCAAACACCTCAAAGACGATGGGCTGAGTCTTTATATACTCCGTGAAGGACTTGGTCACCTCCACTGTTATCTAAGAAAGCAAAGGAAATAAAACTAAAATCGCCTTTCAAACTATATTTGCTATGATGATCTGATGTTTAACAGAAAATATTTAGAGCAACAACAGGTTATTACATACATTTTGTACATGATAAAAGCCCAGAGGAGGTCCTCTGCCAGTGTTCTTCAGAGGCTCAGTGGAGAAAGCTTCATCGTGGCGGTGGATGAAGCTAAAAAAAGTGTAAATTCAAGTGTTTAGAAAATTGGCAAATTGGCTTAAGCTATATCAGTTTTGCTGTTAAAATCATGAGAATAATAACAAAAATGCTTTTTAAGTTACTAGAATGAATGAAAATCAGTGCTTGTGTACAAATGAAGCACATTCAAACAAAACTGACAACATAATACAGCTTTGAATCTCACTTGAACTGGCAGAAGATGTCGGCATATTCTGCTGAGATGCTGGAAGCTTGTAAGACGGTGACCCTGAAGGTGAAGGTGCTTCCGATCTTCAGGTGGGACAAGGCTTTCTCGGGAGACAGCTCCACAGGGAGGTCCAGACCTAAGGTCTTCACCGGGCTTTGAGGTGCCTCCTGTGTGGCTGTGCGGCACAGACACACTAATTCAGTTTACTTCTACCTTAAAGATGTTTTCATCACCCAAAGGGGAAGAATAGAGGAACACACACTTTTCTTCGGCCACATCACCACAGACAAGGGTGAAAATGGAGTAAACATTTTTGATTCCAATTTTAAACACAACTTTCCAACAAAAAAAAAAATCACTTACAAAAGTTTTCAGTTCCTCCTTACCTACACAGGTGTTGTTGTTGACTTCATCTGCAGAGATTCCTATCTCGGAATTTTGTCCTTCTCCTTCCACAATCCGCAGCTCCTCTTGGGATGTGTTGGAGTGCGACAAGCCTCCAGGACACGACTCACTCTGGAACTGAAACAGGCTCATTAGTTTTGCCTTGTTTTTGATGGAAAAATATTTCTACTGTCTTTCATCCAGAAGATTCCAGATGCCAACCTTCTCAAACTGTTTGTCCTCAAAGGAGATCTTGGCAGTGCCCGACTGCCTCACTCCGGAGCCGTAATCAGGAGCCTCTTCGTCAGCTAAAGAAAGACAAAAAGACGACTTTAAAGATCCTACTCACAACTTTTATAAATATCAGAACAAGATTGGCTAAATAAATAAAAAGAATTGCTGCTCAAACACAAATATAATCCAGTTCTGTTTGTACCAGAAATAGCCTGAACAGCCACCCTGAGGAATCCTTTCACCTCTCCTTTCTCACTGACAATAGCCACACGGTGCACCAGGGGAACCGGGTACAGCAGGTTACTCAGATACACAAAAGCTCTAAGGAGTGGAATGAGACAAGCTTCAATTTTTCTGTTAAAAAAATAAAAATGAAAGAACTTTCTGCGATAGCTGACCTTCCAACTAGACGGAACCACGGGAAGCGGTCATAGAAGGGATCACCTCCAGTCATGACGTGATCACACTCTTCCACAGCACTGCTGGGCAGCTCTGCAGCGCGGTCATACATCTCTCTCATCAGGTCCAGTCTCTGCCTGCAAGGAGGGCCATTAAAAAGAAACATCAGCTTGTAAAGTCTTCAAGATTAGCAAAAAGCTTTTTTTAAATATATTTTGGTTTTCGATTAGATTGTTGTGTTATATGTTTTTATATATTTTATCTATATCTATATCTATATCTATATCTATCTATATATATCTATCTATATCTATATCTATATCTATATCTATATCTATATCTATATCTATATCTATATCTATATCTATCTATATATATCTATCTATATATATATATATATATATATATATATATATATATATATATATATGTATATATTAGTGCTGTCAATTGATTTAAAAAAAAAAAAGATTAATCACATTGTTGGGTTGTGATTAATCATGATTACGAGTTAAATTTTATACAACAATATGCAGCTTTTAAACCAAAAAAAAGTCCAGAGAGAAAATGTTTCCTTCATTTTTATTGCCTGAAATGTTTCAATAAATAAAGTGTGAACTCAGAAGTATAATCTGTGTGCACAAAGCACATCAATAGTAAGATAAGCAGAACTCTAAAGACTTGAATTTTTGCAGTATTACTCCAAGAAAACAAATATACTGATACACCGTCATAAAAAGAAAGAAATACTCAAAAATCAATTTTTGAGCTTAATTATCTATAAATGTCCTCCATAAATAACATGTTAAAAATACCCAAAACATGATTACCATTAGAGTGGGTCTAAAGATAAATAATGAGAGAATTTAATCAGTGAATTAGTGCATTTAAATGACAAAAACGCTGCAATACCTGAGTTTTTCCAGAGTCCAGTAATGTGTGGCTCCATTCTTCTGGTCCTGTACTTCCACAGCCACGATTGTCCGTGGAAAAGGTCGTCTCTCCCGCTCTTTGGCCACGCTGGGAGGAAGCAGATCCGGTGGCAGCGGAGAGTAGAGAGTGTCTGTCAGCAAGACAAACTGGAACTGCACCTATTGAGATGTGAAACCATTTAAAAACAATGACTTTAATGTGAGAACATGGATTATTTTAAGTCAACGGGCTTTGGAGCGTGCGAAACATTTTATGTTCACTGCGTATCTTAAGTCTGTTTTTTAAACTCTTTGCAAATCAATGCATTCCATCACAAAACAACAAAAACAAACCTTCTTTTTCAACTCCACACTAATAGCATTGGCCTCCTTGAGGAAGATGGCATTGCCCCAGAGCAGATCTCTGAGAGAGGTGAATTGGTAGAAACGCCACTTTCTGAAAGCCCAAAGCGCCAGCTCAGTCTCATGCTTTGTCCACAGCACTGGAGACAAATACAGCCAAGAAGTGAGTGAAATACAGCAAAGAAAAAAAAAAGCGAATGAAAAATGGTTTTAGAGAACAAGTTCACCTTCTTCTTCAGGCTCCTCCTCCTCCTCTGGTGACTCCAGGTAACGAGAGTCCACCTGTTTCTGAAGGGCTTCTAGTTTACTCTCATAGTCCTGAAAGAAAATATGGAGTTGGTGATCAGCAGCAGCTTCAACTGCTTTTAAGTGGAGCCTCCACTCACCAGCCTCTGCTGCTCCAGCAGGTTGCTGGCTTCCTCTCTTTCTTTCCTGTATTGATCTTCAAGCTCCTGAAGTCTGGAACATTCAATTTGGCTCAATTTTAGGAAAATCTGATGAAATGTTAAGGTTTAAAACTGAAATATGTATACAAAAACAGGACTGAAGAGATGTAGTTGCCCACACCAACCTCTGCTCCATCTCCTGCTTCATATCAATGCCTTGTTTCTCCAGTAGCTCCCTCTGAGCAAAAGCCCAGTCAACAGGCTCTGCCGGTGTCTCTGCGCACGGCGTCCTCTCACGTTCCAAACGGGCCTGCTCAGGGTCGTTAAAGCGGAACACGTGGCTCTTCCCCATGATGATACGATTCCCTAAAATACACAAGAAAACCAAACAACTTTGATTTAATTACCGGTAAATCAAAGAAATGGTTTCAAGAGTGAATAATTTTGAATTTAAAGCATGTTTTTACTCTTTGGGTGTTGATATTCCCTTACCGGATCGTAAAACTGTGGTTGATGTGACTCGCTTTCCATTGACGTATGTTTCTGCTCCTTCACACGGCTCAAGAATGATGCATCCTGACCCAGAAAAAGATCAGTAACTTTAGGAGTAAAACTTTTATATCACTTTTTTTTCCCAAGCATTGACGTTTGGTCTTTACCTTCCCCTTGTGGACCGCTGGTGCTACTGAACGTACAGTGTTCATCCCTAATAAAGTGGCCACTAAGAACAATGTCTTGACGTGTTTTTGCATTTTCACGGCCAACTCTGAAAAATATCACCTCAATTATAACAAGTTTGAAAACAGTTATGAATCCTGCAGCAATAGAATTGTTAAGGCTTTACTTAGTGATGCCATCTTTGATGTAATAGAGCAGACACTCAGACATCAGTGGGTCCTCGTTTAGGTTCACCAAATGAGGAGTCTGGAAAAAAAATACAGGTCCAGTTAGTATTAAATTTGTTTTCAGTTTGAAACATCCGTCATTCCATACACGTACAGAGATCTTTTTTTTTTTTTTTCAGGGATGCACAACTGCAAACACATTTTACCTTTTTGGGGGAAAAGACTCCCACAGTGCCTCCATCCTCTCTCATGGCAACACCCATCTCAGCCAGCAGAGCCTCTCTGCAGGAGGAAGTGATCGTTTTACAAACAAGAACGGTCCAAAAAGAAAAAAAAACACTATGTGAATACTGCTGCAAGTTGCACAATTTAACAAAACTAAAATAATGGCTGACGTCCAGATTTGTGCTCTGAGCTTTAATGCTTTTGACTATTTCAAGGACAATTTTGCATCATATCAGCATATTTAGAATTCTTTTGGACAAAAAATCAAAAAGATACATTTTTTTAAAACTTGGATTGTTCCTGGTTTAGCTTATTCATATGTTATATTAGGCTTTTAAGCTAAAATTAAGCTTTTAAGCTAAAATTTTAGTGTAAGTGAAGCTTGTTGGAATATTGTCCCTTTTTCAAATTTTGACTATAAAAAAGCAGAGAAAATACTGATTTGATGGCCATGATTAATATAAAATGCCTTGTTGGAAAAGATAATACCATTAACATTTTAGGGATAAAAAAGATACAAATAAAGCCATTATTGTACATTCTATAGAATCTGCAGAAAATAAAAATAGTTTTTTAAAAGGCACAAAAACCAAAGCTCAAACAAAAAAAAATGTTGATGTCAGTTACTGGTGTATAAAATGTCATACAGTTCTATTGCTCATTTATATTCGCAATGTATTGTTGTTATGCAATGCTGATATATACTTCTAATTCTCATGTATGTTTATGTTGTTTTTTTTTGTTGTAGTTTAACTGTATTTATAGGTAGACAAATGTACCCCCTGATGAAACTGATGAAAATTTGGCTTTTGGTGAAAAGGTGCTTTTTAATGTTCAATATCCTTGTCAACTAACTAATAAATGAATGAAATAAATGACAAAAAGGATAAGTAATAAGAATAATTCAAAGTTGATGGGGCATGAATAAAATCCAAATATTGAAGCGATGCAAAACATGGGTCGACCTTTCCATGCGGATTGCTTCTGTGCGACGCAGTTTCTCCTCCCATGTCTCATTGAGCTCGGCAATAATTTTCTCTGTTTCCTGCAAGCGCAAGGACAAAAAAGGAACACTCACATTCTGAGTTTGTGACTTTCATATCCGTGTCGTGCCTTTGGATCACATCTATTTGATGAAATTCCGTCACTCTTCCTCCATCAATCCTACCTTGAGCCTTTCGATGGCCTCCTCACTGGCTGGGCTGAAGATGCGATCGTGGAGGTTGCTGATGGAGCAAGCACGGCTGGACAAGGCCGAGAGTGAGGGGGAGGGGCTCATGCCTGTCATTGCATTGGTCACTGTGGAGAGATCACCCCTTTGATTGACAGCCTGGCGATTATTCGCAAGGTTCTTGTAATTGCACAGGTCTGCCAGAGAGAGGAGGTGTGGGGGACCAAAGAAAGGACAGAAGGTAGGAGCAGACACCAGGTATTTACAGAGACAGCAAGGATTCAGGAGATTGAAAAAGGAAAAAAAAATGAAACAGGGAACCAACAGGGAGAAGTACAAAAAAAGAAGAAGAGAAGCTGAAACAATGAACCCAAGCAGCTGAGGTGCTCTTATTAAAGCCAATACTGAGAGAAAAGCAACTAAAACAGAACAGCACAAATGTTTAAATGACTAAAGAAAACAGAGAAGAGCTAAAGATGAACACACTCGACAGGCTCGCAAGCATGTTTAGGTTAAAACAAACATGTGGACATGTCAAAAATGCATTTAAAAGCAATGTGGAGTGTGTGAAGCAAAAAGTAAAGCCTAGAAACTGTTTAACACAGCCTCTGCTTCTGGCACCAGCCTGCGAGCGTCCGCCTAATAGTTTCTATTAAAAGAGCTTCACACAAAGAACAAGACTGAAATTGTGTCCTTTAGGTCCTTCTTTTTTGCTATGGTAAATCCATTAACTGTATATGAGAACTGGACTGAGTGAACCCTACTTTCTGGAGTTCCAAACAGGAAGTACCTGCTGGCTTCAAGTAGCCAAAATCAAGACTTCTGTGGAGAAGTTAACAGTTATATTTGTCAGAATAAGTATTGTTGCTCTGCTACCTTTTTTAACATGTTTTTACTAATACTATTTATTTCATGATATTTTTTTCTGTAGTGCAAGTTATTTATAAACAAACCAATCAGATGCCTCAAGAAAAGTATGTGGTCTCACACTGAATATTCAAAATGTTTGACAGTTTTTCCCAAGCCCACTTGGAGTAGTAGGGGTGTGGACTTTTAACAAGCACAGTCCTGATTGGCGAGAGTGGTTGTCATAGAAATGCTGACTCAGACAGACTTTGACCAATCACTGCTTACTGACATCGTCTGGCTCCAACAGGATGGTGTCCCCATCATAAAAAATGGCGACTAATATGATTTCATTTTGTTTGAGCCAGAAGTGAATCATTTTTTATGGGTGACATCACACTCACTGATTCCAGTTCTTATATACAGTCAATGGCTGAAAATGACAGTACATCATCACATAAAGAAAAGTTTCATTCCAAGCCTTTTGACGCTTTTGGTAAAAAAAAAAAAAACATCAAGATAAATGTTTTGCTTGGAGACACAATTTGAAACTGAAAAGTCTTCTAACACAAGATTGGTGGAATAAATGATTAAAAACAAAATATCTTTTGGCAAATGGCTTCCATGTGTCATGTTCTGTATGGATACGCACTAATAGGTGTATTCATGATTTTAAGTAATTATAATTAGATTATTTGCTTGTGTATGTGGATATATAAATATGCATATTTTCCAATAATTTGATGACTAATTATTTTAAGTTTGATTTTTTTGTTGTCTTCTTTTGCTATAGTTTTGTTTTGATTTTCAATTCCAAATCCAAGTAAAACGAAACAAATAAATTAATAGTAATGTTTTGAAATAATATCTTTTTATGATCTTTAAACAGGAGGTCACCGTCTCCTCTCTTTAATGGGACAAACAAAACTAACTACACTTTTGAACGTACCCGTGTGGAGGGCACAGGAGAAGGGTCTACATGACTGAACAATTCAGGTCAAAATGTTTATGATGATGAAGAAAAACCAAACCGGACACTATTTTTGTCATGCTGCAGAGAAGGAGAAAACAAATCGAAGCAAAGAACGTATTTGCAGACTTTATGTTGCCCTGCATAGCCAGTATTTCTGTAAATCGACTTTACAAGAAAGTCTCTTAAAAAGCTAGGTTTGCTCTCTGGTGCAGAGCGGGATTTTTTTTTCTGTGTTTTAGTTGCAAAGCGCAGGCTTGTACAAGTCAAACACACATTTCAAACCAGTGATGGCAGGACCGGTGCAGCGAAACGCTGATAAAACACAGGAAAGAGAGAAAACACACCACTGACTGTCTATTTTCAGAGATTTTCAGAGATTTAGCAGAATGTATCCCATGTGTGAACCCTTTAATAAAAGAAGGAGTATGTTCTGAGGTTCGGTCTTACACTCACTCTCTATGATGTCTCCCAGGCCCTGCGCATACAGCAGATCTTTGAGACGAGCCACTTCCTCTTTCAGCTCACGCACTAAGCGATTGTTGGGGTCCTCGTTGATCACAGCGTTGCAGCGGATCTGTTTAGCACGATCAGCGTACCTGGAGGGACATCAAAGTCTTAAACTCTATCTGAACTGGGTACATTTTTAGGCCACAAGGCTTTTTATCATGAGAGCATGCTAATCCCAAAAGGTAATCCTTTAATCCATGTCTAATTGAACCTTTGGTTTATTTTTTAAACAAATTGCAGGTGAGAAATGTAATGATCGTTTGCTCACCTGAGAGTACTGAGGGTTTCGTCATAGTTAATGTCTGCAGGGCTGAGGGCAGCCACCATGGCTGTGCGGGAGTTTCCCCCTAAAAACACAACATGATGTGTTGTTTAAAAATAGTTCCATCCTAAAAGAATTACCCGTTATATTGTGTTCAGGTCAAAATTGACCCATTTTCACACTTGAAAAACAGGTCAATTTTGACTGAAACACAATTAACGGGTTTAGAACCTTTTTGTGCAAGAACTTACCAAGATTCTCTCGCAGCAGCCAAGTCAGAACCGAATCTCTGTAGGGAATAAAACTCTCCACTTTCTTCTTTTTCTTATTCTGAAGGGTGAAGATTTTTTTTAATTTACTCAGAAAATCTCTCAAAATATTTTGTTTGTTTCTTTGACACTGTCAGCAAAATGACTTACTTTGTTAGGAGCAGAGTCCTGAAGTTGAAACAAAAGCATAATTGTTATATTAGATTATTGCTTACAAAAAGTAAGAATTATTCCCAAAGTTCAACAAATGTGCAGAATTATTAAGAACTTACAATTTCAGCCAGAGCAGAAATGACTTTCCCCAGTGTGGTCAGGGATTTGTTGATGTTTGCTCCCTCCTGTGGAATAAAAAATGAATAAATAATAAATAAATTCTTTGTTTGCTTTAGTTTTAAAATATTGCTTTTAAAACACATTCAATCATTTAACCTTTTGAAACTACACTGGACTACCTCTCACCTTCAGTCTGGTTCCTTTAGCTCCAGTTGAGTCTGCCCTCTCGCTGCCAGCCAAGTCCACCAAACTAATCTTACTGACCTGCAAAAACATAACAAAATACCTTATATACCTTTTACGTCTGAATTTTTTTTCGAATTAAATAAAAAAATCACTACTGTTTTTTCGTCTGGAGAGAAGGCAGTTGAATGCTATTTGCATCAATCAGTATCAAGGGGTTAACATTTATGACAACAAAAGAAATTTTCCAAAACTGCAGAAACTAAGAATGAATACAATTCCTGCCTCAGTGACCTCAATTTGATAGATTGTATGACAAGCATTAGCAAGTTTTCAAACACATTTTGTCAAAAACAGCAGTGAGTTGGGGCTTGTGGCAGAACCTTCTCTGAGGTGTTGTCCGTCTCCATGTCATATTTCTTCTGTGTGAAGATGATGTTAAAGACAGCATGAGAGCGGCTGCTGGTCTCGTTCATGTTTGTGGCAGCCACAGTCCTGGAAAAGCATGCAAACAAGAAGAATATGTTTATGCTTTCCTTCATAAATCCATTTAGATTATTCCTTTATTTTCATCTTTTTTACCTGGCCTTGTTCCCCGAGTCCATCAGGTCCTGGATGTCGTTGTAGGAGGTGACAGCCAGCTTGGACAGATCCTCAACGTAGGGCCCCAGCAGGGGGTGCTCTCTGACTCGCAGGTTGCCTTTGTTTTTGGGGTTGAGAAGGTCACGCACTCGCTCACAGTAGATCTCCATGTAGCTCACCTAGCGACAGAACCAAAAAAAGCTGTTGTAAAGGTGTTTAATTATTACTCAGGCATCTAGGGAACAATAAAAGACTACAATTTAAGTGTGTCAATTTACTTTTGTCAACACAATAAAAGAACACAAATACACAATGTATGCAACTTTTTACCATAAATTCAACTTGTTAAAACTACGTGAAGTGAAAACAGGGTCACTGAAAAGAGATAAAAACTAGAGTTTTGAAAATGACTGAAAAGTTTCACGTATTCTTAGAAATTTTACAAAACGTAAATATTTTTGTCTAAATATTTTTTTTCTGATTTTAGTCAGAATTTTTTTCTTAAACTTCAGAATACTGTTTTTTTTTTTCAATATTTCAATTTAAGTCATAGAATATTTAGAAAAAATATAAATATAAAATATAAATTTAAATAAAGCATACTATTTAAAGAAAAATTTAAATGTCCTTATTCTGGTGGCCCAAACCTTTCAAAAGTCAAGAAAAACAAACAGAAACAAGCATTTCAGGTGTTTCTCACCTCCACAGAGTATGACATGTTGTTGTCATTATTGCTATCATTTATCTTTGTGAAAAGGTCCTCGCACAGCTAGAAGATAAAGATATTACTGTCAAACATTTGAAAAATAGGTTTGAAAAGAATCACACAACGAAAATGCTTCTCCCAATAATGTATTCAATAAGCTATTCTGTATTACCAGGGGTATGATCCCCTGCTGGTCCTGCTCCTGTCGGCCCATCATTGTGTAGCTTTTGCCTGCTCCTGTTTGTCCGTAAGCAAATATGCAAACGTTGTAACCCTCAAAAGCATGGAGCAGCATCTCCTCTCCGATGTCCTTGTACACCTGCATTTGTGAGGCATAGTTGATGTCCTCAGGCTGGAAACACAGGGACGGAGAAGCATAAAATAAGTGAAAAACACACTTTTTTTATTGAATAGACAAGGCAAATAAACTGTAATGAAGCACAAATGAGGGAGTCGATGATTCCCTTACTGCTGTATTTCTTACCGTGGTGTGTGACCAGTAAGAAAAGTCAAAGTTGAAGCTTTTGTTTTCTTTGGGTTGCTTAGGATTCAGGATTGCTAAAAGAACAAAGTGTAAATGTTAGAAGCATTAAAAGCTACTTTACTCAGAAGGTCCACATTATTTAGTCAAAACTTTAACCATACATTAAATTTAAAAAAAATTAGTTTCACAGCAAAATAAATCCAATTTATTGCTTAAAATACAGTTTTTCTTACATGCTTAGTGTTCTTGACTCCATTCTTTAAAGTCTCGCTCTGATCATCCTTTGATTGATTGTAAAAACATTCCCAGTCTATAAATTATGATTATGCCATTCTGTGTTGTTTTTATGACAGTTTCTACAGAGCGGCAGTAGTTTATTCGAATTTTACCTCTGAGATGTGCTTGGGACTGTTGGCGCAGTGTACGCCCGTCCCCTTCCCATAATCCATCTGTTTACATGCTCTCCTGCTTGCTCCCTCACAAGCCCAAGCCTAATAATGGAGCCAGAATCCAGCTTAGACGAGGAAAATAAAGATGTGCATGGATCTAGTCATCTACAAGTGGATGTATCAGAATGGAGCGGAGCACGGAGCTTGTGGATTTCTGTAGTAGCTTCTATGTCACACTTAGAAGCTTTTTCCAATAGCAGTTTTGCATCTACTCCTGAATTAATGATTTGAATAAAGAAATGTTCAGAAATGAATTTTTCAGATTCATTTTCTTTATATTTGTCTTCCATCATGAGATAAAAGCCACATGTTTCAAACTCCAGAAGAACAATTTTCATCAGTGTGGTCTTTAATTTCCTAACACCACACACATTTATGTCATTGTTTTGACTCAACATATCTTGTGTTTGTGCTTCAATGATCCTGAGCGTTTAACTTTATCTAATTTAATGAACCCTTCCTCCACTGCCGAGGCTTCTGATACAGAAAAAGAGATCTCCTCCCCAGCAGCCACACTCCCCACACACAAACATTTATTCCAGGTCAACATTACGCATGAGTGAAGATAATAAATGACAGCAAGGCAGGCAAAACAGAACAGTCCAAAAGTCAAATCCAAAACCGGAAACAAAGGTGAATCGGGCAAAACTGCAAAGTAAAAAGCTGAGCCCCAACAAAACAAAAACCCACATGTAATTATGTTAAAATTTGATACATTCACTGATTTAAAAAGTTTGAAACCTTAGAAATAAAGCTGTTTTTTAATTTATTTAAAGCTGTCCCAAAAGTGCACATTGTTCTGCTACTTGGAATTCATTAAGATATATGCAGACAAAACCAGTGTAAATAGTGCAATTTTTTATCACTTCTTAGTATCTAATATAATAATTGGAAACTTAGTCTGCCATCATACTGCAACATTTTGAGAGCAGCAGTGCAAGTAATTGTAAACACAAATGTTCAAAAACAAATCTACAGAAAAAGAGAAACACCAGATTACATGTTCCCATTATGACAATTGCAATTGTGAAACTCTGTGGTTTAGTGTTCACATGATTCTGAAATGGGCTTGATATTTGGATATTTTTCTAACGCACACAAATATTGTTACTGTCATTAAAAAACACCGTCTGGCAGTCTTATGTAAAGGCCAGTAACCAAAAACAGACCTGAGACAGCAGGTGGCATTTCAGTCTAGGTAAACACCCCAAAAATAATCATCCTTTAGTTTCTAAACTATCTTATTTGATTACAAAATAAACTGAAACGGCTTAATAAACCGACAGCAGAGTTGACTCAATTCATTTGTAAATCTGATCTGAGACAGGACTTCAGCAACATCTTTGGTTGAAAAACATTGTAGAACCTCTAAATTTAAGAAGATTTTTAACAGTAAACAACTATTTCTATTCAAAACCAGTGAGGCAATTTAAGAATAATTGTTAAAAATCAACATGCACAACATACAAATACACAAACACAAATACACTCTAAATACATCAGCTGACCCAAAGCCTGGACTAAAGCAAACAATGAGACCTTTTTTGGATCTGGCAGCTCGTGTGATGAGAAAAGAGAGCTGCGTCTGTAGCTACAGCCTACACAGTGGCCAGCTTCAGGCCTGACTAAAGCTTTTGTTTCATTCTCTGGCTGCTGGGATGATGCAAGCCTACTGGCCCACCATTACAAAGCTGCAGGGCAGAGCTGCCAACAAGACAAATAAGCGAGATACAGTGTTGATTTTTGCTTCATGTGGGTCAGAAGAGTCTGAACAAAAAGCATAGCATTGTTTTCGGAGCTTTTCAGGGTCACAAAAACCATGGGCAAAATGTTTTTTTCAATATACTGGGAGAAAAAGATCAATAAAAACGTAATCAGGAAAAGGCTTTCTTCTACTGCCGTTCATTATAAGCAATCCAAAATGATTCACTCATAACCAGATCCATTCAGCTGACATGAATTTACGACTAAAGGTCATAATTAATGTTAGTGAAAAACATCGTCTGAAGTCATACTCACTTGTTGTGTTTCCTGACATCTGAATGATGCATTTGCTCTCCTTCCCAATTTCCCTCGAGTTAAAGGGACGGACTCTCACCGCCACTTTCACTGAAGCCCCCGCCATGCTAAGGCTGGTTGTGTCAGCAGAAGAGCTTGGGATCCGTGTGGCTGCAGATGCACACCTGAAACCCACGGGAGCAGAAAGGAGCAGCACATAAACACAAACCTGAAGACATATTTGGCAAGTATAAACGATAAACACAAAAAATACCACACTATTGCTAAAATGTTCCGCATGTTGGGAAACGGGTGTCTTGACTTATGGTTTGTTTTTTATTTTTTTGTTACATTGTGCATCTTGATAGATGGTCCACAATATGATAAAGTCCAGTTCTGTTATCTAAACAGATACAATCTAGATATGTCATATTCATTTTGCATTTTAAGAAATAAATGAAAATGCCTTTTTACAGAGAACATATTTTTTTTCTGAGTGTCACTATTTATTGTAAGCAGCAAAAACATGTCTTTGACAAAACAGTTTCAAACATAAAAATGGCCAGTTTATTCTTTTAGACTGTTTTCTTCCTATTGGTTAAAAAAAAGTGTGCCATTGACATGGTGGAAGCAAGCTTGTGATTGGACATCATTGTGCTGGCATCACATGTACGTAAAAGGGGAAAAGACAGCAGAGACACAACAGCAAGAGAAACTGACAAAGTTTAACAAAAAAAGGTATTTATTTCCTAATTGATTGAATGCCTTTTTTAATCTTGTTAGTTTCTGGGGTTTGAACCGATACTCCTGTTACTCACAGTGCTCAATCGATTTCTTGACACCTGTATCTTTTATACACCTAGTTTAACTCTTCAAAGTCCAACTCCAACTATTTTTTTTTCCTTTTGTAAAATCGTTCCATGTGCTGTTTTTTCTGTCAAAATCAAAAAACCTGTGTTGTTTTCTAGAACAACGTTTCTGCAGAGCGGCAGTAGTGCATTATTTCAGATTTGGGCAGGACTGTTGGCATGGAAGTAACTCTATGTTGATATTTTTCTTTTGTTTACTCTCCAGCCAGTCTACAGACCATGACAGCCTCAAACTAACATTACCGATGCAACAAAAGCGGCGAGCAACATTGGAGCTATCCAGCTGTACTGTTTTGAGCCAGATGCAGAGGAAAACGAAGACGTGGATCTATTTGTCTGCAAGTGGATGCATCGGAATGGAGCGGAGCAATGAGACTTTGGCCCACCATTTCAGTTGCTGCGTCACAACTGAGAGCTATTTATCTGCTCCTGATTCATCACGATTTGAAAAGAAATGTTCAAGTTTTAATCGTAAATGTTTTTAAATGTCCTCCATTGTACAAAAGAATGCTACAAGAACATGTTAAAAAAACATTTTAAAAATCCTATTTTTATTGGAATGGGTCTTTAAAAACTAAATAATTATTCATCTTTTCAGCATTTTTAACCATTTTGAGCTTGAAACAAACCCTCTAAGCCTTATGAAGCATGTCGATGTTTATTCCGATGCTTTGTCAGTAACCTTAACTCGGGCTAAGGAATTTATCGTTCAGTTAACGAATTTAACGTTCTATTCTTTTTTTTTTTTTTTTTTTTTTTTTGCACATTATTGTAATACTTTAGCTTCTAAAAGTAGCTTTTGTAAATGTGCCAGACTTTTAACAGGTTTTAAATGTTGAATGTTCAGCTTTCACATGATTTTTTGTCCTCTATAAATACTTTTTATATTTAATTGGCTGTTCTTTGTGTATGCTGCTCAGAGACCACAAATCTATAATGCAAATAAGACATGAGTCAGTCTCCATTTATAGGCTGTCTTTTATCCCCCTCAAGCATAGAAACACATTGCTCCAATAATATTCTGACCAAACGGCTGGGCCATTATTTGGCAAAAAAAGTCACCAGCAGCATCCTCCTTATTCAAAGCAAAATGGCTGCTAATTCACAAGGCTGCATTTAAAAGGCCTTATTATGAAACATTGCAGCTGCACTCAAATGTTTTGACATTTATTATGGACTTTATTATAAAATGCCATTTCTCTGTGTTCCAACAAATGATGCATGAAGATGTTTTTCTATTGCTTCAAGCAGATGCGCCCATCCTCCAGTCAAAAGCGCAAAAATATACATGTAAAAATAAGTATTAACTGTATTTATACATGTAAAGAACAACAGTTCATGAAGATTGTGACTGAAATCGTTCATGATGCCAGTATAAATCTACCGTTTCTTCCATCTTGCGTCGCTTGCCGCACCTCAAACCAGGCCGCGTAAACACAGGCGCAGACGCCTCATCCACAATGCGTCAGAAAGCAGGTCAGCACGCGCTTACAGTCAGGCTGTCCATCAAATATTCTATTTACTGCATCGAATCAACCCGCTGCTGTGGTGATAGATCTCCAAAGACATTTTTTGTTTGTTTGTTTGTTTGTTTTATCAGACAAGCAGAGTCAAACGTCCTGCATCCGTCTTGTCTCTGCCATACAGAAAGGCCTTGAACTCATCAAAGCGTAAAAACACCCAGAAGACGACAACAGCAGCAGGGCAGCCGGGTCTTACCTCAGCACCTCAGAAACCGCTGAATTTCCTGTCCATTCAAAACGGTGCCAGGTTCGATTCCTGCTTCAGTCCCGCGGACAGGCAGTGCTTTCTCTGCGTCTTTGGTCGGCCTACAGCATCACTTCCCCGCGCATCCATACATGGAGAAGCTGCCGGGGAGAGAGCCTCATCCTCAGCAGCAGCAGCGCTGGGTGGGCAGAGAGCTGAGCACGGCGGTGCGTCAGCGGGACGAGTGGGAGACGAGAGGAAGAAGAGGAGGAGGAGGGGAACGAGCGGAAAAACAGGATGATGGCAGCGCCGTCTGACTAAAGGGGGGAAAATGGCGGAGTCGGGGATGCTGGGAGAGGCTGGTGACATCAGCAGCATCATCAGAGCATCACCACCGGTCAGCCATAGAAAACACCAGCGTGATGTTGATGGGCAAAGCTGAAAATCTGACTCCAAACATCCGAAAGAACAGGCAAACCACACAGCTTTGAATGGGAGAGTTGTGCTTTATTTCTGCCTCCAGATTTATGTAAATCAAGAAACATATTGTAATATTTGTACTCCTGAGATTTGTTTTATTTATTATTTTTTCCATTTTCTTACTTGGTTGCATTATTTTTTCATTTACTTTTTTGCTTGTAGCTTTTGTACCTTTTATTCTGTAGAAGCATGATGTGGTATAAAAAAGTTGGCTCAGTCTCTATAAAAAAAATCGCACTAATAAATCTCATATTTGTTTTATTAAGAACAGGCCACTGAATATTAACAAACGTCAAAAAACGAATATAAATAGGCTACTTTCCATACAGTCGCCTAACTGGCAGCTCAATGTTATTATTAAAGACATAAAACAGAGGAAGAAACAACACAAAAAAATATAAAAAAGGGGTAAAAGAAAATATACAAAATACAATAAAAACGTAAATCAGCTTTGACTATAAATCCACAGATTTGTGCACACACAAGCTAAAATCTCAGAAGAATCTATATACTCACCATTTCCATTGTTTGTCTAAATAAATTCATATACAGTAAATATTTCATAAAGGAAAACAAAGTTGTAAATAGTGGATATATTGTTAATTGTATCAACCAACGTATCTTTAAACTATTAGATAGCAGCAAAAATCCAAAATTTTGCATCTTCAACTCATCACCAAAACCCTTATTGATGGCAAATCAGCCTGTATAGAATTGAATGTTTTATTATTCAATTGCTTCAGTTTTATTTTAACATGGAAATATTAGAACTCACACAAGAGTCTTGTTTTCTCATTATATTAAAAGATAAATTAGAAATGTTCAAAATGCTACTCAATTTTTTTCCGCAATCCCTGTTTTCCTCTAAAGGAAAGACATATTAGGATGCATATTTTTTATTTCTTGACTAATATCATTTCTAAAAACCTTATTTCAGTCAAATTTTTGGAAACTCGACCACCTCCATCTGTGTTTTGTATTCAAATGATTCATTTCCATACATGCTGTCATACTTTTTTTTAGTACTCCTGAACATTTGTGCTTCTTTTATCACAGAAGAACCATCAACACGTATCGTGGTGTCCTGAGAGTTCAAATGAAAAAGAAGAATACTTGACTGCATTCGGGGTGTAAATCTCACACCATTTGATCCAACAGCTCTTTTCCCAACAAAAAGCTTCTCTAAATAAAAATGCACCAAAGATGACAGCGAAGCCAAGCGTTAAATCAAATTATGAAGCTTTTATGTCAACAGAGTGCTAAAGAACAGTTTCAAAGAACAAAAAAGTTGACATTTTTGGAAAACCTTTCCTTCAAAAAACAGAAACAAGTTTTCTTTAAAATGTTTTATCAGAAAACGAATTTAAAATGAAAAAGGAATTAGCCTAAAACAGCTTAGGTGGTTAAGTTAAGTGTTTTCAAATGCAAAGCATAAAATGCTCGTTACTTCCAAATAGTCTAGAAATTTTTCATGCAAACAAATCTGAAAAACTAAAAAATTACTTTAAAAAACAACATATTTCAGGTAATAATCTGTGTCTATTAAAATAAGCCAAATACAGAGATCGAGATATTAACCTAAATCAGAGAAATCCATAAATAAGATTTTGTATTTAGAGTGAATTTGAACATGTTTAGTCCAATTAAATCAAACATTATGTGGAGGAACATAACACTGAATTAATGGCATTAAATCTCACAGAAGATTTCAGGGTTAGGTTTGCAGCTAATCCAAGAAAGTTTCAGGTGACCTATTTTTGTAAAAAATCTTGCAGTTAAATTATAGTTCTTACATTAATTTGTAAAGATGCATAGTTGATCTATGTCAAGTCTGTGACATATTATGAATGTTTAGTTCAGAACAGCAGTGAAAAAAGGCAAAACTCAAATCTCACTAGCACTGGTGTAATAATTGACTCAGCCATATTCAGAGAGGAACACCTGCTGACCTTGTCCTGACACACATACTTATACTGAGAATAATCCTATTAGGTAAACTTTTATTGTGAGAATGTCTATGAAAGCAGATCACTCTTTGATCCACTTTTATATTTAACTTGAGAGTCAATGTTTCATTTAAGTGCATCACCGGGAAGGTTTAAAGTCTGGAAATGTTGGTTGACTGTTCAATTTTTAACAAGTCTAAAATTGTTTAAAGTCTTTTTTTTTCTAGAATATTGAGAAGTTGATGGGAATATAATCAGTAATAATTTTTTGTGTTGAAATATAATACAAAACTTTTAAAGAGCATACATTGATTTTATATGTTCCTCTGATAACAGCGGCTTTGGTGTGTTTGCATCTTGATATGAGTTGAAGACGGTGTGCCTGTGGTTTTGCCAGCCCCTGTTCTTGCTCTGCAAGTCCAGATTGGCTCAGAAAAAGGAGACTCCTCTTTCCAACCCCCTCTGATTGAAAGGACACGTTAGATCAACAAACCAGCTAAAACAAACCAACGTCAGCCGGTTCTGAGCTGCCAAGAAGAGCAGGTTTTCACTGTTTCACACAGTTCAAGAGTCAAGCGCTGAACCAGAGATGTGTCACCTAAACCAGTCATTCTTGAACCAAATTGAATCAAATACTCTTTTGCCTTAAACGCTGTGTCCCAATCACAGATTATGGCATGGCTGTAAACTAAAATAAATGGGTAAATATTCCAAATAATGAAAACATTTAAACATATGACCATGAGAAATCAAAATTATATTTAGAAATGAATACATTTGCAATTTTTTTTCTTCTAAGTTAATAAATGTAATAAATTGATTCAACTATATAAATTGGGGTAAAAGTCAGTGTCTGAAAGTAACATAGAAATCAGGACACTCTTTTTCTGTTACAACAGTTTGATCTGCTGCACCTTCTTGCGTCAACTGACGCACAACCCTTGCCCACCAGGTCAAAGACCTGCTTCGTTTAAATGCACCCAAACTCACAGTGAGGCTCAGTTTCTCTGAGTGCCAGAGGTGACCCAAGACCTTTGAAGGACCCTCTGGACTTGGACACCATGATGCAACGGGCTTTGTTCAGCAGGAGCGCGCTGCTCGCTCAGCAGGCTGCAGCGGCTCTCGACGGCCCGCTGGTCGGGAGGCGCGCATCTGTGCTGCAGCGCATAGACCGCTCCATGTCCTCGGTCACCATCCCACCGCCAGCGTGCATTCTCCGGCCACTTGAAGTTCCCATGCGTTATCTGTTCGGACCAGGACCTTCAAATGTTCCTCCACGAGTTTTGGCTTCGGGTTCCAGGCCAATCATTGGTCACCTGCATCCAGAAATGTATCAGGTAAAAACCATGAGATCTAGATTTGTTTTGATGGCTTAAAATTAACACGAGGTGATTTTGAAAGGGAAAAAAAGTACTGAAAAGTAATCATCGACCTTAAAAAATAGGGGTCAAGCGTATTCTGTTGTGCGTAATTACGCATCAGTGCCATCCACGGAGACCACAGGATGGCTTCTATATAAAAATTTAACTCGTCACAGATCATGAACGACATCAAAAAGGGGATCCAGTACGCCTTCCAGACAGAGAACAACATGACCATAGCGATGAGCGGCTCCGGCCACGCAGCCATGGAGTGCGCAGTGTTCAACGTGGTGGAGCCTGGAGAGAGCGTCCTGGTGGCGATCAACGGCATCTGGGGAGACCGAGTGGCGGAAATTGCAGAACGGATGGGTGAGTGTTTGCAGAAACACGGCTTTGGCAACACACTGCATGATCTGGTTGATTTTGCTTTCTGTGTCTTGTTTAAACAAATAGAACATGTTGATAAGTTTTTCTTTTGTCTGTAGGTGCTAATGTACACACAATAGTGAAAACGCCTGGAGGATATTATACCAATGAAGAAATTGAACAGGTAATGTCCATTTGGCCCAAACAATGATCTGAACATCTTATTACGTTTAGTTTAGTTTTTAACATTTGTAAAATGTATTTCCTAAATCATGGCATGAAAAGAGTGACTGGTCTCTTTATTTTGTGTTCCTCTTAAGGCCATTGAGAAACACAAACCTGTTTTGTTTTTCCTCACACATGGAGAGTCCTCTGCTGGCCTCTGTCACCCAGTAGATGGCATTGGAGACATCTGTAGAAAGTATGGCTCCTAACATGCATACTTCAAGCTAAAATGCTTATTTTTTCTCACTGCCAACTGTTTGATCCCCGACAGACATAACTGTCTCTTCCTGGTCGACACAGTTGCATCACTTGGAGCAGCACCGATTTTTATGGACAAACAAAGTAAAGAAATAATATATAATTACAATGAAAATTAGAAATTCTACTTCTCTTACATGAAATTTACCATTTTACTTACTGTCTTCCAAGAAATTGACATCCTGTACACTGGTTCTCAGAAGGCATTGAATGCACCTCCTGGCACAGCGCCCATCTCGTTTAATGACAGAGCATGGTTAGAACTGCTGTATTTCTGCATTTTTTCTTTTACAAGTGTTTAAATTTATCTAAACACAGACAAAATTGAATTTCTTTGCAGCCACAAGATGTTCAACAGAAAAACAAAACCAGTATCTTACCTTTTTGATATGACACATCTCTCCAACTACTGGGGTTGTGATGGAAAAGCAGCCAGAGCGTAGGTTTGAAACGAAGCCGTGCAATGTTACTAAACACAAATGCAAGAATCAAAACTAAACAGTTCTGCTCTGGGTTTAAAGATATCATCATACCGGGCCGGTGTCTGGATTTTTCGCCCTGAGGGAAAGCTTAGCGATTCTCGCCGAAAAGGTAAAGCGACATTCCATCACTTTTGCTAAATAGCTGCGAAAAAACAGGTTTTTGTACTTCACTTTGTCTGGTAATGACATATTAATATATCTAGATAAATAATATGACACATTTTTAACTATACCAGTCAGATTTGGAAGAAGTCAGTTTAGCCAAATTAAAATAATGTCTTTTGCATCACAACCATTCACTAAAATGTGTGAACTGTAAATAGTTTATGTATCTCTAAATAATTTGAAAACCGTGTTGATGATGATATATCTTTTAATTTCAGTGTCTGCAATTGTTACAAAAAATTAAAGTATGTTGATTCCTTAAAAAAAAACCGTCTAAAAATGTGAGTATAAATGCCATCATCTTTGTCTTCTTTTAGGGGCTGGAAGAGTCTTGGAGGAAGCACAAAGAGGTGGCAGCCTACCTGTACAAAGGGCTGGAGGATCTTGGGCTCAAGCTCTTCATCCCTGATAGGGTGAGGTAGATATATATTTTTTCAAATTGTAAATGCCTTATACAGCCATAAAATGTAGCGTGATTTTTTTTTTAGTTTAAAAAATAAGATAAATATACAAATAAATGTGTTCAATCAGCTTTTTAAAAAATGTGATAGACAGCTTTTTTTCTTTCATGTGTGCTAAATTTGTCAACTGTTGTCATTTCTGCAGGATTTGAGGCTCCCCTCCGTTACCACAATAGCAATCCCTGAAGGTTACGACTGGAGGGAGATGCTGAGCTACATAATGAAACACCACCAGATGGAAATGACAGGAGGACTGGGGCCTTCTATCGGCATGGTAAGTTAGAGGTGATAAAACATAACACCACAAAAGAGTTTTACTTTAGGTTTTACATTTGACCATTGTTCCCATGATCGATGACTTAAAAATGAGACTTTATGTTTGATTTTATTTCAGTTTTTGTCAATCAAGCTACTTGTTATAGAGTTTTTTCCCTAATTTTGCATTACTAAGCAAATTCAAATATTAATATCAATACAGACTGCGTCATGGTTTCAGAGATTTATGCCAAAGTGAAATTACCATTCTGATCTAAAGACAGTGAAAGCATCATCAACCAGAACAGTTTCCTGAATCATCGTGCTGAATCACTGCAGACATTGTCTTGCCTTTTCCACCTCTCTTTTCATTAGGTGATGAGGATCGGATTAATGGGATACAACTGTGAAAAGACTAATGCTGACAAAGCACTTCATGCCCTGGCAGATGCTCTGAAGAACTGCAAAAAGAGCAAGGCTTAAGAGCTCACATTCCCAGAGTGCTGACTCTCAGTCCATCCATTAAAGAAACAATGAGTGTCTCTTCGTGGAAGGCAGAGGAAATTATGTAAAAATAAAAAAGTAATTATTTTCTGTTTTTCTCCACAAGAATTTTAGAGTAGTCCTATTGTATAAATTGGTTATAAAGTTTAGTTTTGAAAGTAAAAATATTGATATTATCATATGACTCATGCTGAGTGCACTTACAATGTAAATAAAACCATTATTTTATCAAAAAATTGTCTTTCTTTATTGTAAGGAAACAGGAAAAGTTCCATCTGTTTGGTTGCATTTCAGATGCATACACTACATTACCCAGAATGCCTATAGTTCAACGGAAGTCGTTAGTTTTTGCTAGTGTCACATTCGCCTGACTACATTGGTGCAGTGAAGTCTCGTGAAAAAAATTAGGAATGACGTGTCCAGTCACACATAATGGTAGGTTTATTTTTTGTAGTTAATATTTGATAAAATAGCATTGTAATGTTTTGTTTTAAACTGAAATATCATAAGTATAACTTCAAAACAAGTACAGAATATCAACAACCTGCTTCATTTCGTGTTTTATACGACTCTAATTTACCATCTCCTTGGTTAAAGTCCTGTTTTTATCGAATACAAAAGTGGTTTATATCTCCTAAGCATGATACTTTATTAATATGTGAGCTCTGTCGCAGTAGTTTAGATTTTTATCAATGTAAGAAGTCTTTGGTGTTTTCCTGGTTTGTGACCTTGAGTTGCATTAAATGTACCTCGGACACGACAACACCAAATCGTTTTTAAGAATTTTATTTAGTTTATTGTATCTTTGTCGCTTAACAAATACACTATAACTTACTATGTGTCTTTATCTTAAATTGGTTTCATTAGTTTAAAAAAGTAACACATATATATGAAAATATAATCGATCAAAAAACTGCTTTAATTTAGTCCCTTATTACACCAGATTGTCAGAAAGTAGCCTGAATACCTCACGACTGATATTTTTCCTACGGAGTTGTTTGTAATAAGAATGTAAATTTCGGTTAGATGTAAATATAATTGTGGTAACGACCACTAAAAAAGAATCTGCATAATATTCTGTCACGATACTGCCCCCTTGTGGAGTTAAGTATAGATTACAGTTTTCTTAGATTTTTGGATCATGAACTCCTTGATCACTTTTTTTTCTTGTGCTCAAAGTCACATGTTCTAATTTTTTCATCTTTCTTCATTAATTACAATAATCTATTAGGTTTTTCTGGCACCATACTCAAAAGGTTTTTTGTTTTTCTTTTGCTTTATATTATTTTATTTTCAGTTGTTCTTTTCTGCTGCATTTTCTCCCTTTGAAATCTGCACTTCAAGACTTGAAATGAAGCCCAGTTTTTATGACTTTTAGATGGCAATGACAGGGTGTATTTTGATTGTGGTGCATAATGGCCAGAAAAGTTTAAGTATCTTGCTGTGACTTATTGGCAATGGTATTTTTCAGAGTAATAAAGATGTAGGTTTTGGTTGTTAGTTTTTTTGAGGGGACAGGGGGTAGGATTTTGGATTTTATAAGCTAACAAACTTGATCTGTATGTGGCATCTGGCAAATCTGTGTATGCTTTTTAACAATCATGCAGGTCCCTGATTCATATCTTGATTCACTCTGCGATTTTACTGAGACTTGTTGGCACATGGAAGACTCAGACTATGCAAGCATCAGCATAAACCGGTTTGGATTGATGACATAAAGCAGTGGTTGACCTAGATTTTTATTTATTTGAATGAGACAAAAAAAGAGAGCATTATTTTTTGTGACACCGCTGACTCTACTGGGGTTAAAAATCTGGGGGTTCTCCTTGACAGCTGTTTTAAATTTGACAAACAGATTGACATTGACATCACATTGAGCTTTTATTACATGTGTCTTAAACCTTACCCGACATCTCACTGGCTCCCTGTCAATTCTACAATTCCATTTGAACATTTATTGCTTCTTTTTTTTTTTTTTAAAGCGTATTTCGGTCTTTCCACAGTTTACTTAAAATAGGTTTTAACTGTTCACAGCCATTCCAGAGTTTTAAGGTCTGCCAACCAGTGTCTGCTTCGAGTGCTCAGGTCACAATAGAAACACTGAGGTGACTGAGCTTTTTCTGCTGGCAGCTTATTCCTCCAGAACTGTGCATGAGATTTTACCTAAACAGCTTTAAAGTCTCACTCCGATCATTTTATTCTAAAAGCGTTCACAGGGGTCTTTTTATAATAATTGTGCCGTTTCTAGGCAAAATATTTTAAAAACCGTGTCGTTTTCTAGGAAACAGTTTCTGCAGAGCGGCTGTGATTCATTTGAAATTTTCTGTGAGCGGGAACGTTTGCGTGGAGTAAGCCTGCCCCTATTTCCTGACATCCATTTGCTTACACAGTCCCCAACTAACTTACAGCAACCCAGAAATTTTAAGCTTACTGTTCTATATATGGCTCCTCCATTACGAGAAAAATGCTACAATAACATGTTAAAAGCACAAAAAAAACCCTGTGTTTTTTTAAATGTCAACAAAAAACCTCACCTTTTTATAATGGGTTTAATATTCTGTAGTTGGTGACATATTTTTTTGTTTTACTTGTTTTATTGAATTCTAATATTTTATGTATTTTATCGCCTGTTGCGTTTTACGTGTTTGTTCTTAAATTGCTCAATTTTGAAATGTTCTTTCCATCTCTGCTTTTATTCTAAAACACTTTTGGAACTCTGGTGGTGTTGGAAAGTGCTATAGAAATCAAGTTTTGTTCAGTCAAGGATTCTCATTTGGAAACGCTTCTCCAGCTCCTGGTTCTTCCTAATTCAAAAATGCTTTCACATTCATAAAATACTTGTTTGTTTCCAGTATCAGCAGAGCTGAACCCAGCTCTTCTTTCCCTGGAGTGGCTGCTAGGTTCCTGGGAGAGTGATGAGCCCGGTGAAGGCACCTTTCCATCCATTAAACCTTTCCGATACACCGAGAAACTGCACTTCAGCCATGTGGGGCAGCCAGTCATCAACTTCATGTAGGCTACTGAAATTGGACTTAAATTTCAGGCTTCCTACAGCTGATTTCTCTCTGATTCTGTTTTACAGGTTCAATGCCTTCAATGCAGAGTCCAACAAGCCTCTTCACAGAGAATGTGGTTTTATCCGAGTGCAGCCTGGCACCAACAGAGTGGCTTTCATCATTGCACAGAACTCAGGTAGAGCTCTTACTGCTGCATCAGAAGTTTTTCCACTCAGGAACAGTATAATTGCTGATCAGAAATATGTTTTTTGCAATTGTTAATCATTTGCAGTATTTTGTCAGTAGCGTAAAAAATCCCAAAGAAAAGCAGGATGTTCTAAATGTACTGCCTCTGGTTGGTCCAGTTTACTCAAGAGGCCACAGCAAATATTTTTAATCTGTTTTTCCAGAAAAAAGAAACATTTTGAATTGTGTTTTTTTTACCTTGGAAACGTCTGATCACACACCTCTTTGTCATGCTCTGAATAACTTTTCTTGCACAGGTTTAGTGGAGATTGAGGAGGGAGAGCTCACAGGGCAGCAGTTGAACCTCCAGAGCAAGCAGGTTGCCAGAATCTCTTTTGCTAAAGAGCCGCACGTTCAGGAGGTAAATCTGCTCTTCTGCCGTTATTAACAAAATAAATAAATAAACCTAATGGCTGCATCATAAGTATACAATTTGTGCCGTTGTTGTTACTTCAACAACTTCCTCCTTTTAGATTTGTCGTGTGTTCAAGCTGCAATCAGATGGGAAGCTGGAGCAGACGGTTTCCATGGCAACAGACAACCACCCACTGACTCAACACTTGCACATCACCTATCGACGGTCTTCCTGAGTCAACAAACAGATGCACTTAAATGCAACGTTATCCTTAGTCTTGAAAAGATGAGCTTTAGTAAAATAATTCATAAGTAAAGGAGCTGCAACATTAATATGTTAACATTAAATACCTCAAATATACATTGCACTGTTTGTTTTTTTTACGGGGGTAAAACGTTTAAAGTGCAAATGTGCTTTATCACTGCTGTTTTCACTTAAGGTGGTGGTGTATGTTCTAATCCATGGCCTATTCCATAAAAAAGGGATTTTTTTCACATAAAAAACAACAAAATGTTGCTGAACATGTTCATAATTTGTTCATTTGTTCATTTTTTTTGTTCATTTTATAAAAGACTTAATACATTTCTTCAAGTGAATGTATTGGTTGGAAGAAATTACATTAAAATGTTTTTTTTTAATCTAGTAGCATTGTTTTTCTCTGAAAAGGATCTTGACATGAGAACTTGCGTTTTAGTTTTCCTGTATTCTTTTAAACAATGTCAATAAATGAAATGGAAAGTTAATTACAATGTCGTAGAAATGCCTCACAGATTTTCTGTTTTGACTTTTCTTAAACTAAATCTTAAAAATCCTGTTCATAAAGCAGAAGATTGAAGTTATTTTTAGGGAAAAGTTCAGGGGGAAACATCCTTTCCAGTGCTGATCTGATCAATGATAATCTAATTCTTTATGGATGGGAATCAGATTATCTTACAATAAAACCCAATATCTGGATAATAGCACGGATTTTCTTTGCAAGTAAATAGAATTTTTGATACTGTCATGCTGGACAGAACTTATTCCTGGTTTGAAGCTGAAAAAGCTACTTGAAGCATCAGATAATTTTGGAGTGGATATATTTGAACCGTTTTATTGTCTTCCTGAACAATTTACAGACTCTTCTTTGACTTCTTAGGATCTTAAGTTCTCTTCATCTGTGTGTTCAGCTTTGGTGGGAAGAGGTTACCATTCGAATGGGGAGCCGCCCCAGAGTTATGTCTGACAACACATTACAAACCAGTTCCATAAACGCAGGACAAAAAAACGAATGTGCATTTAGAACATTTAGTGAAGCTAAACAATCATGCAGGTTATTTTGAGCAAATATGTAAACATCAGCCGCTCACATCCACGTGGATGGACGCCTACACCGGATCATCATTTGGCTTAAGAATTATAAATAACATAAATTAACATTTTTCAACTAACTACTGACATTTCTCCACTTCATTCATTCTTTTACCAACAGATCAAGTTGTTTTAGAAAGAAAAATGTAAAAGTATTGTGAGTGGGATAAAGAATTGTACATCCACCTGTCAGGATATGCTCAAGTTTAATGAGGATATTAAAAAAATAATAACACAAAATGAATACTTGTAGGCATTCATGATACATAACCATCCTGAATTCTCAGTCAACTTCTTCCAGTTTGCGTTTTATTTGTTTCTCACAAAAATAAAGGAGTTAAAACCATAAATAGACTATGTACAAATTAAAAACAATAATCAGAGTAAAAAAATATATTCACATTCAATGTGTACCATTCAACTCTCCTTGTATTTGGTCCATTACTGGGCACAATGGGAGGCCATTTTGCACTACCTTTAAAGTAGTGGGAAAAAAAAGCATAAAAGAGGTGGAGTGACACAAAAGATAACATATATGCCTGTTAATGTGGGGGTGATTACTCTTTGGTTGAAGGGAAATCACTTTCAGGCTAAAGTGGCACAGAGACAACAAACATGTTGCTCAGGAAATATTTGTCGGTAACCAGGTAGCAACAGACGGAAAGCGGCAGCAGATCAAGCCTCATCCAGCGCGGCGACCATCTGCGCTCCAGCTTTTACTGACAGGTCTAAGGTTTTCGTCTTATCGAATTGGCCAGCTGTTCACGGCTCCTTCATGACGTAAACGTATAACGTGGTGAGAACGTACTTGACAGACTCCATGACAGACGACAACCAGAGTTGTTCTGAGGTGAGCTCCTTCTTCACCACGCACTTAGTGATTTCAGCCTGTCAAACAAGAAGCACAGAAAACGTTTGACCCACTTAGTTCTTACTGTGTGGAAGCTTTCCAGTGGTTTTTGTGTGTGTGTGTTCATTTTGGACACAACAAAAGCTTGTTATTTAGTTTTAGGGTTGTGTTAGTATTAAAAGTGTCTAAAAAACTTTTAAATAGACGTTAAGCAAAAGATTAAGTCAAATTGTTTCTCTTAAAAAAACAATAAAGTCCTCAAATAGCAACTAAAGCAGCTTTTAACTGTATCTCAGAAGTTCTATTCATCAAAGGTTTTCTGAAGCAGAAATTTCATAAATCAATTTCAAAAATCATAACATTTTCGACAAGATCCATCCAGTGAACTGCTTAGAGTGAGACTCAATGTGGAATATGACGATTGTTTTTTTTTGGTGACTCCAAAACTACCAAACATCTTTTCTTTCATTACTCGTACTTCAAGACTTTCTAGGGGTAAAAAAAATGGACCGGCTCTCTCCTAAAATCTAACTACAGATCAATCTTACTTTGGACATCATCATCTTTGGGATCAACCTGAAGGTCTCACACATGGAATATTCATTGAACATTTAATTATTAATTTAAACATTTTTAATCATGTCACAAAATGGAAAAAAGCACCTCGTAACTTCATTAGATTTAAAAAAAAAAACGTCTGCAAGAAAATTGCTTTAGTGCTTATACAAGGGTGCAACGCCACTTTTGGACATATTTGACTAATTAAAATTATTCTAAGATCTCTTCGAATAAGTATGTGTGTGTGAGAATTATTGAATTATTTCGTCTCACAGCTCACTTTTTCTTTTATTTCCTTTTCCTTGGTGATATGTACTTGTCACGGAGACATCGTTGATTGAGACAGCCTGTTTGGTTATTCATTTGCAAATAAAGTTCTCTTAAAAAAAAAAAAAAAAACTAACTATCTCATGAATTTGAACGACACATAAATTTTCTTTTTCCAGGTTGGACATTCCTGAGCTTCCTGGGATCAGCAGTAAACAATACTATATTCTGTCATAATGATGTGAATCAAAAGCTCAGAGTGAATGAACCTTTGAAAGTAAAAATGTTTACAAAAATCAATATGAACTTTTTATTTCATATATATATATTAATGTAAATATATAGAAATAATAGAAATATTAAATAATAGAAATATTAAATCATATTTAATATGTATTCTATATTAAATATTTGAGTTTTATTTTTTTTTATCTAAGTGAACCGCTCACTATGGTCATTATGAGATTTTCAATACAAACCTCTATATTTGCAAATACAGGAGTTTAAAACCTATATGTGAACAGTTGTGGTCACAGTTGGGAAAACAACATTCCATTCTCAGAGAAAATAATTTCTCAAATGAGGAATTCGAGTTTTAAATTGATGTGATAAAATTTTTATCAAAGCATCGTGTTCCCATTTTTTGGTAGGACACATTAAATGAGATTATGAGCTGGTGATTTTCTGATTAAATTACGAATATGATCAAATTCGGACATTCAGTAAAGAAATTACTGCTACTTCAGGAAGAACTCTAAAACAAACAAGCATTTGTGTCCATTACAGAAACAAACTGAAATGTTGAGAAAAACAATGTACATTAGAAATAATAATTGCACATTCAATCAGGTATTACTTATAATCAATAATATTTTATCACTTCATTTAATCAGTCTTTATAAGAAATATGACCAATCTCCAACAATAGACGGTGTTTAGCCATAAAAACACTTTTTTATCAAATCCAAATCCATGAGCACAACTTTATCTTATTGTTTAATAGGTGAGAATACCTTTTTTGCTTATGTTTTACAAAGGTGTTCATGTCAATAATTGTTTTGTAAAACAAAACAAAATGCAGATATTCCTCCTGGGTTATTAAACCTAAAATAAAACAATTTGGAGCTCTTTGTGATCAGCTAAGAGAGCTTTAGCATCCTGCTTCACTTAAAACCTTGCTTTTTATTTTGTATGGGCTCTGATTAGTAACTAGTTAACAAGGATCAATGTAAATAAAAGAACCATTTTTTTAATAAATAGAATGATTTTGTTCTTATTCAAAGTGGTTCAGTGCTTTTTAGTTTATCCACAGCACACAAAAACTAGCTGAGAGTTTGGTGGAGTGTGGTTTTTATCTTTAGAATATATGTAGGTAGAGCTGTTCTCATGTTCTTCTTACATTTGCTTAAAAAATAATCATTCTTTGTTTGACTGCAGTTTATCTGGCAGAAATGACAGAGACCTATATATATTTATTTAAAGACTCACTCCAATGAAGATCATGTTTTTGATATTTTTAACATCTTCTTTAACATGTTCTTTAACATGTTTTTAACATGTTCAGACAGCATATAATTTAGCTCCCTCTTTTTTATGGTTTTTATTCAAATTGTTGTGACATAGATTGAGAATAAACAAAATTTAAAAAGCTAACCGGTGTGTTAAACTGGGGGTTTTGAGGGGCATTAAGCTAGTGGGAGAGCATGTAAACAAAATGATGATGGGAAGTGTGGGTGGGCTTACTCCGCCTCAACAGTTCCATCCACAACTTTCAAATGAAATACTGCCACTCTGCAGAAACTATGTCCTAAACAACTATTGAGGTTTCTAGATTTTGTCTAAATATGGCATTAACAAAGTTAAAGACTGACTGGGAACAATTAGAATTGATCAAAAGAGGATCGGAGTGGGGCATCAACATATTATTATTATAAAGAACATAAAACAAATACCATTTATGTTAAAAACGTGTTACAAAATTAATTTGAGGAGAAATTCTCTTACCCATCCTCCTTTCCTTTTCAACCAAGGAACCAGGAATTTGCGAACAAACTGCCCAAGGCTGTCCACCAAGATGTGCACTGTGGTGACGTAACCTTGTCTGACGCAATCCACAGCCAGGGCTCCAGCTACTGCATACATGGACACCACTTTACCCCATGTTATACCTAAAAAATATTATATATCAATGGGGTTAGGTTTAAGTATATCTGCAGAAACCATGTTGTTCGTTCTCTGCCAAAACTCCGTGTGGTGCTCAGTTTAAAATAAATGTAATCTTCAACAGCTCAAACTGAAATTGATTCCGCCTGTTGGTTTTTTCTGCTAAAAGTCCTGAAAAGTGTTTTGAAAGTAAAAACCACTATTTTTCTGTGAAGTTTCTGTCACATGTTTAACTTCATATGACCCATGAGCGCCTGTGAGTGGACCTTGAACTGAAATAAACGGGACATTGAAGTCAACAAACCACAGCATCTGTGTGAACTTCACTGATAAGGGATTTTTACAGCGACGCTCATGACTGAGGATGAGCTGTAAAGTCCCCAGAGGCACTAAAAGAGGCTGCTTTAAGTTAAAAAGCATGTGGATCAATGTGGTAAAAAAAAGTCTAAACTTTGTCTTTTTACCTACATCTTACTACAAGACAGTGACACAAAAACTTAAGGCATGGGAAGGCCTTCCCAGGGTAATTAGGACAATAATAACAGGTTTAAATGCCATGGTGCAGGGCTGAATGACCTCCCTTAGCCCGGCTTGCTTTGTCATGAATGCCTCTGGAGCTGCGGCTGAGCTTAAACGAGATAACCCATGGAAACTGTCAGAGTACGTCAAGGCTAACTCTACTGAGAAGCAGGCCAAGAATAGAGATGAGATTGCCAGTGATAAAGACGGAGGGAAGGGTGTGGGGGGTGGGGGGTGGAAATAGAATGAACAGGAGTGGGAGGAAGGAGAAAAAACGATGAAGAAACCAGCCACACAGATTTTAATGATGGCTACATTGGAACAGATCTCCATCTCAGCCCTTAAATAGACATTTAAGATGTTATGTCTTTTCACATCGACATTAAATGACTTTAAAGTCCAGACAGATAAAAAGATTTGACTTTTTGTTCTATTTATACTCTGGTTTCCTTCCATCCAGCAAGACTGGAGCAGATCGGGTTCACAAGTTTGTTGTTTTTCAGAAGGAATCCCACGCTATTTCTAAAAATTACAGCCTTGTGATGTCAAATCAGAGGAACATCGGGCCAGAGCACAAGTAAAAAAAAAAAAAAAAGACATTAGGCCAGTCGGTTTTCCAGGCAACAATCCAAATGTTCATCACGCTGTAGCCAGACTCATCTCTCCCTAAAGGCTTCTGCAGTCACTTTATTTGGTTACTTCAAAATGTTACGGCTTTTTATAGTAAGCCGAACACAAATGGCCAGAAAATTATAACTATGAAAACTATAAAAATGGCCTGATGATGGTTCTGAATGAACGCAAATAAAAAGTTGTTCTGACATTTAGGATAAGGGGTACAAAAGTCTTTAATTACTAAAAGAAAATGTATTTTTATTTAAATGAATTCCTGAAAGGTGATTACTAATTTAGAATGAATATGATTGGCCTAAAAGTAAAAAAATAAATAAATAATAAAAATACGGTTAGTTGATAAATCTTTGTTTATTCCTGATTTCTTTGCCTGTACTTCCCCAACTGAAGCAGTCAAAGAGGGAACAAAGCTTAAATGGCTTAAACAGAAGCAGGACATGCCTAATTAGTGTCACCATGTTTGCAATTGATGCTTAGATAACAGCTAATTCACTTACTGCTCTTATGTAAGACTCCCTGAGCAGTTTCTTTTTTAATCAACATATTTTATTGAATCATTACTACACATATGTGGATGCAGATCTTTTCTTGACAAAGTTGCTAGTGAAAGACTCAAAATTAATGTTTAGAAGTTATTTTGGTGCAAGTTTCTCTTCTTTTTAACAGTAAATGTTTTAGACTCAGTTTTAATGGAAGTTTCTTAGAAGAAAAGGTTTGAATTTAGATGAAGATTTCGTCCAACAGCATCTGATTTCCTTTCTGAAAGCGTCAATCTGACCTGACGAAAGCCGAAAAAACCCTCAACTCGCTGATCCGTCTGATCACTTTTGGCTTTTTCTTTAAAAAAATGTAAAAATGTGCATGCTTATGATCACCAACATTTCCAAGGTGACTGCAGCTTCTTTGCTGTACCTGCTGAGAAAATCTCTGTTGCCACACCAAGGAAGGCATCTGAAACCACGTTCTCCATGGCAACAGAAATGTTGAGCTGCCGTGCTACGTTCCTGTACAGACCAGGCTGTATGCACTCCAGCTCGTCTCCTAGGAACAGGAAAGTGGCCGAGACAAAAGATGGGGACAGTGTCTTAGAAGGAGTTGTGTGAAAATGAGACATCAAAAAGATGAAAACATAATAGAACACTCTGATCCAGTTTATTCCTTCAGTAAAAAACGATTTTCAAACTGTTTTTGTATCTAATTCCAAATCAAAAACTTAAACATTTGACATGGTCAATTAAATCTTCCTGCTATAATGTGTGTTTCCCCTAAAATTAAATTAAAATAATGCAACTTTCCTGTTTTCACATGAACAGGACTCTGAACATTCCAGTGAATATTAAACTTAAGGTATTGTTGTGTCTTACCTAGACACAGGAGAACCATAGTCACCTCAGAGAGTGCTGCATTGGAAGGAGAGAAATTGATTTCGGTTTTGGACCATCCAAGTCCATTTTGGTGGAGTTTGGACAGGATGTAGTCTCTGCACAGCGCTTTTGACTGGGACACCAGCTCCTTCTCAGACAGCGATCGCTCAAACACATCCAGGACCTCAGCCGCGAAAACAGAGGAACGCCGCAGAACTTCCATGTCCTCCTGCTGGGGATGTGGGTCAAGGAGTCTGACCTCTGAGGGATCAGCTGTGTAATCAAGAGCGTCCTCTTTTCCTCTCAGAAGTCTAGTGATGAGGGTCAAATGGCACCTGTGGGGGCAACATGACTGGGTAGTTTTCAGCAGATGGATGATAGATCACAAATGTGATCAGATTAGTCATATTTAGCCACAATATTGGTCTGCATTTATAAAAAACGTGGGTGCATCTAAAACTGACCAGAAACTTACATAAGAAAGTGATGGAGGCGTTATTGTTGAGTCATTGATGGTCAAGTTAGAGATTGATTATGCAACAAGCACATGATAACATGGGAAATGCTGATCATGTTGATCTGATATAGTTTTTAAAAAGTGATATAAAAAATAAAAATACATTTCCACTTACCATCTACATTGTTTCTCCTTCCAGATGGCACCAAAAATAAACTTTATCCCGATTGATCCATGAGTGGGAAAAAAAAAAAATCTCAGCAGTTTTTGTCCAAAACAACAACAGATTTTTTAAAAACGTTTGGGAATTCCTATGCCTGGTTTGGGCAAATCGAACGACCTCCAGAAGAAGTTCTGGACCGGACCTAAAAGGTCCAATTACTCCCGGAACAGCAGCGACCGTTTGAGTCCTGCGAGTCAGCAGGAGGACGCCTACCTGTTCCACCTTCCCCAGTTGCACCCACGGGGTATGTTGGTTTTGCTGCCGGCGGGAGCCCGAAAGGGCGGTGCAGGATCCGCCTCTCTTGTTTAGCGAGCTCAAACTGAGTCCCGGGGAAGGAGGCAGATAAATCAACCGAACCTGCTTTTGTCATTCACAAGTAAGCGCGGATTAAGCAGCTACAACGTGCTTGGATCCGATCTGTTGTCACGCTTCCAGATCATTTATGTCACTGATAAGAGGTTTTTAACAGGCTGAAGGAAATCTGCTTCATGAGTGATTGAAATGACGCTGTTGTTATGTTCAACCAACATAGGAATAAGAATGATAAAAAAAAAAAGATCTACTCAATGATTTTGTAATGTTGTTCTTTTTCTTTTGGTATTGCACACATCCCCACATGTTTTTTGCTTAGAATCAGAGATTTATTGGAAACTTGTTTCTTTTTTTAAAAGTAGAAAAATGTCAAACTTTCTAATTTTGGTCGCTAGAGGCCGCTGTTTCTAAGTTTTAGTCCCCAGTTGACCTCAGTTGTCCCTTGTACCTTTACAGTTGATGTAGCAAACTGACTTTTTGTTTTTTGGTTTTTTTTTAGAATATTTGTTCATGTAATTACAAATATTATTACTTTTTTTTCCAAAAGAAAGCATTATTTTGTTTAAATGAGAACCAGAAAAAAAGACTGAATCCAAAAAATGTTTGTAAAGAGAATTCCTGCTTGTGGACCTGCTGTTGTTTTGTTAATCCTAACCTAAAACCAGGCAATTTATGTGCAGGCTTTGCTTTTTGAAATTTACCAATGATGACAAGATTTTATGTTACTGCAGAGTATGTTTATTTCAGAATGAAATAATTAGATTTAATTTCACATGTTGTTTAACAACATTCTCTTGTTTTTTTCCATCTTGGGAGGTTGCTACATAAATGTTTCACATTCCTAAAGCGGAATTCCTAAATTATTTTCTGAGGCACAGCATTGGATGGGAGAAGGCCTTGCCTCCACACATTTGCATGTTTTAATATTTAAATTGTGTGCAAATGAGAAAAACAACTTGTTACTTTTGCTTGTAAGGATAAATTTTCCATAGTGTTTTAACTTTTCCACAACATGAAGTATGTGTAAAATTTTAAACAACTTTTTGAAACAAAAACACATGTGTTTAAAAGTTCTTTTTTTATTTTATCATACATTTGTTACTTGGACCTATAATTCAGTTCAGTGTTTAGATATTCTATGACACCTTTTCCAATAGAAAGATCTTGCAACTTGCCAAACACTCCTTTTTAAACGTATTATTTGGCAGAAATGAACCCCAATGCACGATTAATAATGAGACAGACTTTTCTTGGAGTCATTCTTCTGATCAAATTTTAGATATGACCTGTTTCCTCTTGACTTTCACTGATATTTCTTACCCTGATCTGTATTTGGAAAACTCTATTTTTCACATTCTGAAATTTTACAATAAAAATGAGCTAACATGGTCTAGCAATGTGAAGTAAAAGATTTTGGCTGGGGTGTTCAGTTATGCAACAACTGCGTGTGCAGCGCCTGTGAGGTCAAAAAGGTCTCTTTGACCTGTGGGGCAGGTTTGTTTTTCAAGATATTCAATTCTTGCACCTTAAACAAAGATAAACAAACACAAACACAATTCTGCAAAGAAATTCTATCTTTGTTTGTCTTTTTTTTTGTATACACTTCATTGTGTTTTGTGACTAGACACACTGTCAAGGCGCAAACTATTTAAACACCACTGGTATCAAAATGTATTTGAAATCAGAAAGTCATGCAAGGACAGATGTCTGGAACCTGGTATCTACTCACATTTAATCAACAGGCAAAAGAAACAACAAAATGGGATGGAAAAGCACAAAAAACAGAGAAAAATGTACTAGAAGTTGTAGCCACTATACCAGGAAGCTATAAAGATTTCAAAATTGCAGACTTGAGCCAGAGTGTTGTGAAGTGCAGGGTGTTGAGAGTTCAGAGACGGAAAAAAAAGCTCCTTTAAAGTTGTTACGTGGAAGCTCTTAGACGAGGACAAGTTCTTGCACTGAAAGCCTTCCTCTAAATCAGCTGGCATTTTTCTAGAATATACTTTTATCAATGAGTTTTAACCGCAATCTTCAGTTTATATCCTTGATTTTTATCCCCTCACTTAGATCTTTCAGGGTATTGATATTTAGATGCCAAGTTTACAATAAAAAGCAACAGTTTTCCCTGTTTTTTTTCAGGAAGACACCAGCTTCTATCCAATGAACAGGAATCATTGCTCTGTGGGGACAAGACGGGAGTCATTGAATTAAAACAAAAGAAAAAAAATGAAGGCACAGAGTTATCTTTTATAGGCAGATCATCCAAAGATTTACTCAATCAGAAATGTCATTAAAGTTTTTAACTGACGTCACGTTTACATGTACAGGCAAACCAGACAGCATTTCTTTCTTTTTCTTTTTTACAACATGAATGTTTACCAAAGAATTAACACTTTTTTTATTATTTTTTGTTTTTCTAAAATAAACCATCATAGTTATTGGGAAATCAGAAAGAACTGCTTGTTAAGAAGATTTCCTGAACTTACTATCAGGTTTGTGATATTTTGTTTTTGCTTCCACCCTTGAACTTGCCAGCACAGTTACAGACAGTAAAATTTTCTGTTTTTGAAAAGTCCTAAACTGTTTGGATGGAAAACAATTGAAATGGGAAAATTCCTTTATTTGCTAAATATTTGACATACCCTTTTGTTTCCTTTAGGCTGTGCACACACTTTAAAAAAGTTAACTTGCATTTCCGTTGATAAAATGTATTATTTGGGCTCAATACAATGTAAATATAAATATAAGCAATGACTATAGTCTCTGAAATTAGTAAGTGTGCATGATGTTTAGACAAGTCTACAAAGAACTCAGGAAACATGTTGGCAGTGACATTTAGTCAGCTGCATGATACAGAAGGAAAAACTTTTATCTAAATTTAGTATTCCATTCATAAAAAAAATACTACTTTTGATTTTTGCATTTTTATTTTAAGGAGATCAACAAAGAAAAAGCAACTAAAGCCAATCCTAAATTGAATTTTGTGTTAAAAAGTGAACGTTTTTAGTTTCTGCCAACATTCCTCTTTTTTTTCCAGATTTCACTTGCAGTGTTCCAATGAAACAGAGCTAAAATGCTGCACATTTGCATCAAATCAGCCTTTGAATTTTGCACCGTTTCAAACAACTGCACAACTACGCTGGATTATGCAACAGTGAGCTTTGCAAGGTAACACATTCCACACATTTTGGTGCTTTTGGAAGCCATGTGAGAGTCCTGTGCTGTTAAGTAACAGGTATGTCATTAAAAAAAACACATGTTCTAGATTTATTTGTGCATTGTATTTCCCTTGCTGTTATCAAGCCATCAGTCGTAGGATGTTGTTGCCGTGGATGGAAGATTTTGTGCATTCTCTGCAGACATGAGGGATTAATTTGATGTGGTTTCACAAATTTGAGTGAGCTGGATTCAGCAGATGGACAAAGCCCTGACTCAAGTCAATATTAAATTGTCACAAGAGCACGAAAGACAGTGCGTCTGTTGTGTTGTGAGGAGATTTAAACAAAAACAAAACAGAAAATCATGCGATTAGACATAAAGCTATAACATTCCTACTCAATTTAAATGTTTTACCCTCTCTCAATGGAAATGGCTTTGTCTACATCCTACCGGTTGAAGAACAGCTCATTGTTCCGAAGCTGCTTGTCTGCACATTTTTTTAATAGTACCTCCATTTTGTTTTACTGGTAGCTCAACATGCATGTCAACATTAACTCGCATGGCATTTCTTACAAATGAACAGGTTTGGTGGAAATGTTTGCATAATCTCAGATGTGTGCACTTACAGTTGAATTAGCCATTTGAGAGTGAAACAGCAGACAAAGAAAGTTACCACATTTTATTGTACAATATTTTAAGTCCTTTAAGCTTATGTCCCCACACGTGCAACAATATGTAAACAGTGACCCTGTCCCCTCTTATGTCTCGTGCACAGATGCCATCCATTCCAGGCAATCTTTTTTCCAGCTCTGGAGCTGCACAGGAAAGCTCCATCCAGGTCTCACACCCATCTTGCTTGGGAAACAGGTAAAACCAGAGGCCTGGAGAGCCTGTCAGATAGGAACCAAGCCTTTAAGCTACAGCCCAGGAGAGGTTGAGCAACACCAAATGTCAAGTTGGTTTGAGGAGGCTTCTGATTTCACCTTTAACCCAAATCAAGACCAGTGGAAGCCCCCAGAAAAAGAAAATAACTTTGACCAAATCCAAGCTTTGTCTTTGTTAAAGCAAGTTCAGTTTTTTCTTTTAGAAAAGGGTTTTGTTTTTCTTTAAATTTATATATATTTTTTATGTACTAATCAGATGGTCACTAATCTGTGGAATATTGGTTTTTAACCTGTATCTTTGTGGCCCCATCCCCGTCATAAAACACTGATCCATCTGTCCAATCACAAGCAAGCACAGTGAGCCCAGAAAGGTGGAGCTTGGCACTGAAACAGGGTGTGGTTGTGAAACTTTCATGGGCTGTAGTAGTGCCACTGGGTTTAAATTGAGCTGAATGAGGCCGGTCTCATAGTTACCGCAGCTGATCTGACACTTTCACATGCGTCCTCTCCTGGCTCAGAGCTTCATCTGCTCGTGTTGGCTCTTTCATGAGGAGGCTTCATCTCTGAGGACAAGTGGAGTCGACTGCTCACAGCTCAGTTTCGCCTGCTTACCTGCTGACTCTCACCTCATTCGCTGGATCCACCAAACAGAGAGCTGACTGTTCAGGCTGTGTAGCTGCTTTTCTCCTCAACAGGGGAGCCAAGGACATCCATCCATTCATAGAGTGAGTTACCGTCTCAAGAACTTGTTTGTATTTCCTGTGACAAACGCTTGAAACCATGTATTTTTGAGGAGCTCAGTCTGTATTTTTTGTCATTCTCTCTGTGAACAGTTTAAAATCTAACATCAGCTCACATATTGTGTATCTTTTTAAGTGTATGGCGCAAGTCTTTTGACTCACCTGTTTAACTCGCTATGTTAGTCAGCTTAACTTGAATATCATAGTCGGTTCAGCGTTTTAAGATGACTAGTTACCAAAACATCTTTTAAAAATATTCAAAAGAAACGCCCTGGGCTGGGTGGAAAGCTCTTTTTAAACATTTTACATGTGTAGTTGTTTGTGGCAGCCAGGGTCACTCGGGTACATTTGATTATGTTCTGCAGCTGTCTCCTGTTTGTTCAGTCAATGGGGCAGCAGGTGTACATGTGGCTTATTTGTTGCTGGCCAACCTTACTCTCATCTCTGCGTTAACAAAAACAAAATTCTCCTTTTTTGTGTGTGGGTTTCAGAGGCTGAATAACTAAAAGACGAGCTGCCGCCATGCTGCACAAAGCCGTCTCCAGTATTGTGAAGTTCCATGGATTTCTTCAGTCGAGAATTGGTGTGTGCCTTCAGCAACGGGTTTACCTTTTTGAAGCATCATGTTGCGGCCGTGGCCAGAAAAAAAATGTTTTACTCATCACGTGTTGGAAATTGCTGCTTGGAAAACCCGCCCAGATGTTTGTGATTGTGTCACACATTGAGTCACTAACAAGGGTGTGTGTGTGTGTGTGTGCATTTTCCAGATTCCAGGGTCAGAGACTATCCTCTGATGCAGAGCCCTGTGCAAATGACCACCATCCTGGTGGCCTACGTCGTCTTGGTAGTGTACGTCGGACCCCGCCTGATGGCAAACCGAAAACCTTTCGGTCTCAACAGAGCTATGATCATCTACAACCTCAGCATGGTTTTACTGAATGCCTACATTGTGTATGAGGTATAAAAATGTGCTATTTTCAACTCATTTTTAAGTGTTTGTTTATTTCACGGGAAATAAATTGATTTAAATTTTGGTGAACAGTTTTTGATGTCTGGATGGGCCACCACCTTCACGTGGCGATGCGACCTCATTGATCCCACCAGCAGCCCACAGGCTCTCAGGGTAAGATGAGAAAAGCTTTTGAAATTCTTTGATTATTTAATTCTTGATTTCTATTTTTTTTTCTTTTACATTTTTATTATTCCTGTATTTGACGTGGCACCCATTTACTTTCTCCACAGATGGTTAGAGTGGCTTGGCTGTTCTATTTTTCAAAGTTTGTTGAACTTCTTGACACAGTAAGTGTCTATATTAAACCTTTTATCAACCTACTTCATTCCAAGATTTAATTTTAATAATAACAACACATCATCTTCATTTGTTTTAGGCGTTTTTTGTGCTGAGAAAGAAGCAAAGTCAGATCACATTTCTTCATGTCTTTCATCACTCTTTCATGCCCTGGACATGGTGGTGGGGCATCACCCTGACCCCTGGTGAGCCTTTTCGCTGCCATCAAAGACAACCTTTCAATGCTGACACATATAAATACATATAAACTGTTAAACAATCACATTCAATTTCACCTTTTCACCACTTACCTTTGTCTTTCTTTCAAGCTGGAGGAATGGGATCCTTCCATGCCCTGGTCAACTCGATGGTTCATGTGATCATGTACACCTACTATGGACTCTCTGCTGCAGGGCCTCGCTTTCAGAAGTACCTGTGGTGGAAGAAATACATGACTGCCATCCAACTTGTAAGGCTCATTTATTAATTTGTTCAAATTTTATTTGTTCTGATCATCGACGGATCTCCTAAAAGTTTTTTGTCTCCTCACATTTTTGCAGACGCAGTTCATTTTGGTTTCCATTCATATTAGTCAATACTACTTCATGGAGAAATGTGACTACCAAGTCCCCTTGTGGATCCACCTTATCTGGATTTATGGAGTCCTCTTCTTCTTCCTCTTCGCCAACTTTTGGATGCAGGCCTACATCAAGGGCAACCGACTTCCCATCGTTGAGCACAAGACAAAGCAGAACGGCTCAGTCAGTGACTCCCAGACTGTGGTGGCCAATGGGAAACACTGCCAGAATGGGAACGTTCACCACTACTCCAATGGTAGATGTGTCATTGGAAAAGTGAAAGAAATCTAATCTTAGCATTTTGAACAAAGAAGCAATGAGCTATTTTATTTTTCCACCTTGAATATGCAATTAATCAGTCATAGCTTGTAGCATATTTGAGTGGCAGAAATTACCTCAGATTTTGAATGCAACTCTAGTCTTCTGTGACATATTCACAACAGGGGGATATGATTGGCATACTGTTTGCCACTGATCTCTTCTTGCATCACAATGTAAGAATGCATAACTGTGTAGAACACTGAAAATTGGTGCTCATTTTGTCACTGATAGTATTCTTCAGCTCAGGCTTGTCCTGCAGCGCTGTTTGGTTTGCATGGACCTTGTTGCATGGGAGAATGGCACTGTTTCCACTGAAGGCTAGTACGTGTAAATAATTGCTATTGCGTTCATGCAAAAAATGCATTCAATGTAAATGTCAAATAGTTCTCTATTTATCTTTTGAAATAAAATGTTTTAGGTAAAGGTTTGTCCTTCCGAAAGCAGTTATGGTGTGCACATCCCACCTTGTTTTCTGTAAATGTTCTACTGTATATTACAGTATTAAGGCATTTTTGGCATGTCACACACAATCCTGCACTTAACAATACAAGTCCAGGTTGGTTTGTGATGCTGTTTGTCTGTACTCAATGCAATAGGTTAATAAAATTTGACAAACTCTATGTCCTTCCAATGGAAATTTTCAGTACAGCTTTTTTTAAATCAATCTTTATACGTATAGCACTTTTTATATGCAACATAACACGAATTGCTTTGCACCAGAATAGAACAAATATAAAACAAGCACGACCATGTAAAAATTGCTCCACATGCATACAAGCCTAACAGCCCCTTAAATGATGGAGATAAACATTGGAAAACGTGCTGAGCACAGAGAAAGTTGGTACGGCTAATGGATGGGGCCTCTTCCTCTGTGGACACCCACAAGTGCAGCATCACAGGCGGGGACCCAGCATCACCATAGCAAGTTAATGAGGCAGGTCCCCCATCTAGAGGTGCAGCAGCTGACCCAGCCGAGGAGGCTTTGGCAATATAAATGAAAATAAAAGTTATGAAAAAATTTTGATAAAAGCAATAAACAATTAAAACATGAACATAAAAAATATTCAAATGATCCTGTGAAAAATCATGGAATGTGATCAAATGAATAGATACAAAGTAAATAGGAAAAAATTAGCTAAAAGCCAAGTTAAAAATAAGTCATGAGCCTTTTCTTAAAAGCATCAACTCTCCCTAGCGGCTCTCAGGTCCTCTTGAAGTCTGTTCCATGAACAAGGACAATAATATTGAAAAGATTCCTCGCCGTAGGTTTTGGTTTTCGCAGATGGAATGGTTAGAAGACCAGTGCCAGAGGATCTCAGGGTTTGTGAGGGTTCATATTTGGCTAAAAGACCAGACAAATAAGAAGGGGCAAGACCATTAAGACATTTAAAAACCATTAAAAGTATTTTGAAATCAATCCTGAAGCACACGGGGAGCCAATGCAGGGATTTTAAAATCAGGGTGATGTGAGCCCGCCTCCTGGTCCTAGTGAAAACTCGTGTGTGTTACTGCATTAAAGAAGCTGACTTTCCTTATTATGGAGTCCAGCGGTGCCTCCAGTGGAGACACTAATCGATGTGGGCTGCAATTTTGCATGTTTAAAGGTATTTGATTCATCCAGAAAAAGGCATCCTTACATCAAGTAAAGTGTGTGAAGTGTACCATAAATAACCAGGGCAAAAGTAAAGTTAGGGAACAGGAATATTTTTTAAAAAAGTTGCTTGCCGGTCTGTCGTACACTCCTGAAGATAAACTCCAACCATTGCTGATGAGTAGGCTTCTAATCATCTTCTAGTACTTTGTTGGGAAGGCTGGACAAACACCGAAATCTCTGAGCCTAAAACACATTTTCTTCGCTCATAAATGGAGTGGATTACTCATAAAAGCAAGAATATGTCAAAATACCACTTTGGGGTTCTTTATAGTGAGGAATGAACAGTATAATACACCTAAAAGCTCAAAAAGTTGATTTTTTTTTTTTTTTTTTTTAATAAATGGTACAGGCCCTTTCAATGTTCCACAATAAGTTGTACACATATTGGGTTAAAAAAAATAGTTAAAAGAAAATATATGTATTGAAATCACTTTGATTTACAAAGATCACTCATGCAGAGTCAAAATAAAAATGTATAAATACAAAAAAAAGACCAAAAAAAAAATTAAAACTCTTAAAAAAGGGCTACAACAATAAGCAAAACTTCACTAAACTAAATACATTATTTCAAGTAGTATCACCATTATGTGTCTTAACTGATTTAAACCAAAAGTTTTAGATAACTTTCTGAAACCTAAAATCTGAAAATACACTGTGGGAGAGGTTCCATTCCTTTCAGAGCAGAGTGAGGGTTAATACAAAATACAAGCCAATTCACTAAGTCAAAATAAACTTACAATTAAACCTGAATGTTTAAATCAGTTTATTGAAGTAAAAAAATAATGCAAAATGTTAAGGTTGAACAAATACTTTCAGAAAAAAAAAACTATTTGATGAACTAGGTGTGTAAGTTTATCATCATTTGAACATTACCTCACTCAGAATCAACAACGATTGATTAAAAAAACTAAGCAATTTATCGGATAGATTGATGAATCCCACTGCTAGTTGATTTGGTTACTCTCTCTTTTGCCTTCTTCTTAACAGGATCCAATTCAAAGCTCTTCCACAGACGAATGGTTTCATCTCCAGCAACACTGGCAATGGTGGAGCCGTCAGGGCTCAGAATGACGTTGAGAACTCTATCCTCGTGCCCTAAACCAAGACAATGACCCAACAAATTATAACCACAGGGTTAGAAAATGACCCAAACATTAGGATTCAGCTTAGGCAATATATTTTTTTTTTTTTTACAATATTTGCATGTGAAACGTTTACTCCAAAGCCTACATGTGGTTTAAAAATTACCAAATCTTTTGTTTAAATTTAGGCTCAAGTAGAATTGGAAAGAAAGGCAACTTCGACCTCTATTGCCAGATTAGGATACACTCATTTCCAGTAGTGTATGCAGAAAACTTTTGATCACTTCTGAGCATTATCTGAGCCACTGGGAAAAAGACTTTGAATCATGTGCAACTTTACTTTGAAGTGCTTAAAAGTAGTACTCAGACACATTCAAAACTGTTACTTGCCATTGAGTTCAGCCACTTTAGAAAAAGAGGGATATTTCCAGATGACAACGTTGTTGTGAGCATATCCATGTGCAGAGACCAGCTCCTTGTAGTTGGGTGCAAACACCAATGAGGAGATCTGGGGGGAGAAAAGAAAATCACTTAAAATTATGTTCATTAAATTAAAAAGGCACATGAATAGAGTTTCTGAAGCATGTTGCATACCTGGGACTGTGTGTCAAGTGAGCTGATGCAGGAGCCACTATTGACATTCCAAATGCGGATGTGGCGATCACTGGTGCCCCCTCCTGACGCAAGGATATTTGATTGCCATGGACACCAGGCCAACGCCTATGAAGAACACAGATACAAACTCCAATGAAATGACATCGCACTATCAAGTGCAGTGCAGTTTGTCAAATACAACAAAGAGCAGAAAAGACAACACACACCTAAAATTCCTTAAATATTTCCATTGTTTATCCTGGAATGTCTGCAGAACCGCTCCCCCACTAATTTCCGACCCCTAGACCTCTACCTCACGTGTTTTAGTTGCTTCTGCAATACCTCTGACTCAAGTTTACAATTCTTTAAACAAAAAACAAATGAAGAAAACATGCAGACGTGAAGGCCAGATGAAAAGAATTGGGGAAACATTGCTTTAAGCATTGTTGCAAATGTTTGCAAAAGGATATCTAATTAAATCTTTTGTCAACAACTCTGATCATCTTTTGAACCATTATAAATTTAGATTTTATTCATGATTATCCTGTTTTTAGACAAAATTTAAAAAAAAAATAAGATTGTCCTTTTGAAGAAAATCGTTTCTGCATAGCGGCAATAGTTCATTCGAAATTCACCCCCCTAGTTGTGGCCCCTTGGCATGGAGCAACACTGACCCCTTTCTCCTTGCGGACAGCTCTGTGTAGGCGAGGCAGAAAGCTTGTGGTCCTCCCAGTGTATTTTCTACACCACAACTAAGCTTTTTGTTTTTGTTAAATAGCAATTTTTATCTGCTCCTGATTCACAAGGATTTGAATAAAGAAAAACTCAAATGCAATTTCAAGCTAAATTTTCTTAATATACGTTCTCAAAAAAACACCATCAGAACATTTTAAAAACAAGAATTTCATCAGAGTGGGTTCTTTAATATGGCTTTACAATATTTTTCTTATTGACCAGCATCAGAACACTAAAATGGTCTGAGCACTGGTGAGCGACTCACCTTCACAGCTCCCTGATGTTCACGCCAGCAGTTAACAAACTGGGTGTCATTGCCAGCACCACCCTCATGCACGCGTGGCCACACACACACCAAATTGTCGTTTCCTCCACTGGCCAGGTATCTGCCATCAGGGGACCACTGAAGACCACACACTTCCTGTGTGTGAGCGGTGAGCGTGAAGATGTGATGGTCTGCCACCCTTACGTCATGGTGATGGATATGTCCTGATCTGGAGCCACTGGAGGTTAAATCAGACAGTTTCAATGGCTTGAAAAGTAGAAGCAGGAATGATGAGTTTTTTTAAATGATTTACCTGGAAAGAATATGGTCATTCCAACTGAGACTGCCAACTCTTGCTGTGTGACTAGACATGCTGCGCAAGCGCTTCTGATTTTCAACATCCCATAACTTAAAAAAAAAAAAAAAAAAAAAAAAAAAAGAGTTTGACCAACAGATAATGTGAAAAAAATGCATTTGATGTAAATTTACAACTGAAAAACATACCTGAACTTTGCAGTCACTGGTACCTACAGCCAGGTAACTTCCATCCTTGGTCCAGGACAGTGAACAGATATAATCCTCCTCACGCTCCATCCTCATGAGAAGGATTATATCACCTTTAGAGGCATCCCAAAGGTACACGCTGTTATGAAGAGCCACAGCAATAATGTTGTGACTGCTCCAGTCAATAAGGTTTAAATCTACTCAGGGGAGACAGGAAAAAAGCCATTCATTACAAACAAAACCTAAAATTTTCAGGCTTTAAATCAACAGAAGAGGGATACTCACAGAAGTCATTTCGAAGATCTGGAGCATCTAATATTCTGTCAGGAGTTGAAGATATGTATCTAGTTTTCTTCATTGAGGCAGGTGTTGTTCCTTGGCTGTAGAGGACTTTTAAATTGTTTTGGTAGCCTGAGATGGGAATGAACATTTAGAAATGGGGGATCACAGAAAATAGAGTCAACCTTTGGGGTGACATGCAAGTTACCTTCAGGTGCATTTAGTGGCTTTCCTCCAAAGTGCAGAATCTTTGCATCTTCAATGTTGTATCCATTAAGTGATACAGACCAAGCTTTTTGGCTTTCCTTTAAACACAGAACAACATTTAATACATTTATACTCAGGGATCCATGAGGACACAACGCAAATGACTTACCGATGTGCTTCCTGTTGTGTTGGCATCAAATGCTTCGTTCTCCTTTGTAAGCAGGAAGTTTGCCACATCCATTTGTTTGCTGTTTCTTGTAGGAATAAAGCGATCACCTCCAATCTTTGAGGGAGTTTTCTTACTTTTACCTTCAAAATAAAAGTTATTTGATACACGCTGACTGTTTTTTTTAAAACAAGACACCATGCAGCCAAGTTAATCTAAATGCCCAACCTGGTGTTTTGCTCGGTGTTTTAGAAGAACTCAGGGACACATTGGTGGGTTTCCCAGGCGACAGACCGTTTAGGTTGGATGTGTTGGATGAGCTGGCCTTCCTCTGCCATCTCGCCGTGGGAGCGTTTAAGATGGGCATGTCCAGCTTCAAAATACTGTGGATGTCGTTCTCAAACCCAAACTGCGTCATCTAATCCACAGACGTGAAAAACACCACACTTAATACATGAAAATACTTTGATTTAATTGATTGAATTACTCAAGCATACGCTTTCGTTCCAAGTACGTGCTAATCCAATCACTTCGAGTTTCAATGTTAGCGGAACAGTAAAACTTTTTATGACAACTAGATAAACGTTTTGAATGTAGAAAAGAAAATGTAAGATAGTACGGATATCTTTAAATTAATTTTTCAATATTCTTATGTTTAGCTAACTGACACTCAAGTCCCGTCTCTGTCCAAACAAAGAAACAAAATAAAGATCAAATACTTGGCCGACAAACTTATTTGAGAGTTTCAAAAAGTATAAAACTGCATCTTAACCTTACCTTTGAAAATTCAACTCTCGTCTCCGTCTTACATCTGAGTTCCGCAGGTGTGCCGTGACACAGTTTAAAATCCCCACATCTCTCATATGATTGGTTAACCGAAGGCGCAGCCGTTAGCACCATAGCAACGTCTTCAAATTCATTGGTCAACGTCACTTCCTGTGAGGAACTCCGACGCTCCTTTCTTTTTCTCTGCTGCCACCCTTTGGCCAACAAATAAAGCGTGACTGCGATTTCAGTGAACAAAATGAAATAAAATTTCGATTAAATATTGACGTTTAGGCGTTTTCAAACACCTTAATGACATATTACAATTATTGTCACACATCCCTATACGGAGAATATTAGGTAAAGCTTTCAGGACACATTTTTCACAATATCTTTGGAAGCATCTCACAGTTTTGAATAATTTTCATATTCAGAAATGTGAAAAATGATGTGAAGTGTTGACTTTTAAAGAACATAAAAACAGCATTTTATGTTTGACAAAGTTGTTGTTTTTTACATTTTTGGTGAAATCTGTTTCTTAAAAATTGAATTTTGTGTGTGTTTTTAACATTTTCTAGTGGCATTTTTTTTTATGATGGCATTAATATATTAAGAAAACAAAAATGTACATTTCTGAGGGTTTCTCTATTCAAATCGTTGTGAATCAGGTCCAGACACTAAACTGGCATTGGAAAAAGCTTGTAGTGACGTATCAACCACAAAGGCACATGCTCCCTACTCCACTCCACTCTGATGCATCAGTTTGGCGATGACAAGATTCATGGATGTCTTTGTTTTCTTTGTTTGAGCTGGAATCTAGCTCAAAACTGTGGCCTACAGCCAGAGTTGTACAGTACTTGAGTAAATTGACTTGATAGAAGAAACAGGCAGCAAGCACCAATCCACTAAACGTCGTTGCCTTTTGGTTGCTCCCAATAGGAATCGGAGCAGCTAATATTTTACATTCACTCACATCAAATACCCTCATAGTATTTCACTACATCCATGAACCTTTTCTTTGGTCCTCCTCTTGGCCTCTTTCTTGGTAGCTCCAACCTCAGCATCTTTTTACCAACATAATCATTGTTCCTTTTCTCACTGTGTCTAAACCATCTCAATCTGTTTCCCTGCATTTATCTCCAAATCATCTACCACGAGCTGTTCCTCTGATGTATTATTCCTGATTCCATCCATCCTCAACATTACCAAAGAGAACCAGCTATGCTACCTTTAGCCCTGCCTCATTTCTCTTTCTCAGAATCTCTAAACTAACAACATGGCTGCTATCACCACACCACTATACTCCTTTCCTTTCATTCTTGCAGATACTCTTTAGTCACACATCACACCTGTAACCTTCCTTTACCCATTCCAACCTACTTGCATACGCTTCATCACCACTCCCCCATGCTTTCTGTTGCTCTGGATTATTTTACTTTTAGTAAATAAAGTCTTCTTAGTCCTGTAATCTCCCTGTTTCTTTTGAGTTCCTCTCTTTTAAATCCAAATACTCTGTCGTCCTATGGCTGACCTTCCTCATAGCAAACATCCACCTCTCTAAAGATGTTCCTCTACCTGCTGCCTTTTCTTATTATAAATTACAATGTGATCTGCAAACACCACGATTCACAGTTTCCAGTCTAACCCTCATCTAACCCTTTTTAACCCTTCCTCACCTGTCAGTCTGTCCATCACCACAGCAAAGAAGAAGGGGCTCAAAACTGATCCCTGGTGCAGTCCCACCTCTACCTTGAATTCCTCTGCCACACCTACAGCACATTTCACCACTGGCTTACATGTCCTGAACAACCCTACCAGACTTCCTCACACGGCTCTCCCATCGATATCCTAACATAGACTTTCTCTAGATCTCCAAAAATACAAACAACTCCCTCTGACATACTAAAAAAAATTGTTCTTGTAACTATTCCATTTTCTTTTTGAAGAAAGTGCTGTGGAATAAAGGAAACAAGTTGAAAGTATCCACTATAGGGTTTCTCATTTCAATGAAAACCATGCGTGAGCAACCAGATACATTTTATTAAAGTACAGTTCCTTAAGTGGAACCAGGATGTTTCAATGACAAATAAAAATTGTGGTAAAGAAATGAGCTGGTCGCCCTGCCTTTATGCATATTTAGTCATATTGAACTTTTATTATATTGAGGTTAAAAAGCATCCTTAAAAAGCTGAAAGGTTGGAATGCGCCATCTAGTGGAAATATAGAGAAATTGAACCCTAAACTGTAGCGGAGAAGACATATAAATCAGATAAATATAAGTCAGATAAATCAGACAGAATATTTATGTGGGGAAGTATTTAAATTTAAGCTATAGCCATTTTATAAAGATTGTCCCTCAAAACGCCTAGAAAGTCATGCTTTTTTTTTTCACTTTTCCAGTGCGACCAAGACCATCCAATTGTCCTCTGTGAGATCAACAAAGTTGATTTCAATTCAACAGATGTAAAGATTTTATTTTACCAGAGCTAAACAAGCTGAGCTTGTTTCACAAGCAACACTACGGCTATTGAAAGCACCACAAACAAGTCTATACAGCAAACATTGGCTTGTTTGGTATCTTAGCAGATATTAAGCAGGCTGCTAAGACCCTTCAAAATAAGAGTTCAATGGATACGGGTTAGAGAAATGTTGAAGTAAGTATATGATAAGAGATTGCAGCTAAACTAAAAACTAAATGACTCATCTTGTCAGTGGGGCACTTAACACAATTGGAATAAGGGCATGTTTTTCACAGTTACTAATCACCTGTGAAAAAAAAATCCCTCGTTAATCAACAACTAATTGCTAATCAATATTCCTTTAAAACAAAGGTTGTTTCATCAAACCTTTGTTCTGAAATGAATGTATTCACCTCCCTCAATCAAAATGATATAGTTGACCCAATAAGCGAACTGAAAAACATAACTAAGCCTGATTAGGTACTATTTACTGTAAACGTTTAGGATATAAATGACCTCAAGACAAAATAGAAACAAAGCAAAGAAGATTGACTTTAATATGTGTTACAAGCAAGACATGTCTTACAACAAATACAGTATAGTAAAACAACTTGTTTTGCAGTCACAATAGCTTTACAAATAGCTTACAAATGTGTAAATATTTCAAGTAGGTACTGCGTTAAGACGAAAGCTTTTCCTATAAATGGCTTAAATTTTTCATTTAAACTTTTTATTCGAAAGCATTTCCTTAAAACATGACATTTATAACAAAGACGGTGTATACAGTACATTCATTTAATGTATGTGTGCAAATATTTACTTTTAAATAATATATTTAACAGCTTCAGTGTCAAGTATAATACATGCATATTAAAGTGCTTTGAAAACAGAGTGGAAAACATATAAACTTGAAATATCAGAGGATTTCCTAGTAAATTTAAACTGCAATCACAACAATCAGTAAGTGGGTTTTTACATGTTAAAGCAGTGTATTACCAATAGGTCAGGGGTCGGCATACGTAAAGAGCCTTCTGATCGGATTCCCAACAAAAAAAAAGGAAAACAGGAGAAACCACCAAACCTTTTTTAAAACATAAGAAAAAGCTTTTTGTCTTTGGTCTAAGCATGAACATACTGTAAATGTATAGAATCAGTGAATTCTCAAAAAAATAAAACATACTTTATTTTGCGACAGAAAAATTTTGACTCCAAAAAAGGGCAATGTCAATGTTTCAGATGTATGAAAAAACCCACACAAATGATCCACCAGCAGTAAATTAAAAAATACTGTCATATTCTGCTTTGTTTTTCCTTTACTGGCACTTGCAGCCCAATGTCAACCTGATTACCCCTTTCTGCTTCAGTTCTCTCATCTCTATCCAGACATCTTTAAGCAAAGGCTGTGGGATTATTTTGGAAATGTTTTGCAGCGTTTGAGTTTTTGTTGTTTGCTAGTTTAGCATCACCTATAAAACATAATGGTAAACCAGTCTCACCAGCAGTAAAAGCTAAGGAAACTGCCCACAAAGCATAGAAAATTCTGCTGACTAAAGACCCTTTTCTAAGAATTTTAACTATCCCTGGGTAAAAAAATTATAGAATCTCAGACTCAGCTGTCACTTATTGGCAGTTCTGTTGAATCTAAAAAAGGAAAAACATTTTTTTATATCACGCTTTATTTAGATTTTACAACACCACCATGGTTTTTGAATTTGAAAGAATTAGTAACCAAACTAAAATACATTTGAGCTAAATATTCATAGTTTATTTTGAAAAGTAGCTGGGAGCAGCAGCAGAGAGAATAAAAAGTGTGGCTCCGGAGCGGCAGGTTGCCGACCCCTGACCTATGTGATGTTTAGAAAAAAAAAAAAAAAAAATCACAGAGTTCTGTAACCGCAGTCTTTTGTGTCTGGACCCATGTCACTCAAGTTCTTAGGGTAATGAATAATGGAGGCAATAACACCTGCAAGGAATTCCAATAGCAAATTAGTATTATTGTGCTTAACAAACACAAACAAATGAAGCCATTTAGTTTTTTTGCTGACCTGCCAACTTAAGTAAAATAGTAATATTACAATACTCAAACTGTTACTGGTTGACTTGGATGGCCAAAACACTCATGACTGACCTAAAAATACTTAAAGGGAGGGTATGTGGTTTTTAAATAATGTAATATTTAACTTGTTCTCGATCTTCTTAGAACATCAGCTGAGAAGTGTACAAAAACTGAAATAAAAACAGAAGAGTGGTTGTTTTTCTTACCTCCAGGGTATGTCCAACCTAAACAGAGAGAGGAAAAAAGACAAACACATGATAGTGCTTTACATTTTCCTGTAGTAAAGACCCAGTACAGACAATCATGAGACCAAAAACAAAAAAAAACAAAAAAAATGCTGAATGCTGTAGCTTTTTAAGAGAATAACAAACTTTGAGCAGCTGTCAAACTTAGACTTTCCTGCTTTAAGCTGACAAATTGTAGAGCAAACTTTGAGAGGGACATTTTATAAGCCATAAGTAGATTCACGGGCAATAAAGAAACGTAACTTACCCCGATTTCTAGAGATGAGAATGCTCACTGTAATCAGTCCTGCAAACGCTATTACAGCCAAAACTGGAATAAGAATTTGAGTAGAAAGAATTCCCGCACCTAAAGAAAAAAAATAACAAAATGAAATAGCAAAATCCAAACAAAGAAGGTTCCTTTAATGGAGCGTTTTTTTTTTTTTTATTTTGGAAACCGGAGAGAAGTATGGAACCCCAAACTGTTCGTGATTAGATAAATAAATAGGATCTTGTGCATTCACATAGTCAACCAAAAAATATCTCTTAAATATATATGAAAATTATATAAATGTGTGAAAAACCTGCACACAGATTAAATTAACCATAACATAATAAAATATATTTAATTCAGCTATGAAACCTGCTCATTATTTTATAACATGTTTAATCATGTTGAATATTACTATAATTATGTGTCTTTTTTTAGAAACTCAGATTTCAAAATCAATATTTTTCAAAGTATTTTTTTTATTTCACATTGCTGTTTTTAAGAATGACTTATTCATTTCATAATGAGCTTTTTCAGCAGAATGAGTCTGTCTGTCAATCAGTGAAAGTGGGTGGGATCTAAATGCTTATTGGTTGATCTTTTGTAATCGACTCATATTCCTAGACACCCGCTCTGCTGTGTGCCAGTTAGAAAGATGACATATTTCTGCTGCATCCGTGCAGGTTTGCTGACGGTAGCTGATCAAAGAGACAATCTGTCAGCAGATGTTGTTTTCAGTCGTTTGGATGACATTTTTGAAATGCTCGGCTTGATAATTGCTGCAGAAGATGCTAACATCCATGATTCCATTTGTGAATATCTTTCAAACTTTACCGGGTTTGTGTGGACTGAACCGCACAGGGAACTATAGTTCCGTGAAGTTAGAAAGTAAATTCGGACTTCCTGGCTCAATAACTCTTCTGATAAACGTATAAACGTTTATCAAAGTTCAATAGCTCTGAGGATACAAACTTTATATAAGTCAGTTTTTAAAGTTTCATGACTGTGGATTCAATATCTTCAGAGCTATTAAGCATTTTGACCAAATATGATCCACATTTATAATAAAATATCCTTAAAATTAAAAAAGTCAATTTCTGCTATAATCTTTGTTTTAGTAGGACAAAAAGGTTCTGGTTGTCAAGTATGGAAAATATTTCGCAATTCTATATGTTGAGGTGCATACCCCCACCTAGTGTTGAGGAGTATGCTTTGCGCCGTCACGTTCGATGGAGCAACTTGGATGGATGTAGGTTGGATGATGCTGCTAATGTCTGAGGAAATGAATAGTCAGTCAGAAGTGTCCCCGCCTTGTCTGGTTTGACTGACAGACAGACTCATTCTGCTGAAAAAGCTCATTATAAAATAACTAAGTCATTCTGAAAAACAACAATGTGAAAAAAAAAAAAAGATTATATGAATAATACAGAATTTTATATCAGTTTCTGAAAAAAGCCATATAATTATAGTAATATTCAACATGATTGGAAAAGTATTTTTTTAACTGCTGTTATGAAATAATGAGCAGGTTTTAAAGCTGAATTCAATATATTTAATAATATTATGGCTAATTTTATATTTGTGGGCTGATTTTTCATAATTTAATTATCTTTTAAAATATCTATGAGATATTTTTAGGTTGAGTGTCTGATTGCAAAATAAACTGATTTATTTATTTAATTATGAACAGTTTGGGGATTCAAAGAGAAGAACACACCTGGTGGTTTGTCTGGAAGTCTCAGTTCTTTCATGAGCTGCATGCAACCGTTCTGCAGCCGGGTCCTTTCAAACCCTGTGTGTTGTCCTTTCTGTTCAAAAAGCCCCTTGAGGAGCATTGCTTCTGGTACAAGAGCAGTCCAAGTGCCATTGGACTCCAGACTAAGATAGACTTTGCCATCATAAAACACACGGTCAGTCCATTGGAGCTGATGTCTCACCAGAATGCATTCTTGATAGCGAAGGAGGGTGTGATCCTCTGTAAAGAAAAAAAACATTTACATGATCATAAAATTGAATTACAAATATAAGTGTCGAGTTGATAAAAGACAATCAACTTACTTAAAGCTGGAATCTGACTGATGCTACTATTAAACGGAAAAAGTTCTTTAGTTGATAAACTTTGGAGGATGTCGCTAACCTCCTGACTCGTGCTGCTCAGAGGGACACCATTGAGAAGAACCTGCTCAACAACATAACTCCCACCGACCACTCCCGAGTGCTGGATCTGGACAATGATGGCATCTAAAAACAGACACAAAAATGTTTTCAGTACATACCAGTGTTTTATACAGTATCAGATGATGAATAACTGTTAAGGTGATTGAGGAAGGAGTAACTTAAAAAGACAATTTGAAACAGCAGAAAAAGTGGATATTTTTTTTTTTTTAATATGCAATCCTAGAATATTCCAGTAACATTTTTTTTATAAAATGTTATTTATTTATTGCTTTGTGTGACTTTGTTTATTTTTTTTTGAACACTTTTCTTTCTTCTTCTATTTAGGGAGATAATTCAGAGAATTTTGTCCATATGTCTTTATTTTTGGGGGGGATAGCAGTGCATGGTGGTATCTTCAACCTGCAGGTCACAACTCGCAGATCTTTAAAGGAATGACAGACTACTGCAGCCACCAAAAGACAAACTACTAAAAAAAAATCAAAACCTTATTTTTTACCTTGCTTTTTATATACATAAACACTAGTGTTCTCGTTCTTCTGTTGACTTAATGTTTAACATAAAACGCCTTCTGGGTCATTTTAAAAGAGTTGTGAGATTTCTCATGTAATTTCTGATAAGTTGTGAGTAGAAAACATTTTTATCTTACCAAGAGGTGGAACTGGAACAGCCTGTGATGATTGGCTCAACAAAAAATAAATAAATGAGTAAAAAAGTAGTTCTGGGATCTTCATTTTCTTCAAAATGATGAAAAATATGAGCAAATTCTATGACACGCTACTAAAGCTCTGTGTGCAAACAAAAGACCAGCGCACTCACTTCTAAATATAACAGAGAAAATAATGTTGACAGGCTGGAATAAACAGGAATCGCGGCGCACGCCCCTCTCACGGTCCTCTGTCTGCCGTTCAGCTTCACTTTTTGTTCAAGACTTTTAATGCCCGCTTCTGATTGGCTGTAAGGCTTGCACCTGCGCAGTCATGTCCACTTTCCAAACTCCAACTCTCGCAAGTCTTTCCAGGCTTTATCTCTAAACATAGCATAGAACCATTTATTTCAGTCCATGTTTTTAATGCAAAATAAATAAACAAATATTTAAACAATTATACACAAACTTTGCACACTACACAAAAAACACTTTGATTTTAAATTCATTTAAATTTTTTCTTGTTATCTTTTTGTCACAGATAAAGTTGTTTTGTGTATGTATGACTTGTTTTTTTGAAGTATATCTTCATTAAATGTATGTGAAAAAGAATAGAACTTGATTGATCCCATGATTGATTGATTAATTGATTAGTAGTGACTGTTTATTGTACTTTTGTGTATTATTGTGCAACAGGTTTTTAAATAATCCAAAGAATAAACATGATTTATGGGGGACTTTCTGATTTAAACTATTGAGGACATAATGATAAAAACATAAAGACACATGAAAAATAATATATCTGAAATTCTAATTTTATTTAAATAAACAGTAAAATAGCAGGTATAAATGAGACACACAGAGGCTAAAAAGAAAAAAAAAACGGGAGAAAAATGTAATTTCTAACACAACGGGATTTTTTTTTCTCTGTTTCAATGTGAAGATCATAGTTGCATGCATCTTTAAATGGTTTCCCTTAAAACTAATGATCCTTCTGTATCTACAGATCCCTTTGCTAAACAAAGATTGTGAATTTTAATTATGAAACACTTTTTCCCATGCACATTTGAAGTTATTTTATTTATTTAACCTTTATTTTACCAGGAAATCCCATCACAACTGTGCTAATACTGTCTACTAATTACTGAAGAAAAAACTGTATGTAAGTGTGTGTGTGTTTTTGTTTTTTTTTTACATTTGTGTTATCTTATTTCAGACAAATGTTTGGAATACATTCTGTCATTTAAAAAGTGTGGTTTTTTTTTCTCTCTCAGCAATAAATGATACTGAGGCGAAGCAGATATGTGGATAAGCATGCTGATTGCCTTTTAATCCTTGGCCTCGATCGTAAAATCAGACCAGCAGTTAAAACAATGTGGTTGGCTCGTTCTTGTTAGATATGTTTCTGCCAAAACCTGAAAGCAACAAAAGGTATATATTATCTAATCATACCCTGTGGAACACAGTGCAGAAGCTTGTTATTTAAACTGCATTATAGAAGTTGGGTAACTAGTGAAGGTTTTTTAGTTTTTGTCAGTTTTGTGCTCACAAACATTCAGTAGTGAAATTAACTTCTGATACAAATAAATCATAGAATCTTTAACTTAAGAAAACACAAGTCTTTTCTCTTTAGTTACGTATTCATAAAAACTGCATTTTTATGGTAGTCCATGTCAAGAGTTAATCAGTAAATATGTCTTACTCCTATTTATCTTGTCAATTATTCATTTGTGTTAACTTTTTAACAAAAACTTGGGCAAGATGACCTGTTTAGCTTCTTTCTGCTGGTTCGAAAACACAGCCCCTTGACTTCCTTTTTATGATAACAAGGAACATTTATATCTCTCGCTCTCTGAGACAGGATACTTAACTTTTAAATCTTATCTGATGTTCTTTTTGAGACAATCAACTCGATTGTCTAAGAAACATAGCATTTGGCTTTTTTCTTAGATTGTTTGAAATGTTAAAGCTTCTGTCAGATTCTTTGAGTTGGAAAGTTTTGTTCTTCCTATTGCTGGAGAAACCACATGCGTGAACCTTAATGTGCAAATTCCATCCAGAACATTCATCCTTCTGTCAATGGACAATGTAAACAACTCCTGTGGTTCTGAGACAGGCATGCTTTGTTATAGGACGGAAGGAACATTTATGTAAGTTGCTGTGGTGACCTCCAATTTCAGATGACAGCATAAAAAAAAAATCTAAATTATTAAGTTTTCTGAAAGAAAACAGATATACAAACAAAATTGTAAGATAGGAAATGTTTGAAATCCCACTGGTTTATATGATCCAGAAATGGGTCAGCTTGGATTATGCTCCCATTTTCCTTTTTACATCAGAAAATCACATCACAACATTGTGTCAGTAGTTGATAGTTCTCTTCATTTTCACAGTTGTTACCAAAAGGTGTTTGATTTCTCTTATAATAAATATCTTAAATAAGATACAGCTTTTACATTCAAATAAGTTTATTCCTCACTGTTGCATAAAGAAGTAAGAGACGCTAAAATAATCATTTTTGCCTCTTTTACTTCTTTATGCAACAGTGGGGAATAATCTTATTCTTACGTCCATGAAGTAACACATCTCGTCTGGTAAAACTGTTTGGCTTTATCGCCCTCTAGTGTCTGGCGGAGGTACTGGGCTCTGCTGGATTGGTTGTGCGTTTGTTAGGGAGTGTTTACACTGAACATGGCTTCTCTGTCTGTTGGAGAGCTTCAAGACATGGAAGGTGAGTGCACAATTTTTTAAAGATATTATAATAAACTGATTGTGTGGGCCATGTAAATGAGCATTTATTTAGGAAACTTATTGACAGTGGTGAGGCTACACTCAACAGATCTTTGCTTTCGACCATACCTTCACCCCAGGTTTGTTAGCTAGCTAGCAAGCTACGTGCAAGACGTTTGTTAGCTTTCGTTACCCAATTTCCACGTATCTTATTTATCGACATAGCTTTCTTCAGAGTTTGCAGCTTTTTTCCCCACAAAGATATTTTAAGTTTATTTTTTATATGGACATTAAAATCGCCAGGTTGGACGCGCTGGCCTGATATTTTTTCTTCAATCGGTTTGTTAGCTAACTAGCATGATGAACAGTATTTAAAAGTGAGTCCTCGTAAAGCATAAAAACGAACTAAAATGTTTTTGTTTTGTAGACTGGTAAGCTTTTAAAGGCATTTTGGTGTTCTCTGATGATTGAGAATACATATTTTAACCATTAATGAGGTTTACCATGTGTTGTTTAATCACCCTTTGCCTTTGCAAGGCAGGAAAATTCTTTAACGATCGAATGGCCAGTTTTCGTTGACCAGGCTGACTTTAAACGCTCCTGCAGGCCTTTTGTTACAAAGAAAACGTTATTTTAAAAAAAAATATGAATGTCAGCCCCACATAAACAAATATAAAATTGTGTTTTGGGTAAATAAAGTCTTTATTTTGTCGGTTGCAGTTGACAGAAGGGGTGATTCCGAAGAGTCCGGGGATGATGAAAGCAGGAGGAAGAGTATTAATGGCGATGCGGATCCCAACCAGCCCTCTGCGACAAGTAAGCAGCTGACAGACTTCCTAATTTAGGAATATCAACAGTTTTATAAACACTTCTGTCTTTTAAAATGTATGTTTAGATACCAGTATCTTATTCAGGCAAACTTGATGAGACTTCAGGCTGTGCTTCATATTCAAACAAAAATAATTATAAGGAAAATCAAATAATGAGAATGTAACACACCTTTTCACCTATTGCTGCAGGGATCTCATACTTATTTTGGTTCAGTGGCCACATTCAACCTCTCTGATTTCAAGTGGGCTTGACCAGTAACATAATGGCAAAATAACCAGAGGTCAACTTGTTTCCTGTAGCTTTGTTTTTGTTTTTTCTCAGTTAGAAAAGATGACTGTACCAACATAGTAGCCTTGTCCCTTATTATTACACATTCATTCACAGAGGTCGACAGATTTTAAATCAAATGCATTTTACAAAAAAAGCAACATGGTTTATTCAACTGAATAAACTGAATAATTTACATCTCGCAATTGAAGCAATCGTTACAATAAACTTATCAGGGGGCGATGGAAAAAAAGTAAACGTGTAAATCAATGAAAATTTCAACTAAATTAAACTTGCAAACATTTGTGGACATAAGAATTTAGAGTTAGCAGCTGTTGTGTCCATCATAGGAACCAACTCAAGTTGGTACAATTAGTTCAGTTAGTGTAAAATACAGGGACTTTAAGTGCTCCAGTATTAGATTTTGACATAATTCTTTCACCTGCTGTAATCAACCTTTGGGTTTTGCTTTTCTTTAGATGCCAACAGTTTAAAATATTTTGTATCTAGGCAGTTATAATTTCAAATTCTTTTGTTTATCGTTTTTGTTTATTGTGTATGTGCTTTCTGTAAAGGTAAAGAAGAGTCACCAGTTGACATGGACACCATAACTTTGGACCCAGAGGAAGAGGTAAGGAGCGGCATTCATTGAAAGAATTGATTCTACAAATACTGCTTCTATAATCATTTTATGTGATCATAAATTCAAAACCTTTTTTAACACATTTTCTGTCTTTATACATTGAATAGAAAAAGAGAAGTAGTTTTATTTGTGTTATTGCATAGAAGTCTTAAGACATGGATGACAAAACTTGTAGTCAGTTGTTGTTTTTTTCCTTCAGGACGTTGATCTAGTTCATTGTCGTATCGGAAAGATTGAAGGACTTGAGGTGTTACAGAAAGCTAAAGTAAGTCATTCCAATTCACTTATAATGGCAAGACAAAAGCGTTTTGTTTTATACTATGTATTTGGATTTTTGGTAAAATAAAAAAGGCATTTATAAGTAAGAAAAAATGTTTCAATTTGTCTTGTTTTTTTTTCCAATTTCTCTGATTCCTCAGACACTCTCCCTACGACAGAACTTAATCAAAAAGATAGAAAACCTCGAGAGCTTGAGCTCACTGCGAGAACTAGATCTCTATGACAATCAGATCCGAAAATTAGAGAACCTGGACAACCTTACAGAGTTAGAGTAAGTTATGAGAAAGTCTTATTTCCAGCACACTTATTTTTTTTTATCAATTTAAAACTGAACATATATTTCTGGATTTCTGTATGTTTTGATGAACCCACAGGCAGCTTGATGTGTCATTCAACATTTTGAGGAAGATCGAGAATTTGGAGCGATTGACTCGACTGAAAAAACTGTTTCTGGTTCACAACAAAATCACCAGCATTGCCAACCTGGAGCACTTCAGCTTCCTGGAGATGCTGGAGCTGGGCTCTAATCGCATCCGGGTACGGAGCGATGGATTTTTGCGGCTCTGGGGTTCCTCCTCACACATTCATGCCGTTTTATTTTCTTCACAGGTCATTGAGAACCTTGATGGCCTTACATCTTTGACAAGTTTGTTTCTCGGCACAAATAAAATAAATAAGCTTCAGAACCTGGATGCTTTACACAACCTGTCCATTTTAAGCATTCAGGTACGATACTTACCTTTTTGTGGGAGTTTCAAGACAAGTGTCTGAATCAATTTTGTCTGCATTTGTGTTTTTAGAGTAACCGGATTACTAAAATAGAAGGGCTACAGAACCTTGTCAACCTGAAGGAACTCTATCTGAGTCACAATGGCATTGAGGTCATTGAAGGCCTGGAAAACAATGTGAGTTGTTTCAAACTTTCTCATGGAACTGTAGCAAACAATACAACTGTTTTAAGAATTATTTACGCTGAACAATCAAATGAAAAATTAAATTGAACTTTGTATTTTTTATTTATTTATTTATTTATTTTAGAAAAAGCTTACAACGCTGGACATTGCTGCCAATCGAGTAAAGAAAATTGAAAACATCAGCCATCTGACGGAACTGCAGGAGTTTTGGGTAACCACCATCATTAATCACCAGATTATCTTATAAAGGACATTTCTTTTATGGTGATAAGTTTAAATTCTCAGCAAACTGAGGTAGATGTTACTGTGAGATGGTTATATTAGTACTAAGAGAGAAAACACCTAAACGTATGCTGTTCTTCAGGTAGCTTCCAGTTCCTGCTTACTTCAGAAACCTACAAAAAATTTTTGTGTTTTAAAAAGATCAGCTATATCGGTTTTCTTTTTAAAAAATATTAGCTTCTGAGTCAATTCGCTGCGGAGTATTAACTCTTTGTTGTGATAGATTTTTGTTCCCACTGGTTGAAAAATTGCTCTTAAAACAATGTTAGCCTAAATAAAGATGTTTATAGTTTCTGATGTTTTAAATAAAATAAAATAAATGATGCAATTTAAGACTTGAGAGAACATTTGCCCTTAGTTGAATGCAGAAGTGCTGGATGACTTACCATACAGTGCCGCCGGCACAACGTATTCACTGATACAGGTAAGAAAAGCCCCACCAGATTTAGCATAACCAGGATTTTAAAATAGTCTGAGCTCATCTGTAGACCTTTTTTAATTTATTGGAACAACTTTAGTTCATAATTAAGAAGGAGGGGATGATGGTCCAAATCTGTTTTGGGAACAACTTTTTGTACTGTAAAAAGTTACAAATGATACGTTTGTAATTATAAGATACTTTCATTTTTTTTAAGCTAATTTGGCTATTAATATTAAAATAACTGTTATTATTTACTTTCTGACTCTTGCAAACATGTATTGTAAATTTCAAGTCCCACGCCAATCACCTTTTGATCTGTTTTAAGAGTTCCCAGTGGTCTTTTAATTATGATTATGCTCTTTTTAGGCAAAATTTTCTAGAACATAGTTTCTGCAGAGCGGCAGGAGTTCATTAGAAATCCGCCTATCCAGCTATTTAGCCGTATAGCTTTGAGCCAGATACCAGCTCGAAATCAAAGACAGAAATTGATCTATTTGTTTTCAGGTGATGCATCAGAATAGAGCAGAGCAGGGAGCTTGTGGCCCGTCAATGCAAAAAAATTGTTTTTTTTTCGTGTGTCCTGGATTTCACAATGAAATACTTAGAAATGCAATTTTAGGATGAATTTTCTTTGTATTTGTCCTTCATTATAAAAGAAATGCCACAAAAAAACCTTTTAAAAACACAATTTTCATTAGAGTGGGCTTTCAAAACATTTCAATATCATTTCAGGTAATGTAATGCTTTACTTCATTTTATTGAATTGAAGGTTGTGTTTCTGTTAAATGTCTCCACAGATGAATGATAACCAGATAGAAAACTGGTCGGATCTCGATGAGCTGAAGAACGCCAAGTCTCTGGAAACGGTCTACCTTGAAAGAAACCCGCTGCAGAAAGATCCTCAGTATCGGAGAAAGATCATGCTGGCCTTGCCCAGTGTGCGCCAGATCGACGCCACCTTTATTCGATTCTAAACTGTAGTGTCCCAGCCGCTTCCCAACCTCACCGTGCACCCCCACCCCCTCACACACACACCACTTTCTCCAACCCATTTTGAAACGTACCGTTTCCCAATCACTCCATGTAAAATATACATTCCATCACAAAACGTATCTATGGCTCACTGAACGTATGCACACATTCAACTCCTGATCTGTGCTCCTCTGTGGAAGCTCTTATTTATTAAGGCAGAACTGTGAAAAGGAAACTGACTATCCTCCACTTTAATACTTCCTCTGCACTTTTTTCTTTTCATTTGGGAGACAGAGTCAAATATGCAGTGTCCATGAAAACAAGACATAGGAAAGCAGTCTCTATACTTGAAGCTGGATTGAGGTCATTTCCAGGTTAGATTTGTCATTATGGTCATTGTAAGGATTTTTCCATTCTGTTTTTTTCTTTTGGGGGAATGAAATGCTGCTCTCATTTCTGTGCTGTTTTTGTAAGTTACGTGTAGTTTGAAAAAATCATAAATGGTCATTTTTTTCTTCTAAACATTTGCTTCGTTGGATATTATTATTAACAATTTTTTTGCTTCATTTCTAACATTTCTTGAGCAGGGTATCAAACTTAGATGTTAAACATCCACAACGAAGCCTTAAGACGGACTACATACTTACACCTCATTGATTTAAAGAAACAAGACAAGTGTTGCTTGCATAAAATCTATCTACACTGCCTTCAGAAATGAAGGGCACATCTGGATGTTCAACTTACTTTTCCATTATTTTTTTTTTTTCCCAGAATAGATCACAGGTTAGTAAATCAATTTCCTGATGAAGAAAAAGTGAAAGAAAGCGTATGGGAATGTAAAACAATGCAGTGCATCTTCAGTGGTTTCTCATCTTAACACTTATTTTTGTTTCACCTCAGTTTTGAAAAGCTCAAACATGCATCATACTATTGTAGGACTGAAGTATTGTTTACCCGTTGTAAGATAAACCAGTCTATGTTCATTTTTTGGCTTGTAGAATTGGTTTGAAATATTCATGCTGTGTTTTTATCGTAGACCCGTCAATGTTAGTTTGACTCGCTGGAAACAATATTTCTGCAGTCTTCATTGTAGAATGTTTTAGTGCTCATAATGTAGTTTAGACATTTTTTATGTAGAAATGATTCAACCCTCTGAGCTGAAAGGTCACTTAATATGAAGATGTAATAAAGACAACGGTGGAAAGTTCACTACTATAATTTGAACCACTTGGTCAAAAACTTCAAATAAAAAGGATTTTTGTATCCAAGAACAAGTGGAAAAGATAATCAGCTGATTCCAACTAAAATCCAAATTTTCTCAATTTAGTGTTTTAATTTTAAGACGTACAACAATTGGGACTTTTTAAAAGACTATCCTAAAGACAATTATGCATTTCCAATACACCTGATGCCTATCCCCTTTTATGTTCAAATCATTAATAATACGAACTAGCCATTAGAACCTAAAGTAAAAGACCAAGGATTTGAAAATGGATAAATTGCAAATCTCACATTTTAAGCCTGTGCCATCTCCTTTCCCTTTATAAATGTTTGTTTATGCCAATCAGCATAACCGATTTGTGTGAGATACCAAAATTAAGATAAAGACGTTGCAACTCAAGGAGAATTTACTAAAGCTGCTTTCAGCTTTTTAACTCAGTTTCAAAGTTTTTGGCTCATTTAATGCTGTTTTTGAAATGAATGTATTATGCAAATAAAAAGTGACACTTATAAAAGGGAATGTTAGTTTGTTTTTTTCTTTTTATTTTCAATACAGATATTTTGAGCAATTGACATTTTTAGATTATATTTTGTACAAGTTTTGGCCACTAAAATTGAAATGTTGACACATTTGAAATATAAATATTTGATTAGTAGCAAACATGGTTATAACTATATGAAGGTTAGAAGCTATGATGTGCATAGCTATGAAGTGCAAGCTCGTTTCAGCTCTTATATCAATTTTTATTTAAAAACAGACAGTCCAAGAAAGTGTTGCCACAGATGTTTTTATAGTTTTCATGTGACTAAAACCTAGAGTTAAGAGAAAAACAGCAATTGTGTTTGTTTGATTGTTTCTTTGTTAAAAGAATAGACTATTTTTACAGAAGCGTATCTTATACCTTTAAAAATGTAGCTATTACCCTTTTAAAGACATATTTTTGCTCTACTGTTACTGACCAGTAGAGCTACTTATGTAAGTTTTACTCATTATCAGGCAGAGTTGATTGGTTATATTGCCAAAGTGTCTTTTATTTTCCAAGTTTCAACAAACAAATTTATTATGCATCAAAAAATAAATTGTGGACATTTTGCAAGGAAGTATATGAATACAGCCCATTACAGCTGAGTACTCAAGTTAAAGCAAAAATGGTACAAATTTTTTCTTAAATTGAGTAAATGTAATTTATTACTATCCAGCTCAGCAGTTAAACGTGTGTTTAATTGTATAACTTCCAAAAAGCACGGCAACCAAGATAGAATATTCCAATGACAAACGTATTTGTGTGTGCGTGTGTGTTTATGTGTGCGAAACGTAAAAGACTACATAAACTACAAGACCCACAAATCAGACTGCCGATACGTAGGGAGCTGGCGCCGTGCAGAAAGACTTAGCTGCGCATGCGCTACAAGTGTGTTGTTGTTTGTGGCGGTAAGATGGCGGCGCTCGGAGACACCTCAGCTCCGGGGGTGAACGGGTTAATACAACAATTCACAGCAATAACAGGTAAAAATAAAGTATTATTTTATAGTTAAAATATTGAGGCGGGTTTGGCGCTTATTAAATTAAATGTGCATTTAGTCTAAATCATTGTATTGGTGCGTAGATTAGCTAAACGGGCACCAAGTCTTGCTCCTGCGCTGTCAATGCTTTGCAGAGGGAAAAAGCACAACCAGCTCTTTTGAAAGACTCTTTAAAATACAAAATTTGTTAAGACTGGCATTAAAAAATATATTTTACCTTTCAGTATTTTTTTTTTTATTTATTTTCTCTGGAGTTGTAATAAGAGACAGAGTTTTGGTAGACCAGAAAGGTTTTTTCTTCTCTTCTTCCGTGGGCTCTTGACTGGGAGTGTGGAATGGACGTCGGTTCCACATTACTCTTCTTCATCACCATCAGGGCTTCATGTTGCGTTACTGTCACCTTCGCCGTATCTTTTATGATAACCACGCTTTCATAGACGCGGTTTTTGTCTCAAAAATATTGACACAAAGGTATTGAACAATTTCGGATCTCTTAAAATGGATGAATGGCGTTGTAGACTTTACTTATTTAACGGGAACAGAAGAGGAAATTCAGCTGAGGGACTACTAGTCTTGGAAAGTGAAACGGACATGCGCAGAAGGGACCGTGGGGGACGCGGGGGGACGGCGCTTTTAAACCAAAATATCAAAATCCAGCCTCGATAAGACATTTCTCTCTATGAAATATACTCATGTGCTTTTATTTATGCTTGAAAGCAATGAGTATAAAATAATGATAATATTTTAAACAGTTATTAGTGTTGTTATTCATTTTTGTTGTTGTTTTCTTGCTGTAATATATTTTTTATTAATCTTTTTATTTTATTGAAATGTTATCCTCCGCATGTTCATGTCAAGTCATAAATATTTACCACACTTTTAGGTTTAATCATCGAAAAATACCAAATATTATTTAGCACTTTTAATTTTCTTCTGTTTAAACTTTCTTTATATTGAAGTTTTTTATTTACTTTGGTATAATATGACGTTATTAGCTCGTAATAATTCATTTTAATTGTTTTTTTTTTCTTTTCTTTTTAAGTTTCCAGATCTCATTAGGTAGGCTTAAGTGAAGAAACAAGACACATATTTACTGCTTTTTGTTTCCTAAGTGCTTAATAATAAAATGACGTGCATAATCTGTACATTTGTGTCCATCACTTCTAGGGGCCACAGAGAGTGTAGGAAAACACATGCTTGAAGCATGCAACAACAACCTGGAAATGGCTGTAACCATGTTTTTGGATGGAGGAGGAATAGCAGAAGAACCCAGCACCAGCTCAAGTTCAGCAGCATCAAGCAGCAGAGCTCCCCCAACAGAGTGAGATCAGCATTGTATTCAAATTTTTATTTTAAAATAGACATCAGAAAAGGAGAAGTGTTTTAACTGAAGCTGCGTAATGCATTCAAAATCAATTATGTGTTTTTTTCCTTGAGAATTTTGCTTCTATTTTCCCTTTTTCTTTTGTAATTTAACATATATTTTGATTGGATGTTTTTCTTAGTGAAGTACGTGCTCCCATTCCCCAGAAGCAAGACATATTGGTGGAACCAGAACCATTGTTTGGAGGTATTTGAATGCTTCTTCTGTAATTTTTATCCCTTGCTAAGAAATACAGTAATAGTGTCTTTTATGTGTTTGTGACATATTTAGTGCCAAAGCGAAGACGACCTGCTCGATCGATATTTGATGGTTTCAGAGACTTCCAGACAGAAACAAGTGAGAATATTGATTATTTTCATTTCTAAACCAGTGGGAGATGTGATGTATTCATTTTTTTGTAAACAACAGACAATACAGTTGTTAGATTTTTTTTTGTGAATACCTAATGAGCTTGAATGTTTTTTTTGTTTTTCACTAGTTCGCCAAGAGCAGGAGCTTCGTAATGGTGGGACTGTTGATAAGAAACTGAGTACCTTGGCAGACCTCTTCCGTCCCCCTATTGAGCTCATGCACAAAGGCAGCTTTGAAACGGTGAGAAGTCACCCACCGGTTCACTTTACACCCCACTTGTACCCAGTTGAAATCTTAAAAAAAAAAAAAAAAACATTATATACAATTACTTTAGCTGTGTGTTTGTTAGAAATGCTTTAAAAAAGCAATTGTCAAAAAAAGGTCAGCTAAGTGTTTAAATTAAATCAAATCAAGAATAAAATCATGATTTAAAACTATTTGTTAAAATATTTAAACAGAGAGATAGATTTGTGCTATAAAACTACTAAAATGGAACACTTGTCATATTTCAGGAGTAATCTGAAAACTGTAATTTGGGTAAAATTGGGGGGTTTGTGATTAATCATTTCATTAAGATTTTTTTCCCAGATTAAAACTGCTTAAAAGTTTTTTTTTAACAGATTTTGATCTAAAGGGCAAAAATGTCATTTCATATTATGAATTACGTCGGTAGTTTTAAAATGTTTTGTGTTCTCTAAAAACTTTTTTACTTAACCATAACACAGAAAGTGCATTATGGTATTTATCTTTACATTTTTTTGATTTGCAACTAACAGCCTTGTCTTTTTTGTTTTAGTTTATTATTATTGCTCATATATATTTTGAATCTTTATATAAATATCCATGTTTTGTCCCATCTGGTATTCTAAGATTTTACCCTTGTTTGTGTCTTACAGGCTAAAGACTGTGGACAGCTGGAAAACAAATGGCTAATGATCAATATTCAGAATGTTCAGGACTTTGCTTGCCAATGTCTGAACAGGGATGTGTGGAGTAACGATGCAGTAAAGAATATAATCAGAGAACATTTCATATTCTGGCAGGTATGTAAATCCAAAGCCATTTTTTCTTTTGCTTTGTAAAGTGGAAAAATCTAGATTACATTAATCAGAAATTGTGTCATATACGAACAAAACAATTGTAATAAATCACACTTATTTGGGTTTTTCTGTAAGTTTTCCCTTTTTAAATCTTCAAATAGGCAACGCCACAGAGCACAAGTTAGACTAAAGGCTAGAGAAATGCCAATCAACAGATCATCAATTTTTATCCTCCTCAAGTAGCTAACTAGTCTGATCAGAAAAATGTTCTATTATTGTAAAGTTTCAGAAATATTTTTCCAGACATCAGTAGAGTAATGTCCTAAATCCACCCACCCATCACTCTTTGAATGATGTGGTTCTATAGAAGATGAAAAAAAGCACTGACCAATATCATTAACTCTTTAAATCACAACTGGAATTGTGGTTTTTTCGTTTCTAAGTGTGTTTTCTCCTTTTTCAGGTTTACCATGACAGTGAAGAAGGGCAACGATACATTCAGTTCTATAAGTTGAACAAGTTTCCCTACATTTCCATTTTGGATCCACGCACAGGTCAGTGATGAGAAGTCAAAACTGTTGCTAGCTTCTTTTTTTAAAGAATGCAAGTGCCAGGGTTTTAGAAACCAAGTAAAAGGATTATAAAACCAACACTATGGTGACTTGAAGACACTTTAGGGGAAAAAAAAACTTTCTAAAGCTGACATGTTAGTTTTTCCTTCTATAAAGGTAGAAAGATTTTACTATATTAACGATCAAAGGCTGGACATCTCAAAGGGCATTATTCTGCTTATACCATGGTCACTTACAAAAGAAATAAATCTTAAATCATACTTTAATCTTGTAATTATTGACATTTAATTAGTTTTCACACACACTGGACTATTTAATACACAGTGTGATGTGTTGTCATGGTACATCATGTTAATTCAGAGGGAAACTGCACCTCTTACCGCTTGTTTCTATCCTGATGATGAAGCAAATCTTGTTTTGAAAAGTCCACAAGTGGTTTCCTAAATTGCTTTTATTGCAAGATATATCTACTATTTACCCTGATCAATAAATGTGTATCAATAAACAAACTATTTCTTTCATTGATTAACAATACAAATATTTCTAAACATATTTTCCAAGTTTCTGTTGCTTTGGTTACCAACTGGCATTTAGGCCAGCATAATAATAAAGAACATGACATAATAGCAGTTACTTTATACTGTCATTGCCACACTTTCATGCTTGCACAGCCTTTTTAGTGTGAAATAAAAATAAAATTGTGGGCAGCTCTGGTAGAACAGGCAAGAGATGCATGTATGTCTGACTTATCAGTCTGAGGTAATTTTTAAATGTGTAATATTTATAAAGGCATTTTTTACCTTCTCATCTCAGCTTTAAAACTATGTGCTTATTGCTTAAAGTGTGTGCTTTAATATTTTTTTGAAGAACTGAAAAGAGATTTTTTTTATGCAATTACATATTTTAGTTGTGAGTATGCCAGTACCAATGCACCTCTCTGTTTTAAACACCTTGTCGTGTTTTTTCAGGACACCATGTCTTTCTTTTGCTAACATTTTAAATCGATGAAATTCTGACTGGTTCTTCTGAAACTGTCTTTTACTCAGGTCAAAAAATGGTAGAGTGGAACCAGCTGGATGTGACGTCTTTTCTGGAGCAGGCCACTGGGTTTCTGGCAGAACATGGGCAGCTTGACGGGCCGTCCTGCCACGGACCACCTGCCAAACGAGCTCGCTCTGTGGGTTTCTCATCTCCTGTTCACCTCTGGCTCTCATTATATTAACGCATCTCTCCTGGGCTTCAGTTATTGCACCTAAAATGCAGTTTGAGGTGGTTTTAATTGGCTCAGTGTTGTTAAAGGAAACTGAAGTCTCAATTCAACCGTATTTTTTTCTATTTCTATAAATTGCTTCCAGTGGTCTTTTAATTGCGATTATGCAGTTTTTAGTCAAAATAAAAATGTAAAAAACTGTGTAATGTTTTTAAGACGTATTATCTACAAAGCAGCAGTAGTTGTTAGTGGGACTGTTGGCATGGGAGTAAGCCTCCACTGATATCCCATTATTCCTCACATTCTTTCACATATTTTAAAACCAAAGTATGTCAAAATAAGTCAGAAAGATAAATTAATGTTGTTTGTTTTCTGGTAAAGAGCTCTGTTGATGTTTACTTCTGCTAGGAGAGTCTAATTGATGCCAGTGAAGACAGCCAGCTGGAGGCAGCGATCCGAGCCTCATTACAGGAAACCCACTACGAGTCCTCAAATGTCGCTGAAGCCCCAGACTCCCCAAGATCAGAAGACGACTCAGACGAAGAGGCGTTCTCCGACAGCGAAGGACCCATCTCCGTTGACGGCTCAGACAGTGAACCATCCACACCCCTCACTGCCTCGGCTGTCCAGCAACGTCTCCAACCTGACAGCTCAACTTCTTCCTATAGAAAATCCCTGTATAAAGAAAACAATCACAGTCACAAAAAAGAGGAGAGCAAAAAGAACCATCTGGAACCTTCAGCTCCGATTCGTCATCCTCAACCTGATGCTGACTCTGGAGGGATCAACTGCTCCTCACAACCGGAAAGTGCGTCATCTTCTAAGATCAGCACCACCACAGCCTGTGAAGTGGACTGTCCTGATGACAACGGTGAGACAAACACAATGGTATATTCTAAGTCAACTCAACTCAACTTTATTTATAAAGCACTTTCAACCAGCAGGAAGCTAAAACAAAGTGCTGTACACACACAAGATAAAAAGACAAAACAAAAAGTCACATGAATCATATGTGATGTTCAGTTAAAAAAAGCACTAAAGGTGAAGGCTAAACAGTCCATTAACTACTGGTGACTTGTTGAAACCTGATAATCTGGCATCAAAACGCTTCTAGAACTGCTCTGAAGCAGCAACCAACCAAGGTTGTGAAAGAGCTTCAGGTAGCAACTTCAGCTGTCAGTGGACAATGAAGAGCCAGATGTTATTCTGCTTGAACTGGAAAATAAATCTGTCAGACTAAATCCAGGAAATCTTAAAGAAACAAAACTGAACTTTCTAAGACCATAAACTAAACAGACTTTAAAGAAAATGTCCCATTTGTCAGCTACTTTATAATTGTTAATTCCCACTGAAACATTGGATGCTACTTGCAGAAAGCAGCTACACATAAGAAGTTGTATTTTTCGCTACAAAAATACTTCTTTTGTGGATAGAATAGAAATCTTAGTAATAAGTTGAAGCTCATTACCTTATTTAATATGTCAAAAAACTAAAATAGCAAAAAAAGGATTCATGTAGTTTGTAAAAGATCCAGTCGCCCATTTTCTTGCTTTCTGTTCACGTTTCAGAGTAATCTGCTGCTTTTTGGTAATAGTGTCCTTCAGTCAAACTTTGAATGTTGCCTATTACTATTTCAAATATTTGGGCTTTAATGCACTATTATAATGAAGCCAAGAACCAGCTGTAATGAAAAGCCATTTTCCCTTTAAAGTTTTAGCTCAGTTCAGTGGATTTTCCTCTGTACCTGAAATATGCATGATTAAAATGACCACATCTATACCTTAACAATAAATTATTCATCAAAAGATAACACATCTAAATGAAGTATGAATTTAGTTTTTTGATATTTAAAGAGCCATAGATGAAAACCTACCACAGAAGGGGTGAAACAGAGGAGAGACGGATGTTTGCTGACCCTTATGATGTCTTTTGAGTGTTTATCTAGCATTTTACCATGTTATCTGTAAACCAACTGTGTTTTTTTCTGCTCATGAAGGTCCTAAAGCCAGGTTGATGCTCCGCTACCCAGATGGACAGAGAGAGCAAATTTCTTTGTCTGCTAAAGCTAAGCTTTTGGTGAGTTGATCCACTTTACCGTGTTTAGTTCTAAGAATAACCCACAAATTTTGAAATCCAGGAAGAATTTGACTGTAATTTCTTAATAATTGATGCTTTACCGTACCTTTATGAAAAAGTAATACATTTCTCAATAAAATGAGCAACAATGTATTGACAGTATATTCCATATGTAGAAGTAATATAATTTTCAGTATATTAAAATACTGCAATTATTGAAGTTTTCATATATGGTAATGTACTTTGTAGTATATTGTGAATTATACTGAAATGTCCCACAATATATTGACTGGTGTACTACGTAATATATAATATTATATCCCACAATATCATAGAAGTAATGTATTGGAAGAGGCATTATACATATATTTATATACGTCATATAAAATCTTTTAACAAACATAATATACGCAAACTAATATGATGTTACAAATATATGTCACAAATACATTCCTATAGCTATGACTTTTTTTTGGGAATGTAGGCTACATAACTATTTAGTATTATAGTCAACAGCATTTAAGTAATTTAAATTATTACATGGCCATATGTGGTCCATCCATTTCTTTATAGTAAGAAATGTAGGTTGCAAAATCTGATTTGGAGTTCTTGCCTAACGAAGAAAAAAAATTTCAATATAGATAAAAGCAATTAAGAAGTTTAAAATCCATTGCCCACCAATAGATTATAAAAAAATCGGTATATATATGAATCAATAAAAAGAAATTGTTTGTCCATCCATACATTGCAATATGTTATAAAATTTATGAGTAGGACATATTGAAATACATTTACGGTATTAATATATATGATATGTTTTCTAGTATGTTTAAATATATTTTTCCTTTTTAAGTGTCAATCCGCTCACTATACACAAAGTGTATGTGATATTTAAGTTTGCCTTTTTTTAATAAATCTGCAAAAAATATGTGTTTTTTGTCAATATGGGTGCCGTGTGTACATTAATGAGGAAATAAATGAACTTAGGGGGTCTGAATACTTTCTGTACCCACTGGATGTCCTTCATCACAAGAAAAATGCCATAAGAACATGTTAAAACACAATTTTCATCAGAGCGGGATTCTAAATTTGGTAAGCTGAAAGCATTCTGTTCTGCAGACATAGCATAGAAGAGATTGATTGACAAGTGTTAACAGCCAATCAGTACTGAACAGAAAGCGTTTAAAAAAAAACACATGCAAAAATTGCACGAAATATCAATGAGATCAAAACAGCAAAATGTCAAACTAATTATAGTGAGGGACCATTACACTACTGATATTTTTTAGTTTTGAATACTTCCTGAATATCAGCAAATATTTACTCAAGTAAAACAAAGCTCAGCTGTGTGTTTTTTGTTTTTTTTTCTAGGCTCTGGTCAGACATGTCCAGTCCAAGGGTTACCCTAATGAACGCTTTGAACTCGTCACCAACTTTCCTAGAAGGAAGCTCGCTCACTTGGACTATGAGATCACGCTGCAGGAAGCAGGCCTTTGTCCACAGGAGACTGTATTTGTGCAGGAGAGAAACTAGCCCTCCAAGACACGCTGGCCATCAGTTTGTCCATGTCACCAATGTCCTCTGGTAACAACACTGGTTTCAACACCTGAATAACTTTCTTTTGTGAAAGTTAAGCAGAAGGAAACACCCCCATCCCCGATTTCCCATCTCGTCAACAGGACAGCTGATGGACTTCTCCACATAACTCCACTATTCTCAGTACAGACATCACACTGAAAACCCAATCTCTTCGTAGTCCTCATAAACCGACCAGTAAACTGTTTCAGATGTAAGCACTCTTTATTTTTTTAATATTACCTGGTTTACTCTGATGCAGCTCTTTGAACTCTGAGGCACATCAGGACCGAAAACAAACACGTCCTGTAAAAAAAAAAAAAAGTGAAACTGAAACACCACGTCATTGGTTAATGAAAGGCCATCAAGGACTTTTACTTCCCAGAAAAGGACTGTAAAAGTCAGAGTTTATTTTCCAGCTCTTGCTATATCTGTACATTTGGACAAGTAAAGGGAGATCTGTCCTTGTCTTTTTTTTTTTTTTTTCTTGTAATTGTTGAGATTTTTGTAATTATTTAGAAAGTATGAGCATTCCTGGAAAAAAGGCCCAGAGGATACAAGTCGGAGGTGTTTGTTTTTTTACCCAGAAAATTACAAATGGGAGGTTGTACGCATCTTCAGTCGAACTTGACGATGTACAGACGGCTTAGAAAAAAAAATATTTAGCAGTAGTCATTGTTTCCTTCCTTTTTCTATACGCTGCCAACAAAGTATGCTAATTCTGAAATATAACCACCAAAAAACCAGTAGATTCTGTTTATTTTTTTTTTATATATATAATTTAGGTTTTTGAATGAATGAAGGAATGATTAAAATCTGAATTTTTGACCCAAATTAAAATTGTAATCCTCAAAAATTCACCACATATTTGAACACATTAAGTACATACAGTAGTTAAAAAGGTTAACACATTCAGCATCAAATTTCAATTTTTTTATATGAATACTTTTTTTTTTTTTTACATACAATAAAACTCTATCATGACTTCTGTTAGAATTGTTTTAGTGCTCTTAACCTTCCAAAATAATGTGAAAATCAAAGACTAAAGACTTGAGGTTTGACCAGCTTTTTGTCTCTCCAGTTCTTCTTTGGGTCATCTGGTGGTGCTAATGTGCCTTAAATGTCAACAGCGAATGAAAAGGTGACTTACAAGGACAGTAGTGCAGGATTTGAACACTTTCTTTTGGCTTTGCAGAAATCTCATCCGGTTCAACATGCTTCCAGTTATCATCGCTAAACTTCATGTAAACATCTTGCAGTTGTCTCTTGTTATTTTTTCTCTTGCAATCCCTTTCGCAGAAGTGCAGGTGGATGGACCCTGAGAGGACGTTTAGACTGTGTAATCTGCCTTTACAGCCTCGTGTGATTCAGGATTATTAAGAATATTTTAAAATGATGGATGGTGTTTTCCTTCAAACTAGAATCTTCTGCCCTTTCTTTTTTTTTCTAATAACATGCTGATTAAAGGATGTCATACGATTTCACCAACTGATTTGTACCCAGAGCCTGTGCAGAGGTTTAAGTTAGTATATTCCTAACCGTGTATCTCCATCGGTACTAAAGTACAATTAGATGAGGCTGCAGCACCAGGAAGAACAAAGATGTTCTCAAACAAGTAAAGGAAATCTGGCAAAGAAGTTGATATCTTATTATAAGGACAGAAAAGATGATAGATTACATTTCTGGCCAAGAAAGATTAATCAAAGGTTGCTGCAAAACTCCAGAGACTGCAGGTCAATTTAATGTTGGCCAATCCGTGTGGATTATTGACCATTGGAACATTATTGCCTACAAATAACACTATAAAGTAGTTTTTGGATTTAAAACTAGACTTCTGAGAGGCTATTTTTGTCTGAACAAATTCAAAATGAACCAAACCCCTTAAAAATGCACAAAGATTTTATTTTCACATAATTTACACTCTGCCAACAGAGAGAGAAACTCCTCCTGATTGTTAGACAATTTGCAAAAGATTTTTGCTTCAAAGAAGAAGAAGCCATTCCTGTAAGAGCACTTGGGTATTTTTTTCACCAAAATAAAAAAGGGAAAACTGATCATTGAAGCTACTAATCTGATTTAAACCTATCGTTATTAATGTTTGATTTCTCACTTGTGTTATTCACATTGTCTTTGTTATCCTACTAAAAAAGAGGTGCAGCTGATGTTTGGAAGAGTCAGTTCAGGACAATGGTCAGAGATGAAGAAAAACACACACAGCTGCACAAATACACGGCTCGAGTTTGCTCCCCAGGATATGTGCAGTTTACATTCTCAAACCAGATGATTTTTTTTTTCATGAAAAGGACAAAAAGAGGTGATCTGAGCCCAAATATTCCTAAACAGAAATGAGCTTTTCTGATGTTTGTTTTCAAAACATTTTTTAAACTAGTTTTTGGTTGTTAATGTGGACATTTCAGGCCAGCAGCAATGACCCAGATTCATGTCACATTAAATCAAAAATAATCAGTCAGTCCTAAAGTTTTATTCAGGCAATCAGGCCAGCAGACTTCAAACCTGGTTTATTTGAAACTGTTTCATAACAGGCTATTGCCCTCAGTCATCTGTTGGCCTTCTGGCTGTTCCTGGGATGGATCGATGGAGGTTAATGTGTAACCAGTGAGCTATCTTGAATCATTTTTTTAGGAGCACATCCTCCATTTTTACATCAAGTTCATTTTAGATGTCTTGTGGAACCAGCTGTGGTTTCAACATCGTTTGGGAGCTAAATCAGATTATCTCAAAAGGCTCGTTTAATTTATTTATGCTGAAATTACAAGTAAAAACATACAGATTTATGCTAAACAGCAGCTGTGCAACAGAAAAAGAAGTTTAACTCAGCTGCAAACGTTTGATGCAGCATTTCAGCCCCTCTATCATTTGTTCTAACGTTAATACCCAAAATGCACATTGAGTCTGGATTTGGATTGTATGTAGAAATGGCTTATTTCAAGCAATCAAAAATAAAATTGAAGAGGACAAACGTCAGAAATCTATGAACAGACATATCAAATTTAGCATAATTAGTCACAAAATCGATTGAAAAATATATACACATTCATCCACCTACACTTTCAAATAATTTTGCTGTTTAATCTTAATCATAAATCCACACATTAACTCTTGTGCAACATGACACAATAGCTTAAACTTAATACTTTAATATATTACGTTTTTCAACAGAAGTTTAAATAATTGCTTGACAGGGAGTGGGAGGAAATTAAATGACATTTCAGTTGATTGATCAATGTTGTACAACTCAGATAAAAATAAATGTCTGCAATTCAAAATTCCTCCTAAACACTGAATGTTGTCATGAAAGGTCTAAACGAAGTATTGGGAAAATATCCCAACAGTCAAGCTTTCTGCACTGAATATTTCTCAGTTTGTGGAAAAGAAGCTGATAAGCTTATTTGCTTCAACTTTCGAGCCAAAATGATCTGCAAAGTGCGTTGTACGAGGTCACAACCTTGATTTCAAAATACGGTATTAAAGTTAAAAATTGTCCATGCAGAATAGAATGGTCCTGTAGATTTAAAAACAATGTTTTGTAGCTCCAGGTTGTCATTGTGAAAGAGAGAATTGTCTTTCAAATGACACATTCGGTTAAAGAAATGTTCAAATGTTTGCTGGATCTTTAATTATTTTTATCTGTAAAGCAAACCAAAAAAATCAGAAAAGAAGATAAATGAGACTGTGCAATGTTTAAATGACTTAAATGTCAAAGAGGCTTCATCATCCTGCTGAATAATTTCACTGACTAAGACACATTCATCTGGAAGGAAGCCACAGACAACAGCTTTATCAAGATGGAAAAGGATGGATCATGGTCTTCTTTATGTGAACAAAAACATTATTTAGAAATAGATCATCATTAATAAATAGATTGAAATTATTCACAATACAATGAGTTTCCAATTTAACCATAAACAGTTTGAAAAAGAACTAATAGGTAAAGACAAAGAGTTCAGGTCACATGTCGCTGTCAGTATCAAAGGTTAAATTGTCTCTGTATGTTGGTGGTGGTAAAATGGATCAGCCAAAAGGCCACTCTGCTGTGATTGGCTGTTTACCCAGCAGACTGTATCTGAACAAACACTCTCATGATTGTCTGCAGACAGAGACTGACCAGAAGCCCTGAAAATGGTTAAATTCACCCCACACCTTCAGCGATCACTTCATTTTCAAATGAACAACTGTGGGGTTTGAAATATTATAATGGAAGGGAGGGTTTTTTCTGTTTTACTCTCATAGTTTTGTGGTTTGGATGGACTGTGTGTAGTTTACTGAAAGGAAGGTATAGAGACCTGCTGAAAGCACTCATACTTTCAATTGGAGGTGTCAACCTTCAATGCAGAGGTCCTTTCTGTGCAGTTTCAGCCAGAAAAGCCTCAACCCAGTGCCCCCCATTGTTGTTCACAGAGCCTTTTGCCATGCACTCTGCTGACTTATGGCTCTGATGGTCAGGTTTCCAAATGAAACAGCTCTCCTCCTGTACATCTTTATAGCATATAGAGATAGTCAAAAATAGCTTTGAAATAAATTATCTATCCACAAGAAGAAAATATGCTCACCAGTACCTCAAATAATAAAAAAAAAAACCTTTGTGAGGGTAAATATGCTTATCAATCTCAAATGGACTAATGATACAATTACACAACAGACAGACTTTATCCAGGAAAACAGAAGCCCTGCAGGAGAAAAACTTATGAAAAAGTGTTCATCCCAACTTCCACCACTGTTGATCAGGTTTGATGCCATGCAGGCACTTTATTTTTTACTTTTTCTCATGTCACCTGTCAAATGCTCAATTTTTAAGACTATTTTTCCAACTGGAGCTGTTATTTTTAAAAAAACCTCTCTTCTGGAAGGGTCATCAAATTACACTATAGCTGATTTGTTTAATTTAGCTCAAGCGTCTGCAACCTGTAACTCTTTGACCCCTCCTTTCTGGCTCTCTGGTTAAAGTGTCATAAAAAGCTTAATTTAAAAAAAAATAAGCTTAATTTAATGCTTTTTCATTTTAACGCTTCATTATAAAAAAATGAAGCATTTAACAGTCAGATAAGTCAAACTTTATTCATCTCATTCACAAACAGTTGGAGCACAGCCATTCCACCAGGCCCCTGACTACATTACCCAAAATGCTTCAACAATCCATCAAGCTTGTTAGTTTACCAAAGTCAAAAATGTCAACTGATTTTTGTGTACCACAGAAAATCAAATTTGAGGTCATACTTGAGGCGCACTGGGTTATAAGGCTGACTGTCTATTATTTCTATTGAACAAATTCAGTCTTTGTAACCTGTGGTTTTTTTTCTCAAATCCCTGCTGACTTCACACTACAACATTTGCTAAGTTTAAATGATCCAATCTGGTACAGGCTGTCTTTCCTTTTGAAAGGAAGTCATGTGAACCTAAGTCAAAAGTTATGAAGTATTTTTTTTGTCCATATGTGTATATAAAAATGTGATTATTTATGCTAAAAAACAATCATTTATTCATATGTATCATAATAGTGACAATAACATAAATAAAAATCAATGTTTTATTTATCTAAAAGTTGAAGTAAGACTCTGTGGCTCCACTTTGGTTTTTATTTGTAAAAAATCAACCCAAATTGCTCTTTTAGTGTTAAATGTTGCAGACTTAGACTCACTTTTAATGTCCAAAAGAAATTGGATTGAAATATCAATAATTCAGCCTAAAATTAGAGTGGAACTGCTTATCAGTTTTTAGTTACCTCAGTGTGCTGGATATTGTAAATACCAGTAACTTTTTCTTATCCTTTTAAACGGAAAGTATGTCTGCTTCTCTCGCTCTACTTTCTGTTCAGACAATCAACCAGAGAAAGCAAACTATGTGCACTCATGCACGCCTGAAACTTCAGATGCAATCCACTGTAATGCATTCAGAATAACGCATTAAGCATTTTTAATCAATAAATGAAAAAAAAGAAGTGAACTACAATAATTTCTGAATTACAAATGCATAACAATTAATTGTTATAAATATTTGTACCAAAATACAGTTGTAAAACATAACAAATAAACAGTAACAACTAAAATAAGTGAATACAACAATAACAAAATGAAATAAAATATGAACAGATTTGAAGTCAACTCTGGAAACGATTAGTAAAAACCTAAAAAAAGTATAAATAATACATTTGATTTAGTTAAAAACTAGAATAAAATGATAGAACAAGAAGTCTATGGATCTTCAGGAAGGCTGTTCCACAAACGAAGCTCACAACCTGACAATGAGCAGATGTAGAAGGTTCTGAGAGCTAGATAGGAGGAAAAACAATGAATGAAAAAGAAAGTCCTTTAAACCATTAAATCATGAACTTATTTTAAAAAATCCTAACATTGGAAGCCAATAAGAAGAGAAAATGGTGAGAAATACTGAAAATTGTATGTAAAATAAAGCTATGTCTTAATTTGGGGTTGTTTTGGAGCGGTACCTATGTTCTCTTGAATTCACTGAGTCATGTTTTATTTGTGTTGGGAAAGTTTTCAGTGGGTAAATGTGATTAAATGCCCTAAAGTTCTTCATTTCAAACTGGAACTCAGCCTGGATCAAGAACTATAAATTAAAGTGTCCCATAAGTGCTGTGGGCACAGCGAAAGGAAAATTTCATTTTCTTCGACAGAGGTTCATGTTGATGATAAGTCGATAAATTGACTTATCAATTCATCAATGAGGAATTGATGCTACACTCGGTTCTCAAAGGAAAGCTGAATGTACAATGAAAAAGAAATTAATACAAATCTTAAATAAAACCTTTTTCTTTTTACACTTTTAGTGCTTGAATGTCATTAAAAGCTAGAAGACATGGGTATTAGTTTACCCTGCTTTGTTTAAAACCCACTGTATCAATGCTGTGATGTTTTGAACATATTCTTATACATGCAGTTTTATAAACTAAATCCAGACAAGAGTTTTTCTTTAGAGGAATGGCGATCCAGTCAATCAACTCTTTCTTGCTGGTCTTTTCTTCATGTTTTATGTTAACATTTTTGAGGTGAAGTTGCATGAGTTCTGACTAATTAAAAAAGCGTCAGAAGTCATAAATTATACACAAATATTTGGTTGTAATTTTGGGAGTAACTGACCCTTCAGTGTTACAATGTTGCAGCATTGACTTTTTTTTTCTCCTTTTGGATCCCTTCTGATTGTGTTAACAGTAAAAGTGCCCATCACTGTTTAATTTTGGTTAATTAATATGTCAAATAAATCACATTCTGTTGTGTTTTGATGGCTTTCCTGGAACTCCAAGCCTAGAAATGCCCCTCATTATAGTTGGCTGCTCTTGTAAATTGCCCCAAAGTCTCCAAACAAAAGCCTAAGTGTGTTGAGAGTCTGATTTTCCAATATGTGGAAATTTTGGAGAAGTCCTGTTATCTCTCCCTGCGTCCTCGTGCTTGAGCGCACCAAAGTACAAAAGCGCGCACCGTGCGTTAGGAAACCTGAGCAAACTCAGGCATTTTATCTCTTGGCTCAGATCAGTGGGTTTGCTATAAAAGCCAGAGTTGCCTCCCAGTCCTCCCGCTCCACCGGTCCAGAGACCAGCCGTTCAGCATGAAGCCTCTCCTCCTCTTGACACTGCTCGGATGTCTTGGTAAAGATGAAACATATCTTGCAGTCAGTTTAATTTGTGCCAAAATTAAACGTTGTGTGTGTGGTTTTTTTGTTTGTTTTTGTTTTTGTTTTGTTTTGTGCGCAGCCGCTGCGCTCGCGGTTCCTGCTCAGAAGGTGAAATGGTGCGTAAAGTCGGACCAAGAATTTAGAAAATGTTCGGATCTGGCGGCGGCATCTCCCACCTTCTCCTGCGTGAAAAAAGAAAACACCCTTGAGTGTATCATTGCAATTAAGGTGAGATTTTGTGTTATTAACAATACTGTTGATATTGTCATTACTAATATATAAAATGTGCTCAATTTTCCATTTTGAGTTCATGAGAAGTTAATTTAGTGTTTGGTGGGTCAATTTTACTTTTAGAGAGGAACGCAGAATGCTGTATTCTACAATCATACTCATCAAAATTGTTTAATGCATCTTTAGAATAAAAGTTTTCCTCTCATATTAGTACTTTAGTTGACATAAATGTTGCAAAATAATTAGAAAAAGCCACTGTCCCCAGGAGTTAAATAGAATTTTCTTGGAAAAAAAACACAAGTGTTGAAGTGAAATGCTGTGTATTACATATAGGCTGGTGAAGCAGATGCCATCACCGTGGATGGAGGAGACGTTTACACTGCTGGTCTGAACAACTATGACCTGCACCCCATCATTGCAGAGGACTATGGCGTCTGTAAGTTTACAAGAGGCAAATAAAAATAACCCTCAACGTGAGCATTTCTAATTTAGTTTTCATATATTCAGCTTCAGAAACATGTTACTACGCTGTTGCTGTTGCCAAGAAGGGAACCGGATTTGGCATCAAAGATCTCCGAGGGAAGAAATCGTGCCACACAGGATTGGGAAAATCTGCAGGCTGGAACATTCCCATTGGAACTTTAGTGTCCATGGACATCATTCAGTGGGCCGGCATTGAAGATAAACCAGTGGAGGAGGGTGAGTGGTTTTAGACAGGCATCAGTGATACCAGTGAGTACTTTGGAAACTAGAACTGAACTATGAACAAATAAATAAGATCAGCTGTTTCTAATGCTATAAAAAAGTACATCAGAGTCTACATCTGTGTACAAAATTTTTTTGCGTTAAATGCCTTTTTTTAAATTTGGGTGCAAAATTCAATGCAAAAATGGACTTTTGGTGTCCTGACAAAACAATACTTCCTTAGATCTTTCTAAAGCAATCCGTTTCTTTGGTATTGATAAAATCACCATGTGACTCGTTTGCATTGATATTGTTTGCTGAGTTTTGATTTGGTCGAAAGTGTACAAGAAAAGTTGCACTCACAGAGTCAACTTCCATATTCGAGCTTTTCATCTCCGCTCTATCTGCTGTTTGTACCTGGATAAGGTGTTTTCCAATTAAAAGCTACAAAGGCTGCAGGGTTAGTTTGTCCACAGGGACAGCAGCCTTCAAAGACTGTAGTGTGACACCTATAAAGTAGGGCACTTATTGATTTATTCGTTGCTCTTTCTGCAGAGGTGAGCACCTTCTTTCAGGCCAGCTGTGTCCCGGGGGCAACAAGAGGGTCCAAGCTTTGTGAGCTCTGCAAAGGAGACTGTTCAAGATCCCAGAGGGAGCCTTTCTATGACTACAACGGAGCCTTCAAGTCAGTGAAAGCCTGTAACACATGACACCTTCACCATGGAGGTTGTATTTCTTTAAAAATAAAGTGTATCTTTTCTGTTTTATAGCTGTCTGGCTGAAGGTGTCGGGGATGTGGCCTTTGTGAAACATCTCACTGTACCTGGTCAGTGTCAGACTAGTTCCAACAACGATAATGCTTTTTCTGCATCAGCTAAACACTTAAGAATTACTGAGAAAAAGAAATCACAAGGTTGTGTTTTGTATCAAAGTCTTTAGCACACAGCTAAAATACATCTATATCTACTCTCACCTTTGTTTTATTAATACAAACAAACTTTAATAATTGTTTAGGAGCTGTAAATACATCTAGAGTGATATAAAGGAATACGCTTTGGTTTAATGTCCCTCCTCCAGATCAAGAGAAGTCCAAATATGAGCTGCTGTGTCTGGATAACACCAGAGCCCCAATTGATGACTATAAAACATGCAACCTGGCCAGAGTTCCAGCTCATGCTATTGTCACCCGCAAGGACCCACAGCTGGCTGAATTAATCTGGACAAGCCTCAACTCAGTGCAGGTAAATAAAGAAGTCTTTACACAGCCCACCAAAAGCTTTTGCTATTTTTTCAAGGACAAGTCCAACAGAACTGCGCTAAACCAAGTAGAAAAACACACACAAATGTATCTTGGTGTTTCAAATTGCTTTGTATCTCAATGTCTTCTCAGAACTTCAACCTCTTCTCCTCTGAAGCCTATGCTCCTGCCAAGAATCTGATGTTCAAAGATTCAACCCAGAAGCTGGTGAAGCTGCCACCAAACACAGACTCCTTCCTCTACTTAGGCGCTCAGTACATGAGCACCATCCGTTCTCTTAAAAAAGGTACAAAAAATGCAAAGAAGTGGACAAAGTCTTCTTTATATGGACTTCACCTTTGTTTTTTTTCCTCTCCAGAGCAGACCTCTGGCCCAACCTCCAATGCCATTAAATGGTGTGCTGTGGGCCACGCTGAGACTGCAAAGTGTGACACCTGGAGCATCAGCAGTGTGACTGATGACACCGCCGCCATTGAATGCCAGAACGCCCCTACAGTTGAGGAATGCTTAAAGAAAATTATGGTAACGGCATTTTATGACATCAATAATTAACGTTTTTACTCCATTTAGAGGTATCTGTTAACAAAATCTGCCTCTGCAGCGTAAAGAAGCAGATGCTATGGCAGTGGACGGAGGACAGGTGTACACAGCTGGAAAATGTGGTCTGGTGCCAGTCATGGTGGAGCAGTATGATGCAGGTATGATTTAGAGATAGCACAGATCCATGCTGTACTCTATTGTTTCATCTTATCCTTGCTGCTCGAGTCATTTTGAATCTTTTGTCTCTCCCATAGGGTCGTGCAGCTCCTCTGGAGGTAATATAACTGCTTAAAATTTCCCAACAATAAAGGTGCTTTTTAAGATTAGCCTGTTTTACATGAACATGCAATGGTGCACTTTTTAATCCAGACTTGAACCATTTGACTATAGAAATTCATCCTGCAAAAAGCATCTTGGGAAAAGGTGCTTTCTGAATTAAGTGTATTATTTATATCACTTGTATTATCATTACTTCTGTGTTACTCTATATCAAGATAATTGTTCCACGTTGACCCAAATTCCAGAAAAAACAACCTTTTGGGTAATCATCATCTGAAATGTTTTGTTATTTTGAGATCAATAAAAATAAAAAACAGAGAAAATATATAATTTGGAGTTAATCGCGGGTTAGACAAGCTCTGCATTGGTGATAAAATCATAAATCTCTATAAACTAGTTAGTAAAGATTATACAAACTACACTGTGGCTATTTAAAGCAATATCTTCTAGTTTTTAATTGTTTGTTTGTCTCAATCTATAATCTGTACTTTCATTCTCAGGCCCAGCTTCTTCATACTATGCTGTGGCTGTGGTTAAGAAAGACTCTGGAGTGACATGGGAAAACCTTAAAGGAAAGAGGTCTTGCCACACTGGCATCGGCAGAACTGCTGGGTGGAACATCCCCATGGGTCGCATCTATGAGCAGACTAAAGACTGCGATTTCAGTAAGTTAATAATTTTAAAAAAAAAACTGTCACAAACAAAAATTAAAAATATCAAAGCAGTTATCTAACAAATCCAGAGGTTTTAAAACTACCCATGTGATATATTTTATCCTTTAGGTGGGCAGCATACCATTCCTATTCTTTTAATTTTGCAATGGGTGTGCCTCAACAAGTACATATCAATAAAACTGAATCCTTTTTTGTGTGTTAAAGTAAATAAAAAGAAAAAAAACTACAAAACAAACAACAGGAGAAACTTTAAGAAAATCTGAAGAAATTCAGAGAATTGTAATAAACGCAGGAGAATCATACGGCCAACAATCTTTGGACTTTAAAGAGTAACAGACTCAAAAACAGGAAGTATTCTTGAGGTTAAAAGTGTGATTTATTGTTGGTATTATTGTCTGACTGAGTCCCTGTTTTCCTCAGCTAAGTTCTTCAGCAGTGGCTGTGCCCCCGGAGCCGAAGCCAACTCTCCATTCTGCACTAATTGTAAAGGCAGCGGCAAAGCTGTTGGAGATGAGGCCAAGTGTAAAGCCAGGGCCGATGAGCAGTACTACGGTTATGCTGGAGCCTTTAGGTACACTATGAAGAAATATCTCATTTTGTGTAAAGTTACTGCTATGAATGATAATTTCTGAATGTGTTTGAGAAGAAATACACTCTTTTATGTTATAATAGGAATTCTGTAAAGCTTAGGAAAAGATACAGGTCTTTGTCACTTTTGATGTGTTTTTGATTGCGCCGCAAAACGTATAACAGCCTAATTTTTACTGTTGGGTTGTTCAGTTTTTGGCCTTTACTTGGACACCTAATGACCCACTCCCATCCTCTTTCACAACGATTTGCTCAGAAATGCAATTTGGAACTTAATTTTCTTAATAAATGTCCTCCCTCATCAGAAGAATGCCACAAGTACAAGTCAAAAACACCCAAAACACTATTTTCATTATAGTGGGTCTTTAAACTGTTTATTTTGCTTTGGATAAACTCTAGTGTTGGATGAGCTTTTTTGGTGACCAAACGTGTGATAAAAAGCTGTTTTTTCCTTCCTTCTTATAAACAAAGTATAGTGCACATAACTCATTCAGCGTATCCATGTTTAATGTCATCCCATGTTGCAAACCATTCCAGGTGCTTGGCTGAGGGAGCAGGTGATGTTGCTTTCATCAAGCACACAATTGTTGGAGAAAACACCGATGGTGAGAAGCAGACAGGAACATGTCTTTACATTTTTCCTTATGCTGCTTCCTCTGAAGCCATAAAATGTTTCTAAGCCTTGTCTGACTTTGTATTCTCAAAGGTAATGGTCCTGAATGGGCTCGCAGCCTGAAATCTGAGGACTACCAGCTGATCTGCCCTGGAAAGGGTCCAGTGCCAGTCTCTGATTTTGCTGCTTGTAATTTGGCGGTTGTGCCTGCACACGCAGTAGTGACCCGTCCAGAGAGCCGTGGCAACGTTGTGAACATCCTTCAGGTTCAGCAGGTCAGTATCAAGCCTAAAGGTCACTTCCATGGTTTGGTTCTCTGGAATAGTTTGTGGAAATTCACATTTCCCAAGTCTTATCCCATGCTTAAAACATGTTGATATGAACTTGTGGTTCACAAAATAAAAACGTCATTACTTGACAATTTATAATTTCAGAGTCTAGATTAAGATTAGTTTGTTCCCTTTGTTCAGACTTTCTTTGGAGTCAGTGGAAGCGATTCTACATTCAAACTCTTCCAATCAACGAATGGAAACAACCTCCTCTTCAAGGACTCCACCAAGTGTCTCCAGGAGGTTCCTTCTGGAACAAGCTTTGATCAGTTTTTGCGACCCAATTACATGGAGGCCATGAGCTCCCTCAGAAAATGCAGTGACACGGCGTCAGGTTTGTGCTGGAGGCAGTTTCATTTAGAGTCCATTTTTTTGTTTTGAGTGATTTCTCGCCATCTTGTTGTGGATTTTCTAATGGCCTCTGCTCTGTCCCCCTTCCAGATCTGGAGAAATCTTGCACTTTCCACTCTTGTCAGCAGGCCTAAAGGCAGTGCAAGTGGTGCAGACCCTCAACTGGATTAAAGTGATTTAAACACTTACTAACACTTCCAACACTCTACAACTTAATCAAAATCTGTGTTTTTATTTTGCTACAACCAGATCTTTTTTCACCAACGCAGATGAATTATATAGACCGCATAATTCAAATCAATATGACTTATCACCTCTGCATGCAGTCACTCTAATGCTGCTTGAAACAATTTTTTTCACTTCCCCACTGAAATCAACCCCTGTTACAAAGAAGTGTGTAACATTCCTCAAATAAAGAGTTTTTACTACTATGTTGTGTGAATTGTCTTGTTTACTATCAGTAAAATAGCAATTGTTTACAAGAAATTGTGTTATGTTTCATAAAAAGTAATTTAGGTGACAAAATAAGTGTAGACAAATGTGCAATCTCATCAAAAAAAAAAACAAATGAAGGTCCAGGACAAAGGCAAAATTTAATATCAACTCATAAATATTTTATTCTATGGGACTTTTTTAAAATATTTTTTTAAGTCAAAACAAGCAACTTTCATAAAAAGTGTTCATTTCTATACAATGAAGGGCTGTTTTCCCCATAGGAAAACTATATTTACTATAAGTATATTCTTTTGTTATAGCGTTTAATTTCTTGTCATTTACTTTCTATTTCTGTACTTGTATAAGAGGACATGCTTTTTGTCATTAATAAAAATAAAGGCATCATGTAGCAAAAGTACTTAAAAAGAACTAAAATATACTTTTACCCAAAAAAAAAGAAAACTCTCAGTACTTGAACATCTGCGTTTTTTAAAACTATACATTGACTTAGGAAATGTGTCTTTGAAGTTTTATTTGGAAGTAGGGCTGTATCAGATGGTTTATTACAACCACTGAGTCATCATATCTGGATTTTTATGGCAAGGTTTTATGTCATAATATTCACATTTCACATGTATTTTGATTACAAAAAAAGGGGGGAAATGTTTGGTCACAAATCCCAAAAGTTTAATGCAAAATACTTTATTATATTCTCTTGTTATTAGGCAGAAACTCTGAGCAATAACGTACTTTTTTACAATCACTAAAAAACTACTTTTGCAACAACAACTTTTTTATTACATTTCCCCGTTTGATAAAAAACGTTATTTATAAAGTACTTATATTGGCTATGCAGACCCAAGGTGCTGTACATAAAATAATAACCCCCCCCCCAAAAAAAAAAAAAAAAAAAGAACAAAATTGGCTAAAAGTGTATGCTTATAAAGATACATGATCATGTTTTATTCTAAATGTGACTTTCAATAAAACATGTAAATTCTTAATTAACTTTTCCTTGATACATTTGTTTCTATGTATTGTGTTTTCTGTGATTAATTTGTGTCACCGTTGCAGCCAGTTTGTCTATTTAGCTATTTATTCAAATTCCAACAATAGGGTGGGGAAAAAAATCGCATTACACAAAATTCTGTTTCATTTTAGGGAGCATGTCCAAAAGCTACTTTGTCAGAAAAGTACAGCAGTCCACCCTTGTCCTGTCAGATGTGCAACTTGGTTTTAAAAATATAGCTTCTGTATTCTAATCTTTTCATGTATTTTTTTAGTTTTCTCAAGCCAACCCCTGTTTAGTACTAAGATGTAAAACAAGAATAAAGGTTCCTTTTTAAAAAAGAAAAACAAAATCAAGTGACATATAATTGGCCAAAAAAGAAATAATTAAGAAAAAATAAATATTTTGGGGGGGAAAATGTAAAGCTAAACAGTTGGCACATCATTGTTAATGTTTTGGTCAAAATGTTAGATAAATGTACGGAAAATGTTTAAATATTGAAGAACTGACAGATGCAAAAAACACATTTGACAGCAAAACTTGCTGTTTTGTTATTTTCAAAAACAATGTTTATTTGAATTCAAGTGAATTTGTAAATAATAATAATTAATAAAACATGACTAGATGTCAAGTGTAGTTCATAAAACATATATATATATATTTACAACTGGAATACCGCATTGTAAAGAGAAAAATCCAGCCAAACATGAATATTAAATAAATTTGATCCATAAACAGTAGAAAATAAAAGGGAAGGCGTTTCAAATTGTTAAAACTCCCGCATCACATGACCAAGGACGCGGCATCAAGTTATAATTTTCCCGGAAGTTAGCCCATGCGACTTGGAGGCGCACCGGCTCCACACACAGCAGAAATATCGTAGTATGGCCTCCTTCTGAGTGTCATCACACGGTTCCTGTGTACACACCTAACCGGCAATCCGACACCATCGAAGCCTTGATCATGGACCTGTGGTCCAGAGGCACATTTTGGGGCCATCGGAGTTGTCAATAGAACTCCCACGGTACTGTATTGAAAGATTTTGAGCACTGTCACTTTTGGATATCCTGGGATTTAAAACGGAGTGACAACCGTGCCGCTCATCCCATCTGCCGGTTAGCTAGCTAAGCCAATAGCCAAGAAGGGCAACTTCTCGTTTGGAGTAAAGGACAAGAAAACGGCAAAAACTTCTACCAAGTGAAGACTAACAAGAGGTTGATACTCTGACTTCCTACTTTCTGAAACTGTCACTGTTTGTACCTGGTAAGAATTTAAACAAATTCATCGCGGTTCTATTAGCTTCAAGTACAACCGAGTTCAGGTTAATTTTTTTTTCCCTCAAAGGCATGCAGGATGAACAGGCCCGGTCGGCTGTCAGTCTTTCACGGAGACCAGAAGCAAACTAATCGAAACTTGCATTTGGAATTTATTTTTTTAAGTTTTTATTTCAAATGTTAACGTTATATTCTATGTTTTGCGACGTTTCTGTCTCTTTCTGGCGTATCTGTAGTTAGCTTGACAGGTCTTGGCAACCATCGGCCGTTATCTTCAAGATAAGGCTAGCTAGCTTAAACGCCCAGGTTTAAAAGCTTTTTACTTTTATTTGTTTGCTTGGACAGTATCCTTTTAATAATTATTTAATTTTATTTTTTATACTTGTGTACTCTTAAACATAAACGAGGTAACGGCGGATGATTGGTTGCTGATTTTTAAAGTTAGCCGTTGAACTCACAAGGCCTGCGATTAAACACGGGGTACAGGACAGTGCTAATGGAGCTAGCCACCGCTCTCCAACAAAAGCTTCATGGTAATCGTGGATCGAGTGTGGCACTATTTAGGATTATTTGGTCTTGCTAGCGTTCCAGCTTTTGTATTTTTTTTTCCATTAGCATGTTTTGTTATTTTATTGTAAGAATAGCAAATTGGGGCTGGGGAAAAATGTCAGTAGGATAGTAGGACACGTAACGTTTGCCGGCTGTTGGCTAACCCAATTCGGCCTAGATTGCTGCCGCACTAATAGGCCGGCGAGAATATTTCATCCCTCATACTTAAGACGTGATAATCTTTTCGTTGAGGAACTGTCATCTTTAATCACGATTCACAAGCCTCTTATCCGTCACCGCCAGGGGAACCATATGGTAGCGTTGTCCGGTAAAGCCTCGAAGCATGGCAGCTAGCTAGCCAGCTAACAGCTAACGATAGTTCGTGTGTCAGCAGGTGGATGTTCTGTGACACGTCTACTGCTCGTACTCACGACTTTTTTTCTTCATTTATTCTTTCGCCAGTTCAATTCAATCTTTACTTTAAAAGCAAATAAATAATGTTAATGTACACTGTGTAATTAACTTTGTTTCGAAATGGGCATGGATTTTGCACCCCCAGAGTAAACCTACATAGAAGCGACTGTTAACATAGCAAATGAACTTTGACCTGAGGCACCCCGTTCTAGTTAACTCTAAAAATTTAAATTAGGCAAATAATTCCCATCTGATGTTGGATGTCCAAAGGTTGAGGAGTATCTTGTTCTGTGAGACCCAGCAGGATCCTGTTTCAAGTCATTTTTTGTGTTTTCTTTCTGCCCCTTTTGTAGGTAAATGTTTCGCCTCTATCAAGTTTGGATTAAAAAGTGAAGTTTAATGTAGAGAGAGGGGTCTGTAATGAATAGCTGTGCATTTTGTATTTAAAGATTCTATGCATTATTTAAGCTACATTTGAGTACCGGTAGTTAAGATTGTAAAGGGACATTTCTGGAGGTGGTGTGAGAGTTATCATAGGCAAAACCACAGGCCACACCCATTTTGTTTGTTCTAATGTTGCCACACTTATGGTATCTCCATTCAGCAATTGTTCACTATTTACAGATCCAAAGTGTATTGCAGTCCTAATTTGCTATATTGGGTCAGAGTTTACTGTGGAAGTATTAATAATTTAAATATTTTTCAAATTCACCTAAAATACTTTTTTTCCCTTCTCTTTTTAGAAAGGCTGGCAACACACCGCCACCCTAATGCAGACCCACAAAAGAACGTGAAATGAACAAGCCACCGCAGCCTTTAACGGGACCTACTTCTGTCCCAAATCCATCCCCATCCCCTGGATTGACACAGGTGAAACCACTTAATAAACAATTTTCTTTTGGTAAGTAAGTTGGAGTTTGATAGCATAAATGTTTTCTGTTCTCTCCTTTTAAGGCCGCTTACGGTCCAGGACAGCCACCTTCTCTTGTTTTTGCCCCCCAGCAACCCCCACAAATGACTTCTGCACAACAACCAAGACAGGTAATGCATACGACTGTTAAAATTTTGTATGAAATGGTTTTGTCGTCTTCTAATCCACACTGATAGAGGTAGTTTGTAAACGTGCTACATATTTAAGAATCTTCGTTTCCTGTACTTTAAAGGTAATGATGCTTCTTCTGCTTAACTGCTTCGGCTAAATGCATGTGCTGTTGCTTTGCTTTGTTCTTCAATGTTGGTCTTGATTTATCCTCTCTGTCCTTTTTGCTGTTCTCCCAGTTTGCCACAGGGCCCCGTACTTTACACCAACAGGTACTAACTTCCCTTCAGTATTCCTTACATTCTCTCCATCTTCTCGGGGTTGTACACATTTACACATCAGCATATTGAAGAATTGCTGCTTTCTAGGTCTACATGTCATTTTTGTATATGTAATTCGGCCAGGATTTCAAGTTTTTACAACCATTGAATTAAAATGTATAAAAAGCAGAACGTATTTTCGGTTATTTGTAAACGTGTATGTATCCATACCCATAAATGCCCTAAACTTCTGTTTTTGTTTTTTTTTGTTTTTGCAAACAGAGAAGCTTAGTAGTTTAGACACCATCTCAAAACTGACTAAAGTAGCTACATATTTTGGTTTCCTTAAGTCTTCCAAATTTTTTCTTTGGTAATTTATGTAAAGTTAAAAATAATTAATCAATGTTTATAATGACGACACATTAAATATTAACTTTTTGCCAGAAAGGTGCCACTGCTTGTAGGAATTACCTGATGGTTCCAACTTCTGCTAATAGAAAGGGCGCTGGCATGTCATTCATTTCTACAGCTTCTATTTTTTTCCTTATTTTCACCATGTTCCCGTTTGCACACACACAATATAGTTTTTCTTTTTAATTTCATTTTTAGAACCTTTTTGTTTTTTAAAAAATCATTATTAAAAAGGTTCTGTAGTGTAGTTTCTAATGTTTTTAACGGTTGGTGTGTTTGTGTGTCAAGGCAGTTGATTAAAATACAAAACTTTGTTTTAGATTTGAACTTATTTTGTACTTTTAGACTTTTTCAACTCAAAGACAATTTTTTTTTTCTTCAGTTGAGGATCATGACCTCCCAGCCGCCCCATTACACACGCACACAATTGCTGATACAGATTGCAGTTTAACAAAGTTGGCAATACAATATCTTCCTGGAAAGACCTGTTTTTAGTTGGTCCTCTACAGAAATTTCAGATTTCTTTTTCTGACCACAAGATATGCTGCTGGCTCTTTTCTCTCTTGTGATCTGGGCCTTCCTCATTGTCTTCATTTTCACCTTAATCTCATACCTCTCTTGCTCTCTGCTCATTTGTTGTGCGGCTGAAGGGTGGATACAGAGCGTTGCAGGTAACGGCTTTCTCTCTTCAACCCTCCTCTCTTAGCTTGGCCGGGCTAAACGCCTTCATGACAGTTTTGTCTGTGTTACTCAAAAATTGAGTTTAATGTGTGAACAGCTTCAGGCTGAGGCTAGATTAGTATCTGAATGGTAACGCACACATTGATAAGTTATCAAATATTTCCAACATGTGTGAGCAAGATTTAAGCTGACACAGTGCAGAGCAGTAACACTATCACTTATTCGTGAAGCTTTTCATTTTCTTCAACTTATCTGTTTTCAGACTTACTATCAGAGCAGACCCGCGATGGCCGCCAGTGCTCCACGGGTGCCGTCTAGTAGTGGCCCTCGGCCTGCTGGACCCCTGCCGGTCTACCCCGCCAGCTCCCAGATGATGATGATCCCTCAGCAGCAGCTTTCTTTCGGAGGCTCTCCTCAAAGCTACTTTATTCCCCCTGGACAGGTTTGCCCATTTAAGCGTTCATTGAATAAATGTTGATGTTTAAGGGAGAAAGAGGTTTGAAACTTTATCGTGAGTTTTTCTAACGTATGTTAGGGGGTTTTGCTCTTTCCTTTTTTTGTCTTTTATTGTTTGTCTTGTTTCTGTTTCTGAAGTACCGGCCCCCATACATAACACCTACCCAGCAGTATCCTGTGACCAGTACCACAGGTTATTACCCTGGAACAAGCCCCGCTGAATATCCCGGTTTCGGTAAGTTTTTCTATATTTTTATATTTAATAACCTCAAAATAAAAACCAACCAAGCACAACAACAAACCGGATTCTCACCAGTAAAAGTAATATAACAGTTAAAAGCAGACCCACCTACCCCCCCCCCCCCCCCCCCAAAAAAAAAAAAATTCCATAAATTTGTCCTTTCTAAAAATCAAGCTGTAGTAAATCATGAATTGGCAAGATTATCTTTGGATTTTCTCAGTTTTGCTTGGTTGCTTGTTGGGCTTAAATGTTATTCTGAGTCTAAACAGTTCCATATGTATTAACTGCTAGGTGCTTGTAGTCTGGCTTGCTTGGCCTGTCGTCTATCTGCAGTTTCACCTGACACTGGCTTGCAGGTTCCATGAAATGGCTCTAAAACTCTCTTATGTGACCGCAGATCATAAGATAGCTGCATGAGATGATCTTATTTAAACACCAATGTGGTTTGATGGGGACACATTCATTATGAGAAGAATTTCAAATTAACCATCCAGAACCCAATTTTTGTCAGCCTTTTTGGGCGTTTAAAGAAGTGCTGATGTTGAGCATTTCTGAATGAGTCATTCAAAATAAAATGTATTTCTGTCAGCATCATCTTAAGTTAAATATTTCAAAACTATTTGCGTCAAGTTGTCCCTGCAGGACTGAGTGTTGCGACTTGTAAACACAACAATCCATGTTGTTGATTAACGACTGCTGCAGTCGACCGTGAAGATGTAAACCAGGAGGGATGGGGATGAGACCTGGAATGCATTACCAGAGAGTAGGTCTGATGGTGGGAACGCGTATTGGGTTATAGCTTGACAAGGCTGTTAGTCAAACCCCCATCCCATACACATTATTTATGCAAAGAAAAAAAGAACCGAACTTTGTGTCCAGCTCAGCTGTTTTTGGTTTAGTCTTTTTATAGTCAAGTTGTTAAATCATTCACAACTTTTTGAAAAAGCTAATTAATAAGTGGTGAAGTTGACATTTTTACTGTTTTAAGCATTTCGAATCTTTCTATATCTTACTTTTATTGACTTGCAAACTGGTATTGTCTATTAACGGAAACAGTTTATATAACTGGAATAAACTTTATGGTTTATTGGCTGTGTGAACTGCGTTAAATCTGTTACAGCAGCAAAAACCCAGACAGGATAAGCTTTCTTCAGAGGGTTGCTGTCATGCTTTTGTGTTTTAGCAGATTATCAACAGAGAAACCTAAACTATTAAAGCAAAGTTAATCAAATCAATCATGTCCTTTTTGAATAGCATTTTAGACAATAAAGGTAATTGAAATGAAAAAATGACATTAAAGTACACTTTGAAATTCTGCAAGCCTTTTAATTGTTCTAGAAAGTCTTTGTTTTGTTAAAGGACATGTTCTTTTGTAAGGTTTTATTTTTGACTCTATTACAGAGCAGAAATTAGGGCTTCACAATCAGACTGTAGAATCGCTGGACAGTGTGACCCCTCCCCCTCGCGTTCCAAATAGGAAGTAGCTGGGGGCTCCAAGAAACCATAGACTTCCCATAGACTTCTATTGAGAAATAGTTATTGCTCAGTCATTCTATTAGTCATAAAAAACATTCTTGCTCTGATACATTTCTCTTAAATCTTCTTAAGCATAGTTTTTTCATTATATTTCTTCTTCATTGCAAGTTTTTATAGTTATAAACTGACCAATCAGATGCCTCTGTAAAAGCATGTGGTTCCCGCCAGACCCCACTATGAACGATTGACAGATTTGACAGATTCTCCCGAGCCCGCTTTCGGTGGTAGGCGTGTGGACTTTGAACGAGCTTACTCATGATTGGCTGTAGTTGGCCTAAAAATGTGACTCAGACCAATCACTGTCATCTGGCTCCAAATGGCGACGCCCGTAATGCGGCAAAATGGTAACTGAATTAGCTTCATTTTACAAGAGCAGGAGATCAGGCATTTTCTGTGGGTGACCTCACACCCCGATTCGTCCAGTGATGATAATATAGGTCCATGTGAACGATATGAAGAAAACTTGTGTAAAATTAGTGATCAATGCTGCAATGACGAAGTTACTTGTGAAACATCAACAAACTGCAAAGCAAAAAACAATATATTTCCCTCTTGGTGTTAGTTTTGTTCCAATAAAAACAAGATAAATTCAATTATACGCCAAATGATCCACATAAGTGGTGGGCGTCTAACAGAAAGGGGCTCCATTTGATTGACCAACGACGTGAAGGGTCCATCCGTTTGATCAAATGCGTAAAGGGTTCTATTTGATTTGTTGAATACTTGAAGCTTCCATTAGATTGTTTTAAAAATTTAAGGTAACCATTTATTTCTGTTCATGCTGTCTTTTGCAAAAAGTGTGTTATACAGACTGATACCCCAACAGCAATAAATTTACAATTTATTATGCAGGCCAGTAATACAGTGAAGAGATGGGGGGGACATGGATCAAAAGGACTTGAACCTGGTAGACCTCATGGAAACACATCAAACCTGTAATTAGGATAATATGATGGATTTATAGGTCTTTAAATGCGATGATTAGGCCAAATTATACCAGATGAAATTGATACAGATGGAAAAGAAACTTGGCTGCACAGGCACTGTTTAATGGCTTAAAAATTTGACCCATTTTTGCCAGAAATGCCATTATTTGTTTGCGAGTGAGTTCAAGATCTACCCAGTCAGCACAAAGGAGTTGAAGCCAATTTTAAATTCTCAGGCTCTTTTGTCACTTGAGTTTTTCCATCAAAAGCTGCCACAACTGTCAAAAGTCCTGAAAGCTTTATGATTGAGCTCCTATTAAATTCAGTGTTGTTGCCCTAAAAAATGCAAAGTTCCCCTTAAAGACCCATTTAATTCCATTTAAAATGTTCTTGTGACATTTTGTTTTTCTGGAGGACATGTAAAAAGTTAATTATTTAAATTAATCTTAACATTAAATTTCTTTCTTCAAATTGTTGTGAATCAACAGGTCGGGGATGTTTCTGGCTGTAAGCTAGTGGGAGAAAGCGTAACAGATGAAAAATGGGATGTAGGGCTGGGCATACTCTGCACCACCAATCCCACTCAAAAATCAGAGAAGAATTTACAATAAACAACTGCTGGTCTGCAGAAACTTCTCTAATCAAAACTTCTTCTAAATATTTGGCTAAAAACGACAATCATGATTAAAAGACTGTTAAAATAAATCAAAAGATGATCGGGATGTGTGTCTAAAGAAAAGGAAAAGTATATTACAAAAATAGCCCCTGTTCATTTCATGGGACCTTCTTAACACCCTGCTTCCTGTGAATCCTTTCATTAACTCATTCTGCATCTGTCTCTTCCTGCCCTCTCCTTATTTCCTCCCTGTCCCTTCCCGTCCCTCACTCTCGTCCTCTTCCTTGCTGCGTTGGGTCAGAGCCCTCTCTTGCTGCGAGGGAGAGACGGGGTGGTGGGGGTAGAGGGGGTGGGAGAGAGAACAATCGTCTCTCTCTTCACGGCGCTCCTCTTACCTCTCAGCGCTACCCCGGTGAGTAGTGCGTGCGTGTATGTGTGTGCTTCTGTGATGGTCAGCGAGCTTTGGTGGCGTAATTCTCTGTGGCGCTTCCCGTCTTTAATTATCTCCCATCTGTTGTCTTATTACACCTAAGAAGCTTCACTTTTAGTTGTTATAGTGAAAATGTCTCATCTCAAATAAATGAAAGAAAACCTCCAGTTACAATATCCCGATTTTCAATGACATAACCTACTGGCATGTGATGGAATCGCCTCAAAATAATGGTCATCAGATATCACTTCCCCACTCTAAATTAAAACTGCAATCATGTGATTAGCAGTGGCAGTCAGTCATGGTTCCACTTTAAAGACCCACTCCAATGGAAATGATGTTTTTAACATGTTCTTGCAGCATTTCTTGGTAACACTTTTTATAATAACTATCCGGTAAAGCTGGTTAACAAATCATTATTAAACTGTAAGTTATTGAAACATAAATGATTTGTTAAATAACAGTTATGAATTTATAAATGTAGGGTTAGGGTAGAACTATGGTTAGGGTTCGTTGGAAATGTTCTTCATTTACTAACAGCTAATAAATGAGGAATAGCTAATATATAAAGCTAATATATAAAATATTAACTTGGTCTGTCAATGATTAGTTGACGTCATTGACTAATCGACTATAAAAAAATCAACTTACATTTTTTTAAATGTAAGTTTAAATTATAATAACCACCAACACACAGTCATTTGGATCGCAGAGCACAACAGGAAGTTTTGAAGGCAGTATATCCGTTCCTTAACCATAGAAAAAAAAAATCCATACAAACTTGCGTTTCACGGCACCACAACAGCTGTGCACGAGCACTTAAAGGAAGCATCCCGCGGTCTTGGCGTCTTCCTCACTGTCCTCAATTTCTGCGTCAAGGTAGCTTGTACTAGCATCTTATTATTAGAGAATGGATGTAATGTTTTCCATCATTGTGCTATTATTGGGCTGTAAAGAGTATCTGAGTACTCTGATACTCACTATTAACTTCCAAAAATTCAAGAATGAATATTAGCGAAATTCAGGATTTTGCAATCTTTATAAATATAGTTCAATGCAGTTAAAAATACAATTTTGGAAAAATGTACTTTTTGTTCTGAAATGCAGAATAATGGTGGATTTTACACATCGCTACAATCACCAAAAGTAAACAAATCTTCAAAATAAAGTGTCGGTGACGCTTCCCATTTTTAAAGTAAAACTAGTGTGTTTTTTGTTGGTGGAAAAAAAATTGAGACTTGAGTTCCTTTTCCTGACATAAGTACTGAGAAAACTAATTTGCTTTGACACTGGAGCGTCGTCATTCTTTTTTTTTTTTTTTTTTTATGGTAATGTTAGCTTGGGTTTTTAAGGATCTGTAAGCTAGCAGGAGAGAGTGCAAACAGAGGAATGCTGGGATATCAACGTAGGGTTTATTCCACGTCAACAGTCCTAGCCACAACCCAGAGGAAAATTTCTAATAACCTCCTGCCGCTCAGCAGAAAACATGTCTTAAAAAAGACACAGACTTTTTGATTTTTGCTAAAAACTGCATAATCATATTTGAAGAGGCACTGGGAATGATTTTACAATAAAAAAAAAATACAGTTGGAGTGGGACTTTAATACTTAAAGTGTGAAAGAAAATCACAGTAAGCTTCAAACTCCTGTAAATAAATGCACCAAAACCCCAGCACTATCTTTAGAGTGCTGTTTTTAAAGCACAGTTGGCCAGCAGCTCTGTTTGTAATAAATAGCTGTGGAGCCCAACTGGTGTGAAAATCAGGTCAAATGTTACCAGACGATGTGTAAACAGAAGTTTATGCTTCGACGTCTTGCATTTCTGATGTTTTTAAATCATAAAAATGCTAAATATCTCCTCAGCTAAAAGAAATGTATACAATTAAATGCCACAGCTAGCTTTCAAAAAGGAGTTGAGTAGTAAGTAGTGTTAAAATGACACTTTTCACTACGTTAAATTAAAAATGTGTCATGGGATCTAATCCCTCTTTATTGGTGATTTTCATCTTTTTTTTTGTCCTTTCTTTCTCATCAGCAGCATATTATCCAGCTCAGCCACAATATCCGGCTTCAGTCCAAGCCACACCGGGCTTGATTGGGCCAACTCAGCAACAGCAACAGGCTCCACCCTCTCAGCAACCACAAGCACCTCCCCAAGGCCCACCAAAGAGGGAACGGAAACCGGTATGGTACCCCAACACTCTGTCTAATGTAATCTTTCCATCTCATTCCACAAGAACAAAACCAATTCCAATGGAGAAAAATAGACTCCAATTGTTCCGTCATGCTAGCAGGAGATAAGTCCTCGTATTAAAGTATTTAAGTCCCAAATGTGTTTCATCATTGACAGATAAGAATACGGGACCCAAACCAGGGTGGGCGTGATATCACGGAGGAGATCATGCAAGGTGGAAGGTCCACCACCACACCAACTCCCCCACAGGTGACACCTCAAGAAAGGCTGTGCTGTCTTCATACATCAAAACAATTGTTTCAAAATCATTGCTAAGTTTTATTTAATAATGTCCTGTAGAAAGCTCAGACCTTGTTTAAAACATATATATATTTGTGTTCATATGTAATTTAGTCTGGATTTAGTTTGACGTTTTCTGTTAAAAAAAAGGAAGAAATCTTCTTGTTTCTTTTCTCTACAATTTGACGTTTGCACACTAAACCAACGAAAGCAAACAGCTTCAAGTCAAACGAAAACCAATCCCAAAATAAAAACAACTCAGATTACTCTGCCTGGTGACTGAAAACAACCAAATGAATTTAAAAAAAGGCAGAATTTGATTCATTTTATTGTTAAGAGGAATCCCCATAAAATATTTACTTTTTTGTTTTATTCCATATTTTCAAAATAATCTTTTTGTTTCATTAAGATTGAAATTCTTTATTCATCAATGTTAGATTTTCATGCGTAGTTATGCTAAGATTGAGATGAAAGTCTTCTGACGTATTAGAAAACACACGTTTTTTTGGTCTAAAAACAACATTATCATAATTAAAAAGACCACTGCTTTTAAAATGTATTAAAATGATCAAAGTGGGACTTCAAAGTTTGATGTTTTAAAGGAAGCTATCTTTATTTGAGTAAGCATCCTGACTGGTTTTGCAAATTGAATTGCAACTCTTATGTGTCAGAGTGCTAACTGTGTTGTAGAACCTTTTTTGGTGAAAAACTTCTTTAAAGCACTTCTCTTCTATTGTAGGCCTCTGCTCCAGATACAAATCTTGTTCAGACCAATGGTGAAGTTGTGCTGCCTGTTAGTGCAGACCCAGTAAAAGGTAAGGGTTATTTCTCTCAAAGGAAATAAAAATTCAGTTGGATTTGATTTTTTTATTGATTTTATTCACGTATGTGCGGTTTAGAAGAAAGCGCGTCTCTCCCAGAAAGTGCTGCAGTCCCTCCACCTTCAGCCACCACAGAAGCCATAGAAGAGGCTATTCAGGAGGTGGACAGGATGACGCCTCAACAAACTGATGTAACTGCACAGCCTGTCACTACTCCTGCTACTACGGAGCCGTCCACGCTCGAAGACTTCCAGCAAGCTGCGCCTTCCCTTGCTCCAGAAGCTACCGTTTCGGCTGATGTCCTCGAGGTAGTAAAAGAAGGGAGTGATAAACCCAGTGACACGGTCGATTCCCCAGTAGTGGCGCCACCGTCCTCATCAGTAGGACAAGAAACGCCTGTGAAAGCTGAAGAGCCAGAAGCTGCTTCGCCCGAGAAGAAACCAGAAAAGGAAGAAGAGAAAGAAAACTTTAAGAAATCGGAAAAAGACGAGGAAGTGACTATCACTAATGCGGCAGCTGCAGTTGAGATTCCAGTTCCTTCTGGTAATGTGGTTGAAGAGGAAATAGAAGCAAAGCCCGTTGCTGAAGTCCCTGAGCCTCCCTCCTCTGAACAAGAACCTGCTGCTCTACCGACCGAGGACGCTGTTCTGCCCTCTCCGGCAGATCAAGAACCCCCACAGGTGGAAGCAGAAGCAGCTCCTCTGTCTAATGGCCTTCCTCAGGAGACTGAAGAACTGTTTGAGAAAACTGCAGTTTCAGACACTACATCCCAAGACAAGACCAACACTTCTCCATCTCAGGAATCGACACCTGCGGTTAAATCAGTCGCAACAGTCCAGGAAGAGGAGGACAATAAAGAAGAGCAGAAGAAGAAAGTGGAAGACACTCCTGCCCCGGTCAGCTGTCCAGAGGAAAATACTATGCAAAGTATGGAAATGTTTTTGGAAATGTTTTTATTTGCCTTTTTCCTGCTGCTTAAAGCTGAAATGTCAACCAAATTTTTTTTCTTTCTTTAAAGCTGCTACATCTGTGCCAAAGAAGAAGAAAAACATGAAAGAGCTCAATAAGAAGGAGGCCATTGGGGACCTCTTGGATGCCTTTACTGAGGTATGCTTTATTTAAGATTCAGCTACACTCTGGAGCAGGGGTGGCTAAAACCAGCAGGAGGCCGGCCCTCGAGGCCGGGATTTGGGCACACCTGCTCTAGAGAATTGGGTTCAAGAACATTTTTATCACGTCTTCCTTTGTGTCTTATATATATATTTAGAATATTTAAATTTAAGATGGTCCAGAAAGACACTTGAATATCATTCTCTCTCTCTCTTTCAGGAGCAGCGTGCCAAGCCTGTTCCTGAACCTTCACACACTCAGGCCAACCCTCCAGCTCCAGCTGAACCTCCTGCAGAAGCAGCAGACGAGACATGGGAAGAGAAGGAGGACAAGCAAAATGCTGAACCAGAAAAACAAAAATCCCAGTTAGAGCCAAGTGAGAAGTACCAGTACAAAGAAGGTGGGTAAAAGTTCTCTACAAACGTTGGCCATCTGCTCTCAGAGGTCTCCTGTTATAGCAAAATCTAAAAACCAGGTTTCACAATGTCAAAACCAAGATGGAAAATTCCTTTTTTTTGAAAAGACAAATCAAGAGTTTTCAGAATTCTGATTTAGTTGCTGTTTGCGTTACTATGTTCCCTTCATTTTTTTCTTTTATTTTACAAATCAGAAACGACTTCTGCAAGTCAGCTACTTTGTTTCATTGAGTCTTTGTCGTCTCTTAAAATATCTACAGAGAATTTTTAAATAGTCTTTCAAAACCAAATTTCATGCTGTAGCATTTTAATTTGAAAAACAGATTTTTTAGAAACCAAAAACTTAAAAAAAAAATTAAACGCCAACTTCCACCGTGTTTGGACCAGTCTGTGAAAATACTGTTTGAAATTAAACCAGTCCGTGGCTTAAAAAAGGTTTGGGACCACTGATTTAAACAACATTTGGCTTTGAAATGTTTGAGGACTGAGCCTGAAGTTAGTGTGTTCATCTTTTTTTTTTCCTAACACTCACATCTACAAGTAAGAATAATAATTGCATTAATTTGATGTCTTTGTACAGATCTTGTTTATGCATCATTCTTGCTTTGACTGCTTGAAAAAAATCATTTACAAATCTATTACTCAGAAAATTGGAAGCCAATAGATCCAGAGGAGAAGAAGCGGTACGACAGGGAGTTTCTACTTCGTTACCAGTTCAGTAACGCCAGTATGCACAAACCTCAGGGCCTGCCTGTCATCAGTGATGTTGTTCTGGATAAGGTAGGAGAAATTTGTTGGAAATTTCCTTAGATTGTGATGAAAGAAACCCTGTTTGCATAACTTTTTAAGTTTTAATCAAGTTTGAATTTATAGCTCTCTTTAAATGAGCTGTGGGACTTTTTACTGTTTCAATTTTAGGTGAACAAAACTCCGCTACGACCTGCTGATCCATCTCGACTAGCAAATACTGGTCCTGATTTTACCCCCTCTTATATGGGGAATCTGGGGAGCAGATCTATGGGAGGACCAAGAGGCCCGGTCAGTCAATTTGTTGTTTTTCAAAGAAGTTATGGTGCTGGCTTAATCTTAAACTGACTCATGATAGTGTGTTTTAGTTTAATTTTTTCAAAACAATTTATTCTAAAATAAGAATACTTTCTTGTCTTTTTAGCCTCCTGGGCCGCGCCGCTCCCAGCAAGGCCAACGAAAAGAACCCAGGAAAATTATCAGCAGCCTCAGTGAGGACATCCAGCTCAACAAAGCTGAAAAAGCCTGGAAGCCATCCATGAAAAAGACGAATACCCGTGCTAGCGAGGAAGTAGACGAAGACGATCCAGAATGCATCAAGACTCGGGAGCTTTTCAAGCGTCTGCGCAGCATCCTGAACAAACTGACCCCTCAGAAGTTCCAGGAGCTGATGAAGCAGGTGTCAGAGCTGGCCATAGACACAGAAGAGAGGCTGAAGGGAGCCATTGACCTCATCTTTGAGAAGGCCATCTCAGAGCCCAACTTCTCTGTGGCCTACGCCAACATGTGCCGCTGCCTTATGGGGTAAGACGTGGTGCTGGTGTTATCTGCTCTGATGATGACTCCTGTTTTGTGCCACGTGTCTGGGCCACTGAATACTCATGATGGCAATGAGGATCTGAAGAAGCATATTTTTATTCTTGAATACATATTATTTCAAACAGTGCAGATGTAGCATAATTCAGAACTGGCCATAAAAGGGTACATTTTTGTGCTCACCTTCCACAGTTGAAAGTTCCCTCCCCGGACAAACCAGGAAATTTTGTGAACTTCCGAAAACTTCTGCTCAATCGATGCCAGAAAGAGTTTGAGAAGGACCAGGATGACGACGAAATCTTTGAGAAAAAGCAGAAAGAGTTGGATGCTTCCAAAGATGTAAGAAATGGTTATCTTTTGCATTTATAAAGGTGAACAGGAGATGTTTCTGTTGTTCTTACTTACATCTCCGCTCAGGATGAGGAGCGAGAGCGCCTGAGAGTGGAGCTGGAAGAAGCCAAAGACAAAGCTCGAAGACGCTCGCTGGGCAACATAAAGTTCATTGGGGAACTTTTCAAGCTAAAGATGCTGACAGAAGCCATCATGCACGACTGTGTGGTGAAACTTCTTAAAAACCATGACGAAGAGTCTCTTGAGTGCCTCTGCAGACTGCTGTCAACGATTGGCAAAGACCTGGACTTTGAGAAAGCCAAGGTAAGATTTTCTATTACAAGAGGATCAGCTTAAAAAAAAAACCATACAAACCTTATGTTTTCTCCAGTAATGATGTTTTAGTGAATGTACCGCTGGCATGTAGTGATGAGGTCCTAAGCCGATGTTTAATTTTACTATAGTTTTCTGGAAAAGCATTCTGTCCGATTTAAAACCATTCAAAGCTCATTTCCTGTCTGTTACAGCCTCGTATGGATCAGTACTTCAACCAGATGGACAAAATCATCAAAGAGAGAAAAACATCTTCAAGAATTCGCTTTATGTTACAAGATGTCTTGGATCTCCGAAAGGTAGGAAGTAGTTCACCCACAACAATCCTTACAAAGAAATCCCCAAAGCTTTCATTGAGTGTTGCATTGACGGTTCATATAAAATACTTGTTTGAATTACTGAACTTTTGCATTTCTGCTCATTAGAATAACTGGGTGCCGCGCAGAGGAGACCAGGGCCCCAAAACAATCGACCAGATCCACAAAGAGGCAGAGATGGAGGAGCACAGGGAGCAGATCAAGGTCCAGCAGCAACTCATGTCTAGAAAGGAACCTGGAGGCAGGATGGTGGGAAGCATGGGGGGACGGGGCTCCCACTCAACAGGAGGTGGCCGGGTTAGCCAGCCTCAGGATGAGGGCTGGAATACAGTTCCCATTTCAAAGAATCGACCCATTGACACCACCCGCCTTAGCAAGATCACAAAGGTAGTAAACAAGAGTAAACAAGACCCCCCTATAGATCTCTTTTTACTAGATGAAATCTTTTTTTTTTTTTTTTTTTTTTTTTTTTTTTTTTTTTTTTTTTTTTTTAATTCAATTTGATTTAGCTTAAGGTTTTTGGTGTTATTTTCTCCAGTCTGGTACCATGGACCTTAACAATCAGCTGCTGGCTCCTGGAGGTAAAGGCATGTGGAGTAGCTGGGGAAAAGGCAGCAGTGGAGGGAGTGGAGCTAAACCAGCAAGTGGAGACCAAGGTAAAATAAGAAAGCAATGTACATAAAAGAAGTTTAGGAGTTTTGGTTGCTGTGTCTGCTTGAGTTTTCAATATTACTCTACGTTTTGCCCATCTCCAGACTCTGGTCGTCCAGCTACGAGCACTCTAAACCGCTTCTCTGCTCTGCAGCAGTCAGGTTCTCTAATGTCATCAACAGAAAGTGATCGAAGAGTTCCTCAAAGGTATTCAGAATTCAGTATTTCTTCATTAAAATTGTTTTTCCTCTGCTTGTTTTTTCTGTTCTGTGGTCTGTTCTGTTTTTTCATCATCCTTACAAAATACTTTTAAGTAAAAAAAAAAAAACGTATTTTCCTCAACGTAATTCTTTCAGGTCGAGCTCAAGCCGCGAGCGTGGTGGAGAGAGAGACAGAAGTGAGCGTGACAGGGATCGCTTTGACAGGTTTGCTCGCAGCGAGGAACAGGGGGGTGACCAGTTCACCAAGAGGAGCTTCAGCAGAGAGTCAAAGGACCGCGGTGGCAGGGCCGGAGACAGCCGGGCCACAAACGAACCAGTACGTCGTGTCGCCAGCATGACTGATGATCGCGACAGAGGCAGCAGAGACCGGGGAAGTCGGGACAGAGGAAGCCGAGACCGGGGAAGTCGGGACAGAGGAAGCCGAGACAGGGGTGGTCGGGACCAGGGTCCAAGCAAAGACCTTCCAGGTGTGAAACCTGACTGGAAAGCAAAAATTCAAAACGCTTTTGAAACCGTAAGACATCATTACAAAATGACTGTTGAGGAAAAAGTCACATTTTCTTTTTCCTTTGATCTTGTTATCTCAGCAGTTAGACGTGAAAGCGCTCCCACTCCTCCTCCTTCTCTTCCTAAGCCCACCTTGACTGAGGAGCAAGTGGAAAAGAAAGCCAATGCCATCATTGAAGAATACCTCCACATTAATGACGTGAAGGTACAGAAATGACCCCGTTTTTGTTCAATTACATAACTAAAATCTCATTCAGATTAGGTGAACGTTTGCTTTCTGTCTGTCATCGTAGGAGGCGTTGCAGTGTGTTGCAGAGCTCAACAGTGCCTCTCTACTCAATGTATTTGTACGCAACTGTGTGGAGTCCACACTCGAACGCAGCACCATTGCTCGAGAGCACATGGGCCTGCTGCTGCACCAACTTATAAAAGCAGGAACGTTGCCCACACCGCAATACTTCAAAGGGTGAGTTTTGTTTCTTTGTGGTCTGAACTGATGTTCAGTAATCATATGTGGACGTTAATACAACGCGGTGGGTTTTGTTCTGCATCTTTTGCAGGCTAGAAGAGATCTTGGAAGCAGCGGAGGACATGGCCATAGATATACCTCACATCTGGCTGTATCTGGCTGAACTGATCACCCCTATGCTCCACGAAGGAGGGATCCCTATGGGACAGCTGTTCAGGTGAGCGCTGGGCCAGCCGAGGAGCGCTGCCAGCAACTTCTGATTAGACCAGGGGTGTCCAATTCCAGGCCTCGAGAGCCAGTGTCCTACATGGTTTCCAACCAACCTACCATTGAAGCTCCTTATTGACTAAACACACTTGATCCAGGTAAACAACAGCAAAAAAAGGTCAGGTTTCTGGAAAACCAGTTGGAAGGCTGGCCTTTGAGGACACCCCTGGCTGAGATGCGAAATGTTTGGCAAGAAGCAGGTTGATCAGTTGATTAGTCATGTACCATATTTTCCTCACCATAAGAAGCACCGTATTATAAAGTGAGGTCTTAATTCGGGGGTCTATTTCTGTACTTAACACAAGGCACAATGGGCTCCTGTGTCAGGGAGAAATGGTCCAACAGTCAATGGAGTGGAGCGCTTTCCAAAGTTGCACAATAACTTTTTAACAGATTTTGGAACTCGGTACACACAAAAGGCGCACTGGATTATTACGTACACGGCCGATTTTTGAAAAAGTTAGGCTTTTTAGTGCAGAAAATAAGGTAAGTGTTTTTAAGGTAAGACATTTTTTATTTCACAGCTACAATTAAAAAGAAAAAAAGTTAAGTTATGTTAATTTAGTTAATACATTTCACTTAAAGCCTTAATTCACATATAGGGTGAAAACTGACTAAGTTAGGATTAGAATTGATTGATTTGCTTTTATTTTCATACAATATAAAAAAGTTAAATAAACATGAAAAAAAGTGATAAAGTTCTCAAAAAAGAAGAGGGTAGAATAAAAAATGATTAATTCCCACTCCTAATATTTCTTTATTTTATGAATACATTTGTACATGTTAATAAAGGTCATCATTCACAAAACACACAAGAATAAAAAAAAAAGCATCAATGTGCCAAAACAACAGTCCTAATAGTCCTTATGTTGTCACATTTTGCTTCTCATTTTCTAGTTAAAAGTTTGAGGGGTTTTTTATATATTGATATTGCATTTTTACTCACTTTGATACTTTCCTCCATGTTATTCCACAACCTCCAGGACAGAAAGGCAGTGACTTTTTTTGGTTGGCCTTCAACGAGGTTGTTTGATGTTGTTTTTCTTTTTTTCTTAGTAAATATTCGTCTTCTCTTTTCTGAAACGGTTTTTGTGGGTTCTGTCAATGTAGTTTGCTAATGTTTCTAACATGTTAGATTTCCACTTCACTAAAAACAAAGTGAGTAAAAGAAAAAAGACAGTTCCAGTTTCAATCTAAATTAAATCCCACTTGAAACTCAAAGTCCAATGAAAAAAAACCCAACATAAACAGATTACAGCGACACAAAGGTTGTTAATCCCTCAATGCTGATTGCTGCAAATATGCGTTAACTATCTCAACTTCATTTAGTATTTACTTAAAAAGCGAAAACACAAATAAATTCAGCATCAATGTATAGTTTTAAGAATGAAGAAGCTACATTTGGTGCATTTATGTTTTCAGGGAGATCTCAAAGCCTCTGGTGCCTCTGGGGAAGGCCGGCGTGCTGCTGGTTGAAATCCTCAAGCTGCTCTGCAAAGGAATGGTACGCCCAAGCAGGCTGGGAGTGACGGCACACCTAGGGCCCCATTTCCACGTGCATGTTTGTTTGGCAGACTTTGGAAATGTTTGAACATCTGTTTTTTTTTTTTATTAAAACAGAGGAAAATGAGTATTCATAAAAAACCTAAAATGTTGCATTTACTTGATACAAATACAACTGTTAAAATATGCAAGAACTATTGGTAAACAAACTTAATTATACATAACCTATTTTCTTTTCAAGATTATTCCTGTTCATAGCTAATAAACCTCGCTCCCTCCCACGATTTTTATCTTTTGGAACATGCAGACTCCTAAGAAGGTCGGCGCTTTATGGAAAGAAGCTGGGCTGAGTTGGAATGAAGTCTTACCCAAGGATGAAGATGTCAACAAGTTTGTCACGGATCAGGTAAACATGAACAGATCTAATAAAACCAGAACCGTTTGCTTTGTTCTTGTTTTGTTCAGCTCAGACCGTCGTAGTGAATTCATTCGGTTGCTGCTGTTAATGAAGCAGACAGCTGAGAGCCTTTCTCGGTGTGTCAGTTTTAGTTTTACTTTTTGTGCTGTGAAGGAATTTTGAATTGAATTTGAATAAAATGGCTGTGTATGTCCTTTAGGTCTTCTGATATCTAATTAAACACATTTGAAAACCAGGTCTTGTTTTTATATTGTTTGTTTCAGAAAGTTGAGTTCACTGTAGATGAAGAAACTGAGTCAAAGGAAGTTGGGAGGAAAAAGATCCTCAGTGGAGAAGAGCTCAGTAAACAGCTAGACAGACTCCTGCAAGACAAAGCCAACAACCAACGGATCAGGGACTGGATTGAGGTGTGTGACTTCTGTTTGTTTCTTGGTAAATGAAAGTACATAAAGTTTAACCCTTTAACACCTGAGCTTTAGCTCCAGTGTTGACATTCTTTCGACCGCTGGCCAGGAAAAACATTTACAAAAAAATCATTTATCCACAATGCTTTTACTCTGCTTAATTCCCAAAAGCACTTGTTTTAAGCTGTATGTGGATAAATCAGTATTTCTCAATTCTTAAATCCCTTCTAATAATTTGATATATTGAATTTTACTGTCCTGCTGTGTTGAAAGATGAATTTCTGTTTTTTTTAAAGAAAAAAGTTTATCTATAGATCTATCTACTGTAACTATTCAACTGTTTACACAATTAGCGTAACTGAAATGGAGAAACTTTACAGTAGTCACGTTTTTAAGCAATTAACAGAAATCATCTGCTTTAATTGCGGAGAAAAGTGGTTTTGTGCTGTTATGTTGGTGCAAAGCGGATATGAAAAGCAGTTTTATTTCCCGCCTCAAAATCAACTGATTTATGTTGATCGTGTAAATTGATTGCATGTGTTATTTAATTATCACTAGTGACAATTTTAGCGTTAAAGAGTGCAAATGAGAAGAAACCCATCTTTCTTCCATTGATTCTTTAGTGTTTTTTTTTTTTTAATCCATGTTTTGTTTGGCGTGTGAACAGCTTTGGAAGACCACAGTAAAGAAGAACTTCTGTGACAAACGTATTTAGCCGATCACTTCCTCTGCTGAAATAATCAAACTATTGATTTTACTTGTCTTCAGTTTACGTCACTCTAGGATTGAAAGTATAAATTCGGCTTTGATGCTCAGCTCCTGCTGTAGCTTGGATTGCTCAGCCCCATAACAGTTTCTGCTGCAGCGTTTATCGATCCAAACAGACTTTTTTATGCTCTTATAACTTAATATTGAGCTATCTTCAATGTTTTTGCTCCTTAAAAACTTAAAAACTTTAAAACACTTTGCTTATTGATATCAATCCAACTGATTTGTAAACATGTTTTCTTGATGTTTCTGATTCTTCATTGTGATCACTTCATGTCACATTTGATCGTTTTTTTTTTCCTTCTTATAGGCTAATTTGGAGGATCAGCAGACGGTGAGCAACCAGTTTATAAGAACATTGATGACGTCGGTGTGCCAGTCTGTCATCATATGTAAGTATGAGTAGTTTAGCATGTAAGACAGAGCTGCTTCTAAATGTGTCTGTATTAGTCATCCCTGTTTTGGGTCTTACAGCAGCAACGCCCATTAAAAAAAAACTGCAGACACTAAAATTGAAATTTCAGATTAAACTTTTTTACGCTTTTTCTAAAGACATTCTTACATTTTTTTAGGTGATAATCCATACAAGGTAGATGTGGAGCAGATCAAGAATCGAGCCCCTCTGCTGCAGCGATACCTGTGTGATGAGGAGAAGGAGCTGCAGGCCCTCTATGCTCTTCAGGCTCTCATGGTTCGCATGGAGCAACCTGCAAGTCAGTATCACGCTTAGAATGTGCACAAATGTTGTACTTTTACTACATTTTTGGTACTTCTAATGGTACTTTCTTTTATGTATACATTGTGTTTTTATATTGTGGTTCTGTGGGAACTGGTTGAGCTCCAGGGTGATATTGTGAAGACTAACTGTTTGCATGCTGTCTGCAGACCTGCTGCTGATGTTCTTCAACACTCTGTACGATGAGGACGTGATTAAAGAGGAGGCCTTCTACAAATGGGAATCCAGCAAAGACTCTGCAGAGCAAACAGGCAAAGGCGTCGCCTTGAAATCTGTCACCACCTTCTTCACTTGGCTCCGCGAGGCCGAGGAAGAGTCCGACAAGGATTGAGGCAATGATAGAAAAGCTGCCGTTTAACTTTAGCGAGAAATGTGCTCTGTAGGCAGCTGTGGAGAGTCAAAGACAATATTGCCAGTGTGGCAGACTCAAATAAGTCCTCAATGAGGACAAATCTTTTTTTTCTCGCTCCTTTTTCTTTTCTATGAGAGATGGACTCAGAAAATAATGTCTCTCCTCCCTTTCCTGTTGTCCTCAAATAAACTTGAAAACGCATTCAGCAGGACTGCTTTTTAATGAGGTGTGAGATACCCCACATCACTACAAAACTGTCGAGTACCACAAACCAAGTGGCTGCTTGATCTTTGTTCCAGACAGTTGTAATGCCCCATCATCTCATCCGACTTGCAGGAAGAAAAAAAAAAGCAGGGAGTGTGATGTGGTGGGTTCCCTGATCCCTGGTTTAATGCTGTGTGTGTTTTAACACAGCTCTTGTGTCTGTCCTTTACTGGAGTGTGCAGCATGACTGAAGTGTGTTTCTATTAATGATCTAGTGGGCAAAATGTTGGTAGATGACATGTACATGAACTAATCTTAATTTGCCAGATGGAGTTTTTAAAGAAAAGGTTGTCTATTTTCACCTTCTGTTTCCTACCTTGAGGCTAACAAAAGGACTAATGTTGACTCGGTCTACCTGGGGGTGGACTTGTGCTTCCTCTAAGCCATCCTCTCCCACACCCAGTAGTGAACTATACGGACTGACTCGTACTTTAACCTCAGCTGTTCTAGAGGACTCTTAATGACCCAATCACAGTTAAAACTTGAAGTCAGTGGAGAAATTACCTTGATAAAATATATATATATAAATAAATATATACAATAAAAAAAAATCTTTAAAAAAAATAGAGGCGCTCTGAAAGCCTTTTCTACTTAGAGTGGAAACTTATTTCAGGATTGTTCCATAAATATAATAGACTTTTTTTTCAGTTTTATTTTTCAGAAACGATCATTTTCTGATATAATTGCAGTGTCTCATTTTCCAGGAGAAACATCACTTGCCCGGATGCAGAGAAGTGTTTTTTGATAATCCATTGATTATTAGTTTTATTTGACTTATTTTTTGTAAATATTTCTTTTTTTTTTTCTTTTCTCTCTATTTAAGAAATTCTTGCTTCTTTTGCATCTAAAACTGGAAAGATGAGAACATTGACAATAAATGATGTATGAGTTGCTGAGCAGAAGTACGGTGTCTTGATTGCCTCAGATTTAACGCAGGTCGAGTTGTTTCCAAAATATTGGAAAAGTTATGCTGTGACTTCTGTGGTTTTAGTTTTTATATTTAATCTTCAGAGTAAGAAATGAAAAATTATTCAGTGATAGAATATATATTCTTTAGAATTTTTGCAGTACTGTGCATTTAAATTCCACTCCAATTATATTGATAAAATAATTCCCAATGGATTTTAATTATTAGGCAATTTTTAGCCAAAATTAAAAAGTCTTTTCTAGGTCAAAGTTTCTGCAGAGCGGCTGTAGTTCATCAGAAATTTGCCTGTGAGTTGTAGGCGCCTCACACACCAACCAAATAGCGCTGCCACATAAATGGCGAGCAATCCAGCCATAAGATTATGAGCCCGACCCAGCTCGGGGATTTTGTGAGCCGCCGCCTGTAGTGCTCATGTCAACGCAACAAGCTTTTTCAAACAGCATTTTTTCATCTGCTCCTGATTCACAATGATTTGAATAAAGAACTACTCAGAAATGCAATTTTAAGCTTCATTTTGATTATCTGCCAATCAACAGAAAAATCTCCCAAGATTTTTATTGAAGCGGGACTTTAAATAAAGCATTTGAGTGAGTGGTATGTGACCAAAAAGGATTAATTGGGTAATAATATTGGTGCTTATTTCAAAAACACTTTCAAGATTAAAATGTCTTTATATCAGGTATGGCATCAGCATTTGAATATAGTAAATGACGTTTTAAAAATACATTTCCTTGTTCAAAAGTTTTGAGTTTTTGTTGGTAGATCCTTAAAAGGGGGTCAAACATGAAAGGTCACCACCTTTCTCAAGCAGCGAGGTGTCCTGCCATGGTACTGGTTGAGGTTCTGGGCCTTTTTCCGATGTTTTTATTTTGAAGTACAACACAGCAGCATGGAAACTGTTTCTGTGGCAACCACTTCAGGATGGTTTGTCAGTAAATTTCCATGAACACACACAGCCTCTGCGTCCTCTCACCACGGTACTGCGGATGCTCTCATCAAGTAAATAAGTGCTTCTGCGCGCCGCTGTTATCTTGGATCAAACCGGCAGCATTGCTGCTTGGACGCGTTTGGAGGAGGAGGAGGAGGAAGAAGGAAGGGTTGAAGTTACGACACCGCCTTGCATCGATGACGCCTGCCATCGTGAGACATTTGGACAGCCTTCAGCCGATAACCTATATACCGAGCAACAAATGGTGCGCCTGAGCCGGAGATGTGATCCTGCAGTCTGGAAGAAGATGCTTCCACCGTCAGAGTGACACTCGGGCTCCAGCAGCGCAGACCCTGCAGCCGGAGGTGTCATCTGTTGATCGGATTGGAGTCATTGTCATGAGCCGCCGCGGTTCGACTTCCAGGTAGGAACCGCCGGAGAGCAGCAGCTGCGTAATTTGGAGCATCGTCTGAGCCATTGACGCGCTCATGAAGGGCGGGGGGGTTGGTTCTGATGCAGGTATGGAGCTATTGGTATGCTGATTGAGGCTTGTGCAGGCATCTCTCCTGCCTCGCTTTCTCTGCAGCCTAATTGCAGATTCGCTCCTGTCAATGGCGGAGTGATGCGTAATTCAGCCATCACAGTGTCGCTTCTGCTGCTTGAATGCACCATTTCTGAGGTGGAAAGCAAGAGAGAAAAATCAGCTCAGGAAATGCTGTCTTCACAGACCTGAACACGTTTGACTGCAGGCAGACTGGCATCACCCAAACCCACTTGTTGGTATGAGAAGTCACAGTTATAATCTGAGGAGGCACCACTTTTCTTACAGATCTATCTATCTATCTATCTATCTATCTATCTATCTATCTATCTATCTATCTATCTATCTATCTATCTATCTATCTATCTATCTATCTATCTATCTATCTATCTATCTATCTATCTATCTATCTATCTATCTATCTATCTATCTATCTAACAAAAACAGATAACTTAATCTGAGCAAAATGATAAAAAAAGGTTTCATTGCCATAATAGGGGTTTTCATGCACATTGGATGATGGCATAAACGTGTTTTATGCCTGAACACAGTTTCTGCTTCCTTTCCAGGTTGAATGCTCAACAAAAAAGAAGTTGCAGCAAATCAGGAAAAAGTCAAAAGTACATTTTCAGAGAGAAAACATGAAGCTTCCGTCCAAATCTGTGCATATGATGTGAGATCCAAACACCAAAAACACAGAGGCAAATTAAAATGCAGTTGATTGTAAGTTACTTTAAAGAACTTAAAGCAACCAAAGAATTGAAATGTCATTTCTAACACTGCATTGTACATCGCAAAATGCATTTTCATTAGAATTTTGGAACCTTTAAAACCCACGATAATTTCAAATGCAATTAATTTAGCTTTTATTTAAAATGTTATTTTTAAATTGGTAATATTGAATTGTAACTTTTCCTGTCAAATTAAAAATTTCAAAATACATTTTCATATTGCATAATCAAATTTCAAATAGAAACGTCAATTGAGAATTGCAGATCTTGAATTACAGGTGAAAAACACTTCCAGAATTTGTGTCTGCCTAAGACATGCAATCAATTGTGCTTCTTTTTCTCTTTAATCAGATATGGCACATTTTTGGACAAAACATTTGAGCTCAATCTTTTTGCAGTGTTTTAAAATATTTTCTAAGTTTGCATGTCAATAACTGCTAAACCTTTTATAGATAAGAGTCCCTCTCATTTTCGTGCCAGGATTTCACTTTGGCAGTTTTAGGCGGAGGTGAGCTAAAAGTGGGTGAGATTGAACCGATGGGATACAAATGCTGCTAATTTTAGTTAATTTCACGTGACTCGCACTCTAATCCTCCTTTTTGAAGCGACTGCAGCTGTTATGCAGGTTTAGGTAGAAGCTGATGTCTTTACATCCACCCTTACGCTTTCCCTACACCTGTTTCATCTTGTTCGTGTGGAATAGGGTGATGGGGGCATTATGAACCTTATCACAGCTGTCTGAGTGGCAGACTGCCAGTCCATCACAGTGTCACTCTCACTCCTATAGACAGTTTACAATGACCTAGTAACCTAACATGTTTTTTGTCATCGGTCAGAAGAGCTGTCTGTGATGCTTAAATCTCTCCGCTTCAACTCTCCTCCCTTGGGAACGTCTTTAACCCAGACCATTATGGGTGAAGTCTCAGGTGAATTTCCACCTCCTCGAGCAGACTTTGTGATTCATGCTGGAGAAGCCGTTTCTTGTCTTTAGAAGCTTTGTGTTTCTTAGCTGCTTCAAGAACAAAATCTGCTTAAGAATATCTGTCAAATGCACGCGTCTCAGCTAACATGCACCAATTAGATCTTGGGCTTTAGCTGCTGCAGCCTCAGTTTCGCTTGACCCACCTGAGCAGCCAGATCACGTGAGTTTGTTGGGTTCATTAGGTAGGGCGATCACATTTAATCAGCAGCTTTGTGATGAACAGACCTGGCGGGAGCCACTGACCCAGGACTGGTCACAGACCATATGTTTGACTAGTCGGATGGAAACGGTCGCCCTCCCTCCACCCGAGTCATTCTAACTGTTTTTCACCGGCTTACTGTGGCTTTAGCAGCATCTGTGCTGTAAATATAGGGCATAGCTGTCGGCTCGTCTGCTTGGTACTTTAAACCAGCAAACTCAAGCTGCGTTGTTCAGTTGGGTTTGTTTACTGCATGGTGGCAACACCTCTGCATGTCCACAATGAGACTGACGACCAGGAATAATGAGAGGATGGAGAGACAGGAGGAGGTAGAGGTAGGAAAATCTTTCTTTAGCTCTCAGGCTGTGATTGTCTTTTAGTTCAAATTCAGCTTTTTTTTAAAAAAACTTTCCACAAATTTTGCACAGGACAAATGGTTGAAATGCAAACCTTTACTGTTTTGGGAAAATACATTTCAGGTGCTGTGTTTAACACAAAATGTGCCCAAAGCAAACCAAAATTAAAACATTTTGACTAAAATCTTGTGTTTTGCAGGTGAAGTTTGAGGAGACTGAAATGATTCCCAAATCTGGAAAATCTCCGGCTGACTCACGGAAAAGTGTTGGCATCCATGAGTTTGCAGCGCTTGCCAGATCCTCCTTGAATGGTGAAAAAAACGTTCATGGATTTGGGAGTTTTATGCTCTAAAATTTAACACCCCTTTCTTACCGCTCTTTGTCCAGGAATTTCTCAAGCGGTTAGGGACCATGTGACAAAGCCCACCTCGCTGGCTCAGGGCCGGGTTGCCCATCTCATTGAGTGGAAGGGTTGGCCCAAACCGGCCGGTCCTCCGGCAGGCGCCCACTCGCACCTGAGCTCCTACAGCCACCTGACAGAAGGAGAGAAAGAGGCTCGGTTTGCAGCAGGTATTTCCCTCTTCTGTCTACGCTGCTCACTGTTGTTTTTACTCTTTTAATTTCAAACTAAATAGAAAAAAAATCTTTTTCTTCTCTTGCATTGTTTGATTCATGCCGGTTTATGTTGGCATGTGCATCCCCTTAACACAATTTAAATACATCATCTCCTGAACAGCTCCCACCTTCTGTCATGCCACCTAATCCCCTCAAACTACGCAATGTCAGCGCTGCGCTCCTCCCACCTTGTTGTCTCTACAGTTACGGTTTGTCTTGGCAGCAGATGGTGGCCTATTAGACAAACTCTCACATCACGCCACTGACAGAACACCAGCTCCTGTTGTTTGGTTGTGACTCATCCTCTGTGGCACTGGTGAAATCTTTGTGGTTTGTTTAGGAAGCGTGTGTGTGTGTGTGTGTGTGTGTGTGTGTGTGTGGGTGTGTGTGTGTGTGTGTGTGTGGGTGTGTGTGTGTGTGTGGGTGGGTGGGGGGTGGGTGGGTTCAGAGAAGTAGGATCAATCTAATCTGCTTCATGTAAACAAATCACCAAAAGGCCTAAAATATCTCACCGTGGGCAGAAATGTAACACATCTCTTGTGGTTAAAGAACTTATTTTGGTACATGATTAATCGATTAATTGTTGGTATCACTTTCAATATACAGGGTTCTTAATTGGAGAAAGGTGGTTTGCCCTCTCTGGACAAATGGAGTGCTCCTTCCCCAGGTGGAGGAGTTTAAGTATCTTGGGGTCTTGTTCACGAGTGAGGGAAGATCCTAGCTTGAGACTGACAGGCGGATTGGGGCGGCTCTGGGTCATGATTTGTAACACCATGGGAGAGTCACAACATCAGGTCAGAGAGGAGGCTATACCACACTCCCAACCAGAACTTGGGAACACAGCCCCTATAACCACCATAACGCTGAGCGAGGCAGCAACTGAGCTGAAAGACAAGATCATGTCTAGAATGTACACCAGGCAACCCCGACACCAAGTACAACGCTTGAGTGCTTGAGTTAAGGACCATCTGAAAGTCTCCTGGAAACTGTGAATGACGCATTGAGGGCAATTCCTACCACAACCATCACAGAAACCAATAAACTGGTTTACACTTCAGCAGCAATGATTCTTGAGATGATTGGCTATAAGAGCAACCATGGGAGAAAACAATGCCCACCATGGAAGCTACGGTTGGAGGTTCAGATCAAGACAATTTGCAGGTAAGTTAGTCAGATGACAGAGGTCCAAAAAGGTGCAATGAAAAAGCAAGTGCTTAAGAGATACAGCGAGATGTCCATAACTGAAGCACTGGAAACTGCCAAACATTTGCCAAAGCATTTCCTATGAGTGACGTCAACAACATGTTATGTCCAGTAATATAAACAGTCTATGTGAGCAACGCACAGAAGGGCATTGGTAGAGATTCCAGAGAAGCCAAACACCAACTCCTGGTTGACAGAACAGTGGCTGAAGACTGCAGGTTTTAACAAACCAACCTGTACACAGCCTGGATTGATTACACAAAAGCCTATGACTCAACGCGACACATGTGGATCACTGAATGCTTGGAGCTGTACAACATCAAAAGGACTCTAAGAGCCTTCAAAGGAAACTCAATGAAGTTGTGGAAAACCACCCTTGACAAGCAACTTGGACAAGTGTCCATCAAATGTGACATATACCAAAGTGACACTCAGTTCCCACTGCTGTTCTGCAGAAGTCTGAACCCCCTCAGTCAAAATAATCAACAACACGGGCTATGGGTACCAACTCAGGAATGGGGCAACCATCAGTCACATCTTCTACATGGGTGACATCAAACTATAGACTCAGATCTACCACACCAGACAAGACTCAAGGTGTAGACTGTGTTTAGAGGAGCCCGCAACAATCCAGCACATAACTGCAAGGTGTAAGATGTTGGCCGGGAAAGCATGCATGGAGTGCCCCAACCAAGTGGCTGGGATGTGTGGGTCCCAATTGGGTTTGTCCACAGTTTCCGAGGTGGCCCCACCTGTGTTTGCCCACATTGGCTCTGCAGCCCAGGGACTGGCAGCCTGGGCAGCGACCCTGCTAGCTCTACCAACCCCTGAGCTGAGGCACTCACTTGCTTTGCTGGACCGGTAGGCTGCTGAGTGCCCATTTAAGCCAACACAGAAACGGCCAACAAACCCAACTGGGGCTCACGTATTCTGCTCACTTTAAAACCATATGGGGGCCACTTGGCCTTGCTGGCTGGGCAGGAACATGTGTCCAGAATATGGACTGGAAACCCCAAAGTGAAAATTGGAAACACCACAGAAAGTAGTAGTGAATGAGAGAGCAAAGATCTGTGGAACCTCCAGATACAGACTGACAGGATGGTACAATTGATTGGTGATGTCACCACATGTTCTTTAGCTTTGATCAAAAAGGTTACCTAAATTAGTCAAAGTCAATTTATTGGTGAAGTTTGTTTTTTAGAAGGAATAGTTTCGATCAATTCTTTGCTCCCTATGTACATAATATTAAATCATTTTCAATTATTTGTTTTTTAATTAATACTTCTTTGTTTTGGATTATTTAAGAATTACTCAAGATTTCTTTAATTCAAGACTGTGAACCCCAACATATTTATTGTGTCTGAATTTCTGAAAGTACACATTTTCAATGCAAATGAAGCAGATATTAGTTCTGCTACAAACAGTTTATTTCTGAGGTTGATCTGGCTGCCTTTTAAAGTTTTTGATATTTCATTTTATCGACAATAGTTTACTAGGTATTTGTCAAGCAGTCATTTCATCAAAAGTCGTCAACGTTGACTGTATATGAGAACTGGATTGAGTAAGTGTGAAGTCACCAATTGAAAAACAATTATTTCCAGCTCCAACAAAATTAAGTCAATTCAGTTGACAATTTATTGGAATACAGACGTCACCATGTCACCAGAAATTGTCAATAAGAAGTGATGAATCCGAGTCGGTCTGAGTCATTGTTTCTAAGACAACCATTCTTGTCAGGCAGGAGTGAGCTTGTTAGAAGTCCACACCCCTTCCACCTGAAAGCAGCTGTCAAACTGTCAATCAAATATTTGACCTGACGCCACCTACTTTTCTTGAGGCATCTGATTGGTCAGTTCATATCTTGACTAACTTGCACTACAGAAAAAACTATCATGAAAAACAGGTGGTAGAGCAAGAATGGTTATTCTGACAAAAAGAATGACAAAGTAATAGCTGTTTGTTTCTCAATAGAATTCTATGGGATTTGGACCTTTTGTGGGTGGGTACTTCCTGTATGTAATGCGAGGGGGAAGGGGTTACTCAGTCCAGTTCTCATATACAATTAACTTCTTTTCAACTTTCTTCACATTTTATTGTAATGGTCCCACCTTTGATGTTTTGATTGTTTTCTGTCTTTCATGTTTTATGTAAAGCACTTTGAATTATCTTGTACATGAAATTTGCTATCCAAATAAACTTGCCTTGCTATGCTTACAGTCAATGGTAATAAAAGCAGAGCTCCTCTCCTAAAAGGAGTCCATGACTAATTAAACCACTGTGCTCCCTCCAGGTGTGGCTGAGCAGTTCGCCATCGCCGAGGCGAAGCTGCGTGCCTGGGCTTCTCTGGATGATGAAGAGGAGGAAGACTCCAATGATGAAGACTGTCACACTAGGAGACAGACCTGCAGTGTGTCGAGCCAAAGCCAAGGTACACATCTTAACCTCTGTTGAATCCCTTCATCAAACTCATCATTCACAGAGTGTATCTTCTTCCCATCCATTCCTCCATGGGTCCATCCATCCATCCATCTTAAGGTGTTCTGACTGTCTGCTCCTCCTCCAGACCCCGCCGAGTCCAGTCCCATTAGCGGGCTCTCATATCAACCTAAGACTCAAGATGATGAGGCACCAACCTTCGACTGTGCTCTGGGCTCCAGCACCAGCAGTCCCATCTGTGAAAGACCTCCGACTCTCAATGACCTCCATTCATCCGACACCACCTCACCCATCTTACCCAGCAAATGTATAAGTTCCTTTCTGGAGGAGGAGGAAGAAAGGCTGGAGGGTTTTGAGGAGCAGCTAGCTCCTTTGCAAGTACAACGCAATGAGATCTGCATCCATAATAAGCCAGAGTGGAGGCCCCGAGCCAGGAGCAGCAGGTTTGACTCCTGCTACTCCACCTCTCACTCTGAGTCTCCTGGAGAAGATGAGGAAGAAGACGAAGAGGAGGAGGGCAGTGTGTTTCACGAGTTTCGCACTTGGCACTGCAGCCCAAGAGGATTCTTCTCTGACAGGGCATCTTCAGGAGTGGCATCGTTTGAGGAGGAAGAGGAGATAGATCAGGAAAAGAAGGAAGACAAATAAAATTTGAAGCGATGTGTTCATCTGTGCAACTGCATTGATTCGGATATGACTTCATGTGTTCTGCCTGGCAGTGTGAACTCTTTTTCTTTTCTTTCCCTTCATTTTGTCGCCTCCTCTCGCAGCTTTCTCCTCCTCCATCAACCTTCCATTGTTGATTGCAGCTGTAAACAGTATACATGTTGGAAAGTTCAACCAGAATGTAAAGCTGTTGTTCAAACTGAGTTTTGTACATTCTTGTGAACAGTCATGTGCTGCTATTGCATTCTTTTTTTAATGAATATTTTGTAGTGTAGCTTTTTTCTTCTTTTTTTGCAGGTCATGGTGTGTCGTGTTGGTTTTATATGGGTAGTCTGAGTGTCCTGCCTATATAAATATGATTTTTTAAAAACAAAATTGTTGTTTTTTTTCCCTTCACACACAGTAACTTCACACTCAAACAAGTAAAAAAAAACACATAAATTCATGTCAACTTTTAATACACGTTTTTCTTTAAATTTAATCATTCACTCATGTACAAAAACAAATTTTCTCTGAAAAATAAAAGTTGCTGTTGATTTAAAATGCTTAATTTTCCTATGTACAAAAGCATGTTTGTGGTTCACATCCATATATTTTCATATGTACAGAGCATATACAGATCAGTTCCATGTAAAGGGAGATCTTACAGACTTATTGCTGAACTAGATACGCTGCAAAATAGCTTATACACTTTCTACATTTAGTTTCATATACATTAACTTAAAAGGCAAGCAATATTCTACATTCAAACTGCAACTTAACAATAAAGACATTGCAGAGATGGTTATATAGACTGAAAGAAAGAAGAAATGGCTCAGAATAGTAGCATGAAGCTGAAATACAATCAGACATGTCGTGCTTCATACAGATGTTACTTCAGAGGCCAGGCTGGATTTAAAGTTCTAATAATAGGTTAAATATCTACAGGCTGCATACAGAACAGCACATGTTTGTGTGTGTTTTTGTGCATCTGTACAACAGCCAGAAATTTCCAATAACTCGAAAATTGCTTCGTTTTCATGCTAAAAGATGGCAATGAGCAAAGAATCGCATCATGGTAATTTCAGAATGTTTGTAGATAGGTGTAGCCCGATTCTGAGCTCCGGGGACCCTTGGAAGCTGCCTTCATCGCTGTAAATAGATCCAAGCTGATAGCACACTTAGGGGACTAATAAGTGTGCTGCAATATAATAAAAAAAATCTAATATCCTTGTGTTGAGAGAGGCAGCTGCTGAGGACACAGTCTGCACTTTACTGCATTAGAAATGCAAGACTATTGCATATCAGTCACAAGCTTCCATTGCCACATGTTGTGATTAAGGATGCTTTCTAAGACAGTTTTCTAGTGCTTTTAGACAGCTTTACATTCAAGCTCCAAAATATATGTGCTCATTTTAATAGTGTTTTAGTACTTTTCTGTGCTTTTAGGTTTTTTGTCAGCTCTAGCTTGACTCCTTTGTTTCTAGATCATTGACTGTATAAGAGAACTGGTCTGGGTGAGTCTGAAAATGGCTTGCTTCCAGCTCCAGTGAAATGGCGCCAATTCAGTCTAAATTTATCCGCAATAGGATGGCCCCATTTGGAGCCAGCCAATGTCAGTACGAAGTAATTGGTCTGAGTCAATGTTTCTACGGCAACCACTCTCGCCAATCAGATGTAAGCTTGTTAGGAGTCCACACCCCTTCCCCTGAAAGCGGGCCTGGTAAAATCAAACGTTCCAGGTGGGGGCCAGCCGGCAACACATGCTTTTATTGAGTCATCTGATTGGTCAGTTTATAACTTGAACATCTTACGATGAAGAAAAAAAAAATCAAGATTTCCAAGAAGATGTTAAGAAAAAGGTGTCAGAGCAAGAATGGTTCTTCTGACAAGTATAATGACTGAGTTATAGCTCAGTCTTATTTTTTCTTAATTATTTTTCAATAGAAATCTTTTGGATTTTGGTTTCTTGGACCCAGCGGGTACTTCCTGTTTTGAACACAAGGGGGTCCAGTTCTCATATACAATCAATATTCTAGACTAATTGGCATTGGGCAAAAATGATGGTATTTTGGTGAATTAGGTTTAGCTGAAGTGAATTTGATTGTGCAAAGATAAGGTTTTCTTACCTCATACAAATGCAAATAGAAAAGTTTGTTCTTGTTTTTCTCAATGTAACCAAACTGCATTTTTAAGTCCAAACTGGTACAGCTGCAGCTTTAGCCACAAGCAGCTGCTATCATTTCTGGATTTCTACAAACAGAATAAAAGTGACCACTGATGTGAGTGTTGATGTGAAAATGAAGTTAATCTGACATTCCAGGAAATTTACCGACAAGAGAAAAATATGAATATATTGTAGATGATGAACATCATTCAGAATAACAAGCCGCCAACAATCTGACCTGAGAACAGATTCTCCTCCAGCAGTCTCCGGATACTCTCATGGACAATGAAAAAAAAACAGTCAAAAACATTGGAACTCAGCCATAAAATGTATGGTTTTCACACATTGATAAGTGTTATTGCAGCCTTGAGGCTCAAGCAAACCTAAAAAATGTAGTTTTTATCTTCAACTTCTCTCTCCTGTTTTTTTCCCTCCTAATTTTGTCTTTAAACTGCACATCCCACACATGCAGTTGGACTACCAGTTCTTAAAAAACTGATGTTGAAAATACTGCGACTACATTGGATTATTTTGGTCATTTCCGTGGATTTGTTGAAGACTTAAATGAAACCAGCTTTGCTCACTCGAGCCCCCATATCATAACAATAATCAAAAGAAAAAGTATCTAGGCTGGATTTCTACAAAAATAGTAAAACATCAACATTCATGGATGTGATCATTCTGATTGGGCGTCAGGGTGGACAGCGCTGCTTTCTCCCACAGGTTCTGACTCCTCCTCGTTCATAGACGGACATCCCAGCCCTTGCTTCAGCCCGTCTGAATGCGGTGTTTGGGTCGAAAGGTCATAATCACAGGCCAGCTCTGACTCCTCAGTGTGGGAGGGGCTGCAGTCAAAGGTAAGCTCTGATTGGTCTTCGGCAAACGAGGGGCTTTCTTGAAGCACCATGTCTGATGGCTGGTTTGTCATGTCATCTTGGCTAGTTTCAAACTGCAAAATGTTCTGGTCTGAGAAGTTGATGGGCATGTCTTTGTATGAAATGTCCGACTGGTCCGCCGTGTCTAAGCGTTTGGGCTCCCGTGGCAATGACAGCCCTCTGTGACGCATGCACAGCTTATGGAGTTCAGTCACCTCAGATACATTTGTACTGTTTCCGCTGTCACGGAAACTGGCCAGGGGAGGGCGGACTTTCACTCCAGTCACTGTCACTGAACCCTCGATCGCTTTACGCAGCTGTAGATGCAACATAGCCATGTTAAGTGTAGTTGCCTAAAATTTCAATGAAAAAAAATTCAGATTGCAATAATTTAAGACAGCGCACCTCTTTGAGAGAAACCACTCCAACCAGTCGTCCCATGCTGGTAACGTAAGCGTGATCCAGGCCCAGTAGGGAGAAGATGGTGTGAGTCTGAGGATGAGAGTTGAATGATGCCCTGAATATGGACTCAAAGTGGGTTGTTTGCATTATGAACCCAGGCTATATAAGCTCCCATGCAGAGATTAGACTGCATTTTCTTTAAAGATGGTCACTGGGCAAACACCGAGCCAAACAAATCTAATTTCACCCCCATAATTTAAAAAAAAACATATATTTTTTCTCCAAACTGATTGTTAAAATTCTTCATCTTCTCTTGTAGCTGCTGTTGGACAAAAGTTTGAATTTGTTTTTTATGTTTTCACATTGACTAAAAAAGGGTATGACCTTAATTTTTAAGAATTCCTGCAAAAGAAAGAATTATATATTGGGATTTAGGAAAAATCATTGATGTTCTTTACATTTGTTGTTAGCAATAAAAAATACTCATTTGATATTTTAAGCATTAATCAGAGAGACAAATGATAAATTGATTAATTGATTAATTCAGAGAATTAAAGTAAAAATGTTTCCTAGAAGTCATTAAGCAATCCTGTTATTTTTAGTTGGATCATCAACAGGAGGGCCTTTAGGTAAATTACCCCTTTGACTTCAGACGAATCATCCACTAAAAATGCTGCAGGTTTAGATGACTCTTAAAATTGCATGCCCTTTTCTCACAAATCTAACGTGTAGCCATCAAAATCTGCAAAGTTCAAGCATTTTAGGCACAGCAAGATAGTTAAAACGTTTGTTTTCCTGTCACAGGGAGTTCATGGTATTGTTGTTGAAATCATACCTTGTGGAGGGATGTTTGCTCCACCAGTTGAAATGGGGCGGGGTCAATCTTGCAGTTTTTAAAGTCCACCAGCTCATCAAGCTGCTGTTCCTCCCACTCCGCTATCTGAAGAGCAGCAGATGTGGTGTATTTAATCTCTGAATAACAAAAGCGTTGCTCAATGGCTTCTGTTTTCAATAGTCTCACCTCTGCAGGAGTCATGCAGTCTTCCACTTCAGGTGAGTCCTGACAAGAAAACATTGAGGGAGTAAGATGCTTTTAGAAATGCCAGAGTTAAACTAAAATAAAAAAAATTGGTAAATAAATTGTGAAAACATCAGTCTAAAATAAAAAAAGAAAGTCCAGTCACACAAAGCAAGCATCTATAAGAAGTTTGGTGTAAAAAAAATTGAAATAAAAGTATAAAAATAGTTGAACACTGGTACCAAAAAGACAAACATACCTCTCACACACACCCTCTCTCTATTACCTTGGTTTGTGCAACAAATATTTTGGTCCAACACTCACTATCATCATGTCACAAGGCAACAGTTACTAAGCAACAGTCTCTAGGCGGCACTTGGTCTTACCGCCATCGAGATCCTCACTCGTTTGGGCTTTCTCTTATCAGGTGGAGCTGGCCCAGCCGGGCTCTTCCAGTGAGGGAAGCAAGGACGTTTGGACACATGTTAACAGAGATTCAGAGAAACAGAACCACTTTACCCTCATTAATGCTGTTTACCAGCAATATTAGACCCCAGATTTTTTTTTAAATCGAAAGAAGTCCAATGTTGCTAAAAGGGTTTGATCACAATCAGTGTTAGCAGTACAGTCTGAATAAAAGAGAAAACTTTCAACATTTTAGCAATATTTCTTGTCATTATAGTGTATTTATTAGTTCTGCGTATCGAAAATGAAGCTAAAAAGCTGAACTGAACCTCAAAGTTGCTACATCACAAGACCAGGATGCAAAATGTGGGTCGAAAAACTAAAATCAAAAGATCTGTTTTACATCAGACACTTGCATTACATTGGCATAAAATTTGTGTTAGATAAGCACACTTTTGCTTCAAAAACATAGCATTTAAAAGCCATAATAGAATAGTGGCAACAAAAAGTGCAAACAATCCTATTTTTGCACAATAAAACTGCATTTTGATGTTCACTGTGCAATGCAAAAACAGGCCCCCTGAAAAGAACGGCCAGCAATATCGGAGCTATGCAGCCGTACAGTTTAGAGCCAGATGCCAGCTCAGACGAGGAAAGTGAAGACGTTAATGGATCTATTTGTCTGCAAGTGGAGGATCTAGAACTGGAGCGGAGAAGAAAGACTTAGGCACACCGATGGCAGTTGCTGTGTCACAAAGATGAACTTTTTCAAACCACAAGTTTTTGTCTGTTCCTGATCCAACATGATTTGAATAAAGAAATTCTCAGTAATGCAGTTTTGATCTTAAATTATTTTACATAAATCCTCAATCAAAAGAAAATTGCTACAAGAACATGTTTAAAACACAATTTCTATTGGAGTGGATCTTTAAAAAAGCAAAAAAGTTTACCAATGGAGTAAGAAAAATAATTTTAACAAGAATTCCTATTTCAAGAAAAAAAATCTAGACACTAAAAAAAAGATTTCATTAACTAAGATTATTTTTGTGATTGAATAACTTTCCAAAATAAATACATTTTTCTTGCAAGAAAGAAAAGAAAACATTCTTTCTTGCCTTCTTAAATCTAAATTTTGCAATGCATAATCTCAATAAATTTGGTATTAATTTCAGAAAGGAGTCAAAACGATCCCAAAAGCCTTCATTGTATGGGAACATTGAAATCATAACTGGTAGAAGTGAAGGATAAACTGTGACAGAAGCATTAAACTCGATAGAAAAGGCTTATTTCCTGTGAGCGTTCACATTAAGTACATGAATTCATGAATTTAATTCCTCTCACCTCCAGGAGCTCCTTGTCTTGATCTGCACAAAAGAGGGTTTGGGAGCCTGAAGAAGACAATCCAACACTTTTAAAATTCAGTGGAAATGTGAATTTTAAATTGATGTGTTCTTGGTGTCCTTTTTTTTTTCCTGTCTGTGTGTTGTAAAATACATACTGTTAGGCGTCTCTGTCTCACTGATGGCAGACACTGTTTTTAGAGCAGATTTTAGAGGAAGCTGAGCGTTGGTGACCACTGGACTGAAGGAGGAAGTCTCCTCTGTAGAGATCTACATGGAAAAAACATTGACGGAAAACCAGACAGAAACACAAGAAAACAAACAAACAAACAAAAACCAAACACATGCAGGAAGCACACAGGACAGCACAGGTAAGGGCACAGACGCAGACACACAGGAGACAAGAGTTAATGTAAAAATGCCAAAACTTCAAGTTTCTAAAGTCTGTAGGCACTTACCACCGCAGCAGTCTAAAAAGTCCATCTGTGCCTTTACCTTCAGCTACATGCTTCACAAAAGTGCTGCCTCTGATCTGATCTGATCTGATCTATGGCACCCATGCTAAGCAAAGCCACCCCCGCCCGTCCCTGGCGCCCCCGGACGCCTCACACCTGTTGGCTGCTCACCAGGAAGCGGACCCCTTGGCGAGCGGCAGTGGCATTGAGGTGGGTGTGTGCACAGGGGGAGCTGGGAGTGCTGTCAGACGTCAGACTGGACAGGAGATCGTTGGTGCCGTTGTCCCGGGCCAGCTGCCGCAGGTACTCCAGCCTCTGCTGGCGGCCCAGCTGAAGAGAGAGCAGAGACTGGAGTTGAAGCCGCTCTATGGAGCCCAGCAGGATCATGGAGTCTGAGGGAGAAGGAAGGAAGTTAAGAGACAAGAAACAAGAAAGGAGAAATAAAACGATAAAGGTTAATGAATCGAAAAAACAGGTTGAAATCAGACTTACATGTCTTACTAGAGTAGAGATGATGCGATTGTCTGAAACCACCAAAACAATATTGTTTTATATCACAAGACTGATCCAATGCAGCAGGAACCTTGTTGTACTTTGTCTTAGTTTTAGTGAAACTAACAGTAATAAAAACATTTTTAGTTTAGTTAGTTTGTCACTTTTGTTTTGTGACAAAAATGTGCTTCCTTGCCATTTTTTAAAGTTATTTGTTTCCCTGAAATGATTTAAACCATCAGTCCAACTTTAGGATTGCAAGTATTTTATGACTGATTTTATGTTTCTATACAAATACAGGTGTGAAGTCCTTTGAGACGTCGTGTTGTAATATTGGGCTACAGAAAAAAAATGGAATTGAATTGAACTGAATATTTGTGGCCAAAAGACATCTGTAAATTTGGCCTGGAATTTTTTTCTTTTAATTTTCATTAAAAAAACACATAAGATTGACTAAAAGACCTAAAACTTTCATTCTTTGTTGCAAAAACAGTTCATTCAATGTTTTTGGGGTTTCCACAGCAAAATGTATCATTTCCAGACGGAATTTTCTACTTTTGCCTGATTTTATGTCTAGAGTGTGGAGACAACATGGAAAAATGACAAAATAAAGTTAGTGTCACATACGTGAGATTGTGCTGATTAAAATGATACCAAATAAGCAAGCAAACAGTCCTTTAGATTGAAAATACAGAGGAAAATTCAAAAGTAGACAAAAACAGGGTTTTCGGCCCTCGGTTCCAGAGGGTTACATTGATCTTTTCATTATGGTATTTTTTTTGCACGATTATTCTGTTGAAAGATCAGTATTCACATTCAGTATTTGACAAAACTGTAACAAGGTCAGCCTCAGAGACACAATGATATTTCTTCCTAAATATCATCAAAATTCTCCTCCATTCATTGAACCGAGTGCTGTGACTTAAAGCTGAAAAGCACAAACCAGGTATATTTCCTCTACAGGTACAGGAGTTACCTGCAGGCTTCTGTCCAAAGGAAACATTTTAATGCAATGGTCATGGCTGTAGTTAAGTGGCACTTAACTACATCACTTTTAGTTGGCTTCCTATAATCATTACTTTTAAAGATTTCCCCTGAGATGATGCCCTTCTTCCCACCCTCATTTTTGGGATTTTTGTCTAAATTCCTACCTCTGCATTCAACCAGAGCCAGAGTTTTGAGCTGACCAGTCAGCAGCATTTCTTGAAGATCTCGGTAGGAGGAATTGAGAGTGATGTAGCGCACATCTCTGACCATGATGTCCTCCACACGGATGTTATACTTCCTGAATCGTGAAAGGTAATATGGGAACAGAGGAGACAAAAACTGAGTTAAAAGAAGTAAACAAGTTGAAGACACAAAAAAGGACACGAGCGCTAAGGAGAAAAGATCACGCTCACTCGTGATGTCCCATCCCCAGCTCTGGCAGGTAAGGAAGTTTCTTGATGCGTATGATGGAGTCGTACAGGGATGGTTGGAGCGCCTGTGCCACAGCGTTGGCGAGGATCACCGCGATCATCACAGGCAAGATGTGGGAGATCTGACCGGTCAGCTCGAACACGATAACCGCTGTAGACACAGTATGGGTCACTGCTCCAGACAGCGCAGCAGCACCTGTGGAAAAATGCTGCTTTTTAGGAGCTTGCTTTAAAAAAAACTCCCAATAAAACTTTGTTAAAGCAGAAACTAATTGTGACCGGAAAACCAAAATATGTTTTTTTTTTTTTTTGCAGGAGGACTTTTTAATTAACGTTGGGTCTAAAAGAAAATGTCAATTAGAACACTTATAAAAGGTAATAAAGGTGCCTGTTAGGTTTGGAAGCGACTGCAGTTTGCCTCTTGAAGATAAAGCATTAAAAAATAGCCTGAAATGATTTACAGGAACTTACCAACAACTGCATAACCCCCAGGGACTATGGGGTACACGCTGCCATTGGCGTGTATGCCGTCAGGAAACATTGCCGCCATGATCTCTCCAACCAGTCGGCCAAAAGCTGCGCCTGTCAGTCATACACAAACGTTTGACTTTCAGAGTAAAGTTTACCTGCGTATTTTCAACCACAAAACAACCGAGATGTGCTTCACCAATTAGAAACACCGGCATGAAAGCCCCACATGGAACAGGCATGGTGGTGGCCACAGCAGACATCCAGAACTGAAGCAGACAAAACTTTATTAAACAAATGCTTACAAAAACATCCAAATGTAACATTCAATCATATGTTCAGTGCTCACTTTCATGATGATGAAGAGGATGAGTGTGATGAAGACGTTGATTTGTGGGTGTTTCCAGGCATGGTGGTGGCTGATGTAATCAAACTCCTCAGCCACGCCCTGGCGGCACCACGTTCGGTTGTCAAACAGAGCGACCAGAGACTCGTGCTGCGTCAGCTGATGGGTCAGGGAAAGGAACAAACTCAGAAATTCAACATGGAGGTATTGTAGATGTATTTTAAAAGGACAAGTCCAGAACCTTTTTGTTTTTTGAATTTGGCAACTTAAGCTGTGCCAAACAGTGATACAATGCTTGGTCTTTCTCGTCTAATAAACTGAAATTAAAAAACAAACTTCTTTAATGGTTTTGACAAATGTTATGAAAAATGCTCAGCAAAAATACTCAATTTGAAAATGAAGCATCATTAAAGACCCACTCCAATCATCTTTTGATCTATTTTAAAAAGCATTCTCAGTGGTCTAAGTATGATAATGCTGATGCATCCATCCATTTTCTTTACCCCCTGTATCCTTTTCAGGATGCTACCTGACTACTGTTGGGTGAAGGCTCAGGACAGGTCGCCAGCCTGTAGCAGGTCCTGGTTGGGATTTGAATTGGGGCCCTTCTCACTATGAGGCAAAAGTGCAAACCACTGCCCCACCGTGCAGCCCTGATTATGCAGTATTTAACCAAAAATAAATAAATAAAAATGGTTTCGCTTTCTTAGACGTAGTAGAAGTTCAAAACTAAACATGAATTGGGTGGAAGTGATTGTCTGTGCTGTGTGGGATGAGAGCTGAAGCAAAAGTAGAGTTCTAGTCACATCCACAAAAGCTCGAAGGATTTAACACGATTTTGCTCCTTTTTGTTGATAAGGGCACTGAAAAGAAGTTAAGGCGGAGCTTAAGTCCTGAGATTACTGAAGTCACACGACGGGGTTCATCCTGTGGGTACCACAAACATCTGTGCACACAGTGGTTCAGATATGTCAGTCTGATCATATCACTGGACCAACATAGACATCCCCGAAGCAAGGCTGATGTTCTTGAGGGAAAAAATGTCTTTATTGCATAACCAACCTTTTATAATGTGCAATTTATTGGTTAGAATGTAAAAAATAATACATTTTTGGTTCATCACAAATGATTTTCATTGTGTGTAAAAAAGCAAGCAGATTATCTCTTGGTTTTTTTATTTCATGTAGTAAAACAGCAAAAAGACATAAAAAAACCCAACTTCATAAAACTGTGTTCATCATATTCAGCTAAAGATAGACGTACACTTTTTTTAAATCAACGTCAGAGCCTGGATGGAAAATGCTTTTAAAACTTGAAGAAAAAAATGGAAAACTTCCTTGGTGACTTTCTTTCTTGCGTGACATCAGCTCTCAATACATTTATCAGTCATTTCAGAGCTGTCAGTGCACTCTTAAACTTACAAAGGAGTGCGAATGTATTTCTCACCTGGCCAGCCATGAACTGCCCAAAACCCGGAGGGAAAGTGAGAGTGGAGATCAGCAGGGTGACGAGAGCGGGATACATCAGACGTCTGACAGGAAGTGACGGGCTGTGGAATCATTAACGGGGGAGCATGTCAAGCTGCTTCTGTCCAGTTGATTCTTTAATCTAAATATACTGAAGCTTTTCATTGTGTGCATAAAATTGACATAATTCCTCCATCAAACGCTGACATGTTGACACAGAAAAGCGACTCGGATTAAAACATGTGAAGATGTGGGAGGGGTTTATTTACAGCGCTTCCTGTAGTAACTGAAATATCGTCTGCTTTCTGGGATAACTTAGCATTTACTGATGTGGGATATGAGTTTGTTCTTATTTCTACTGATGAGTTTCAAAAAATAAGTAGTTGAATGTTTAAAAATTTTTAAAAAAGTGTTTTTTGTTTCACTTTTTTGTTTTTAGAATGAAGTTGTTTTTTTGTTGCTTGAAAAATAATTTCTCATTCGTCTTTTTTTAAAGTTTAAATAATTGTTTTATTTTGGTTTTCTATGAAAGCACGTTTCTTTTCAATTTTTTTTTAATCCAAGCATGTTGTCATTTTTTATTAATACAACCACATTCTTCAAGTGTAAGCTGCATATCTTTATGCTTTTGCAATTCATCTGCTTTCTTTTTAAATATTTTGTATCAATTTGCCTTTAACTCTGCTATTTTGTATTTAATCCTCCCAGTTACATCAGGTTTACCCAAAAGTTCTTGTCTGAATTAAGAATCTCCTATAGCTCATATTTAACTAACTCAATAGTGTGGAAACGGTTGTCATAACTTTGTTGATTAAATACAACATTTTATTACTCAGAGTGCCTTTTGCTTCTTTTGTCTCAAGGAGGAATTATATAGAGGTCAATTTCATGCTTCTGTTTATATTTCAACTCTGAGGATCATAACATTTTGAGATACTTACTTTCTCAGCAAGAACTTGTTAATAGTTTTTTGCTTCCTCATGCACTCCACAATTAGCCGGTTCAGGTACACAAACAACGCACCGCCGAAACCACAAGCAATCCTGCAAACAGACACACAAAGTCTTTTTGGTAAACTTGAATTGCTAACACTGAAATAAAAAAAAAGGAAATAAAAATTCTTCCGTTCTATAGTTTGATAAAATAAGTTGTTACACGCTGAATGCAAAAAATGTCATCTTTTTATTTACAAATAGACTTTTAGGCTCCAGACACTCACCCGAGGATGGCGAATGCCGGCAGCTCCTGAAGGTCAAACGGGAAATCCAGACGGAAGCGCGTCTTAAAGAGAGCAGTGATGGTCTCTGAGGAAAAGAAGACTCTTCTCACAGCAACATGTACCCTTACAGACAAAGGCATTGTTCTCACATCCTTCATTAGTATTCCTGTGACACATCACATAAAGCACATTAATAAATGCTTTCCTTCTTTTTGGCTCTTTTACCTTCTTCTTGGTTCCAGACAGCCAGAACCCTAAAGATGAAAGCGCTAAAGGTGGCGGCAAAGAAGCCTCTCCAGTAGTTCCTCACCGCAAAAAACGTTGATGTGACTTCAATGCTGAACAGCACACCTGCAGCGCAGAAACAAACTGTGAGACAGCTGCACGCTATTCAACTCTAACAGCCATTTATTGGCTTCGTCGCTTCCAAACAAATCAGGCTTTTTAGATCAAATGTACACAGTCGAACAGGATTGAGATCACATTTTCAGCCGCAGATTTAAGGCTCATTCCTGAATTGGAGGAAGTAACCCTTCACTTTCCTCATTTTCTGCTACAGCTTCATCAGGTCTTGATTAGCTCAGCTTACAAATCAAGTGTGCGATTTTTTTCCTTAAATATGTTTGATGATTACAAAACTTGGTGCAACCCTGTTACCAGCTTTTTCAGAGAACTTCAAAGAGAAGATGCTACCCACTAGGTATGGACGCATATATTAAACATCTAAATCGTGGCTATTTCAAAGATCACAGCTATAGATAAGCATAGAATAGACATCAATTCTAATACAGGCATGGGTTTAGCTCTCTGTCAGACGACTTTCCCACAGCTAATTGCGTCGCGGTCCCATCATGCCTTGCTCGTTGTATCAAGTCATTTGAGTAGTTTCTTTCTACCGGACACATGATGTCTACAAGTTAGATAGGGATCTGCAACAGTACTGTGGATGTCTAGTGGACATCTTCGACAACTTTATTTTGTTATTGTATTAAAAGTCTGCCAATAGTTCTCTACATAGAGGTCTCCTACACATCTACCTGTAGATAGCTAATCTTGGGATATTTTTGAATTTTTTATTAAAACGTATCATAGATATTAATTAGAAAAGCCAAGTCAAACGTTGTGGCTTTGGTGTGCCGTCATCCTTTTTCTCCTTTTTACTATCACATATCAACATGACATAATCTATACATGTAAATCTAAGTCTATCCAAAATCTAAAAAAAAATCCACTCTGACCAACAGACGAAACCATTTACCATCATTTTGCTCAGTTATATGACAATTGAAAAATAAAAACAGAAAGAAAAATGTTGGATTGTTGTTTTGAGGCAAGTATCTGAGACCTTTAACCCCAGGTACATTTCAGTAGAGGGCTGGAGTTGCTTCTCCCTGTACTAATTTATGCAAAAAATGATCTGTTTCGTATCGAATTTTAAAAGTAAGGTATCACCCATCCCATCACTATATACCTTTTCTTTGCCCGTTCTTTTTGACGATGTCAACTCAAGCATATTGTGTGATTATCTGCTAGATTCTTCTTTTATCATGATGAAAAGGTTAAGATAGCATCATTGTGGGAATGTTGTGGGACACTCATTCCATTGCTCATAATTATTATTGGAAATATTTTGTTGAGTAAAACAAATGCCCCCAGTTCAAAAGGACACCAATGAAACAACTAGATTTGCAATTTCTTTAAGGAAATTGTGTCTGATTGCTGAAAGCAACCCATTTTTAAGCATTTTAATGCTGTTGCTTTCAAAGGCTAAAAATTCCCAGTTCGTTACTGTTTCCAGATTATCTGTGCTCTAAATTAGTAAAACAGAATCTTATGCTCATAACAAAAAGTGTAATCAATCTATTGTCAACTTTCAAATTTGAAAATAGATAGATTATGCAATTATGAGACCTCAAAGAAAACTGGACATGCATATAAAGCGAACACTACAAAAATAAAATGTCAAAGTACTTAAAAAACCTGAAGTCACCAAAACACAGGGTTATTCAAACCAATCTGATATAAATTGGATAAAATAAAACATGCTTTGAACCATAATGTAAGGATAATATCCGACGCAAGATGAAAATGCAGCCGTTACACTCGAGAAAGGTCAACAAGTTCTTGAAGTTTTCAGAAAATGTGAATTTAATCTTTTCCATTTACATGAGTGGGCGAGTCCATCTGCTGAGATAGATAGACAGAAAGGCAGAGCATCTGCTGAGCAGAACAACCATGATTCATCACTTTAGCATTTAACGTGCTAAATTGCTTTATTATACTTTATTTTAGATGTCTCATGGTGTAGATTAATGCTTCATTTGGACAAAAATACTTGGCTGGTTTGAGGTTTGAACACAGATTGATGGGCATGTCACAAAAATCCAAAACAAAATCGATTTTAGATCAAATTTAGGAAGAAATAAGATTAATTACAAGTTTATTAATATTATTAATGGTGTGCCATTAGCTTTAATTTAGGGAGGTGTTGCAGTTTGTTACAGATGTTAATACAAAAGTTAACATCTTGATAGAAGACGCTTTAGGAGTTATTTCCTCACTCAATCTTCTGTCATTCTCTCTCTGTGTGCTGTTCTAGAAACTGTCCAAGACACGGTCCTGCTGCAAATTTTCCTTCCACATTGCGAATCATTACCGTTCGACATGCCTGACTGAGGAAATTCATTTGAGAACTATTTATATTTATTTCACTTCAGACTGGATTGATATCCCTGGCAAAACATTTGGCTTTTTAGTGCTGCAAACTAAGCAACTTTAGAGAAAACTTGTTCGTGTTGTGAGAACCCGATTTTAATATCGCCTTTTTGCTCACATTTTTTTTGTCATAACTGACCATTTTAAAAATGCTCTGATGTGATTTTAAAAATGAAGAAATCTCAAATAGCATTAGTGGTATAATGTATGACATTGAACCTTTAATATTCAAAGCCTTTTTCTAAATTGACAGAAGCTTAGAACAACTATAAGTGTTTTTTGGGGATGGTTTTAAACAAGGTCTGCAGAGAAACATTGTAGTTATTAATCAAAACAAAATACTTTCTTCATGATTCAGTTCCAACTTTGATTTTTGGGTCACAGTTTTGTTTTGGTTTGATATTTAATTTGTGTGTTACAAAACAACAACAAAAAAACTGCAAAATTTGCTTAAAATTTGCTAATATGTAAGTAATAATGAAGAAAACAATCTTTCAGATGGCTTCTACTAAGCCTTGTGTAATGTAAAAAACAATAAATAATAACTCCATCTTAAATTCACCACAACACGCCTTTGGTACGTTCAATGTAAACATACGGGGATTCGTTTTCCCCACAATTCAGTTTAATGGTGTAGCATACGGTTTGACTTTCAATCTAGAGTTGTGGCATCCCTAGTTATTTGTATTTTTAATTATTTCCAATATATATGACATTATAAATATATGTGATAACAGACAAATTATTTTGTCTTGTACCCAGAACAACTGAAACAGCCCAGTGATGGATGTCATGTAAGAGAGATTCAACAAAATATAAAATACATGTAAAAGAAATAAAATACAATCACTGCTCTAATTTTCTTTACATTAATTTGTAGTTTTCCTCTTAGTTTGTATTGTATCACAACCTGCAAACATTCCTGCTAAACATTAATGGTAGAAGCCTCAGCTGCAACAGAATAAAGATCCGGTACGCCTTTAGGCGCACAACACTCTTGTGATGAGAAGTGCAACTTTTTCACAGATTTGGCTCTTTTGTTTCTTCTTAAAAGAGTCCTAGAGGTATCCTTTTTTATTATGTCTTATATGTTAGCCCAGTTAAGCAATTATTAATGTTCTGCGAGTTTCCATGCACTTGTTTATTTGATATTCCCATAAAAGCCTTGCTTTTAATACAGTTCTTTATTACAAAAAAGGCGCAGTAGCAGCTAGTTAACATTTTATTCAAGCTGTTAATTTCACAGTTAAAGCACAGCAAACTCATCAAATACAGTGGTGCTCTTAAGTTTACAAAGAAATTATGAAGTCAGTGATTTTTTGTCAGTGATAACGTTTTTTGCCAGTCATAGATGGTGTTTGGGTGAAGCCATTACTGTCGAAAATTCTTTCTCCTTTTTAAATCATGACAACAGAAACTTCCCAAATTACTCTCTTCAAAAGTTTACATACCCTGATGACTTTGTTGTGAACATACCACAAGCTAATACAAAAGGGTTTGAATGGCAGCTAAAGGTAACCACCCTCACCTGTGACTCTTTTTCCTCTAATCAACATGTGTGCACAAAAGGTATTAAGAGTTTCTAGGCTCCCAACAGACTCAGTGCTGCACTGACATTTCAGGATCCTGAGTCATGGGGAAAGCTAAAGAGCTGTCAAATGATCTATGGGAAAAGGTAACTGAACAGGAAAGGGATATAAAAATACATGTCAGTTAGCAGTGTTCAAGCTTTGATCCAGAAATGGAAATTGAGAAGTTTTGTTGAAACCAAACCACAAACAGTTGCTGTGTCATCATTCAGATTCTCTAAAACAGGGATGTCAAACTCCAGGCCTCCAGGGCCAGTGTCCTACATGTTTTTCAACCAACTGGCCATTGAAGCTCCTGATTGGCTAAACACACCTGATCCAGGTAATCACCAGCAAATTGAGCAGGATTTCTGGAAAATCAGCAGGAGGCCAGCCCTTGAGGACTGGATTCTGACACCCCTGCTCTAAAAAATAGTCTAGAATTCACAATTTCTAGCAGGGCATGTAAACGTAACAACTGTAAATAAAGACCAAAGTCTTAACTTCAGAACACGTTAGATAATAGTCTTTATTTGGTATTTAGAAAACCACAGCTGCATAAATGGGAGTTCCTAGGTGTCTTTGCAATTTTGTTGTCGACCCTGCTCTGAAAGATGTTTTGCTTTCACCACGTCTGCCCCAACTATCGCTCCAGCCAACACTCAGATTAACTCCCTGCATTCTCTGGACAAAGTTTAAAACAGAGAAATAAAAAGTTCCTGCAAACTTTCTTCCAGTGCAATCAAGGTTATACCTGTTGAGATTGAAAAGCCCCTACTGGCAGCAGGGTAAATATTCTATTCATTCAATTAACTTTTATAATTATCTTCCATTATTAAATTCAGTTCAACCAGCTTTGGTGTCCTACCTCCAATGGGAGCAGCAAAGCAGCATCCCACTCCCACCGCGCAGGCAGCCGACAGCATCTCTGTGTTTCTGAGCTCATTCTGGGGAAAAGCACAAAGCTGTAGACACTTGCAATAACAGACACACACTGTCAAATGGAGGCATCTGTAGATTCTAAGGTTCACCAATTCAAAAATAAATATGTTTTATAAAAATAAATATGTGTAATTTAAATACAAGCAATTTCTCTGGGTTATGATCAAACACAGACTTCCAGGTACAACATGGAATTGATTTTTCAAGTTGTAGAATGAGACGTTTGTGTCAAAACAAATGTGATCAAGATCGATGGCTCACTGTGACAGTCTACTTGACAAAAACAAATGGAAACACATCAACTTGTCTTATTTTCTCAAACGAACAGCATGGATCATTAATGTTGATGGATTTGGTAATGAGGACATTTATTTCTATGCGTATTCGTACCTTGCTCCCCTCAAAGGGTTCTTCCTTTAGCAGGGAAAGTTTAAAAAACACAGAGAGAAACATGTGTGAAGGTAGAGGTTACCTTTTTATCCACCAAGTCAAACATACAGTGATTGAGCTTCAGCATAGCCTTGATTCCACACTGGACTTAATTAACATTTCCCCTGACTGATGATGTCTAATGTCCATCCAGCTGAGCTCTGGGCTATTTTGGCCTGTCTGACTGTGCTGACATGTGCTTTTCCTTCTCCACTTCACTGCAGTCTCCCTTCCTCAATATTGACGTGGCTGTTGGTGCAGCGAGAAGCACGGCACAGTATCCAGCTCAGAAACAAGACAGTGGCGCAGAGTGAGGTCTCACATGAATGGACATGACAGTTTGTCCTGGGGAATGGCAGAAAGTCAAAAAAAAAACACAAGATATTTACAGAAAACCTGCTTTTGCTTTGTATGTTTTTATTCCTGAAAGATGAGCACATTTTTTTTTGTCTAAAAACCAAAAACAGCATATTTTTTAAATAAAGAAATCACATTGAAGGGTGAATTTGTCTTTGTATCTGCAGATCTAGTTGTCTCAGTAAAGAGTTTTCTAACACAAGTTTCAGAACAGGATACAAGCTGCAAAACACAACCTCTCTATGGTGTGGGAGAATTTTAATTCAATTGATCACAGGCTCCAAAATTTGATTAGGGACAAAGGCATTGCAAATCCTTGCAGCAAGATTTTCACAAGCTTTTCAGTCTGACGCAATGTGCTGTGTTTACTGACTGGTTTTCAGACATCGAACAATGTCGGTTTTCAGTTCTTTTGTGCTCAGAATTTTCTTCACGCTGTCAGAAACTTAAATTAAAAAAAAAAATCCTTTTCTTTTTTTTTTTTTTACTGTGCATTCATTTTTTTCCCTCAGACTGGCACCGCCTCCTGCAACTCTAAAGGACAGGGCTTTAAGGGAAGGCTGGGGCCCTTGGATAATTATGTAGAAGCCCCACATCCAAGTGATGTCTGAAGAGTGTCACCAGCTGTCGGCGCCTGCGCATTTTTTATGTGGAAAACACAACATAACACTGAAGCCAACCCACCAGTGGAGAACAGAAACAGTACTATGCTTATCTACCTTTTATTTACACCGTCAATCATGCAGTGGCTCTGAGAATTCCTTACGTTTTTTCAAAAAAATCTTTAAGAAAATACAGCATGTCCTGGCAATGGCTGGGCTATGTATTTGAAACTTTTTAGGCCAAATTGTATCCATAATACTAAGAATCAAAAGCATAGTTTTCATTTAATGCTAAAGTTTGAAAGATAAGGGAGTCATTCTGACAATGTTCGTGGGCAAATAAATTAAGTTAACTGATAGTTGGCAGCAGGGAGCCTCACAAGTTGTGGGGACAAAAAAGTGTTTGAACCCTTATAGTAACACTAAACGCAAATTAACAAAATAATAAAAATTACTTTGCATTGGTATTCTTTTCATTGTTTCACATAAAGCAGAAATACATCTAAATAACCCAAATTACTGTTAATTTCATATTTTGAAGCCAAGAAATAAAATGAAGAAAAAGTCTGTCTGGAAAAAATACTTTCGTCAACATTAAGTCTGGATTCATATGACATGTTACATATTACATTAAATAACCAAATAAAATAACACAACTAGATATCTTATTCAGATCAGTGTTTTGATCAGAGAAACACATTTTTATGACACGACCCTGCAGTTTGGTTCAAATCTGAATGAGAGCCACACTTTGGACATACCTGCCCTTGCTGTCTGACTGAAGAATCTGTAACTAATACTTTTTTGTCCCACTGCATACAAACTTAGCACAGCTTGGACTTAATTAAAACTGTGCACTTTATGTTTTGTTTCTTTTTTGCTCGATTCCTTTTACATTGGTTTAAAAGATAAGCCAATGAAAAGAATTAACACTTAAAAAACTAAAACTAACGTTTCTGAGTAACAGAAAAATCTTAAAATCACTTTCAAAAATGGTTTTGTTCAGAAACTGGTCTGAATGTAAGACATCTGCATCAGCATCCAATCAATCCTTTTGAAATAATACCCAGCCCTGACCTTAACTATTAGCAGTGGTTGAGACGAATGCACAAAAATGATGATGCTAATATAATTCGATGGATGCAAGCACGCAAAGACCATTTATTTTCTTATGATAGTAATTTCTTTATCTCCTTCATCTCTGTAGCTCACATTTGGTTAAAGACCCACTCCAATGGAAAAAAAAAGGTGTTTTTAACATGTTCTTGGGGCACATTTAAGATGATGGAGAACATTTTAAAAGAAAGTTAAGAGTAAAATTGTGTTTGAGTATTTCTTTATTCAAATTGTTGTGAATTGGGTAGAAAAAGAGGTTGTAAGAAGAAGAAAAAGATTTGTGGTGTAGAAAATGTTCTGATCCTCTCCACAACAGGGAGGAAAAGAAAAGGCAGAGGCGAATTAAGCTAAGGAACTTCTGCCACTCTGCAGAAAGTATGTCCTGGAAAATGACACAGAATTTTAACATTCTGATGAAAAACAGCATAATTATAACTAAGAGACCACTAGGAACACTTTAACATTTGCTCAAATCATGATCAAAATTGGTCTTTAACGGCCAGAATTTTTTTCTTGAGACCTTCTTACCATTACAGTATTTTTTCTATCCTTTTTTATTCTTAAAATGGTCTTTTTTGTTTTAATTTAGAAGACAGTGAGACTTTTATTTCAAGAAGTATATAAATACATAGTTTTTAAAAAATCACAAAATGTATCAAAACCTGTAAAGTTGCCCTAATAGCTTTGTTTTAACATTATGCAGCTGTTTGTTCCATCTTTAAACGATTTCCAACTTGATTAAGCGATACGAGACACTCACTGAAATGCACACTAATTTAGTCAATTGTGTGCAAAACGAGAATAAACAAACAAAGCAAACATGGGGCACTGTCTTTTAATTTATTTAATGTTTTAAAGTCATTTTTTCTCTTGTCAGTAACAAAGAAAATCTGTATCATGTACTCAAAGAGACACAGACACACAACAGTGATAAAAAAAACACCCAACAGGGAATTGCACCATCATGATGGAAATGACAGTTTCGGAAATGCCTGCCATCCTCACCACATACGTCCCGCCAAACAGAGCAGCCATGAATTTGCTGAGCAGAGCTGCACACAGACTGGCGACGTGAACGAACGGTCCCTGTGAAAGGAGGCAGAGTGAGATGTCACGAGGGAAAGTGAACACTCAGCAGCAAGCGGGAGCACTACAAAGCACTGTTTTGCTCAATTAAATCTAGTTTGAAGGCATTTTATTAGATCCAGAAGGGAAAACAGAGTGGATTTTAACAGTAAATCAAAGTATTTTCACAACTTGAACACCAAGGTCCTGTCAATACAATTTGTAAAACCACCGAGATGAGAAAACATAGTTTTACCTCCTTTCCCAATGGCATCCCACTGCCCAGAGCACAGGTCAAACCAATGACTTTAGCCACAAAGGTCTTAAAAGTCAAATACTCCTTGAGCACGACACCCCTGAGAATTGTCTTCATCTCAGGAATACCAGAACCTGAGGAGGGAAAATGAAAGATTCAACATTTGATGATGGAGGGCAGATTCAAGATGAGTCGAAAGAAAGCAATTAGACCAAGATGAGAAGGTGAAGTGTGAGAGGTGATTGATTTTCATATCTATATAGGCACATCTCGCCACATGTGTACTTTGTGGATCTCCTGCAGAGACATGTCGCATTTGTCCGCATTTGGAACAGTAACGCTGCAATTAGAGCCAATTGCATTATTCAAACAGAGAAAATGGATTTAAATTAGCGAGGTGAATGTAGGTGTTTTTGCATAATTTGTGTGCATCTTACCTACAGCCTGTGGCGCCAGTATCTGTGTGAACCCTGCTGAGAAAGTGATGAGCACAACAGGGTAGGTGACCCAGGCGATGTACTGCAGAAGCATGTTACTGTCCAGTCCAGCAAACATCCACTTCTGTGCTGCACATTCACACACACAGAGGAACTTTTAATTGAAAAGAAAGTCAGTCAAACTAAGCATCTAAAGTTCTCTAAACCTCATTGACTTTTAGGCTCAAATCACCAGCATTGTCAACAAAGTGCAAAATAAGATGTTTTTTTCTTTTACTTGCCCTTTTTTGATTGTATATAGTGGAGGAAACAAGCATTTGTTGATTTTGCAGGTTTGCTTACTTAGATGGTTATATCCTGTTCATTTGAACATTCAGAAAATCACAAGAAAATCAAGAAACTGACTTAAAAGTATATGTATTTATTTGCATTTCCTTGAGGGTAGTAACATCTATTTGAACTCTGTTGCGAGAAAGACTTAACAATTTATGGCAAAACCCTTATTTTTAAGCACAGATTTTAGATGTTTCTTGTAGTTGATGAACAGGTTTCTGCACATATGAGGAATTCTGGTCCAGTCTTTTTTACAAATCACTTCTAAATCATTAAGATTTACTGGCTGTCGCTTGGAAACTCAGCTTCAGCTTCAACACCACAGCGTCCACCCATACCAGACAGCAACAGGGTCCACTCCACAGCCGCGAGGCTTCGATGCTGCACTCCAGCCGCCCCAGCAAGGGGGAGCACCACAACAACAATCACTGACTAAACCGGTAAGCCGTGGTAGAAAAATCCCAACGTAGTAAAAAAAAGTTAAAAAGAGACACATTAAATGTGCTTTAATATATAAAAGTGAAAGTAAATTAGTAAAAAACCAAGATCATCTAAATACATTTAAAAAACACTAAAATAATCTTAAATCCATCCTGAAATGCACATTGAGCCAGTGCAGCGATTTTAAAATGGGTCCATTGTGTTCCCGCCCACTGGTCCTCACCAGAACTCAAGCTGCTGAGCTCTGTAGTAGTTTTTAGTCTGAAAAAGAATGTTTGGGTAAACCAAAAAGCAGGGCAGAACAGTGATTTAACCTAATAAAAATAAACGCATGCATCAGCACCTCTGTGCTGGCTGAGATGGCTGTGCTGTAATTATTGTACCAACAGTTATCACCGGAACCTCCAGCTTCTTGCTCATGGTTTTGAAGTCCATTCAGATCTTCAGATCCTCCATTGAAAGCTCTTTAGTTTCTGTGAACAGGTGTCTTCTATAATTCAAACTGGAGTCTTCAAGGTTGATTAGGAGAGTCTGACTGGTCTGTGTGACCCAGAACTCAAAATTTTTACTAGGGGATCAAATACTTATTTCTCTTCAATAAAATGCAAATAAATGTATCTAAATTCTTTATGGTTGATTTATGAATGTCCTTTGTGATTTTCTATATCACTCATTCTTCAGAGGAGGAAATCTACAAACTCAGCAAGGGATCAAAAACGTATTAGTCCCCCTCATGGATTACTATAAGGAAATATTAAAAATATTTTGAATTTTGAATTTTGAAAGAAATATTGACCATTTCCTGTGAGTGTTTCTTTACCTTCTTGGCAGAAAGCGATGGCGTAGTCCATGACCCAGCTGACCAGCGCCATGAGAAGCCCCAGCAAAATGAGGAAGATCCAGTCCTCCCCCACCCGCGAGATCAGGAACTTTTGGCAGCGTGACGCACACACTGAGGAAGAGCAGGACAGACAGAGAGAGAAATGAAGAGATGAAAGCAACACTGAAATCCAAGACAGTATCTTTAGCGTGTGACAGGACTGCAGAGGTATCTGCTTGTGTGCAGCCCAGATAAGCAGATCAGACTTGAAGAGAAGCAGCACATGGATAGAAGGGCTCAAAAATGTTGAATGTACAACAAACAGAAACAAATAAAGCAAAAAGTTTAAAAATGCTTCATTAATCAATAAACAAAACCTCAAAAATAGATGATTTTATGTTTTTTTTGACATTCTATCAGTTAAACTGCAAACTTTAGATAACATTTGGAGTTCTTAAAAAATAAGTTTGATAAAATGTTATCTTTTTGGAAAAATAATTATAATACATAGATACATTTGGGAAGTTTGCATCAGCTTTAACTGTAGCAAACCAGCTTCCCCATGTAATTGTCACATTTTACTGAGTATAAACATTTTTTATGACACTATAGTGAAATTAAGTGTGACAGAATATCCTGCCCCCCAGTGTTTTGTGGATGCCACTCGGCCATGTAAATCCTGAATGATCCCATTTAGTATTTAAAAAAAGACACACATTTTCAATAATATACTACTACTATGCCATGTGTGCTTTAAATACAGACTTACTTTTGTAGAACAGCTTTTAACACTCAGTAGTTTGTGACATCTCATTTTATTTTACTTGTTTTAGTGAATACTTAACTGTCTCTTACATATTTTGTTACCTGTTGTGATTTTTTGCTCTTGTTTTTAAATTTTAGTTCTTTATTTGCTGAATTTTAAATATTCTTTTTATCCCTCTTTTTATTGTTAAGCACTTTGGCATCTATATGGTGTTGTAAAGTGCTATAGAAATAAAGATTCATTCATTCATTCACCTAGTGAAACAGTATCAAACCTTTTCTGCTACAAACTTGCCTTAATTTAATAAAAAAACCATTTTTTTTTGTAGCTGGAAATTAATTTGTCGAGATGTCAAGAGGTTAAGGTTATAATTGGAAACAAATACATTAAGTCGTACCAAGTATTATTACAGTATCAAGTAATGGTGTTTTTTATAAATTGGCTTTCATTCTTTTAAAAATGTTAACTTGATACAGATGAAATACATTATTTATATCCTTATTTTCATTTAGTTGTAATTTTTTAAAACATGTTTCTGTTGTACTCTAAATTCTATTATGCACATAGTTTATTAAAGGGCATAAAATAGATTTTAATAATAGATTCAGACTTTATTCAGGTTTGTGAGGACAATGCGTGTATACTTCAACAAATTCCTTTGGATTAAACCATTCTTGCCTGACTTTATTTCCAAATATATATAATAATATTCCTCAGTGTTTTTTCTATTCAAGGTGATGCTCAATTAAGTGTAGTCCTGGATTAAACGGTGCGTTGCAATTTGCCAGTTTATGGCATGAAGGGGTGAAACAGAAACGGTTTAAAGTATTGTGTTTCCTTTTCTTCCAGTAAAAGAAACTTCTGGAAATCTTAAAAGGTTTTTCTGCATGTTTGCTTCAGTCTGTGCCTAGCAGACAAGTGATTAAAAGCTAAAACACACTTAACGCTGCATCCAAACTCAGAATGTAGTTTGTACACAGAAGAGAATTAATATTCCCATACTGTAAAAAAAGATAGAGCCTAACATGAAAATAGAATGACTGACATGAGACAAATGAAATGGGCTAAATATTGTATAAATACAGACTAATACTAGTTAATATGGCGAGAAAACAAAGCTAGGTCAGTTCTACATTTCACTATTACACTATAATCTGTAGTTCTGAGCTAGGTCAGCTAAATGAAGCATCTTTGGACTCATTTCTCTGAAAATGCTGCCAAAGCCTGGAATTCAATCCAATATCCAGAGGATTCAAGTGTTTCTCCCCAGAGAAAAAGAAAATGTCCCACTAACACATTTGTGGATCTGGTGTTCCTAAAATGCTTCAAATGATTTCACTTCCTTTACAATATTTATCTATTTATTTCATTCCAACAGCCTGCTGCAACGGAACACACTGTCTTGATTAGAAAAAAACAAAACAAAAAACACTTAATATTTCGTCGTAAAACATGCAAAGACGTCAATGAAAAATGTACAGATAAGGGAGAATAATGCAAAACAAAAGTAATATCTGACATTGAAACAATTAGTTTTACAGTTTATGGTGAGTGTTTCGATAAATCGAAAAAGATTTAAAAAAAAAAGTATTTATTGAAATATATAATAATGTCAAAGACAAAACTAAAGCTGAAGATAAAAGAGGCAAAAAAAAACCTGTTTTCCTTAAAACAGACATTTTGTTTTCCCCATAGCTAAACAAATACACACTCTATGGACTACTGCACCAAAATCTTACTTATTGGTCACTCACACAAGTCATAATTTAAATGCAAAATTAGAATTTTTGTTTCCAAAACTGAATTAAATTAAATTAAATTAAAATATTTTAGTTAAAATTAAATGTTGTCTCTTGTGTAGCAAATAAATGATTTCAGTTTTTCAATAAACACTGCAAATGTCTTTTTAGTGCACACAGGAGTCAGATTACAACCGGGAGCCAAAAGAAACAAGGCCCAAATGTACGCTTTGTTGGCTGAGCTGCTCAGCAGTCACTCCACCTGTTGTGTGGAAATTTGCTCATTGAACATGTCACCATGGACAGAAAGTAGAGATTTACAGAAAACATCTGCATTTTCTGTGAATTTGACAATTTTACTGATATTCTGCAGTAGATCAAGTTTGTTTGTGGGTAAATATTTAGACTGTTCATGGTTACGGAGGAGCTGATGGGTCACACTTCTGAACAGTAATCCATTTAAAAGACATCCAGCATGAAAATAAAGAGGTATGGTGGCAGCATTTGTTAAACAAAGGACATACTGGGAGAGAAAAATAGTATCTTTGTATTTTAAATTATTATCTGAGGCTTTGCAAAAATGGATTCCAGTTAAAAAGGTATAAATGATTGAGATTAAATGTTATTAAAACAGCATAATATGGCCTCTATGAGGTTAATTGAGATATTAGAGGGCCATGTTTTTGTCTCATGAGAGGAACTGGCAGCATTCCCACAGACAGTCTCTCCATCAGCGCACGAACACACACAGACATACACTCACTCCCTACCTCAACCATCACAGCTAGATGCTTAATCCCAGCTCTTACTCGCGCTCTAACCTTCACATACTAACACAGGACTCACATCTTGACTCACATTTACAATATTTGCAACATGCTTAAATTATAGGCACGCACCTGTTTAGCTTATTTTTGGTCCAAAGAGAAACGTAGTCACTAAGCGCAATGTGAAACTCTGAAGCTAAAACTTGGAATAATCAGAGGAGAGAGGTCTGAATCACAAAAGACCAACAATCCCCTGAAAAACTCTCTTTCTGAGCCAAAATAAACACATTGAATGAGTACATCAGCTCTCCATCACAACAGTAACACAGCCTTTGGCTGCATGTGTAGGTTGCCTTGCTCAAAAGCCGTAGTCACTGATCTGAAGCGAGGTACTCTCACTCAAAGTCCCTCACCCACAGAGATGCTGTTCCCACACACAAGCATGAGAGGAAAAACGCTGAAACTCCCACTGCTACCCAGTCCAGAGAAACCCTCTCTCTGCCCGTTATCTAAGCAGGACGAGGCCGTCCAGTCTCCCTAAAGACACGTTTAAAAATAAAAACACCTCTTGATCTGTGAGCACACACGGCAGACAAGCAGATATCTGACTGCTGATCCAAAGAGGGGTTGTTTTAAATGGCTTCCCTCACTATAAAAAAACAGTCGCAGCTCATTTGGTGTGGCTTTCAACTACGGTGCAATCCATCACACTTTAATCAGACTAATAAAGTCACAAGGGCAAAGAAGTAGAAGATTGGCGCTGGAGGGCAGAGAGGCTGGAAGGACAGAAGCACCTTTATTGATGGGCTTACATTAGCTTTACATTTTATATTCAAATGCAGTCTTTTTGCAGATGTTTTAAATCCAACTAACCTAACTGTTAATAAAAACAATCGCAGAGGTTCACCACCTCCCAGAAAAGCTGAACTTGACACATTATGCGATTTATTTTATAGATCTTGTAATTTTTCACCTGTATGGTTTGTTTACCAAATAAATATAAGGCAGGTCTCACTGAAAGCACTAAAAGGATAAACAGGAAATTCTCTCTGCATCTCCGAGCTGTTAAAAACACACAAACGGACACGCTCAAGCGATCTGTCACTCTGCTGCTGTGGGAGCTCTGTTATGCTGCCACTCCCTTATCTGCAGTCATCAGGGAAGACCAGACTTAAATTATCTGACAGTTCGGATCAGAGTTCAACTCGCACATGGGTAAATGCACGCCCAGAGCATGCGTCTGCACACAAAGACACACTGCAGACAATGGCCATCCAGCAGAGGGAGCAGTGACGAGGCTGGGGGTCATTGCTCACAAAAGCCACATTTAATCTTGTTCTCTTCTGCTCTCTTGAGTCAGGTAGTTGTTCTGCTGTGTTTTTAGAAGTCAGTGCTTTTATACAACTCGAGCACCTACTGAAGCGCTAAAATCTGCTGTTGTGGGGCCTCACACACGAAGAAAAACTAGTGGATTGCTTTGACTCTTAAAGGTCGACTCAAATAAAATAGTTTTTTAATATGTTCTTGTAGCATTTGTCTTGTGATGGAGGACTATAAAGAAAAATAAGATTATGTAAACTGTGAATCAAGAGCAGACAAAAAAAGTTGGTTGAAAAAGCTTGCAGTTGTTAGGGACAAACTACAATCAGCAGGATACAAGCTCCCTGCTCCACTCCATTCTGATGCATCCACTCGCAGACAAATAGATCAATTAGCATCTTTGTTTTCCTGGCATCTATAGCTCAAAACTGCACAGCTAGATGGCTAAAAAATTGTTCGTCATTTTTGTTGCACAGGGAATGTTAGGTTGAGGTTGTGAGAGGCTATAAGCTCGCAGGAGAGTGTGTAAGCAAAGGTAAGATGGGAAATTTGCACAGGCTTATTCTGCACAGTCTCCCCCATAACTTAAGTGAATTTTTAATAAACTACCGCAGCTCTGTAGAAACCATTTCCCAGAAAAGGACACAGGTTTTGCCTTAAAAATGAAATTGTTACTGTTAAAAGACCACTGGGAACGCTTTTACGATAGATGAAAAGATGATTGAAGTGAGACTTTAAGATTCTGTTAATAACGTTACTTTCTTCCCTTGCAGCACAGTTCGAGGTGCATCACAGAAAGATCCTTACTTACACTGACACTTTGCACATGGATCTTTATCATGTTCCAGCAGATCAGCAGCTCGACTTCGAACGCTGGTGTTCCTCCGCAGTCCCCCACTATCACGTACCCCTCCATCTCGTAGGCGTGCAGCCTCCTCCTTGGCATACGCACCCAGCTCCTGGGTGTACCGCCCATACATCTGTGTGTACAAAGGCAGAAATAGAGAACCTTTATGCAGGTAATAGAGGTGTGAGGCAGTGGGATTCAGTGGGTTTCCTGCTCGGAAGCTGAACAAACATGTGGTTAAGACATTCAGCTTGTGTACACTTTAGAGGAAAAAAGCTCAAATTCCGAGACAGTTGTTAGAAAATGGATTTTCCTCAAATATAACTGAATATACTGAATTATTTCCTAACAGAGAATTTAATTCAGACTTGGCTGATTATCTCTGACATCTATAAGATATAAAAAGCTACATTTTCTGAACTTTAAATCAGGAGTTGTTTAATGACTTCCTCTCAGACTGATGAGCAGACAATAATCTCCACCTGCCTGATGCTGGCTGAATTACTCTGCAGGCTGGAGCACAATTGACTGCTAACAAGGAGAGGTGGCGTTCATGGCAACAATCAGACGTGAATAAAAGCTGTGTCTGAGCTGAGCACATCATGTCTGCAGCTTTGGTCAGTTTGTAGTCGCTAACACCATAATGGGGATCTTCAAGTGGTTGTTTGGTGTTGTGCTTTTGGCTTGTGGTGCTTCAGCACAAAACCACTGGACACCACAGAAACACCAGCCCCCGTTTCCTCATCAAGCGCAGCCACTGGCCACTTCCGTTGATCAATGCAATGTGGAAGAGGGTGACAAGATTGAATGTGGGACTTCGGCTATCACTCCTGAGCAGTGTGTAGAAATCAACTGCTGCTTTGATGGGTGGAAGTGTCACTATGGAAAAGGAGGTGAGTTAAATGAGAACAAAAAATATAAATGCAGTTTACTTCAAGGTTGTGAAGTAATGTTTGTTGCGCAGTGACTGTGCAGTGTACCAGGGATGGCCAGTTTGTGGTGGTTGTGGCCAAAGACACCACTGTGCCTCCCATTGATGTGAATTCAATCAGTCTGTTAGAGTCCAATGGAGACTTCTGCAGTCCAGTCGACAGCACCTCAGCCTTTGCCATTTTTCAATTCCCTGTGACAGCATGTGGCACTACACTCAAGGTAGGCTTTAGTGCTATTAAAAGCTGGAACGTGGTGTCAAAATGTCGTTCCTAACATCACTCCATCTTACTGAAATGGCTGGAATAACTGAACAAATTTAGACTTCTTTTCTACAGGATGATGAAAACTATGTTGTCTATGAAAACCACATGTCGTCTTCATATGAAGTAGGAGTTGGACCCAGAGGCTCAATCACAAGAGACAGTCACTTTGAGTAAGGAATGCTCCAGATCTTCTGTATTCTCTGGTCACTGCCTGATCAGGAGCCCTACAAATGGTTTCAAAATGCTGCCTGCTGGAAAACCAGAGGTTTTAGTCCATTTATTGAAATGTGTTCCTGACAAAATGGCAGTCATATTGAGTATATTTCATAAATGGTTATGAAATGATTTAATTTCTTAAATGAACAATGCTCTCATTATTGCAATAGACTGTTGTTCATGTGCAAGTACTCTGGCTCAGCTGTGGAAGCTCTCATCTTGGAGGTGAACCCTGTTCCTGCTCCCCTACCTGTTGCAGCTCTGGGACCCCTGAGAGTGGAGCTCAGACTGGCAAACGGACAGTGTTTTGCAAAGGGTTGTGTAGAAGGAAAGTACTGGAACTTGAGCTAGAATTGAATCACATTGTGGTTGTTTAACATCAGCTGGGTTTGTATCTTTTGCAGAGGAGGAAGCGTACAACTCCTTCTACAACCCATCTGAATATCCAATCACCAAAGTGTTGAGGCAACCAGTTTATGTTGAGGTCAGAGTGCTTGGGAGGTCTGACCCTAACATTGTCCTAAACCTTGAGCACTGTTGGGCCACTGCAACCCCAAATCCTCAAAGTCTTCCACAGTGGGACCTCCTTGTTAATGGGTATGAAACTGGATATTATTTTTAGGTAGAGCAGCTTTTCTTGGCTTGCTTAACCCTTTCCTTCGCTGCAGATGCCCCTACCAAGATGACAGATACTCGACAGTACTGGTTCCAGTGGATGGTTCTTCTGGCCTTGAGTACCCAACTCATTACAAACGGTTCATCAGCAAGATGTTCACATTTGTGGTTCCAGAAACGTATACTCCCCAGGAGACGGTATGCCTGTGATGCAGTTTACAACTTTAATGTTGCTTCAGAGCTCAGCTTTGCTTCTTTCCGTGCAGGTGTACATCCACTGTGCCACAGCAGTGTGCTACCCAAGCAGCACAGACTCCTGTGAACAACGCTGTCATCGTCAGCGTAAGCATCAACACTTCTCACTACAGTTGAAGCTGTTAATGTTTTGACTAGACCTTAAATTACTAGTGTATTATGCAAATGAGGTTGTTTTGGTGCACAGGAGAAATGTCACATAAAGGCCAGTTGCTAATTCGCAATGTACCTTTAAATCAGAACTTTCCTTAATATAACATCTATGTCCTCTTGCAGGAAGAGCTGCAGTAAACATTCCTTCAAGTCACAAGGCTCTGGTCTCTAGTGGTGAAGTGATCCTGATTAACAGGCCTGCATCTCACTTGAAAAGTTAGTTCCTATTGGAAGTCTGTTTTAATAAAGCTTGTCAAAGCTCATGCTCAAAACTCATTGTCCTGAATTGCTGTAACACTTTGAGTTCAGTGGCTGGCTTGCTGTTGGGTGTGGAAACCCAGGGTTTGTTTCAAAGGGGGTGTGAGTTGCTCTAGTGTGGGTCCTTAGGAAAGACCTTTAGCTACTGCTTAACTATGTAGCCACATTGGGATTTGTCTGGGTCTCCCTGTGCCAGTCCCCAGCCTGGCCAAGTTGTGTCAGGAACGGCATCTGGTGCAAGTCTCTGCAAACAAACTCTGGTTTCAAACCCAATGAAGGCTGATTTGATGTGGTGACCCCTGAAGGGATAAGACAAAAGGTGATGTCCACAATCTGAGCTAATGAGGGGTTTCTGGTCAAACATTTGATAAACTGTACTGGGGGGATTGAAAGTTCAAAGATACATGGTTAAAGAAGTTTTTGTGCAATAGACAATCTGAACCTTTGAAGGATTAAAATTAACGATATAAAGGCAACATTTTTACTGAACTTTAAATCAACAATTTTACAAAATATAAATCGCATCAATTATTGCGTTTTTTTTTTTGTGTAATAAAAGCCCTGGCTGGGGCATCTTAGGTGAAGTTTGCATGTTCTCCCTGTGCATGCACAAGTTTTCTCTGGACTTTAGCTTTCTCCCACCATCCAATGCTTTAGGTTAAATTGTCTGAGTGGCTGTGACAAGACAGGTGACCTGTCCAGGGTGTACCCTGCCTTTGCCCACAAGTAGCCTAGTGAGACTGACAGCCTCGTTACCCTTTACATGATGTAGGCCAAACTACAAATTTAAAAACTGTTCTAATACAGCAAGTTAAATGAGTTCTCACCATGAAGCTTTTTCTCTCCTGTCAAGTGTTTGGAGCGTTCATAGAAGCAGTCATTTTTTAAAATGACCAGGAAGAGCCCTTCTGCCTCTAGTGCAGGGATAATCTACTACAGGGCAGAACACATGGACCAAATTATAAACAATTTAAAGTCTGAGGTCCATGCGGTATCGAGTATACCAATGGTTATAGTTGACACTGGAATTTCCAGCAATTAAAAATCACTTTCCTTTTAAGTGTTACATTAAGATAATTTTGGAACCAAAGTGGTTTGTGCATTTGCATCAGTACACGTTTGCTACTGAAATGGCTTTAACATTACAGCCTCTGAATGAATTTTAGTCTGACTTGCTTCATGCATCACCCTGACAGTGCCAGTTTACCGTCTCTAGCATGCAAACCTTAGTGCAGGCTTGTTGCCCTTCAAATCCTGTCATGACAAGATTTCTGTGTGGCTACAAGTTGCAAAGTCTCTCTGCTGTGCACCATCTCCCTCTTTGTTCCCCCCCTCTCCATATCTCATTGAGATGGGCATCACGACTCCTCCAGCCTCACACTTTCTGCTCTCGTGAACAAGGAGGTGCAGAGGGAAAGCAGAGCAGCTGTATTGGTTCAGTCTGGCAGGCAAGAGGACCATGCTGTCAGGATGCTCATCTTCACTTCAGCCCCTTGCAGTAAAGTCTGGAAGGCTAAAAATTCATTTAAAGGAGCATTATTTAAAAAAAACATGAGTGGGAATCTATATTTATATCAGCAAAAATGGAATGACTAGAGGCGGAGCAGCTTGCATGTACATTTGAAGAAGAAAATTAAAGTGATGAATTGCAACCAAAGAAATGAACACCAATCATGCATTTTCTAAAGATATAACTGCTCTTGTGTGCAAATGCTACAAAAGGTGTTTGGGAGAAAAACACTTATTTGCTAAAATCGAACACTTGCCAACAATGTAACACACAGCTGCTATTTCCTGTTTAAAAAACTAAAAACCGTAACATGCCTCTTTGGCTTTTATAATCCCTATTAAACTGTGGCACAAAGAAAACATTCTGTGAACGTTGTGTGAGCTAATGGTAATGTCACCAGAGAGAGGCGCTGCACTGCTAAAACAGATGCATGCATCAGAAGCTCACTAAATGGCTGTCTCTTCTCAAGTCATGCCTTAGAAATCTTCACTATCTGGTGGACAGAGGGCTTATATCATACAATCTAATCAATGACTACTGTAATTGCATTGAAGAACAATAAAAATGTGCTACAATTATAAATTAAGTGATCAAAAACTGTATTAAGATGCATGAATTGCTATGTCTGTAGTAGTAAAGTCATCCTGATACAGTGAAAGCAACCATGCTTCATTCATGCATCATTACATCTGCGGCTCTTCAGCAATCCATCTTAAGTAAATGTAGCAAAAAAATGGTAGTTTTGGCTTTTTTTCTTTTAATGGTTCTGCAGAACAGTTGACAGTTTATCACTGTTTTTTTGTTTTGTTTCTATTATCAAAATAATTCCTCGTCCCTTCTGTTCACTTGATCATAATAAGAGCTCGAGTCCCTCCTGCTCGTCAATGAGACACACTAAACAATAAATCTTTGTCTCTTTTCGTGGGTTCAAAAAATCAATATGCAGGCAAAAGGTTCCTTTCTTTTTTAAGAATAAAAAAAAACACTTTTAGAAACCTCTTTTAATTATCTTGGGTTTATTTTAAGATATAAAACAGAGTTTTAGGTTTTGTTTAAAATAAATCTATGTATAAAACTGACAATATAAAAAAGGTGCAAACAGTAAACTTTACAAATATGAACCTCTTTATGTGAAGAATTTGCATAGATTTAAATAGAGTTTATCTTGCATTAAAACAATGTAGATGTTTATCTAATACATTTGTATTTTTCACCCCTTTTTTGCTTGGTAATATTGCTTTGTTTCTAAAATTGCTGCAGAATGCATTGTTTTTTTTAAGTTACTCAATGACTGGAGGCGACTGCAGTATTGGTTTCTGTGCACATTGATCATGATTGATGAGCTACAAACCCCGTAAAACCAACTAAACCCATTCGTAAAGTAAATTTAATTTGAAATGTTTCTGTGGGATTTGCTTTGACGCTCTCACTTGCACAAGAGGGAACACAAAAACCCACGACTGGCATCGGCAAACTCCAACAGACTGCAAACGAGCTCAGTAAGTTTTTGGGCCTGAGGTGAGGCAATCACTGGCCATCTGCAGCACAGCCCCCCATGGAGAATGGCAGGTAGCCCCCTCTGGGTTAAATGAGCTGTTATCTATAACCAGTTTACCATCCAGCTTCTGCATTTGCATCTGTCAACACTCTGCACCAGTCCAGCACCTTCTTCCTTCTGAACCTGTTTAATATTTCATAAGAGCTTGCAGCAATTGGTATTAAAAAGAGAATTTAGTCAATAAAAGAAGGTCTGACTGGACTAAGGAGAGAATTAGCAAAGAATTGAAGGTATCTTGTGAAGGTAAAATAAGTGATAAGGAAGAACAAAAAACTTGCAAGTTCCCACTTTACAAGTCCTCAAAATATACACAACATCTGCCTTTACACCCACATCCACGTCAGTGACATTTTTCCATTTTTAGTTTGCAGGATTTAGGTGGCTCACCCATCACAACCACACCAGCTTCATTTCTTCTCAGAAGGCTGTCTATAAATTTAAAAACAAAAAAGTTTTAGTCTATTCTTTAACAGATGCTTTTGGTCAGTCTCTGCTCTTTAGGTCAGGACTCCACCAATTCACAGCTTCATGCTTTTTCAGATCTTGCTTTGGGCTCCGGTTTGCTGTAGGAGCAGAAGGGCAACACACATCCCTTCAAAATTGGGAACATAAAATAGTCTAAAATATCTTGATACTATGTTGAAGTTTACTGGAAGAGCATCCAGGCCTAGCTTCTGAAAAAAATCAAACATTGTGATCTCTTTCTTCACTTGAAAAAATGGTTTTGTGATCCACAGAGACATCTCCACTGCGCTGGCTGGCGTGCACTGGGGCTTTTCACCACTCCATCCACTGCCATATACTAAGCCTTGGATGCAGCTTTTCAATCATGAAAACTTCTTACATGAAGTTCTCTTTTTGTTGTTCTTAATGCAATCTAAAGATAGAAGAAAATTGTAACTGACACAGGCTGGCATAGGCTGACACTGCTTCTTTGAAATGGACCCACTCTGATGTTTTTAGCATGATCTTGGGGCATTTTTCTCATGATAAAGGAAATATACTTAGAAAATTAAGCTCAAAATTGCATTTCTGAGTATTTCTTTATTCAAAATGTTGTGAATCAGGAGCAGACAAAAAGAATACAGTTTGAAAAAAATCGTAATGTAGAAAATACCCTGGGAGGGCCACAAACATCCCTGCAGCAACAAGAAGGGGAAGGCGGAATGCTCTGCACCATTGGTCCCACCCACTACTTGAACTTTGCACATCACAGCAATCATCCATCACATCAGTCGTATCCACAATTGCACGGTCTCCTTACTAATGTTGGCTGGTTTTGCTTGTGACTGTCTGCGATAAGTGCGATGAACTTCTGAGTGGTGTTTATACTTTTCAAATGACACCATTGTCTCCAGCATTCATTTTTAACATGAAGAGCATCTTGACCGTATACTTGCTATGCATGTGAAAGCACGTACACGAAAAGACAAAGGAGGAACAGAGGCAAATTGCATCCTCTAGTGCAAGATATGAGAAATAATATATATGCTTCCAGTAACTTGCTCAATTCTCTGAGTCTGTGTGTGAAGTTAGGTATTTTCTAATGTTTTCATGGAGGATCACTAGCAGTGTTGATAAGACACTTTTCTGGACAGTTTACTCTGTCTTGTGTACTCAAATCGCTCCAAATAAATACAGGTTACATGAAGTGATTTGCACGTGATTGCACTATGGCCATAAACTTCCAGTCGTGGATGATGTCATCACCAGGTGTCACATTTCCCAGTGATTGGAGCGGTTCAGTTCTGTTGGCCTTGTGACCAATGCGACCCGAGCGATGACAAATCACTTTAAACCAGGCCTTAGAGGCGAATTTCTAATAAACTACTGCCGCTCTGCTGACAGCTTTTTTTATTTTAACAAAAGACAGCATCACCATAATTAAAAGACCCCTGGTAACACTTTTCCCACGGAACAAAAGATGCTCAGAATGGGTCTTTAACCACTTTTAACTCTGAAATGACACCACTAACATGACCATGAAATATGATTTCACCAAGGGACTTGTTCAGGTGGCATCACAGTCATTCCCTGGGCTCTTTCCCTTCAAAAATGCTCTCCGGATCAGTCTGCCTGCATAAATGCTGCATTTTAAAAAGCTCTTGAAAATGTTCAACACACTTAACATCAACAATCTGAAGAGGTGGATGGATGTGAATTTGAGAAAATGTGCTTTTGTTACTACTTTTAGTTTCGTTTTTAAAAACAAATAGTCATCCCTGCGTGACACCACTATCTCATAACTGTTGTAATATGTTTCCGCCCGCAGTCATAATCGATGTGGTCTTTTTTGAGCAGAAAACCAACAACACTGACTTATTACCAGGATTTAAACATACAGAACACAGTGTCCTGCTCCTGCTCATCAGTTAAGACACACTGAAGCAGAGCCAGCATTATAATTTATTTGGATTGATTCTTTTCTGACAACCTGATGTGAATCCAATATTCGCTCCTCTGCCATCCTTGTTTTGTTTCTACCTGCTCCCGCTGAGAGAATCATGTTGCTCTCTTGCTGTTCAGCACTGCTCTGTTCAACAGCTTGTTACTTCCTGTCTGTGTGCAGTTTGGTGCTGGGCTGCAGTTGGTTTCAGAGCTTTTCATCTAACAATCTTGTGCTGTGAGAAAATCAAAACAATGAGGGAAGTGCAGATTCGTTTTATGTTGTAGAAAACAGGACAATCTAAGTGATGAATCCTTTGAAGGTTTAAGGAGGTACTTTTTACATTAAAAATGGTGAGATTTAGTTGTTAAATATATTAAATGGTTAAGTAAAGGCCCTCTTAAAGAAATTTCTTCAGATATTGGTTTTCCCTGAAAGAAAAACTCAAACTTGATATTCAGTTCAGTGTTATTGTTTATGGGTTTGTTTTTAAAAAAAAAAAAATTTAAAGAAGTGTGTGGCACATTAACAGCCCAATATCACAATACGAACAATTACAGCCCTAAATTACAACAATGTGCCAGATTTCTACATGCAGTAAAGAGTTCAAGTTGGTGGGTGGACAATTTGGTAAGTGATAATTAAAGCAAACTACTACTTTTGGGAGAAAAAAATTCCTTCTTGCTTTGTTTTTGTCACCTGACGTCATCAGCCAAATTCATCCATCTGTTTTTCCAAATTCACTTCGTTCTTTTTGGGGGTCATGAGGTTGCTGAATTCTACCCAGCTACTGAAGGGTGTGAAGGTGGGGTACCCCTGGACAGTTTGCAAATCCATTGCGGGGCATTAAAGAGCCAAACAACCACACACACATTCCCAGCTAAAGACAGTTAAGAGATATCCCACTCCAACCATATTTTTATATTTTGCAAAAGCATTCCCAGTGGTCTTTTAATTATAATTATGCAGTTTCGAAGCAAGAAAAAATTAATAAATAAAACTGTAGTTTTTGAGGACATAATTAGTGCAGAGCAGCAGGAGTTCAGCTGAAATTCTCACGGAAACCTCCACTGATGTCCCATCATTCCTTGTTTACACTCTCTTTCACTAGTTTACGGCCCTTCAAAACCCCAAGCTAACATTAGTTGTGCAACAAAACTGGTGAGCAATATCTCTGCTATCCAGGCGTAGAGTTTTGAGCCAGATTCCAGCTCAAACAAAGGGAAATGAAGACAGCATTAATGGATCTACTTGTCTGCAAGTGGATGCATCAGGGAGGCTTTAGCCCGCTAATTTCCATTTGCTGCCTCATAGCTGAGAGTTTCCTCAAAAGGCGGGTTTATACCTGCTCCACGATTTGAATAAAGAAATACACAGTCTTAATCTTAAATTCTATTATATATGTCCTCCATTACAAGAAAAATACAACAAGAACATGCTAAAATCACTTAGTACTAGCAGTTCTTTTCACACACTAAAAAGAAAATGCATGGATGAAGTCATGTTGGGAAAAAAGTTTAAAAATATTATTTCCATTTCTTTCTGGAAAGACCACTTTAGGTTTAGTTGCTGACTGTCCATTTTAATATGAACGCTTTAATAAAAACAAATAAATAAAATGCGGATGATTATTATTATCATTGCTTTTGAGTTGACAGTTTGGATTGTGTTCCCAAAAGAAATTTGAGTAGTGGAAACTCTAAAGGAAATACATCCAGGAATCTACCAGGCATTTTGGTAGTGACTGAAAAGCTCTGCTGATAACTTGTGTTTAAAAACTTCTACTATATTTCTTTCTGAAACTTAGAAGTTTTATTTCCAGTCATTCAATGTCTGGAACTATTGGTACAGCTACCGATCCAGTCACCAGACAAGAGCTAAGATGCATCTTCCACAGGCAGTCTGTCCATCACAGAGCTCCACAGAAACAAACCCCACAAACAATCAAGAGCGCCCACACTCACTGCTGTGATCAATTTGGAACCACTCAGTTTTGAGGTGAATACAGATGAACTATCCTATCTGAGTGCAAAGCTGATCCTTCTCTTGTCTGTTCAACTGAGAACACAAAGCAGCATCATTAAAACTTTAGAGAGGAGCCCTTTCAGAACAACTGCGCCTTAAATGTACCTTAAAAACATAGAATGATTCAAAACACTAAACATTAACAAAAAATCTCAACTAGTTCATGTCATAATAAATAAATTTAACTAATTGTACTTTTTACTAGAAAAATTGCTTTCGTTTTTCATTAATTACTAAACTTTCAGTGCGACACTCCTGTTCCTCTTTTCCAAGAAACCAAGTCAACATTTATCAAGCAAGAATAAATATTTAATACTCTAATATGAACACTGAAAGTCCCTTCCCAACTGTTTCTGTTCCTACATATTCATAAACTGGGTTTAATCTCCTCTCTCTTTCATTAATTGTGTAAGAAAGTGATGGGTCCCATGGCTGCATGGAGGATGATGGATGTTTTAAACCGTGCGTATGAATATGCGAATATGCTGGTGTGATTGCTGAAGTTGAGCATGTATTGATGAGGTTGCAGGAGAAACAGGAGGACTAAAACACTTAAGCAAGTGATGCCTCGAGGGAGGAGGCTCCGAAATTGAATTTAGAGAAGGAAGCCACAGATTTGGCTCATGAAGTTGTCCACATTCACTAAGCGGAGGCAGCTTTTTAGACCAGCTACACATGAGTCAGAGCTTTGTCACGCAATAAATGAAACAAACATGTACCCCTTGGACACTGTCAAGTGTACTTGTGCACACAGGTGAAACCAGGATGAGTAAAAATTCATCTCAACGCAGAGTCATGACATTAAAGAGGGAGAGGAATGAGAGGCCGGGTGGGGGGGGACCTAATGTCACAGAGATTGAGGCTTCAAGCGGTGAAAGTGACAGCTTGTCGGAAAAAGATTTAAGGATGCAGCTGCTTGTTTAGCACGAAACCTCAACCAATAGGCTGGAAATCGAAGAAGTAAAATCTCTGAACTGATGAGATTTTTTAAACATTGAACATTAGGTTCCAAGATTTTTTAAGATCCCACATCTCAACACTGTGATCACCAGCTACACCAGTTACAGACGCCGTTTTGGTTTAGTTGTTCCGCTCCAAGCAAGGAGTTTAGTCAGACTGAGGAAAATCAAAGCAAACTGGAGCTCAGTCCACGTGGAAACGAACCAAGACCACCTTGAAAGATTGGTCCGAGAGCGGTTTTGATCCCGGACCAGGATTCACTTGGGTGTTTTCAGACTGTTGAGGGAAACAAACTCCGGTTCACTTTAAGCAAACTAAATGTGTCCAGTCTGAGTTCATCCTTAAATATTTTCTAAAAAAAAGCATCTCCGTACATCCATCTTGAATCCTTTGCGGGTTGACGGGATTGCTGGACCCAACCCAGCTGCCACTGGGCGAAGATGGTGTACACCCTAAACAGGTCACCAGCATGTGACCTCAAATGACTCATTCATCTGAGTCATTTGGTATTGAGAAATAATTCTGCCATTCATCAAAACAACAAACACTCCTCTTGAGAAGTGTAATAAATCTAAAAAGTGCTAGCTTAATACCTCTTAGCTGCATACTTATGAATTTCACCAATAAATGCTAAGATAACAAACCATGTTGCCTAGTTAACTGACCCCATGTGGCCTCTTTGGCTTACACAGTTGAAGATTTTTAAACATTAGAAGTTCTAAAAATACAAAAGAATCAATTGGAGGATGACATTAAAATCACTTTTATTGTAAATACAAAAATTACAGATTTTTTGGTATTTAATACAAAACCAAAAAGCATCATAGGTCTTCGTTTTAAGCATTACAATTTAACTTATATTGAAAGAATTATGAACATAAAGAAATACATATTTTTACTTTTACTAGTCTTACTCTGCTTCTTACCCTTCTCATTGGTCTTGTGGCTGAGTGTCTACCCTATGGCTAGAAGTTCATGAGTTCAAATCCAGTGCGGGCTCAAACCCTAAAAGTGGGACCCAATGTATCACTGCTTGACACTAAGCATTAAGGGGTTGTATTGGGGGGGGAGTTGAACCACCAAATGGTTCCTAAGCGTGGCCGTGTCTGCAGCTCACCGTTCCCATAGGGGTTGGGTCAAATGCAGAGAACTAACTTCACACACCTAAATGCATGACAACTGACTTGACTTAAACTTCATATTATGCTGCTGTGTTTTCTTGTCAAACTTTTAATGTTATTTGTTACATTTCCATGTAAGAGCATAATGGATATTATCCTTTATATTATGGTTTATATAAAAAGTGTTTATCATGTTTTAGAGATTTCTTTGTTTGAATAACTTCTCTTTCAAGGCTCTGCAGTTGCTCTTTTAGAGTAAGCTTGTAACAGCACTATTTAGTTGCGACAGAACCTGAAATGGACTCAGGCCAATTTCTGTGTAGGAGGACAAAGAAATCGCTGACTTAAAGAAACCAGACTCCCCTGAAGAGATACCTCTTTTGTGTGAACCTGGATATACACACATACAAATAGCCAAATGGCTGACATGGTGCACAAAAACATCTGTGCCGAGTATGAACTCTAAGGTTCAAAGACGAGACTGGGACCAAACTCTCCGAGCAGATAAAGACAGAAAGGGGGACAAAAAAGCAAATGAACATTGACTGATAGATAAAAGGAATCAGGAATCCTAAGCATCAGAGGAACACAAAAGCTTAAGAAATAGAAAGAGATGGTAGAAAAGATAGAAAATATGTGGAAAGTGAAGCAAGGCAGAGTCCCCCAGTGGAAAAGGGCCCGTCTACATTAAGACCCCAAAGAGGCTTTAGCAGATTTCAGGGACAAGATCTTTGTTCTTGAGTTTTGTCCTCAAAAGTGCAGAACTATGGTGAGAAAAGCTAAGGAAAAGGAAGTCAAGTTTGTGGATTTGGCTGCAAAAACATATCTCCTGAAGGATTTTAGTAGCCATTTAAATATTTGTAGACAGATTTTAGCCCATTAACAACCCAGTTGGAGATCATTTACATTTGTGTTTGTTTACTAAAACAAATCTATCAATTTTCTCCCAGTTAGTTAATGCCTGGATATTGTTTATACCAGTTCATATCCTTACCTTTAGTTTTTAAGCACCTCATACTTACAAGTGTAGTTTACAGCATTGTCCTTTTGTGTGACCTTGAAACGGCTGTGTATGAGTCTCCACCAAATGCAGCACTTAATACAAAAAGAGAGGCTGCAGATCTCGAATTTTTATGAGCAAAGTGCTGATGCAGTCATCTGCAGGAGACCAGATCAAATTTTTTGTCTATCATGCATTAGCACTCTGCTATTATAAGTGTATATGAGCTTAAAAAGCCAAAATCTACATTTTTATTAACTTTGTGTTCTTTTTAATTGGCACCATTTCCATTAAACAGTAGAAATTATGTTTTTTTGTTTCAGAACAATCAACTGTAATAACAATAATCAAAAGGCATGTAACTCTCCAGTTTTAGTCCAGATACTTTTGATTTTAGATAAAATTGCAGTATAGGAATGTTTTGAGTGGCGGGGCAATTATATGTGGCCAAAAACAAATGTGAATGTAATCATAAAATCTGCTCTGCAGATTTGTATGGAACTATTTCAAACAGAAACTGCCTGCAAAGACTCAAGCAGCTGCATGGATTTGACATCAATTTCATTTGACATCAAATAGATGCAAAGGTGGCGCTGATTCTAGTAACTTTCAAAGTACATTTTTGTCTTTTCAGAAATAACTATGAGAGCTGATTTCAGCAAAAATCATTACTCCAAAAGGTATAGTTTAAATCTTTCATAATATTTATGTCTGAAACAGCTGCCACTGAAGCTCTAAGTACTACCAGCGACAGCACTGCAAGTCTACACCACAAAGGATGTACCAGTACTCCATGTGTACTAGCCCCCACATTTCTGTTTTATTGCACCACTGTGGCTGTGTTTGACAAAAATAAGAAAATATGCAGTAATGAAATATTTATCAAGCAACAGCAGGCTGAAGGAGATCCAAGTCAGTGAGATGTTTGAATTTCAGACACATAGACACGTGCGTGAACTCAAAGAGACCAGCAGCACGCGCTCTCTGTCTTTTTTCCTGCTGTGCCGCAGTGTCCTGTGAGGAGAGGCGGGAGAAGCTCTTCCTGCTCAGGTGGGTGAGAAACTTGATGTTTGCTGCAGTTATACTTTCAAACCGCCTGCTGCTTGACTGACATGTTGGTAACATCTGCGATCTTGTCAGCCCGTACGTGTGGCAGGTGCACACGGTGGGAAATTTCTACCGTGCTGCTACATTTTGCTTCCAAGTTTTCCTGAAAGGTTTTTTTTGGTCATCTTTTGCTTACGTTTTTTAGAAGGAGACGAGAAATATTTCCATACTGTTCTTCAGTAACAAACAGTAGAACAAGAAAAAGGAAAAGAAGCTCCTTCCTGCTTGTCCAATGTATACATCATGGTCTAAGCACGCTTCCAAGAACACACGTCAAATGCCCAGTGTGTACGTAGCTTTAGTTGTGTGCTAATAGACAAGATTTACAGAGATGTGAGATTCCTATAATATTGATCTCCAAATGTATATATTTCTATACTTATAAATTGCTCATATTAACAAACAGAGCCATTATTCAGACTGGGCTTCATATCACTATCTAATTACTGAATTGATTTGGTATTAAATTATAAGTTCTCCATTCCATTTGTTGTAGAAGTTCAATTTAAAACACATTTTATTTGGTTATAGTAAACTTTTTAAATATCTTAGTGGGAATCAACTCAGTGGCCTTGAAGTAGAGTGTCCACCCTGAGGCCAAGTCAGACCAAAGACCCAATCCCTCCCTGCTAAATGATTCCCGAGTGCAGCTGTGTCTGCAGCTCACCGCTCCCCCAGGGGATGGGTCAAAGGCAGAAAAAGAAATTTCTCACACCCATGTGGGACAACTACCAGGACTTTAGCTTAATGTTTAACTGGTTATGTAAACTAAACAAAAAACTTTTATCAATAAAACTAGGAGTTCAAAACAAACTGAAAACCGTTTTTTTTTTTTTTTTTGCTTGAAGAAATACTATTACTTTATAGGGAAATACAAGACTGGGTGTAATAATTGGATATTTATGTGAAGATGTATATTATTGATTTGTGCTTCAACAAAGAAACTTTAATAAAAATAATGATACATTTTTAGATTGAAAAGTCTATTAAAAAAATTAATTAGTTGGAAAAAGCAACAAAAAAGTGAAAGTGTCTTAAATTCTTGGTTAAGTTTTTGCTTTTTACCATCTGAGAAAGCAAGACAAGTGTATAAAAATTGAAAGATCTATTCTTTTCTTTAGCTTTGAGTTTAAATTATTTCAATAAAAACAAACGTTAACGAAGAGATTTTTAAAGAACTGAACTTAAAATGAATGAAAATGTGAGCTGGAAGAGTTCCTGCTCACAGAGATAAAACCAAAAAGGTTTTGTAAACTGGAGTCAGATAAATGAGGGATGGCTCAAGACTTTACCACAGCATTTCATGTGTGGGAGCGGATCCCACTCACTCACTCAGTCACACACGCCCACACCTACACATACTCAAACTGAGTACAAATGCATAACCTATTAAGCAAACTTGCCCACGCTTCTGAGAAGAGAAAACACAAGTACTCGGGCGAACCCAGATGACACATTCAGACCTCCCACATCTCTGAGAAAACCTTCTAAAAAGGCTTCAGATGGAAAGCTGCAACCCTTCGAAATGAATCGCCACAACACCCACAACCTCGCTTACTGCTCTGACAGACAACAGAAAGGCCCTAAAAACCTCATGTCCCAGCATGCACTGCATGGTTAGGCGGACAGATGACCTTTGCCCATTCATTCACACTTTTTTTTAAATTTGTCTGTAGTCATCTAATTCCAGCAACATTAAAATCTTCAATTAAAGCTTTAGCTTATTTTTTTCTTAGTACGTGTTATTTGCAAATCCCGTTTAATGTTTACTGTCTAATAGATTAGTGCTGAAATGTTTGAATGCTGAGAAGAAAAAGGACTTTTCAAGTGCGTCAGCTGCAAATATGAAGAGATGGCATTTCTGTGCCTTTTCCTCCTGGAAAACTTTATCAGACAGATCTCGACATTCTCTCCACGGCTCTGTGTCATCTGCTTCGTTGTGCAACAGCATCAGCGTTTCTCTGCTGCCAAAACTCCCAGCAAACACAAGTGCAAACCGTCTGAGCGCTGCTGATGGAGAGCAATAAAGCACAAAAGATTCTTTTGTCAACATAGCAATCCAATTTTAAACTTCAGCTGAAGTGGCAAGAAAGTCTGCGAGCCTTCACTTGTCTTGATTTTTTTCCCCCAGTTTATTTGGTATCTTCGGGGATTAAATCTATTTATAAACGTTCTTCAGCTTTTTGAGAAAAAGCCACACATGTTCCTCCACACCTGAAATGTATTGTACTATGAACAGCGCAGCCACTTTGCAGTGAAAAGCAGCCGCAGGACACACACTGCACCACTACATGTGAAGAAACACACACACCAAATCTATTTTTGGAATTCCAGACTGCAGGGAGTTAACGATAAAGCCGTCGCTCTGAGTGATACAGAAGAGAAGGCTAGGGGTGAGACCGAATGCTCAAATCTTCTACACCTGCCATTTTACATTGCTATTGATCTTTTGGCTGCGAGACACAGCACAGCATTGATCCTCGCAAAAGAAGAAGATGAAGATCACACGTGTGCCACTGGGGTCCGTGCAGCTGCACAGACTGGCCGGCAGAACCTGCAGATGTGCATGGGCAAAAGAAGAAAGACATATGACAGATCACTGCAGACACCTGAGTAGATGTCAAATGAATCTCAGATTCAATGCTTGACTGCCTGTCTCTGTCCCTGTATCTGAATATAGATAAAGTTCTCCAGGGTATCAGTAACAGAACGTCAGTTCTGCAAAAATAAAATAAAATAAAAAAAAATCGGTGCATGAAGCAATTAATTTACAGAAAGCACTTTTAGTTTAGAGAAGGAGGCACATTTGAAAAAGAAAATGAGGCAAAGACTGAGGACCAAAATCTGCACGAGACACCAGGAAGATAAAACAAGACATGAATGTCATGCATTGGAACTCTTTAAAGACCCACTTCAATGAAAATCGGATTTTTTGGTGTTTTTAAACATTTTTTTGTTGCATTTGTCTCATGAATATGCAATATAATTTAGGATTAAAGCTGCATTTCTATGTAAGGAGCAGATGAAAACCTGCGGCTTCGAAAAGCTCAGGTTTGTGATGCTGCAACTGCCATAAGCGGGCCAAAGTCTCCATTCTCCTTTCCAATTCTCATCCATCCACTTTCAGACAAATTATATATTATATTATACTATATATTATCTATTATATATTAACGTCTTCAATTTCCTCATCTGAGCTGGCATGAGTTGCCAACGACCATGACTTTTTGATTTTAGCTAAAAACAGTAAAGTCATCATTAAGAGACCACTGTGAAAAATGTTACAATAGTAAAAAATATAGATAGAATGGGACTTTAAAGGCTGATACTCTGAATTATATTTAAAGAAAATCGGAAAACTTCTGACAAAAGCCTATTTAACCATACGTAGGGAAGTAAATGCAGGCTTCCCTGCAAGGCCGGATACAGGCATGGGCAAGAGGGGGTTATTACCCCTCCAAATGCCGTGCTTTCCCCCCCTCAATCCAAGGTGCAATCTAAATTCTTACTCAACCCCTCCAGCTTCTTCCTACCCCTCCAATTGTATGAGGATTTGAAGGTATAGGGATGGCCAAAATTGATTTTTTAAGGATAGAGCGAATTAATTTTGAGTTATTTATCCCTCCACCGGTATGGTGAGCCGTGTCGCGCTGTGCTGCGTAGGAAGAACGCATTCCTTCACATGGCTGTGCTCTGAAGTGTTCAAATTTAAACGTAAGTAATGACTTTCTTTAGCATTACTTTTTTAAAGTGATAAAATCCGATGTTGTTATGTATTTTCCAAGCGCTGGCATAGATGACCGGCGAATATTGATGACGTCATCGAGTGTTAGTGCTGTCCGAATTCAAAGACACTATTTTTTCCATATTTCTCTGTTTGGAGGGCTAAATGTAGAGGTAGGGTAATTTGGCCCAAAATTAACTAAAGAAATGAAAATTACAAAATAAACCCACAAAAACAACAAACGCAGACAAAAAAAATTAATTAAAGACAAAGAGACATAAGGACAGATGGACAGACAGATAAATAGACCAACACAAAATGAAAAAGAAAAAACCTAAATGCAGCTTCAACAGGGCTGAAACTCGTCTTGCTCGTGCATGTCCCAAGCCCGGTAAATGCAGTGTCAGGGCAGATAGATATATGGATAGATACACTGATATCATTATTTTTTAGGCATTTTAGGGGCTTGGAGGGATATGACACCCCAAACTCTCAGCACACCCTGGGGTTTTACCTGCACCCCATAGCGGGGCAGGCTAAACTCGGGCCAGAATAATCAGACTTTGTTTGCTGAAGTCTGGATTGATAAATATTCTTTTTAGGTTGGGGTGGTGGGGGGATCAGACAGATGTAGAGGGGGTGCAACACCTGTTTATCAAGGTGAATGAAGGAAGAGCAGCAAAAGGATAAAAGAAAACTCCACATGTGCAGGTAGATTTGTCCTCCTGTCTGGGGCTCAGCTGGAGGAGCAGCCGCGTGGAACGCGCCGCGTGCAGAGACGCACATGCCCTGACATCAGGGCATGATGCAAGCAAGCACCAACCCATCCAGACCCTCTCCAACACTCACCAAAGTTTGCTGGTACTGCAGCGTCCGCTCCTCGGCCTTGTCCTTCACCATTGCAGCAGTGTTCCCCTCTAAAGCTCCAACATCCGAGACTGTTAGGACAGGAGCGCAATTCTGCAGCGGTCAGTCAGAGCCCAGCGGAGGAGCGCGCGCGCGCGGCCGCCTGACATTACATGTTACATGTGCGGTGTGTAACAGGTCTCCCGCGCAGAGAAGATGACCATCAGAGTGATGCTGCGGCTGTATGTCAGTGTTCCAGATGACGGTAGGTACGGCCGGCTGGAGCCCTGCAGCTGCAGCTTTGAATGCGAAACGCCACCTCCCTCCTCCCTCTCAGCTGCCGCCTCTCTGTGGAGGAGGTTACTGGACCTGGTCGGGCTTCAATCTATGAGTTACAGTCAAAACTACATTGGAAAGAGTACATTATCTTCCTGGAAGTTTGATTGATGTCTAAAGAAAGTCTTGGTCTGATTAACAGAAATTCCATGGGTTTTTCTTTCTGATTAGGGACTTGTTTTCAGTTTATGTTTTATTCATTTTCTCTCATATTTGGTATCACAAAATAGGAAAGTAATTAACACACTATAGCACATTGCTAAAGGAAAAAATACATTTAAATTGAATGTAACTGTAAGCTTTTACTAATATAAGATGACATCTGTGGCCAGATTTTCTTCACTTTGACTTGCAATTTTTCTTTTAGACTTTTTGCTGTGGTGTGCTTTGTGTTTTTCATGATCTGTACTTTTATTGATTTGTTTAAAGGTGCTTTAAAAGCATGGCTTTGCAAAGCATAAAAAGATTCCCTCAAATTAGCATTTTATGCACAAAAATGAGTATTTTGTGTGTGGGCAAAATGCTTGAGAACCCCTTTTGAAACGAGCAACAAACTGAATATGGACTAAGGCATTTCTCCTGTAATAGTCAAAAATGTAGAAAGAATATCATATAAACTTTACAGAGAGGTTTTATTGAAGATTCGAATCAATGACCTAACTAAAATAATATCCATCAGAACTTCTATTTGGTCTTTGGACGTTTGAGTGGGAAGGAGTTCCACTAATTCCTTTGTAGACAGATGTGGATGCGTTATGAGGAAGAGCTAACCAGTTCTTTAAGCAAAGACCTATTAAACATCAACATAAAAGAAGTTAAACAAAAAAATTAAGAATTATTTTTAAAAGTATTTGTGTCTCCCTCTTTGGTCACCGGCAGGAGCCATCTCCTGAATACTGACACTTCATCTCCCATCAACCCCAGCACACAGCGTCTGGAAGCCTCCCACCTGACTCTCATCTGCTAATCAGACGCAGGACACCTAAGCACTGCTCAAAGCCACACTCTCTCAAGTGTTGTTTGTGCCATACAGACTGATCGGATCACCTGACCCTGCTTCTTATTTGTCTCTCCCGCCTGCCCTGACCTTTGCCTGGACTCTGACCCTGATTTAGCTTTGTCGAATTTTAGCTGAGCTTTGCTCCTGTCTGAGTCAATTAAATCTGCTGCATGTGGAACCAGCTGTCTGCCAGTTTGTGACACTTTGCATCTTTAACTGCATTAACAACATTCAAAATTTGACATGCAACATTTTGATGCAATCTGACTCAACAAAAAGACAGAAACTCACTGACTATCTAACACATGGCAGCAAAGTCTTGACAAAATATTAGAAGACTGTAAAATTCTGATTATTTATAATAAATTTTACATTTACTTATTTACTTCTTTATCTTTTTCACGTCTTTCACACGCTCCCCCTTGCTTAAGAGTTAAAGTGATTATCACCTGAAATTTAACTAAGGAATTGTATCTTTTATTATGACAAATCAAAGGTGGACAGAAACAATTTTTATTCTAATTAAAGTTTTAATTCTTTTAAAATTGTAAAGCTAAGATTGATGCTGAGTGAAGTAAACTAGTTTTTCACCTGCAAATATAAATATATATACATTAGGCCCTCAATGTTCTTGTTTTTACGTTTTCTGGCTATCACAAACCAGAGAGCCAAAATCTTCATAATCTGACAATATTCACACCTCTGATAGAATTCAAATACAAAACAAATTTATATTTGACCAGAAGTCAAAGTCCAAACGTCTTGATGAGCAAATGTGATTTACATTATTTCTACAGCAGTGGATTATTTTTTTTTATATTTGTGATGGGTAAAACTGATTATATTTTAAATTTGTCTCACATTTAAAGCTCAGAATGGCTATGCTGTTTCATATCTTATTTACATATCTTCCCACATTTCCCTGACAGAGAACGTCTTCAACCAGAGGATTCCTTTTTAGAGTTTCCAAAAGCAGAGTTGGAGGCACATCTTTTACCTTTCAGGCTCCTCTGAGTCAGCGTTCTGATTTGGTTTGTGGTGGACATGCTCTCTAAAGTTAGACTGAATGTCTGTATACCACTTCTTAAGCAGATGTTTCAGTGTTTGTGTGTTTTCCCTGTCCTCTTTAGCCCAAACCAGTCCAGGCAGATGCTTGTCCTTGATTAGTCGGGTTCTGCTAGAGGAGGTCAGAAGGTCAGATTTGCCAAGACCATCATCCATCCATCCATCCATCCATCCATCCATCCATCCATGAAAACTATAATTTCTCTCTTGATTTTTCTCATCATTTGTGCTAATTCGTGTGTGCCTTTTTCTATCGTTTTTTTAAGAGTGCAGAATTTTAAATTGATCTAAAGGCCTCAAGTTTAAACTTTGATGTTTTGAACAAAAAAAAGTCAGTTTTCAAATTCAGGTTTATTGTACTTGAAAATGAAAACTGTGAGTGAGTGCTGTGAGGGTTTGTATGCAGCAGAAGAGCGTCGATACAAAGGGATGATGGGAAATTAAGACAGTCTCCCTCCACGTCACCAGTCCCACCCACACCTCAAAGGCAAATTTCTAATGAAGTACTTTCACTGCAGAAAGTGTCCTATAAAAAAACATGTTTTATTTTATTTTTTACTAAAAGCTGAATAATCATAATAAAAATAATTAAAAAAACCATTGGTAGCATTAGTTAAAATACATTAAAAGATTATCAGAGTGGGACTTTAACTCATAAGAACCCACAGTGACATCCATGTAACATAAAAAAAACCATCTGAAATGTGTTATGTGTTTCACATAATGGTCATATGATTTTCCTTTTAGGAAAAATGGTTGTGGTTTGTTCTGGGTTAAGGCTTTTATAAAGTTTCATAATAAAAAGCCTTGTGGGGAAAAAGACGCTTCTCATACAACTGGGGAAGTAAATCATTTTTTAAACAAGGTCACATTCAGCCTAAAGTCAAACCTATGGGACTATTGATCAAACATTCAGCATTAAATTGCAGCTGATTGGCTGAAGCTTAAAAAAGCAGTGGAAAAACCAAGAATAAACCTGGACCTCAGAGACCATACGTGACACACAAGCTCCAACATTTTTTAGCAAGGACACAGTTATTTCTGCAAATATGCGTGGACGCATGGGTCCAATGTGTTAAGAGTCTCCACCTTGGTCACATTAGAAGCTGGCAGCCACAGGTATGTAGAAGCAGTGTGGACTGGAGGCTCCGCAGCCCTGAGCAGCAGCACACTGACCCACATCTGAACACTTCCATGAGATTCTGAACTGATTTTATGTATCATAATATCTGATAAACAGGAAACGAGTAAGAACATTTGGACTAAAGCTAAAGACTAAATTGGTCCCGAGTGTGTTTTACCAGTCAGACACAGCATAAGGACCTTGAATCTCCCCAGTGATTCATTCAGATGTTTGACCACCTGTGTCTCTATATTTGTGATAGAAGTTTCTCAAACTGCAGGTCATTCTTTCAGGCTGCAGCAAAGCAAAACATAGAAACAGTCAAGAATAATCTCTAAGATAACAACAAATATTCAACATCTGTGTTGGACCTTCATTTGTCATTTGTCCTTGAGCCGGATCTGGACAAAGTTCGGGAGATCCGTGGTGTGGTTGTGAAAGAAAAAGGCAGAAAGAGACAGATTTTTTCTCAGCACGCAGTGTACTCACCGTTTTTGACCGGAGCTGTCTTTTTTTTTCTAGCCTCCTCCTCGGGTTAGGGATGCAGAGTCGTCAGCTGTGTCCCTCCATTGCGCCTCAGCAGAATCTTGACTGGAAAAAAAAGAGGCGCACAGCCACAGGTTGCCGCGCTCACTCACAGAATCAAATGCTCTGAAGGTGGATAACACCCGGCCGTCACACAACTCTCCAAAGTGGGGACGCCTCAATGGATCCCGAAGACTGGCCTGTTGCTGATGCGCAATCCATGCAGCCCGATTTCAAAGTTGTCAGCGCGGCGCGTAATTACCGGCTTTGCGCGTCTGAAGCTGTGCACAGCGGGGCACGCGGCCATGAGCGACAGCAGCGGACCGTCTGAGAGCGCGGCTGCATGAGTCAAACAAACTCTGTGATAGGATGAAACAGCCTCTTCATCGGCTCCCGTGGAGGTGGGAGGGAGACAGCGGGGTACCGGGTCTCGTGTCCGTGATGCAATGCGGGTACCATCAGTGCGGCCCGCAGTCTTCTCCTAATGTGCAAAGGCTCCGGCGCTCCGGTCATGATGTGCGGAGGCGCGGCGCACATGCGTCTTAATTACCTTCGGACGGAATAACCTGCAGAAATATGAAAACACTGAAGGAGAAAGTGGTGTTTAATGTTTCTGCTGTGTCTCTTCCATCTGCGCCTGTCCTCTCCTCTCTCCCCCTATTACATGTGCCAGCACACAGACTCACCAACGCACATAGGTCCAATATAGGCGTCATGCGTCTTGGCGCAACAGGAAAGGAGGTGAGGCTCTGCTTTTGGCCACAAGGACTTGATCAGTGCTTCTATGCGAAAATGGGGTGCATGCCCCAAACAACCCCCCTCCCCTAGTCCTTTTGACAGCTTTTAACTCTAACTGAGCTGCAGTCATTGCGCCCTCCAGCTGCGACCCCCGTGCAGAAAAACTCAATGAAGCTTGCATGAAGCTTTTTGTTTTGTCAAAGACAATGTATCCATGAATATAAACTAAGGCTTGCGTCTTGCTTTCATCTGAACTTATGTCTCCAAAATTTTGAGTAAACTGATAAAGTCCAAAATCCTGCAAATAGTAGGAGTGCCGGGCATGTATGAGGGCTGTAAGACAGTGGTGAGGTGTGCTGTAAGGGTGACACAGGTGACAGATGAGAAGCTAAAAAGGTGGAGGTTTGCTCTGGAAAGGAGAGCAACGAAAGTTTGCCGCAGCAAGACGGAGTGCATGTGTGTGAATGAGAGGGACCCAAGTAAAAGAGTGAAGAGTAGAAATCTTGCTGAATTTGCTGCTGATTAACTGGATCAGGTGTGTTTAGCCAATATGGCAGGTTGGTTGGAAAACATGTAGGACAGCGGCCTTCAGGCGTGCAGTTTGACACCCCTGCAGTAGAGAATGCAGAAGACGGGTTAGATGGAGGAACCCCTGAAAGGAAAAGCCGAAAGGAAAAGATTTGGTTGTGTTAAAATAAAATGGTCTCACACAGGTCACAACTTTACTATACTTTTTCACCCAGATGTTTCTTCTAGTTCTTTTTATATTTAAATTAAAGCTGTTGTTTATTTTGGACAGAAGACAAACCCAAAAAGGTGCTAAAATGCTCAAACATTGACTTATGTGATGCTATCTTTGTGGGGGTGAATACTTTACCAACAATTTGAATCATATCATAATTTGTGGTTGACGATCTGATTGATTGCCTATACTGGTTCATTTTGAACGATCTGATTAGATCTAAAATCTAAAACCAATCCAGGATATCGTTTGCCAAAATTTTGTCTAGAGAGACTCAGAGATAAATGCCTGGTACTGAACAGTGCAGGTGAAGTTTTCTAGATTCCTTGTATTTTGTGCAAGATAATCAAGTGTAAATTAAGTATGTGCAAACAAACAAGTAAACAAGAATTCATGGCAAAAATGTCCCTTTGGTCCGGACTAAATCAGTTTAATTTGGTCTGGATTTAGTACCTTGTGTTTCCACACATGATGACTTTATCATTTATTGCTGTCATCACATGTGGGTTGTTTGCTGTGATTGCACTCCATTGTTTTACAGAAAAATAAATGCACTGAGCCTCAATCCAAATGGTAATTTCTAATCTCAATATAACTGATTTGTTTCATTTTGAAATGATTTTATTACGATAAAGGTTAATTCGATTAACAAATTGCCTCAGACAGATCAATCTGGTTGGATCCTATAGGAATAGAATTGGATTCATCTATTAAGTGTTACAGCCCTACTTCTTTTTAAATATTCTTTCTAATAATTAACTTCTATTCACAAACATGGATTCGAACCAGGATAAGAATGGAATACAAGTGCTGCTGATTTCATTTATTTCTCATTTTCAGTGTGAAACACTTTAGTGTGCCGACTAGAGAAGTTGGACAGCCTCCTGCTCTCAGGCTAGATAACACTTGCACTTCCCACTACTGAATGAGAAGGTGGGAAATCAAGTGGGGAGACAAAAAAGAACACGCAGCTCCTTTCCATGAGGCACTAAAACACTGAGGGTATTCTCCACCTGGCACATTCTGACCTAATGTGGGCTCACCAGGAGATTCTGAGGTGGACATGGCTTTGAGCAGTGAGTACTCACCCCCAAACTGTTGCCATAAGCTGGCTTGTAGATCCATAGCTAAGTGTTTTTTCTAAAGTTCATCCAGGACTCCTGCTGCTCTGGATGGTTGCCTCTAAGGTGTGGGACACTGAGGCTAAACCTGTAGCGTTTGTGTGCAGCAGAGCTGCCAGGAGAGCATTGAACATTGTGGCAGAGCTGGAAAGTGCACTGGTGAGGGAATGCATTTACCTTTTCTTTACTTTGAGATCATTTTGGCAGAATTTAAGTGTTTCTCATCAGTCTTTTTAGATTCTTATCATCATTCATCCGCATACCTGTTGGTTGTCTGGCTATTGTCCCGGTTCTGCTTCATTTCAGAGTGTGTGCACCGATTTGACGACCCTTTCCTCACCAGTACTGCTTCCCTGCACTAGGCTTCATGCTGCAACATGGGGAAAAAAACCTGTATGTCTTTAAATTATTATCTACAGTGGATTATTTCCTTGATTTTGTGCTCAAACAGAAAAGATTAGCAATAGTTTTCCCTTTAGGACAAATGTTTGTGTGTTTCTGTGCGTCGCTACAGGAGCAGGAAAAAAGAGGAGACGTTGTTGCATCCTTGATGCTTCTTTCTGAGGGTATAAGACCTATAAGAAACTCAACAGAACCAGGATGTGGAACTTCATTGCTGCAAAGATTAGACAGCAACATCAGAAACTATTTGCTCATAATCACAAATCTTCAGCTGAATGTAAGAAAAATACATTACAACAAGCTTACAAGCAGTGTGCTGTGCTAGTTAAAAAGTTGTATATTTGATTGCAAATATTTAGATACCTTGAATGCATAACACAATTTTATCTGGGGTTTTTTAGTTTCTTTTTCTTAAACTTATCTTCTAGCTTTAAGAAAAAAAACAGATGTTTTTTTTTGTGTAATGAAGAAAAATTTGAAAATAAAATCACAGGATACATTAATAAGCTGCTATTTTGGGGTTTCACTTTAAGATGTGCTACCAACTTTCTCCGCTGCGTACATTTCCTGGTTTTTTCATAAAAGTACGGCTTTCTGGAATATCCCCTCCCTGGAAGTGATGATGTTTAGTTGTGTGACTTTGAAGCTTCCTTCCTGGGAAGGAGATAATTCTGCATAGTTTCCCAGTGAGACAGCCCTTCTAAAAAGTCACGTGTAAAAGATGTCCTTCATCCTAAAGTGGTGCTTTTCATTTCATTTTCGTGCACAATGTCTTCCCATGTCTAATGTCTCAGGCCTTTAAATGTCAGTTAATTTTTTTTCTGGCTTTCAGCCTCTTTCTGTTTTGTTTTATTTATTTATTTATTTTTTGGACCAGCAGGGGTCAGTGCTTCCTCCATCGCTGTCTTGTGTTCCCCAAAGCACCCAGAGTCTGAGAAGAGTCTTGCAGAGCTACAGCCAGCTGATCTCAGGCAAACTGGAGAGTTTCATTCTCACCTTGGGAGACAGATGCTCCTCTCACTGACACAGAAACAGCTTTGTTTTTTTTTTCCCTCTCCAGCTACAAGATGTTCATTGCAGAAGTTGCACAAAAATTATTAACTGAAAGAAATGACATTCATTTATCTGATTTTGGAGTTTGATCAGAACCAAGACAAGATAATTTTATATTTTTGTACCAAATTAATTTTAATTCATATTCTTTGTCACCCATCCTATAACCACTCATTCAGTGACTGCTGCATATTACGCACTTTACTAGGCTGTTTTTTTAAAAACCACTTTAATTTATTCTTATAGTACTTTCATATTTAAACTTATATTGTACTCTATAGATATTTATTCTTCTTGCCTTTAGAAAAACACATTTTCTTGATAAGTTCTGTAACTGTATCAGTAGCTAAAACTACATTTTGAATCAGAAGGATTTAATGTTTGTAAATGTATACGTGACAAATAATATATTTTGAATTTGTAGAATAAACTGATTGTTCTAATAAATGTCTTATGTTGTTATTGAAGTGTTTTTAGATGGTTTGTTTACAGTATCTTGCAAAGTACACAAGTGCACATTTTCTCACATTATGACCACAAACATAAAAATATTTCATTGGAATTTTATGTGAAAGACCAACACAAAGTGGCACACACTTGATGATGATACAAGGGTTCAAATATTTATATTTACAAATTAAAAACTGAATAGTTCAGTGTGCAAAAGTATTCAGCCCCCTTTTCTCTGAGTGGATCCAACTGCCTTCAGTTGGACTGTAAGTGACTCTTTTACTGGATTTATGAAAAACTCACCATTCCTAATTCCATATTTCTTTTTCATTTTACACTTGTTTTGCTGTATATATATATTAATCTATAATAATAATACACAGAATTTCAGAATTGCTTAACTAAAAGAAAGTCAAAATCTTACATCACGCAGAATAGCCTTAAAAGCAATTAAAAACGGCACAAAAACACAGTTTATTATGCAATTAACACCCTTGTTTTTTCACATTATTCACAGGTATAATTTACTTTCTATTCGTCAATTCAGTAACGAGTTTTCTTGTAACGATGAAATTATCTTATAAAATCCAGACAAGTCTGGGAGTTTTGCATTTAGGAATGTCAAATTTAGCTTGCAACAAGCTATTTCAGCTTAAAAATGTAAATGTATGTTTTATTTAGACTAACTTATCTAACTTATGGCAAAGGTAAAGTGACTACTACGGAAATGACGTCATGGTTTAAATGACGTGCAGGTGATGAAGATGTTTGATTTGGCCGCTTTAACCAGCTGAAGCAGTGAACAGAGTGAACGACGTCTTCATCATCTCTGATGATTGTACCGGTTTTCGTTTATTTCAAAATCGGATCAAATCCCTCAGAATGACAGAAAAAACCCATTTGTTGCGTCACGGCCTGACCTCTGGAGCCGCTCCAGACTCACAATCTGTGTCAGACCTGTCCGGACTCCAGGGGGGCAGCAGAGAGGTCGGGCATCCGGCGAAACTCGGAGTCATGTTTGGAGTGGTCATCCCAACCCTGCTGTCCATGTTCAGCGTCGTCGTGTTTTTGCGCGTGGGTGAGTTTCACGGAAAAATTAAAACGTATATTTGGAACATTTATTTTGAAAAGCTGATCTGGAAAAAACTGATTTTTAATTACTTTAATTCTTTTATTTTGAAAAATACTTTAAAATGTATTATTAATGATGTTTTTAAGATTCTTTTACACTTTAAAGATTTAAAAGATAGTTAAGCCTTAATTTTTCAAATTAAAGGTAGTTATAGAATTTAAGTAAAGATTTCAACCTCACCTAATATAAATAACTTTCTAAATTTAATAAGGCTTCCTGGTTGATTTTTTTTTTTCAGCCCTTATAATCAGACAAAGCAGTTGCTACCAATAGTATTTAAAATGTTGTGTTTAAACTACTGCTTTATGAGTTTGATTGGAATTCGTTCTTGCAGGATTTGTTGTGGGACAAGCCGGACTGTACCATTCTATTGCCATGTTCATGGTGGCCTACTTCATAATTACAATGACTGTTCTTTCTGTTTGTGCCATCTCTACCAATGGAGCTTTACATGCTGGAGGTGCTTATTGTATCCTTGACGAGACAAAACTGTTAAAGCCTCATCCGTCCGTACAGTTTTCAGTTTTTCTTGGTGCTGTCATTTTCTAAAATTATTTTGAAACCCACCCACTTTCTAAACTATGAGGAAATATTCTTTCCTCAATCCTTAATTTAGATTCCCAGACATGATCAGTCGAGCTCTTGGTCCTGAGTTTGGTGGCAGCATTGGGATTATGTTTTTCCTGGCCAGCGTGTGTGCATGTGCTCTCTACATTTTGGGTTTGGTTGAAGCCATCATGACTACTTTTGGAGTACCAGAGGGTAAAGTCGATCATAATGCGGGTTACCTTTTGATGAGAATGTTTTAAAGCTGATCTTTCTTCTGACTGTATGCAGAGAGTGCTGCAGTAGCTGCTGGTCATCAGGTGTTGCCATCGGGGTACTGGTGGTGCCTGCTTTACGGCACCATCCTGCTTTTTCTGTGCTTCGTTGTCTGTTTGGTAAGACCTGCATGTTTTACATAGAAAAAAATCGTATTTTCATATCTAATTTTGAATTATTCTGTCATGTTTGGGTCTTGTCATCACAACAGAAAATAAAAAGCTTTAGCCTTCCACATGTTCTTTTAAATAAGGTTTTAAAATAATATTGGAGGTGAAATCATCCACCTGCTACCTTGAAAAAGTGCTCAATTAACAAAAAAAAGTGTCAAATTTGAGTGGAAATCACAAATTACCAAGAAAAGAAATCTGTTACAACAGCAATTCATAAATAGCTATATTTTTAAAATTATCAATATATATATATGCATTAAAATGAATCCAGAATTTCGACTTGCTTGTGGCATTATCCTCTTGTAATTTATTTTTGACATAATAAATAAAACATATGTTTGTTTATTAAATGAAAGACAAAAATCTTGGCAGTGGGACGACGGCATTGGGGCAGGGGGATGCCTGGAGGGTGGCAGTCTGATAATGGCCAATCGCCAGACGATTTTGGGGACCTTGGAGACCCTGTTATCAGTCAGTTATCATGCTGCTGCCTTCCTTTCACTGGACTGCCCCTGAACGACCTCCAAATGAGCCCTGGCGATCAAAAAATCATTTGGTTGCCATAAAATTGACGCTGCACGGTGGCCAGGGGTTTTCAAATAAAGTTACAGTTTTATGGCAACCAAACGATTTTACAAAATAACAAAAACATATGCTCATTTTAGGATTTGTGACCGTCGTCTTACTAGAAAAGGTAGTGGTAGTTCTACTCTAGCAACAATAGTGGAGTCAAAGACTGTCTTTCTGTGTTACTGAAAGTTGATATAATGACTACAGTTGTTCTGAAAGGAGATTTACAAGATATAATAGAGAATGAATGAAACTTTACTGACTTGTCGTTTCAGGTGGGAGCTCACATCTATGCCAAAGCCACTTTCTTGATTTTCATCATAGTCACAACTGTCCTGGCTTCTGTATTCCTTAGCTTCTTTCTTTTGGAACCCTTTATGGTGGTTCTACCAGATACTTTTCACATTAACACCACCAGCCCAGCCACTGCTAATTACACTGGCGTCTGGCTCCGCACTCTGGAGGGCAATCTATTCTGTAAGTGTCGTTTAATATTATGGTCAAACTGAACTGGTGTCTGCCCTCTTATGAGGGCTGAAGCAAAAATACTGTCTTGAAGCATATCTCATCTTTAAACTATGGTGGCCCTGAAGCTCAAATCATATAAAAAAATTAACGCAAAGACATTAAAATTCTCTACAGCAATTAAAAAAGCAAAACAAACTATAAAAATAAATATACATTTAAATTCCACAAACCAAAACTTTTAAAGAAATACAGTTAATTTGAAAGAAAAAGGAAAGCAGGAGGATGTTTTGCCCAAATTGAGTTGAATTAGCAATTATAATATTCTATAACTTTTATTTAGCATTGATGAACAAAGATCATCATCCAATCTGTAGTGACCCATAATACCTACCTTTTGCTGTTTATTTTGTTTTTATTTTGTAACATTTTTTTTTTTTTTCCGGACGTGACTTGTAATCCAAAACATTAATTTTTTTTTCACTTTTTTGGAATTATGTTTTGGTCTCTTGAACTTTGTTATAATTTCCAACGTTTTTTTAATTATTTTTGTTTTGCTTTTTTAATTGTGGCAGTGATCATTCATGTTTTTCCATTGAGTGAGATGTTGATGTGATTTGTACGTCAGGGCCACCGTACCAAACTGAGAAATGTCCCTTTTCACCTATATAAATCCTTTCCCTTATTTAAGCTCATTACACAGTAGACTACACTACAGGGGACCTGATGAGTTTTGCCACAGTGTTTGCTGTCATGTTCAACGGCTGCACTGGGATCATGGCCGGCTCAAACATGTCTGGTATGACTGGAGAGAATTATTTTATTTTTATTTTTTGGGACGCAATGACTTAATAAGAAAACATTCGACACATTGGTTCAAGTATTAATGCCTATTTTTGCCATTTTCACCAATCTTAATCCAATATTGTTGTTGACTCGACTCCTTCATATTTGATGTCACTATCTGACAATGTAGATTGTTTTATTCCTTTATTTAAAACATTAAAAAAGTCATTTTTATATAGGGGATTGTGTAAAATTAGCTAATGAGAATTAGATTATATCAGTTACATTTTTTAAAGATCCTAACAGACTTCGACAGACTGTCAGTGAAGCATAAAAAAGATTTCATTTTAATAAGTGTGATCTTCTGGTTTTTGTTATCCAGGTGATCTGAAAAACCCCAGCTATTCCATTCCAAGAGGAACGCTTGCTGCGGTCCTTGCAACTTTCATTATATACAATCTCATTAGTCTGCTGTCTGCGCTGACCTGTGACCGGTAAGACGCAACACAGATGCACATGAAACACACAAACCTATCATCAGAGAGCTGGAAATGTCTTTGTAAATGCCACAATTAGACTGACATTCACTGGCTTTTATTAGTTTATATGCTGAAGTTTAAATTGAAGCTTTTTTTTTGTTTTGTTTTGTTTTTTTCATAACACAGTTACCTTCTCCAAAGAGACTACAGTTTTCTAGGAGACATCAATGTTTGGCCTCCATTGGTGACTGTTGGAATCTACTCCTCTGCCATGTCTGCTGCAATGAGTAGCCTCATAGGAGCTTCCAGGATCCTGTACGCTCTATCAAAAGACAACTTGTTTGGTAAGATTCTTTTTGAAATTTATGTTATTGTAAAAAGCATGCAAGAACTAAAAAAAAAAAAAATGTTGCTGCAGATGATCCAAAGACTTTCATCTTGTTTGCCAACTTTTCCTGGAAGACACTGGGGTGTTCTTAGGCCACCCAGGAGAAATAATCTTCCTCGTGTGTCTATAGCCTGTCTCCTCCTGATTGGACATGGCTGTAACACCTCACTTGGACAGCATATGAGTGACATTTTTGCCAAATGTCCACACCAACTCAACTGGCTCTTCTCATTGTGGAGGAGTGCCAGCTCTGCTGTGAGTTTTCCCAGATGGTTGATCTTTGCTCCCCAAATTCTAAGAGAAACTCCAGCTACTCTGTAAAGGAAGGAAGCTCAAAAAATCTCTGATCTTATTCATTCTTTTATTCACAAATCATGGCTGTCTGTGATTTATGAAGAAATACTGACTCCGTACATCGAGAGCTTTGTCCTCAGATGCTGCTCTCTCTATAACAATGGTCAGCAGAATTGTAGTTGCTGCAACTATCTATTGTAAAAATATACAAGTAATAAATATTAGTTAATGAATTTTCATCAGATATGATCAAAACATTGGAAACTACATAGTGTTGGTTGAATGATACATCAGTTCTAAACATTATATTTTATTTATCATCATGTCATCAACAAAACTCTTAAAGACCCACTCCGATCATCTTTTGATTTGTAAAAGTGTTCCCCGTTGTCTTTAAATGATGATTTTGCCATTGTTCACCAAAAAAAAACTACCTTGTTTTCTACGACATAATTTCTGCACAGCGGCAGGAGTTCATCAGAAATATGCTTCAGAGTTGTGGATGTAATTGTTGGCACAAAGTAACCCCGTCATCTATCTGTTTATACATTCTCCTGCTAGCTGACAGCCCATTTAGTGGAAATAAGTATTGAAATAATTGTGCATTTTTTGGTTCAAGAATCAAATTTGGCATAAATGAACCTTTAGTATCTCCTCTTTCAGAAAAGCACGTTAGCCACAAGATTTTAACATTTATGATTTGCTAATCAGCTGGTGGTTTGGCATCATGCATGAAAAACCCAACATGTAGAGACTGAAGCAAATAGATATTTTACATTTTTCTAACAATTGACTGTATGGCCACCATCTTTTCAAATGTTCGCCTTTTGAATTTTTCTCGTGGCTAATGTGCTTTTCTGAAAGAGGGCATCCCTAGGTACATCCATGTCAAATTTGGTGCTTGTACCACAAAATGCACGATTTGTCTGAAATATCAACCTAACCGGCTACCTACAACCCCGGCATAACATTAAGGGTACAACAAAAATGGCAAACAAAATCAGAGCTATCCAGCTTTACAGTTTTAAGCCAGATACCAGCTTGGACAAGGAAAACCGACACATACATGGAAATATTTGTCTGCAAGTGGATGCATCGGAATGAAGCGAAGCAGGGAGCTTGTTGCCAGCTAATTGTAGCAACTACAGCAGTGCTACAATTAGCAACTTCATTTTTTCTGTCTGATTCACAAACACTTGAAAAAAGGAGTTCTTAGAAATGCAATTTTAAGATGTTTTCTTCATATATGCTCTCCATCTCTCGAAAAATGTCAAAAGAACATGTTAAAAACACCATAATGGAGTGGGTTGACACTCTTCTATGTTGGAAATCTGGACTGATTGGAACAGGAAGGTTTTACCTGATAAAACATCTAATCATTACTGTATGTTCATACTTTATCTTGATAAAAATACAAAGATTACATTAAGATTGAGGCAGAGCAGTGGATCTACAGGCAGGGAAGAAAAAGGTTTCTTTATTCAGCCATCTGCTTAGATGTGATTTTTGTGAAATGTTCAAACTTGTTTTGAGTTTAATGCCTCATTGTCCTTGTAGGGGTATGTTCATTTGGAAGGCATCACTTTGCAGATGGTGGTGCTGACTTTCTCAGAAGGAAAAAGTCCTTTCATTGTGTGTTTGGATTCACAAGTGCAGAATGACTCACTTGTTTGTCTGATTTGGTGTTTGTGAGTAATAGTTTTCTCTTGAGAAGGCCATATTTTGCTTTTATAAATCAATTAAATATACTCGCATGTGCATATCCTGACAAGGTTTGCATTTTATCTTTGTTTAAACAATCCATATTTAGTGTCAGTTGGTCACCGTTGTCCCTCATCAAGCATTAGCAGTTTTGGGTGATTGGCCAGATCTCTTCTGATTGGTTAACTTGACCAGTATAACATACCCTGTGAGTTAATTTTTGCTCTCTTGTAATTGTCTTATTTTTAAGAGATGGAGCTAGCTGTTATAAACACAAACACAGAGAGAGAAGTTCAAACACAAGGAAAAACATGAACCATAGATTATTTTACAGACAATGCGGCTCCTGAAAGATATCTTTAAAGTTCAAAATATTCGTATTTGTTCTAAAAAAAATTTAGAACAGGAAAAACAATCTTTTTTAGGTTATAAATAACTTCCTGATTCCCAAAGTGAGGTTTTGGGAAATCCCAAATGAATGTTGTTGGTAAAACTGTTATGTTTGAATTGGTACAAACATGCAAAGCCTTCACCACTATTTCTGCATGTGAAAATAAAGTGCATCCACTGCTGCCTGATGCAAAACATCCGTTTGGAATTAAAAAAAAAAAAAAAGAAAAAAAAGGCTGACCAAAAAATGTAAAAAAGAAACAAAAGCAAATACTGTCGTATAAAAAAATGTGGGCACCCCGATCATTCCCAAGATTTTCCTTCATAAATGATTGGTTTTATACAGTAATCAACTACACAGAAACTGTGTAATAATTACTTTTAAAAAAGTATTCTGGTGCATAAATGTTGGCCCCTTTGTTGATTTCAGCACTATTTATTGCAACACAAGCTTTGTTTGGTCAGTTACGGACGCTTTACGCATTGTTTTGAGGAAGGATACAAGAATCCAGCTCAGAAATGTCCGCTGTCAGTTTCCACTGTGAGGAACATAGTGAGGAAACACTACCCACATTAAAATTTTGTTGGTGTTTCCATCATGCTGTGGGCCTGTGTGGCCAGTGCAGATACTGGAAATCCTGTCAAAGTTGAAGGTCGCATGGATTCCAGTCAGCATCAGTAGATTCTTGCAAACAATGTTCAAGAATCTGAGACAAAGCTGAAGTTGCTCTGTGGCTGGATATTTAACAAGACAACGACCCAAAACACCGCTCAAATTCTACTTTGGCATTCATGCAAATGAACAAGTACAACGTTCTGGAATGACCATCTGAGTCCCCAGACCGGAATATTATTCAGTGAAAATCTGGGGTGGGATTTACAGGGTTAGGGTTAGTAGGGTTAGCTTTGGACCATGACCATGACCAACTGGAGGTATTTTGTAAAGAAGAATGGTCAAAAATACCTTCAACCAGAATCCAGACTCTCATTGGAACCTATAGGAAGTGTTTGGAAGCTGTTATTTCTGCAAAAGGAGGATATACAAAATATTGATGCAATTTTTCTATTGGGATGCCCAAATGAATGCACCTGCCTAATGTTGGTTAATTATTACACACTTTCTGTAAATCCAAAAAACTTCATTTCACTTCTCAAATATCACTTTGTCTGTCTGGTAAATCACATACTTTACTGAAGTGGCTGATCCGTACGACCAATTATCAATGAAGGAAAATCCTGAAAATGATCAGGGGTGCCCAAACTTTTTAATACAACGATGAGTTGTAATACCAAGCACAGAAGACATGCATTTGAATTTCACCAGATGCTTCTTTGGCTTATTACAATCCAAGAGTTTGATCCCATTGAAACTTCAAGAAGATCTTTTGGGGTTTAAAAAAGAAAAGCGCGAAATCTAAACAAAATTAATTCAAAGGAATTTGGTGGGGAATACTTGTAAAAACTCACAAATGCAGTAAACTTGGACTTTTGCCTTTAGGCCATGCCTATTCAAATTCAGATTCAACTTTTTTTTTTTAAATATAGCTCATTTCCTTGTTACAGAACACCTCAAAATGCTCGAAAGAAATGGAAAAAAAATACTAGTAAAATAAAAATAACACCCCCCCACACACACACATACTCATTGTGAACAGAGAAAAAATGTTCTATAAAATCAAATTAGATTACAAATAAATGTCAAAACTGCTAAAAAAAACTTATAAAATAACTTTTGAGGGTTTTTTTTTTTTTTTTTTTTTTTTTTTTTTTTTTTTTTTTTTTGCTGAAAACCTCCAAAGAGGATAAAACAATCACTTCCTCAGGCTGGCCGTTCCACGGCTGCAATATGGCCCTGCCAATAAACAAGACATTTGTTTAAATCTATTGTTTTAAAAACATTTATCTAGAAAAAAATTCTAATGTTTCGTTAATTTTTTATCTTTTCAGGTGTTTTTTTGGCTCTGGCTAAGAAAACCTCCCGAAGTGGGAACCCCTGGGTCTCTGTTCTCATTTCCTGGCTCTTTGTACAGGTGAGATGCCTAAAATGTCCTTGCATAAACGAGAAATTTTCTTATTCATTTTTTTTTCTTTAAAACTTTTAAATTATATGTGCACTAAAATATCAATATAATACTTTATTGAAATGGTAAATGCTTTGATGTTCGTCGTCCTATTTTTACAGCACAAAATAGGCCAAATTAGCAGTAATTTTACCACAATACATTGATGTCAATGAAAGTATGTGGATTATAGACATTCATATGTTTTTGTAATTCCGTTTAGAGATAATTCTGCATTTCAGGGACTGACAGACTGGAACATTATAGACTAATGATCAACTAAACAATCACTTTAAACATATAGAATGATCATCCACTTTTAGATGTTGATCACCTTTTTATTGTTTTGAGGGCATGCACAGCTGAATGTTTTCTTGCCATTTGTGTCTTCCTCTTGGATTTGCTGCTCTTAAGACATTTTGTTTAAATAAATGTTATAAATGTATATGTTGGAACAATAATTTAACATAATTTTCATGTTTTTTTAATGAAAAGACATTCAAAAGAGGGAAGTTTTGGCAGCCCTTTCACCTGCATCTTTTATCAATGTGGGTTTTTATTTTTCAAGAACTGTCAAACAAGTTCCCTTTTTCTTCCACTAGATGGTGCTATTCGCTGGAAAATTGAACACCATCGCTGGCATTGTCACCATCTTTTTCTTGTTGGTTTATGCTGCTGTGAATCTGGCCTGTTTGGCCCTTGAATGGGCTTCTGCACCAAACTTCAGGTATAAAAGATGATCTCTGTTATGATGAATTTGTCACACTTTAGTAAAACACACTCATAAATATATATATATGTGTGTGTGTGTGTGTGTGTGTTAATTAATCATTTGTAGGCCCTCGTTCCGCTTTTTTACGTGGCATACCTGCACTCTGGGCATACTTGGCTGTCTGGTGATGATGTTCTTGATCAGTCCCATTTACGCTTTTGCCAGCATAGTCTTTATGTTGCTCCTCTTGATGCTTATACACTACCTGGGGCCAATCAGCAACTGGGGCTACATAAGTCAAGCTCTTATTTTTCATCAGGTGTGTGATCCATTTACCCACATTCCTTACTATCAGTCTTAATGGCTCACTTTACACCGTTTTTTAACGACCTTTTTTTTCTGCTGCAGGTGCGTAAGTATCTGCTGATGCTGGATGCTCGAAAGGACCATGTGAAGTTCTGGAGGCTGCAGGTGTTACTGATGGTTGCAAATCCTCGTAGCAGCACGCGACTCATGAGTTTTGTCAATGATCTGAAGAAAAGTGGTCTCTATGTGCTGGGGCACGTAAAGCTGGGATCCCTCGGTGAGAAGGAAGCTTCTGTGTTTAAAACTCCACGGCTGCAGATTTCAGATGTAGATTTTTTTTAACGGGGGCAGCGTTTATGTTCAATGAATTATAGTTTTCACTTCCATAAAATACAGTTTGTTGTTTACTCATTAGTCTCTTGGCACTCCAATCAATTTGACTTTGTTTTAGGAAGAAAAGAGCGTTTGTTAATAGAATGAAAGGTTCTAAGCTGTGGACCTAATTATGTGTTTGTTGTGCAGATGGCCTGCCTTCTGATCCGTTGCAGAGCTATTATGACTCCTGGCTGTCTTTAGTGGATCATCTGAAAATTAAAGCATTTGTAAACTTCACTCTGGCCGACTCTGTCAGACACGGAGTCCAGAATTTGCTTTTCATTTCTGGCTTTGGTAGGACAGCATGAAAATATTTATCAGTGATTTTTCTCCATAGTTTGTTGACGCAAAATATCTCCCGGTTTTTAGGCGGAATGAGGCCAAACACCCTTATCTTAGGTTTCTATGATGACTGCATCCCTCAAGATAACCTGTGCAGTGACCTGCTCTTGTCTGACGAAGGCTTGGATACAGTCTGTCCGATCATAAATTCTGCACAGCATCTTTCTCCGTTTTTCCCTGATGTACGAGGTGCTGAAGAACCCAAAGAACTAAGGGAAGAAGAATACGTGTCTGTCATTGCAGATGCAGTCAAAATGGGAAAGAATGTGATTCTGGCTCGTTATTTTAATCAGTTTGATCGGCAAGAAGTGTTAAGCTTAGGGAAAGGGATTGGAGGTCAAAGGGTAAAAGGGCCGTTTATCGACGTATGGCCTCTGAATCTGCTTCAGCCTGGCAGCCTTGGATACGTCAACATCTCCTCATTATTCCTGCTGCAGCTGGCCTCAGTGCTCCATGAGGTCCGCGCCTGGAACCAAGCGAGTCTCCGCCTGTTCTTGTGTGTGGAGGCTGGTGGCAGGCTGCAGGAAGAGGAAGAAATGAGGCTTCGGAGAATGCTAAAAGAGTTGCGAATATCCGCTCAAGTGCAGAAAGTAGCTTGGGATAACGTTGTGAGACTCCACTGGCAGAGGAGAGGCGGGGAGGAAAATCTGGTGGAGTACCCACAGACGGACGAAGAGAGGCTGAGGCGGCAAAGTGAGAAGGATGACTGTGCTCAGACCTGCCGCAGTGACGCTTCACCCACGCCAGATGAGTACATTAGTGCGGTGAACAGTCTCATATTCCGGCACAGCTCTCCTCAAACTGCTGTGCGTTTCCTGTATTTGCCCCACCCCCCATCGGATGCACGCTGTTATGACGTTTACCTGCATCAGGTGGACTTGTTGAGTAGGGATCTTGGCCCGACTTTGCTCATCCATGGAATTACTCCTGTCGTCACAACGGATTTGTAGATTATCAGAATCAAATTCTAAATTGTTTTATGTGCGATTTTTCACCAGATTTCAATGCAAGTTAATCCCAAACTGGACATTTATCCTGTTTATATTTGCACATTCTATAAAACAAATGAAATTGATATTAAAAAAATCCCGATCTGAAATATAAAGAAACTACAACTTTACATTGCACTTCTTAAACATTGTAAATTAATCGTTTTTTTGTGGCAGAAGAATTGCACACTATTGACTGGTTAGTGTTTAGATGACATACATCTAAACTCAGTGTCATGCGGGCATTTGGAGAGTTCTGGTTCAAAGGGTGCGTCTTCCCTGAGCTCTGGGAGTATTCCAGTAACCATGCAAATTTCTGCTTGTAAATTTGGATACTAATGTCATGGCACCTGCTCAACATGCTTTGGACTGGACTTTTTTTTCTTATTTAAGTCTTTGCTTCATTCCCATTTGTCTTGATAATTGCAAGAAAACACCTTAAAATGTCCATGTATTTTAGGATTTATCACATTTGGTGTATCATCGATAAGAAATTCAATTGTTTTACTTTACTTTTTTTTTTTTTCTTTTGCTTTAATCTGTTGATGTTAATGTTCTTGTTGACGAACCATCACCATTTGTGCCATATGTTGCTTGATTTGAGAGGAATTTGGTTCGTTTTGCAGAGTACTGACACCCGCCCACACTCTTGAACAGCATGTGAGAAGGAGAGTCTTGCCAGATGGAGGCAGGTTTTGCTCCATCCAAGAAGCATGGCTACCTAGCATGTTAGCGTGCTTCTTACGCTTTGCATACTATAACATAAACTAACTGAAAATCACAGAGAAGCAACCGTTGTCACTGCTCAGAAGGCACATGTATCAGGATTCCTCTCATTATGAATGGATGTCTGCAGAGGAAAGATAAATGCATGAAGAAAAACTGATGTAAGAAAAATACTGAACTGTAAAGGAATACGTTTGTCAAATTCCCAGGTGACGCTTGTGATAATTGCTTTTTCTGAAAATAAAAGTTTTTTGGAGCATTTTTAAATACATTTGATTTAAGCTGCAATATGATCATATGGATTTGAGAAGGTAAACCTCTTTTTAGTGTTTACAGTACTTTATCTGACAGTAGTGAGGTGGTTTCATATCAAAAACAAAGCTAGCTTCTCACTGGCAGCAACTTAAATGCAGCAGAAAGTGTAAAACAACCAACTACTAAAACCTCAATGCACATAATTGTAGTTTTCAGGATGTATTTCAACTAAATAACACTGTGAGAAATAGGTGTAAATGATGCATTTCACTTATAACAGTGATTGTAGATTAGTGGCTGTGACAAACTGTCAATTCAAAGCCATTCAACAAAAAAATTGCACCAAAAAATAAAAATACGATTAAATTCAACTGTTTTCCTTTAAGTGGTCGTGTGGATCAATGTAGTCCTAAATATGAAACTTTAAATTTGCTACACAAGGAAACAACGTTAAATATATATTATTAATTTACAATGACATTTTGTCATACTTCAGAGATTAGACACACAAGTGCGATAAGTAAAAGTACAAGTATCTTTATTACACTTCCTGAAAACAAAAATCTGGCTCCAGATTAGGATTATGCCTTGCTTAGAGGTCATTGAGGTTTCATCTGCACTTTAATCTGCTTTTACAGGTCGATCTGTTGATTTGGCATCTGCTTTTATTTTTATTCACAAGAGTTTGTAACATTTTAACAGGTCATAGATTAGATTACAAAAACAATATATGGTTAATTATGTACTTTCTACAATTCCCAAATAAATAGCAATAATTTAATTTAAAAATGTGGCGAGAATATACAAATGTCATCTGTGTTGTTTTAAGCAGGAATTGATTACTTATTTTATCTTAGATTGTCAAATATAATGCAGATTCACTTTCATTGAGTCCAAAATACATTTTTCTGACAGAAAAAACAGTGTCATTCATGACTTGCGTCACATGTGCAACAGAATCCCATATTTTTTATTTGTGTATAATCACCCGCCTACATCCCCGCTGACGACCTGTACGTGGGAGAAAAGAGCGCTCACAGACGGAAGCAGCTCCAAGTACTGGAGGGGGAAACCTTGATTTTATCCATCATATCCTGGATATTTGTTCCGTGGCAGTGAATATTGGATATGAGGGGAAATAGTGTCTACAGAAAGATGAGCGGGATTTCTTAACTTTCTGTAAAGCAGAATAAGAAAGAAAAAAATGTATAAATATAATATAAATGAAACAAATATAATCATTTTAGGATGTTTTTTAGGGCTAGCAAATCATATGAAAATAACTGTGATGTGAAAATGATTATTTTTTTCATAGAAATGTTGATATTTTTCACTCCTTTTTTGACTTTTGGAAGTGGAGTATCCACCTGTTAATGAGAAGGTTGGTGCTTTCTCTGTAGACATGCTTGTGGGGGAGATACTGACTCACTCTTTGAGCGTTTTGGAGGCTTAAGTGTTTATAGTAATCAACTGGGCAAACGTAAAAGGTTACACATTAGATTTCCTCCTAATTCTGTGGGTAAAAAAAAAAATCAAATGAAAATTCCCACTTTCTGCTGATCCAGGTTTTTTATAGTAAACTTAGCTTTTCTGGCTTTTCAGCAAAGTAAAAACAGCGTTTAAATCTTAAATTCTACAAACAGTTAAATATCAATATATTGAGTTTTATGCGTTATATAAGTTAAAAGCAAAGAGGGCTGAGTAAAAAATAGTGTAGGATTTGGCAGCGACTGGCATCCTCATTGGCCCCTGCTGCCTGGATCTGTGCTGATGACGTAAAATGAGGCAAAAGCAGTGTTTCATGTTGGAGTGGGAGGAAGGCTGCAGCATGTTTTCTCCTGTGGGAGTGTGTTCTTCCTCCTACTCCAACAACAACAATTTAAAGTTATTTCTGTGAAGATATGCCAGCCACAAACTGTGCTGGTGTGTCGGCACACAAATTCCTGATTTGAACTGTTGAGAAGTGAGAATCCACTTTTGTGTTTTGACATTTTTGTTTACAATATAAATACTTCTGAATTATATGAGAAATATGAGATGTGTGTGTTTTTTTTAATAAATCCAAGATTTTATGTTAGAATAAAAATGATATTTTACATAGATTCCATGTTTATAAATCCTTCAAATCTTTACTACTATAAAGTGTTAAAGCAAAGCTAGTTTTAGGTTTGTCCCTTATCTGCTCTTAAATTGTTGTTTACTTGACAGTAATATGCAGGTTTGTTTTAATTTGGGTGTATAAATAACCAAACTACCCAAAAGAACTCATGCAGTCCTGTAATAATGCCTGGTAAGGCTGCAATGCTCTCATTTGGATTAAATGTGATGTTGTTTTGGGTGCAGAAATTTTTGGTTAAATACAGGGGCGGATTTACCATTAGGTAAAGGTAGGCGACTGCCTGGGGTCCCCAATGTTTAAAATCCCACCCATTTTTTTAATCATCCATTTTTTTTTTTCTGTCGTGAAAATAATTATTTAAAGAGAAAAACTAACCATAAACTGGCAAAAGACTGCATATGACAAAGTGTTTTTTCCTAGAAAGAGAAAGAATCTTCAAAGAGATTTAAAAGAAAAAGTGGGATGATGAAAAAAGGAAAAGGCAAGGGAAAGCAAGAAATGTGTTGCCACTCTTCCAAACATGCAGGAAGACAAAGTAGAAAAGAGAAAAACAGAAAAAAGGGGCTCAAAAAGAAGACAAAAAAGTCAAGAATGAGAAAAGAGACAAATGAAGGAGGCAAAAGGCAAAGGAAGGGTCAGAAAATTATCTTTTTTAGGATGTTTCTTTATTCTTTTTCATTGATGCCTCTCCATAGTGGACTGTCCATAGTGAACCTGAGAAATTAAAGTAAAGACAGATTGTCATTATTTCCCACTAGAAATCGAGTAACAAATTAGCCCATTCAATCCATGCAATGCTTTTTCCCCAAGTAAAAATAATGCATCTAAAAAACATTTCTTAAATACTTAAATGTGATTTCAGTTTTTAGTTTCTCTCAAAACATTTGGATTATTGAAATTGATGCTTTCTAAAGTGGACTAGTGAAGATGTAATTGACTGATGTTTTTTTTTTTTTTTTCTTTAAATGTTTAATCGCTGCAGAGGGCCCCCATGATATTCTTTGCCTGGGGCCCCCAAACTGCTAATTTACCTTTATATCGATTTTTACACATTTTAGCTGAAGAACAAACCTGTGTTTTTTTGTTTGTTTAATGAAGTTCAATGATTATAGTATCTTTTCCCAAAAATGCAATAAGTCTAAACTACAATTATTTTAAAGTGTCTGTAAAAACTGCATGTAGATGACCGACCTTTGAAAGGTTGTCATTGGACGCTCACTGTTCTCTCTGAGCTCCCCATTCCCTTCCCGAGCTCGGAGTTCTCTTCACAGCTTTATTTCTAGGCGTTCCATCTTCTCAAGACACATTTAGATCAGCTTTGTTCCTTACTTGTTATCCAAACTGACTCACTGTTCGTTCCCTTCAGTGTTACAAGTGAAAGCGTTGATCATTTATGGTTGCATTTCATTCCACCCCCTCACACGAGGGATGCCCTCTGCTTCCGTGGCCCTGAGAAGAAGCATTAACTGCTTGGTCGATTTGCGTCATTTCTCACGCTTTAAGTTTCAGGCACCAAACAAGGCAAAAGCTATTGTTTGCATCAGGAAGCCTCAACCATGTTTGTCAGCCATCTCACAAGGTTATTATTACTTCTTTTGTGATGACTGCACCCCTTTTAGAGCAGACTATTGAGTTTTGGACAGGTCTCCGTTGTGCTTTTTTTCCCTCTAATTTCATTTTAAGTTTCAGCAAATGTAAATGCTCCATTTTCAGCCAAATCAGGTTGTTTTCTAAAGTGCAGACATGTTTAAACTTGTAATCAAATAAAGGGTTAACTATTTAAACTGTTATTTAAAGTTGACAATTTATCCAGTTTTTTGCCTCCAACTGGCAGTCACATCACATTGCACAAGCAGTGTAAATGCAAAAATTAATCAAGTGATTATTTATGACATTTGACGGAACATTTTAGCACCTTCGCTTAGCATTCATTTATGCAAGCTGTCTGTGTACCAGGAGCAGAGGATAAGACATACCTCTGTTGGTCTGCAAATTACTGATCAGAGGTTAGTTTACTGTGAGACAGAAGACGTTTAAATACCGGTATAGTGTTTAGAAATATCTTCAGTCCAGGCAAAAGCCTAAAATTAAATCAATAGATTAAAATTTAGTGCATATAATTATCTATTATACAAATGACCTCTTCTTTATAACAGATCCCTTATTCGTAGGTCAAATACAGAAGTAAATAAAAAGTGATAAAACTTTTGAGTAAAATGTTGGCGTTCCTGCCAAATTCTGTATTTGAAATTAGAATTTTGTGACATAAAGTTTCACAAAACCAATGTTAGGAAAGTTTGAGTAAAGTTCTGATTAAATATTTGCAGCATCAGTGGCAGAGGTCTGCTGCACCTTCCTAGAGCTTTTACTGTCCCCTCAATCAAACGACTCAGACTGGAAGCACATGTTTTACATGTTGGTCTGTTGTTGGTTTTCTGTAGAACTCTGAGGGGTCCCACTGCAGAAGTTCAAACTTAAAGGTGTCATTTTTCTCCTACAAGTCATTCAAATGGAAACAATTAGAGCTAACACACATCAATTTGATGCAACCAGAACAGAAATAAAGGCAAAGTTCAGTGTTGTTGCCACAGCTTAATTCTGCTCCTGCAGCGACAAAAACAGCATGAAGAAATTTGAACAAGTCCAGACACATTTGCAATTTTTAGCAGACAAAAACGCAACATTTTGGTGCCAAAATATGCAGCAAAAAATCCTAAAATCTGAGTTTTTGAGTCCCTGTGAGATTATTTTGAAAGAAAATGCAAGTAACATTACATTTGTAATAAGACTTTTTTTTCCCTGTGAGATTAATACTTTTTTTCATGTTAAAATACCATAAAAATTCTAAAATGAAGTGTCCTTTCAAAACTTTAAAGTTTCTTCTAAAAATGTCAATTTTATTTATTGTTTAAAATAATACGACTGATCAAAAAAAAAAAAAAAAAGTAAAAATGAAGTAATGAACATCAATGTTTACATATTTTTGTGAATGTTCGATTGCTTCTAATGTTGGAGAATGAGCCTGCTGTGGATTTGGTGGATTTTAACTTTTGGTTCCCCGGAATTTTCTCATGATCATTAAACAGATATGTTTAGTTTTCCTCTGTATAAAGGATGTCCTTTTTCATCATTATCCATTCATTCTGAAGCACAGATCTCAAGTTGCTTGGCAGGGGGCCACTTCCAGCCCACACTCTCCTTATTTCTGAGTTTCCATTTGATTTCAAAAATAAAAAGAGAATTTGTCCCAGATACCATTTTTATTCCTTTTTCAGATCTTCATTGATATTTTTTATTGTACCACATATGAAAAATGCTACTTCCTGCAGTTAATTTCATAATTGCAATTTTATGTTTTTGGTTAAAGGACCGGTGAAGGTAGAAGAGTTTTGTAAGACAACATGATAAGCTGGTGTAGACCATATAGGAGGAAGCAATATGAAGAATGAACAAAATGAGAAGAAAAAGTTCTAGCTGATGAAATGTCTTTTAAAATTCTAAGATGAAAATGGAATAGCTCTTTACATTTTCAGTGTTCCCTGCAACAAACAGGAGACCTGTCCAGGTTGTATTCTGCTTTCGCCCACCAGTGGCCAGTATAGGCTCCAGCAGCCCCATGACCCAGAAAGGGAAAAATGGGTTTGGAAAATGGATGGATTTTCAATGTTAATAGGTGGGAGCTTTGCCGTCGTTGTCGGGATCGTTCACTTATTCAAACTTCATATTTCGCGGAACAATATCAAACGTCTGTATCAACGTCAACACTTTCATTGCTACTTTGGTACGGTGGAGGCATGCTCCAAGGCGGTTACTGAGAAGACGCTGGCGAAGGAGATGCGCTAGTACGTGTTTAGATTGGCGGGAAAACAGTGTGAGAAGCAATGTGGATCACTTTAAGAGTTGTTGTAATAAACCTCCAGTCATCCGACCACATTTCACTTGTGTCTCATTGTTGCTCCGCCACTGTATTTGCATCCCGTAATGCCCGGCTACAGTGGCCGTTTTGGTCCAGTTGTTCCACTCCGAGTACAGAGTGTTTTCAGTCCGATTAGAAACACACCGAGATCACCTCAAAAGATGTATCCAATGTATCCGAGAGCGGTTCCTCGTCCAAACTAGGGTGCGCTTGGGTGCATTTAGACTGAAAATGTGTTTCGGATCATCTGGGGAAACGAACTCTGGTTCACTTTAAGTGAAGCAGATGTGTCCAGTTTGAATAGACCCTAAAAGACCCCAGTTCTGAGGCTCACTGGAAGCTTTCATGTGATGCAACATTCATCCTCATTACCTTCATTTATAAGGCACTTTAACACAATTAAACATTGAACAAATTGCTTTACAGTATCAACTAAGAGTGATTTTTTAATATCCTATATATACTTATATGTTTCCCAATGTTTCATTAAAATCCCAAACTCATTTTATATAAGTTTTTTTAAAGGGTTAGATAAGCTTCTACATCAAAGTTAGATCAGATTTCGTGAAGGAACTTTTATGACTGAGCACCACATTGTCGCACACACACTTGTATAACCGTTTAGATAACAGCGGGCCGTTCTGAGCCGCTCTGGACCAACCATGGCCGCTGCTTCATTCACCGGCAGCTGCATGCTAGTGATTTGCTCCCGCTCCTCTCACGCCGGCTTTCTATCCGTGGGTTCCCACGTGAAGGAGGAGACAGCCTTACATAAAGAGACGGACAGCGCCGCGGGCCAATCACAGCGCGGAGCGACGGTTTCCGCACCAGCCCTCGTTTGTCATCCTTTCTCTGATTGGTCAACGTCACGGAGTTCCCGAGAGCGGCTGTGCAGCGGGCCAATCGGCGCGGGGGAAGTGGGAGGAGCTGGAAATGAGGTCACTGCCTGCGTTTTGGATTCAGGGCAGTGTGTGGATTCAGCCCCAGCTGGAGAACGGAGCGAGCGGGGCAGCGGAGCGCAGGCTGTCCGCACATGGGAGTCCGACAGAGAGACCTCCAACACCAGGGACAGCGGTAACACCAGAGGAGCTGTTTCCATGAGGTTAGTGGAGTTCAACGCGATGCGCAGCACTCTCATCTATTTCATTTCTCTATGATTATGTTTAGTCTTAAAAAATGAAAAGTGTCATGCCAATGTGAGCGGTTGTAAGACTGACTAAACTGAAGGAAGCTGCGCTCCATCCATGCCAGCCGCAGTGGTGCGCAGTTAGTTCCAAGGAAACTTTTCTTCAAGGAAAAAAAAAAACAAACAAACATATGGAGGTGACGCATTTGGAGGACACCGAGCTGAGTGACCGGGGCAGTGATGGCATTGAAGACGTGCCCCCCATGCGTAGGTGTCACATGAAAACTCCAGCATAACGCCTTACATAAAGTCCACTGCGGCAGCACATGACGGGACTCCACACGCAGCTGCGATTAGGGAATTTACGGTATGCGATGCTGCATCATCGTTTTCGTTTCTCATACTTCGCCCCTCAAAAAAATAAAAAATAAACAGCTATAATAGAATGAACTCTTACAAAATGCAAAAATCACCCAGAAATGAGGGAAAATTAATTCAGAAATTTTATCTTAACCGAGTGCGTAACTTTTTTTCATTCCAATGCGTAAAATGAGCCATTCCACTCATTTCTCATAGTTCAAAATAAATACAAGAAAATATCAGCTTTAATAGAATAAAAATGCAAAAATAGCTGTTAAATTAAGAACAATAAATTCATAAAGTTGTGTCTACTGAGTTCAATGTATAAAATGAATGTGGGAAACTTTCTCTTCAAAGAGTAAAGATATATTTTAGTGAATAAAAGTCAGTTTCATTTACGGCACAGAGTTTCCAGATGTCCCCTGTTAATAAACTTGCATCATAGCGGCAGACTGATGTGGCCTGCCCTTTGTGTTTGCAGAAGGAGGAGTAAGAGTGTCTGACGCACAAAAAGGTTGGCAAGGAGAAGTCGTTTAGAGGTGTTTATCTTGGCAGTTTGTCCATGGGTTGCCATGTTCACGGATTTTCTCAGCCCACATTTACATCAGTCGAATAACTTTTTAATGTTCACTTTAAAAGGCAGCTGTTTCAGGTTGAAGCAGAGTTTGTTGGGAGAAACAGTGTAGTCATCATCTGCTTTCCCAGACAGTAAAAGTTTGGGAGTTTCCTGTCTGCATATCACTCTGTGGAGCTTTATGACTTAATTCAAGGGAGTCAATGACCTAATGGTCAAACTATAGAGCCGTGTCTGTTCTGGTGCTTTCTAACTTGACTGGAGGTAGATCAGAAAGTGCAGACAAATCCTGATGTCTGCACGTGGTAAAAGTGGACTTTATGGGTTGCACTTCAGCAGTTGCACTTCAGCCGTTTTGCTGACATGGATCCAAACTGAAGCAAAACCTCTTTCTTATCAAAGTATGGAGCACATGACTGATAACAGACACTAATTCATTAGATGGACTTTCTTTTTTTTGGCATTTAGCAAATTTGTATCTAAAATGAATCATTCTTTCATGCATGAAGAAAAGGTATTTAGTAGATTTGCCTAACAACATGTGGCTTTGAAATAGAGCAGCAGCCCTGGCGTTGCTTGTATAAGAAGGGTTGAGATGACGCATTAGATAACATCAGAGTTCTGTCATAAGCATGCTTTTACGTCACATAAATGTGGGTTGAGAATATTTAGGAAGAGATTAATGTCTAATCTGCCATAAAACGGCATGAAGAAGAAGAAATGGTTTAAAACAGACCTATGCTTCAACTCTTAAGCTCTTCTGTGTTATATAGAAGACCTATTACTTAAAATTACTTTTTTTCTTTATTGCTGTTTCATGCTCTATTTTAATTTAAATCATTTATTAGCCTTTTATGGGTGAGTTTTTAGGATTTTCTTATGTTTCTGCAACATTGAAACTGCTCGTTGTGATGTGTTTATATCTTTTATTTTATTTTCAACTTCTTCTTCGTTATTTCTTTTTTCTATGGTTATTATTTCTGCCTGGCAGCTGTGCGACTTGTTTAAACTGCAGCAAAAGTTTATTGAAATAAAAAAAATATCAGCTTTGCATCCATAAATGCTTTTGTTTATCGGAATTTAGCGGAAAAAAAAATCTACATTTAATTACATCTTTATAATGTAGGAAGGGACTTTTAACGTGTTGAAATATTTTGTGACCGCATTGCAGTTTGCTTTGAAATGATTAAATTAAAAGCTATTTTAATTCTTTGTCTTATTTAAGTAATGTAAATAATATAAAATACAAATGTGTCTTTTTTAAATAAACCAAGTTCCTCTAAACTCTTTATCCTGTGACGCAAAAAGAAGATCCATATGGACAATTCAAGCCTTTAATAAAATCAGGGTTTGCACACTCAGCAGTTTGCACCTCATAATTGTGTTAGGTCTCTCGTTGAGCCGTTAAACATCTGGTCCTTTTGTGTTCGTGCAGAGAGCTGCTTTCTCTCTCAGCTGGCAGTTTGGCACTTTGCACTTTGACCAGAAAAAAAGCAGTCTAACAGTCATATTACTATGTCATGGTCTGGGCTCAGAATTTATGCAAGGCCAGTCAGAGTTTAAGACTGAGAAATGACTCTGCCAAAAGAAAAAAAAAAGTCAAGGTCTATCTTAAGATAATTTAGTCTGAATGGATCAGTCAGTTCTCTGCAGGCAAGCAGCTGTTTCTATCCGTGCAGCTGTGCAATTAGAAAAAAAATAGATTTTGTGTGCAACCTTTTACTGCGGAGACATTTTTAGGCTCTTATCATGCTGTTAGGGGGGTAGTTTGTCAAATGCCCCTTATGTCCCTCTTCCATTCTGAGTTCAATCTTATGCACGAAATACAATGAGAAAATCAAGCCTGAATTGTTTTCTTCAACCATGTCCCAAATAAAATCTGTCTTTTCAGTATTTTTTCATAATAAAAATGAATGCATATTTTAGCATCTTATCTGTACTGAAATCAAAATCTATCCTGATCTTTATTGAAATTCATTCTTTATTCATTAACACGAATCTCACACATCTTTCATATATCTTGTGGCATTGAGCCATGCAGAGGTGCTGTGCCAATGGGGGTAAAAGTCTTGTAGTACTAAAACTGTGCTGAACTATTGGACTTGTGGATGTAAAACATGTTGGCAGTCCATTCTTTTTAAGTTTCAGACTTTAAAACGAGCTTATTTTTTGCTGAAAAGATGACACAGTGATTCACTTTTTTTTGCTGGTGAATGACTTGTTTTCTGACTTGTTAGACGCATTTCCTGTTTTTCAAAGCATAATTTAGCTTTCAAAGGTATGAAGGGCTAAACCAGAAGGTAGCTTTTTTTTTTTGCTCCAAAGCCTCACAACCCACATCTCTTTTTGTCATCATCTCACGCCTCATCCGTATGCTGACCCACTTCACTCAGCAGCACTGACACTGAAAATAAGCCGACTATATAGCAGGTCACAGATAAGCAGAGCAGTGACTGCTTACTCACTGCTTCTGCCATCAGATAAGACTTGCAGAATTGTTAATTATTACCAAAAACTTTTGACTTACCATAGTTATTTTTGGAGGAATGACCATGGGGTCAAGCTGCTTAAATCCAGATCCAGAGCAGATTTTTAAATGATGCAAATTAATTCTAAGAATTCTTAATTCAACCACAAAGAAAATCTAAATGATATAGAAACTAAAAAATATGCAAGAAAAAAGGAAAGTTCTAAAACACTGTGAGGTAATATAAGTATTTGTCCATCAATGATTCTGCAAGTTGTCCCACTTAAAAAGCTAAGTTTGATCTGTAATGATCATCATAAACTTTAATTGTGACAGACAGAATGTAATAAAAAGAATTCAGGAAATCCTTTTGTATGATTTTTAAAGAATTGATCTGATCTGCATATTTATGCAGAAAATAAGTATTTAGCTCCAACAAGATGTGTCACTTCTTTAAGAAGCTCTTCTATCCTCCAATGGTTGCTTGTATCAATACCTGTTTAAACTGGTTATCTGTCTAAAAGACACCTGTCCACACCTTTAGTCAGACTGCAACCTTTCCACCAATACCAGAGTTATCTGCGGACACCAAGAACAAGACTGCTCATCTGAACTGGGTTCAAACCATGAAAAGCATTACAAGGATCCCAAACACATCACCCGAGCAACGAAGGAGTGGTTCTGGAATGTTCTTGCAGTCCCCAGACCTCAATCCTGCAGAGAGTCTGTGGAGGGAGTTGAAAGTCTGCGTTGCCCAGCGACAGCCCCAAAAACATCACAGTTCTTGAGCAAGATGGATGGAAAAATGGACCAAAATAGCAGCTAGAGTTTGAACAAGCCTGTGAAAACCAACAGGAAAAGCTTAATTTCTTCACCAGGGCTACATTATAAAAGATTGCATTGAATTTTTGTTAGTATTGTTTAGTTAGATTAGTTTAGTTATTTGCCAGATCAGCAACAGTTTTTTTTTAATTCTTTGTTGTGGAGATTTACCAAACATTATGCACACACAAAGTCAGGGAGTCTTAACTCTGCTGTCAGCACATCCTTAGTGTCTCCATGCAAAACAAACAGGAGTGACGCACAACAGGCTGCTGACGTCAGAATTCTCCAGCGTGTTTGAGCTTGAAGGTAAAAAGTTGAGGATAGTGAACTCATAGGACAATGGAGCTCAAATGAATTAAGGACAGACTTTAAGGAGGCAGTTTTTCATTTCAGGCTTATAGTAAAGTATTCTTGATCTTTTAGTTTCAAGGATAGGCATGACGTTCCACATAGAAAGTTGATCAGTTTCTTGGGATTTTTATTTACTTAGTTATCGACTAACATGGATTTGATTCTTAGCAGATTTTATGACCAAAAAAAAGTTGTGATATAAAGTTGATCCCATTTTTATTAGGAGGAAGTGTTGTTTCCCCAGTTCATTACAAATTTGCCTCTCAGTTGTGGGTGTGACCGTTGTCACAGCAACCCTGTCCCCAGATACCAGGCGCCCCCTTTCTCCTCCCTGTTTCTTTTAAAGTGGAACACAGAGCTCTTTTTCTAAGTCACAATTAAGTTCTATAATAAACAACATTTTTGGCTGCTCCCGATTCACACTGATTTGAACAAAAAATACTTAGAAATGCAATTTTTAGTTAATTTTTCTTTGCATATGTTTGAAAAATGCAGCATGTTAAAAACACCAAAAACATTATTTTCATTGAAGTGGAGCTGTTTATAAGTGACAAATCAAATGTCAAATTATAATAAATAAAAATAAAATGTTAAAACAATGTAAAAAAAAATTACTTTGCTGAGAAAATGTCTACTGATGGTAACTAGACTTTAGTAAAATACATTTTAATTATGTTTTTTTTCATTTGTGAATGTATTGTCAAAAAAATGTAAAGTTGGTCAATTTTTTATCAGATATTTTCAAATTACAATATAGTCCCTGTTAGGAATGTGATTTTCAGTAACGAAAAGATTTATAAGTAAAACAATTTACTTCTCCAATAAATCCTGTATTTGTAATCAAATAGTATAACTTTCACATTTCTAAATCCAAATGATTTCATTTTTTATTACTTTAGGAGGCACCTTTGGTCTCGCCTGGATTTTTGTATTAAGTTGATTTGTAAATACTTTTTTGTGCAGTGCTTTCTGTAGATTTTGGTGCTGAAGTTGGTAAAAGAAATCCTAAGCTTTTCCTGATCACACTTAATCTTGGTGTAATGAGTGCAATGCTGTGTCATTGCAGACTGAAGTTGCATGTATGCAGCACTGGTATTTATCCCAAGCGTCTGGGTTTGCATACTTTCATGGTGGTCGTGGGCTTTAAGATTGTAGCTTTCAATTCCTGCCTGATAATTATTCAGCCCAGCCGTCTTCTCCAGTTTTCTCTTGTTATTAAAAGTGTCACTCTTTTTGGAGATCACTTTGAAGCACTTCCACAACTGCTATTTCTGTTGTCTCATTCAAGCTTTGGTTTCCTCATCTGATAGTAGTTACTTTTAAACTTTTTCTTGTTGATTTTAAATGTTGATCTTCTCTACAAACAGCAGGACACATGAGTTAGCATTGATTTTTTTGTAGGGCATTTCTGTTTTGGTGCCACACAGGCCGCTTTAGGCTTTGGAAAACAGGACAAAGTTCCACCCTGTTGACTCGTGACCTATAGCGGCATCAGATGAACCTTACCTAATATTTGCTCTAAAAGGCCTTCAAAAAGGGAGAGTGTTGAGACGAGACAGACCTGCTGTTTTTAAAGGTCATTGTGTGACCCAGAGAGTCTCTCTCACAGCACATCAGAAAGATGTATGCAACACTTTCAGAGGTTTCACCCTGAAACATACTATGCACATGCAGGGTTTTTGGGGTTGTCCAGGCCCGTGGAGGGTCATAAAAGGGGCGGCTGCATCTTAAGGGGAGCGCTGGTGTGTGAAAGCATGCAAATGCTGGGATGTGCATGTGATACGTAAGAGCCCAAAGGACGCAACATACAATCCTAAATTCTGAATCTACGTCTACACCACCCTCTGCAACATGCGTGAAATGAAAAGTCTATGTAAAGATGTAAATACGTATTTCGAACTTTTGCGTTCAAAACTCTCCCCATCACCTGTAGCTATGCAAGTCGACTGTTTTCGGGCTCTCCATACACGTGTTGAAGGTTAAATCAGGTCAGACTTTGACCAATCAGGGACCCTGATTGGATAGTGACGCATGGATGGAGTCCCTCTTCAGTCATGGAGGGGCAACTGGTTGAACACTGGAGGAAAAAGGAATTATTGCAGTTTGTGCCTGTCTGGAATGAAATGACACCAAGTCTTTCATATAATGGCATGTTTTGCAATATGTGCACTGCTTTGATGTTCCCACCAAGCCTCCTCTAAATGTGCAGTAGATAGGAGACATGTGCTAGGAAATAGTAAAAAAACTTGTCCAGTGTGAATACCATGGGATCAACACGTGTTCAAGAACCCTCGTTGAGCGTGTTCTTGAACACGGTTCACATGCCTGGTGCGTTTGTAGCTCAACAGGCTGCATGCGAGGAATGCGCAACGAGCGTCACGTTTATCCTGTGAACAGTACTAACGGGCCCTTTGTGCAGTCTGCAGGATTTGACGGGGCTAAAAAGATTTTTTTTTAAATGCACGACTTGCATTTCTCTCCTTCTTCACTCTTACTTACTTGTTGTATAGATGTTTGCTACGAACTGACGCTCGTAGAAAAAAAATATGTGCATGAACATTTTGCTGTATGGGCTCACTGATTTTTGCACTATGATTTTTTGTGTGTGGGTCACCGTCGTGCCCGAACAAGTTTGCTTGTTTTTTTGCCGCCCTTTTTCCCCTGTAAGGGCCGTTGTGACTAAGGCATCATGTGTTGGAATTAGTTCACTTCCACTTGGGCTTGTTATTTTTTTTAAAACCTGCAATCTCTTTCTCTCCACAGATCCTTTTGTTTCATCTTACTTTTCTTTCTGTGTCACCCTCGTGAAAATGGGGTGATTTCCTTCTTTCATCATCCTGTTGAGTAACCTGGAATCAGCCCAGGGCAGAACCCCGACTGATGTCAGAGGATTCAGACTCCAAGCCCTATTGCTTCTCGGCACAGGAGGACCAAGATGGAGCATCAGAGTATAGAGCATCCACCTCCGGCAGCACCTCAATCCCAAGGGGGGCCTCGGGGTGCAGCTCAGTGGCGCAGCTGCACAGGTTGAGTGCCTACGGCAAAGCTCGGCCTGGTCTGGGCCTTCCCTCCGAAGGGAGCGACAGCAGCGGGCAAGACCCTCAGTCCTCACCATGCAACATCCGCAAGAACCTGCACTCTCGGCTGCTGCCCGAAGAGGACATGGAGATGAAGAGCAGCGGGTCTAGTGGGAGTGGGACGGAATCACATGGCAATGAAAGCCATGGAAATGAAAGCAACGGGAACGAAAGCCACAGCCACGAGTCGCTCGGCAGCTCCAATGGCAACAGCAAGGACTCAGCATTGCTGGAGTCTTCTGGAAGCCATAAAAGGTAAGCGCTACTGACAGAACGACAACGGCAACGTGCTTTGTTTTTCCCGGAAGGTTTTTTATGGTAGTGGGCCTTCCCTGGAGAGCCTCCTCTGACGCACAAAAGTGAGAAAACAAATTTGGAAAAAGAGTCAGAATTATCAAAGAAAAACATTTACAATTAAAAAATAAATATTTATCTTGGTTGACTGGGAATAAAGACTGTTTCAGGAGGCAGAGAATTGGCAGCAACATCAAATTGCTTTCTAATATTTTAGTTCAGCTCCAGCTATGCTGTTATGTTTGTGTTTTTTATGACAATGCATACAAGAAATATACTTTTCATGATGATACAGAAGAAAGAAAGACTGCGAAAAGAGGAAGCCTAAAATAGGACAAAACACTAATCACTTGAAGGTGGTAAAATTATATTTTCATGCAGCAAGTAATTTTTACAAGAAATCTCAAAGTAAAATTTCAAAATCTAGAAACGAGGAACTCTAGGAAAACATAAAACTAAATGTCATACGACCCAATAAACATATTTTTAACCTAGTTCTAAGCATATGGTTTGTATTTTTTAAGTTTTATGTTCCAAACTGTAGTCCATTTTGATTAAACGGACAAAAAACTAGTGTAATAAGTTGAAACGATCTTTTTATAAAAAGTGAAAACAAAATTAAAAAACGAGCTTAGTCCAAGTTGGCCCATCTTAATAAATCCTCATACAACATTTAATAGAAAAGCTTATTCTTACAACATAAATCAACATTTTTGTTTCCAAAATGAATGCCAGTCTAACAATTTTATTAAAAAATGACTTTATTTCTAGGTTCTAACTTTGAGACAAAAACAATTCTCAACTATGCTGATTTGGAGAAAAGCTTGGAAAGGTGTAGAGTAAAGAGAAGATAGAACAATGTAAAACCTGCTCAAATATGTTGAATGTTTAAAAACAAGGTTTAAGCCAAATAGTTTGCAGTGTAATGGCTTTATGAAGTATCAGTCCTGTGTTAACGGCTATAGAGAACAAAGTTTGTTTAGTTGCTGTTTTTGGAAGCGTTTTGGAAGCATTTGTTGTTTTTCTGCCTTCGATATGTCCTCATACTAGCGACCTAGAACATGCAGAATTATGTCTACCACTTTTGTGACAGCACTGAGGCATCTGTGAGTACCGGATGCATTTGACTACGCTGACTAATGTCTTCATGCAAATGAGCTGAAGCGCCAGTCCTCGACAACGAACTCTTGACCCGGATGTGCATTTGAGCATAACTGAACCAGTTTTACTGATTCCTCTCAAGCGTTCCCCTACAAGGTTGAAATTGGAATAATGGTTTATAAATGCCACGGCTTTTAAAGGCACCCACGCCGCCCAACCGAGCAATGACGGGCTTTAAGGTAAACCTGTGGATCCTGTTTGTATTTGAAAGTGCCAAAGGAGGATCTGTTGAGCTTTATTCACTTTGAATACAATGAGGTTATCGCCCTCTAAACTAGATTTCATGCCAACCACCATGACACTCGAGTGAGTCAGATCTTGTCTGCGCCGGCTGCCGTCAGCGCTTGTTTTTGTCAGCTGGCAGCCTGCAGGCATCCACAAAATCTCTTTTTATTTTATTTTAAAATGCTTAGCAAAAATTACCAAAGAAACTTCATTTTTATTTGAGATATTGGTATTTAATCTTTGTGTGAAAACATTTTAAACACAAACTTGGGTGATATTTCATATTTGCAGTGAAGCAACCAGAAAATGTCATGCTTTGTTTGTTCTTCCATGAAGAAGGATGATGATTTCGTCTAGGGGCTTACGTAGCTTAAATGTTGCATTTAGAACAGCCTCTTTTATATTGTGAATAAAAGACATTAAGTTTTTTAATCCGCTAAAACTGTCAGCTAAGTGAATTTCTTTTTTGTTTAGACGTCAAAGGTGACTTTCAAATGGAGATTTCAGAATCTCGTGATGCAGAAAGTAAAAGGCGAGCAGTGGAGTCGACATTTCAGCATTAGTCAGCCTTGTCCTTCGGGTGTGATAGAACAAACATTTGGGAAAAGTCCCCAAAAGTGATGAATCTACAATGAACTCAAATAATTTTAGAAGAAAGTGCAACTGGGGAGGGAGATGGCCATAAAAGAGGAAAAAAAGAACAGTTTCTATCTCCCAGTTGGAAAGGCAAGTTGTAGAAGGCCGGAAGATCAATGCCAGATGGTTTGCGTCATGCTGGTCAACTCCTTGCTGTTGCCATAGCAATAGGGAGTTTTTATCTCTTTGTATCTGGGTGGAGCTCCACACTCTTACACTCTGACGTTCACTCTTAACTTTGTCCCATCTGACTCACTTAACTGATCTTTATAATCCAGATTTTGTTTTCTTTCCTTCAAGCCAAGCCTTCTCCTGGTGTGATCAGATCGGCACGCAACAGTTCTTCCACTCCTACTTTTCTCTATTTCCTGCCTCTGCTCGTTTCTTTGACCTCCTTGTCTCTCCCACACTACAGCAGACCTTTTTTTTTAAAAGAGAAATTAATTCTGCTACGGAATTTACATTTCATTAGGTCCACCTCAGTCCTGATCAGTAAAATATTATACAAAATCTGATCATTTTTATTAAAAAATTATGAAATAATTTGTGACTTTTGGCAGCACAGATCAACAATCAGAGAGGAAAAACTCATTTTGAACAGGAAGCCCCCTCCTTAGTACCAGACTCAGGGTGGGGCAGCACTCTAACAGTGAGAGGGTCAGAGGGCAGACACCAACTCCATGGATGTTTCCTACAGAAAAGACTTAATTGAGTCACTTTTAAAGGACTTTTTTATTACAATTATGTTATCAAAGCTGCATTTCTGAAATATTTTCTCATAAAGTATACTTTTGACCTGCAATCAATCACTTTTTTCAGACAAGTCCATTTCTAAAACAGCTTAAAACAGTTACAAGTCGTGTGTGATTTGATGAAATTAGACTGATTGAGTTTTATGCCTTAGTCAAAAACTGCCCTTACGGGTGGATACGGACTGTCTGGGGGCAAAAAATGGGCAAACGTGTAAGGGGTACACAGGTGGCAAACTATCTGGGTCACAGACCGGTCAGTGAGCCTGTAGATTGAAAATGTTCATCCACATTTTTTCTGTGGGCATGCAAGAGCAGCAGATTGTAGGAAGCACTTAAACAACACGTAAGGGTAAGTAAGGGTGTGAGACCCAGTCGTGTCAGACAAAGTTTTCATTTTTTCAACCCCTTCAAACGCTGCACAAGAATCCCATTAGTGCATAATTGCAGTGCAGTGCAGCTGTACTATTAGAAATGAGGACATGAGACAGTCAGCATCATCCAGGCTGTACGGCCTAAGTTCGTGTAGTAAATGTATCGTAAATGTATCGTGACGCACGTACAAGGATAATGGACGTGACACGTACTTTTGATGTAAGGGTTCGCTGCAACATGTCGTCCGCAGCAATCCCAAGAAAAAAAAGCGATGAACATTTTCGCTCTATAGGCGCACCGATCTACAATCTTCAAATTTCTTGTCCACCCTGTAAAGTTTAATTCCTTTGTCACCTGCAGGCAGCCTGTATCCAAGGGCAGTTGTGAAAGGGATGAAGCGTTAAATGCTTGGGGGCATTAGTCTTTGAGCCTTTCGTAAAATCAAATTCCATCTTTTAAACACTTATAAAATGTCCAAAAGTTATCAGAAGTTCATCAATGGAAGTCAATTTTCAACCTTGTTCATGAAAACTTTGTTTTAATTCTTCTCGGTTTGAATTACGTTTATCTTTATTGTGTCGTGCAATAAACTCAAACATGTTTGTTGTAGCTCTGACCCTTTGGTCTGACATTTCAACCAAACAGATGGCTTTCGGAAATATGAAGGAGCGACTGTGAACTGTTTCGAGAAGTTTGATTGCTGAGAGTTTGGATCATCCCTTTGCCTTTTACTGCTTTACTTCATTTCTAGTCATAACTCAGAGTGGAAAAACACACCAGTCCACGGCGGCTCCTCTTTGCCGTATTCATATGCAGTATTTTCTCTATTAGTCATGACTCCTAAACCTAATGAGCCACATGGACAAACACAATCTGTCAGTGGCAGGTCTCCATAGTCAAACCAGAGCACATCTCCCGTATCTTCATCCTCTCCCCTCAGAATAGAAGCTTTCGGAGCTTCCTTCCTCTTATTCTAGTTGGCTTAAAACTGCAAAGTAATTCTGCAGTCAATTAGTCCAGGTAACAATAATACATGTACAGACTGTCTGGTCTAAAACCAGCTGTTACATTCTTTGGTTCTGAAAGCTATTTGGGATCCAATTAGATGCTTATATGCGATTTAGGAAGCTATTTGTGAAGATGTTCTCTATTCTTAGAAGTTAAGGAGGCTTTTTATAGTAACTCAAGTTGTAGAGCACATGAGTCATTTTCTCAGAGAGCTGATAATAGTCTTGGTTAAGCTTGTCGGCTAATGCTGCAGACTACAACCTGGACTGAGGGTTTTCTCCTCTGTGCTAATTACTGAAGTCAGACACAACTTTTCACGCTGCATTTTTGTTTTACCTCTGGAAACCCAAGAACAATTTTCTTCTGGGCAGGTTGCAGCTATAAAAAATGAAAATAGGATAAAACAAACCAACATTTAAAGAAAGAGCAGCCAAATTTGACCCTCAATAGTTTAATAGTAGCTTAATAATGTTGCATGCAAGCATGTTCCGGTAGATTGGTTATCATCTGTCTCAGGTTACCTGAAGATGACATTTTGAATTCCTTTATTCTTGGAGATCTCCCCCAGACTTTTTGGTTTCTTTCTCTAAAGACTTTCAGAGATAAGATCTGGAGCATCACCATTTCTAATTTATTAATCATTGTTTTTAACCCCTTGATGCCAGCATTTATTTCCATCAATTAAAAAGAATCTCTTGAATTTGATCAAAATTTTGGACCCAAGATGGTTCAATGCATATTTGCATCAATAGGCATCAAGAGTTTAATGTTTTTTTTTTTTTTGTAAATACTTTTCATTAGTTTTTAGTTCAATTAGTCTCACTTTCTTTCATTTTTTCGTGTTCTGTATTTGTTTGGCGTTTTGACATTTTATTGTGGTTACATTTAAGGCTCATGTTAAGCACTGTGTTACAAACAGTTTAAAAAGTTTTCATAAAAGCTATTTAAAACTGATTGATTAATTTAACAGACAAGAGCTGGAAACAAAACATTCTATGATAACACAGTCAGTCAAGGATAAGATATTTCAGTCTCTTAAGTCTGGAAACAGCTCCGGTGTTTGTAAGAACTTCTGTTTATATCGACTAAACCAAAAACCCACTTGTGCTTGGAGAGGTTTTTTTTTTTTTAAAGGTGATTGGTATTTTCTTAAGCCAAATTAAATCCCTCACACACGTTAAGCTTTGTTGTAGTGAGTCACTGTGTCTGAGGGAGGTTGATAGTAGAGTATTACTGCAGAGGAAAGCACCTTACATCACACCCGACACTTGTCCTCTTAGTGCAAAAGTATTGCCTTTACATTTAATGAAAATTAAAAAAAATGTAATAGGACATTGAAGGATCACATTTTTTTATAGCAACTTGGCGCAACTACTGGAAGAGAAATTGCACGTTGTATTCTTTTGTTTTAAATAAACCTGTTTTTAAATAGAAAACCTAAGAACGTTTCTTGGAAAGATGCTGGAATAAATTAAAGCTGCATATTTCTAAAGAGGTAACCCAGAAATAGAAAAAAAAAAACGTTCATCTTAAGAGGAAAATTACTAGAAAGTAGTAAAATAATCTGTCTATGCAGTTAGTGTTGTTAACTTAACAAGAAATCTTATAATAAAAAAACAAAATCTAGAAGCAAGGATTTACACACAAGCATTCATAAAGGAAAAAACAGACAGAATTACTTCAAACTGAATGTTATACAGCTAAACAATAGGTATTTGTTGCTAGTTCTAAGAAAATGATTTGTGTTTTTTGAGTTAAAACCTGGTGAAGTATCTTGAATGTCTAAAAACAAGGTTTGAAATCTCTGCTAGAATCTAATCTAATTTCCAGTGTACTCTCTAAGACATTTGGAAGAAAAAGAAGTTATAGCTTTTGATTATTTTGTAGTTTACAGACTCTTTTGCTGCCTTTGTTATCCTTGAAATACGGACCAATCTTTGTTAAAAATATAATAGATTTTCTTGAAAATGTCAAATAGACCTTGTGTGTTGCTTCGTGTTGCCACGGATGAGTTCACGTGTTACATCGGGTAAAAATGGATTTAAAAAATATACAAATAAAAAGACTAACTTTTCTTTTGGAACCTTGGAGTCAGACAGGAAAAAAATCTATTTTAAAAAGTTAATAATATACTGTATTCTCAGCCTCTCAGCATACAGAAGGCTACCTTAAGTGTCTGCCGCCCCCATCTGGGTTTTGAAGCCACACTTTGGCTTTAATGGTGCGTTCCCGCTGTGCGCCCTTTGAGCTGCAGACGAGCATTAGTTCCTCAAGAGGGAGAGACTGACTCCGTGCTGGAAAACTTGTTTCTTTGTAGCTTGGCTACAAAATGGGTTGTGAAGTTGAAGGTGCTCCTTTCCTTGTAAATTCTCACAAAAGACCCATCTTTTTTAGCTTAACTTAACGGCTTCACACAGGTGGAAAATGAGCACATTTGTCCTTTTTGCCTTTAATGGTGGCTAGAGTGCCTCTGATTCGTGCATGAAACACGTGAACACTGTACCAAAAAGGGGGAAAAACACTGAAGTCAGCACTTTGTGCTCAATTAGCTTACTTTTGAGAGGAAAATATCAAGGGAATAAAAAAGCAGCAATGAGTGTGCTCACCTTTGTGATGGTTGAAGTCATTTTGCTCCATTTTCTGTTAGTAATTTGCCCATCTCTTCCACAGTTCAAACTCCCACAGTCCATCTCCTCCGAGCAGCTCCAACGCCTTCAGTTTGCTGAGCTCAGAGCAGGACAACCCCTCAACCAGTGGCTGCAGGTTAGTGCACAGCTGCTGTCCCGCCACACAACTTTGCTGTGTCAACTAATCATTATTTCTTGTTGTTGCACTGACTGACTTTTGTTTGTGCACGTCCGCCTTGCAGTAGTCAAGAGTCAGCCAAAGCGAAGACACAGAAAGAGGTGCTAAAAACCTTAAAGGAGCTGAAGCTTCACCTGCCTGAAGACAAGAGACACAACAAATCCACCACACTCAACACCCTCAAATATGCGCTTCGCTGTGTCAAACAGGTGGAAGGTATGCACCCTTTCAATCAAATGTCAACCTTGTTCGTAACATACCTTAATATAGTTGTAAATATCCTATTCATACCTAAATGCACGAATGCTATTAATATTTTATTGGCAAACGGTAAATTTGGAAAGCAGAGCTGAACTACAAAGGAAAAAGCGATGAAACTTGAATTTCTCGTCAGTTGGAAAGACAGTGGTTTGTAAATGGTTCTTTCAGCCTCATCTAGATGTTTGCAAATGGAAATGGGCGGGTTGTGTAGAAAAAAATCCTGATTGCATGTTTTCTGAGCATGACACACACCTGTGTAGCTCAAGAAAACATGCATTCCCTCGTCGTCTTTACATTTGTTTCCAACTTTCTTGTAGCCAATGAGGAGTATTACCAGCTGCTGATGATCAACGACAGTCAGCCTTCTGGTCTGGATGTTTCTTCTTATACCATCGAGGAAATAGACAGCATCACATCTGAATACACTCTCAAAAACAATGTGAGAAACGGTTTTTTTAAGAGCATTTCTTGCTGATTGAAGATTTAACTTCCCTGTTTACTGTTATCTCGTAAGAACTCTCTATTCAAACTTTGTCTTTCATCAGGACATTTTTGCAGTGGTGGTGTCTCTCATCACAGGAAGGATCATCTACATTTCTGATCAGGCTGCCTCCATCCTGAACTGCAAAAGAGACGTGTTCACCGACTCCAAGTTTGTGGAGTTTCTCACGCCGCAGGACGTCAGCGTGTTCTACAGCTTCACGACTCCATACCGCCTGCCCTCCTGGAGCATGTGCACTGGAGCAGGTACAACAAGGGCAACCTCAATTTGCAAAAACAATATTCCATCATAGAGTCTTTTATTTTGTTAAAGACCCACTCTGATCATCATTAGAGCTATTTCAAAAGCCGTTCTTGTGGTTTTTCCATTATGATTATATGTTTTTTAGTCAAAATAATAAAAGCTGTCATTTTTTAGACAGTTTCTGCAGAGTGGCAGTAGTTCGTCAGAAATTAGTTTCTGAACTGTGGGAGCGGAACAACCACAAAAACATGTTAAAAACATACAAAAAAAGATTTTCATCTGAGTGGGTCTTTAAATCAACTGGTGAAGCACTCAAAGTCTATTTAACATGTTGTTTCTTAAGTTTCTTAAATCATAGATAATAAAACTACCAGATCTAACCAAGCAGGGAAAGAAACTCATAAACCAAGGACTCTGCAGGCCATGTGGCTGTGAAATCAGACACACAAGCAAACGCAAAGCCAGTAAATCACAAGGCATCTGTCAGGAAAATTAATCAACTCTCCTGACCTGAGTTTGTAAATTAAGCTGGTGACACCTAAAGAGAACAAGCTGTGTTGATTTGTAAGGTAGATATTACACCTGATTTCTAGCAGAGTACTGTAACGAGGTCAGAGAAAAAGACACGCATTTATTTGAAGCATTATATGCTTTAAAATAACAGCAGTGTTTGCAATTTAACTAAAAACTGCTGTTTCTCACTCTGAGTTCTATTCACCTCAGGAACTAATTTGGTTTGATTATTGAAGTTTGAAATTGTCTCTCTTAAGGTGTATTGCATATGCAGTCAGACACTTTTTTCAACAAGTAATCGTATGCTGCAGGTGTTAGAATATTTCCTTTCATTTGGCCAGATTGAGGATTTTGTTGAATTAAAACATGTGTTTTTTTTTTTTCCTAATTTCAGAGTCATCCCAACCTGACTGCATGCAGGAGAAGTCCTTTTTCTGTCGGATCAGGTGGGCTTGGGTTGTTTCATACACACGGTCGAGCCATCTGCTTCTTGAACCTGTTTGTTATTCTTATTCATATTCAGCGCGTTCTAGATGCCTTTCAATTAGTTTGTGACATCAGAAATAGGACAGCTTTTCCTAGTCGTGCATATAGGTATAGAAAGTAACAAGAAACCATTCATTTGATTTGATTATTTTTCCTTATTTGTTAAATTGCATTTCAAGTTATTGCTTGTGAACATACTGCCCCCCTGTGTTCAATATCAAAACTAACTCTTAACGCGTGTTTGAAAACTTCGAACCAGTAAATCTTCTCATCCCCGCTTCATTTGATTCACATGCTTCTCTCATTTCATTCAGTGGTGGTAAGGAGAACGAAGGGGACCTGCGATACTATCCTTTCCGCATGACGCCTTACCTGATGAAGGTCCAGGACACTCTGCAATCAGAGGACCAGTTCTGCTGCCTCCTCCTGGCTGAGAGGGTTCACTCTGGCTATGATGGTGAGAGCCTAACTGCAGGTTTGAGACAAGTTATTAATCTTCAAATAATAGAAAGAAACTTATGAAATGTCTCCACTTCTTTCATTTCAAATTTGACTTTTAAGAATGTTCACTCTGTGCATGTGCTTTTTCCTCAATGTTGATGCACAAAACAGAGTTATAAAGTTAAAAATAATTTTTTTTGTTTGTTTTTTATTCATCCTTACAGCTCCCAGAATTCCCACAGACAAGCGTATTTTCACAACCACACACACTCCAAGTTGTGTGTTCCAGGATGTTGATGAGAGGTGAGTCACTGTGGCACTTCTCTGAATCTGCACATTCATAATGGCATCAATAAATTGACCGTAAGTTATTTTCTTAGGGCGGTTCCTCTTCTTGGGTACCTTCCTCAAGACCTTATTGGTACCCAAATCCTCCTCCACCTGCATCCGAATGATCGCCAAATGATGCTGGCCATCCATAGAAAAAGTGAGTCCACGGATAAAGGAAATATTCAGGATACACTGTTTTAAAAATTAACTTGCTTGTTTTTTAAACTCTCTTTGCAGTTGTTCAGTATGCTGGGCAGCCATTTGACCACTCATCAATACGCTTCTGTGCTCAAAATGGAGAATATGTTATCCTGGACACAAGCTGGTCCAGCTTTGTCAACCCCTGGAGCCGAAAGGTCTCCTTTGTTATCGGAAAACACAAAGTCCGCATGTGAGTTTCTGGAATTACTCTTATTTCTGAGGACGAGACGTTCGGTCGTAGTCTTATATGTTTCAGAGAGTATCTTTTTTTTTTGTTCCTAAGGGGTACTCAAGAAGGCACTAAATGCGATAGTTTGTGTTCCTGCGTCACACTGATGTGTTTGTGTCGCAGGGGTCCTGTGAATGAAGACGTATTCATGAGTCCCATCTCTGCCGACGTTCACGCAAAGACCATGGACTCTGACGTCCAGGAGCTGACTGAGCAGATCCACCGGCTGCTGCTTCAGGTAAAAGAGAAGTTTAGAAAAAGGCAGATGACAAAAATATTGTGTATTTAAAACAAAAACATCATGTCAACCATTAAAAATCTGTTTGGTTTCTTCAATAACATTGACTTGTCAGGTGATAGATGGCTCAAATCTTGCTTATTTATGTTTGGTTTTTAATGTTTATTAATAGGCAATGTTCCTTTCTTAATAAATAAATGTCCACAAAAATAGTTTAACCCTTTCGTTTCCACACACTTCCTTAATGTGGTTCTATTCAAGCATAAATGCTGACTTTCCATTCAAATATTTCTTGTCTGCATATTTCGTTAATCAATCAAACATAGATTCATTTCTTTTTGTTCTATGAAGTTCAAATTGTGAAAATGTCTTCTTTCCTGTGTGTGTCTTTATCAGCCGGTTCACAACAGTGGGTCCAGCGGCTACAGCAGTCTGAACAGCAATGACCATCTCCTGAGCTTGACCTGCTCCAGTGAGAGTCTGAGCAACGACAATGGAAGCAAGCTGCAGCCAGAGGAGGGAGAAGCCAGCAGCAAAACCAGACTTGTGAGTATCTCTAAGTATAGTGTGTGTCTGAAACCACACCACCTTTAATGAACAATTTAATACCAAGCGTGGGAAAGCGCCAACTTGCTCCCAAAAGATATTGCAGAGATGATGAATGTTCTGTTTTACTCTTGTTTTTACTCTTTTTTCCTTCTTTAACAGCGATCTTTTCAAGAAATCTGTAAGGGAATTCATCGTCAGAAGAGCCAGGAGCAGCAGTCAGCCAAATCAGACTGCAAAAAAACCAACAAAAGTAAAAGTCTCTTCTTTGTCACAGTCATTTCCGTTATTGATAGAATGTGGTGTCCGTTATAAGTACAGTTATACTGACTCCTCTAAATTGCAGAGCCTGTAGAGAAACACCAACCTGTGGTTCGTCTCAAAGATTCGGCCCCTCCTATTAACTGGAGAGGAGCAAAGATGGAGGACGGCAGAGATTCTTTCCAAGACGAACTGGCTTTCAATGATCAGGGCGTCTACTCCTACCAACAGATCAGCTGTCTGGACAGTGTTATAAGGTAGTGAAACATCTCATGAACATAAATCAACTTCATATGAAGTAAAAAGAAGCCATTCAATGTAGAGGATAAAAAGCGATGGGAGTGACTGTTTTTGTTGGGGGTTCCTTTAGGTACTTGGAGAGCTGTAACATTCCTGTCACAATGAAGAGGAAGTGCCAGTCGTCGTCCAACACCACATCCTCCACCTCAGACGAAGACAAACAGAAAGGGTCCACCTGCATGCAAGTGTCTGGAGGTAAACTAGATAGCTTTGTTTAAGAAAACGTATTTATGTCCTACCAAACTATGGCCTTCTCACAACTCTTCTCTCCCAGACTCAGAAATGCCAGATCCTCATCAGCAGCTCTTGTTCTCTGTTCTCTTTCGTAGAGCCAGTGTTATTGAAGGATCAGTCTGCTCTATCTGCTCTGGATGATCCTGACAAAAAGTCCACTAATGCGACCACGGCGGTAGTGGGCACTCAGCTGCCCCTATCCGTTCCAAACAAACCAGAAAGCGTGGTGTCCATAACCAGCCAGTGCAGCTACAGTAGCACCATAGTACATGTTGGGGACAAGAAACCTCAGCCAGAGTCAGGTACAGTGGCTTAAGAGAAAAACATCAACCTTCAACCGGGTTTCCACTGGTCTTCTTCATGTTTGCACTCAAACTCTGCAGATTCAAGACAGAACATGAATATGGACAAACTAAAGACAGTACAAATGTATAACACTTTTATATAAGAGAGAAAAGATTCTAGCTGTCCTTATGTAGGTTTTTTTTAGCCAAGTTATTTTGGGTATTTTTTTAAATAAAAACTCCAAAAAAGAAGAGGGTAAGAAGTAACTTAAGATTTTCTGTGCCTTTACAGTTCACATTTATATTCTTGGCAGCTAGGAACTACAAAAAGAGAGCTTACTCCCACTGTGTGGCTCCCACATCTTCAAAAGGTAGTGGGCATGGGCAGCTTTTAGCCGACTCATCTGCTTTTTGGAAAATTGGGCCTTCTAGCCAAGTCCACATCTTTGTTTCCTCAAGTTTGCCTGATGCATCCATCAGACTGTATTCATGCAAAATGATGTAATGAAACATAAAGGAACCTTTTTTTTTCTTAATGTCAGTTGAAACGAGGAGCAAATCCTCAAAATTCTCCAATAATCCACAAATCTACCATGTTGGACATGAACGGTCGAGAAATTCAAAAGGAAAAATGACCGTGACTCACTTCCATTATAAGTGAACACAGTGGTCCCTCATTTATTGCGGTAGTTACGCTCTAAAAATGCCCTGGGACAGGTGAAATCCAACTTAATTATTTACAAATATCATACAGACGAGGCACAGAGGTGAGGGTTTTGATTGACATTCGCCTGTAGCCAATCAGGACGCAGAACACAATGCGTTGGGGGAAAAAAAGGTTTTAATATAAGCATGCAAAATTGTACAAAAAAAATCTGCAAAACAACAACAGCGATATAATGAGGGACCACTGTACTCAAGCCTTGTGGGGTACTTATCTGCCCACATGCAACATAGTGAAAAATGATAGGAAATAGAATGTCTTTGAAAAAAGAAATGGTTGTTGTCTAGCATCATTGTATTGTGTTTAATCTAAATAACTGTGTTGCTTCCCTCTTTTTTCATTGTGTTAGTGAACATCTTTGCTGTGCAGCTGCTTCGTGGATTCTAATGTCATTCAAAATGGTTTCTTTGTAGATTTGCTTCCCACGTCTTTGTTTTTTTCTGCCTGTAATTTGAGCATCTCGCAGTTCAAATGCTTGAAAATTACAGTTTCTGCAAAATATAAATGTTTGTGATGTTTGAAAGGTTTCTTCTGCTTTGGTGAAAACTTCATGAAGTGTCTGTTTTAGTCCATACCTGTTTCCTCTGCTTGTCTGAGTGCTGCCATCGCTCTAAATGGTGAACGACAGTTTGTTCCTCTGTTGGTTGAAGTTGTTTCTCCCACTGCTGTCTGTGCAGAAATAACAGAGGATGTCCCAGGAGCTGGAGAAGTGGTTGAATACTGCCAGAACCCAGGAGCTCCTCCCTGTGTGGTTTCACCTCCCAGCCAGGGGAAGGAATCCTACAAGAAACTGGGCCTGACTAAGGAGGTGTTGGCAGCTCACACTCAGAAAGAGGAGCAGCTGTTTCTGTATCGTTTTAAAGATCTTTGTGGACTTGATGCTCTCAAACCAAAGTGTTCGCAGTGTTTGGATCCTCGAGGAGAGGAGATCAGGAGCAATGGTATGATTGGGATCTTTTTCATTCATTTTTTTTCCTCCAAGTTTGACGATTGACTACTAGTGACACCTACTGGCCATTTGGTAACTCTAAACAACTATTTTTGGTTTTATTTTTTAAAAAAATGTTATAGGTTTTGTAGCATCATAAACATCGGTTTGTGTTTAGGAAGATGTAACTTGAAATCAACTTAATTGCAATTGCATCAGAAAATTTTAAACTATAACAAATGTTGAGTGGATTTTAAAATGATAAATGTACAGATCCCTTCCCAAAAATGAGAAAATCATGGAATAAATGTATTCATTTCCATAATTTCTTTAAAAAATTACACTTCCATTGAATAAAGTTTTAGGGCCCAAGTATGTATTTGCTTAGTTGACACAAATAGGGGTTCCAGCTCACAAAACCCACAAAAAAAGGATTTCAGAAAATTATAATAATAATCCTCACTTCTTTTTTTTTCATTATTAATTAATGTGTTTGTTTCCAAATGTTCCATAAGGTTGTCTGGCAAAATGATAGTTTTGATTCAATTTAATTAATTTCTTCAATGTGGGATTAATAAAAGTTCTTTTTTTTTTAAAGCTATATTTTAATTTCTGTTTTAAACAGTTGTTTTCATCAAGAAACATTTTTGCACAAATAAACAAAACGCCATTTATTCTTTTTTGTTTTCCCAATGTATTTCTCCAATACTTTAATATCAAATTTAGTATTCATTAGACATTAAAGAAAGACTAGAGTGGGGAGAAAATAATTTGAGTCATCATTTAGTTTCTGGGAAGCATTACTCAGCAGTTTTTGTTTTTTTTTTCTGTGATCTCAGCCGGACGTTCCACCCAACCAGGCAAACAGGAAAGACCACCTCCAGAACTTCCCTCCCGTCGAGGACCACGGAAGAAGAAAACCAAGTCAAAGCGAGCAAAGCGCATCACTGAAAATAAGGCGGTCAAACAGGCACTACCGCAACCACCCCAGCCAAAGCAGGGCCCTAAACACGCCCCAGGGCCCCGCGCTGATGCCCTCCAGTCCACCCCCTCCACAGCATATCCAACCCCGATACAAGGCATCCCCCTGCAGCTGTACCCCACTGTCAGCCCCTCATCTCCACATATGGAGGCCACGCCGCAAGGCTTTGCAGACAGTATGGGGGCCCAAACTCCTCCCTTTGTCCCCATGATGACACCCATGGTCGCTTTTCTTCTGCCTAACTACCTGTACCCTGCAGTGGGTTCTGGACATCTGCCGCCTTTCCAGTCAGTAGTCCATGCTGGGGATCCCCCCACCCACATGCAGCCAGTGGGTCAGGCCACCTTTCTGGGCCAAGGCACCCCCACACCCCAGGCTGTCGCCGGTGGCCAGAACCAATTTAACCCCAACAACTCCTTTGCTCCATTAGCAGGCTACATAACCCCATCGTTTTATTTCCCATCATCCCTGGAAACCCCCAAGCCTCAAGCAGACATGCTCTCACGCTCCTCCACACCGCAGTCCGGCGAAGCAGGAAGCGAGGCGTCCCCTCCCTTGTTCCAGTCTCGCTGCAGCTCCCCCCTCAACCTGCTGGAGCTGGAATTGTCTGTGGACAGGCAGGACAACCCTGGTCTCACCTTGGGAGGACAGGGGAGTCACATGACTGAACGGGAGAAAGGAGCAAGCGGCTGCCCGGCCAAGGAGAGGGATCTGAAACAGGTAAAGAAAAGTTTCTTCTCCTGTTATGTTCTCCGTTAAGCCTCCCTCCAGCTGGGTCCTGAGCTTTACCATCGTGGTCCAAATCAGCTGATAAGCTGTGGTTTGTCTCCCCAAGATGATCGCAGGTCACTTACACTTTGTGGTTTTCCAATAACATCACAGCAATTCATAAAAAATACACACAATATAACAATATAAAAGCATTTCTCTGTTGTATTTCTTTGGCCTGTATAAAGTCAAAGCAGTCAAAGCTGCTGCGATGAAATGGGTGTTAACACATGATGTTATTATCCCTTACACCCTTTAGCCCTCTCTCAGTCTCCTTGGTCCTCCTGGACCCTTGTATTTCGAGGGTACATCCAGTGTCTATGAGCGTTTGTCTTGGGATAAAGTGTGGTCTAGGCTGGGGGCTTGGAGCAACGAGGTAGGCGAATCATCAAAAAACCGCCACACTTGTCCAATTTTACACCACCCAGATTCTTGATGTCAGCTTGAACAGTTTCTCTTTATGTATTCATGTGACCTGTGATTTCTACTTTAACCTGCATTGTTCTTGTCTGTTCAGAGCCGAGAATGCCATTGATTGTGAATTGATCAAAAATGACTCTGAAGTCACAGGGAAAAAAATGCACTGAATTTCAGCACTTTAGAATAACCTTTAAATTTGGGCTGTGAGGTCATAAATACAGTTTAGTCTTCAATTCTAAATTTTATTTTATGTTCTAAATTCAGATTTTAAATAAAGTTTTATTGTTAAACCAGGGTCATACCTATTTAGGATGTCTATGTATTTGCAACAACAAAATATCTTCAAATGTGTTAGCAGTATAGTGTCCGTATGTGACTTTTTAAACCAAATAACATTATTTTCCTAAATTAAAAAAAAATATATATATAGTACTTTGCTCTTAAGGCTTTGTCTACAGCTCCTAGGTCGTCCCCCCATTGTCATTCAGTTTTATAAAAGCAAAAAAATAACTTGGTACAAAGTTGGATGGAACTGGCAACTGCGAAGTCGGAAACGCGTTTCATGTCCATGAAGAGGATGGCTGTTCTGAAAAATGCTCAGTTAACTTTTATTTCCAGCTGAGCCACGACAAAAACAAAATGTGTTTCAGGGCAAAAGAAATCTGCTTTTCCTTGTTAATATTCCAACTTTTTCTGAGCTTCAGCTGGGAAGGGATCTTCAATAACATCTTCAATTAGTTCCAGTTTTTTTTTTACATTTTTTTCCAACTGTTTTTATTTTAATTTTGCGATGTTTTTTTATATAGAAAAAACTAAGAAAATCTTTTTATTCTGAAAGTCTTTTCCAGTTGTAAATAAGACGGTTTTGTCATTGGTGTACATTGCTGCATTCATCTGCACTAAAATGTGACCTAGAACTTGGGTTAATTTTTTCATTTGTTGGTTTTCTAGAGGATTTTTTTCCTATTTACTGTTTTTAACTTGTTGTTTATCGGATTTTAATTGGACAATGGTTGTAGGCGAGATATTTGTTGACCTGTAAACTTCATTATCCACCAGGAATAAAAGTCCAGGATACAAAGATGCCAGTGGTACAGCATCCTGTGCCGCAAAGATGCAGCAGAGTCTGAGCGCTACGGTCTGCCTCCTCTTTAATGGTGTCGGCTTAACAACTTTTTTTTTTTTTTTTTTTTGCAGAGAAGTTCACATGGTGACGATAATAACAGCGACGCCAACTCTTCATCCAGCGACATGTTGGACATCATTCTCCAAGAGGACTCCTGCTCAGCCACCTCAGGCTCGATGGGGTCGGGATCCAACGGCTGCGGCACGTCGGCCAGCGGGACGTCTCAGAGCAGGACGTCAGCCAGTGGAGCCTCAGCGAGTGGGGTTTCAGACAGTCGCTCAGGTCTGAACGTGTCAGCCTGTTTTTGAGAAGTAAACTGAATGTACCAGCAAAATGTGAAACTTTATCAATGGGATGGACAAAAAAGATTATGTAGAAAGTATTTTTTATTTATTTAAAACAATAAAATAATTTCAAGCTGATTTTCTAAAGAATCCACTTCAGGATATGCAGTAGCTGTTTTAGATTTTTATTTCATGTCTGTTTTGTAATTGCATTTTTAAAAATAATTGTATTTTGTTTTTATCTTTTATAGGAAGCAACAACAGCAGTAAATACTTTGGCAGTGTGGACTCATCTCAGAGCAGCCAGAAACTGAAGATTACCTTAAGCAAAAGTGAGGGAATGCCTGTGGAGATGGAGCAGAGTGAGCAGATCATCAAGTGTGTTATGCAGGACCCACTCTGGCTGCTCATGGCCAACACAGATGAGAAAACCATGATGACCTATCAGCTGCCCTTACGGTGCGTTCAGTTTAGTGTAAGGAATGAACTGCAGTTGGTGGTGGATCATTTTGACCACTAGGTGTCACTCTTGACATCCCATTTATTTTTTGAATGAGCCTTTTATTAAAACATGCATTTGATAACTAACTGTAAACTAAATCACTTGGACTCTTTCTATGACTTCAGTGTTGTAGGAAGTTGCAACAATAAAAACTGTCAAAGTCCATTCTAACTTTGGCTGTCAAATGTATTTTTTGTCAGTATATGTACTTTTTAGGAACGTTTAGATGAAAATGTAAAGTGAAGGTGGTTTTCTCTTTGCTTGAACCTGCAGCAATTTGCAAAATGTGCTCGCGGAAGACAAAGAAAAGCTCAGGCTGCTACAGAAGTGCCAGCCTCGCTTCTCTGAGGAGCAGAGAAAAGAACTGGTGGATGTCCATCCATGGATGAACAAGGGAGGTTTACCCAAAGCCATAGATATTAAGGTATAACAGAATTTCAGGATAATGGAGAGAACTTTTCTCTTCTTGAAACATGATCTGACTGCCGGTTGGGTTTGTTTTCCAGGGGTGCTCCTGCTGCGATGGCGCCTCAGAGGAAGCACAGGAAGTTTGTCAGTCAGTGCTGGATCTCAGCGATGCAGAAACCGGGGAACTCAGCTGCCTGCAGACGTTCAAAGAAGATCCCCTTAATTCTTCTGATAAAAGTTAATTGCAAAGTTCTCAGATCCAAGTAACAAGACAGTAAACTGATCCTGAAGAGCCTGTTGTTACCTGGCAGCCTGATATTTCTCCAAACTGTGAAAAGGTTTTGTTTTTTTTTAAAGAAAGAAGGGCTCTTACTTTTTCTGGCTCTTCGTTCGATTCTGAATTTTGTAAAAAATATGTAAATATAAGTTGTGGCCCTCAAAAAATGTTGTTTTTAAGCCACGCTTATTTGGAATAACTGCTGGATCTCTTGGACTAAATTTATTCCTGAATGTGTTAAGTAGCTGCACAATTTGTGGCACCTTTTAGCATTTTTTTGCACCAACAAAGGGATTTGATAAGGCATCACAAAACACACTCCAGATGTCAGACAATAGCCAGATGTGATCTGAAAACCCTTTTGTTTGTGTCTTTTGTGCATTACAGCAACACTGCACTGCGCCAGCATGCTGGAAGGGGTGTTTCAGTCACTCGTGTTACACATCAAGCACCAAATGTGCTTTTCAGGGGCCACAGCAAAGGAAAAAACCTTTGAGAATTCAGTTTTTGCCCAAAGCAGAGCAAAAATAATTGTACTGTAGCAACAACCCCATTAAAGCACATTCACATTTAGGAAAATGTACGGAAGGCTCTGATGGAATGTCCTGACGTTTGTTGGAAACAGAACATTATTAGAGTTTTACAACTTTTTTGAGGTGCAATATTCCCCTCTGAATGTATCATGTCACTTCTAAAGCACATACATCACTAATGGTGAAAACATTACACTATGCCACCTAGGAGCATTTTTAAATAGTTTCTAATCATTTTCATTCTCTTTGGAGCCTCTTTTCATGTTACCGAATGCTGTTTAACTTGTATTAAGTCATCTGTTCAGCATTTGTTTCAAATGTGAAATTTTAATAAGCTGCTGTACTTTAAAGCTTGCCTAAATGTTTGTACATGTGTCTATAAATATATATTTTTTTGCCTTTGTTAATTACATCTGACAAAAAGAGAAAAAAAAAGTACTAAGTTATTGAAAATCAAGCAGGACCAAAAGGAATAATATTGCCTGTAAAAAAATGTTAGTTTTGTAATTTAAATTACGACATTTTCCCACCTAAAGGTGTTATTTAGGTTTTAAAGTGACAGTGAGGAAAGTTTTCCCCACTTTAATAGGAGCATGACGTCTTATAGATCTAGGTCTACTAGATTGTTTTTAGGAGAACTGGGGTAGAAAAGCAGCTCAGACAGATGAGGAGTGACAGGAATTTAGAGCTTGGTTTGACATGAATCAGTGCTCATTATGCGCAACTTGATCAATTTCCAATTTTGACATTTGTCAAAATTACTATCTGAACAGATAGCAGAGCAAAGCAGCTTTTTTTTCCATATTATAACTATTTTGTTGCCCTTTTTTGGTCTTATTTGAAACTAAGTTTATTTTTCTCAAATAAAATATTGCCAAATAAAAGAAAGGTCATGGCTTGCTTGCTTCTTTTGAAAAAGATGAATGAAATATTTTAAGTATATTAAATTTTCCCATTAACATCCTATTTTAAGTATAAAAGCTCAGTAAACCTTGATGAATAAATTCAATTTAAGGTGTGATCTTCTGTCTGGACTTTTTCATGCATATTCTCCTGATCAAAGTCTCCTTCCACCCACCCAGCTCCCTTAAGAAGTGCAAACATGCATAAATGGGCCTCCTGTTGTCATCCTCGCCTCTGGGGACTTAATCCAGTCTGTTATGTGACCCTATTGTGCTCCTCCTCATCCATGACCTGTTTGCTGCAGCGGTCAGATAATAACAATCATTTTTTGATGAATACATAAGTTGTATTTGGAGGAGAAAATACGTTGCTTTCCTTTTTGCTGAAAAATGTTGCTGCTTGATGCCAAAATGCCCAGCAAACGTGTCAACTATGCTATTTTATAGTACTTTTTTCAATAAACTTGAACCAGGGGCAGAGCTACGGGTGGAGGGGGGCCCTTACACTTGCCCCTGCAATTTTTGAGCCAATATTAGCATCATTATTTTAAAAAATTAATAAATCCTCAATAAAAGTTTATTTTTTTAAATAGCAAAAGCAACATTTTTAATCAAATAAAAACAAAAATAATAAATACTACAGGAAATGTTAAAAAAGGTTAAGAAAACTACTGAAAAGTTAACATTTATTAAGAATCAGAAAAAAATTAAAATATTTTGCAGTCAGAGCAAAAACCTGCCTCTATTTTGAATTCTTTGCACTACAACATAAATTGTTGATGTGCAGTTTGCACGGTATTTGTAGGGTTTTCTTCTTCCTTTTGTAATGTTGCTAATTCTTACTAATATTTTTTTAATAAATAAAATGACGCTTGATACTTTATTAGCAACTCTCAAACGTGAGCTCACGTGTGCCCTCTTCAGTTGTTTCTTGTCAATGCAGCTTTGATCCAATTACCACATAAGGAAATGTATTAATTGTTAAATGAAAAGTTAGGACATATAATAAAAATGTCTACAGTGTATAACATTTTAATGAAGCATTACATTGGTAACACACTGAGTTAGTCAAAGGCATGTGCTTAATTCCGTTTGGTAGGCATCTAGGGTGAGGCAGAGCTCAGGGCTGCCTCATTTTGCTGCCTACTCTACAACTGAAAAGAAAATACAGCAATTTTGATTATTAAAATGACTTAAATCATTTAGAAATTGCATTTATAGCACAGATTAGTGGACAAATTTTTCATTTATTCTTAGTGTAGCTCTTATGACAAAAGTTTTTTGTTTTTCAAAGCTTTAAAGTCACTTTTTATGACTCATTTTATCTGATAGCGACATGTTTTGAACTCTTTTAATGCATCTTAAAAAAGGCTTAAATAGTAATGTTGATAGGACCGTAAAGTCTTAAAGCAAAAGGGTTGAGTTTGCTATAGATGTTGAGTCATCAAGTAAAAAGTCCCAAACTTTATCCCTGACTTCTCCTAACAGGAAGTCTGCTCGATGGAAGAGCGCTCTGCTGCAAACCCCCTCAACTGAGTTTCTCTTGTTTCACTTTTCCACTTGTCACTCTTGGTGTTGTTCTGTGATCTGTGTTAAAACTGACACTTCGAGATGAAATCACAGGAACAGAACAGATACCAGCGGCCTCAAAACTTTAGTCTTTTGTTATTCGTTAAGCACAGCCGCAGGAGCTGATGCAGCTGAGGGGCCTTTATTCTTAAGATGCTGTGCTTTTTCCTGAGCTGCAGGGTCTGCACACCATTCACATGCATTTTAATTGTCAAAATTAGATCAAAAACTTTTTTCTTTTAAAGAATTCAGCTTTCAAATTACAAGAGAATAGCAAAAGCTGAAGAAATCTTAGGCAAATCATGACAGAGCAACTTAGGAGAGTTACTTTTGAAAAACAAGCATCTATGAGCTCAAGAAGAGCCATATAAGGAGTGAGCAGATTACTCATTTCACACCTCACAAATGCCTACGAAGTGCTGAGGGAGAGAGAGTACACAAACGGGCCCACAGTTGCAGAGCAATGGCTAATATCATTGTAGCAGATGAGGGTGGGTGGTTTGTGGGATCCTTGTGTGTGAAATTTGGCTGTTTTTTTTTTTCTGCAAAAGGAATTCAAAATAAACCCATCTATTAGAAAGTTATTTATTGAAGGGGACCCAGCAGAGATGGTAGCCCACTAAGTCATCTATAAATAAAAGTCGTCAGGCAGAAAATAACTTAGGTCAGTGGGACAGCTATTGTCTTTGACACGAATACATATTTACAAATGCATTTATACCCTATAGGTAGGCACACATTTCCATTAAGACTTATATGAATATATTTGTTAAATAGTTTATTTCTACCTAAATGCGTGATTAAATATCAGTGTCTTGTCCTACACTAAGGCATATCCCAAGAACTAACCACTGAAACATGGTTCACATTTGATCTGCACTACCATGGTCTCCACAGGACTTCTGAAAAAGCTACGCCATGCGGCGCATCGTGGCTGTCCCTTCCCTCTCCTGAGTCGGAACGTTGACTGTGCTCCGAGTCTGTTTCATCCAGATCGGAGCTGAGGTCATCCGTGGAGGAGGCAGAAGGTGAAGGGGACACACTGGCCAAGTGCAGTCTGTCATGCGGCGCACAAGAGTTGCTACGGCCAGGGTGATGTGACGCCACGTCGGGTACCAAATTCTGCTCATTCAGGGGCAAGCTCTCCAGAAGGTGGTTCAGCAATTCCGCAGACAGTCCTTGGTCTATCCCCGGACAACCAGACATGAATGTGTGAACGTCGTGCATGCACTGGATGTAGCCAGCGGCAAAACGCTCGCATGCCTCTCGGTTTACTGCGTCCACCTCTGAGGGAAACATACAAGACCACCAGCATTAAACCCATTTGCCAACACTCAAATCCTCCTCTGATTTCCTAATTAATGTGACTATTAAAGTGATCATATAAACATGAAATTCTCTTCTATGTGGCATTGTGTCAGACAGGGTTCAGAGTCTTATTGTGACTGTGAAAAATCTGACAAGCACATCTAGATTTCTAATTTCATTATTGCAGTCATCAGATTTTTGGGATTTTCTTAAAGGCCCTCTCTGATCATCTGATCTGTTGTAAAAGCGCTCCCAGTGGTCTTTTTGCCGTTTTTACATAGCTTCTGCAGACCAGCGGAAGTTCATCAGAAGTTTGCCTGAGTTGGCACAAAGAAACCCCATCCCCATTTCCCATCATGCCTTGGTCTACACTCTCTATCGCTAGCTTACAGCCCCTCACAACCCCAACCTAACATTACCAGTGAAACAAAAATGGAAAAGAATAGTGGAGCTATCCATCTGTACAGTTTTGAGGACGATTCCAGGTCAGACGAGGAAAACAAAGACGTATATGGATCCATGTGTCTGCAACTGGATCCTGATGATCCTGATTCACAACAACTTAAATAACATGCAGTTTTAATATACATTTTTCCTTGCTTTAAAGGAAAAACGACATGAAACACGTTAAAAACATCGATTTTCTTTTGAGTGAGTCTTTAAGAAGTGCATTAAAAGTTAATTAAAGAACTCTGCTGTGATTGGCTGAGCTGTGGCTTAAGTACAGCTTTAATTAAAATATTATTCCGCCACCAACACTAACTATGAATTATATTTCTCAACGAAACTAAGAAAGGTGAAGTTTTAGGCGATTAATGTTAGTTTTTCTGGTTGCAAATCGTACCACGCGTGTAACACTTCTTACCTTGATCACGGTTTTGCTTGATGCTTTCCACGCGGTTCACGGTCACCTCCAGCACCTCGGCGTTCTCCATCTTCGATTGCAACTACAGGAAAACGCATTAATGGCACACAAGTTTGAAAACAGTCGAGAGTTTAGACCTTAAAGACGTCTTACGTCAGCATCCGCGACGAGGAGCCTGAGTTCGCGTAAACTCTCGTTGATGCGCGCCCGTCGCTTCTTCTCCACCAGAGGTTTTCTCATCTGTAACGGGGAGCAGAGCGGGGTCACCGGGTCAGCTCCACAGTGCAGGCTCTCCTCCAGTGTCCCTCTTACCTTCCTGGCGGACGGACCTGCGTCCGCCCTGTGCGTGTTGCTCATGCTCGCTGGTGCCAGGGCCGCGTGGAGGGTTCAAATCCGGAGAGCCGTTGGAAGCTTGTCCGTCAGGACGCAGATGGCACGCAGGCGGGAGGAAGAGCCGTTGATGCTGTCTGTCTGAGGGGGAGTGGGTCAGGAGGAGTCCACGCCACGCCACGGAGGGTTGCTTATTTGCATGTGAATGAGGGGCTTTTGGGGAGGGGGGTTCATATAAAATAATCAAAGTGTGTTTGAACTGTAGAGTAATTTTTCTTTAGCATCAGTTGTTTCATCTGGAGATAGTCTCAGAGAAGCTGTTTTCATGCTTACCAGAAAAACGTAAACATTTTTAAAGTAACCATGTTTTTTGTTATTTTTTTCAGGTAAATGTTTAATGGCACATACATACAGTATATACATAGCACTTAGTGGCGGAGCACTTTCCTCCGGCCCTGCTTTGCATCCCGGTTGGGACCTTTCTGTGTGGAGTTTGTATGTTCTCCCCTTACAGATGTAGGTTTTCCTCCCACAGAGCACAACATGCTACATTAGTTAATTGGTTAAAGTGTCCCTAGGTGTGCGTGTGGGACTGGTCATGTGCCCTGCTACGACAGACTGGCAACGTTTCCAGGGTGTACCCTACCTTCATCCAGGATAGGCTCCAGCTACCACCTGACCCTGACAAGATGAAGCTGGTTAAGAAAATGGATAGATGCGTATTTTATGTTTTTGTTTTCATTTAAACCAGACATGTCCAAAGTCTGGCCTGTGGGCCAAATGTGCCCCACGTTCAACTTTTCACCAACCCGCACTTCTGTCAAAAAAAGAACATACAGTCCCATCACTTTCAAAGAACTGAGTGATTTCTTGGTTGTAATTGGCTAAACTACTTTATAAGCCATTGTAACCATGTGCCAACTTGACCTTCAGAGTTTTACAGGTAAAATGAGAAGAACAGATTTGTTTCTGTGATTGAAATAAGATAGAAAATTGACATTTTCTTGCTCACGTGATTTAAATTTAGAAGTTTACATTAATAATTGAACAATTATCAATATAAAACGAAAATGAACCCAGATTTAATGTTGTCAAAAAGTTTGTTGTTTTTCCAGAGACTTTACCTTTTTTTTTTTCTTGTTGTCTAATCAGAAATTCACCATCATTTTGGTAATTCTACTCTATGTAAAGAAATGGAAAGTTATTGCAAAAAATAAAATAAATGTCCTTTGAATTAAATGTTATAATAAGGCTTTAAAGAATGGTTGCCCCTCACACATTTTCACCTCCCCAAACCTTTCTGCAAACCTTTCTGCAAACACTTTACACACAGCTTGATTTAAACAGTTAGAATTAAAGGAGGATTAAACCTTTAGATGAAACATCTTGTTCTTCTTCCAGATTCATACAAGCACAGATGGCAAAGAAAAACAAATAATATTAAAAAACAATATTCATTTACAGCATCACTAAACATATCTACAACATCATCTACAAACGTAATAATTATATTAACCCTGATGCACAATTTTCACCCTTTCTTAAAATGAAAAAAAAGTTCAAAAGACATAACAAAATACATAGATTTCAAACAGAAAAGAAATGAGGAAAAATTGTGATTATTTCTATTCCTAAATGTTGTCGGTGTAGACGAAAGAAGATTGTTCCAATTAACACAGAAAGCCTTTCTATCGGGCTATTTTTATGACATGGGGACACAAAATAAAACCTGGCGTGTTTCGTTTGTTTTTGTGTGTTTAAGAATGTGGTAAACAACTGGTAAACAAGAAAAAGATTCAGAGAAAACGTCAGTAACTTTGTGACTAAAAGTATTTCAACCTGATAAGACGAATGCTTAAAAAATATGAGCAAAAGTCTGGATATAGGAATTCTAAACGAAAGGTGATAACGCACTGAAGCAAGTCAGCCAGGATATCTTGATCATTAGATTTCAAAAATGCATTTAAACTAGTCAGATATGATTATTACAATTATCTGAATACTTCCAGTTACTAAAAGTATCTAATTTTAGTCAAATTAAATTTTCAGATCAATATGTGTTACTATTAGGTCTTCCTCCATGTGTGACCATTTTGTTTTTCTTCTTCTAGTTCTGTGTAAATAAAAAGAACTTTATCAGTAAGTTGTGACAGAATAAGGGAAAAACTGTAAAACAAGGAGTAAATGTTTGAGTCACAAAATTTTGAAGCAAACTAATGGGGAACAGAAGCTTATACATGAGCCAGATTTGTATGCTTAAATGCATGTAAATGCATCCAATTTTCCTTTTATAGTTGTCTGGTATTTATTATAATTCCTGAAGTTCTAATTTGTTAGTCTATATTTAGGTCATTTATCTTTAATATTGCATGTCCAAGCACTGCTTTTAAATGTCAGTTCTTACTCCAGGGCATTCTTTTTACCTAATTAAACTCATTATTAACCACCAGAGACCAAAAATACTGATTTATACTGCAATATTCATACAGAAAAATCGAGTTACAGTTATGTAAAACAAAACTTGCACATTTTATCGTCATTTACACTTGAATCACCCTCATAAATCATGTGGACACAGTCATGACTCCCTACATATGCTGCTCAAACATGCTTGTGATTACTTGCTTATGTTATTAGTTGACACATGAACATTGTTTTGCATTAATGTTTGATATATGTGCTCAAATAATATAATCAATAGAGAAAATATAAGAACTTTTACTTTTTACAAATTTTACTTACTTTAATTTAAGTAATTGCAACATCTGGCATATTAGTGACGGCTAAAATGTTAAAATACCTGGTGGACTTATAGATTAAAAATTAAAGTAGAGGATTTAACCTTTTTTTTTCTTGCATTTCAGTAGCAATGGCCTTTTGATAACGTTATAACCATGTAGTTGTCACTTGAGCCAATTTGAAATATCACAACATTTCCGGATGATAGTGTTGGGAACATGTTTCTGAGGAGGATATTCAGCTTTAAATAAAATACGGAAAACACTGCCATATTTGGGAGTTTCACTTCAAAATAAAGGCTTGACAAAATCTGATGCTTTAAAATAGGTTTTATATTTATTTAAAGTATCCTAATATTTTTCATTATTCAATTTTTCTCACATAAAAATCATAAAAAAGGCAAAAACTTTAACGTTTATAGTAAACGTACATATATATTTTTTGGGTGGATTTTATTTTGACAGGAGCGTGGAGGCTTTTCCCTGAGACCCACACAGCGTTTGTTCGTCAGAGAAGACGCTCTTTTGACGTCACAGAGTCCCGGGGGCGAGCCTGCGCAGCTACCATAAAACCTCTCCGGTCCGGTGGAGGAAACACGCGCACCGAAGCAGACAAGAGACAAAGCAAATCAAGCACTGATCTGATAAACATGGTGAAGATCACCTTCCAGCCTGTGTCGGCGCAGAAGCCCGAAAAAGACAACGATCCGGACAAGATCACTTTACCACAGCCTTACGTGAGTTTGCACACTAGATTTATTTATTTTAAATTCTACTGCATTTGTTTTTCTGCTAAGAATGTTGTGTATCTATTAAGAGTATTTCTTGGTGCAACTTAATCAAACCACTTCTGGATTCTATTATAACTGCTTTTCCTGAAATGTATTTTCATTATTATTATTACTTTAAAAAATTGAGAGGATATCTAGAAGCATAATTTTGTAAAGTTTAAAATCTGCGGGGTTGAATCTTGCACACGTGCTTTGCAGGCATATGATTACAAGGGTCCATCACTGCATCCCATTCAATGTTAACATTACGTCAGCTAATAATAAATAAATAAAAAACTGCAGAACCCATCCCCTTATACAAGTGGGTCTTAATCAAAACCATAAGGCATTAAATTAGCTTTAAGAAAAATCTCACGGTTTTTTTGTTTTTATGTGAATGTTTTTTGTTGAAATAAATTGTGGGAAATTTGCTGCAGTAATTGGCAGAAGTTGTCAAAAGATGTTGCACCTTCTTCATCCTGCAGGGGGCGCCTAAAGATAAATGAGAATCTGATTTGTTGTGTGTCAAACAATATTCATGAGATCTGGAAAGACTGCAGCGCAGCAGCTTTTTTGCAAACCAAAAAAAAAAAAAAACAGGTACTTGCAAAAATAAGACAATCAGTTGTAGCACAAAGGGAGGAGAGTAGGAACTGAACATCATTTAGTCATGAGTTCTCTGTTTGTATTTCCTGTTAGATTAATGGATTTGACCATGATGTATGAATATGTCTACATTGAATGAAGTATCCCTGAACTAAGAAAGCTGTTTTTTAAATGATGAGGAAGTGCATCATGTCTCATTAAATAGCTTTTTTTCCCATGAGGCCCACTTAACAATTTTTTTTAAAAAATCTTTCTCCTCACACTCTGTTCCTTGCAAAACCACTTGATGACACATCTATCACTTCTGCAAAGACAAATTAGCATTTGTTTTGACGTCAGCAGGAGGATGCTGTCAATGTATGAAAAGGCGTCACAGCTCGTACGCACAGATCTATTAATATGCCCACCTCTGCTGAGGGACTCCTGCTCTTCGCAGTTGTCCTCCTTCTGGCTCCCACTCTGCCAGTGCCGTTTTTATTATCTACAAATATGGAGCTTGGAAGTAGGACTCCGAGAATAGACCCAGACGGACACGTGTCCGTATCTTCGTCAGAGCCTGGCACAATGTGTTCTCCTCACTTCCGCTCTCCATGGCAACAGTAGTAGGGAGGAGGCGGCAGATTGACTGAGAGACTGTGGGTGGGCATCTGGCATGGCTCATTCCACTCCGTCCTACGTCTACCAGATCTCCTTGCCTGACAAACATTTTTGGCACCTGCTCCTACCATCGCAGAATGAGCTCTGCTGTAATGCAGACTTTGCTAAGGGCTGCATTATGCTTTGCTTCAGATAATCAGAGTTTTCTGGAGACTTAAGTTGACCCTTGTCTCTTCATCTTCACAGGAGAAGGTGATTCCTCATGCAAAGCCTGTACAGGTGATTCCTCTTGGTGGCTCCAGGAAGCCTTTTCCAATTGGCCTTTGCTGCCTCGCCTTTGGTCTCCTGGTGTTCCTAACAGGACTGGTGTTGGCCTCTGTCTACACTTACCGTCACTACTTTATACCTCAGGTATGACCACCAAATATATCTTTTTACATTTTTAAATATTCAAAATCTATCTGGCAAATTTGCAGAAGTTGAATGGGTTGTAACTTGTGTTGCACCTCTGCAGCATATCCCAGAGGACAGCCTGTTCCACTGCCGGGTCATCTACGAGGACTCCATCTTCGCTCCCCTGAAGGGACGGCAGGAGCTGGAGGAGAACGTCGGCATTTACATCGAAGACAATTATGAGCAGATCAGCGTTCCTGTGCCGCACTTCGGAGGCAGCGACCCTGCTGACATTGTGCACGACTTCCAGAGGGTAGGTCTCCTCGCCTTTCCTTTTTTTTTTCTTCATTTTTCTGTTAAAGCGTTCCCGTTGATTTATCTCAGTGTCGTTTATTAATCCGTTTCAGGGCCTCACCGCATATTTCGACATTGCCTTGGACAAATGCTACATCACAGAGCTGAACACAACCTTGGTGATGCCTCCACGAAGCTTGTGGGAGCTGCTTATCAATGTCAAGGTGAGGCCCCACCCATGTTTTAAAATAAGAGATTCACGCCTTTCAGGGAAAAGGCGAGGACGGTGCGTCCTTTCTGTCTGTTGTGTTCCTCCTGCTGAGTGATTAATGGTTGTCTTTTTGCCACAGAGGGGAACGTACCTTCCTCAGACGTACATCATCCAGGAGGAGATGATGGTGACGGGGAGGGTGAGGAACATGAGACAGTTGGGCCCATTCATCCACAGACTGTGCTTTGGCAAAGAAACCTACCGCCTGAGACGCCGGAATCAGCGTCAACGTGAGTTTCTATCTGCTCCAGGCCAAAATTAGATGTTAATTAATGAAAAAAAGGGTGCTAGGTTACTTTAGTTTCTTTTTTTTGTGGGGAATTGCATCCTGTGACATCTGCAGAGCCACACCAGTCACTCTGTACGTGATGAATGAAAGGACTGGGTGTGTTTAAAAAAAAAAAAAAAATGCAGATCCACAGCCAAGTAGAGGCTTCCTAATGAAGATTTGAGAGTGCGACATCTTCCTGCGATTGTGTGTTTGTGTGTGGGCACAGCATTGGGAGCTTCCTGCTGTGTGAGTCACTTGTAGTGCCGTGCGTCCACACACAAGGTGGAGGAGGCAGTGCTGCAAATGCGTACGAGCTTTGCTGTCTGTCCCTCTCATTGATTGGTGCGGCAGCTTCCAAAACGATGCCACAAGCTCGTGTATGGCTGTGAGTGTGGGGATCGCCACTGCTGACTCAAATGTGCAGGCTCTGTAGGCAGGTGCAGATCAACTAAAATGACTGGTGTAGATGTTTCTCATGTCAGCTTTCTCTTCCAGGTATTGAAAGGCGCGAGACAAAGAGGTGCCACAGCATCCGTCACTTTGTGAACACTTTTGTGGTTGAGACTGTCATCTGTGACAGATTCTGAAATCTAAGGCGGAAATCACAGCCATCCAGCACCTAAGCCAACTTGAAACCATACCTCTGGAATTCCTTAGGCGTTTAAAAACTGCACTTTAAGAGCAAACCGTGTTTGTCTTTCGTGTGTGTCTCAACTTGAAATGTCCTTGTATTGTTTGTGGACGATGTTGATGGTTTTTGTCATTTGAATTGTCTGTAGATCTTATTTGGATTTATCTGTAGTTAGTCCTTCAGTGCAGCTTGGATGAAGCTGCTCACACTGTACTCATGTAAATGTTAGTTTCTCTAAATTTGTTTAAACGTCAGCAAATGGCAGCACATACCTCATGTTGTTAATATGTTAATTTATTAGTCTATGAATGATGTACATAACTTTGATTGTTCTTGAGCAATATATACTGTAATATGGTTTACTTGACATGTTGCATAGATTTTTATGGAAAAATTCACTCGTGAAAAATCATTTATGAATGTTTTGCTTTCTTTTGGTGTCACTTTTACATATTTCTTGGATATCAAGACTTTCGACTGTAATTAGTAGCAGTGCTGTAGATGGATAGAGGGAACCAAAGTCTGCATTCAGTGATGATTTTATTTTTATTTGTTTAGATCACTCACTGTAGATGATATATCAAAGGCTTTCACCTTATTTATGCTCTTCCTTTTCTTTACAAAGATATTCCTGTTGTCTTTAGCTCCTTAGTCTTTCCCATCTTGGGATCATTCCCTAAAATGATTGATCTTCCTAAATGATGGAATAGGGTTGTCACGTTTATGTTCCATTGTCTTTTAAAACTTCCTGTTTTGTGTACAGTTACATTTTCTTGTAATATCTCACTGCTTTAAAAATAAATGATTAAAACTATTTGGTGCTTTGGAGTTCCTGGTTTTTGGTTCAGGTTTTATAATTCTCACTTTTCTATGTACGGAGCCCTGGACATGATATTGCAAAAAAATGTGTTCCCTCAAATTAACTTTTTTGTGTGCACAAATTGCTATTTTAAAGCAAACAGTTAGCACTTTAGAAGTATTTCGTGCACACTTTATACTGATTTAAATGACTAATTCAAGTAGTATCTTGAGGGAACAAGTTTTTTTCTTTTCTTTTTAATGTCATGTCCACAGTTACATTGGTTTCTAACCACAGAGTAAAAATACATCAAATGAAGCAAACTAACTCACAATTTTAATGACTGTTGACAAATAAACCATTTCTATACATTTCCACAGGTTTTAAAAAAAAAAAATAGTCATATTTTATATATTTTTCCAATTTAATGTATTTTTATTTATTACAGTTCAGGTAAACACGTCAGTTATTTTTTTCGAAAACTACATTTTTCCATTCAGTTTTATCTTTATAGCCCAATATTACAGCCATAGCTGCATCATTGGACTGATAACAGTATATTGCAAGAAACAACAAAAAAATCAAACATGTAAAAGTAAACAATAGCTGGTTGTTAAACAGACTAAGCTGAACAAACATTTCTGCTCTTACACCCTCCTTCTCGGTGAGGAAAAACTCATAAAAAACCCCCCAAAAACTATCTTTTTTTTTCATTTCTGTACATAAAACTGAAAAACAAAAAATAAAAAACCAAAGGAAGAAAAAGACACATTTCTAAAAGTCAGCAAAGATGAGGCAACTGGAAACCACAACTGGACAACTGGAAACCTTCAAGCTGCAAAACTGCAGCATGCTTTCACCATCAACCTGAGTTTCAATTCAATGCTAACAGTTCTTTTACAAAGACAACAAATTTCACAGTATCCTTACATTTCAGCTTAATCAGGTTCACATTAAATGTATTTACATTTACTTTGAAATAGTCAACATTAAGAAAATCCCACAAACACTTGTGTAGTTTTAGAGCGACTGCTGTTTACAGCTGTCAAACTGTGTCAAAACTATAGATTGCACATTTGGAATTTTAAAAGTGCAATAAGAAGTTAAAAAATGACAGAAGAAAACAATAAAAAATTCTCAAGAACAAAAAATGTACAAAGAAAAACTAAAATGACACTAAGAACAGAAAGCTTTCGTGTGTCATTAAACCCACACACTTTTTTAAACAAAGCAGTTATCGAGCATTTGAAGGATGGTAATCTGTGCCTGCGTAAAATTTGCAGAAAACACCCAAAAAATACCTCATGCATTAAATATCAGAGCAAAACTATTTAAAATAAATTTAGGTAAATAAAAATATATGTTACTCTATTTTTTCAAAGTGAAATCCTCGAAAGTTTTTCCTATTTAGTGAACAACTGGTGACCTAAAACTTTGAATTGATGGGTTGGGGTTTTAAAAAAATATCTATTTCCAAGAAATACTAAAGTAAATATTTTAGGGCTGAAGGCTTTTCATGACTGAAAAACCGTGAGACAAAACAGAAAAAAAATGTCCTCCCAGCATCTTTCGAATTGAAAACCACCACGGAATAAATTAACTGGTAATTTAAATTATACGTAACCAGAGTTCATGGATTTTAAATTCAATTTGAATGAGTTCCCTGAATTTTTGCGCCTCAAACTATTCTCTCGAAAACAAAACTTCACACTGTGGCTTTCCTTTTATGCAGCTTTTACTTAGCGTATCAATGTGGCATGTTTGCTTCCTGCTGCTGGCTCAATACGCGCAGCCTTCACTTACCTTCACTTCAGCAGTTAATTTCAACTAAACTCCTACTCCTGCTGCAGCACTACCATTCCGTCAGTGTGTGCGGCACTTCCTCATCACCTGCCAGTTCTTTTTTAAACTTTACTGCCGTGAAAACAAACCCCAAAAATGTATACAAGTTAGAGAGTGTACAATATGTGGTCCCTCCATGAGGTGTGGAGAGCTCAGACTTCAGATGTACTGAAAGTGTGTTTCCTTTCTCTGGTCAATGAAATCCTGATTGACTGTCTGGGGCTCCTCGCCTCTCGAGCAGCAAAGTAGTAACATACAGCATCCAGACAGCAGGTGATATTGGACAGACACAAGGTCAGCTGTAGGAAGAAGCTGATTTTTGTCATGGAACTGCAGTCATCAATCATCCCTTGGTGCACCTGCAGAATTGAGAGTTTGGTTTCAGTTTAAAAAAGAAAAATCAAGTTTAAACGACAAAAAAAATGGATGTGGATCCATTCATCTTTAGCGGCTAAAGTCGAACGAATTTAATTAATTTATATGATCAAAAGTACATCGAGATCAAAAGGCATAGATCTGCTCCAGTGTGCTTATCTCGCTTCTTTTGAAACAGATTAAATCGTACACCTGTTGTGGTAAATCTGCTGTGAATACAGATTTGTCAAGATCAAAGAACTGAAGTCAAAGAACCTTTTTTTTTCATTTACTTCAAAAAAAAAGTGCAGCTGGAAAATCAGAACCACCCACTAACGGTAAAATCATCTCTGTGATTGTTTAAACTGAAAAAGCACTTGTAGAAATAGTAGTTATTAAATACAGAATGAAAGTACTTTACAAAGATCTGAAAACAAATTAAAAGCTTGATTACGTTCTGGTTTTGGGTAAAAAGAAACTGACAACATCTTACCAGAAACTGCAGGAAAATGGCCAGGTGACTTGGGGTGAACGGCACCAAGAAGGCACTCAGGCTGCTGTAGATGACCTTCACGCAGCCTTGGCACTGCAAGCTCGTCTTGCCAGATTGCTGCAGTGCACAGATTGTTTGAACTGAACAGTAAATGATCACCAGCGCAGGCCCAAGGAACCCAAACACCTGCAGGCAGAGGATCACGGAGGGATTCCACCTCTTCTCTGAAAACCTGTGGAAGCAGCTGAAGTTCCCAGTCTCTCTGCCCTCCTTGAAGCTGTGGATGATTGGAAAGATTGCAGAGAACACCACAATCCAGACCCCCACGCAGATGATCCAAGCAGCTTTGTGGGAGCGCAGCTGTTTGGCTTTGAAGGGGTAACAGATTGCTAACCATCTATCTGCTGCTATGCACATGATGGTATAGATGCTACCATATATTCCGACAAAATAAAGGTTTTCTAGGATGGAGCAGAACTGCAGGAGTTGGGGGGGCCACAAATTGTTTGCAGCATGCACTTTGAAGGGGAGCGGGAGGAGCAGAAGCAGATCCATCAGAGCCAAGTTTGTCATGTAGATGGTCGACTCGGTCCATTTCTTCAGTCGCACGCAAAACTCCACCAGAGCCAAAATGTTAAGAATCATCCCAATGACAAATATGGGAATGTAGATGATCAACTCCATGTATCTCATCGTGTTGTCCACCTCATCAAAGGAACAGTTGTTGTTCATGATGCTGCAGGAGAGCAAACAGATTTCTCTGAGGAAATTCATGCTTGTGAGTAATGTTAAATGCATATTGCCTTTTGTTCCCACATGCAGACAGATGCAGAGACGACTGAAACCTCTCAGCTGCGCGGGTACACGAGTGAGAACAAGTTTCATCGCCTTTGAAAAAGCCCAACAGACCATGGGAACTCTTCAGCACATTACTACAAGTCCCATGTTGGTTTTGGCCTAAAAAAGCTTTATTGCACAGATCATAAGACGTAAAGTTGCAGCAACTTTCTTTAGGCCTTTGTCTTGAAGGAAATCGCCTGAGCTGGCATGTGCATCTACAGCACCAAGTGTTTTCATCCTCTACATATTTAACTGAACTTAAATCATAACAAGGCCTTTCGAAACTCACACAAACAGAAAAAAATTAAACTTTCAACTCTAAAAGACAAAATAAAACTCTTGAGGAGAAAGAAAATGTCAAAAGTTTGGAGAAGTGACGACTCTAAAAACCCCTGGATACTGGTACTCACAAATGTGAAAACTGTCCGGTAGACCCTCTGAAATTCCCCGCACCTCAGCTCACATGAAATAATTTGACGTTCAAGAACAATTCCTAAGCCCAATGACCAAAAAAGCAGGCTGTGCTTTTTGGTTCTCAGCTGTCTTACACAGTGGAAAATGTTCAGTGTAGTTAGTTGTGCTCTTACCTCGACCGGTCTGAGAGAAATTTTCAATGTGTGTATCTTGTTTCTCTTAACTGTGCCAGACACGCTTCTGCTTTTCTACCTTTGTTGTTTCATCACCACTTCCTGAGTCATGCCACACATCATGTATACGTTTGCTGTTCTTTTCTCTCCTGATGCATCAAGATGCTTGCTGATCTCAGAAAAGGATTTTAAAAGAATCGTTTGGATTATTACCTTTTTCTTTCATATGTTTTTGGTGCTTTGTCATAAATGTGATGCTATATATATATTTTTTGTTGGTTGACCATTTTAGAAATGCAAAGCTCCACCCCTGCAGCAACGATTTAAAGATAAGCGTAGAAAACGTTGAAATTGAAATAGAGGAAATGTCACTGGTGACTAATGGCACGGGTTTCTCATGACTGCTGCTGATTGTGGTTTTTGTTTCAAAAGAAAATCATTCAAATCATTGTGCTGTAAGTAGCAAAAGCGACGTTATGTCTGGGGAAAAAAAAAACGACTGCCATGTCTGAAGGAGGGTGACAAACATTTTGTGGATGTTTGGGCCCAGTTCGGGTCGCACTTCCTCTTTCGTCAATCTGTAGATCTTGATTGTTACACAAACAAAAAGTGTTAAAGCTGAAAAGGCAGAAAGATACTTTGAATTAAAGAAACACTGAATGTCAGAGGTAAACGACAATCAAATGGAATTAAAACTTTGACTGATTGATCATTTATTTCTGTGTCCATAATGCCTGAAAGGGAACGTTGTAATATGTAGGTTTGAGAGAATTCTCTCTCTTGTTGCAATTTCTCCAGAAAACTACAACTTTTTCTGACAAGGACAAGCCTTTATTTCGTTTTTAATTCTTCAATTGCTTTTATGCTTTAGTGTCGTACTATTTATTGGCTTGACCTTGTGCGCAGCCCTTTGGGCCTCCTTGGATCTTGGTGGAAGGTGTTCTAGAAATGAATGAAATGGAGTAAACAAGCTTCAATTACAGACTTTCTAGATTGATTTTAAAGGTCAATGTTCTTACACAACATACTAAATGCAAATGCTGCAAGACTTCTTGACTCCTTGTCTATGAGGAGGCTAAAAATGCCCTTTGCTGAAGTCACTTGTGCTGTGAAAGCCTTTGCTCTGACAATGCTTCTTTGCACTCTTTAGTCTTTGGCTTGACTCTAAACCAGGGCTGCCCCTGGGCATAAGCGACCTAGGCATTTGCTGGCACGGGCGCCAAATGCGCCCAAGGTGCAAAAATCCTTTTTCGCCAATGCCAATGTGCAATGCAGCCCAGGTCCAGGCCTGCTCTAGACATATACTTATCTCTGTTATTTTTGTAAATATTGTTGTTGCTCGATAAAGACAGAATTTGCTTATGTTTTTTTTTTCTTATTTTCTTTTTGTTTTGTTTTTATCAGGACCTGCATGAAATCCCCAAATCTTTTTCAGCTCACAGTCAGCATAGATATGTTATTAGTGTCAGCAACAGTCCCTTATGAAAATGAGTGATTAGTCAGTGTTTGAAAATGGCTGTAATGGCTAACAGAAGCAGATTTGTACAGTGATTGTGTTCGTCAGTTTCCTGGTTTCCATTACTGAGATGACTCTTTGATTTATTCTAAGTGTGAGAATATTCTTCATCTGCCAAACGCCGTCTCTCTTTGATGTTCATGTGGTTTTGACACACTTAGGAAAAAAAGCCTTGAATGAAATCAGGGGAGCTCTGAGATTTGATTTGAAATGTTGCTTTTAATGTTGACAGAATAAGAGATTTTTCTGTGGGGTGAGAAAAGTCGGTACACCGCCACCTGCTGGTAGAAAATGTTTACAAAGTCTGTTACTTGTACACTTTTTTTTTAACTGGTCCTGTCCAACAGCTGAGCTAACAGATATGAGGTGAGAGCCTCTTGTGTTGAACAGATTTTACTGTTACAATCGCGGGTTGTAAGTCTTCAGACACACCAGGTGTGTATTTGTATAAACCCCTTTTGTAATTTAGGCTAAGCTTTCTTTATATTGATTATGTTCGTATCCTTTTTTTGTTAGACGGAAAAGAAGAAGGGGGAAGAAGAGAGAGAGGGATGTTAGAGAACGTGGGGGGGTAATGGCACATAGTCAGGGGAGGGGGGGGGGTAAAAATTGGAGGATGGGCGGGGCCTGTCCACAGTCTCAGATGTTGCAAATATGTTGGCTCCAAGGGTTTTCACATACAAACTTGTCACACCATGGGCCCTCAGTCAAACCGCCCGCCACCACCCAGGAGTTCCAACATCCCCCATCCCCAGGTACGAGCCAGGGCCCCCCAAGGGAGACCCGCCCCCAAGCTCCAGGCAACCGCCCATCCACCCCACCAGGAGAGAAAACAACAGGGGCCAGCCACCCCCACCTAGGAGAGGGACGACCTCTCTGCTTGTACTCTGAAAACACAACACAAGTCAAGATTTTGTACTTTTTTTTTTTTATTGTTCAAGTTGTTTTTACCAAAGCTTTTTTACAGTTATTCAGTGAATATGTGGAAAGTTAAGCTTGTAATCATGTGAAAAGACTGGAAAACAAAAGCATTTCAAAATGTTTGATGTTTATTTATGCTAAATAATTATAGAATATGAACAAAATGAAAAAAAAAACTAAAATATAAAGTATAGGTTAAAAAAATGTCTCACTTAAAATTCAGGATCTTACTAAGCTGACATAAAAAGATGGTAGAGAAGCTGAGGTCATTGAGCTTTAGAAAAACGAAAACCCAAAAAAATGCTGCTAACTTAAAGAAAATGACTCATATCAACAAGTCAGACAGATCTGTGGAAAAACACACCTGTAAGGACTGGAATGATCTAAAGAAGATCATAGAATTTAGTTCAGTTAAGGGAACAGACGTTTGTGGCATTTTTTGATGCTCAAGGGTCTCACCTCTTAAACAAAAAAAATCTTAAGCAGTAAGTCTGTGGTGACATACAAGGTACTGGTCAAGTAATGACTAGAATAGTACTCTGTTACAATAATACATTTATTTTGTACTGAATTAATCTTAGAGCTGGAGCTTCAACATATTTCCCTTTTGGCAAAGCAAGCTCAAATGCAAAAAAACTTGTTTTTTAAACCTTTGACTGCAATTAAAGGTTTTTTTTTTTAATCTGACTTAAAAAATGGTTAACTGATGCAATATTTGCATTTACTCTTAAGATCTGAGCTCTTATTTGATGTGCTTTTTTAATTTCACTTTGACAGGTCCCCAGTTGAGCAGAATCAACCCTTGTGGTAATTCGATGCACGTGGACGCCAAGTTCTAAGAGGTTTTGAAGCACATGGAATTATGGGAGTGAGATTTTCCTCATTCACGAGCGCACAGCTTTAAAATATTCTTAAAAAACAGACAGAACAAGTTAAAAAACACACACATTGCATAGAACATTTTTGGAGAATCAAAAGAAAACTTTAGGAAATTAAACTGGAAGTGTTTGAATGCAGAGAAAAGTAAAATGTTATAAGTCATTCTGGGAAAACCAGCCAGTTTTTAAGAATTCTTCATCAATTGAATCATTCAGTGTTTTATTTTCAGCCAAAGGACCTGCCGAAGTTTTTAGCATCTAAAGAAAACATTTAAAAAAAGAGCAATTTTAGAGCCGAGACACACTGAGACACACTAACATTCACACAGACACACACACAGGCAGGATCCCTCTAAGAGGCCATGAACTTCCTCAGTGTGATGACGATGAGGGTGAGGAGGACTGACACCCCCAGGAAGACGGCTATAACTATGGCTGTGATGGCCCCCGGTCCCAGGAAAGCTGTGCAAACACAAAATGGACGTCAATGCTTTCAAGCAATTCAATCAACCAATCAAAAGGTTGTCAGCATTGATGGATCCATCAAGGACAACCCGGTTTCACCTTCATCAAAGGGCTGAGAGGAAGTGAAGATCTCGGGATAGCTAAAGGTGAAGGTCACCACAGAGACTGTGGAGGTGGCGTCACCGGGGGGTTCTCCAGACCAGGTCTCCTGGTGGTCCAGGATTGTTAAGGCAGAGTCTGTCTCTGTGAATGTAATACAAATAATGCATTTTGGTAAAAATGTGATACAGAAATGTTATTATTCCATGAACATAAGAACTTTTTCATTTAATAAACTCTAAAATCTCCTTTCATTCCTTAAATGTTGGTGGAAATCTCATTGATTGAGCACACTGCCAAACATGTGTTAAAGACTTGCTTACACACAATGACCTTAAACTAAATGAAAAAACACATAACATCCTTTATGAAACATCACTTAAGTCCTCTGGGTCAGTGCAAGCTTACCGTCAGAAACCTTAGTGCAGTTTGTTAACAAATGTCCTGGCCTAGCAAGTCTCCAGACCTTAGAAAATCTTTGGAGAGAGCTCAAACTCCGTGTTTGTCAGCGACAGCCCAGAAACCTGACTGATCTAGAGAAGATCTGTGTGGAGGAGTGGGCCAGAATGTCTCCTGCAGTGTGTGCAAACCTGGTGAAAACTACAGGAAACGGCTGACCTGTGCAAATACAAACAAAGGCTTCTGTACCAAATATTAACATTGATTTTCTCAGGTGTTCAAAGAGTTATTTGCAGCAATAGGAAACAAATGAATTATCTAAAAAAACATTAAAATGTGATTTCCAGATTTTTTTAAAATAAATTTAGATTATGTCTCCCACTGTGGAAATGCACTTAAAATGAATATGTCAGTCCGCTCAACGATTTTGTATTTCACTAAAAATAACATTTCTCCAATTTCCACCTGTCCTGGCGGCTCGCTGTCAAATGTTCTTATTATGATTTACTGATGAGAGCTGATAATGTGATTTAGCCCATCATTTAACCACATTTAGCCCACATTCCAGACTTTGGACATGTCTGTTGAAGAGACTTTTAAGAAACAGCAGCAGATGCTGTTTTTTTTAAAAGCTCTCAGTCAATTTCTCTCTCATTTGCTCTTAGTTAGTTCTGCAATCTGTTTTGTATTCTGCTTTAATCTGTTTTTAATTTGTTTTACTCTGTTAAGTACTTTGTGATTTTATCTGTGAAAGGTGCTAAACAAACATGTTTGTATCTGCAATGATTCTGAGCTTCCTATTCCCACTGGGTAATAATAACGCCTTTTGTGCTGTCACAGTTCAATGCGACTTTTTAGTCTTGTTTTCCCCCACATGGACTCAGCTGAAAGGTTAATGCTTTCTGTGGCTTATTTTTAGCATCACTCGTATTTCTTTATGGCAACAACATCAATGTACCTATCCAATACCTACCCAAGTTTTTCTCAAAATCAGCACAGTAAAGATGTTTTTGTCTCATTAAAATCTATTATGATTAAAATAAGTATTAATCATTTTGCTTCATACCCCTGACAATAGAAAAACTTGATTTAAGATTTTTTTTAAAAAGTCAGTGCTTGATTTATGAGCTGTCTAAAGTCATTTTTTGGCGTTTTAGCATCATGAATGAACCAACAATACATATTTTATATATATATATATATACAATAATATAATAATAATATAATATAATAATATAATATAATATAATATAATATAATATAATATAATATAATATAATATAATATAATATATACAAAGCCTAAATAATGTCTGAAGTCATCATATGGTTGTTAGTTTGTTTGGAGTGAGTGATATATTATTACATGATTTTTTTTAAGTAAAAAGGACTTGCTGTATGGACAGATCATTTTCCTACTTTCTTGTGATGATTTTCTTCAGATTACTAATCTCTTCCTATTTTTAGGCCACTGATTTATACTGTACAGTCAAAACAAAACGATTAAAATTGGATTCTTCTCCTGTCTCCAGGAACCCTTTGCTGCTGCCTGAATTTCTGGGTGTCCTCTCTCTATACTGACAGCAATGAGATTTCTAAAAGAAAATATGATCACAATTTCTCATTAAAAAAGCACCATCTTAATGCACAAACTCACCTAGTCGAACACTAAGTGATTCACTTACTTGCATTCCAGCACAACCATGATCAAAACATGTTTACAATAAGCTTATTTAGTATATTTTTCAGTGAAAGCTCATCATTTCTTTGTATTGACTGATTCAGCTACAAAAGGAACCCATCATTGTTCTCTCTCTGTGGCCCGTCAGAGAAACTCAAAGTATTAGAGAGGTGTTAATAACGCACATGATGCAAGTATTTTGATGCTTCTCTGTTGACTCAAGGTCGTGTGCAGCTTCCTGTCCTGTAGATGGTTGAGTCTGAGGCTCCCTCATCAATGAGGCCTTCAGCTGGAGGCACAAAAGGCAGCTTGTGCGGTCACGGAGGGCAGCGAGCAGCAACCAGTAACGGCTGGCCAGGCCCAGACCAGGCACCAGCTCGGCACTGAATGTCAAACAAACTTGTTTGTTTAATCGTCCCTGCATGCAAACGGCCGCGCTCTTCTGGATTTCATGTGAAGGAGCAAAATAAAAGCAAAAATGTTTTCCGTTGGTGTTTGTTTACAGGAAAACAGCTTTGCTCAGGACAGTAATTACCAAACTGGATCCAGCAAACATCATATTTCATGTGCAGCATAATTGAAAAACCCTCAATCTCACCAAGTTTATTAAGTCCAAACTCTGATTCATTACAATTAATACACAAAGTCGTCACATCTAGCATTGACCAGAGCTAAAATCACCTGTTTTAGAACATAGTTGTGTCCATTTTTTAACTTGTTTTATTCACTGACATGTTTTCCTGATTGCAAAACAAAGTGTTTTATTTAAAACAAGTCCTTGTATTTGATACCTGTTGAACCTATGATAATGATATGAACTAAATTATAAAAACTATATTGTACACAACCCAATTATGTGACTTTATGTTAGTTGAACAACTACTTAAGCATTAACGTTAATTTAAAATGAGCATTTATTTTGACCAATACAATAACAATCCATAATAGCAATTCTTGTGTTCATTTAAAAAAAGTATTTGAAAAACAATTTAGCTTTTCTCCTAATTGTCTGGTCATTTTGTATGTGTTGTCCTTGGTTACACTATAATTTTGAGCCAAGTCTCCATTTTTTATTTTTTTTTTTTTTTACCTAAAATTGCATCCTATTTTTGTTCAGCATTGTTTTTTTTACTTAGATTTTACTTGATAATTACAAAATGATTTTCACATCTAACTTTTGTCTATTTTTCAACCTTCTTCAATTGTCTAATTGCAATAAATCCCCCACACAGATGAAGAATCTGTCTAATCGAAGGCTTTTTTACACTGCAAAAAAGAAATAAGTCAAAAATGCGTTTTCTATTGGAAGATTTTCTTTAGTAGAGAAAGTGAGTTTTGCAACCAAACTTTTCATCACTAAGACGTTTTCTCAAACTAAGATTATTTTGCTATGGAAAGCTTTCTAGCACAACAGAAAATACAAATGATTTTTTTTTTTATTTAAACAAGAGTTATACTTTCTTAAAATTCGTTTTTTTGCAGTGTAGTCACTTAGATCCAATACTTTCAGTCAAAGTTGTATAATCTGTTTTCTGAAATGCATTCACACCCTAGTGACACAGCAGGACCAAAGTGAATGCTTTCTGATCGTTTTTTGTTTTTCATCTGCAACCCTCTCGTAACTTTCCTTTTTATCCAGCAGGATTCCACCAGGTCTCCTGTCTGTTTGGTGGACTGTGTGGAGGGAGGAGTTCAGACTCTAAAAACACAGCAGGCCATTTGTTGTTACTTCAGGGGCTTCTTAGTCTGGACTTCACACCAGCCAGACAGATGACAAAGCTCTCAGACGGGTGTGTGTGAAAAATAACCAAGCAGAGCTGGGAGTGAAACAGCCAAACATGACACTTGTGACATGCCAGTGTCCCCGTTTCAGCATTTCCCTCATCAAACTGCAGAATTTGTGCATTTTCTTTGATTGGAGATCAGGGAAAGCGTGGGAGTGAGTCATCTAAATTAGTTTCCGTGTGCCGAGCCAACAGATGAGGCTGAGTCACACTGTTTCGATCTCTGTGGTGAAAATTGGAGCCGTCACATGCTGTGTGTGACAGTCACGCCACTCGTGTGGAGCTAATATTTCAGTTTCATGTGGAGGAAAATTGATTTGACTTTAAAGATGTTCATTTACACATATCAGGTGTTTTGTAGTCATCTCTTATAAGACCGCTATCCCTATTGACCTGCGTTCTGACCTCTTAGTCTGAGAGCTGCTCTGCCAAACCTAAAGATTTTCTCAAGAACATCTTAAGGGAAGTTAGTCAGACTCTCTGATTGCTCTTCAGCAGCTCTGAAACTATAAACCAGTGAATAAAACAAAAAGGTAATCTGAAATCCCAAAGAGGACTCCGCTTCAGGGATCTGCAAGAGCGCAGAGTTAGTGAAGTTAGTCCATTAAGTTAATGTGCAAATGTGAAGCATCGTGAGAGCAGAAGGTTGTCAAAAAGAAGCTTTCAGAACTAAAACTAATACTTGATTTACTGTTAATGGCTGGAAAAAAACAGGAAATTCACGTTTAACTTAGTTTCTAAAACAAGATGAGAAATCAAATACAGAAGTTTTTTTCTAAAACTCGTTTGATAGCATGACAAAATCAAGTGAAAAGCTGGACTGGCCTGAAAACATTTCCTTTTGATTCACAGATAGTTGCAGGAAAAGATCTATTCACAGAAGTAAAAGTAAAGCATCAGATAGTGTTTTACCTGAGAGCACAGAGACCACAAAGAGGCTGAAAAGTAGCAACAGGACAACTCTGCAGGTACTGCTGCGAACCATAGCGGCTGTCTCCAAAACTCTTTGAGCAGCGATTTCCAGCGACCCTGAGGAGGGGAGCAGAAGAGGAGTACAAGGGAGTCAAGGAGGGAGAAAGGTAGGCAGCCCAGGGATGAGGGAAGGGGTGGGACTAGGTATGTGCAGCACCGTCTGGACTGGACATCGCCTGCATGCTTCATTGATTTCCTCTTTAGTTTTTTGTGTTTTCGCTCTGAAAAAGAAGGAATCAATCTATGTTATGAATAAAAATTCATCTTTTTTTTTTTTTTTATCTATTCAACCGGGTCACAGGACAAGCCGTTTTAGCAAAGAAGCCGAGGCCTTCCTCTCCACAGACACTTCCTCGATGTGCTCCCAGGCCAGCTGAGAGACTTGGTCCCTCCAGTGTGTTCCGAGTCTTCTCCTTGGTGGAAAACTCCCAGAATATCTCACTAAAAGAGTGTCCAAAGGAGATGTCTGAGCCACTTAGGCTGGAGGAGGAATAAAAAAAATCTTAACCCTTTAACAGAACATGTTCTGTTGTAGAGTAGTGCCCAACCCTGGTTCTCGAGATCACCCCAACTATGTTCCAGCTCTGCTTTCCCTCCTTGCTGCTGATTAGTCAGCACCTTCTGATTAACCGAACACACCTGATCCAGGCAGGGGGTAATGAATTACAAAGTAATGAATTATTGTAATGGAATTGCTTTGGTCAGTAATGCAGTAATGTAATTAAATCAATTGATAAATTAGATTATAATTACTAGACAACAGGAGCCATAATTACTTCATCACTCATGTTTCGGTGCAGTGAAACCAGAAGTAATGGAAAAAGCAACTTGTGTACGGTGAACATTTGGCTCCAACATTGTCTCTTGGTTAAATGAAACAAAACGGATACTAAAAAAAAGTTACTGACGCATGTGCACACGCATGCACTCTAATGCAGAGTTGGAGATGGAGAGAGCGGAAAAATGGACATTGGGACATTTCACAGCTGGAGATATTCAAATTATTTCCAATTAGTTGAAAACAAAGCCAAAAACATTTCAGTGAAGTTTTGTCCGGGAGACTAATGCTTTCCACTGCCTTAGTGTTAATGAGCAACCCATCTGTACACCATGTAGGCTGCTATACAATATACATGTTCTCAGGTTCATGTGCTAAAATGAATGAAGTGGTGCAAAAAAAAACCCTGATTGCCCTTGTTTAGCCTCTGTGTGTTTAATTTTGGCAATTTTACAAGGGGATCTTGTTTGTGCGAACTTCATTTCCTTGATAATTTTATGTGAGTGGAAGAGAAAGTAAAGTAAAATAACGAGTAGTAAATGACTTTTTAAATTGAGGAATTAATAAAGTAATTTAATAACAATCTCACCTGGTAACTAAAGTAATCAATTACTCTTTAAAAGTTACTTACCCAACACTGGATCCAGGTAATCAGCATCAACAAGTGCAGGGAGAGCTGGAAAACAGGTACTGTGGTGGATTTCAAGAACTATCCAGGACCGGTTAGCTATGTCTGGTCCTGGAAAGCAAACTACTTGGATTTTTCCATACTTCTTGATCCTCCTCAGCCATGTGTTTAATGTCATTTCCGTGCTGCTATACCATCCACTACTCATTTTCAGTGGTTGATAGAAGGTCGTCAACCAAAGTGTGCAGGTTTATGGCCTCATCCCTCTGCAGACTTGGCTCAATAATACTGTCTGACTAGAACATGTGTTTGATGATGTTCTTAGGGTCTCAGGTATCATTCCCATTCCTCCAAAATTAGAAAGTTGATCTAAACACAACATTCTTGCATTACTCCTCTGCATCCATGAGATATTTACTGAAGTTTCAGATGGACCATCTGCTTTCTTACGCCTTGCAGGCACTACACTGCAAACTATTTGACCCTTGCAAAGATTTAAAGCCACGCTTTTTAGACTTTCAAGATATACCAGATTTTAAGTACTTTTAGCTTCTCTTTGCTCTCTACAGCTTTCCAAGTTTTTACTAAAAATCAACCGTCAATTAAGAGCTCTGAACGCCTCTGTCAACCTGCCTCAGGGCAGTGAATGAATAATGAATAAAGTGTGAGAGGTGTGAGCATCTGGAAAAGCGCAAAAAAATCCAATCTTTTATTATTTTAAAAAAGAAATTAAATTGTACTGTTGGTTTTGGCTCAATTTTAAGGATGGTATATTAAAATTCAATACATGTTGGCAAGTTAGACTCCCGTTGTTTCAAATTATTGCTTTAAACTTGCTTTAGTTGCTTTGAACTAAGATTGTATTCTAATTTTATTTTAAAATTAGTAATTTCCTTTTACACTAGTTTTTTGTCACTATAATGAAAATAAACCACCTTTAGGTACATAGAAACTCAAAAATTACAAACCACTAGATGAGAGCCAGCAAAAAAATATGTAATATTGGGCTGTATAACATTCAGTTTTAATTCTAAGAGTTCACTTTTTTAGCTAATTTTCCTTTTTTGAATGCTTGAGGGAAACTCATTTTCTTATTAGATTTCTTGTTAAATCAAAAGTTCTTGCTGCATGGACAGATTATTTTACTATTTCCTAGTGATTTTCCCACTAAGATTGGCATTCTTTTCTTACTTTTAGGCTACCTCTTTTTGCATTGTACAAGATCAGCAAAGTTTGGGAAAATGTCTCTAAATACACTCCCTTCAAGTTAAAAACTAGAATCAAATAAAAATGACATTATCACCTGCACAAAAACGAAACCACCAGGATTTTGTTTGTGGATTTGACGCCACAGCTGCAGCAGGAAATCATTCAATTGAAAGAAGCTGAAGCTTTTTCTGAAACTCCTGGAAAATTCCGATGATTTCAGTGAGAATCTCTGATATTTCTGGGGTAATCCACTGATTTAATCTCTTAAAACTATTTAATTGAGCCAACCTTCTACACCTGTAGTCACCGGTCCCGTCAAGAAGAATTACCACCCAAAATGTGATGTCTAATGTGGAGGTCCTAAGAGGTTAAACATAAAAAAACAAGTTCTTATGACAAATAAGATCCCAAAAGCTAAATTTGGCCCAAAAATATATCCATCATTTTTATTAGACAGTGTAGAAACACTTTAAAAATGTGGCAACATTTGCAGAAGTTAGTGTTACCCTGAGGGAGGCGGCAACCACACGGGCTCCAGTGCATGTAACACTCATGCAGTACTTGTGAATGTTCCTGGTACAGATGTGAACAGCCCACACAGAAGACTGTTTTATTATTATTCCATACTGCAATAAAAAAGTATGACTCCAGCAGATCATTTTCATATATTATAATACAGATGCAGAGTTGAAAGTTTATTCTTTAAACAGCCTAGTATTTTACAAGAAATAGATAACTAGTTGGAACTCTTGAACATGTCCTTAAAACAGGACATACGTGGGCATGACTCCTTGGGCCTTTTTTATTTATTTTTTGCCTCGATTATCCAAGAACAAACAGCTGAAGAAGAACGGAGGGCTAGGGAAAAGGATTTTCAATAAATAAAACCGAATATTAGATATGATCTCTAACTTTTACCATATTGTCCAAATATATCCAGATTTTAAAGTTACACTTGAGGCCAATTTTAGATGAAAACATCTGTTTACTGGTCTACTGGTAAAAGTCTACTGGTACTCTCCAGAGATTTTGGCTCATTCGGCTGGATGGATTTTTCCTTTACCTACTGTCTTCTCCATGAGTTTGGAATTCCACAGGTCTTCCAAACCTGAAGGTCAAACGTTGAAAGTGATTGACAGAACCTGAAGAGGAAGGTTGTAAGAAAGCGAGAGGGAGGATTTGGGTAAAACAGCTGCTGTTCAAACTGGATACAGTCAGTGGAATTGTTTTTTTGGCTGCAGTCCCTTAAAAGTCCTCTAAAGTCTCGATTTCTCCCATATTCAACCTCTCAGACGATGCGTTCACAGAAAAACCTACAGCAAATGTAAGACAGAAAAGACAAAGGGGATTACAGCAGGAGATCTGAGTGCAGATTGTTCTGAATGATTGACGTTTCCGTCTCACCTAAAATACTGGGATCTGCTCGGACCATCTTCTGTTTCTTCTTCTTCTTCCCTGAGGTAACGGTTTCGAAGCGCTGCTGCTGGTCAGCTGTGTGGTTGGACTGATACAGTGATGACGTTCCTCCCCACACAGAATCCTTCAAGAAGACGACAATAAGGTCAATAATTGTCAGCAAACTTTATTGGCAGAAAAGTTTGTTCAGGTTCACTCACCTGCTGCTGCTGCTGCTTGAGGGACTGCTGTTGGTTCTGTGCCGATTTCTGTTGGTTAGTGTTCTGTTTGGCACGGCGTTCCAGGAACTGCTTGGCAAAATCCTTGGCCTCGGAAGTGTCTCCGAGGTAAGCCCTGACATAGTCATGCACCTCATATGGAGATTCCACTTCCTTCAAGAAGGATGCAAACGTGGGAACTGGTAGGGAGACAGATGGGAGAACAAATGTGACTCAGACTTCCAACACCAGCCGGAAAAACGCTTTTTGCTTTTTTTCACGTCATTTACCATCCAGATTGTTCGCCGTGTTGAGCGTATGGAGAGTCTGCTCGCACCACTGCATGAATGTGTCCTGCTGGCTCTTATTCACCCCTTGAAACAATTTTACCAGCTTTTCTTCTTCACCCACCTTCTTGCTGGCCCGACCACCCAAAGAGTTACTGCATGAGCACAAGCAGACGACAAAAGACGTTTAAAAGCTCTGACTTTTGAGTTTTGGGGGAAACTGTGAGTAAAGGCTGTGGACTATGACCTTTTTTGTTTTTGTCATATATTTCTAACATTTTTATGTAAGAAATATACTTGAAACCTTCTATAAAGCACAATGAATGTTAAAGAAGGAATTAAGGTTCTTAAAAAGACTTAAAAGGGAAAAATTACGATTTTTGTGATATTTTTTAAATGATTGAGCCAATCCTATTCTTTCAACAAAACAATTCTGAAGGTTCCTTTGATGTGACTGTTTTTCACCAAAAACAACACAAACCTGGAAGAAAGACTATCTAAAAGCAGGTAAAATAATGTGCTTTCTCTCTGCATATATGTTAGTAATAGATTTGTCAAAATAAAAGACAACAAAAGAAGAACCCAAAAAAAAAAAAAATTATAAATCACAAACGTGAATCAACATGAATCCCTAAGATGAAATGAAAAAAAAAGAAAACATGAAAGTTCAATTGTGATCTGGAAATAAGCAAATACAAAACTAAATGTCGTTTTTTTTTTTGTTTGTTTTGTCGTGTGGGGTTGATTTTGCAAACAAAGGTATCAAAGCTTCCTTCCGAGTCGGAGGAGATTGCGCCACATAGTCTGAGGCATTACAGAGAATGACATTATAGATGATGAATCTAATTTGAGTTGCTCAATATTTTTACGACACTGTACAGAGCAGAAAGCCAGGTTTTGTAGAATGCACTTTTTGCAAAACCCAAACCACCACCAGATAGCCAATCCAGTCAAATGTTTCATGTAAATCAACTTGCTGCGGCCCTGATGGAGCAGCGCGCAGGAGCACTGGAGTTTTCTGGGTAGCAGGGGAAGTGGAGGCAGGAAAACTGGAATGTTGTTGCCTCTTCAAGCCTAGAGATGGGGACTGTTATTCTGTGCCTTAAAAGGGCCTATATCCTGCTTTTTCAGAGTAAACTATTTCCATTTCTATGATCATATTTTACCTTTGGCCCATTGAAGAACACATTTTTAATGAAATAAAAGTTATTTTCACGAGCGGGGTTAGCCAGCCCTGCTCTCGTCCACCAGGTTGCTAAAACAGAAACTTTTTTTGTGAAGTACAGCTAAACTTTTGCTCAGATCGCCTTCGACGTACTGATATGAGCCCCCCCCCACACAATGGCCACAATTGCTGGAAAGAAAATAGATTGGCTAGAATTGTACAGCAAAGCTGAATATTTGACAAGAGATCGACAAGTTTGAAACAAAGCACTGAAATTTGAATTTGTATTTGATACGATGGTATTGTATACGTTGGTACCAATACCAACTTGGCACAGAGTTATACCATCCTTACTAAGGCTTCCTTAACACTTGTACACTGCAGTTTTAGCTCCAGCAGCATCTCCATTGTTAAAAAGTGACTACCTCACAGAGATGGTTTACAAAACTGACATCCTTACTTTTCATATCTCACATCCATTGACCCACCCCCTGGGTGAGCGGTGAGATGCAGTCAGAGCTGATCTGGTGGTTTAACCCCCTCATTCGACCCCTTAATGCTGAGTGTCAAGCAGGGAGGCATTGGGTCCCATTTATAGAGTCTTTCATACGACTCGATTTGAACTCACGACCTTCCAGTTACAGGGCAGACACTCTACCACATGGCCACTGAGATGGTCCGTCTCTGGTGAGAATAAGCACCTTTTTTCACTTTGCTGCAGTAAGTACACACCTGATGTTGGCATTGCCCTTGTTGTTTTTCTGAGAGTTGGCTTTTTTGGTCTGTGGCTGCGGCTGCTGCTGCTGCTGCTGCTGCTGCTGCTGGGGAGGCTGGATGGCCTCCTTCACAGCCTCGTCCCAGAAACCCATGTTTGAATTGTGGGTGTCCCCCCAGATACTGCTGGAGTCCGAGACCCAGTTGGTGCTGGGATTCACAGACCCCCACACCGAGTTACTCAGTGAAACCTGGGAAGGAGATGAAGTCCATCATCTTCAACATTAAATATCAAACAAGCTAAAGGTTTCTAGCAGAACAGTTAAAGACCCACTCTGATGAAAATGGTGTTTTTGTGGCATTTTTCTGATGATGGAGGACATATACACACGGGAACAAAGTTGTTGGTTACCCTTCGGTAAATCAAAGAAAAGCTCACAATGGTCACAGAAAATACTTGAAACTGACAAAAGAAATAATAAATAAAAACATGTATTAAATTCAACAGAATTATTTACAAAACCAAAATCATGAAACAAGTCTGGACAAAAATGATGGTACCCTGAACTTTTGAGGCAATCACTGCAAAACAAACATTTCCTGTAAATGTCAATGAGACTTCTGCCCTGTTGACAGATTTTGTGGCCCTCTCCTCATAAGCAAACTGCTCCAGTTGTCTCAGGTTTGAAGGATGCGTTTACTAGACGCCAGGTTCCAGCTCCTTCCAAAGATGCTCAATAGGATTTAGGTCAGGGCTCTTAAGACCACTTTAGAACAGTCTAATATTTCCCTGAGCTATGCATGGATGTTTTTAGCTGTGTTTTGGATCATTGTCCTGTTGTAAGACATGACCTGTCACCTTGTCCAAGCTTTTTGACACAGGCCAGTCCGTTTCTCTCTAGAATTCTTGATAGTCTTGACATTTCATTGTACCCTGCACAGATTCAAGACACCCTGTCCCAGATGCAGCAAAGCAGCCTCAGAAGATAATGGAGCCTCCTCCATGTTTCACAGTAGGGACCGTGTTCTTTTCTTGATATGCTTCATTTACCCGTCTGTGAACTTAGAGCTGAAGTGCCTTTCCAAAAAGTTCCATTTTTGTCTCATCTATCCATAGGACTGTCTCCCAGGAGCTTTGTGGCTTGTCAACATGTAGTTTGGCAAATTCCAGCCTGGCTTTTTTATGTTTTGTTCTCAACAATGGTGTCCTCCTTGGTCGTCTCCCTTTAAGTCCACTTTGTGTCAAACAACAACAGATGGTGCGATCTGACACTGATGTTCCTTAAGCTTGAAGTTCACCTTTAATCTCTTTTTCTGGGCTTTTTTTTTGTTACTGTTTGTATTATTCTGCTCTTTGATTTGTCATCAATTTTCCATTTGCGACCTCGACCTGGAGCGTTGGCTGTATGGATGTTGAATTTCTGAATAATATGTGAAACTGTAGTCACAGGAACATCAAACTGCTTGGAAGATGATCTTATAGCGTTTTCCTTTAACATTCTTGTGTATAACTTTAATTCTATTATCCTGAGACAAGTCTTTCCTTTGCTTCCTCTGATCCATGTTGAGTGTGGTACAAACCATGTCACCAAACAGCAGAGCAGAACCTTTATTTAGGCCCACTGACTGATAACCCATCGTTAGAGGACATATCTTATCATATCCCTTTGGTCACATTCTTTACAGTCTTTTATAGGGGTACCATCATTTTTGTCCAAAAAAAAAAACACTATTTGAAAAAGAGCTTATTTGTGATGTAGAAAACCACGCTGCACAGGCCACAAACTCCAAGAAATGACAGAATAAAAGACCACTGTGAATGATTTCAAAATAGATGAAAAGATGATCAGAGTGGGACTTTAAGGAACATCAAAAAGTTCTTCAAGCTCTATTTTTAAACGTTTTGCAAATGTGACAGCAGCAATGACATAAACTGATTTTAAACAGATTTTCTAACAAGTTTTTTTATAAAACATTAAGTGAAAATGATTCATGCTTCACTGCTACTTTTTTTAAAAGTTTATAAATCCTTTCATGTTTCAACACCTTTTGATAAAATTTTGGTTTTTATAACTAATGTTTGGTTATGAAAAAGTTTCCACTTAGTGATTTAAACTAATATATGGAACACTGATAGATAAGATCTGAATTTCTCACATAAATGCCAACTGTAAAACTGTTTCAGTTCAGAAAATATATATAAAATACGCTGCTTTAAAAGATAAATCAATAATGTTTTTAAGTTGAGATCAATTTTGATTAATCAGTTTTCCACAGAAATCCCAAAATACAGGATAGAAAACAATCATTTTGTCACCCTGATGTTCACAAGCGAGTGCAGTTGTTGTGTTTTCTAATCTGAGAAGTGAGAAAAAGAGGGTAGCGCGCGTGCTGCTCACAGCTCTGTTTTGTGGTCGGGTTTGCTGGGTGGAGACGGGGTGTTGTTGGTGTTGGTGCTGCTCCTTCCTCTGCTTCATCTGCTGGGCCTCCTCCCTCTGAATTTCCAGCAAAGACTTTGTAACAACGGGCTGTTTGGCCACATTTCCCCAGCCTGACATTTTAGCATGGGTCTGCTGGGCCTGCTGCAGGGCCTGCTGCTGCTGCAGCTTCAGGAGTTCCTGCTGCTGACGCCGCTGCTGACGTGCAGAAAAGGAAACTAATGTAAACACAGGGGAGCAGCTGTTCTTAACAAACCATTATTGGGTTAGTGTTAGGGTTAGTATGGCTAGAAAAATGGGAGTGATCTACAAGTACAAACATCACCAAATCAGACCAAAACAGTTGTTTGCAATTTAAAAAAAAATCCAAAACAAATCCATTACAACCGTTTACACTTGGTTGACAACAAAAGTGATATGTTACACAAATTTTGAATGAACTAAAAGAAGGGAATTAAAACTTTCAAACAATTTGTGACAGCAGTTCTCTTACATACTGTCGTACTTATGGATTTTTAGATTAAATTGAGGTTTTGCTTCAAAAACTCTGTGGAAATTAGTCTTACCTCCTCCTGCACCTGTCTTTCCCTCTCCTCCTCCAGCTTCTGTATCTCAGCCAGAGACAGGGCATTGTGAGCCTGATTGATGGTGCTGGCTGACTGCTGCCCCCACTTTGAAGAAGATGGGAGCTGTGAATCGGGACAAGGTTTCTGGTCAGCTTTAGGTCCATTCAGTGTGGTGCAGACGCTCGCTCGTGAGGCCTTACTTTCATCTGCGCCAGCTGCTGCTGTTGCTGCAGCCTCCTGAGGGCCTCCTGTTGCTGCTGCCTCTGTCTCTGCAGCTCTTGCTGTCTTTGCAGTTCTTGTTGTCTCTGCAGTTCCTGCTCCCTTCTTCTCTGCTCCTCTTGTTGCTGTGCTAAACCTGCGGCGGCTGCGGCGGCAGCGGCGGCGGCTGCCTCCTCCTCCGCCCGCTTCTCCTCCTCATGCCTCCTTAACGCCTCAAGCTCCTCCTGTTTTCTGCGCTCCTCTTCCTGATGACAAAATGCTTTTCAATTAGGCATTTTCAGAAATCATGAAGCACAAGATTATTTCCAATATCTAACCTGCTTGCGAAGCAGCTCTTCTCTTTTCTTTTTTTCTTCCTCTTCCCTTCGTTTTTCCTCTAATTTTTGGAGCGCTTCCTCCTGTGCCCGTCTCTCCTCGTCCTCTTTTTGCCTGCGCTGTGCCTCCTCTTGCTCTCGTTGCCGTCTTAGTGCCTCCTCCTAAAGATTTTAGTTACAGATTTTTCTCAATTATCCAGAAACTTTTTTTTTAATGAAACAGTCACCTAAAAACTTTAAAGCACAATCTCGTTGTACTGTTAAAATGACAATAAAGGCTATTCTGACTCTGATGAAGACCCACTCCAACCATTTTTTGAGCTATTTTCAAAACATTCCCAGTGGTCTTCCAATTCCAAATTTCGGCCAAAAACAACAAAACAAAGTATTTTATTTTTGGACATAGTCTCTGCAGAGCTGTAGTTATTCTTCTGAAATGGTGTAGAACAGTGTTTCTCAAATGGTGGGGGGATCGCGGGGGGCTTAATACATTACCCTATATTATTGTTTTTACAGTCAACGGGCGAGCGTCTCTGCTTGGTGCGTTCCCTGAGCTCCAGACATCCGCAGCAAAACAAAGCAGTTTATCAGAGAAAATATCAAACACCAGAAGAACTGATCAATTATAACTAATTGTGTTGACATTCGGACAAAAGGCTTTGTTTTGCTGCGGATTGCATAAAAATGAAAACAAAATTGTAGTGGACTGAATTGGGCTGTGCATTTAGTCATTCAACCAGTTGTTAGAGATTTTAAGGAAATAAAGGAAGGGGCTGGTGCATGAGACGGAATTAAAAAGTTTGGAGACTAATAAATCAAAAAAATAGAATAAAAAAACAACTTTTGCTGAGCTTTTTGTTTTCTGTTGTTATAAGTGGTCAGTGTAAACAGTAAGGTGTTGGTTATGGCCTAAAATAAAGTGACTTCAACCAGATTAAGTCTCAGCGTCTCAGTGCGGTAAAGGGACAGAGGGACGCAACAACATCATTGTCTCGATATCCCGAGAAAGTGGTCAAATAAAAAAAAAAAGGTACATAGTTTCAGGCTTTTGTAGTCAGCGACCACGATGCTCACATACGTGATACCTCGAGAATCACAATGGGAAAATATTTTGTTCATGAGTTAATCTTAAGGTTGCCAAATTTGCAGCATTTAATGCAATTTTAATTTATTTACATTAATTTTTCATGTTAGAATCAAGTGATTCAATTATGTAGATATTCCAATTTACTTTTGGAAATTACAGGATAAATGTGTCTATTTTTAATTTTATATTCTAAAAAATGTTAATAAAGTTTTGTGTTTATTTGTGACTTGATCAATGTAATTTTATTTTTCTGTAACAAATGGTTCAGTCAGCAAAAGTTTTCAGAGTTTATATAAAAAAACACATTTTTTCTTTTGTATTCTAAAAAGAAAAAAAACACTATTAATAAAGTTATAGATTATTTATAAGTTGATACATGTTTTTTTTCCTTTTTGTATTCTTTAATGATAATTAAGACACAATGTTTTGCAGATATATCTTTAATTTGAGCAACTTGACTAATGCTTGTTGCAGCTGAAAGTTGCGGGGGGACACAAAAGGATAAGTTCTTCAAATGGGGGGCATGAAAGAAAATAATTGAGAAGCACTGGCTTAGGACAACCTCACCCTCCTTCCCATCACCTATAATTGATCTTTCCATTTACACGCTCTACTAGCTTACAGCCCTTCACACCTCCAACCTAACATTACCGGTGCAATAAAACTGGTGAGCAATATTCGAGCCCGGCCATCGTATTTTCTACATCATAAGAAAAATGCCACAACAACACATTAAAAACACCAAAAACTTGCCTTCCATCAGAGTAGGTCTTTAACTTCTTTAAAAGTGAGTTTTTAAGAAGCTAACCTGTTTTTGCCGCGCCAGCTCCTCTTCCTCCAAATGTTTGCGTTCCTCCTCCTGTCGAGCTCTAAGGGCCTCCTCCAAACGTTTCCTGTCTTCCTCTTCCCGTTTAGCTCTCATTTCAGCATCACGTCTCTCGAGTTCCAGCTGTCAGACGACAAAAACCATTCTCACGTGTAGAATTGACTTTTCAGTCATTACTTTTCTGAAGAGACTTTGAACTGTTTGTCTCCACAATGTGGAGTGTTTACTGATTGATGTCTGCTCAACTGGAGAGTTTTGTGAACTTATTATTACAGCCAGTGATAAAATGTCAATAAATAGCAGAAATGTTAAAAGCAGAAAAAAGCTCATGGGACAAAAGCATGGTAGGTCTCACGGGGACTTTAAATGAGGGTTTTGGTGGATTACGTATTAGTTTCAACACCAAACCATGAGCATAAAAGTTAAGTACCTTTGCAGACTTTGCCTTCTCAAACTGCTGCATCTGCTCGATGGTCGGAGCCTGCGCCACAGAGTCTATCGGTAAATCCCAGACACTGTTGCCGTCCCACGCTTTGGAAAATAGGAACATCACATGTAATATTAGAGACTTCCACAGCATCCAACATGACAGAGCATTTCTGTCAGAGACTCACTGCTTGGAGGAGCTGGCTGGAGGTTTGCTGTGCAGGACGCCTGAGAAGAAGGGTTCTGCATTTCCCACACAGAAGAGGAGTCTGGTACGGATGGGGATCGGGTAACAGGAGGTAGAAAGTTCTCAGATGCTCTGCAAGAACAGAAAAATAATTATTGCAAAATAAGAAGATCTACAAAAATAAAATTGAATTAGGGGTTACATACAAATGTGAAGAAATGGCAATAAACCGTAAGTTTGTTCCAACCTTATCTTCAGAGCCTGGTATTGCTGTTGTAGTAGATTGATCTGCTGTTGGTGCTGCTGTTGCTGCTGAAGAGGAGCGGAGCTTAAAACTGCAGCTTTCTGCTGGGCCAGAGCCTGGGCGTACTGCTGCCTGTTTGGAGTAAATACTCAGTAATGTCAGATGTGACGAATAAACAACCATTCTGTTATTTTGTTTCAAATTGTAAATCTGATTCTTCATTTAATCCTATCTCCAAGAATAAAGTCTGTGCATTCTCTCTTACTCTAAAATCTAAATTTTAGTTTTAAGTATGTGTTTTTATTTTAAAAAAGAAAATTTAGAAATGAGGATTTGGCTTGAATACAATTTTAAAAACAGGCAACGTGATTCAGTGTGACTGAGTTTAAACAGTTGTTCTGCAAACGTATGATAACAGCAGTAAAAGGGAAACTCCTATTTTCTTGTCCAAAAGCAGCTGAGATTATTTTTATCTGAGATTAACCGATCAGATTTGACCGTTTTCACAAGCTGAGTCGTTGCTGTCGCCTCGCTCTAGAACAAAGTCAAAAACCACAGATAAGGGATCATTCACAGCTTTTACATTTTCAAAGTAGGATTTGTCACGTCCGGCTGAACTTAATTTTTTTAGGCCAGGCAACTGTGAAAAAAACCACAAACATGTTCACAAAACCAAAACCTGTTCCGCTGCAGGACCCAGTTCTCAGATGCTCCAACCCTAAAAACCTGGTTTACTTTATCACAACCAGAAAGCCTTAGAATTGGCTCATGATCAATACACGTTTTAAAAAAATTATTCTGTTTTATCTTTAAATGTTTTATTTATATTAAAGAAATGTTCTATTTAATGAAAATAAAGTGCTTTTTTGCTGTTTCAGCTTTTATGCAAACATTTTGTTTGTTGTTGTGAGACAAAAAACAGCAGATTAACACGTATTTATAGTCAAAGATGCTTGTAAATGCAGAAAAATTAATATTAAAATAAAAAATATGAAATTTTGCATTTATAAGCCTATTTTGCCCATCTAAATATATGCATCGATATTTTTCAAGTGAAATTAGACAAAGCATGATTGTTTTTTAGTGCAGAAGGAACCATCTTTCAGCTAAACAACAATTTAAAGAAGATATGAAACAACTTTGGGAAAAAAAATCCCCTGAAGTATTCTGTGTGGTTGCATTTTTTTTCCAAAAATGGAAATGTGGTTTTAACAAACATCTGTAAACAGGGTGGCAAAAGCATATCAGCTTCTCTATTAAAAACAAACAGAAAACACAGTGATAATGACCAAAAAAAAAAAATAATAATAATGACACCTACAAAGTTATTTTCCTTTATGCCATTGATTTTTTAAAGAAACACAAAGAGGTGCAGAGGCTTAAAGCCAGTCTGCTGTCAGACAAGTTTTAGATGTGTGCTTACCTGAGGAGGTACTGATACTGTAGCTGCTGTAACTGATACAGGTTGAGAGCAGTGAGCTCCTGCTGCCTCTTCAACCTTTCTTGGTCACCATCTGACTGCAAATGAAGACAAATAGATACTTTATTGTCATTGTTACAGGTATAACAACAATAAAAAAGAACTCTGTGATCATTTCTTCATTCAAAACAAAGAAGTTATAACTAATAAGAAGAATTCAAAACATACCAGAGCAGGAAACAGCACAAAACAGTGATTAAACTTTAACATACAATCTAAAACCCTTATGAAAAGGTTTTCTTATTTTAAAATTAAAACTATTTTATGTGGGGTTTTGCATTACAGAGGTTTACAAGTCGTTTTTGCATTTCTGATTCTGCTGCTGATGCTGTTAAATAAAACTATTTTTAGTTGGATTTCAATTTTAGAACCACTTTTTGTAACAAACAATGGTGCAGTTTCACAGTGTCTGAGGCCAAAGGTGGCTGTGGCTAAACTTGTTTTCTATATTTGATAACTTGATTTGATTTTTTCTGTTTATGACGAGTAGAAAGTAATTCAAACGGCACTCCTATACAACTTATCTATATAGGAGGAAACAGTTTTGCATTTTACAAAAGGCCCAAGAGCGCCACCTGGTGTTTTTTAAAACACAAGGACATCATAAATAGAGCTTTATGGCCTTTTCAATACTGACTGTTCAAAACCTACAAACTAGTCTTGAAAACTAGTTACCCCACCTGTTCAGTCAAAACCTGCACCAGTTCAGTCAATTCCAGCTACAGTTCAGTCAAAACCTTCAACTCCAGATCTTAAATTTGCTTGCTACTTACTGCAACTCACTACTCTTGTTTTGAAGTTTTCCATGGTTTTGTGAGTCATTTTTTAAAAAGTTTTTTGTGACAGTCATCAAAGCCCCATTAACTGCAGGCAAGAGGTGATTGATGAACAACTGCCACTCTCCCAATTGTGCACTATTTGAGGCTAAAAAGGGATACAAACCTAGTTTAGTTTTTAACTGTGTGATGGACTTGTAGTCCTTTTGCCACTAAAACACAAGCTGATTCTCCATCTTCACCGTCCCTTTAATGCACTGAACCAGTGAAAACAGATTAAAACAAAGCCCTGATCTGCAGGGGCTCTTACTTGTAATGGTGGAGGAGAGGGCCCCGGAGTGAATGGTACCCTTCCCCAAATCTTCATTATTTCTCCCAGAGGCTGAAATACTTCATCACAACCTCTTTTGACCAACAGAGACATGGTGAAGTAACCAGCCTGAAACCATTCAGACATCTCTCGATTACTGAATGGACCTGAAGGAGCGAAAGAGCGTCAGGACCAAAACAACAGACAAAAGTACAGATAGATCTGGGATTTTTGAGCAGGCCATTTTCCACATCTCACCCTGTATTTCCCCCTGTGGATCTTTGTATAACCATTTAAGAGCAGCTTCATGGGTGAGAGGCAGGCCTGCAGGCTTGTGCTTCTCTGCCGTTTTTGTTGCGAGCCGGTCGTCATCCACGCCGCTGTCGTGCAGATATGCAACCATCTTCTCTGCCTCCTAGTAATAAATGCAGAAACACCGTTTTTAGCTCATTTACCAAATACATTCTAGATAACTACTGAGATAGAAACACATTAAGACTTGTATGATAATATTACTGCAGCAGGAGATAAATAGAGGCTGTTTGACCGAATTCCAATTAGTATCAAGTTTAGGAAGTGACGGTGTATGAGAACTGGACTGAGTGACCCCACCCATCTCATGTTACAAATAGGAAGTGTCTGCTGGTTGGAAGAACCAAAAATCCCATATGCTTCTGTTGAGAAATAAACAGCTATTTCTCAGTCACTATATTAGACAGAATAACCATTTTTGCTCTGCTACCTTTTTTAACATGTTCTTACCAATCTTATTTTATTTTTTCATGTTTTTTTTTGGAGTGAAATCTATTCATGTTATAAACTGACCAATCAGATGCCTCAATGAAAGCATGTGGTCTCACATCAACATTTTTGTGTAGCTTGCTTTCAAGTAGTAGGGGAGTGGTTTTCCAACAAGCTCACTCCTGATTAGAGAGAGTGGTTGCCATAGAAACGTTGACTTGGACCAATTTTCTACAGGAAACATCACTTGGTCCAGTTCTCTTATTGAAAGAATCTACCTGCTCAAAGTTTTTTAGTCCATCTTCATCCGTGTCATGTGGTACAGCTGTGGGCCTGGCAATGGGTGCCATTACGTTTGAAGGGAAAGGTAAAGGATTGTTCATGGCAACAGGAACTTCTATAGACTTCTTTTGTGGGAGTTTGGCGACAGATGATGGAACTGGAGCCTCTGCAGTAAAATAAATGAAGTAAACAATGTTCATTAATTTTATTTAACAAAATGACCTGTCAAAAGTAATAAAACGTTCAAATAAAGTAAAGGCCAAACCTGACATGCTTGTGGAAATGTGGGTCATAGGAAGGGACTCCAGCATGCTGCTCGTAATGGGGACTCGAAGTGGGGCTTTGCAGGACTCTGGGGGCATCTCCAGAGGCTGCTGCTGCTCAGATGGTCTCTCCATTTCCTCCGTTCTGTTGGGCTGGATTGAAGGATAACACTGTGCAGGGGGATGGGACTCTGACACTGTTGGAGGAACAGTTGGAATGATGGGCGGAGCCTCCTCTGATACTTTGGCCAACTCTAAAACAAACAGTTGGGACACAACATTAGATCTTTTTAACCATTATTTAATTAAGAGTTTCCTGAAATAAAGATAGCTTTTTAAATTTAGCCTAACTAGAAACCAATCACGTAACATAAAAACAAACAACTGACAAAAGAAAATACTCAGGTTATTAAAAGTTTCCGACCTTTTCTCTCAGCTTCTCTTTTCACATCCTTTTCTGTCTCTTTGGTCTCACTGAGCGGACTGTCCTCCTCCAAACTCTCCTCACACTCTTCCAAGGGCTTAAATTCCAGCTCTGCCTCCTCTGGGATGGGCTCCTTTGGAGCTTTCTGCAAGTCAGCGACAAAGACAACAACTGCATTTATCTGAATACTAACGTTTCCAGGGGAACAGTTGAAAACTCTTTTATATTCTTTACAGTCAAACAGAAACTGAACTTCAGAGAATGAACACTTTCCGAATTCACTAACTATTTGGTGAAATATAAAAGATATTTACCATTTTGTCGTGGTGTCTGAGTTTAGTGTGTAGTGAGGGGTTTTCAGGGCTCTAGAGTGTGATCAATTTGTTCAAACATAAACATATTTTCAGCAACTTTGAAAGTCTCATTCCTGTGTGTGTGCAGGTGTAACATACCTCAAATAAGAATGATTTTTTTATTTATTTTTTTGTTAATGAGAAAGTAAATCTGAGTCGTTCAGTTTGGGTCCATGCGCACGCACCCTGTGTGCACGCGCCCGGTGCTGGCAGCAGTTGAAGCGGGTGAAAAAAACTCTGTTAGCTCCAGTGCTTACATTCTTTCGTCTACCGTAACTCATCGCAATAAACATAATTCCAGCGGAGTCTGTCGCAGAGAAAAGCAGCTTTGCGCTGATCTGCAGCGCTGTGCAGTTGTGAAGTGTTTACATAATCAAAGTTTATCAGCAGCGGAGAAAAGCGGCTTTGCGCCGCAGCACACTGATGTGTTTGTATATCAATGCAAAACCAGAAAGAAAAGCCACTTTTTTCCACGTCAGAATCCGCCAATTCACTGATTCGCTGTTTATTACTTTAACTCAATTTAAATATTTAGTACTTTATTCTTGTTATTTTTTTTAGATTTAGATCACTTTTTCACAAAAGGCAGACTATTCGATACGTAATGCGGCCTGTTGTCACGGTAATACAACAATGAGTTACTGCAGAGACCCTGTCTGTAAGGGGAAAGAGATATATGTCCTGATCGCCACGATAGGTTCAATAAAGCTTCAGTTAGGAGAGAAATTTCACCTCTTATAACTTGTTTGTGTCCAGATCGTGAAGGGAAAGTTTGTTTTAAAGAAGTCTGCACGTATAGAACATTGTGACCGGAACTTCTTTTTTAAGGCTTGCATCCACACCCAGCCGCCAATCAGAACAGAGTATTTACCGAGTCCATTTAAAGTGCAGAAACACAATGTTTGTTTCTTGTGGCTGTATATCAGCATTTTTGATTTCTTAGAGTAATACTGCAGACATTAAAGTCTTAACAGTTCTGCTTATCTTACTGTTGATGTGTTGCCTGTTTTTGTACAAAAGTTGTATATTGTCGTATAAATTTAACTCGTAAAACATTGTGACTCATCAAAACCCAAAAGTGTGATTATTCTGATTAATTTTTTTTAATCGACTGACTGCACCAACTGTAACACAACAGGGCTTGCATTTCACTTTAAACTCTATTCTGAATGTGTAAGGAGAAGGTAAAGTGTTTCTATATAAAATATCTCACCTTGAGAGAAAGAAAGGCCCCTGAAGAGTCAAAGGTACCGGCTTCCTCCTCTGCATCTTCCAGACACCACTCCGGTAAACTGTCCCTCTCATCCTCCATGCTGCTGCTGCCAGATCGTGGCCTTCTGTAACCGCGCTCGTCCTCCCTAGCATCAAACGGGAACCGCCGACGTTGATCCGGGTGATCCCGCCAGCCTGCAGACCGAGGCCCATCTGGAGGGAAAAACATGCAATAGGTCAAATTGCTTGACAAATACATGTTGAAATAAAAAGAAATAAAACACAAGTGGTTATTCAAAGCAGAATGTAAACAAGTAGTCAACAAGATTTGGTTTAATTTTAGAAGCTGGTATATATTGTACTTTTCTACCTTCACTGACAGTCCAAAGAGCTTTACAGTCACAGTCCCATTCACACACTGATGGTGACTCCACTGCCAAACACTGGTGCCAACAAGAACCAGTTCCATCAGAGACAACGTGGGGTTCAGTGTCTTGCCCAAGGACACTTCAACATGTGGTCGGGTAAGACGGGAATCGAACCTGCAATATTCTGATCAGAGAACGCCCGCTACCACTGCATCACGGCCGCCCCAGAATGTTTCAAAACATCTTCTAAAATTAAACCAAATCTAGTTAACTGCATGTTTACTCATTACTCTGATGAAATCTACATAAATGAGTGAGAATCTTTTTTTTAAAGATTATTTTAAGACAATCACACTTACTTTTCTTCACTTTTTTAGTGTAAGACTCGGTTTAACTTTTGTGCAGCACAAATCCCAATATTCCCAATCCCAATATAAAACAATTATTCATGGCAAAAACACTCGGTTTAAATTAGAAACTTAAATATTTTGATTCTTGAACTGCTACCTATTGCCCTTAAAATCATGTCAGTGACGCTGTGACATTTACTAAGCCACCCAAACCCGACAGCAGCACATTAACCCTTAAATGGGGGGCCTCCCATTTCCAAAGGTAATCTGCCAAAACGCGCCACAAAAACTGTGCAACTTAACAAAAGACAACATAAAGGGGCCATTCTCTGGTCTCTAAAGCCTTAAATAAAGCAGCTTTTAGCTTAGTATAATGTAGTACCAATGAATTAACACAAAGCATTGATGACAAAAAGAAACCACACAAAATGTGAATATTTGACACAAACTAGAAATGAATTGAAAGCATATTCAGTAATCCCATGTGGGTGTAGCTTGAAATGGTTTGCAGTGCCCACCTGGGCTCTGGGGGCACCACCGGTCACTGTCCCGCCGAGAACCCGCCGGGCGCCAGCCCCCATCATCATCCTCACCGTTTTGATCATCGCGAGACGTGCGCCAGTTTTCACTCTCTGACCGCGTGAAGTCATGCTTCCTTGGCAGTACGGCCCCACCCTCTTCGTAGTTGCTCCGGACTTTAAAAAAGCAGGCGAAAGAAAGAAATGTTTCTAACAATGTGTGATAAGTTCTAAATAAACTATTGAATTTTCCATATTTATGCCTATAAAAGTTTCATGATATACTTACTATGATTAATTTGAAAATGTCCTGGAGCAGCATCTGCATTATTCAAAAGAAAGAAAAGAAAATACAGCTTATTTGCTAAAAAGAAAACACATTCAATAATAAATCAACACCAATAACACCAACCTGGCTCTTTCCGACCTGGCTTTTCAAATCTCCTGTCTCCCCTGATCAATGAGATGGATGCGAGGTTAAACCAGAACAAAAAAGTCCTCCCATCAGGAAGAGACTTTTTCATTTTTGGAAAAAATGGACGTTTGAAAACCGTATCACATTACCTTTCTTCCCAGCTTTGAGAGCGATGCATCTCCCTCCCTCCACGACCGAAACCTTCCACATCATCAAAACTTCTTTGGTAAAAACCTCCATCCCCTCTTCCCCTCCCTGAAAGCACAGACCGACACGAGGGGTAAACACAGGGACAGATCAAGACTGATCAATTTGCTAAATCTGTTTTACTATAAATCAAGAATTATATCTTTAAAAACCTTTTTGGCACCTTTTTGGCAGGTGAGGAGTAGCTGTGAATTTAAACTATGATTCTGGAAATATTTACAATTTAGAAACATTTGAAACTTTTAAGAAATTGTGCGCTAATTAGGAGTTGAGTATTGCAGAAAGGACAAGGTTAAAATAAACAGAACCAAAAATAATTAGATACCTAAAAAAAAGGAACAAAAAGCACAGAAAAAAATCTCTCAGGTTTGGGTTAACTAAGGTGGAGATGTTGAGTCAACAAACATTGAATGAGGCGTTCAAACATAAAATGAGGTTGCCTGAAGAAACCAAAAGACCCACAGCAGCTGTATTTCTTGTTTTGAGTAACCAGCAGATGACGGATTCTTTTGGATAATTTTGCTGTGTTGTGGAAAACTTTTAGCAACAGTTTGGGGTCTTGTCTCATTAAAGCGAACAGAACTCGACTGATCCCTCGCATGAAGCAACATTGACACTTTTATAGTCGTTTATAGTTACTTTTTTTAGTCACTTTAAATTTGAACACATTATTTACAAAACACAGACATAAATAGATTTAACCCTGTGTTATTTTCAAATAACATGCTAAATACAATTAAATCATTGGTACGTAGTTGGTAGATAAGAGTTTCTTTTTTCTATTCCAATAAAACAGACGCAGCAAAGGTTACAAGTTTTGGATTAAACAACCTTTGTGTCATTTTTTTTTTTTTTTAAATTGGTGGTCTCCCCAGAATCTATCGGAATTTGAAGAAAATCACTTACAATCCTAATCCCGGAACAGCTAAACACATCACAAAAACTACTTGTGAAAAGAGCAATCTTTATTCACCGCTATAACTTGTTTTGACAAGTTGTGTTGCAAGAAACAACAGAAGGAGGCTAAAGATGTTTATGATTTGAGTGTTACCTCGACCTCTTGATGTACTTCGCCCTCTCGGTGCTCCAGTTATCGGTCCACCTCCTCGTCCCCGAAGTACTGCTGCACTGTTTACAGACATGGAAAAATTTCTCTGCAAACAAACAGGGTGGAGCGGACACAAAGGAGTCAGTTCACAGCTCTTTTTTTCTTCTTTGAACTGCCTTCCTATTTGTTCACTAAAAAAAAATACTTTAAAATTATAGATGAAAAGATATTCCAACCTGTTCTTCCTCAGTAAAAGACACAAGTGCCAGAGGTGGCAAGGGTTCCTCTTGCAATATGGGTAGAAACTCCTTATCGTGTAGGTCTATAGGGATCTGAAAAATGGAAAAAACGTCTAAAAATTATTTGTGCAAACACAAAGAGTACAAATCAAATGCAATTTGGAAGTGAAAAAAAGCTAAAACAGATGCAGTAAACATCCCCACCTTGTTCTCCTTTACATAAAGTGCTAACATTTCTTCTCTCCCGTAGCGATAGTCTGCAAGTTTATACTTTGGCAATGCAGGTGAGAGAGGTGGAGAGGCAACAGCATTGTTGCTTACACCACCACTACTACTACCGCCGCCGCCCCCACCTCCAGAGAGGGCACGAAGCCTGTTGAAAAAGAAAACGCAGTGAAGAACGGATAGAGAAACCTCATAAAAACAAGCAATGTTGGGGAGGCAACAAGTCTCAGAATGCAGCAAAAGCAGGTCTACTCCCATCACAACAATTACTGATTCATTCACACATGTTGATTTACCATTCAGGTCCAAAGTTAAGTGTCTGGGTTTCGGCCATTTTTCAAAGCTCTACACATGTGCAAAAGTGGAAGAAAACATTTGATTAGTGACATCTTATGCACAAAACACAATCCATGGGTGTGTCGTTTCTGATGCTTGGAAATATGTCTAAAATAAAATTAACTTTAAAATTTACAATGAATCAATAGGTCCATTGATTGATTTTTACATTACACTTTTACAATGACTTCAATGACTAGAAAGTTTACAAGTGGGAAACGTAACGACCTAACAAAGTTCTGTCATTGGTATTAAAATATTTTAAGCGCTTAAGACATATGGTTCATTCCACCAGCACACAACTAGTGTAAGATTTCAATCTGCAAAAGTTATTTTAGGAAGAGAACCAGCCTGCCAGAAGTCTATGCGATTGACAACAGATGCTCCTTTTTTCAGAACATACAAACAAAACCATTATATTCAAGAATGGCTTTTGTGTACCACCGTTAGGATTTCAAAGTAAGAGTTTTGCACACATTAGATGCACAAAGATAGAGTTGTTGCAAGATTGAGTTTGACCACAAATCATCTAAAAACTAACTTTAGCTTGATCCATTTAAACCTGAGTATTGCAAAAATGATTTATGAATTGACTGAAAAACTTAAGTCTACAACAACAAAAACGTTTACCAGTTTGGCAACTCGTGTTTGTTTTCTGATTTGATTGGCCTCCTGTGACCAGATGTAAACTCGGTTGTAAGTCGTTCAATTTCAAGGAATTCATCTTTAAAAGTCTGGTTTTGGAGCTTAAAAACTTAAAGACCAACAGCAGTGGATGATTTTAAACGTTACGCCAGACTCCCCACCTGTAAATATGTATTCAACTGAAACTTAATAGGGATACGTTTGTGATTTTTACTTCATCCAGCGTGAAAAACTGTGCTCAGCGTGAAAAACTGTGCTCCCTAAAGCGCATTAGCACAACTGGACGACGATAGCTGAAGTAGCAAGCTAACTTCAAATGTTTTAAATTGACGCGAAGTCTTCATTGATATCTTTATCTGATACTGACTTTTCCCACGGTACTTAGAAGATAAAAGTTAGGCCACTGATATGTATATGTGGTCACAAAGTGATAATTTTAGAACTCGTTGGCAGCACGCTTTGCCACACTTTTTTCGCCAGTCAGGAGCACGACAGTCAGCTCGACAGTTAGCTAGCAGCGGTTTGTATCTCAGTTTAGCAAATATTGACGCGTATATTTATAAAAGACGTGATGACCAGGTTAATTTTAACGCACCCCGCGTGAACGCCACACAAATGTCGTGGCAGAAGCTGATCTGTAGAGCAAATACTTGTAGAACGAATGCTAACAGATTAGCTATCAACTACGTGCGGCCTTCCGCGAAGCCTCGATCCGCAGCCGTGTTTCCTTGTACTTCAAACGACCCGGATCCGCACACAGACACATCTGAGTTCGGTGCTTCAAGGCCAAGCGAACATGATGGTTGTTTTCTCCTGACTGCACTACCAACCACCATCCCCGCACGTCACAGCATGCTCTCCTGTCACGGCACTTAGATCAAATCCCGCTGCTTCGTCCCTTAAAGTTCTGCTGTCTTACCTCCGCTAGTTCTGACAGCACAGGGTTTGTTTGCGTGTTGAGTGGCTCTCTCTCTTCGTTTTCCACAAGATGGCTGAGTGTAGGTCACGTGACATCACCTATAAGCCCGCACGCCGTGGACAGATTTGCTGACTATTACAGAGTGAAACAGAATGATCCCCCTGTTTTCATTAATCTCTTTTTAAACACCCACTCCGACGAAAAAGTGCTTTCAGTAGGTTCTTGTGACATTCTTTCCTCACAATGGAGGAGAACATTAAGATGAAAATTGCATTTCTGAGGTTTTTTTTTTGTTCAAATCGTTGTATATCGTTGTAATACTTGGTATTACTATGTCTTTACACATTTTGTGTTTAAATTGATTAAAACATTTAAATTCTTCCGGTTTATATTGCTAACATGAATCAGTTGATTATAATCAGATTGCAAACATTTAAAAAGAAGATGACAGAATTACTTTTTTATAGGTTTTTTAAAAATGGAAGGAGGCGTCAGCGGTACCAACTTTTTTTTCTTTTTCTTTACTAAACAAATGTCAGAGAATCAGGAATCATAAAGATTAACTTGAATGCTTAATATGAGAAATAAATCAAGAGATAAGTTGATGTGAATCTATTTCTGAGTATTATACGGTATTTCATAAGGATCAGGGTTAGTCCTTGATCAATCTCAGAGAGGAAACCAGACACACGGACTATGTATGGTGTCAGGACAGGACAGGAAAGTTCCACGTTTGTTGAATACACTGTCAAAACCTTTATAGGATTAGAACGTTTTCACGTTTCGTATATTACGTTGGCTCGTTGGTCTAGGGGTATGATTCTCGCTTAGGGTGCGAGAGGTCCCGGGTTTAAATCCCGGACGAGCCCGGTCTTATGTTTTATCAGTCGAATTGCTATCTATCTATTGATCCCACGCGAAAAGAACCGTTGCTATTTCTTTAAAGACTTCAACCTATTTCCTTAACATATGTTCATGACTCCATTTAAATTGAAAATGGAAAATCCTTTTCCGGGTTTCCAGTTTGTCTAAGAAAGACATGTCCCAACGCAAGAAAAAGAAAAAAAGGAAATGACCCCGACGTGATTTGAACACGCAACCTTCTGATCTGGAGTCAGACGCGCTACCGTTGCGCCACGAGGTCTGCACTGTTGCCGCTACCCACAGGAAATTTATACTGTTCATTATATAGAAAGTATTCATTCTATATATATGTGTGCCTCTCATTTATTTTATCATATATACATATGCATCTCATGATACCACAGTGCAGTGCGTTTTTTTTTTCTCAAGGAAATATGTATATCATATATATATATCAATTTTTTGTTGTCAGAATTAATATCATTACCTGGCCGGTTAGCTCAGTTGGTTAGAGCGTGGTGCTAATAACGCCAAGGTCGCGGGTTCGATCCCCGTACGGGCCATTTGCTTTTGATAGCCCAAATCTTAAATTTTTACAATAATTAAAATAATTTAAGTGACTAATCTTTTCCTTAAAGTACCACAGTAACTTAAAATCTGTTGCTTTGTAAAATGGCATGGTGTTTTTTTGTTAAAATAAAAGTCAAATTGTCAAATTGAAATCCAAACTGTCAGACACTTACCAGGGCGCATCGATGAACCCAATACGTGGTCTGAGTTTATCTCAATCTCGAATCTCGATGAGAAAGTAGGGCGTTGGTGGTATAGTGGTTAGCATAGCTGCCTTCCAAGCAGTTGACCCGGGTTCGATTCCCGGCCAACGCAGTGCAATTTTCCTTTTAGTTTTTTCGTTAACCCTAAAGTGCCATAGTTTAAGCATTTCAGCAAAGATCTGTTACAAATATAGTGGATAAAATAATTCACGAATTTACAATATTCAAAATCGTATTAAGTGCAAATAATGAAGATAAATTGAAAGTAATTAAACTACTTTAAAAATGACATGACAATGACATGAAAAAAAAATCTGGGATATGTATTTATTTAATGGGGGTGATCTTGTAACAACACTTATTTTTGAGAACTTGGGCCGCAGAAAATATTGAAACGTAACTTTTTCTTAAATGTAACATGACTGACTTTTTGGGAGCGGACATCACTGTTCATTCTGTTCTCAGAGCTGCAAGTTCATTTGTTACTCTGCTTGCTGCTGTTAATCCTGCTTACCCTCTTTTTTCTTTCGTTGCCATGGATATACTATTTCTATGGCAACTGCATGCCTTTGTGGATGGCCTCAGGCCCCCTCTGTAGAAGACTCTCTGAACCTTTCATTACACTTTTACTTAAAGCTCACAGACAAATCACACAAGTCGCATATGGCTTTACTCCATCTTTAATTTTGGCATTTTAGCTTTTCTTCTTTTATGTCTCTTGTCTTTTGCCAGTCATTCAAGTGCATTGAGTTGCATTGAGACAACATTTTTGTAATATTGGGCAATGTAAATAAAATTGAATTGAATTGCAAATGCAACTTACATTTGGTTATTAACTCCAACTAGCAAAGCTGCTTTGAGGGTTGTTTTATTTCCTCTGTAAATTACACCCCAGGATCTCACTTTGTGAATAATGACACTTGATGCCACTGTAGAAAGCTGATCAGATTTGTACGACTTGCGACTTGCTTTCTAATCTTCAATGGCAACAGAAACCAGATCTGTACTTCAAAGATACATGAGAAGTCCTTGGAAACAGAAAATGGAGATGGGCCAAAAGAAAGTGGTGCACGTAAGAGAGAGTGAAAGGTGGGAAGGGGGTGAGTGATCTTCCCAGCGGCACTGAGGCTCCCATCTGTCTGCACGCGGCAGGTGGGGTTCTCCACCTGCTGAATGAACCCTGTCAGTGTTGGGGGGTACCATGGGCTACGGGTGGGCTCGGCCCTGCTCAGCATTGTGGCTGGCTGCATTATTATCGGGGTGTCCCGGGAGTGTGATGCTGATGCTGTGGGTGGAATCTTTCTGGGAGCCGGAGGCCTTGGTGAGTGTGCAACATTTTAGCAATTTGATGTTCCAGACCATCTAATCAGACTTTCATACAATGGGTTTGAATACTCAGAAAATGTATTTATAATATGTTTAAATACATTTTCTTTGGTGATTCATCCCTATTGAAAGTTCCATCACATTAATACTTTGTGCATTTTTCAGTAGGGGTTTAAACTCTTTAAAAGTGAACTTTGTAGATGCAAAATAATATGAGTGAAGCATTTTAAAAAGTGGAGTTGCAACGGGAAAAAATGGCATAACGTCTGAAATACAGCAAATATTTATCAAAACTCAGTCAGGTACCCTCTGCACTTCCCACCTGACACTCCTGATAGTTTTGACAATTTTCATGGTTCATTGAAAAAGAAATGTCAAGATCTGTGGCCTGTGACATTTTCCGTCCAGCGTTCATCTGATACATCCGTGTAACCAGAACCAGCTGACAGCGAGCAGAGCGCGGACAAAGGCATACTTCTTTACTGGTTTCCTGGAGAGAGCCAGCAAACAGGAAGACTTTTGATCTGAAATGACGCCAAAAGCCTGCATACATAGTTAATGTGAAACACATTGACACTGATGATCCGATCACTTTTCAAAAACTATTTTGCCTTTTATAATTACACGAAGTGGCAGTTGAAATATTTCGTTGAGTCTGAGACTTTTTGTGCATCGGAGCAGGACTTAATTATGCATTTTGGGGCATGTGTGCTACAGTGCCGCCCCCAACGCTACAGGCTGACTAATGAGCATGAACAGAGTGTTCTCGGCAGATTGTTTTCACTCCTTCTGCAGTTTCATGACATTTTAAGCACATGCATGCATCACCGCCACTCTTTGGAGCTGCCAGGCTTTCGTGCCAGCTTTTCAGATGTAAAATGAAAAATTCATAACTGTCTTAAACTGGAGATCAATGCCCCTGACAGGCATACAAGTGCTGCGATTTTAATACAACTTTATTCCATTATCTGAACAGAAAAATGCATCAGATTAGCAGACAGATGTGCTTGAAATTTGCTTCATCAAGGATAATTGTGAGGGATCGACAACACCATTAGGTCTGTCTTTTTCTTTTCAATCTCTGCAGCCATCAAAAGCGGTTTGACAGTATTCTTATAACAGGTTAACAGATTGAAAGTGCAACTGCAAGTCACTCATCAAGATAATTACTTGCTTTTTCTCTAGGCATGCTAATATCAGTCTATCCATTCATAAAAGCCTGGCTGAACATCAACAACATTCTTCCATACTTTGGTAAGACGTAGATGCATTTAGTTTTCCGAACTTTATTTTATAAAGAGACTTTTTTTCACTTTTGACTATCATAACTTTACAGGAAACTTCAGAGTTCACCCCACAGCAGTCACTCCAGCTCCAGATTTACCGGCCGAAACTCTAAGACGAGAAGGTGAGTGACTGCTCCAAGATGAAGCACAGTTATGGCCAAGATGGAAATCAGACAAGAAAATAAAGAAGAAAACCTTTTACGTAGCATAGAATTGGAGACAACCACTACATTTCACAAACATATGACTTTGTTTTAGGGTTCCACAGTAAGGAAATCATGTTTTTTTGAGGCCTACCTTTGAACTCTCCTTCAAAAACTTCTTCTGTCATTATTGTTTTTGCTTCTATGTCTGATTTTCATTGCATTTTTTATGTAAACTGATCAAAAAAATGCAATCTAAAGGAAAATGGTTGCATTATTTGCTTTGTCAGGAACTCAAGTCCAGCTGGAACGTTCAAAGAGTCGCATGGGAACCTTTGTGGAAGGTGGACCAATACCTGAGCACAGTCCAGATGAGGGGTAGGAACCCCCAAATGGGATTGACACTTTGGATTTATGCAAATGTAAAACATTTTTTATTTTTTTCAAGCACAAAAAGAGCAACAAAAAAACCCAAAAAACCAGACATGTTAATTTAATGTCCCGCTCCAATCATCTTTTGATCTATTTTAAAAGTATTCCCACTGGTCTTTTAATTATGACTATGAATTAACTATGTCACAAATACAAGGTAGTTTTTGTCTGCTCCTGATTCACAACTATTTGAATAAAGAAATGCTCAGAAAAGAAATGTTTAACTTAATTTTCTTTATATATGTTTCCCATCATGGGAGAAATACCACAAGGACATGTTTAAAAACACACAAAACACAATTTTATTTGGAGTGGCTCTTTAAGATTGACATCAAAACCCTAAACTGAATTAAATCAAATCAAAGATTATTTTTCATCAGGACAAGTCCAACAACTGTAATTGAGAACCTCCAAGCAAATCTCTTTTCACTTTAAATGCTGTTGCTGTAGTAACCCAGACACTTGACTGAGTCATGTGCCAATCTGTGAGATGCCAAACACAATGCAGACTAACTACTAAAAATGTACATTTCAAAACTCCTCAATCTCCAGGACATCAGACTAAATCCAGACGTGCCTTGACACTGTTCAACTCACAGTTCCAAAATTGGGCCTTTTTCTTAACAAAAACAGCCAGAAATACATTTAATTTGTTTTAAAACTTGACATCATGGTTAATACAAAGGAAACGAAGCAATGGAGATTTTAAATCCACCTCAACTGCGGTTTAAAAAAAGTTTTTTGAGGGGTTTCTGTTTCCCTCACCGCGTCACACTCTGACGCACACTCCCTGCCAGACTGACTCATGCGCTGGTGTGTTGCAGGGCTTCTTCAGACATGCCAGATGTCCTAGCGAGACGGAAACTGAAGCAAACATCTTCTGACCAAGACCTGCCATGATATCATCACCTGAGACGTCAGACCAAAGACTTACTTGCTTTCCAGTTGCTGCGTGTGCTGAATTGTTGAGAACTCCCTTAAAATTATGTTGTCTAATAAATCAACAAAGATTAAATTATGCTGATTGCTGGATTATTTCCTTACTTCCTGACACTGAGTGAAACAGATTCGATTTTTACACAGCTCATTTCACTGTAACACAGTTAGGAAACGGTCGGGTGAGGATGGGACTCATGTATTATTACTCTGTTCAAGTTCCTTTGCTAGTAAAGCAAAACAAGCACACGTGTGCGCACGCACGCACACACACACATTGACCTGCACCCTTCAGTGAAACATAATGCTCTGATATTGAGGACAGCGAGAACGGCTGCTACGTGAAAATCAGCAGGAGGAAAAAAAGCAGAGGCCTGAGCCCGCTGTGAGGCTGAATTACACTCAGCTCTGTTGATGAGAGGAAGCAATGGGAGTCCGACCAGTCAACGGTGCTTTGGTGACAACCAGCAGCTTGATTGTCAGACAAATGGCCAACACTGTGACTTTCTCTTGGAGGCTGGGCTAAAAATGACGACAACTGGAACCAGGTCAGTTCATGAAGTAGCTGCTATAGCTTGTGACACAAGGAAGTTAACCCTCATCCACTCCAATGTTAAATGACCCAACTTCTCAACACAAACGTCTACAATCTAGTACCAAAACTTTTTTTTTGGCCTTTTATGCTGCTAGATTTAAAATATACAACGCCCCTGTTGTTTGTATCACTCAAACAGGGATGTGTCTAATGGGGGCTTCCAGGTGGAGGGGTGCCCCTGTTGTTAAAATGTTCACTCCTAAATTAGGGGTTCCTAAAAGCAAACCTGCTCTAATTGGTGGCTAGACATATACATAAATACACATGGACACTTTTTTGACTGATGCAATTTTTTTTATTACGTTTTTTTACCGATATGTTAATAAAGATTTTCTGAATAAAAATAGTCATAGAACTGTTGATTAGTTTCAATTTTCAATCATAGACTGTTGAAAATTCAGCAAAAAGGCAATAGGTTGGTGGATTTACATTCAAATGTAGAAAATTTACATTTTGATGTAAATTTGAACATTTTTACGTTTTTCCTAAAGACTAACAGTAGGGTTGCGTAACTTTGCTAACTTATTAATACCTGCCATTACTTTTTATCCTACAATGTACAGTTGCATACACTGTATATTCATATTACTAAAGCAATCTGGATGGATGCAAACAACAAACAGTTCCCATATCCTGAGACATGTACAATGACAATAAAGTTGAAATCTATTTTTTTCTATTCTTTCTCTCTCGCATGATTCCATACACATCTCCATCCACAGTCCATGAATCAATACATAAAAGATTCAACTAACAATATGACACAGTGTAGTTCTTCTACCCAAAAGAATGATAGATATATTTGATTTATTTGGCATTTAAATGTTAAAAATGCCTTTTAACAGAGAAACTCTGTTTTAATTACTGGTTATTTTTATTTTAAACAACAAAAACAGAATGCCTTTGAGATTACTGTTTTAAACATAAACTTCTGAGCTCTCCTGCAGGTGGTGGGCCCACTGGAGAGTGATTCGGAGAGTGATTCATTCTTTCGGATTGGACCCAACAGGCCGATGGGAGGAGCCCCAGCCAACTCCAGGCCTTGCTCCAAGATGGGGCGCCGGTGACGCCATTCTGGGTGACGTAACGGAATCTATACTTGAACTTCTCATTTAAGGGTTTAGAACCAGTCTTTTTCTGGGTCGTCACCCAGGAAATGTCTATGGGAAACCCTACCAGGGGCAAAAGCCCCAGTCAGCACAGCTTCTGATATCACTCAGCGCTCAAACCCATCCGCCATGTTAAGGTGGCGGTTCTTGGAGAGGTAAACTCCTTTTGACAATCTCAATACTTCATAGTTTCATTGGGTCATGTACTATGCAAAAGAGATAATACTATTATTTATGATCAAGGGTTATAATTGAATTACTTACTAGTTTATGTTGACTTTGGCATATTTTTTCAATCAATTTTTATGATTAATTTTGATTTTTAATGTTTGAATATATTTGTGCAGATATACATTTTTTGTTCTTTGTCTGGTCTTTGTATTATATTTGCTTTGATGGCTTGAAATAAACCATTTCCAAATTCAAATTTTCAGTCTGAATGCACCCAAGCGGATCCTGGTCTGGGACTAGGAACTGCTTCGGACCCATTTTTCAAGCTGGTCTTGGTTCATTTCCAATTGAACTGAGCAGAACAACTGGACCAAAATGGCCACCATTGCAGGGCATTATGAAATGCAAACAGAGAGCCGCGGATAGACATGGAGCAACGATGCAACAGCAATTAAATGAAATGTGATCGGATTAATGCAAGCTCATCAAAACAACCTTTAACGTGATGCACATCACTTCTCATACTGTTTTCCCGACAATCTATATAATCTAAACACTTATTGGCGTTCTTTCTTAGGGGACATCTCCTCAGTAACCGCCTTGCAGCATGCCTCTGCCAAATCAAAGTAGCAATGAAAAGTGTCGTATCTGATGTTGATACAGACGTTCAAAATTGGTCAGCAAAATATAAAGTTTGAATAAGTGAACGCATCCCAGCAAGGACTGCAAAACTGAGGACTTCAGTTAATCTAATGACTGAATAGATCTTTAGTCACATGGTTTTGTTTACATGCTTTGGTTTGAAACAGACATCTCTGTTTGATTGCTGAAAACATATCAAACTAAAGGTTCAGTACTCACTCAAATTGAGTGGATCGGTCTGGACTAACAAACTTCTCCAATCTGAGCACACCCTTTTTGTGTTTTGTTTAAAAACATTTTTTAACATTTTGATTTCTGGAAATAACTTGTTTTCCGAAGGGTTTCATTTATATTTTTCTTTTCTTCTTGAATGTTTTGGTATGTGGAAAAGAGTTTAGATTTTTTTAATCTAATATAATGTATTCAATTAATATAATTCGTTTTGGTTTTTGATTGTTCTAGTCATTTTTAAGATGACTTAGGGTTTGTTAACTTGTTGATGTGATTTGCACTTACATTTATTTAATTAAAAAAAGGCTAAAAAGCATGGTGGTGGCCATGCCCCCCCTTCCATAGGCCACCCCAGAGAAAAAATGCTGCGTGCGCCCCTGCGCGCGCGAACACACACCAGCCGCTGATGGATTGATCGCTGCCGAGGAGACAGGAGCGTCGCTTCCAGAGGTCCACGGAGGAGCAGAAGGAGGAGGAGGATGAGGAGGAGGAGGAGGCTTCCTCTGCTCTGCGCATCACATCACATCTGATGAAATAGGACGACCAAACGCCGACTCCTGGAGAGACGCCACGGCCACACTCCCTCCCTGGTTTCCGTTGCGGGGGTGACCTGTCAGGTGCTCCACGCGTCTCCTCAGGTCCACGTCGCGAGCTCAAAGGAAATGCTGTCTCACCTAAGAGATCTTCTCTCTGTCGTCGGCTTCTTCGTCCCTCCACGGCCGCGTTGCCCCTGATTGAATGGGTTTTGTGGGGAAAAGCCTCGAAATCGGAATGCAAAATCACGGGTGGATGTCTCTGAAGCGGTCGGCAAACCCGAAATAGAACCGGAACCGCCGCAACGACCCACCGATTCAACAATGGAAAGACCTTCAGCATGTTGACGTAAAGGGTGAGATCCACCTTCTGTTCTGACAGAAATGCAACAGATCCGTCCAGGATCCATTTTAAGACCTTCAAGTTCCCTCTATTTGATTTCAAAGTCAACATTTGAAATGATTGGATTCCAATTTGATCTTTTATGCAAATGTGAAGTCGTGGAACTCAGGAAAACCCATTTTCTGATCAGGAATGTTCAGATTGATTTCAATAAGGTGAGGTAGGAGCACATCCATGATGCCCTCCTCCCTCAAGAGCTTTTCTATTATCAATCAAAAGATCAATTCGATTGGAACATAAATGTATTTATTCTGAGTGTTTTGATTTCTGTTGAAAAAACCACCAGATGTTTGAAGATAGAGGGCCAGGAAGTGAAGCCATGGTCATCACTGAACAAAATAATGGCACCCCTGTGCCGGAAAAGGGGTCCCAGAAGAAGAAGAGGAAGTCCCGCCCCCATGGCCTGCCGTCTCCGGCGCTCTGCTGTGCTTGTGGACTCTGCATCATGCTGGCAGGACTCAACATCACCCTGGTGGGGGCGTTCGCCTTCACCACACTGGTGCCTTCTGCCAACCCCCCGATCATCATCGGACCCGTCCTGCTGCTTGTGGCCTTCTCCTTTTTTGGGGCCTGCTGCGTGTGCAGCCGCCTGCCTCCGCCCCACAGCTCCCGGGGGTCAAACGTGAGCAACAGGGGCACGGGGTTGATCGGGCGCAGCGGGCTGGCCGGCGGGGCGGCGTTTGAAATAGAGACCAGCGAGCACACCCTGCAAGACACAACAGCCGTGCAGCTGAGCCCCACATCGTCTCCTGGATCGTCCAGAGGCTCCAGCCCTGACATAGAGGCTCCTGATGCCCCCCCGCCAGGACTCTGCAAGCTTTTTACCACGGAGACCAACGGCCCTACTTGTGTTTCTGCTGCCTTCTCAGCCTCAGGAGCAGGAGATGGGGAGGTTCGGCTCAGCCTGCCCCGAGAAGAAGTGGTGACCTAAGGTTTCCAAAGCCAGTTCAAGCATTGTACATATTCTTCTAAGACGAGGGCTTGCTTGTTGAAATAGTGCCACATTCCTGATTGTGACAAGTTGTCAAGAGTAAGCTTTTCACTTTTTTTTTTTCCTTGCTGTGCAACAGATTATTAGCATGCAAAACTTTTTTGTGGATCACAGACCACTGTGCTCTTCTCTTACAGGACTGTTTCAAACACGGGGCATTATGAACTGTTTTCATGTAGAAATCAAAGCCACACGCATTTAGATCTCACTCGTTTGTGGTACCATCCTCTGTCAGCAGAGATTTTAGAAGTCCTATTTGAAAATGCTGATATTTTCTGGAAAGATTGCATATGAAAGGTCAGCAGCTGATTGTGACAGGTGACATTTAGCTTTCGGAGTGCTGGACTTGTTTTGGGGGCATGAGATTTTTATAGGTCGCAGAGGTCCCAAAGCAATATTCTATCACCAGAGATTAAATTGTTATTATAAGTGTGTGATGCCAGAGCCAAGCACATTTGTAGTTTATTTGCGTGTCCACTGTGTTGGCTCTGTGATGCATTCCTGTGCCGTGATGTAGCGTTTGTCATTTCAAGAACACTGTGAAAATTTGTCTCCAAAGGCTCCTGATGTTGGCACTTTAATCGAAGGTCGCTGCAGCTCAAATCACAGTTATATTGTCCATCTTTTTTTTTTTTTTTCTAAACATTACAATGGAGTTTAAGCCACAATGACTCTTGGCGGAGTTGAATTTATGGAGGAATTAGATACAAATGGAACATATTTTATAAATGTTAGCACAAAAACACCACAGTAGACTTTTACCTCAGCTGGAGCTTGTGTTTTTAAAAAAAAAAAAAAAAAAGCCAGAAATTTGGTTTTCAGACCGCAGAAGAACCAGCTCCCCGTCACTGTGATGTCCTCTCATCAGTCATGAGCCTGGCTGATCAGCAAAGACATTCAGGCACTGATCTCCTTGGAAAGAAAAGTTGCCTTAGACCGAAACAATCAGGACCAATCTAATGAGGGCTATATCAAAGTGCAGAACAGCAGTTTGTCTTCTGAAAGCCTCTGTGCAGCTCTGGATTTTAAAGAAAGCCTCAAGTTTTGATTTCTTTTCCTGTGAGTTATTTCTGCATGCGTGTTGTAAATGTTTAATCTGAAAATGAGCAGGAACTTGGATACTGCCACACTCCTTAAAAATATCCCAGAAGAAGACAAGTTTTCTCTTGGAAGCGCTCCTTTGCACCAACCGAGAGACTTACGTTGCATGTTTTGAAAAAGACTCCTGAAAATGCAAACTCTTTGTGGTGAACTCTTATTGTTCTCTGTGTAGCACTTGAGAAAGGATCCGGGAAAATATTTTTGTGAAAATGATGACTGACAGTGGCTCGTCCAAATGTAGCCCATTTGAAATGACATGAAACGCGATGAAAAGTAATGATAATAAAAGTTTTTTCAGTAAAATGTGAGGTTGGTTGTTGCGTATGTGGTGATATAGTTTAAACATAGTACCACAACAATGTGAATGAGCATAAATAAGCTGCTTTGACTGTGCACTTTGATTGAAAAAACGTTTTTTTAATTCACTGACATAGTTTTCTGTGTTTAAAACACTTTTAGACTACAGAAATGGCATAAAAAACAAGTTTCTTCTTTGTATTCTGAAACCTTTTGACATCTTCAGTGTCCACACCCCCTCTAAATAATCAATAATTCCATAAAGTATGGCTAAATACATAATTAGCTGGTCAGATTTGCTTGCTAGTTCATATCAGACGGAAATGTGAATTGGGACTCTGTTCATGTCAGCTCTGATGGCAAGCTGCTCAAAAATCTGGTGTGAATTTGAAAAACGTTGCCTCATGTTTTTACACCAAGATGGCCTTCAGCAAAGGCTTCCATATGAGCTCCATCTGCCTGCTCCTGCCAGGCCTTTCCTGTGATGACGGACAGTCGCCACTAGAGGGGGCTGGAGTCACATCTTTAAGTTTCAATGAGGTTACATAACAAATGCTGTTGTTTTAAGGCCTGTAGAGAAGTGATAGTATATTATGAACGGAGGGAATCAGCATATTGACGACTTATGCTTTGTGTGCATCAAAATTAAGGATTGCTCAATATTATGTTAATGTGTGAAAGCTGGGTTTGCATGAAAGCACTTGTGGTTTATATAAATGTATCATATGGGCTCTTTCATGGACAAAATGATAAAGGGACAGACTGTGTCCTATTTTCTGAGGCAGCCTACAGAAGAGCATGACTGCAGGACCTTGATTTTAGACTGAATCACTCCTTTCAACTGTGAACACTTACCTTAAAGTTCACGTTTAAAGTGGCAATTGTGATAATTCGAGACTGAAGGACGGGTTTTTGAGATTTGAAAGTTCATGCTTCTCTTCAGAATGGCAAAGTTGGGTTAGAAAGCAGATGGTGATGGAGACTAGTCCCCCTTACAAGATGAGCCAAAAGGAAGCTTTGCCAAGAAACTGAGGCTGTTTTGTGCTGACTGCACATAATAGGATTTGATGTGACTAAACTGTACCAGAACTGGGCAAACACGCCACTCCCCTGAGCATCTTCTGCCTTTTGGCCTTGAATGACAACGCTTGTAAAACATAATGAACATTTAGGCGTCTGGAAGCTGTGAGATTTATTGCCGTTCTGAAGTGAATGGGTTTTTGGGTGAGCGTCAGCTCGGGCTGTATATTTTTATGTTTATGGCAGTGGTGAGCAATTTTCAAGAAGAGGGTTCAGGGTGAATTGCGGGAGCTTGATTGTAGTTTCATGTGAGAAAACCAGCTTGCCCTTGTTAAATAGAAAAGGTTTATGAGTCAAAAGCTGAGAAATAGTGCTGTTTGGGAGATCCTAAATCTAAAGTAATCTAATCTAAGATAACTTCAGAGGTTATAGCCGAGAAGGGAACTGTAACTTGAGACTTAAACCTGAAGATTGTACCTCAAGGACTAAAGTTTTAAGACTTCAAAACAATGTTATTTTTTCAAATAATTTGTTTTACTTTTGAAATGTAACTGATAGATGCAAAAACATTTTTTAAAGTTATTAAAATTATGCTTTTTTGCACAGACATGGAAAACGTGTGCTGTGTTTTTTTAAGAGACCTACTCCATGAAAATATAGTGTTTTTGGTGTTTTTAGCATGTTCTTGTTCCATTTTTTTCTCACGATGGAGAACATATATTAAAGCAAATTAAGATTAAAATGGCTTTTCTGAGTATTTATTTCTTCAAATCATTGTGAATCAGGAGCAGATGAAAAAATGCTGTTGGGAAAGGCTTGCAGCTATATGGGTGTTATACGTGCTACAGTAGATGGCTGAATAGCTTCAATATTTTTTGACACCAATAATGTTGGGTTGGGGGTGTGAGGTGCTCTAAGCTAGCAGAAAAACGTGTCAATAGAAGGATGTTGAGAAGCAAAAGGGGGGTTTTTGCCAACTCAGAGGCAAATGTCTAATGAATTCCTGCAGAAACTATGTCCTAGAAAACTATAGTTTTTCTGATTTTGGCAAAAAACGACATAATTATATTTAAAGGACTACTGGGGACACTTTGAAATAGATCAAAAGATAACAGGAGTGGGTTTTTGCTGTCATTTAAAGGGTAAAACTAGAATTTACTCAGACCTCTGGTGAAATTTCAAGACTTGCTTGAGTGTCTCTGCAGGAATGAAAAATTGTTGCAACCTGTTTGGGGTTAAATCAAGTAACTGTCTTATGCATTGAGCAACATTTTCCATAAATGTTCACTGTTGTCAAGTAGAAGAGAAGTTGACTGAAATCTAAAGATTTCAGAGCATAATCCATGGCAATTAGGAACAAACTCAAAAACTGGAATTGGTTTATTTTAAAGCAAATTAAACAAAACTAAGAAAACAAACTAAAGCAATATATGCATAGATATATCAAATTGAAGATGATTAATCCTAATATAATCTCACCTCTATTACGCTTTACTTAGCTACTTATTGTTTTACATAGTTATCAGAATCTGGTTCTTAACTTCTAATTAGAGTTATTTATATTTTACAATTTCGAGTGCAGATCATTTAATATCAATAAAATCTAATAAGGAAGATTAACTTTTTTTAAAAATTAAATTTGAACATGCGACATTGTTCTAGAAATCCTTATCATAGATCAAAGTGAGGTGCTTACTGATTATGATCAGAAAAGATGATTGCATTAATTATCATTAATACTTTTTTGACTGAATCAAGTTCCCGATATAATAATAACTTTAAATGAAACTGAAGCTTGTTTTAAAAAGTTGTAAAGAAAAAGATGCTTCTTATTTCATGGTCGATTTTAGGTACATCCTCCAAAAACAGCCTGAGACACTGAGAAGACCAATGTGATGCCTGGACAAAATGCTAACAGTGTTTTAAAACTTAACTGCCAAAGACAGCGACAGAGAGGGGATGAGGCGACAGGCTGCAGTTGATGTAATCACACAGGAAGCGATCACAAAAAGCTGATTTTAAATAATGTGGAACAAAAAAAAAAAACACTCATGCTTAGAGACAACATGAAAACATGGCTCAGTTCAATCAGGATAGGAGCTAGTTGCTGAGTGATAACCACACATATGAATAAATTGCTAAGGTCTGATCATATTTTGTTCTGTGTTAAAAGTACTCCCAGTGGTCTTTTAATTAGGATTATGCAGTTTTCAGGCAAATCAAAAGAAAAACCTGTGTCATTTTCCAAGAAATAGTTTCAGCTGAGAGGCAGAAGTTCACCAGAAATTTACCTCAAAATTGATCATTTCCCATGATCCCTCTCTTACGCTAGCATACAGTCCCTTTTACACCCCAACTTAACACTACCGCTGCAACAAAAATGGCGAGCAATGCTGGAGCTATTCAGCCGTACAGTTTTGAGTCAGATGCCAGCTCGGACGAGGAAAACAAACACGTACATGGATCTATTTGTTTACAAGTGGATGCATCGGAATGGAGTGGAGCAGGGAGATTGTGACCTGCTGACTGTAGCATCTCCGTGACTGATACACCTTATTCCAACGGCATTTTCTCATCTGCTCCAAATTCTCAACAATTTGAATATGGAAATACTCATAAAAGCAACCTTAAACTTCATATTCTCAATCATCCTCCATCATTAGAAAAATGTCACAAGAGCACGTTAAAAGTCCCAATCAGTTGTCACAAACCAAGGTGTGTGAAATGTGTTCTCCGTATTTGACCCATTGCCTGAGTGAACTACAGTGAACTACAGTCTCGGGAACCATTTGGTGGTTTAACTCCCCCAGTCTAACCCCTTAATGCTGAGTGTCAAACATTGGGTCTCTTTTTAACAGTTTTTTTTATTTCTCGGTCTGGATTTGAGCTCACACCTCAGGGCAGACGCTCTTCCACAAGGCCACAGAGCTGGCTAAAAATGCCCAAAACACAGTTTTAATTGGAATGGGCCCTGAAGATGAGCCAGAAAGTATAGAATTCTGGTTGCAAATATAGTTTTGACACATTTTCCTCTTTTTAAAGTAAAACCTAACAGATTAGTTTCCCATGTCTTTAGCTGAGGAGATAATTTATCTAAATTTTAGGTCTAGAGAGAACCAGATATTCTTTTTTTTTTATCTGGATACATGAAGCCTTGTAACTGAGAGAGGATTTATCATCTCTTTCCAATCTACAAGCTCAACATGTGATCCAGAGACCCAATAAAATCCGTTTTACAAGAGAACAAGAAGTATGAAGAAGCCACAATTTCCTCAAATGCTGCAGGACTGTCCGTCTTACTTTCCCTCAAGCCTTCCCATCTTTGCAGCTCTTTCATAACTTCACAGTGCCAACAGGCAGAGTGTTATTGCAGGAGAGAAGTTATGATTCTTGGACAGCAAATTTCAAACAGCTGCACACATCAAATGTTGGTCAATGATAAACGCGTTTAAATGACTTAGGTGGTTGACCTTTTTATGCCAACACTTGTGACTTTAGAAAGGATCAGTCAGCCGGTCAGAAAAGAACATGTTGATGCCAGAATGTCAGCAAAATGAGGAGATGAGAGGCTAAACGGACGCAAATTCCTACACTAAAGACTTGAGATTGTGATAAAATCGCATGCACAGACGCACAAGTGGAGAGTCAGCACACACAATTGACCTCGAATGCAATCAACTCGTGTCGTCTTTATCTTTGTCATGAGATGTCACAAAGCGCATATGCATGGTCTGACACCTGCTGCTACAAGCACCCTAACCGCTCAAAACCGGAGCGCGGCGGATCCTGTTCGTGTGCTCCTGCAACAGCATGCTTGTGCGTGAAAACCCATCGTGGAATGAGTCGACAGAAGAGGGGGATGGAGGAGTAATCAAGCTGAAAAGATTAGGGGAAGAAGAAGAGCTGCGGAGGATCTATGATCACAGACAATGGTTACATAACTCCAAACCAGTTCAGTCTGCTTCCAGAGAGAGACTGGCAGTGAGGATGCAAAACTGGGTTGAATGCATGCTCAGGCTGTGCAGAACCAGGTCATTGATCCTCTGCATACTGTAAGCCAGCCGCTCAGACTAAACCTTAGAACCGAGAAAGATGTTATTCATCTTTATTCAGAAACTGATTGATTTGGCTGACTATAGATTCAAACGTCATTGCCTTCTGCTACTCTGGATGAGACATTTGTTTCTCTAAACCTGTTAATCTGCCCACCCTACAGCACAAATATGAGAAAATTGTACACATTTCTTTATTCTGAGTTCAAATGAACTGTTTTGGTTCTTCGTGTGCCATGGGGGGACGAGGATCTTTCCTGTTGATCCCAGGGTTTCTGACAGGTTCAGTCTTGGAAAGGAGAGCTCCTTAAAGATGTGGGGGAAAAAATACAGTGAAATTTACCTAAAACTAGCCACAATTCTAACAGGAGGACTTGAGCAGCCTGGCATTGCAATACCTGCTGATAATGAGCAACATGCTGATTTTAACAAGGCATTCCCCCTCAGTAAATCACTGCATATTCAAGCAGCCGAGTTGTTGCATAACAAAGCTTTCACAAATGTATGTGCGGACCATGTAAGACACAAATGTCCACTGATGTGGACAGGGGAAGGATGAAAAATATGAATGTAATCGCTACTAATAACAGGTCGACTAATTATATTTAATTGCACAAAAACCATCAATGGAGAATCGACAAATCAATCAGTTTTCTAATCAATCTTGCCTTCGATCGTGAAAGTGATGAGGCCACGTGTGTACAGTGTTGCCGGTTCTTTGATTTTTTTCTGTGAATGTTGTGCTCTTCCATGTGGTCCTTTGTTTATCTTAGCAAATTCACTGACAGACCAGAAATAGAACAGTAGTGAATCAATACTTGACGTTTATCAGTGGTTAAATGTTTTACCTGTGTCCAGAAATTCCAAATGATAGATGAATGGATTTTCTGCTGTAAACACACGTGATCTTTAAGACATGATAAAAATGTTAACTCTGTTAGACCCCCGTTCTGCTGTAAATTTGTTTGGGAATAAAAAATCACAATACTCGTGAAGGTGAGAAGGGCCTGGTAAACAACATGCAGTATCTCTTGATCCCAGCAGAGGGCTCTGCTTCACAAAGAAACACGTGGAGGATAAAATGAAAAACACTTCTGCATGCAGACTGCCTCAGACCGGTTTCCCTGCTCCACATTTTGGGGGAGCGTGTCACTCTGTGGAAATCGACATTGCACTGATGTCAGCTCTTTCACTCACTTCACTGTCTTGCAGAACCGCAAAGGTCCGGAGAGTCTGACAGCTCAAAAAAACGGAAAGGGAACCTCTTCAAATGTTTTACTTGCAGCAGAATCGCTTGTTTGCAGCAATCCTGCATTTACAATCCCCAAATGGCGACGTGTTTCTTTGTCCCAGCGTGCTGTTTTTGTGGTTTTGTAATGCTTTGATAACAGCTCGTCACGAAGGTCATTTCATCGGACAAAAGCACAGTCAGGATTCTGCTTACCTACTGAACTACTGAACCACTTAAATATATATCCTGTGGAATGATAATGATACGATCAGCCAGAGGGCATGCTTGGGAAATCACAGCGTCTTCACTTAGAGGCCTTTCATCATCATTTCTACCACATTTAACATATTTATCTTCATCCTTATTTGTACGTTTTCAGGCCAACACCACTTAAGAGTTTTTTCCTTCCCTACACAAGAAGAAAAGGCCTGATTTAGGAGTCTGCTGGTGGAGGGAGACATTGACCACCTGTTGATGAGAGGAAGCCATTCTCATAGTGAGGCAAACAGGCCGGTTCTTCTAGAAGTGAATCGCTTTGCCATGGCAGCAGCTATCGGCACACACGGCACTGTGGGGGTGGCCGGTCAGTGTCAGCACTCATTACCGTTCACGGCCTTAGTGGAAGGGTCTTCCAGAAGTCCTTTAGAAAGACATAAAAGAGAGATGCTTTACACTTTAATGACTTTCCCACAGCGCCTCTACGAAACAACAGCTCCTCTTAAATTGGTGTGCCCTGGCTGGAGAGAGTGGCACAGAGTCCCTACAGCCCAACAGAGGAAGGGAAATACTGAGTCCACTGTCTGTGCACCCTACAAGGCCTGCCAACAAAGAGAGAGAGTGGGGCTTAATCAGATCTTTATGTGGCATGGGGCCTGCAAGGGACAGCCTCAGTATTGTCTTTTATTTGATTGTTTCTCATGGTCACGTTGAGACACCCCCACACACACAAAAACCAGGGTCAGTCCGTCTATTTACCCCAAAACCAAACAGCCAGAGACTAATCAGTTTAAAGTAAACAGATGAAGCAATGTTTTCTCACGTTTATTCAAATTTGGGTATTTTCCACGTAGCAAGGCTTGTTTGCCCATTTTTAGGTCAACAGTAGCGGCCGGGATCGAGGTGGCTCACAAAATGAAAAAAAAAAATAAAAGGGAGCAAAGGTAAATCCCCCTGGAGACTGGTCACATGATCACTAAATATGAACGTGTTTGTAGAGAGCTGCAGACAGTGGTGGCATTGATTTGTCTGTCTGCTCAGAAAAAGGATGTTTGCATAAAACTGAGCGTGCAACACCACGTCCAACCATGAGGTACGCTTTTGTGATTCTGCATATGACAAAATCCCACTCTGATCATCTTTTGATCGGTTTTTAAATTGTTTCTAATGATCTTTTAATTATGTTGATGGTGTTTTCGCCAAATAAAAAGAAACCTGTGTTGTTTTCAAAGACATAGTTTCTGCAGAACGACAGTAGTTACAAATTTGCCTCTGATACTAATAAAAACAATAAATGATTGAATTTTTCTGCCACTTGAGGGACTAAGTGTTTGTATCCATTATTTATTCACACCTCATGCATACTTGGTGATGGTTAGCTACTAATGTAGCCACAGCTGCCCTGGGACAGACTGCCAGTACGCCCCTACTGCCCCTCTGACCATCACCGGGACATTTGCACACCAGTGGAGCCACAATGGAGACAGGCAGGGTGAGGTAACTCGCCCATGGACAAACAACAGTTTACTGAGGGGAACCGGGATTGAACCGCCGACCTGGTCAGCCAACTGAGCCACTGTGACGTCGAATAATGGAAAAATAGTGTCGTCAAATTTGGACATCACTCTCACTCTGTGACGTCATCAATAGTCGCCAGTCATTGACGTTAGCACGCAGCTGCCCAACGCTAAAAAAATACATAACTTTAAAAAAGTCATGGCAAAACAAGAAGTCATTACTTTTATTAAATATAAACTTCTGTGCTTCAGAGCACACCCTTGTGAAGAAATGTGTTTCTCCTCGGCTCACCCCAGCGGCGGAGGAATACAGAACTCAAAGTCCAGTTGCTCTACCCTTTAAAAAAACAATTTCGGACGCCTCTATCCCTTCAAATGCTCCTTTAACTGTAGGGGTAGGGAGAAGCAGGAGGGGTAGGGTAAGAATTTAGATTCGACCTAAGCTTTTGTAAGGTTTGGTGTGCAGAGAGCCTTTCCTGACTTCCCATCATCCCTTTGTTTCCATGTTCTCCTGCTAGCCTACAGCCCCTCACACCCCAACCTAACATTACTGGTGCAGCAAAAATGGCAAGAAAAATCGGAGCTATCCAGCCGTACAGTTCTGAGCCAGATGCCAGCTTGGACGAGGAGAACGAAGACGTACAAGAGGCTGAGTCACATCAAAAACTCTAAAAATGGGATCCAACGCCTCCATTCTTGATACTCAGCATAAAGGGGTCCAACCACCAAATGATTTCTGAGTGCAGCTGTGTCTGCAGCTCACCACTCCCACAGAAGATTTGTCAAATGAGAACAAATTTCTATCACAGAGGTGTGTGACAACGAATGGTACTTCGAAGAAATACTCAAAGTCCATTTTAAAAGTAATTTTTTCATGTTCTCCATCACGAAAAAAAGTCCCACAAGAAAATACTGAAAACACCAAAAAAAAAATGTCATTGTAGTGGGACTTTAAGCATCTTCTAACTAATCAAAAAATAAATGTCATGCTTATTTCTAAAGTTCTTTCAGAAATAACAAACTAAAAGTTATTTTTTGGGTCACCTTTCGTGAGAAAAAGTGATAAAAAAGGTTTAAAGTGGGATTTTCTTTGTATATAAGTTTTGCTTTTCTTATGCAACAAAATAAAAAGATAATTGTGAATGTCTGCTCAATGATAACATCACTTCTACTGTATGAGTGCATCTTCTCCAAGTTTACAGACTTTGGACTCCCTTTATCACACTGCTTTGAGATGACATACCTGAAACTCTTGACTCAACACTCTTTCTTAAATACTCAAGTTGGATTGACTTCCTTATCCCAGTACAGACTAAAAGTCTGACCTACTCTTTTTTATGAGGCTTTTCTTGGGTTTGCTGCAGTTTGGAACTTTGAAACTTTCTGATTTCATGTCAATGACAAAATGCATACTCAGTTGGGGGAAAATCCTTTAAATGTGCTGCAAAAAGCTTTTTAGAAATATTTAATGCAACTTGAAAGGATTTCTTATTTTCAAAAGTTTTCTCTGGTTTTAGCTACACATGTATACAGCAATGGTACCTTTATCATAAGTGGAATTTATTTGGGGCTAGACTGGTGGAGTGGTTAGTACCCCAGCCCTACAGCAAGAAGGCCCTGGTTCAAATCCCAACCAGAACATTCTGTGTGGAATTTACATGTTCTCCCTCTGCATGCATGGGGTTTTTCTAGGAACTCCAGCTTCCTCCAACTGTCCAATAATAGGCTTTGTAGGTCAATTGGTTACTCTACATTATCCTTTAGGTGTGGAAGTCAGTGTGTGGTTCTGGAACAGAGACTGAGATGCACAGAAATGTGCAGTTTTGCTTCTTTTCTCTTACAACTTCATATGTTTATGAAAATTAACACTTTGCTCAAATACATGGCTATTTTAAAATGTTTAATTACAAACTTTTACACCTAAAAACTGCAAGAGTTACTTAAAAGTTTTCTTAGTTCAGTTTTTTTTTTAACCCAGCCATTAGTTTTGTGTGGCAAAACTTATTGACAATTCGAAAACATTCTGCAGCAAAGTTGGCTCTAGTGTTGACCCCAACCATAAGCAGCCCAATGGCAGATACCAACTATTAATGAGAGGCTTTGTGGGGCACCAATGGACAAGTGCCCTACTGAGAAACAGAAGCTCCAGCTAATACAAGTTTGTGATATTAGATATAACAACTATTGCACAATTAAAATATGATGTACTTGTCTCAAAATGTAATAGTACTATTCTTAGCTATGACTGACTCAATTGTTGTGTTGTGTGTCCTATCCACAGCCTGTCAGTCAACAAAGTCCTGTTAAAGTGGATTACAAGCGGAGACATGAGTGATAAAACCTAATCCTCTTGTTGCTGCAGCTGGAAATAGTTGTCTGGATCTGTGTGTGAAAAATACAACAAACAGTTTGTGCCCATTTGTGTTCTTTTTTAAGCTTTATCTGGTGTTACACAAAGGGGTGCATACACTTTTTAGCTCAAATATGCAGTTTTTGTACTTTTACTTGTACATAAAGATATTAACACTAAACAAATATTAACAAAAATACAACACTGCATCAGAATTCCCTCTCTGCTCCCTAACCCCTAAAATACTATATTAGTGCAGGAATATCCAGTGTTCTGGATTTGAAAGCAATTCAAACACATGCCAACTACTTTTCTTTTATATTTCTTTAAATGGCAAACATGCTGTCATTTAGGCCTGTATGGAGTGCTATTTGTGCCATCATATTGCAAACAAAATTCAGTTTTGAGATAAAAATGTTCCAACAAAATGTAAAGTATTTAGAACAAAACTTCATAATATGCAAATGAATATATTTACTTTTTGCTTTCAAAAACATTTTATTGCTTTCAAAAATATTTTTGCATTTGCAAACTTTTTTGTTTACTTTAAAAAATGTTTGCGTTTTCAACACAAATGTTTTCAGATGCATTGTCTATCATCTCGCTTTCGCCCAATCTTTGATTTTGCGTTCATTTGTTCCTGTTTCATGTGATAGCTGTGCCACCAAACCACCCGCTGATTGGTCTAGAGCAGGGGTTTCCAACCCTGTTTCTCAAGGGCTACCGCCCTGCTTGCTTTGCAGCTAACCTTGCTTCAGTAATTGCTGCTCACCCGGATCAGGTGTGTTCAATCAATCAGAAACTGCACTGATTCAATCCAGCTAATCAGCATCTACTGAAGCAAGGTTAGCTGCAAAACAAGCAGGACGGTGGCCCTCAAGGAACGCTGTCCCTGAGGGCTTGTTTTGCTGCTTTGTCATCCTGTAAGTTTTAGCTTAAGCAGTGGCCGCTTCAGGTAAGGACCAAAAAAAATTATTGGTTACGTCAAACTTTTGAGTTATTTTATTTAAGTTTTTAATTATTACTCTTTAATTTTTTAACTAAATGAGCGGTGTGTCCAACTCTTAAAAACTTGTAAAAAATGTCATGAACATAAAAAAAACAAGAAAAAAAAAACCTTTGTCTAGTCATTGGCATTTAGCGCCCTCTCTCGCAGTGGCCCGATAGGCAGCCAACTAGGTCGCCTTTGCCCAGGGCTGGCCCTGACGTTACCCAACTGCCCAAGTAAAAACACAATAAATTTGAACATTTTACGAAGATTTTAATAAAATATTAATATTGACCGTCATGCGGTCGCTGTACCGGTCCGTCGTGGTGAAGAGAGAGCTAAGCCAGAAAGCAAGGCTCTCAATTTACCGGTCGATCTACGCCCCAATACTCACCTATGGTCATGAGCTCTGGGTTATGACCGAAAGAACAAGGTCCCGGATCCAAGCGGCTGAAATGAGCTTCCTCCGTGGGGTGGCTGGGCGCTCACTCAGAGATAGGGTGAGAAGCTCGGTCACCCGGGAGGAGCTCGGAGTAGAGCCGCTTCTCCTCCACATCGAGAGGAGCCAGTTGAGGTGGCTTGGGCATCTGGTTCGGATGCCCCCTGGACGCCTCCCTAGGGAGGTGTTCCAGGCATGTCCCACTGGGAAGAGGCCCCGGGGAAGACCCAGGACACGCTGGAGAGACTACGTCTCTCGGCTGGCCTGGGAACGACTCGGGGTCCCCCCAGAGGAGCTGGAGGAAGTGGCCGGGGAGCGGGAAGTCTGGGCATCTCTGCTTAGACTGCTGCCCCCGCGACCCGGTCCCGGATAAGCGGAAGAAGATGGATGGATGGATGGATTAATATTGACAGGCTAAAACAGCAGATTATCTATTACTGTTATTATTATTACTATCTGCTTTCTGTACCATATTCACGCAACTTCCCATTAACATGTTGAATCAAATTTCAATACCAATTAGTTGCTAACAAGCTACTAGAAGTTAGAAGCTGGGGAACCTATCGTGCACTAGGGTTCTGTCCTCTATTACTTCTCTCCTCTATTCTTTATTATTTACCCAGTACTATATTTTATCTATTATATCAACTATATTTTATTTTTTATTTTAGATCTTCCTGACTTTGGAGCTATGGTAGTTTTAATAGTAATTATGAATCTTTGAAAGTTTTCTATGACTCTTTTAGCAGCTGTAAGATTGTGTGCAAGCAGGGATTGGTTCACACTCACACAAAAGTAGGTTTTTCTCTTTGTTCATTTAAGAAAAGAGATGAAATTGATACTTTTAAAATTCCAAAGTTATGAGAGCAAATTCCACAAACCCAGTTTTACTTGACCTAGAAGATTTCTACCTCAGAGGTTAAAAGGTACGTTTTTGGAGGCCTCAAACCTGCAGTTTATTGTCTGTAGCCTGAGAGGATAACCTCTCTCAGACGTGCAGGTGTAGCAGAGCTGAAAACCATGCCAACAGGCACCGAACACGGAACAAAGAAGAGATAAACAACAAATCACAGGGGAGTACTCAGAGAACTCTCACTGTGTGTACCTGTATGTGTGAACAGGTACCAGAGATTTGCATCACAAACCCAGTGTCTGATCAAGTGTAAAATCAAACCTCTGATTGGCCTGTTTATCAGTCCCAGGACAAAAAACTGAACCCTCCAGTTGTTCCACAAAAGACCAACTCCGAGACAAAGCTGGCGACAAGCATCACTATAGGGAGACGGAAAATAAATGAAGATTTGACCCTGAGAGACAAAGCTTTTCCGATCTAATTACATTCACTTGCTGCTAAAAAGCGTGAGAAGAATAAGCGAAGAAAGAATCCCATGAAACTGGAAACCTGGCATTAGCATGTGTAACTGAGACGCAGACAACAACTCAAAGACCATGGAGACAACTTAAATAAGTGCTTCTTTTTTATTCAGAGGTCAGACCAAGTTCCTGCTGGTCCTTTTTTTTAATCTACTTTATGAGGAAAGGATTGCACCCAAAGCAAGTAAACTTATTGCATTCACATAAAGGACATGGTATCAATAGTCAATGAGCTTTGTCAAATCAAAGAACCTATTGGGATTTTTTCAATTTCCCTGCAAATTTCAAAAGCAAAACACTAAAGAGAAGCAGCTGTTTCCTCAATAGTGCCTGACTCATGGCGCTGTCACTGCTGACTCATGAAAACCAGAGTCATTCTGGTTTCATCATGTGCGCAAACTGCTTACTTAGGTGTCTGACGCTGAGAAGACACTGGGTGTGTCAAAACTGCAACAAGAATGAAAATAGACTGCAATGTAATGTTTTTTAAGAGCAAAGAAAAGGAACAAGACAAAAGGGGAGAAGGAATCGTGAAAGACAGACAAAAAAATGTTGTTTCAAGTTCCTTACATGGTGACCCCCTGTGCACTGATAACATAAGTGGCGTATACTTTTATAGCGCTTTTTTTTACCTTCATTGAAGGCCCAAAGTGTTTTACAGTCACTGGCCCATTCATCCATACAAACACTGATGGTGGCTTCCCATACTTGTATGTTGTTTGCCCAAGAATGACACTGTCTATGTTCTATGGAATTCACATTTCTCACGCTTGGCATATAGATTGTTGTTGTCGATCAGGCTTTGGAGGACTTGACAGACATGTGAAGCGTGTTCCTCAAATGTGTTGGAATAAATCAGAATATGGTCAAATGTACACGATAACATGTTTGTGGAGCATGTCTTGAAACATATCATTGACATAAGCCTGAAACACAGAAGGAGCAATATAGAGACCAAAGGGCATAACAAGGTCCTCATAATGTCCGGTAGTATAGAAAGCAGTTTTCCATTCATCACCTTCACGAATGCATATAAGGATGTAGGCACTTGGTCGCCTATGTCCAGGGCTGGCTGAAGCATCTGCTGGTGGGGGGCGCCAAATGACAATGATTAGGCTAAATATTTATTTTTTAGTTTATTTATTTTATTACAAGTTTATATCAGTTGGACACACTACTCATTTAGTTTAGAAATAAAAAAGTAATTAAAACATAAATAAAATAATTTAAAAGTTTGATATAATTAATAACTTTGCCTGGTGCAGCACCCCTCCCTACCTGAAAATGCCGCTGTCTAATTTAGAGGGGCGGGAGGCAGGCAACAAGGACTAACGCTTAGACTGAATGTCGAGGGAAACGGTTCAAGACTACACATGGAACAGAGAGCTGAGCAGGAACATATGCAGCATTTGTAATGACATTGATGAGGAACAGCTGATGAAGACAGCAACCGAGCTGATGCATGATGGGAGATGACGTAACGCAGGATGACAGAGGCTGTTAGTATTCAGGCGAGAGCTCCCTCTGGTGGTCGGAGGAGGATATGACTGGCTGGGCCCTGACAATAGACACGTTGAATTTATAAAATATATTGATTGGCTTGAAAAGTTGCTTGAAAGGGAGTGGGAAGAAGAGACCTTATATAATATCTAGCGTTGTCGTGTTACAATTGTTTGTGCAGTTAATTCATTGTGACCTGTAAGCAATTAATCCAATTAATTAATGCGATAAAAAAAGATCTGAAATGTCTGTAATTAATAAATTAATAAATCCACGTTTTATCTATGAGATGAAATGTCGTCTAAGAAGTACTTTCAGTACTTTTTTTTCATGACTGGACAAAGTTAAATTGCTTCTGAGGATGTAACTGCAGGGATACCAGTTTATTTTAGTCTTTAGTTTGTCTAGCAACCAGCAATTGTTTACATTTTATGACTCTATGTTCTTTTGTATAAATACTTGTGTGAAGCCTACTGAGAGGGCTATGGTTGTGATATTGGGCTAAAAAAATAAAATTGATTTAAATTGAGTAAAAGTTCTCAGCTTGACCTTTGGCTCTGGTTTCCTCTGTTTCTTGTCCCATGTTTCCACCTGGTTTGAGTTTGCATTTATCACAGCCGTTGGTCAGCTGTTGGTTGAAGGTTCTCTGAGTGAATTGTTTTTAAACTGTTTGGGTTTTTTTTTTATTTCTTGTGTGATATTTGCCTCTTTTCTTGTCATTAATAAATACACTTTTTTTTTTTCTGCTCGCCTTTTGTTTTCTGCTTCTCCAGCAACCACAAACCACTGAATCTTGAAGTGTTGACGCTGCAAAAACTAAAGGATCAGAATGTCTGACAATTACAAAAACCGAACCTTCTTTGGCATTTAAAAACATATAGACTTCACTGTGGACTTGATTTTTCTTTGTAGTGAAGTAACTCAGAAATTAATGTCAAGAAAACTTTACGTTTTCTGTGTCATCACTTTTTTGAGGTTCTTATCCAATAATCTTAAAGATCCACTCTGATCATCTATCGATCTATTATAAAAACATTCCCAGTAGTCTTTTAATTATAATTTTTTTGCCAAAATCCCCAAATCTGTGTTGTTTTCGTGGACATAGTTTCTGCAGAGCAGCAGTAATTCACTAAAAATTCAGCTCTGGTCATGGGCGGGACCTTTGGCACAGAGCAACCCCGCCGCTCTTCCCCTCCCAGTTGCTAAGAGCTCAAAGCAGGGAACCTTCTGGATTCTGGTCCGCCCATTCTATTTTCTGTCACAAATAAGGTCTTTTTAAAAATTGTTTTTTTTTTCTGTCTGCTCTTGATTCACAATGTTTTGAATAAATACACACTCAGAAATGTAATTTTAATCTTAATTTATTTATGTCTTTCGTCATCAGAAAAATGCCACAAAAACATCGTCAAAGTGTTTAAGGTAATCTGAATATAATGGAGCATCATCATAAATCTATAAAGTTCTTCCTCACCAAAAAATGTTAGTCATTTTTCTTTGACCTTGTTTCAACCTTGAAAAATTGTCTTCCTTAAACTGTTTAAAGCAGTTTCAATTATCTTTCTGCTGCAATAAGATCAAGAAACTCCTGAACTCCTGGCAACGCTGCATATTGTTCAGGGGCGAAATGTTCACTCAGCCAGGTTATAATCTGTTTGCATTCGCCAAAACAAAACCAGAACATCTGCCTGCCAATCAAAAAGAGAAAAAGTCTCACTTTACAGGACATGTTTTCACAGTTAAGTGGTGATGTGCTTCCACATGCCTCCATCTATTTAGGAAAGGAAAACAGAACCTTGTTTCAGGAGAAATTTTTGTTTTTTAAATAGCAAATTCTTTTTAGTTTAAGAAAACATGTCGTAATGACTAGAATTTGTTTTTTAATATAAAACGTATTGGTAAGACCATGTTTCTTACACCATTAGCAGGTTTTTTTTTTCCTATTTAACGGATTTTTTTTAGATTTTCTGAATTTTTGACTTATTTTTCATGGGTCTGTTATTGCACTGTTGTTGGTCTTTTTTTTTAAATTTGCAAACTGAATGTAAGTGCTATAGTTTAACTAAACAGGGTCATATTTTTGGGGATTTTGTTCGTTAAGAGGACTAATCATCAATCATGAAAAGGTAATAATGCCTCAAAAATAAGATTATTTTGGTGCCAAATAAAGTTTTATTGTACGTCATTTATGAGTAAAATTAAATTTAGGACTTGTTTAGAAATACTGCCAACACTGCCCTCCCACTCCTCACCCACCAGGATCAGTGACTGCTCCCCTCTTGGTTTTGCCAGTCTCTAGGATAAAAGCACCAAGTGTCATTGTCAGGACCCTGTGATTGGCAGATTGTCAGCCATGTGAGACTGTCAGTGTGATGGTGAGATCAGCTTAATCAAGAACACATAGAGGCGCTCCATTCACTTGGCCTCGTGATACTCGCTCCCTGCCATTTGATCCGTAAATATATGGCTCCTTTCATTATGCAAGTCAACAGAAACAGCTTGACATTACAGTTTTTATTCAATAACGCACCAAAAAGAGGGGTTTGCACTTGAGCTTTCGGAAGTTCTTTGGTACAAAAGAAATCAAACATAAGGAACAAAGAGGTTGGGGAACAGCTCAGTGTGTGAGGATTATGTTCTTATTTGGCTCTACTTGGAACGATTACGCTCCGCGGGGGGAAAACCGGACGGAGACGGTCTCTCAGGCCACGAGGAGTTTGTGTAGAAAGATCCCTCATGAGCTCATTCCAAACCAAGTTGCAGTAATTGGAATAAGGACATCGCCCCCTGTATGCGCAGTTTCTGCACGTTTTACATGTTAGCTTGTGCTCCTGCTGGTTCAGTGTCTACTGAGGATATCTGAATACAGTCAAAGAGGATTACAGCCATCCGCTTCTAATGAGGCTTTGCACACACCGGGCCTCCCGTCCAGAACAATGACTCAGCTGTGCATGTTCCTTCTGCTCTTTGGTGTCGTGCAATTCACCGAAAGATCTGTAAACAGGTCAGAGGTAATACAATGAGCCCTCAGCTGTTGACAGAAACCTTTCTCAGGAGTTTCAGAGGCAGATGAAACATGGCAGATATCACTTAATGTACTGGCCACACAAGGACTGTACTCGTGTTTCATCCAGGTCAGAACGGTTTGAAATGGGGTTATAGACAGTAGGACCCATGAGTTCAGATCTCCTGCAAACTCTGAACTCTATTGTATAATTATGTTTTCAATGTGCACGGCTCAGAAGTGACATTTCCATGAGCAGGAGGCTTCTTATGTTTGAAGTTTGAAAGGGGCTTTGACCACTCGCCTAATAAAGGAGCCTTTCAGAACCAAAGAGTTTTCACACAAACTGAACTCACTATGAATAACAGGCCCCAGTTACATAAACAGGTTGTGGGACGTCCACAGACAATGGGCTTCCAAGCTGAACCTCATTGGGCCAGAAAGGTTTTTGTGTTCATCCAAAGATGGCTGTTGATTTCTTTTAAACACAGAGGGAGTGAGGGTTCAGGGCACAAAACCACGGTTTGTCTCTTCATCCAGCATCATTAGTGATGTCAATGCCGCTTCCCAAATTAAACTTTAAGATCCATGACAAACAGTAAAACTTCAGGTTTTTTTTTGATTTTCTAGATTGTCTTCAGATGATCGAATACTATACTAATGATTTGTCATTATTTAAAGGCCCCACTCCAATGAAACTCGAGGTATGGGTGTTTTAAACATGTTCTTGCTTTGTTTTTCTTATGATGGAGGACATGTACAAAAGAATTTCAGATTAAAACTGCATTTTTTGACTATGTCTTTATTCAAATTGTGAGGGATCAAGAGCAGATAAAAACCTGCGGTTTGAAAAAGTTCCTATTTGTGACAGAGCAACCGTCTCCTACCTCTGCTTCCATTCTACGTCCTCTACTTTCAGACAAATGGATCCATTTCGTTTTCCTTGCCCGAAACTGTACAGCTGTATAGTTCCAATATTGCTCGCTGTTTTTGTTGCATCCGCAGTGTTAGATTGGAGTTGTGAGGGTCTGTATGGGAGAGTTCAAACAAAGTAATGTTGGGATATAAACATGGGGTTACTTCTGTGCCAACATCATGCCCACAAACCAGAGGCAACTTTCTAATGAACTCTGCTGCTCTGAAGAAAATATGTCATAATAGGCTTTTTGATATTTGCTAAACACGGCACTATCTAAATCAAAAGACCACTAGGAACAGTTTTACAATAGATCCAAATACAGTTGAATTGGAGTGGGACTTGAAATCAAAACAACCAAATGCGGTGATGTACCAATGGGGGCTTTTCTGTGTGGAGTTTGCATGTTCTGTACGACTGTATGACTGCATCACCTATAAATCATCAGTGTGTGTAACTTACATTATCTTTACAAATACTTTACAATACACTTACCACACGCACGTCAATGGTACATTCCGTTTCCGAGACGTCCCTTGAGGTTGCCAAACAAGCCACAAGTGCAAACCACACTTGCGCTGCTTTTTAAGACGGGGCAGCGCCTCTCTATGACTCTATACAACCCAAAACCTGCAGCATCCGTGGGTCAGGGACAGTCCCTCCGGTGACCTAAATCCCTGTCATGCAATGAACATCAGTTGTTTGGAGAGAATAAGATAAATTAGTGTCACAAAATTCCTTCTCACACCAGTACCACCACCATTGGTGTATGAATCTGTGTGTAAATCTAAAGCCCTTTGGGTGTTAAAAAAAAGGTAAAAAAAAAAAACTGCCCCCTTTTACCATTTTACAAAAATAAAACTTGATAATGGTGAGAAGCACAGAGTCACCCAACTTTTCCATTTATCAGATATGAAGGTTTTGAATCTTGCTTTGACTGTCGAGAGGGTTTCTGCCTCTCCAATCCAAAGGCAAAGTTGTTTCTGCAAGAGTCCACAGGTCATGGAGATTTGTAAGTAATGAATTATACAAAACCTTTTAAAATTTGACCACGGTATTTGTTCCAGTATTTGCGTCAGCTTGAGGTGTGAACTTTGGGTCATTTCAGAATAGCTGAAGTTGGTGTTTTCCATTGTGATGCAGAACTGCTGGTGGAGTCAAACAGCCTCATATTTAGACCTGGAACATTTGAATAAATGACAACTTTGAATCTCATTGAATACACTTTTAAAGAACAGAAGAAAAAAACAATCTCAGACAAACAAAGCATCTCATTTTTTGGGAACACATGACTCAGTAACAGAACTAGATAAAGTGTTGTAAAGGTCATGTGCTGGACAATAAATTGTGAGCTTTGTGCAAATGGTGTAAACTGTGTGAGCCACGTGCGGCCGTAATGTTGCAGCCTTGCTTTGATCGATTTTACTACTAAACTGTGTGACTTAAAAGCTCAATGAATGTCAGGATTTAAACTGTTTGAAGTTTAGTATGGGCAGCCAAAGGTCCTGCACCATGATCCAAGGCAGAATCAGGGCCAAAGAAAACTGCTTCTTTCAGAAAGTGAGTTTATCTTATTAATTTGACTTGGTGTCACACTTTAAAATGTCAAGAAACAAAAGCCAGTTTTTTTCTCAACAAAATGAGACTTTGATGGATCATGGATCTTTAAAACTATTAGTTTTTATTTGTTTGCAAATTTATTCTGTAATTTTTCGATAACTTGAATGAGTTGCTTTGGTCAGGTGGTTATATTCTTTGCCGATTGTTTCAATTGACAAAAGAGTTTAACCAGAAAAAATAAATCTATAAAACATCCTGAGAGGAAATCACATTAGTATCTGGTGCCGTCGAGTCAAACAGAATAAGCAAGTTTTCTTGCACACTAGGAAAGCTGTTTAATTAAATAAGTGGGGCTAACTAACCATTAACCACGACATGTCCCGTGATGACCAGCTGGTCTGGACTCTGCATGTGAACCAACAAATGGGAGTTAAAAGTACTCATTCTTTAGGTAAATGAGTAAACATCAAAGGTAAAATGAAAGTAAAATGATACCTACGTTTTCTGCATTGCGACAGTTCATGAATCGTTCCTTCATAGAGAATCAGGTGTGAAGTCAAAACTTTGAGAAGATTTGAACTCTATGAACATAGAGACCTTTTTTTTGTTCTTTTGTGTGCAGGTTTTAATTGAGGCTGCTCAGCTAAAAGTCATCGCAGCAGAAAAGGCCGAATAAAAGAAGCTTCAGTTCGTACTCAGAGAGGAACAATCAGATGCCTCCAGCCGGACTTGGTTCGGGTGGGTGATGTTACACGAAAGGCTGCTGTGTGCCAACCAAATGAATTGGGTTCGTGCTGCAGGACAATTCCTGTTTTTATCCCCCTATCTCTCTGGATGTGCCACGCTGCTCTGTTCTCCATGGATACAGTTCCCACGGTTAGGTGGTCAACACTGCATGGCCAGCGGCACAGAGAGTTCTGTGCTCACATGGGTTTGTTGAGTTGGTGCTAGCGTGCAAAGGGGACAAATTGGGGACATGTAGGAAACTATAAATTGCAAGAATGACAACAAAACTGAGAGTGGACAGTGATAAATTAAGGGGATGCATGTATAGAAAGAAGAGAAAAAAATACTTTGACGCTCAAATTTCAAGGAATCGAAATGATCAAAACAATGCTTCTGAGGAAGTCGGCTGGGACAAAGGCAGAAAAACAGAAACGTCTGGCTGAAGTTACGGGTTTTTCCAGACGACTGCAGCCAGGCAGTGGCTTTTGTGCTCAAAGATTTTCCTGCAAGGTGAATAGGAGAATTTGCAAAATCCTTTCCTGCTGACCCAGGCAGTCTTATACTTGGAGTTAAATAAAGACCTCCTGACTGAATCGAGCAACACTGGCACGAAATCTGATGAAATGTTCCACTTGGGAAGATGAAACTTTGAGACTTTTGTTTCATATTTACAAAGGAAATTTCCAGCAAACAGAACCAGATGTGTTCAGCGAACCAAGCCGTGCTGATGCCATTTTTAAATTAAAGGGAAAAAAAATACATTTTTGAGCTTTTCAACCATAATCAGTCACATTTTAAGCTGATGCATTTTTTTGGTAACGCTGAAACAAAGAACTGCTTTTAAAAGGAGAAAAAATGTGGGGGAATGAATTGATGTGTTTTTTAGTTGCAGAAAACACAGATACGATTTTTCATTACGTTGAACAAATACTTTGTCTTGAATCCAGCATTAAACGTCCCATATTCTGGGTCTTTTTCTCATCATTTCCCTCTCCTTTGGCCACTGGAGGGCAATCCCCGGCTTCAAAGCTCACAGAGGTTCTAGAGCTCTAAGTCATATGTACTTTATTAAACAAATCAAACTGTTTGAAGAAATAAAGGAGAAATGTGAAGCAGCTTTTACACAGAATGTGTTATAACCAACTTTTTTTATGTCTTTTGTAATGGCTTTAGACAGGAAACACATCATTTTTGCATTTAAACTTTTTGGAAAGCAGCTCTCCTTCCAACTCAGAACAAGCTGTGCACGCAATTTTGTGATGTAACCCACGTGAGTTAACAGTTTGTTCCTAGAATGAGCACAAGAAAGCAATGCCTAACTTTTTCAGGCGTATCCAAGTGGATGACATGAGCTTGTGGTCTGCTGTCATTTACCCACAACTCAACATCATCTAGTTAGGTTTTATTTCCTTTACCTTCCCCATACCCTACCCTGCAGTCATTCATTTGGCTTTCAAAGCCTTATCCAAACCTCATGGTCTCTATTACCTTTCAAATGAAAGCATGCTCTGTCTGCATGGTTGTCTTATTTGGTTTTTTAGATGAGATAACTATTTTTTAAGCTATATTGGCCTCTAGCATGTTTCAAAGATTATCATTGCATTCAAGCCTCTGTCCCAAATGTGAGCTGTGTCAACTAAAGCTTCTGATTATTGCATTAATTTACTGATCTGGTGCGTTCCCTTTCATGACAATGATGGGAAGGTTTCCGAAGTGTCTGTTCTCGGTACAGCAGGGTCTCAGAGGTGTCTTGTTGAGAGAAGCAACAAACTCCCACGTGCAAAAACATTAAAGCCAGCTGGGAGAGGAAACGCGTCCTTCAGACTTCCCTTTTTTTTCAGTTCTCATCCTCACGGAGAAAAGAGAGTTTGATCCAAGGATAGTTTTGGTTTGGAGGAACAGTAACTGTTCTGTGTGGAAAAAAAAGTTGTTCCTAACTCCAAATCAGGCTACTTATTTCTAGAAAAGAAAGTTTTCTTTTATTTCTAACTCCATGACACTGTTTGAGCTCACAAAAAAGTCAAACATCCATGACAAAAGTAAAAAAATGTACTGTCTGCACATGCTGCGCCTTTCTGCTGACGTAGGTTGTCCTGCAAGGACAGCTGCTCTGCATAGCTTTTAACAAGGGTGAATATCAGTGAGATATTATTTACTTTGCATGACCAGCCCTGAAAATGCTTAGCACTCCTGGAGGAGTCGCCGAGTTGTTTGCTTTAAGTTTGCGGGTAGCAGACACAGCAAGCTTTTGTCCTGCAGATACTGTTGCATCTGTTGAGATACTTACTCAGCTTTCTTTAAGCTGTATTTTGTGTTTGATCACCACTTATCCTCACTGATGTTGGATTGTCAATCAATCTGGGGGGTAATAAATTGGTTTCAGCTTTAGATTTACAAAAAAAGTGGTGAAACTCAGTCTGTTCCAGGTCATCACTCTTAGCTGCCATCACATGCAGCAGACTTTAGCTGTTTTTTGTGTTTTTATTTTCACATTAAACCGCACAGACCTCAGCAAGATTTGAAATTGTTATTCATTGTAAATTTTGTCCTAATCATGTTTTTGTTTCACAATGAACATATAAAAAATGCAGTTCTAACCTTTTAAAATGTATTTAATTGGTTTTCTCTGCAGCTCAATTCAAATGTGCCTCTAAGATAAAAGAAAAGTTAATACTTTTTCATTATTTGCATATGAGGTTTTAGCCTTGGCTGAGGGGGGCATTTATTTTACTTAAAAGCAAAAGTGATTTTTTTTAATAGCTGGAAATACATTTAGGAATTAAAAAGAAAAATGAAATGAAATGTTCATTTGATTTATCTTCAAAACTATCTACAATGTTCACAATTTTTTTTTGCATTTACATGCATGTAATAATTCCACTAAACATGAATTGTTTAGTGCACAGATGAAAACTTCAGTAATTGCCTTTTTTAATTCTTTTAATTACTCTTCATACATCAGAAATAGAAATTGAGATCTTTTGCAGTACAGATTTGACGCTTTTAACTTCAAATTAAGATAATTGTTTATTTTGAATAGTTTTACAGGACTTTTGCTAATGTTTTAAATGATAATTGGATATAAATAAATAAAAGTAAATTAAAAATATGTCTATAAGTTCATTATAGAAATTATGGTTTCTCAAAAGTTGTGTTTGGTTAAAATTGATCTTTTATGGTGTGTGGACACGTTGACTTTTCTCTACTGTAAGAAACCATCATCTGTCATCTCACTGTTTGTTTTGGTTCTTGCTTTTATGAAATACAGGTGACATCATGCTGCAACAGGACAGTTGTGGATGTCCGACAGCATTACGCAATATGATCTTTTTAAGTTTGTCCACATGAGTGCCTTTAAATCGTGTGACTTAAGACTATTGACAAAGTAACTCGCCACGTCACTGTCGGCTTTTGTTTTCACTGCCAACTTGTTTGACAGCCAAAGGAACTTCAAGAAGTCAAAGTAAATCATTCCTCGTCATGGAGGGCAAACGCGTCACATGGAAACCTTTGATACATCGGTAAACTATGAGTGTGTGTTTTAAAGTAGAAACTATTTACTTTTGGAATTTAAAAAGTATGACATCCAGGATTTTTTATTTTCTCACAAAACTCCTCTTGATGGGGAAAATATTAAAATATGCAAAATACATCCATGTATGTTTTTAGATTTGCCTGAAGTCTTTTGTGAGAATCTGCATGTTTCTCAAGTAGTGCACAAACTTTATGGAAAGACTATCTCTAAGAATAGAAATCAGTTAAAACAACAGTTTTATAATCCCATTTGCTTTTAAAAGGTGCTCATTTGAAAAAAGAAAAAAAAAAATCAGAATCCTTCCTGCAGTGTTCTGGTTCCAGCAGGGGGAGAAGTGCGCCAGAAACAAAAAGACATTCATGAATGAAAACGTTGTGCAGTGTTGGATTGTAAGTGTCAAAACAGTGATTTCCTTCAACACTAAACTTTAAAAGTTATTTTTTTACTTTGACTTGCTCCTTTAAGTATGTTTTAAGCTTTCTTATGTATTCCCAGAAAGTTAAAATTTAATTAAATTATCATTTAAATTGATCATTTAAAATCTTTTGTTGTTTGTCTTTGATTTTGTCTCTTTTTTTTCCCTCTCTGTTTTATTGGAACCTAGCTGTTGTTGGAAAAGCTTGTTGTATTTTACAAAGTGCTGAGTTAAAGCAGAAGCAGTAAATCATGATGATGGAAATGTTTGGGTAAGACTACATATTCAATTTTCTGATTCCTTCAGATATTTTGTGAGTTTTTGCAGAAAATCCATGGCTGTGTGTGTGACATTTTCTGTGGTAATAAAAATCACCATTAAGTAAATGAGTACATGGCCACAAAAAGAAACCTATTTGAAAGAATATCACAGCTATTGCAAATGGCCAAATTCTGAAGTTCTTTAGGCTAATCTGAAAGTTTCAATGATTTTTTTTCCCTCTCCCACGACTGCATCCCTGTTACAACCCCTGCTGATGGACCCAACTACAGTATATTTTGACATTCTCATAAAATAATAAATTTCATGCAGGATGTCTTGACCTGGCGTCGCAGGGACCGGCTGCACGCCGACTGCTTTGTGACCCCTCCAAAAACTCTGCCCTCCACAGCTGTGAACCTATTACCCTGAGCAGGTCACAAACAGACATGAAACACACAGCCTTATGGGAAAATGCGTCAGTCCAGTCAGCTGTGCATCATTCTATTTTGATTACAGCCTGTGGATTAGAGAAAAATTGTTTTGCTGTACGGACTATCCTCCAAACAGCTACACAGCATTTTCTATTCTTTTCTCCTTCTTCCCTTATTTCCTTGTTGATCTTCAGTGAAGTCTGGTCTTACAGTCTGAGTGTGTGTTGGATGTACTCTAGAAAAAAAAGGGGGGATTTGTTAGGATTAGACCTTTGCGACAGACGAATTGCAGTAAGAAACTTGCTTTGGCACCATCAGATACATGATCAGTCTTTAATCTGACAGAAGCTCCCAGGGTGTGGGGGCTTGGCGAGGGCACTACTTTCATGCAATCACGCTTTAATCTTTAGGCTTTAAACACACACAAAGTGACTTTTCTATGTTTATTTTTTCTGTATTGTTTTCACAGTCTCCAAAAAATACTTTTTTTTTTTTTGAAGGTAATCAATGACACATGATATTTGGACAGAATGCAGCAGAGAAAACACACAGAACCGTCTAACTGTTTTATATGTTCCTCATTATGCACAAGTTTGAATAAAAAGTTCTTAAAATAAAAGACATGGACAGAAAAAACTAAATGATTGCCTTGAAAGTTGAGTAGCGCAGTCATACATGAATGCAAAAATAGTGTAACTCAGTCATGACCATTTTTAATTGGATTTCATATTCAAATAAATCACCAACCTTTTTTTACATCATTTTGGCATTCTTTTGACATTTTTACTGTACATTTTTGTAGTTGTTCTAAAAAAATCGAATATTCTAATTTTTCAAACTCGAGTTTATATATATTTTTTTATTTGAAAACACGCTCAATTACACACCAGCACATTGTAGACAATTATACAAAAATTGCTCAATTATGAGGAAAAAATAAAAGTACTTACACCTTTTTAAGTATATGTAATGTCAGTAAATTCAAATTAATAAATATTTTGTTTTTGGAAGCTTTTTTCTAAAACAATCCAAAAGCATGGATTTGAGTTAAACTCAATTCTTGGGACTCAGAGGATGATTGTAAAGTGTGTTTCTGTTGTGTACCTCTATCCTCAATTAAACTCTTTTTATATAAAATCGTATAAAAATATTCTGTCACCTCTAAATATTTACATAAACTGGTTATTTAATTTAATCTGTGTCATAATTTGACTTGAATGACAGCACTAAAATAAAATTAGAAAAACGTTTGTTCTGAACTGAGATGCTGTCACATTAGTACAAAAATTATCACTTTCATGCACAAAATAAAACAAATCAAAAGGGAGGAGAATGTCAGGAGGAGCTGAATACATTTTATTTGATTTATGTCAAAGCAAAAAATTTCTTAACATCTGTTTTCAGAACCTCTGTAACCAAGATTATGAATGCGTGGACAAAGTTGCTCACAGTCTCTTAATTGTTCATGTTAAGCTGCTACAAACCTGCAGCACTCCTTGTAAACACTCCTCTGTGACGTCACGTCTCACTGGATCACATCAAAGGGTTAACTGAGGTTTTAACTGTTCAGACAGCTGACGGGTCTGATGTTAATCAAGCTGGCGTAGCTGGTTATAATGAATCAGAACTGGTTAGCATCAATACATAACAACAGGCGTGGGTACTATTTAGTTAAACTTCTCCGTGATAACTTTTTTGTCTAAGGTTGTATGATGTCATAGCTTTTCTGCTGTTTTCATTTTACTTCAGCAGAATCACCATATTATTTAACAAGCTAAAATGTTCCTCAAAATGTAAACTACTTTTTAAAATTTTTACTTGTTTTTTACGAGTATTGCATAGCATTGCTTTTGCAAAAAAAAAAAAAAAATCCGGAGTGTTAAATTTGCACAAATATTTCTATTTCTTCCCACTTAATTTAATATTCTAATAATCGCCTCAGACTTAAACTGTCCTGAAAAATTGTAATAAATTGGACCGTTAAAACCCAGACACTTTTAACCAAAATCATTAGCTGAAGATAAATATTTCTGTCCTTCTATAGACTCAAAACCATTTTTTTTTCTTATAGTCAAAGCAAACAGTGTGAGTGATGTAATGGATAATCTAATGTTGTCCAACCTTTTGTGCTTTATTAAACCATTAGTCTGGATTTTACCATTTATTTAAAGATATAGAACCACTGTGACACCGAGGCTTCTCCTTTTGATTTTCTACACATCAGATAATCGTATTTTTAAACGCACAGTCATCAGAGTTCCTCACACTTCTATGTGTGAGCACAGGGCTTACATGAAAGTGACAAACTGCTCTGTTTCCGGTCCCTTTTGTCGCGCCTGTGAACAGACGTAATCTGGTTTTGCAGGAAAAATGGACAAACAGGATCCTCCGGTTTACCTGCTGACGTTGAGACGCTTCTGAACGCATGATCCAATGTACGCAAAGAATTTTTCGTTTTTGTTGTCGGTTTTGTATCAGTTTGAAGAACCCGTTTTTCATGAGTTTGTTTTTAAGTATTTGCTCTGTCAGTCATCCCTCTCTAACTTCCTCTTTCCTGCTTTATATGTGTGGTAGGTTGTGAGGGAATGACAGCTATAGATCATATACATATGTAGGTGTGTATTAATTAATCTGAATCAAGTCTATTTTTTTTTCTCGTGAGGCTAAAAATATAACTGATTTTCTATTTTACAATTCGTTTCATATCATCACATGTCTTGAAGACCGAGCTAAAAAAAAAGCAGAATATATTGTAATTATTTCTCTTTATCACCATTTAATTATGTTAATCCTTCACTGTGTTGTGTTGTATGACACAGTTTTTTTTATTAATTGTAATAAAACTTCACATAACCGATGATATATGCAAGTAATTGGCTTAATCCCCATAATCAAATATTGGACTCAACTTTACAACACAACTCAACAATGAGAAGAATATTCAGTCTCTAGTTAGTTAAGTATTTTAGTTTTTTATTTGCAGGAAACTCAAAAGCTCAAATATATATATAAATATTTGTTTTGTAAAAATACCATAAAGAAATTGTAAGTCATTTTTACTGATGCAAAGCTAAAGTAGTGAAGTAGCACGAGTGAGCTTGTTGAAAGTTCACACCCCTATTACTTGAAAAAGCGATCTTGGGAGAATCTGATCAAACATTTCAAACATTTGACCTGAGATCACTTTCATTGAGACATCTGATTAGTCAGTTCATAACTTGAATAACTTGCACAAAAGAATACAAATATAAAAAAAAAGGTGAGTGTGTATAGGTGTGATGCCTTAACCCAACAGTTAGGGGTTTGGCTCAAGGAGACCCCGTGACCCCGTAAGGGATAGAACAGGTTTAGAAAAATGAATGGATAGAAGAGCAAAAGGTGTCAGAGCAAGAATGGTCATTCTGAAAAATATCATGACTGAGTAATAGTTTTTTATTTCTCAACAGAAGTCTGTAGGATTTCTTGGAGACTGCAGGACAGCAGACTTCCTGTTAGCCATATGGACGGCAGAGGTCACTCAGTCCAGTTCTCATATACAGTCAAAGGTTCACACCAAACTTTGTTTTGGGTCCTAGTTCACTTTATATATAAACCCCGGTGTGTTCCCACAACAGTCTGAATGTATTCTGATTGCTCAAAGAATAGAAGCAAGAATTTAAAGGAAGTAATTACCTTAAGCACTGTGTGTATTGAGCAAAATGAAAAGCAGTGCTCAGAGAAAAATTCCAGGAAGTGCATGTCTTGCATACTTATTCTTGTGTGTATTCCATTCCCACAGAGTCCAAATGCAACACAGAAAAACTGAACAGAAAGAGTAAACTTCTGATGCTCCAGGGAGGCAAAAAGTCATTTTTTGATTAAACATTAGTATAATTATTGACAAAGATGAAGAAATTATAAATACAAGCAACTTAAAGATGCTTTAAATAAATACAACTGTTTGAAATATGTTTTTTTTTGTGGAATGGCCCTCCACTTTGCTCTTCCAAAGTCTTCTGTTCCCCTTGTGAGGGCATAGTGACATTTACATTAAGTCCATTTGTTATATTTTTCAGATTTGTTGCAGAGTAGATCATTTATACTTGTACACAAATTTATTTTACTTTACAAATTACATCACATAATGAACTTCATGATTTGTGCACACATTTAGTTAGATTTATTCAGATTTTTTTTGAGTAATCCTTCTCTTTTGAGTTCTCTCTGAGGCCTGATGATGTGGCACAGGGAGGAGCAGCACAAGTTCCTGATGATGTGGCAAAGGGAGGAACTGGACATCTGCCTGGGCACTCCCATTTGGAGATGATAGAGGGGGAAGACAAAAGTTCATTCTTTAGTTGAAGTATTGCTTCTTTTATTGAACTGTGTTAAACTTGTTTTGAGATATGTTTAGTTGTGTTTGTTGATCTGACCATTGTGTCATTGGTCAGATCAGCCAGTATAAAATCTCCCTGATGTTTCCTGTTTGTGGGTTAGTTTTGGTTCAGTTGTTGGAGCTTTTCTTCCTGATTCTCTTAGTTACATTTTGTTAAGTTGACCCCATTTTAAAGCAGGTCCATGTACTTTTTGTTGGGCCAAATAAAACTTCTTTATTTAAAATCTCTTTTTATGTCCTGTGGCTCAGTCCCCATGGCCGAGAGGCCCGTGTCACCCTTTCATGTAAAGTGCGCTAGCTCCACCACTGATTGGAAACACCAGATTGTAGTTTTCATTGCTTGATTTTTATGTACATTTTTATTTACCATTGTATTTGTCAAATGTAAGCGAATCCAGTGGCATTGTGATTGTTTTTCATCAACAGAGGAGAACTAATCTTCTTGTGTTTCTACAGCCTCGTTTCCAGTGAGTAGTACAGTACAATACGGTCCGGTTTGGAACGGTCCAAGCAATTCAGGTCAGCGTTTCCACTCAAAGTTGGACTGTCACGATGCACGTGGGGTGTAGATTGATTGCATAGTTTTGTGTCATAGAGGTGCAACTACGGCAAAAGCGAAGCTATCAACAAAAACGGAGGTCATCCATCAGCTCATTTTTGCTGCTTGGCTTTTGGTACTTGGTGTCTGCAAAGCATTTAAAGTTGTTTGAGAGAAGATTGCGGGCGGTGAAGAGGAAAACAGCCGCTTTCTTTTGTTGTAATGACCTTCTGCCAATAAATAGATTTAAACAGTAGCTCAACCCAAACCGGTCACGTGCATTTTTCTATGGACCTACAACCAAGGGGGCCCATAAATCGTGCAGTTCGTTCCGGCTTAATGAGTCCATTTTTTAAAGAAAAGCTCAAAATACCAAGCTGAACCTTACTGTATAACTGATGCTTATGAGTCTCGTGCCTGGAAGAACAACCTGAAGCCTCAACAAGTACAAGTGAAGCAGAAGAACTTGGTCGATCACAACACAGTACTACTTCATTTTAATTGCTGGGTGACACAGTGTAACATAATGTAGCATATTTTCAACATTTCTTTTAAGAGTATTGTTTTGAAACATTTAGAAAAACTGACTGTTTCCTCTCTTTTTCATCTTTTTTTTGTGATCAGATCCATGCTTTTCACACAGAGGAATGTCTTCCCGTCAGGTCTATCCTTGTTTATTCTGCAAAGTTCGGATGTTTGGGTTTACAGGAAAAAGACACATGAACATCACACCTCTAAAGCTCAGAGAAACTCACTTATTCACTCAGAGAAAACCTGCTGTTTCAATTCCAAAATGGTTTGATGGAATTCATATCTAAAAATTATAACTGGTGATGATATTTTTGTGTGTTTTATGTGTTTATCAGTAAATGAATGGACTATTTTTCCTCCGGGCTTTTGAACTGTCTGACCTCATCCAAAATGCATCAGTAGTCCTTTTTCTCTGAGGACATAAATGCAATTTAGATGCCGTAACTTGAGGATTTTGACTCTCCTTGTTAAAATAATCTTGTTGAGTGAGTCACTGATGATTTTTCTGCTTTCAATGAAGGGAGCAGATATGAAAGAAATCAGCTGTGAAGGTAAAACAGATGCAAAACCGAGAAGGAGTGTGAAACGAGTGAGGTGTGCTCAGATGTGACCACAATGTCGACCGCTCTCACTTAAAATCAGTAACAGGAGGCCGCTGCTACATTTTTCCACGAGCTACATGCTCAATCTGCATTTTCTGAAAAGAATTTCAATATAAATCTTTTTTGTTTTTGTGGGTTGGTCCAATTATTCCAAAAATTTCAAGCATAATTGAATACATGCAGTTTGAGAGGATCTTTTGGAATTTCAGCTGCTCTAACTGCTTGCACAATGAGACAGGTAAAAGAAAGCAAACAAGGAAGTTCAATACTGAGCTCGCAAAAATACACACATGAATTATGTTCTGGCAATCGGTAAAAATGATAGCAACACTTCCTGTAATAGTTCATAACACACAGAGGAGCTGAGTGAATGTTCATGTTTCGTAGATGTATGAGTCAAAGGTTTTCTTTCTGACTCATGTCTTATGACAAAGATCTTCTTCAATATCTCAGGTGAATTTTATTATTCACTTTTACCACTACTGCTTTTATTGCAGCTTTTTATCTTCTCATAGAGATACACGGGTGCTGTCACAGCTGACCTTACAGTAAAAACGTTATCAGAGTTTAACTCCAAGTAGTAACTAGATGACATCTGACTCTAAACTTTCGCCGAATCTTAATAACAGCTCCAAACCTCACCATGACCCGAGAAATAAATGTTTCTTTATTCGTAGTTTTTCTATTTTTCCCAAAATCATGGTCACATCAGAGAAAATGATTGAAGGTCCAATGAAAGCCACATGTTCAAGACCCGCTCTGAAGGAAATTGTGTATCTCTTACGTATAAAATATGCTGGGCGGGCCACAAGCTCCCTGCTCTGCTCCATTCTGATGCATCTACTTGTAGACGACTAGATCCACGCACGTCTTTGTAGCACAGGAGATAACTATTTCACAGGAAACTTTTAAATCTGGAAACAAGCATCAAATTTGGCAAAGCTACTCCTAGGAGGTTACTTTTTGGAAAAAACAAAACTTGTTAGCTATTTGAAAATTCAAGATGCTAGTTTTTGAGATGGCTTCCATTTCTGCTATCAAAAATCCAGTTTTTTCAATAAAAATTGTAGATATTTGTCCCACATTATTGATCTTGGTGTATAATACTAATACACGTTCACTATGCAGAAGCAGAATTTAGAACTCTGGAATTACTCAGAAGCTTCCTTGAACCACATCCCAGCAATACAATAAAAATACACTGGAAAGCAGAAGTTTAGATCGGCTAATATCCAACTAGGTGGTTTCACTCGCAGGGGTGTTGCCAGGTTCTAGATAATGCCTTGCCTGCCCTGCAATCAACCACATGCCTTACATAATGGTCTTATCATAGTTATTGTTTATAGTTATTGTTTTAACATAAAGGAAAAAATGCATGCTTCATATTGTTTGGGAAAATGGTCATTGATTGAATTCAGGTTCAGTAGCTCAGGTGGTCGAACAGGTCAGCCAATGATCAAAGGATTGGCAGTTCAAACCCTGCTCCCTCCAGCCAACTGTCATTGTGTCCTTGGGCAAGGCACTTAACCTTCCTTGCCTCTATTGTGAGGCTCCACTGGTGTATGAATATACCAGTGATGGCAGCCATCCTCTGTCAGTCTACCCCAGGGCAGCTGTGGCTACATCAGTAACTTTAATGATGGATATACATTTTAAGAACTTTGAGCATCTGGAAAAGCAAAAATCCAATCCATTATTATTAACTGTCCTTAAATAGCAAAGAAAACAATTATTTAATAATTCATTGTTGAAGAATAGACACTGACATAACGATCGGTTGATCTATTGTTGACTATTCTGATCTTGAAGTCAAAACATACAAGAATACCATGTCTAATGCTAATATTGATATGTGTTATATTTTAATAATTACTTTCATTCTTTTACAGTAGCGAAGCTGTGGTTGTGTACAATGATGAGCATTCAGAGAGGACATGTTTTGTGATTAAATCACTGAGATCCTGCATATTATTTGGAATAGTTAATTTAGCAATGTTAATAATTTATGTTGTTTAAGGCATGGGCCGTGTTTTCTCATGTTTATGGATAAACATGAGAATACTTTCATTTCTGTTTGTAAATCTATAAACTTGAGTTTGTAGCACAGGACCAGTTTTCTCTAATATTTTCACAGCTGAAATAGAGTTTAATTTAGTCCTGTCTGATATTCCGTAATTGTGAATATGATTGTCTCACTGCAAATATTGTTTATTACATTATAACACTGCACCTGACTAATGCAACATTGTGTCTTGTTTCATTTCTTCCGTATTCCCCTTTCAGGGGCGTAACACTTGCATCTGTGCAGCTGCCTTTATGATATCCTGTCACCACCACCTCTCTACCAGAACCTGTCAACCTGGCTGAGTCCAGCCTGATCAAGCCTGCTGGACTCTGCCTGGTCTAATACCTCCCCCTGAAACAAAGCTTCTGAGTTTTGTGCATTCTGGGGTTCAGCTACATCCTTCCAAGAACCTGACAGGTGTAGTGGCAGAGGTAGTACATTTGTTTCAGCAGTCAGCCACATCCTCTGGATGGATGCTAGCGCTGCTCCTCACCCAACTCTCAACTTTGGTTCTGAGAAGCCGCTTATTCACAGAGTGGCCACACCCCCGGACACCATGTTGGCTGAACTAGGTGAGGGTAGTACATAGTGGGTCTCTGTGTGTGATGGAGTACAATGTACATGAAGTGAACATGAACTCATCTAATTTTGCCACTGATGTGCAATCAACTTAGGAAATGGATCACTGAAGAAGTGAGATGTTAGAGCAAGGACCAGGGCACACCGGTGACACCACTGCTGTGGAACTCGGCATGGGGTTCAGTATTTCTCTTAAATTTTCCCCTCAGAGTTACTAATATGATTGTGTAGTTTTAGGTTATATGTAGTAGTTTAGTATCCCAAATGGTGTCATCGGTTAGCTAGTACTAAATTAGTCTGGCAGAGTTAGACAGCCACACCTGAATTGACAGGGTGTGCCAGCTCGCGACAGCCAAACAAAGAGCAACAGGACTTTACACAACTCACCAACATGAAGTTACTTGGAAGGTCTAAAGGTGACACAGGAAAGAAGAGACACTGGATGAACGATTGGGTTAGGTGAAGGCCATATTCTACATAAAAATGTCCAAGCCTAGTTGTATCCCATACCTGAATCTGCCTCACTATACCATGATGAACATGGTAAAGGATAATCCTTCAACCTTAAGATACACGTGAAATTGGGGTTAGCATCCAACAAGATGGCAAATTCAAAACAACACTTTTTGAATGGAGAACAGACAGAAGCAAATGTTGGCTCTGCCAGATGGAGAGGAACAAAGACCTCAAATCACGTCCTAAACATTATTCATGTATGCAGGAACAGGAAATGCTCCATCTTGGAAAATGGTGGCCATTTTGAAATTGTAAGTGGCTAATGGGTTTTTTCTAATAAGTGGCTCAAAAAGGATAAACGTGCCAAGTTTGGCGCTTGTTTCAAGATTGGAAAGATTGTAGATTCCCTCGCCCGAGCTGGCATCTGGCTCGAAACTGTGTGGCTGGATAGCTCAGATATTGCTCACCATTTTTGTTGCACCAATAATGTTAGGTTTGGGGTATGAGGGGCTTTAAGCCAGCGAGAGAGCGTGTGAATAAACAGAACATCAGTTATGGCTGGCGGGAAGGGGGTCTGGGTTGCTCTGCACCAACGGTCCCGGCCACAACTCAGAGGTAAATTTCTAATGAACTCCTGCCATTCTGCAGAAATTGTCCTCAAAAACAATACAGATAGTCTAAATTTGTCTAAAAAGAGAATCATTATAATTAAAAGACCAGTGGGAACACTTTTAGAATAATTTTAAAGATGATTGGAGAAGGTGTTTAATGGGCATTTCATAAACCAAGAGGATGATCAGACACTTAAGTGAATTAATTTCCCTCTTTGTTTTTACCTGATGACTTCACCAGAGAAATCAGCATTTACTGACTCTGATAGACTACCAATAAAACAAAATCTTCCTCTTTTAAATTTTCTCAGTGCTTATACTTCAAATCAGTTTCTATTCACACTAAATCTTTCGCATTTATGAGGCACAAAAAATTAAGCTTTCCAAGCAAAAGAAGCTCTTATTTTTGAGTTCACAATGTTCTGCACAAATGAAGGAAATGAGGACTGACAGGCATCAGGATGATGTGCCATTCAGGATCTCAGTACACACTTGTGCATTTGAAGAACAGAGAGGCTCATTACAAACATGAAGGCGCTATACTCTCACCTGGAGCTGCACATTGAATAACTGCTTCACATTGTGAAGCTGAGCATGGATCTCACGCCATCACAACCAGTAAATCTATCATCTCACGCCATCACAACCAGTAAATCTATCATAGAAAATCGAAACAGGCGCTCAAAATTAGCCTCCACACCTCCTAAAAATAATCAGGAAACACACAGGCACTGACAAGCCCATGAATGAATGACTTTCAGACATGCATGTCTAGTTTAAAAGTTAAAGCTTTGAGGATTTTGTGTGAAATTTGGATGCAGGATTTAAAGAAAGAAGGATGTCCAGTTGACACTTGACCTGCAGCAAAATCCAGAAAAAAACTGTCCTCTGTGGTTTGTAAGAGGTGGAGAGGCCACAGAAGGCTAAAGGCTGTCTAGCGCTGCATGACAAGGAAATAGAATCATTATTTTTGGGTTAAAGTACAGAGATCACATTTACATTGGACTTTTGAGCTGCATTAAAACAGTCTCGCAGTGGGTGAGATTTGGTTTCCTGTTATGAGAAATGATAACGATTGCCAAGTGAGAGCAGTCAAAAGGTGGAGCCAAACTGAAGACTCATCCATAGAAAAACCAAGTATTTCAGGGCTGTGTCATTCACAATCAAGAAGTAACTTGCTGGTAATGAAAAATAACTTGAAGTTCAAATTTCCAAGCAGAAAAAAGAATTTTGGGCTTGATTTGATGTATTTATATGGTGCGACCATGGTGCAGAGGTAGGGTGATTAGAAGATTGCAGGTTCAAGCTTGCCCTCCATATGCCAGTGTCTTTGTGTAAGGCACTGAACCTCACACTGCTTCTGGTGGTTTTAGGCTGGCGCCAGTTTGCAAATGAGTGGATGGGACTGTGACTGTAAAGCACCTTGGGCCCTCAAAGAAAGTATAAAAGCATCATGCAAGTTTACACCAGAGTTCAGTAAAGGATCAAAGAGGATCAAAATACTTTTAAAGAGGTTTGAGATGTTTTTTTTCTCCCTGACTCCTGTGTTCTTGTTTTTTTTTTTTTTTTTTGTGTGTTTTTTTTTTTTATTATCAGACCAAAGCACATTCATGTCTGGGACACAGTCTTCTCCAATCTGCTCCAATCATGTTTTAACTTGCGTGGTATTGTTTGAACAGATGGATGCGAGACCTTCACGCATCTGGAAACTCTAGGAAAGGATGAACCTTCACTTGACAGTTTGTTTCTTGGTGTTTTCGTTGATTTTTCTTGGATTTTTCTCAAGATGGGATGCAAGGAAGGGCCTGTGTTGTGGTTTGAGGTGCACTTTTTTGAGCCGTGCAACTTTTGAGGAGCTTCGAATCATCTGGGTATGTGAGACATCTACAACCAGCTTGCATCATGTTCTTTTTTTTTTTTCTGTTTCCACTTGATGTTTCGCGGTTTGTTCCATTGTGACAACGGAAAATTACAGGGAGCAAGGACTTGTGGGAGCATGCAGGTCACCCTTTGTTTTGTAAGTTATAGGACAGCCAGCAGGAGGTCAGCGGGGGAGTTGGGGGGAAGGGGAGAACTCCTTGGGAATTTGGGAGTTACAAGATTTCTGGCATCTGGCCATTGCTCAGCCAGCTATTCAAGTTAGGGGAGTGAGATAGTGCTGGAGGGAAGGAACTGGGCAGAACTGTTTGCAACTTCTGTGGTTTGTGAAGTAAAGCCTCAAAGGAACACTTTGTTGATTGGAAATTAAAACTCTTTAGGTCTGAAGCACAAAAAGAATGTGGCTGACAGCAGAAAACAAATTTCCAAACAGGTTGAAATGCCAATTGTTATTTTTTTTGGGACCACTAAAACTCGTTATCTTATCTAATGCAGGATAGAAACCAGCTATTTTCCACAATATGCATCAATGACCCCCTCCAATGAAAATCTTGTTTTTGGTGTTTCGTTTACATGTCGTTTTGGCATTTTTCTCATGATGGAAGATTATAGAAAATAATGTAACTTTAAAACTGCATTTCTGAGTATTTCTTTATTCAAATTATGTTGGATCGGTAGAAGATGAAAAGCCCCGATTTGAAAAATCTCGGGTTTGTGGTGCAGTCTATCTTCTCCTCTCCAATTCTGATGCATCCACTTGCAGACAAATTCCATCTTCATTTTCTTGGTCTGAGCTGGCACCTAAATCAGAACTGTACTGTAACAAACACACACCAAAAAAATGTGATTTTCCTATATACTCCTCAACATAAAAGGATGAAAAACCCAAGTACTGCAGCACTGTCAGAACTGTGTCACTGTGTCATCTAAAGCTGGAGAACCAATCCTAGCTCAGGTAAGCTGAGTGACTCAGGGGGTCAAGCATGAGCCCAATCACACCACAGCACTCAGTCAATGTAAGGTTCCGTTCATTCTACACTGTTTGTCTGCGTGAAATTGATAACTGTGTTAAGAGAGAGTCTTTTTACATGAACATTCTAGTGCATACTACTCAACCCCTGCAAGCAGGGCAGCGGTCATATATTTTTGGAACACGTATGCACTAGTAAACAGCTCCTGTGTGCATGCATGTGAGAAGGTAAATTACATGCATGGCAAAGAGGGAAAAAATAATCTTTACTGGTGACATGTGAGATGAATTCTGGATAGAATTCATTCACATCAAATGGGTTAGTGCAGAGGTTTCTGCAAAAAATGTGCACCCCAATTCGAATATGCACAAACTCATACTCACCAGTCTTCTGTAACGGGATTATTTATGTTTTTTTTCTTCCTTTATAGCCTTGAGACAGCCTCGTCCTTCACTGAAATTCCTTTTCATTTTCTGATGCAGCATTTTGCACAAGTTGCAGACAATATCCCTTTTGATGCGTTTTATAAAATCATCATTTTGCTTTGCTTTACGCAGTTCAAGACTTCAGTGCAGAATTCTCTCTTTCCTTGCTTCTCATCGTGGATGGAAGAGCCAATACTGGTTTGAACCAGCATGATGTGTTACACAACAATGCAGCAAAGCTGAAGATGACATGCACCGACAGTGAAGTTGCAGCCAAATGACACATGCACCTTTTTTTTTGCAGTTCTGCTTACCATTTCGTGGTCAACAGCTAAAAATGAATCACTTTTAAAACGAACAAGATGTAAACAAGTTGCTGGGCATCCAAGCAGCCTGATGTACAACTGTGAATGCAGACAAGCTGACGAGAATCTTAAAGTTGTATTTAGCTGGGGGGGTTTATCAGGCCCCATTTCATTTTTCTCTCCTTACATAACATAGACGTGTTTTTTCTCCTTTTTCTCCCACTCCACACAACAACCATCAGGATTCCGCCTGTACGTTCCAGTGGTTGTCATAGCAACAAGGGCAGCATCCCCTTCCATCCTTTGTCCGGTGTTTCCCCATCGTTTGAGCTTCCCAGGCAGAGGGAGGATATGGATTCTGAATGCAAATCGAACTCCTAATTGTGCTTGAAAATAAGGAGCTGCTGGATAGATGTCATCAGGTGGCTTTCAGACACCATCACAGGGTGTTTTTCCCCACATCCTGGCAAGTTGTTACATCACAAAAGATGGTGAAACAAAAATATTGGTCAAATGTGTTTTTAAAGAAGATTCATTCCAAAGGACACATTTTTGTTTTCCCCATGTGTTACTGTATTCATGGTTTAAAAGACCACAAATAGAAACTGTTTAAATGGGATGGGATGGGAGAAAGGAAGTGCTTTTGCTATTTACTTGTGAAACTTTAGGTTGTACTGTGAAACCTGGGCCCACAGTTAGTGTGCTTGTGTGCAAGTTTGAAACTTTTTCTTTTTCAATCAAAGATGGGTGTTTGGACTTTTAACACAAAAAAACGTCTGGGTGAGAACGTCCGGGAAGTGCTTTCATACCTGGATTTATGAGTGGCAGCTGAAAGGAATGAACCAAAACACTTCTAGAGAGCATTTGCTGGCTTAAGGGCAACTAAGCATCATCTGGCACGAGACTGAAACAACCCTGCGCTTTGTGATTGGATACCTTGTGTTAGGCAAAGCCAATCAGTGTGGGCTTACAGAATGTGCTGTAAAAGTATCTGGGATATAGGGGAAAGGTCTCAGAAGAAAACTTTCCAAGACCCATCCCCCTCAAGAAAGGAGAGCACGGGGTACATGTTTACATCCCATAAAATGGGATGTTATGAGGCACTCACGAGATGTGTTGAAACCATGTCCTTCTGTGGGGAGAACAAAGACTTATCAGTAAATTTCCACAGTTTCACAGCATTTTTACAGAGGTTTTTTTTTCTCAACTTAAGGTTTTAATAGAAAATTTTAGTTAACTTTTGTTTTTTTACAACACAAAACAAGTCAGGTTGTCAGCATGTCTATGACAGAGGACTTCTGGGAACGTTGCCCTAAAGGTTTTGCTGTGAGAGAGTATAATAATCATCTCGTGAGCACACAGTTTCTAGTTACAGCCCACGAGGTTTGGAAAACAAAAAAAAGAAAAACAAAACTAGTCAGAACAAAGCTGTTGAGTTCCTGGAAAAAATTTAAACCAGTTTGAGACATCGGCACATGTGGCCAAAAGAAAAGGAAACTTCATTAATTTCTCTTAATAAGTTTTGTTTTGACATTTTAGGATTCATGCTAACAGCAAATGCCAACCCCGGTTTGTGCAGCTTCATCAAACTTTGGCAGTTTAACTGAGGGTCTGTAAACACCTATGAGAAGTTAGCGCACCCGACTTGAGGTTAAACTTCTGGGTTTAGGACACAGCTGATCCTTTTCTTAGTTAAATGAAATATTGCCAAAAATTGAAATCAGAACTCCCTCCAAAAATACTTAATACTTTTAGATTTCCATGCCAGGAAAAGTATCAGACTTTTGCAAAAACCTTCACCCAGTGTCTGCATAGTGGTCTTGAAGACACAAAGCACCCTAATGACGAAACTTCAAATCAAGAGACGTGCAGCAAAGTTGTGATAAAAATAAAAGTTTTAAATGTATCAATAAGATCACCAAGCATAGTAAACTTGATGTTTTTTACCAAATCAGATGTATTACAGTATCATAGTTAACGAAAAGGATAAAACTCCTTGAGGAAATCTACAAAAAAAAAAAAAAAAAAAAAAAAAAAAAAAAAAAAGTAGCATCATAGACAAAATCCACCACATACGTACATCTGGGTACAGACATTTATAAAGTGTACCATACAAGGTGACCCAGTGTGTCAGAATCTGAAGACAAACATTACAATTAAAAATAGACACTTCATAAAAATGAGAGCATTAGTAACATTGACGACTCAATGGATGAAACGTCAGGACAACACAACAGTACACAAACTTGTCAGATTTAAGTTACACATGTTGTCCTGCCTTAGCAGCTCTAGTTTGTTGTGTCCTTGTCCTTCTGTTCATTTTTAGTTACACACGGACAAAGAGGAAATGATATGACACGAGCTACAAACTTGTTACAAAAAGCTCAATCCCTCCTAAACAAATACCCTGATAAAACCAGTTAATGGCTACCAAAAATCTCATTATTGTGTCTGATTTTTTTTTTTTTTTTTGAATAGCCACAGCATTAAGGTGTGAGTTTTAAATCATCTCAGTGAAGGAGAGGCAGGAGAAGGAACCGTACCATGTAAAGAAAAGGTAAAGTTGGGAAGGCAGTGGAGATCAGTTTCTATGTTATGAATTTAGTATTCTGTTGGTTCGTCACCCTCCTCGCTCAGCAAACAGGTACGAATCAGTGCTTCGGTCACACCGTATGGGTCACAGTTGGCCGAAGGGCGGCGGTCTTCAAAGTAGCCTTTCTTCTCCTGACCAACGCTTCGGGGAATGCGAATGCTGGCTCCGCGGTTAGCCACGCCAGCTGAGAATTCATGGATGTTTGATGTTTCGTGATGACCGGTGAGACGGCGTGCATTGTCAAGCCCCCCTTTGGGGTCGTAGGCTCGGATATGATAGCGGTGTCTCTTCCCGAGTTTCTCAATGGCATCTTCAATAGCTCTGAAAGCAGATGTGATAGTCAGAAATGTGACTTTACTTCAACCCAGCCCACCGTAGAATTTACGCCACTCACTTCAGTCCGCCATCTTCCCTCATCTCCTTTGTGCTGACGTTTGTGTGGCAGCCTGCTCCGTTCCAGTTTCCAGGGATGGGTTTGGGGTCAAAAGAGGCGACGACACCAAAATCTTCACAGACACGGTGCAGGATGAAGCGAGCCACCCACAGATGGTCACCCATGTCGATTCCCTCGCAAGGTCCCACCTGGAACTCCCACTAAACACAAAGAACACAACAAATGGTTCACAAGGGCCTCTGACAACCATGAAGTTCAAACTCAATCCTTTCAGACAGGTTTTCTTTTTACCTGAGCAGGCATCACTTCTGCATTTGTGCCACAAATGTTGACTCCAGCATACAGACATGCTCTATAATGGGCCTCTACAATATCTCTGCCATAGGCTTTGTCAGCTCCCACGCCACAGTAGTATGGACCTTCAATGGTGCAAAGTGTTAAACGACCCTACCAATGCACCAAGAAGAACAACACACAAATCTTCAGCTGCTCACCTTGTGGTCCTGGAAAACCATTTGATGGCCAGCCAAATGGATGCCCGTCTGTGCCCAGGATGGTGTACTCTTGTTCCATGCCAAACCATGGATGCTGGTCCATCACCATGTCCATAACCTTTTTGCAGGTGATCCGAAGGTTGCTTTCTGTAGCAAGAAGCAAAAATTCAAAGTCAGTGCCATTGCTCTGCAGCATGCTTTCAAGAAATTGCAATTATTTCCAAAACATTTGTTTGGAAGAACAACTACACGAGTTTCAGCAGCCAATAAATCAGAACTTTTTTCTGAGGCACTAAGCGCTAAAAAAAACTCACATTGTTGTAAAGAACAATTTTATTTTTGTTCATGTTCATTACCTGCAGGTTTTCGGTTGTATTTCAGGACTTCACACAGCACCAGCTTGTTGGGGTCTTTACGAAATGGATCACGAAACATAGCCGCAGGAATGAGATACATGTCACTGTTGGATCCCTCAGCCTGGTAGGTACTGGAGCCGTCAAAGTTCCATTCAGGCAGATCTGCAAAACCCCAAATGGAAATGTTAGAGCTCCATCAAGCAGTTTACAGTTTCAAGAGAAGTCAGGATGCTGCTGCTTACCTTCAATGCTTTTGGGCTCAAAATCCAGAGTCCTGGTTTTGCAGCGGAGCCCCTCACCGGTCCCATCAATCCAAATGTACGTGGCTTGGACCTTACCCCCCTGAGGTAGCTCCATGTACCGCTGTTTGACAGCTTTACTCAAGCTGGCACTGGCAGACACAGCCATCTTAATTGTTATAACACACCTGAGGAGTCAGAGGAGAGACGAGGTTGGAGACATGCTGTCCAGCGGATCACATGTTGCATAACAGAGCTCGGAGTGCCGCAAAAACACCACCATTGTTATCGTCTTTTACAAACGGGGAGGGGGTTTTAAAAATCCCACATGGATGTGAGGCAAGGCGCATTATCAGTTTGTCCTCAAACAATTTTTAAAAAATCCCGTTACATTTGAGCTTTTTAGGTTTCCATAAAAACAAAAGTACGGAGAGGCGACAAAGAACTTCATCCTCAAAGCCTACACGTTGCGTTCACAGACCGTCGTAATCTGGAATGCCTGACCGAAGCAACAACGTTGCATCCCCGTTTCCCCCCTTGAAAATAATAATTAAAAAAAACAAAAAACATAAAAACCGACAACCTCCAAACAACGTGTGAGTAACTCCAGAACTAGCGACTCAAAAAAAGAAAGTTTAGCCATAAAATCATTCGATCGATTCTAACAATGAAGAGTTTGCGAGCGAAAAGTAAAACTACGTTTGAATCCCGTCGGATGACTTAAGCAATGAAAGGAAAGTTACCTGGAAACACGAGAAAATCTATGTAAAAACTAAAGGACAGCCAGGTCCAATGTTTGGTTCTAAGTTGGTTCGCTTGTGTTTCTCTCATCCTCCGGTATCGACTCCCCAGCGCCAGCTCATTTATAAGACCAGGAACTGGGACGGCTCGTCTTTGATTGGTCGCCTGTTTGTCAAGCCTGGTATGGCAAGCCTATAAGGTTCTAATTCCAAATCTCCGTTTTAATCGGACTTTTCTCACTATTGGACTCATATTGGACACCAAAACTAAAATGTCCAAATCACATAATAACTAATTTTCTTCATTAAAAAAATCAGCTCTTTCTGAATTGTATCATTTATTCACATTTGGATACATACATGCACAATTCAAATTTTATGACAACATAGCTTAAATGAATGATTTTATTGATGCATTTCTTAGAACAAATACAAAATGTTGAAGGTTTCAGAAAGGGATGTTCACATAAAAGAGCTTTAACCGATTGCTACATGAATTTAAACATCCCAACAATAATTCAGTCATTGGTACATGATGTACCAAACTGTCTCCTGATTCAAACCCCATTTCTGGGGTTCATTTTTATTGTACCAAATCCCTTTCTTTAGTTGATAGGTGAAGTTATTTGAAACATCGGTGTTAAATAGATTTAGAGTTGTTTTGGAAACAAAACGTTATTTACACCATTTCCCCTATGGTTCTAACCCATTGAGTTTAGGTGGATCTCGTGAACTCAAGGACACAACTACACACATTTTAGGAAGATGTTCTCAAAAATCAAATAATCTTGAACATATGCACCCTTTTAAAGCATTATATATATGTATATATATATATATATATATATATATATATATATATATATATATATATATATATATATATATATATATTTTTTTTTTTTTTTTTTTTTTTTTTTTAATGGGCAAAGACCTAAAAGTATTGTTGTATTGTAAAGTGTTAAACATACAGTAAGTGCCCACACAAAAAAATAAAATCCTAATAGACTTTATCTTATATAAATCATTCAGATTAATAATTGACAAAGCCAATAAAATGGCGATTGAATAATATAAATCTTGGTTACCTTCTTTCACATTGATAAATAATGATATTGTCCTAAGCCTTTGTATTCCTTGAGAAACATGTCCACTCTAGCACACAGTATTTTAGCTTTAAGGTTACCATCCACTAATATAGTAAGTTGTGTACATACACACTGTCCAATGGTCACAGGACAACTCAGAGAATTCAGATGAATGAAAAAGGGCAAGAATAATGATGTCAGTGTGTCCTCTCAGTGTTGTGTAATTAGTCTATAAAACCAATTTTACAAGTTCAACACACACTGGGTTGTTTAACACACATCACACTGCCCAGAGCTGTGTTGCATTTTATTTTGTGCTTTTATCATTTATTGAATTTCTGAAACACACTCTTCAGCAAACATTTTGCCGTGTTTTGTTCTTTTTGAAAATATGTTCAGATTTTTTGAGAGGAGAAGGGAATTTGTTTTTTTTTTAGTTACTTTGTTTTTCTTCTGTATGTAGTTGCACAGTACCATCTAGTGGACAAAAAATCATATAACATGGTCTTGTGGAAACTGCTCTCCGATTTTCCTGTGATCATTCTTATTCTATCATAATGCAGTTGCAGGACCTGAGAGTGATTTTTTAAATTTCCAACTCAGAATACATATGTAAATTTATTATTTTAACCCCAGTCATGCCCACATTTATTTTCAATTATAGGTACAAAAAAAAGTTCTTTAGTGTTTTTTCATTATTTAAGCCGAGTCCAGGATTTAGTAGTATTTTGCAAGTTTATGACATACGGCATGAAAGAGTTAAGAGATTCTTGTTGTTGTGTGGAAGTTACATCCAAACTGCAATGCAAGAAAAATTACTAGCTATTGATGGTTAAAAGAAAATCTCTTCATTAAAATGTTATGGTCTCAGAATTGTAATGCCTCCTGTTCTACTTCTAAGTTACAACATAATCTAAATACATAAACTACAATATATTTTACATTTACAGTAAATTAGGGGGCTATGGTTAATAAAGGAAAACTAGTTACTGTATTTTGGTATTTTTGGGTGAAATGAAAGAACAAGAACAAATCGTACATTTATTCAGTTTAGTCTACCTTAATCAAAATAAAGACTATATCCGTAAACAAGAAAAAACAGAGACCTTGAGGCCTAAACAATGTTTAAAAAAAGGAAAAAGGAGCTGAAATTCATTGATCTTTTCAAAAACAACAGTACACACTGTATTTATGGTTAAAATGAAATTTTAAAGATCGAAGTGATTGATCACAACTCTAAAAAGGATTTTGTTTGCAATTATTTTCTGTTAATGGTTTATGGCCTTGCTGCTTCAAACAATATGTTTTCAGTGGTAAGTCTGTTGTGTTACATGAGTCATTGATTGAAATGCAGAGCCTGTTACGTCACAAGTAAGATGCTATTTTAATAGTGTTTTTGTAGTCAGTAACTCCTAACATTGTATTTATGTATGTATTTTTTTAATATATGAATTTATATGCACAGTTTTAACGGCATGAATGAAACATGTTCAGCAGAAAAGGCAACAGCAGGGATCTCAGGGGTCAGTCTTTAGTTTACTGACATTAAAACAAATCTATACCAGAACAGGCTCATGAAAAACACCAAATTCGTTTATGTGTATATATCTGTTTTATTTCTTATTAAAACGGAACCACACATGACAAAAATATAGCTCTAGCTTTTGGGTCATTGTTGGGACTTTCTAATTTCAGTCTATATTGTACATGGACTTGTCTTTCTCTAATGTTTTTTCTCTCTATCCTCCCCCCAACACTTCAAACTGTCTTAAATATCTAACAATATAAACCACAATCTCTTAAATTGTGGATAATTGGGTGCTATGTGCTTACACAGTAGATTAGGAATCTGATTTTCACATGGACACTAAGATGCAATCTGATCATAACCAGCATTGTAATGATGACCTATAAAATGTCAAACTTCTGAATCAAAAAGAAACGTTTCTTGACTGATGGCAGAACAAAAATCCCCAAACTTCTTAGTTTTATATGGTTCTGAACATGTTGGAGCTTCAGTGCACCTCACTGTTGCTGCTGACAGCGAGTCTCGTCGTAGCTCTTTTAAAGCCACTTGAGGTTTTCAAACACCGTCCTCTTCAGGAATCTGGTGGCAGTCAATGACAGTGAAGTTTCCCAGGTTGATAACAACTAAGACGCCCTAGATACGTTTGGGGTCAGTTGAGAGTTTTTCTACCAATCAGCGCAAATGTTTTTCTTCACACAACACTGAAAAAAAAGAGTTGACAGAGGAGTAAAAATAGAGCTGTGTTCCTTTTACATCTAAAACATAACATCTGTTTTATTTTAAACAGGAAAGAGATTTGTGAGGATTTTTTTTTTACATGATTTGTTCAGTTTTGCAGCCTGTTGGTCAAAAGTTTTTAATACTTCAATAACTACATTTTTTTTTACTGTAAAATATTTAGTATATTGTCTTGTTGCAATCAGAAATGAAAGGATACAGAAGTTCTGGAATTAATTTTCAAATCAAAATGTACTCAAATCTTTTCAAAATATCACAGTAGATGTGAGGCCTAAACGTCTACAATAGTAATGAAATATTCTCCAGAAAGTTCTTTCCAGGTCTCCTGCAGAAGTTCCTTGTGGTTGCTTTGCTTTCATTCTTCTCTCCATTTTAATCCAACCATCTCAATAGGTTTTATATGTAAAGACTGAGATGACCAATTCATGTTTTCAAGGTTTAAGCCAGGGGTTAGAATACCCTCACATCGTTAATTGGGAAGAGAAGACGTTAAACTGCAGGATAATCTGCAGCAAGAGAGTTATAGCTTTGGTTTCTCACACAGAATCCTTGTTTAGCAAAAAAAAAAAAAAAAAAAAATGTACATTTGGTTCCACAGTGTGTGACATTAATTGTCAAACATGGAGGAAGAAGTGTAATGGTATGGGGCTGATGGTACTTGAATGATTGCGAGGTTTTAAGTCCAGATACCATGACTCACTTTGAAGATGTCACCTGGATAAACAAAACCTTCTCTGACTTCTTCTTTTATTCTCAGGAAGTTTTTGCAGAACCCATATCCTTTACTGTATTTGAGAATTGGACTGAGTGACCCCTCCCCCCTCATGTTTCAAGTAGGAAGTACCGGCCGACTTCAATAAGCCAAAATCCCATAGACTTCTATTAAGAAATAAACAGCTGTTATTTAGTTGTTATATTTGTCAGAAAAATCATTCTGGCTCTGCTACTTTTTAAAATATGTTCTTGCTAATACTATTTTTTAACAATATTTGTTCCTTATTGCAGGTTATTCAAGTTATAAACCAGCTTGTTAGATGCCTTAATAAAGATATGAGGTGCTCACTGGCCCCCATGTTGAATGTTCAAAACATTTGATCGACAGATTCTCTCAAGTGCGCTTTCAAGTGGTAGAGCTGTGGACTTCCAACAGGCTTCTGATTGGTGAGAGTGGTTGCCATAGAAACAATGAGTCTGACCGGCTCGGACCAATCACTGCTTACTGACAACGTCTGGCTCCAACATAGAGGCATCCGCATCGCAAAAACATGGTGACCGAATTGACTTCATTTTGTTGACATTGGAGGTAAGCCATTTTCTATGGGTGATGTCACACTTTCTCGGTCCAGTTCTTATATGCAGTCAATGTCCTGGATTTGTGCTTTTGGTCATTATCTTGTAGAGTGTGAAAGTGGTTATTGCATTTCACTGTGGATAACTGCGGTAGCTGTGTTTGTTCTGGGTGTATCTCTCTCTGCACAAGTCATTTAATCTGGATCCAGCAAAACAGCTGCATACCATCACACTTCTTCTACATTTGACAATTGATGTCACACGATGTTGAGCCATTCTTTTACTTTTTTTGCGGTGCAAAAAGATTCGGATGACTAACTACAGATTTCAAGTTTAGATTTTTTGGTCAAGAACAGCTTCCTCAAGTCTGAAGTAGTTCATTGTTTTCTGGCCCATTCAAGACTTTTAGACTTTTAGGGGGTATTCAGACTAGGAAAATCATTTGGTCCGGACCGAGTCCTGAACCTTGCGTTTGGTCTGTATTCAGACTGCCGTCATACAGACTTTCTTGTTTCAAACTAAAGCTTGTAAACAAAACTATGTGACTAAAGATCTCTTCACTCATTGGCCAGGGATTATAAGTGCAGGGCAAAGCAACTAGTTTATGACATATAGATTGTTGGGAAAACAGCGAGAAGCGATGTGCATCATGTTAAAAGTTGTTTTAATGAGCCTGCATTCATCTGACCACATTTCAATGAGTTGCTGTGTCATTGTGGTGTTTTAGCATTTGTTTTTCTTTTTTGTTTTTTTTAGAGAATTCTGTTAAAGAACTACAAGGTGGCTTTTGGGATGACATCACAGCTGCGCACGTGCCATGTAACAAGACACAGAAAAGAATGAAAGAAGTGTTTTTAGCTGTGTTAAAATAAACATTCTTGCAAGTGAGTAGTTGTACCATCTGTTCCTGTCTGATAACTCGACAATCTTTGCTTTAAATTTGTCTGCAGCTCATCCTTTGACTGAGGAATCTCAGACCGAACCCAAAGCTCAGTCCGATTGGAAACTAACCGAGACATCTCAAAAGATGGATCCGAGAGCGGTTCCTGGTCCCAGACCAAGATCCAGGGTGTATTCAGACTAAAAATTTGTCCCGGATTATCAGGGGAAACAAAATCTGGTTCACTTTAAGCGGACCACATGTGTTTAGTCTCAATACACCCCTAGTCTTATCCATCCATCCATCCATCCATCCATCCATCCATCCATCTATCCATCCATCCATCCATCCATCCATCCATCCATCCATCCATCCATCCATCCATCTATCCATCCATCTTCTTCCCCTCATCCAGGACCGGGTCGCAGGGGGAGCAGCTTAAGCCAAGAGGCTCAGTCTTCCCTCTCCCTGGCCACTACCTCCAACTCCTCTGGGAGATCCCTGATTCTAGCAGTGATTAAGACTTGGGGAGACGTGGCAAGATGCAAAAGTTTAGCGGTCTGTCACGGGCAGAGCACTGTCATTAGATGGAGGCCCAACATATCCTTGCTGAGAGAAGAAGAAGGACGAGGAGGAGGGGTGGGAAGGAATATCTGGGTGTGTGACTTGATTGTGAGGAGACTGACGCCTAGACTTACGTGTAGCTTGACATGTTTGGCAGTGCTTCAGCAGCGCTTTTGCAGTGGAACAGCCGCCGATGGCAATACCCCGTATAAAGCACGGCCAAAACTGACCAAAAATGACCACTGACGACCACGTCCACCAGATTTTCAGAACTTTTTGGCTGTGATTGAGCCTTAAAGCGCTGTGTGACTGGGACTTTAATTGCGGGCGCTGCACCAGTCTGCCTGTCGACCTCTTCCTCAGATACACCTACACTCGTGAATCAGACCCCTAGATACTCCTCCACCTGGGGCTGCATTACTCTACCCACCCAGAGGGGGCGACCTTTCTCCAGTCAAGAACTATGGCCTCAGATTTAGCAGTGCATGTCCTCTGCAGCTCATTTCCAAGTTCTCAATTTCTCAATTTCTCAATTCTCAATTTCTCAATTCCAAGTCCTCTATGAGCAATTCAAACTGTGACTTTATTCTAAGTGAAGCTGCTCTCTTGTGAGTCGTCCATCAGCTGTTAACTCTCAGAAACTTGTCCTAAGATTCAGTTGGACGTTGGGTCTCCCAGACCTCTTCCTGTCAGAGTTTTCCACAGTTTCGGAGCAAATTTGATGATCAAAGAAACTATGCTCAGGTCTACAAAATTGCCTGCATGTTTTTTTTTCAACTCAAGTCTTCCAGCACTGCTTTTATGCAGTGTGGTTGTATGTAGTAAAGAGAAGTTGGAAAAAATGACCTGTAAAGCTTGATTAATCTGTACTCTATATGCTGTCTTTCTCATGTTTCCTGGAAAGGGTCATTTTGTGTCATTTCTAAACTAGATAAAAATGTTAACCTCTGATAGTTCACAGGTTACTTTTGTAGAATTTCAAGCTATTCACAGCTATCCACACAGGTGGATGTTCAACCTGAAACTGATAATTGGATCTTTTTAAAACTTTTGACTGTATGTTGACCAAGAAGTCAGTTTCTGAGTGTAACATGTTCCTAATCAAGTCAGTTATCTAGAACCTTTTTCAAGTCCAGGCCTTTTTTTTTCAAAGAAGATCCCAGATAATATTTGCTTTTATTTTTGTAATCCAAAAAACTTGCTATAATTTTACAAATTTACTGTCAAGAACAGATACAACTTCAAATATCAATTCCCAAAGTATCGTTTTTTTTCCTACAGACATGGACAGACATGATATGGTTTTGGAATTAATACGATTGCTTTGAAAAGTACGTAAAGACACTAAAATAAATGACAGACCCCAAAACAATAGACATGGCTTCTATGAAACTTTAAAACCCTTTAGACTAATCTACATTTCCATCATGACAGCACATCCCAGATATTATTCCTGCTCCTCATCTGGGATGTTATGTATTTATTGTGTTTATGTCGTGTTTTGACTGTATAAAGTATTTGTTGTTCATTTTCTGAGGTTACAGTTTATTTTAAAAAAAGGTAAGTGAAGTTCTGAACTGAGGTTTATATGTTATATAATAATATAATATCATACTAGTTTCACTTTTCTTTGTTTTCAAAATTCATCAAAACCACACATTAACTGAAAACATGTTCCCTCAGTTTTCAAACTGGTTTTAAACTGTGATTTTTGAGATCAAATGTACTAAGATACAGATTGAAGATCCACTGTAATGCTGTGTTCAGTGCATCTAAACGGTTATTTCGGTTTTCAAATAGATGACTTATACTGCACATATTTACTCCAGCAGAGGGCAGCAGCTACCAATGTTAAACTCATGACCAAACCTGTTCTTGTTATTAGCACATACAGTTCACTGTGATTTTCTTCCAGACTAAACCCATTTTGATGCCGATCAAACTACTTCTTGAAAAAATATTTTGAGTCTTGTGAAAAGAAACCTGAACTAACACGGCTGGGTTCAGTGGTTTTACACTCGTCATCTTATATTATCTGTGTCTATTGAAGAAAGATTTATGGAGTCTGAGATATGCATGAAGGACTTTTTGACCTCGTGACTTTTTTTTGTTGTTCCAGCCGTAAATTCCCAGTAAGGAATTTAAATAAACTGCAAAGTCTCTCCTCCAGACATTATGCTTACCTCCTGGTTTGCAGCTCTGTCACTCGGCATAGATGAATATCCCTGCGCACTCTTTACTCCGTCACCCCACTCAGCCTTTAACAATTAAGCCTTAACCCCTGAGCTCCATCTCTTACCATATATCATCTTGCCCCCTAAACCACAAGACAACACTCCACCTTAAAAATTAATAAGGCTGACAACATACTTGACACTATTTCAATGCCCAGCATGTCCTCTGTGACTCATCAGCTCAGCAGTAAATCAGGCCAGGAGTAGCCTCCAGGGATGGTGTTTCTCCAAAGCTCCTTCAAAGAGCTGGAGCACCAATAACCAAACAATTAGCAATAACAATTATTTGCATCGCTGAATAAAAACTAGCTACCGTTTTGATGAAACTCAACTGGAAAGCAAGCTGCAGCTACAATGCCTTCACTGGGTTTTTGTCTGCAAGTTCTCAGCCATCAGTGAGGGCGAAGGCAGAGGCTTCATGGGTTATATTTAATCCAGCCTCGCTGTTCTTTGGGATAATAACTTTTTTGCTCCATTTCAGGACTTGTCTGTCATCTTGACATGGCAATATCTTCCAACTCTTCTGTTTCATAGTCAGTTTCATTTATTTCCAAATACCATTTCACACCCTGCTGGCTTTAACTAGGTATTATACAGCATGTGGGGAGTCTGCTGCAGATTGAATCGTGACACAGACAACAACGTTTCTGGTGACAAATAGGAAAATATTGTAAGTTACAGACTTCATAGGGTTTTTCTTCTCTTTTTTATCAATCAATTTCGTATGGCATGTTTACATTTAGATTGATTTAGTTATTTGTTGTTATTTTGAAGCATCTGCTGCTATAATTAAATTTTATTTGTGAACAGCATTAATGATAGCTGTCTGACTGGTATTTTTGGCCACTTTGTCAAAAAAAGCAATTTATTTATTTTTTTGCTTTTATGGTCTCACGTGATTTTGCTTCATTAAATATTTTAAAGAATCTTATAACTCCCTGTTTTGAAGAAAAACCTGTTAAAACAGCCTTGTTCAAATATTAGCCTGTTAAACCAATCAATAAACAAGGTTACAATAAACATATTAAAAAATATTGGTGTGATTCAGTAAGGTTTGGATTCTTTATTTTTCTATAATCACCAATTCATTCTCATTCAAAATCTCATTTTTAGGATTCTCATCTGCAAAAATCCACACAAAGATCAAACCTGTTCATCTCACCATAATTGCATTTATATTATAAAGACAGTTGTTGAAATCCTATAAGATAATTTGCTGGTTAATGGTAATTGTGAACTGTTTATTTTTTTATTTGCATTGAAAAGGCAATTTGATTATGTTGAACTTCTGTCTGATTCTAAAACCAAAAAAACAGGAAACAAACGATGGAGAACCCTCAATGTGGAAATGTAAAATGTTTTTTAGGGACTACCTTTGGGTGAAGTACTTCCTTAGACTTTAGATCAAGATTCCTTAACAAAAAATTAATGAAAGATTGCAATTTATTTACTCTAAAAAGCATTTGTAAGACATCCACTAATGCTAACAAACGACTTACAAACAAATTAACATTGATTGTTGATTTTTCATAAATAGTTTGTTAAAGAATCTTATTAACACTTTATGATACATTTGTAAGACATCCATCAATGCTTTAAAATGAATTATCAACACATTAGTAATGCTTGTTAATGTTTTATAAATTGTTTGTTAAGGGATCTTATTCTAAAGTAAAACACTATTTCACATAAAGGTGGTATTGATAAGTATGGTCAAACACAAGTTTAAGAAAGTTTTGTTACATTTTTGCTCGACTTACCCAGCTGATGAAGGCAATCTCATCATGTAAACATTTTAAACACCTATGAGTTACACACACACACATATATATATATTAATTGTGTTTCCTGTGGTGTTTTTGTACTAGTCTTAACTTAAGACATTTTATTTTTAGCCTTGAAATGGCATGTTTACATCTGCTGTTGTTCAACACAGATGTTCATTAGTATAGATTGTCCCCATCAAATAAACTAATAAACTAAATAGTTATTTTCCATAGACTTTGGCTGAAGAAGAGCTTTTATTCTTTGTGTACGTGGAGAACACATTTTTGATGGAATATAATTATTTTCCTCTCGAACTGACATTTATTTTTGACATTTTAGCTCCAATAATGCAAAGAAAATTTTACCTGAGGTTCAGTAAATGCTCCTTAAATGTCATCTTAGACTAATGATATGCACTGACTGTCAATGCGGTGAAGCATTCTGACCGTAAAGCTGCATAGGTGTTTGAAGGTCAGCCTTAAAGACTGTTTAGAGGATGCTCCAGTTAGCTCCTGGCAGAGATAAAAACTACTGTGATGTGATTCTCCAACAAACACAGAACAACTAACTACATTGTGGGATCACAGTCTTCTCACTTTGCACTTGTGAAATAAAAGCAGCCCTAAAATCAAGATGAATAATCCGATTTTTCTCACACGAATCACTTGCTGGCTCTTCCACACAACCAAAATTAAGAGGCAGAGATGTATCTGTCACTTATTTGCTCTTCTCCGGTTTTTGCCCAGCTAACGGGCACAGGGGGCTCCATCTGGATGGATCACCCATGGATTCGTGTTGCCAGTAGGTGGTCCTGCCCACGGCTTGGTGGGTGAGTGTGGTATAGTCCCAGCTGCCACTGTCACTGACATATCAGAGCTGTTTATTAAGAGGATGACAACTCTATCAAGCCCCATAAGCGGGCCCTCGTGCACAGGAGTTCTTTTGTTACTTTCAGGGAGGGTGTCATCAATCTTGCTGCCATGCTACTCTCTTGAGCTGTTGATGGCAAACACGATTCCTCCCTTTCTGCCTGGCCTCTCTCGCCTCGCAGTCTGGATTCAGGCGTGGTGAAGGGGATCGGGGAGATAGGAGGACTTTCCCCGAGAGTGCCGCTTCTTGACAGGCGACAGAGCGGACCGTTTGGACACCAGGGGTGGATATATGGGACCATGTAATGAAAAGACGTTGACAGGACCTGCTTGCTCTGTAATGAAGGTCCTCTCGAGCTGTGAATGGATACACACATCCTTCACGGTTTTGTCTCCCTGCCTTTTTCCCAGAATCAATCTCATCTGTTTTAACCTAAAAAGAAGGTGCAAAAGAAGCAACCCCTGACTACCGTTCACAGCTTTAAACATTTGCATTGTGGTGACTTTTCATTGAAATGGAACTAAAGTTTATCTGGAGCCACAAATCTCATCTAAATCCTGCCTCTAAATGTGCAGAAAAATTTTCACCTTTCATTTTCTGTCAGTGTTACTCAAGTCTGAGTATGGCTCAAAGAGACTATGATGTATGTACTCCACTTTAGCATTGACTGAGGTCACAGACTCCATAAATGTCTTGGACAAGTCTGATATTTTAATCTCTTTTTAGTGAGGGGATGTTGGACCTTTGCCCAATCAATACACAGGGCAACAGCCTTGCCAAGATATCTCATGGTAAATTTTCATTGTTCTGTCTGGAAGCAGAAATGTCAACCAAAACAAAAAAAAAGAAGAAGAAGCTCAAAGATGACACTGAAATATGATTGTCTGCAGTCAAAAACATCCCTCTTTTTATTTTTGCTTTTTTACCCAGAATCCTCTAACGAACACAGAAAAAACATGCCAAGCACAAAGAGGGCAGAGTGTCACCTGAAATCCCCCCCTTTTTTCTCTCCTCTCAAATCAAATCCAAACTGTTTAATTCATCAGTCAACAAAAGCCTAAAATGGAAGAGAGGGAGGGGGTGGTGGAGGTGGTGCTGCTTTCTTTGTGAGCGCACCCAGCCAAAAATACCAAAACACTCTCTCACATTAACATTGCTAATTTGTTTGCCAATGGTTTCCAAGGAGCTGAATAATTGGCTGTGAGATATTGTTTGTTCAGGTGTTCTGCATAATTGAATTCTGTATTGAAATACTCCGGATGAATGTGGACGAAGTACTGAAAATAGTGTGCTTTGTGATACATTTTCTTTCAAACGGAGTGATTGGTGTAGATTAATTCTCATCCCAAAAGCAACGAGTGATGATTGCTGCGCATTAATTTTCTGGCTAATGTACAAAGCACACACGTTTTGAATTACAAATCAACCCGTGTTCATCCGTTTCAAATTAGCGTCTGGTTGTTGAAGCTCCTTTTGTAGATTATTTTTGAGGGGGATAAGGTTTTCTTTGCCCACGATGACCTTTTGAAAGTCGCAGATTGGTTTTATGCACCCATTATTTCACCAAAACGCTGCTTTCCTTGTTGTGCTGCACTGAGTTGCATGCAGATAAGCTTCGGAGGAAGTTTTCCGCTGCTGTGCTAGACCCACTTGCACATGTGGAAGTGATATAGCATCCAGCTGGACACATGTGTTGACAGCGCCGGGTGATGTATTTGATCATAGTTAGTTGTGAGGAGGGTCTTGGTTGGATCTGATTCAGCCAAGCAGTGCTGACCTAGCGCCTTGACTCAATCAGTCACCTTGTCCTCCCCTTGACTCCTCACCCCCTGATCCTTCTCTTCCACCCCAAAGGACCTAAGAAAAACAACCCGAGTGCTTGAGACCCTCCCCGCCCTTAAGGCCACATCCCGACAGAAATAAATCACGTAAGGAATCAATGCTTAGTTCTGTTTTCTTACACTTTTCAAACACAGACTTCAAACTATGAGCCACACAATCATTTCATATGACAAAACCGCTCATTAGTTTTTGAAGAGCATGAAGCACTCTGGGAAATTCAATCTGAACAGTTTCAGATAAAAAAATCAAGTCTTAAATTAAGAAGAGAAAGTTTGGGATGTGATTCTAAAAAAATATTGAAAACCAAAAAAAAAAAAATCAATTTTAAGTTCTACCGACAAAATATAAAGGTTAAATAAAAACCACGAGTGGCATTGTATGGCTGGCAGGAGCTGCCCACCCTTACACCTTTTTTTTACCTGCCCTCAGTGGCTGAGCGGCCGCTATGGGGTTCTTCACTTTCCCTTTCTAACTCTGGTCAGAGCTGCACGTGATTAATGCAGGAAAAAAAAACCACCTTTTCAAAATGGTGGATTTTTTTATTAGTATTATCTCCATAGCAACCATTTTATTTTTGGATCACCCTGGAGTGATAAATTCATCAATAGATTATTTAGAAGAATCGTCAAAAGTAAGTTTTTGGATTTCCCTGGCGACGGAGGTTTTTTGTTAGCCACACCCACATTTTAATATGTCCTTATTGTATATTATATTGTTTTGTTCATCTTGAGCCAAGGATTTATGTATTCCATTTTCACAATATGGTGCCAAAAATGTGTAAGCGACAGAGACATGCCACTTTTGCAAGCTTGCCACGCCAATGCCACTCAAAATCTACAAACTTTAAAAACAGCGTCTTTTCCCAAGTAGCTTTCCAATGAGGAGTTTCCAATGATGCCTAAAGAGTTAGGAGGTGATGGATTGGAAGCCCTAGGAGACCTTTAAATATGTAGAAGGTACCAAACGTGGTATTTTAGGAAAATTCAAAATGGTGGCCTCTCCATGAGGTCAAAGGTCAACAAAGCTTCGGATGTGGATGTAGACTGAAGCTGGCAGCATGAAGATTGCTTAAGCAAAAGTATTATTTTACCATATTGTGGGAAAATGTGAAAGTTACCAAATTTTAGACTTTGGCATAACGTGGTTGCCAACTTGTAGATCCTGTAGCCATCCCAGAATAATTTCCAAATTTCTTTTGGATAACCCCGACATGTTTTGAACCCCATAAATGATTTTGGCCCCATTTATTATTATTTTTTTTTACGTTTTTTTGTCATTTTTGGGGGAGTGTGCAAAATTTGGTGAGTTTTTGAGGATGTGGTGGGGAGAAACTTTTCTCTCCGTCCAAGACTGCTCAGGGACATAATAAAAACAAAAAGTCAAACTTGCCTCGTTGAGATCAAACGTAGACTCAGTTTTCAAGTAAGAGACCCTACTGAAAATCTACAGAAAATTGTAAAAAAAAAAAAAAGAAGAAATAAATGTTGACATTTCCTGATTGACTGCATCAGACCCTCAAAACGCTAATGCATTTTAACATTTCTGAGTAAAGACAAGTCAAACAAAAAAAGCTGAAAGGAAAAACTAAATATGGCGACTGCTAGGAGCCACATCGCTTCAGAGAATTGACTCACTCACCAGTCGCTCACATTTGTGCTGTTCAGGGATTTTGGTCCACTTTGCTTCACAATGTTCCTTCACATCATTAAAGTTTTTGGACGTTGTTCGTGTGCAGCTCCTTTAAATGTCCCATCACAGCATTTCACTCAGTTTGATGACTTTGACTGGACCGCTGCGACAGTTTTTCCCCTTTTCTTTCTCTTTCATTCTACTGTAGATCTGCTGGTGTGGTTGGGTCATTGTCCTGTTGTTCGATACAATTTTTTCCAAACTTAAAGCAGTTGTCAGGGTTGGAAGGAAGACTTCTGACATGCTTTACTTAGCTTTTTTCAATGAGCACTTCAGTGCTCTGCACTTTGGTTTCATCTTTTCAAATACCCAGTTCCAGATGTGCTGTGGTTTGTTCAGATGCAGCTTTGCCAACTTACACTGAGCTTTCTTAGTCATGTATGAAGAAGTTTTTGCTCCCTGTAAACCATGTTTTTGCATGTAAATCCACCTAAACAAATCATTCTAGTTCAGCTTGTATTTGACTTAGAAAATGCAACATGTCAAAGTAAAAAAGAGGCCTGCAGGATCTACTTAGCTTGACCTGCAGGTGAACTTTTGCTCCTTGTCTCCTCCTGGGATAATTTGTAACTGTACTGACCATTTTTGTTTTAAACTTTTATAGCTGTTGAATGATTGACTCATAATGGTTTGGACCTTGTTATCTGGTAATTCCCTGAGAATTGAAATGCCACTGTTTAATTTTAGTCAAATGTTTTAAGAATATAAGCTTGAAAGCATCACAAAAGCAAACTTTTGTGGTTGCTACCTACTTTTTCATGTAAACGGATTCACTATTGGAGGATCCAGACTTTGACACATTATTGTAATTTCAATGTTGATCAAACATAGACTCTATAAATCGAACTCTGCAGGTATATGTTAAAAGAACCTGTTTTTACTCAGTTTAGTCTGTCTAGATTCATTTTGACTTCAAAGTAAAAACAATGTTTCGACACGTTTTTATGTAAATCACTCATAAAAAGCTTTGCAGCTCATTATGAGTTTAGATTGTGAGTGAGAACAAACCTGCAGTTAAAACCGCAGCCTGTCCGCTTCATGCATGAGCCGCTCAACTGTCAGACCGTTCTTAGCTGGTTCTCAGCCAACTTACTGCAAGGTCCAGTGGAGAGCTGGAAATTGGCTGAGGGAGGCAATTCCAAGTGGCTCCTTTTTGTCCTACAGTCAGTGACAAAAATATTGGACCATATTTCACGAACTTCAGATTTGGCTGAAGCTCTGAAAACTGAAAATAGTTTTTCTGACAGACAAATCAGAAAAAAAAAAACGCTACCTGTCCATCCCAACAGCACACTTTTGAAAGATTGAGCCCCTTTGATATCTCATAGCAAAGTAAAAAGCATAAATGCATCACGCTAATACCTGCAAGAACCACACCGTGTATTATCATACCTAAGCAAAACTTTGTTCATAAGACTTTACCTATGATTTTTTTACAAAAACAAAGGAAACCACATTGACAGCTGGATTAAATGCAATTCTTTCAAAGTAAAACAATTTTTGCCCTCACTTAACCCAAATGAGTTTCAGACAAAACTACATTAAGCTGATATGAAAGATTTGGAACATGAAAAGTAAAGAAATGCATCAAAACTAGACAAAACATTTTCATTTTAATACACACAACAAAAAATGTTGGTGTTAACACAATCTAACGTGCAGTTTGGATCAGAGCCGCATATTCATTCTGGCATTTTAAACCATTTATTTTGTAGTTAGTAGTGAGAGGTTGCATGCTAATCAGAAGGCCTCAGTGGAGGGAAATTTTCACTATTAATAGAGAAAGAATAGAAACAAAAAAAAAAGGAAAACATTTTAACTTCATGGATGTTTATTTGCACTACTGGATGATTAGTGTGTATAATGTGAGATTTTTACCACATACGATTTTAAATGATTAAATTATTTAATAAGATATAATATATTATTTTGTATTAAGTTACATTATATTCAATTATAATATATTTTTACATTTTAATATTACGTTACATTACATTATAGTAAATCACATTACATTACATTATATTATATCACATTATATTATAATATTTTTAGTGCTGTTAATTTTAATATGTTAACGCGAGCGATTAATTTTTTTAAAATTAACGCGTCAATACATATTAACACTGATTAATTACACTCTTCATCTTCTGTCAGTTCAGGATTCCACAGCGTCGCTGCCTTTGCTCTTAAGTGATTGGGGGTGAACTCACATGTGGAACAAGATACTTGTGGTTATTTGTCATAAAACCCACAGAAGTATTTTAATGTGACAGGATTGTTGTTTTTGTTGTTGTTGCAACTAGATTCTATATTGTTTTGGGGTACAGCTGTCTTTTCTCAGAGAGGGGTGCTTTCATGCTTGATCTCTAAAAAGTTAAATTCCTGTGAAGTATAAACCATGTTTGGCAGTAAGATGTAGAACTGCAAAAAGCTGTTATTTTCTGTATGTATAAATAAAGAAGGAATTCTGTCCTTATCATAACAGGTAATAATGTTATGGACAGACGAGAGGACTGAGGATAAACCAGCACCCTGTCTTTACAATTTTGTTTTAGCTCAGCAAAAGTATTAGTATTTCTGGAGAAAACACAGAAGAAAATATCAAAATCAGAATACAAACAAAAAAATTTCATATAAGCAAACCTTAGAAATTAAGAAACCTAATATGAAAACATTCAGACAATCAGGACTTTATTGTGTTGTTTTGACAGCTTGAAGCTTTTTTTAAAATAAAATTATAATTTTTATGTGTCCATGTGAATTATGTTTATATGTTTAACATGTAAAAAGGATCCCATTAAATATTGGAATAAATATTTTTATTCTGACCACTCCTATGTCAAGCATTTCATTTCAAACTGTCAGTTTGTCTTACTTTTTCAGTTTTATTTCATATTTTAAAAACAAAGTCAATCAATCAATCAAGAAACCAAACAAGCAAGTGAGCAATCAAACAACCAACCAATCAAACAAAAAAGCACTCAAGCAAGCATAATTCTAGAGTTTCCCTTGAATGCACTATCATTCATTTGCTTTTACTTTATTTTCTTTATTTTTATGGGTGACTGTGTTTGCTGTTTGAGTGGAGAACATAGTATCAGTTCTTTGGATGTATTTAAACTAAGCGATAAACCTGAACCAAATTGGTCAATGAAAGGTTCTAATGTTGTCGCTGAATACTGGATGACTTCATTATTCAGCTTAATTACAATGCCTCCAACACTTCCCTGAAACTTACACTCTGATTCTTAAAGGTCCCCTCAGTTCTTCCAGACTTTTTCTTTGCGTACTTTGCCTTGTGTGTGCGGGTGTGACAATGAGTGTGTTTGAGCCTCCAGTCTGATAATCAGTGACAGAGATGTTGTAGGAATGTGACAGAGTTTCATTTGCCATAACTGACATCTTCATCCCATCCATTTCCTTCTGCTTTTATTTATTCATTCATGTTATTTATTTATTTATTTTGCAGCTTCCTAAAGTGCTGGCATCTGTGTTGTTTCCAGGCGGATACACCGCAGAGGATTGGGAATTTAGAAGATTGAGACAAGGCCACAGCAGCTCAGGCAGGTGGAGAGAAGTAAGAACTGTTGGAACAAGCATTACAGGGGGAGAGGAGAGGAGAAAACAAAGTGGGGGAGAGGAGAAATAAAAGGATATAGCTCAGAGTCTTTTGCTCTGAGTATTTAGCAGACAGGCTGTCATATTCTGGGGTAAGAGGCCACGATTGTATCGACAGGTTTGATTCGCTTGTGGTAAGTGAAAGAGTCAGAAGCCAGGCCCGAGTAGAAAAAGAGCCCTGACGGAGAAACAAACTATAAATCACCTCGTGCATTAGTTTGCTGAATGAAAACTGGAAGCAAAAAAACACCTGCTGAAAACGACGCCAGTCTTCTCAGAGCTTTATTGGCTCAAGCATATTTGCGCTGTTGGCTAACAAGCCAGATTTAATCTAACCCATGTGGCTTTGAATCAAATTTCCAGTTGAAGTCATTGTCAAAAGGCTCAGTCTGAACTCCATTAAGCTGTAAATACTTTGATTATAATTTATAGATATCGTGTCTAGCATTTTCACTTGGATAGTTTCAGTGCACTTACAGCACTCTGGTACCAAAACGTAATTCATTGCATGAGCAGGAACACCCACCTGCACATTGTTACAGGAAATAAACAGACTTTGAGTCCGTTTATTTTTGTTTGTACAAATGTCAAATTATGTGAGTCACAAACTTGGACTTTTGCTATTGAGAATAACATTCGGTAACACAACTGACAAAAGTGTGTAAACTCTTTTTTTGTGCATTTGAATTTATGCAAACAATTTCATACCAAGCACTCGTCACATTTGGACAGTTCATGCACAAAGACAGAAATACTTTCCAGTTCCAGGACTGCATAAGCTACACCGGCAATGCCAACACAAGACAAATAAAATATTATAAATTACTTTTCAAAGTAAGCGTTTCTGTTGACATGGCCAGATTTGGGAGGGTCTGTTTGGCTCAGAAAATTACTTCCTTCACAGCAGATAACAGAAGGATCTGACAACCTATTTACACCCAGAACTGACCTGTATTCTGAAAGAACTCCTCACAACTTCTCACAGCTGAAAGCTTTAAGGACGGCAGGTCATTCCAGGTATCACAGACAGTCTCCACAAACAGCTTGAGTAATCACCTGGGCTTCACTGCTCCCTTCTCAAAGATAACTTCACTGTAAAAAACCATCGGGAGAGGTTAGGGCTTCTGTTGTGTGACCCGTTTGTATTTAGTTTTAGCTTTTTACTCATAGTTCTTATTCTAAGTTATAATAATACAAAAAAGTCACTTACGCTTTCTTTTGGTTGATTAAAGAAAGGTCATCTGAAAGAAAAACTTGTCTTAACCTATGTGTAAGGCAGCTGTGGTGCAGAGGTAGAGGGGGTTGAAAGTTGGTGCAAGACAGCAGAACTGCCGTCAGTAAATGTGTGTACGTGGGGATGAATGCAACCATGACTGGAGGATGCTTTCACCTTTGTGCTCTGTCCATTAAGTTAAAACACAGAGGAACAGTAGAAGTTTTGCCACTGAGGCCATCCTAAAAAAACGACTACAACTAAGAGATTTAATAGACAACTGCCATGTCTTTGTCATGGTCTTAAAAAAGCCAAAATAAAACATGTAGCTAACATTTGATCATTCATAATCAATGATAATATGTAGTTTATGAAAAGTTAGACAATAATCAACTTTTTATCTGATTATTATACATATTATGTTCACAAAATGTTGTCTTGTTCTAACAGGATATCCAATAGAACTGCATTTAAAAAAGCATTTTACATATTGATGTTTAAATATAAATAGTATTATTATTTGACATGAGCCTGCCACAGCGGTGGAGTCAGTTCTTAATTATTTACTGAAAGGTTTCCTGAAGTTTTCAGGCTTTGTGTGACATTGGGTACATGGGGGTATGGGGAGGGGGGTCTTTTCTGTTGGCGTTGGTCCATGAATCCTGACTCCTCCGGGTCTTTGTCAATACTGGCGCTGCAGCCTGTTTTCTCTCATCTCCGTGGTGACCAGCCCCACATACTGATGTTTGTCCACAGTTAAGGTGTCGGCCATGCTTTAAACAGACCTCCCAGCCACACACACACACACACAGACACACACATAACAGAGCTGGGGGACCGGGCCCTGCCACCGTTTGTTCCAGTGATTGCAACCAGTGTGGGGATGAGATGCAGCTGATAATAGCCGCTTTGTTCTTTTGCGAGATGTGTTGAAGCAATGCTCCTGTGGACCAGGAGACGCCTGGTCAAACAGAGACACACAAAGGCGATGGAAATGGCCGGCCTTGGCCCTTTCTCCACAGTCAACCAGGCTGCCAACATCCACCACCATCTCCAGCCTTGCAGAATTACAACCCTCACAACCTTTCACACATATAAAGGCACTTTTTCACTCAGTGGGAACACTGACATTTGCTTTTTGTCACACACAAAGGATTTTTTTAATGCAGCTTTTTTAGGTGATTACTCTTAGGTCATATATGCCGTAGAAACAGTGTGGGGCGCATTCTTTTGAGAGGTGTTCGATTAACTCAGTTGCGTCCAAGTCACATTATTTGGAACTTAAGTTCAGATTGATGCATACTTTTACCTCTTTTCGACAAAAGTGTCAGAGGTATAATTTTATTTTTCAGTAAAAGACAAAGTAAAGCTCTAAGTAAAAACTACTGAGAGGGCATCACCTTGAATTATGGCTCTTTTTAAAATTTAACAGTGGTTGTGCAAAAAAAAAAAAAGACGCATTTCTGGGGTGATAACCATGAATGTTGCGCTCAGCAGCGCTGTAAAAATTTGGAATTGCAATAAATGTTTTCTACAGCGACTGCAGCACTCATCTGACTGCTGGTGTTTTAACCTCTTTAGCACTGCCCCATGAGGAAGTGTGGAATTTGATTAGGAAATTGTTAGCGGGCTGCTATTTTAATGCTGATGACACACTTTCTTCTCTTGGGCTCGAAGTGTTGCAGCCTCCCGACTTTCTCAGTGCTTCAAAACTAGATCAGCTGTTCACCGCTGTGGAACAATGTGACATGAAGTTCATTGACTAAAGTAGCTGCAAGCGGAGAGGGCCCACATCAGTCAGAGAGAAGACTCCCTTGTCATCTGAAATCGTGTCACACCATTCACAAGCCTCTTTATGTCCCTCGTGCTTTCAAGAAACAAGTTCCTGCAAAGATCCCTCTTTTATCTGCTTGGTTCACAATTCCAGCAGTTGGTCCTGCTCTTGTGCCAGCAGTTCATCTCCTGACTGGAGGACACAAAGAGGATGCAGAAAATCATCGGAGGATGCTATACAGTTTTGTTGAAATCTGGCGTTTTTGTTCGTCCTATCATGTTTGGAGCAGCTTACAGTGTGTCCACGCATCCCCGCTCCCCAGGGTGGCTTCTCTGTGGTTCAGGTATTGTGTGACCAGGCAGGCAAGCTGGTGGCCCTGGGTGCTTTGGAGAAGAGAGGACAGTGGCTGCATTTGTTTGCTGTTAAAAGGGATTACAGGTCCTGACGGCCATGATTAATCACCCAGAGGCAGACATCTGAATACAGCCGGGGAAAGGCTCAACTTTTTAATTCATCCCACACACAATCTATTCACACCAGCTGTTGTTGCTGCTCTCCCTCATCTCCTTGCTCTTTTTTCTCAGTGACCATTGCCTTCCACTGTCTTTCTCTCCCGTTTATGGCTCACATAATTATCTGGGGACACAGTTGTTGTAATTGTGGGGGAGCCTGGACAACGCTCTATTTTTATAGGAGATGGGTTTCTTTTTTTTCTCAGTGGGAGAACGGTTAATTGACTTTGTTAATGCATTTGGGGATCAGTGATTTCTCAACAACAAATGACCTTTAAGGAGCTCAGTGTCACGTGTTGTTGATTGTGTATGTGCGTGCCTAAGCGAGTGTTAGTCCGCACTGGTGCACACACGCGTGTGTGTTTGCGCGTGTCGATCCGCTGTGACCTTTTCTCGTGTCAGGTGTGTTTGTGCAGCAGGCAGAGGAATATTTCCCTCAAAGCCTCTTTTTCGAAGCACTTCAGAATTCACAAACATTTTCGTGCCGCTTCCGTGCTGACAGACAGCTGAAATCCAGCGTTTTGAATAAATTTCACATCTCACCATGTTCATATCCACTCATATGAGCAGGCCTTCTCATTAAGACTCAGCAGGTTATATGATGGTATTGCTGGAATCCCTGGAGCAAAATGAACAGGGACAGCTACACTGCTTAATGCAAGGTAGCCTAGCAACAGATAGTGGGATGGTGGTGGAAACATACCCTCATATTTATGTTTACATGAGAGAATGATTTGTCTGTCAGGCTGATGGATCCTAATGTTCTCCTCTCCCCGCGGCTTTTCTTGTGCCGCACGCAGGCCTGACACTTACCCTGAAGGACAGGCACCACCTTCCCCAACACGCATGAATACTTAATACCGTTAGACTGCATTTATGCAAAGAAAGGAAATGGGGCTAGACTATGGGGGGGGGGTTAAAATGCATCAAGACATGACACTGTATGCATCACAAACATCGAGGGAGAAGATTGGGAATGACGCTAAACATAAGAGAAGACAGACATTGTTTCTCCTCTGCTGTTTATTATTTCTAACAGCACTCAAATAATGAGATTCGGTAGAAACGCTGCGTGGCGACCGCTGACAAGTGGCGATGTAAAGTCACGTCACTTCCAGCAAGTACAGAGCTATATGACTTGATGGAGTCTGTCTTTACTGTATGTCCAGCTCCTCCAGGGACAGACTACATCAACTCAATTAGCCTGGCACAGCCTGAGTATCAGCACCACAGATTAGATTTCACGCTGCCTTGTTTACCAGAGAGCGGCCCGCAGACTAATATCTAAACAATTTTTTTTGCTTTCAGAAAGATGATGATGGTTGGGAGTGCCAGATAGAAGCTTCTCCTGTGGTGTGGTTTTGGCTAACTAGCAAGGAGAGAAATGAAGGAAGCTTTTGTCGGTGGAGAGACCCCCATCCTGGTTTCCATAGTTACATCAATGTTGTTGAAGTCAGAAGATCAGGTATTGCAGCAAGTGATCTTTTACATGAGCCGTGCTCCTCTCCTATTGATTTTCATTCTTCATTGGAAAAACACCCCACTGCACACTGTCTCTGAGATATTGTGGAAGTAATGAAGAGGCAAAACATGTCGGAAAAGAAGAAAACACAAGAGATTTTCACATGTTTTGAGGATGACGTCCAGCAAAACCTGACAAAAAAACCCCCCTAATTGCTGTCTGTAACTATCAATGATTGCTGTGTTGTTTGCCACATGCCGGCGCTTTACTTTGAAATCCCCACAACAGTGTGCAACGTGCTTAATACTAATGGCTCTGGAACGAGAGTTAATCACTGCAGCACGGTTAGCCACATGTTTGCTTCTAGCAGCATGGCTGGAATGTTCCAGAGGTTAGCAAAACACTGGTGTAACACATGATCGGTCTTTATGAGGTTGGGGCCTGCAAGAGGGAGAGGGGGCCCACAGACGATGCTAAAAAGACGGTAATGACAGCCATTCACCGCTATCCAATTATGCAAAAGGGAGTCTAAACAATTCCATCATCCCCTAAATTAGATTGTCCTAACGAGATAAAGGCACCAATTAATCCTGAATTAATTTCTACAGCTCATTTTCCCCAGAAAACACTCTGATATGCAAATGCCAGTGAGAGACAGAGAGGCATCTTTCTGCAGGCGTCTGCAGCACCTCTGCTCATTGACTTCTCCTCATGAACTTATGAACTTTGATAGGTATTATGAGGATGGAACGCAGGAATGTAAGAAATGCTGCCGCTTCAGCATAACATAAAAATTATACCGTTAGGGAGTTAGGGGAAATATTTCAGATTTTAATGGAGTTTAATGAACGGCATTGTTCCACTGACATGAGGTGGGTGCAGCTCAATAAATTAGTTATGGTGCTGCTGCTACAGTAATGGAAAACACCACATTTTGTTGACTGTACAGCCATGAATGAGCTGTGCAAATGCCTTGTTCTACAATGTTCCATTTAACTTTCTCTCAAAGTAATCATTTCACACACAAATAAAGCCCAGATCACAGCACGGAAATTGTCTCCAAGTTATCGTCTGCTGATTTTAATCAGAAAATGCTTCGCCCATCATCAGGATTTTCAAAGTAGCTCAGAAATGGTTTCAAAGAAAGAGCGGGTTGTCTTAATGAGCCACTTTTTGCCATCTGACACACAGAAACAGGAAAAATATGTAAATGAGCGCATTTTTATTGGGAGCTCAGCTGTATTATGGCACACTACATGTGAGCGCACAAAATAGGAGAAATATAAACGGATACAAACATCAGTTGGCACCAGGCAGAATGCAAATGCAACATGATGACATCATCTAGCAACATTTAGGGACTTTTTAAGCAGCTTTGGGCTTCGGGGCACTGAAATTACCCTGCAACACCATAGGAGTGTGTCTGTGGAGGCACATAGTGTTGGCTTACCACATTATATTACTGGTCAAAAGGGATGCAACGATTCACTTTCCCCATAAATCGGTTCAAACCTCGATTTTTAGAAAAGTCCTTTTTTAAATTTGCGATTAGCTATGTAACAATAAAGAAAAAACCTTCAGTTGGCTAAGCCTGGTGTGATCTAATAAAGTAATATTAAATATCTTAAATTTAAATCAAACACACAAGCTTGAGACTTTCAACCTAAACAGATTCAAATGTATACAATAGGGATGCGACAATTCCCTTTCTCCACGCTCAGTTCAGTTTTAAACTGAGAATTGTTGTGTCCATGCTAGTCAGTTCCCCAAAAATCTGGAATCATAACTGTTGATAGAATATGTTTTAAGAAGAATTTTTTTTAAAGCATCTTTTTTATTCAGTCGGTAATAAACTCACATTTTAGGCGTGTTTTTAAATGAGTCCCCATCATGCATTGGAACTTTGATTAAGTCTGCGTTCACAGAGACGGGCAGTTTTCATTTGAAATTAATGTACAGACACGGTCAGAGGTCCTGTGGCGTGATTTGAGGGCGCAGCGGTTTGGCGGCAGTCCATTTGAGGGCGGTGCGGCAACAATTCAGATGCAAACGTTTAAAAATTTGAACTTTAGCAAAGAAATTTGCGTTACGTCAACCAATCAAGAGCTCAGCTTTGGCCCGTGATGTGATCAGCAGGTGGAGACCAGAACCAACATAGAGGAAAATACGATGATTCCACTCCTGAACTTTGTGATATTTTTCTTATTTGTATCAAGACAAGAATAAAAAGTTCCTCTAATTTTATTCTTGTTTTTATTTTTCCCTCCTCAAAATAAAGCAAGTCATCTAACTGAGACACAGAGAGACGGAAGTACCGCTGCAAACGTCATTGAGGCGCAGCTCCTGCAGTAGAGGACCATAATGCAAGAGTTTCTGAATGATCTCATGAACCCAGACATGGAGACGTGATAACCAATGCTTTTGTAAAGCTCTTCAAACTAAATCAATCCGACCTCACAGCATTATCTGTGTCTTCCGTGCATTGACTGTGTATGAGATATACAGATATGCAGACAAAGCTCCCATGTAACAACGAGGCTCAAAATTTTAACAGTAGCTTCTCCCACACAGGCCTGGAGCGAATGAACACATTTTAGGACAACAGTTGACCAACAGAGGTGGCAGATGCAAACGATGCTCACGGCACAGTGTGAAAACCAAGAACAGAAACTGCTGGAGATGAAAACAAGAACAAAATACAGAAATAAAACTCACAAAGGTACCTAAAATAGTAAAATGAGTTCACCTAAAGGGAAACACCTGAATTTCTTCCTGAAGGCAGTTAAAAAAAACAACAACAAACGTTTCTGTGTCCAGGTCAGTCCTCCAAGTGTTCACCGAGTTAATTTAAGCACAAGATCATGCAGACCGAAAAACAACTTGGACAAAAAGGGCAGAAATGAACACAATTTTTGTTGTTTCATCAAAAGCATCTCAGAAGAAGCAACCCCTTGCAGCACAGTTTGACCTACTTTTTAGCCATTGCATGACATTTTCCACATAAAAGATAGGAAACCCTTTTCAGAAAATAATGTGTGGATTATTTGTCTAGATCTCATAATGTCATGATGACTATGATAACTCTTGATGTAAATGTTTTTTGTCTATTTTTTTTCTAAAGGCTGTTTGTTGCAAATAGTTCAAAAAGTCAAAAAAAAAAAAACCTCTTCCTCTTAGGTCTTCATATCTTCATCCAGTGTGAAGGTAAGATGCTCAGCGGTGAAAAAAACAGAAGTGCAGTGGATCGCTTGTGCTTCAGGGAAGCGTCTGGGATGCTTCAAATCACAGCCAGTGGCACAATGGTTTCTATTTGAAGCAACGTCGTTTCCAATCTGCTCCACTGCCCATTTGTGCTGCTTCAGTGTTTAGGAACTGGGGGTGTGCACGAGCAAGTCAATCCCAGCTCACTCCACTGTAAAACACAGAAATCAACGGATTTTTTTTTCATCTTTTGGCAGAAATATATTTAAATCATACAACTTTGCCTCTTTTACTAGCCTCATTGATTTTTAAAAGTGTTTTGTTTTGAAATTCCCTTGTGGCAGAGCATGGCCTTTTGATTGACAGGTGACACTTGTATCCTTGGCTGCTGACTGGCCTTACTGGGCGTGTTCCAGCAACTGTCAGGCTTGTTTGTTCAACATGTTTGCTCATTTTTGAAAAGGCTGAGTTTAGCAGACCGAGTTGGAGCTGAAAAACTGGCTTTGGGCTGACCCGATGCAAACCAATAGGTCATTTAAGAACACGGTCTATTGGCCTTCATGTAGTGATTGGATCAACCCAAAACATTTTCCATTTCTTTTCGGGATCGGGACCAGCACTTTGAAATTTGCTGTGGGTGAATTTGTTTGTCTCTAAAATAATGACCATGGCACAGATTCAATGACACAAATCCAGCATAGATTTTAGCATAACTAACAGTTTAAAAACTGAACATAAAAAGAACAATAGTTAAAGTGACCCAAACCAAAAGGAATTTTTAGTCGTCATTGTCATCGAACCGACAACTTTTAGGGCCTAAATAAAAAAACAAAAAAATCACATGGGTCCAAACACAAGAAAAGGAATTCATTATAATGTTCAGACCTTGAAATAGTAGATTAACATGGAAAGAATTCCCTAGTATTCCCTGGAGTACTGGAGCGCATCACTTTAAAAAAAAAAAAAAAAAAAAAAGCTGCTATACCATGAAGATTTGTTCCTTGAATTCTTTGTCTTTTTTGTCCGTGTTTCAAGATTTTTTTTGTTTTCACCAAGTGTTGGTGTTCCTTCCATTTTGACTCTGCCCTACTGTGAAAGTTTGTTATTTTTTGTGTTGTTTGCAGTTTTGATCCTGCTCTTGGTTTCAGCTCTGATTGCCTCCCAGCTGTTTCTCATTAGTCATTAAGACTTTGCTTGTATTTACTCTTTCTTGTCAGTCTCATAGTTTGTTTCTTCTGCTGGTGTGATTCATTCATTTTCAGCTGCAATTGTTTGGGTTACCTGCCTCAGCATCAGTTAAAAAATTACTTCTTTGCTTTTTTTTTTATTCCTGCTGCCCCCACCTTTGGGTCCCACTTTCTAGTCTTTTACCTGAAAAGTTTGTCTTTGTATTATGAAACAGATCCACTGAAGTCTTCTTTACTTGTTACAGTGATAAACGTATTTAAATCCGAATAGAAAATCCAGCAAAAAAATTAAATGTTGCAGTTTAGGAGGAATAAAAAGTTCAGAATAAATAATGATCTTCTTTTACTACTTTTTCATTTCATCACATTAGCATAATATTTGAGAGTTGGAATCTAGAGGGGATTTTATTTAGATTTTTCTAAATTTTGTTAATCATTAGTTTTTTATTTAGCTCAGATTGTTTAGGTTTGCTGCCTTAGCATCTGTTAAAAAAGACAGTGGCTTTTCATTCCTGCTGCCCCCACCTTCAGGTCCTTCTTTCTAGTCTTCTGCCTGCAGTATCTTAGAAAATTGAGTCCTGAAGTTATGACATGAATCTAAAAAAGTCCTCTTCACAAAGTTACAGCAACAAAATGTATTTTCATCAGAATAAAACCACAATATAAAACTTTCAAAATAAAAACAACCAAAAATAAATTATTGTTGTTTAAGAGAAATCAAAGTTGGCGTCCAAATAAAAAAAAAAAAAAAAACAGAAATCTTTTCAAATCTAGTTTTTCATTTATTTCGATTATTTAAAAGTCAGTATGTTGTCTGGATCGGGATCTTTTAGTTGTTTATTTTTTCTGGTGTTGCTGCTGTTTGCACTAAATTAGTCTGATTCCACCAACGGGAATAAGGTTTGTATGGCCTCTAATGCAAACAAAAGTTAATCTAATGAAACTGAATAGGAATTCTTTTAATAAAATATCAGTGCTGGAATCTGCGTAAACCCACATGCAACCGAAAATGGATGATTTTAAAAAAGGCATTTAAGTCACGATTGTTACTAGATTTTGAAACTGTTTTGTTGCCAGCTGCCTTTGCTATAATTGATTCCTCAACAATATTCTCCTGGTAATAGCTGACAGACAGATGTATTCTGAGCATTTGCTCTGAGATTTTGAATTTCTATTCTTGGTATTTAAGAACATTAACTGAACTACTCCTTTTTTTAAGCATAAATCTGAAATTAGATTTAGAAAAGTGGATGTCTTTATTAACCCGGTTGGAGGCGCAGGTTTTCATTGATTGACTGTGAACTAGCACCACCTGCTAACCCCCCCCACCGATGACAGAAAACAACCAGTCTGTCAGTTGCCAGGCAATATTCACAACCACTGGCCCACATCAGCTAATTAACCAGCAGAAATCACGTATTGACAGATGGGCCCATGCATATTGATCGGCCCGCGCTGCCACGTTCTAAATCACCAAACGCTAATGAATCATTTCCCGTTTGGGAGAGAAGGGGGAAAAAAAACACAAAAAAAACATCAGTCTTCTGCCTGACATCATACCTGCACTGCACAAAACTCACACATCAACCTAAACTCTCCTAAGACTTAAGCTGTTTGTGTACACATCACCAAGCTCTCAGCCTCTTCTTTGTATCTCATCTCTGTCTGTCTCCCACCATCTCGTTCTTCCCATCTCTCTCTGTGCTGCATGGCAGTTATTTTTCATAACAGCAGGCTGGTGGAGGCAGTAAATACCCCTCTCTTCAGACTGTGCACCCACAGTGACCCTGCAACCCCTCTGTCTCTGATGCCTCTCCCAAGGTCTCTCACTCCAAGGTCCCTGTGATGCAGCGCTCTAGTTGCAGCGTACACCCTGTAATTCACCAGCCTGCTAGATCGCCTGCCAGGAGCTATTGATTTTTGTTTCCCCAATCTCCAAGAGAGAGAGAAAGAAAAGATTAAAAACACTTTGTCAGTTTGGTAGGGAATAAGAATTCTGCGCAGGGGGATACCTAGGAGGGCATGGGGTCAGGGCTGAGATACTGTATGTCTTTATGGCTTTAACTATTTCCACTCCGTGGATATCTCTGTCTGTTGCTTTGTCTTTGCTTCTGTGCCGGTAAAATTTAAATGGGGAGGCAGTCATTGCACAAGTGCTGTTACTAATGGGTGATGAAACTCTTGCTTGTCCTGGTAAACACTGCACCTCATATGACGTTTGCATCAATTACTGTTCACAAATTTGGGAAAAAAATTCTTAAAAGGAGAAAAATCCTCACAGATATGTTTATGAAAACAAAACGGCAAAAAAGTTCCCATCTCCAAGTTTTCTTTTCATAAAGCTCATTACGCAAATAAGCCACAAGCGCAGTGTGGCTCCCCCCCATGCTTTTACTCTCCAGGTCTTAGGAAGTGATATTGGATCTCCAAGGGCTTCTCTTTCCTGGTTTCAGGTCTCATGTGGGGAGTGATTCTGAGCTTGTTTAGGGCATCCTGGAGAAGCTTGATTGGACTGAAGCCTCTGCAGGTTTCACGTTATTGCACTGCAGTCAGCTCTTTGTTCTATCGTGAGCAGTTTCTCAGTGTCCTGCTAAAGAATCAAGCTGTTACGCTTGAAGTGCAACACTTTTCATGTGGGTGGTGACTCTTGACAGAAACAGCCACTTAACTGTGTTCTTCATTATGTCAATTTCTCTTTGATTCAGTTTTCCAAACTAACAGATTTAATAAATCCTGTTGGAGGATCAATGACCATTGATTTTATATTTGAATCAAACTGTTTCAGTAGCGTTTTTTGTGTGTTTTTAGATCAATCCAAGTCCCCACTTTCACAGTATTCAGATTTAAGCAAACCCAGAAGGGATACAGTTGACCTCCTGACACAGTTTACCAGCCAGACCTCTCTGGTCATCTGGATCTGGTCTCTTGTCAGTTTCTAAAGTCAAAACCAAACATGGAGAAGCTGCATTCAGCTTCTATACTCAACATATCTGGAACAGACTCGCAGAAATCTTGAAATCTGCTGAAATGCTTGTTTTTGTTTTATTCCAGGTTAGAAAACCCACCTGTCCTCAGTTGCATTTGATTAGTTTCTAATCAAAAGTTTACATCTGCGCTGTTACTTTGAGCTCATTTTAAATTCTTTACATTTTCATTTTAATATTTCCTTTAAATGTTTCTTTTAATGTTTTATACCAAGCTCTTTAAAATGTCTTTGTACACAAAATGTAATATACAGATAAACATGCCAATTCACCAATCCCATCAGCCCTTTTTATCACCTTACTGGGATGGGCGGAGCAAACTTTGACTCTTGTGTGCATCCCACCCCGAGCTTCAGGCTTCAGGGTGATGTCATGATGTGTCTGGTTTATTTATTTCTTATCTTTTATCTATTTTATGAGTTCATTTTATAATTAAATGTGATCAAGTCTCATCAGAGCAGGTCTACAGAAAATTGATTAAGTAATAGTGTCATTGATGCTCATTTTTTAAATGGGACATTGTATAAATTGCCGTACTGTCATATTTATATATACAAGAGTTCAATCTAATACTTATAAATTTGAAAAACAATGTTGGGTTTCTGTTATTTATGGTGGCTTAAGATGTTTTTTTTTTCTCACTATCCATTTTATGTACAGACAAATAATCTTTCTAAAGTGGTGATAATGTTGTATGCATCCAAAAACACTTAAAAGTAGCACCATTCAGTCTGTTTCGCATCTTCATTCCAGGAAAGAGTCTAATCTACTTGTTGCATTATTCTGTTGGAGTATCTCCCACCTTTATCATCACTGCGCACATCTGTCTGATTCACAATTTGTTAAAGGATAAGAAATAATTTCCTGCCAGCGAGCTTCTCCAGGATTGTTTCTTCAGTAATAGATGTTTCTGCCGCATTATTCTGACAGAAAATGCATGAAGCAGTAGATTTTATTTGCTGAACTTACTTCCAGATTAGCCCAACGCATTTAAACCAGGAGATTTTTTTTTTTTTTTTCGTCCATGTTTGGTAATAAGCTAGGTCTGGTAAGGTTAATTTACCAGTCCGGTGAGGATCTTTTCTTTTTGTTCTTGAGATTGTTTTGGTTCTGGGTTTTGTGTTTGTTTACTCAACCATTATTCAGGATCTGTTTCTTCTGATCCCACCAGGTTAAAAATGTCAAATCATCCACATACACCTTTAAAATCCCCACATCTTGTCTCCAGTTTTTTTGCATTTTCACCACCACTTTTCCAGCTGACGTTCAAGAATTAACAAATGAAATGAAGAAAAACTAGTTAGTTACTTCCAACAACAAAGTCTATGTCTAACATTTTGAAACTGTTTAAACGTCTCATATGATATAGTTTATGAACGTAAACGTTTTGAATGAAAATTCTGTGAAAGAATCAAGACAGAGCACTTTGAAGGAGGGAACGCACCAGAACTTCTAGCAGGGAATGACGAAATAAAATCCACATCAAGACACAGGGGGAGAAATGAGACTGAAATGGGAACAGCCACACAACTGGCTGGATTCTGACAATTCCTTTTACAGAATAGTTTTTTTTTTTTGTTGCTGCAAATGGACACGAAACAATTTCTGTCTGTGAGGCATGCAAGAGTCATTATGTGAACCATTCATTCAAGAGGAAACAATAGTTTTTGTTTTTAATTTTGTTTATCTCTTTAAACTCCCACTTTGATCATCTACTGAAATATTATAAAGCATTCCCAGTGGGTTTTTAAAAATTATGATTATGTCGTTTTTAAGCAAAAAAAAAAAAATTCCTTTTTTATGACAGTAGAAATTCGTCTCTGAATTACCTCCCTGATTGAGCATACCCACCCCCTCTTCCCATCACTCATAACCGAGAGCTCTCTGTTTACCTGCTCTTCTGCTAGCTTACAGGCCCCACATTTCTGACCAAATTCTACCTCAGATGAGGAAAGCAAATACATGGATCTATTTGTCTGCAGGTGGATGCATCAGAACGGAGTGGAGCTTGTGGCACGCCCAGTCTATTTTCTACGACACAAACTGTTTGTCTCTGTGCTCACAAATTCAATTTTTAGCTTAGTTTTCTATAGATAAAGTCCTCCATCATTAGAAAAATGCTGCAAACCATGTTAAAAACACCAAAAAACAAAGGTTTTTATCAGAGTAGATGTTTAAAAACTTCTGACGCGACATTGAGCCTTTGGTCTAAGATTTAGGAATCCAATTGGCCCCAATTTGAAATTTCATTTGTCCCCAGTTTGGTTTCCCCTCTTTGAGTTGCTGTAAATGTTAAACCTTGGCACGATTTCAAAAAGGAAGATCTACTTCACCTCCAAGTAAGACGGGTTCTTAACGCCACACCTCAATTAACCCTTCAGGCTAAACCTATAGCAAAATTCTCCGCATTTTTTTCTCAGCCAATCGTATTTTTACTTTTATACTTGTGGATCTATCTACATTGTAGATGGTTTTGCCTGGACCAAATTAAAGACGTCATTGGCTCAGAGCTTAACCAACAAAAGACTTTGAACTGTTTCATGCACATTTTGCAAATAAATCTTTATTATTTGCATTCCTAAAATCTCTCCTTGTAGAAATATAATTCTGAAACTCAAAGCACCATAAAGCAACATATGTTAACAAAAAGAGAAAAAAATGGGGAAAAAAATAATTTTTTTGTGTACTTTTAAGTTGTGCCAAAAAATATGTTCTTCACAAGTTTGAATTCCATCCACATCAATGCCTTTCCTTCCTACAGCTGCACACTAAATTTAAGTTTGTGGCTATTTTACCAACCAGCATTTAAGACAGACAAAGTAATGGCCCTGATCATATCATATCTGCCTGGACTCTCTACCTTTATTATCAAAAATTAGATTAGTGCTTAAAGGCTTTGCTGCTCTGCATGTAAATGTACCGACTGCTGGAGAGCCGAGTTTTTAAACATTTCTGACTTTTGTTCTGCTTGGCAAATTGAGTGAAATGATGAATTGAAAACCCACATGCTCCGAGTTCTTCCGTTTCTCCTTTTTAGTCATTTGGGAAAACCTACACACCCACACTGATGCGCAGTCAAATACAGTCATGCTAATGTGATGCCAATACATTACCATATCTGACTGTGTTATGCATGGACGCCTCCTATCATTTCAGCCTAACTTTCAGCTAAATGTGAAGAATGTTTTTTCCCTGACATTAGGGCGTGGTAATGGTGCCTTTCAGGGCCACTTTATTTCCAAAATGAAATATTCATTCATTGGCAAGGACAGTCTTACAGGAAGTCTGTCTGAAATGTGAATTCCAGCAGACATTTCTTCAATATTTGATGGGGCATCTAAGTTCTGTGTCTAGTACTGTGCACTTGTTCCAAATATTAATTTTCTCTCTGTTTTGCTCCTCTGTCTGCAGTTGTTAAATCTTGCTACAGCTAACTTGATCAGACATAAATGTATGACCGAAAACACCTCCTAGGATCGTTTTTGTGCATATTTTACTCGAACTGCATGCATAAATTAGCCTTTTTTCTTGCTTTGGTGGCAGTATTTGTCTTCTCCTTTCAACAGGTTATCATCTTGTAAGTCCAATTTGTTGTGTGAAACCATCAGCAAGCGCGCACTAAATCAGCTTGATTGCACGCCAGGAGGAGGATAAAAGGCTCGGAGGTGGGTACAGTGATCCGAATAGAGCGGGTGGTCTGCTTCAAGGCATATCGTTTTATACTTTCATGCATATTCACTTCTAAGCTCAGGAGTATGCAGATTAGTCTTGTTTGAACACTGGACTCACATTCTTCTTTGGCTTTTTCTCTTTTGCTCTTGCTGAACCCTGCTGTGCACAATAGCTGTGCACAATAGCTGTGCACAATAGCTGTGCATAGATTCGCACAAGTATGGAGAGGATGTGTGTTTTTTTTTACTTGTTTGCAAGTTTTGGGGGTAGGCTGCTTCGACTGAGCATGCACGAGTGAATGTTTGGCCGTGTGTGCATCAGTGTTTCTCTTGAGGTGTGTGTGTGTGTGTGTTTGTGTTTGTGTAGGTATGCATTTGCCAGACACATGGCTTTGTCTTGTCCTGGCACTGTGCTCGGCTCACCAGATGTTCTCGTTTTTTATCATCCTCCTCTTGCACCGTGTTCTTTGAGGTTTAGGGAATCTATGTAGCTCACATTCAGCTCGCTCTGTTGTTTTCCGCTGTTTTTTGTGGGAAAAACAATAAGCTATTTAAAGCCATCTTATTGTTATGTAAAAAAAGAAAAAATATGTGAGAAATCAAGGTCTCCTCGAGGAACCGCAGCACATCAAGTGTCTTATTTTTCTTCTAATGCATGAATTGATTCATCCTGTGGCAAAACCTAACAAAATACATTCATTTGTTGGTCATGGCTCTACTTTTATGCTCTTATTTATCCATAAATAACATTTTTAAGATATCAATCAGCCTAAATTAGCTCCCCTTGTGGTGCCAAAAGAACAGAAAATACAGTTTCTGTTGTAAAGATGCAGCAGAATAACCTTTAGTGCAGTTTTTATTTTATTTTTTTATACTTGAACAGATAATCTGCTTCTTTTAGTCTAAAATGTTGATTATTTTGTTTTACACTAAAAACACTAAGTTTCTGAGTTTTTTAAATTTTAGAATTACAACCAAAATAATTGTTTTGGTTCAATTCTCTCTAAACCACAGGATGTCACTGTTTTTATTTTATTTATTTATTTTTAATTTCTTAATGTTGAAGTTCTGAATGTTTATTGGATAGATTATAAAAATAGATTCTAAAAATGCTGCTGTGCATTCATTCTTTTGTTTCTCACAAAACACTAATAATATTCTTCCATCCAATCCTTTTCAAGTAACTAATTAAACTCCTTTTGACAAACTTAATCTTGAAACATTCAGTATGTTGTGTGCTGTATGCATGAGTGTTAATATGTCTATTTTTATGATTAAGAGTAATTTGTCCTTTACACATGTATGTGGGTGTATATTTACAGGTATGATGTATGTAGACATGTATGCGCTGTATATGTATGTACACGTGTAAGTATAAATATAAACGTGTATTTTTTATCTTCTTTTACTTTTTAATTGTTTTAAAACTTTACAATCAGTTTATATCTAATTACCCTAAGTTTGATATATATGTGTTTGAATACATCATTATTTTGTTTGTCTTCTTCAGTTTTTTTGTCTTGATTGAAATAAACCAAGTCTTATAAATAATAAACCAAAGTTTTAAGACGTGTCACTGTTACATGTATGGCTTTCATGTGTTGCTGGCTTAGCAGCTTTGATCAAAATGTTGTTTAAGTTGTTGAAATTTAAAGCATTGATGGTAAACATCTGTATTACCAGTATATGTGTTACATATGTTATGGTTTACTTTTCTGCTGCTGAAAATTACTGCAAATGTTGACTAGTGTGTTCATAATTACTTTTAGAATATGATCAAACATTATTTTTTGTTTTTGCTTTTAGTACAAAATTGGTTTTTTTGTCACTTGAAAAAAACAGTATAGCAAGTAGTTTATACTGAAACATATATCTAATCAGCAAAGTTGTGAATTCTTACTTAAAACTTCAATTTTTTTGATTCAATATGAACAAAAGAATTGCTCTAGAAGAAAATCTGTCCATGAATTTATTGAACCGATGATCTATTTCAAAAGAAAAAATCAATCAGAGTCGATATTAGGAGCCCAGCCCTAATTATGTCTTTCGACCAAATAACATATAATTTTTTTAAGAACATAGACATAATTGTTTTAATTATTTTTTAAGATTTTTTTAAGATTTAAGTGGCCTCGAAGACATCATTTTAGTTTCTGCCTTTTTCTTGGAAAACCTTTTTTCCTCTCTGGACTTTGTGGCCCTGAAACACTTAAGCTGCTTCAGTCTTAGTGTGATGCTGCGCAAAACAGACACAAATATTGTTATAGTTTGCTGATCTGCGTCACACACAGAACAGTGAACTTACTTGGTGAAAAGGATTGAGAGTTTTTACTCCCAACAAACAGATGTCAACAAAGTTGTGCGCGGTTTACCTCTAATTCCACGTTTGCATTCACCTGCTTTTTCAGGTGTAAATTGGTGCTTGATTAAACAAACAAGAATGAAAAGCCAAAATTGGAATCCTCTGCACTAAACTGCAATCACGCCTCCACTGAATTAAATCAAGTTGTCTCCTGGTCAGTGCCACCACCCACCAAACGCACATCAGCAGACACATTCCCATCAACAAACATAGAGAGCTGTCAAATAAAGCAACACTTGTAATTATGGGTGTGGTGAGATTCAGATTTATTTATTCTAAAATGAAGCCCGCAGATCGACAGAAGGACAGCACTCCTACATCTGTCATCGTTGAAGCCGCACACGTCTGACACAGGTATTCATTCATCTTGTCGTCTTTGACAGTAGGATTTTCCAGGCTCACTCCCACCAAGAGCCACGCGGGATTTTTTAGAGGCAGTCTAAAAAGGAAAACACTCTGTGACAAGGAGTACGCTCTTTATGAATGCAAATGAGTCTGGGAAAATTCACAGAGCAGATAGCAGGCTGCGAGGCTCTGCCGTCCGTCACATCTCCCCCCACCAGGCACCACCCACGCTCCTCGAGAGGTCCAAGGGCTTACATGGCCCCTACAGCAAAAGCAGAGACACTCGTGAAAATCCTTTTGCTTAGTCTCACTGCGAGCATCACCGTCGACTATTATTTCCATAAAAACATTAAGCTTACTGTCTTTTTTTTTTTTACATGCACAGAATGGCCGCTGGGCCTTGGGTTTTTATTATAAACCATTCATCTCCCCATCCCACTGTGTGCAGATATGTGTGTTTGAGGAAGCGTCACTTGTATCAGTCGACATTTGCCTCTCCTTTTATCCTCTTCCAAGGATAGTAAGTCAAATGCTATGTGACAGGTCAACCCCTTCATATCAGTCATCCTCCACCCTGACCCAGCCTCAGCTGCTCAGACACATCTGGCTCCTCAACAAAAACAAGATCAGCAGAGGTGCAGCTGGAAAGTTTATAAACCCCTTTGCATAAATGTGACATATTTATGGAATCTTTCATGCTTTTGAGTATTTGTTAGCCTGCGGTATCCTTGTAGGACGTGTGCAAATAAGGTTTTAGATCATATTTATTCAGACACACAGAACATGAGAGGATGCTTCTTTTTTGCCGTACGATTGGAGTGCTGCATTAAAATCCTCCTAGGAAAACAATCCTGAAAAATTACCCCTCTGCATAAGCGGGCCTTTTAATATGTTGATTGACGTATCCCACGCAGGCAGGTGTACTCCTGCTGAGTTTTGAAGCTTTTACCTGCTTTGAAGTCGATGTGAGGTGCTGAGAAACCTGAACTGGTGGTTATTTCATTTGGAAGCAGCTCGAAGGAGGATGGTCAAGGGCTTGGAAATGCTGACTCGCTTCCCATTGTTGAATCTATTTGAGGCATAATTAAAGTTTAATTCGTGCCCATCTCCTAATGCTGGCCAGCATGTGTGCACCTCAGCAGCGTGAGAGTACTTTCAAGCTTAGCCCAGGTCTTTTCTCTCTGTCTGGGTCTCACTTTATTCATGCCTGAGGGACGCCAGGAGCTGCAAACAACTGAATTTTTCATCAAGGTTACTTCCTGGAGAGATGTGCCAGGCAGCTGCTGCTTTCTCCCCCAGTGTGTTCCTACCTCATACATAACTTACCCTGCTCTGACCTGCGGCTCTCTCTGGGAGGAGCAGTTTGACCTGGATCCAGAGCCGAGAGTGTGGACTGCAGAGTCCCTCACTGAGCTTCAAGTGTCACAATTTACCACAAATAAAAGCACAAGAAGAGAAAGAAAGATAGAAGGTTCTTGCATGAATATGTTGAACACTCCAAAAGTGTATTTTGTTTGATTTTTTTTTTTTTTTTTTTTGTTCTGCAAAGATGTTTCCGAGCTAATTTATCTTTATTGTACAGCATCCAAAACTTTCCGGTCGTTGTATAATCATTTTGATGCATTTGTTGGAGCAGCTTCAGTAGATGATGGCATACACGGCCCATCAGCAAACTCAACTAGTTCGGCATTTCAGTTGGGAATTTTTGAATTCATTTTCCGCCTCTGAAAAACAACTTCTAGAGAAAAACACGAACTATTAATAGAAAGAGTTTTACATTGAAAATTCATTTGCAATTATGATCAAATCCCCTCCTTTTTTCTCTCGATATCAATACTGCAACAACACATTTGGTTTTCATAGAGGCAAAATGTGCCATGTCAGATGATCCCCCACCACCACCACCAGCACCACACTCTTTCATTAAGGCAGTGAATTCTGCTTTATCTGAAATACAGCAGTTGGAGTCATAAACAAGGTCTTATTTATTCTGTTCAGAGTCTACGTTCCCAACAGGATCCCAGCAGTGAGGTCATTTCTGTTTATTGGCTCATAGTGGAATAAATTTGAATTTAAAGTGAAAAGAATGAGCTCTTTAGATCGTATTTCACACTAATCAATGCTGCCTTGATTTTTAAATAAGAACTAAGAAGACCGTGTGGGAAGATGTGACGTACACAAAATCAGGACTTGAAAGTGTGGATTTCTATTTATTGTTTCGCAGCTGAGTGATGGAGTGAGAAAATATGAAGAAGTTGATCAGGATCTTATGAAAGCTTTTCCTTATTCCTCTCTGCACATTTAAAGCTGAAGCACCATCATCTATAAGATCTACAAGGCGGGAAACGAGCCCCCTTCGCTTTATGATCTTGCTAAGCAGGAATAAGATAAAGCGGAATGGCTGTTGGACTGCGGACTTCCATTTCAGGGCTGTGGTGAGCCGTCTTGCAACTCCTGAGTGTCAGACATTATCACCACCACTACCCTCAACCTCACCCTGCCCCTCGTGACAATTACTAGCCTACCGCCCTATTCAGCGCGTAATGAGAAAACTGACTGATCGATTTCTGTCCAGCCGCTGAAAGAAGGCACAGACCAGCCTTTGAGGCACAGAACTGCACTCTGCCCACGTAATGACCGAGATTTTTCAAGTTTTAATGGCACAGGATCAAGTTATTGTTCTTATTAGGACTCATTATTTTGATTATTGATTCATCAACTGATCCATTTCTCCATTAATCATACAAAAATTTCAACGAGTTTCAGATTTTTAACTAGTTTATTGACCTGAAAAAGCTTCAGATGGAGGTGCAGCTGCTCTTCAGATGACTGTCATGTCCAGGAGAGATGCAGCACTGCCCTTTAAATTGTCAGAAAGAGGTTGGATCTATATGATCGAACAGGTGCACACTGTGATAAGTCAGCATCTTAGGTTTACTGGTTAAGCATCCCATCCTGATTTTGTATCGTGCTGCCACAGAACCAAAGGAGGGTTACTTTTGACCCACTTTCTGAGATTATCATATGACTGTTGAAAGATGATGCTTTTGAAATGCGTCTAAATCAAGTTTTTGGTGCTCTAAGAACTCACAAAAACTCTTAAGTAAAAAGGAGTCATATTTTATGAGTAATGTTTCAGTATGCCATGGCGATAAGAACAATTTTACAATTCAAATGCTTCACCTAAATGACATGTTTTCGCTCTTTTTTTTTTTTTTTTTAACCTGCTACTGTAAAAAAAATGGGGTTCATGAAGCTCCACTGCTGTCAAACCCAACTGAAATCAAGCCTGACAACTAATCACAGCATAACATTCCCCTGGGTTGAATTAACAAAACAAGAGCCTGTAACAAAATGGAAAATATGCAAGATGACAAGTTTGGAGCCAAGAAACAGTCAGCATAATTTTTAGCAGATATTTAAAAAATAATAGGAAAACTTTTTTTGAAAGATGCAAACTATCATAAACAGTCAACGAACTCCAGCTTCAACCATGGTTGCAACTATTTCAGAATCCTTGTTTTGTTAATTTTCACACACAAAGAAGTGATTTTCCCAACTAATTCATTCAAGCCCATGTTGCAAAAATGAGTACACCCCAAGTATGGTCTTAGGAGCAACGCCAAACTTAAGACGACAACATTCTAATGAACAGGTATTCAACCACAGGTGAGTCTAATGATTCATTTAAGATGTGTCCAGGACACAGGTGACTATAAGAGCATTACTTAGCCCTTCCCATTCCATGCTGTCAGAAAAGGCTCCTCGCAGAAAAGAAATGTCACAAAATCTGCAAAAAGAAATCATTTCTTTACGCAAAAAAGGCGAGGGCTTCAAGAAGATCAGCAAAGCTTTACATATCAGTCAAAATACTGCAGCAAAAGGGATCCAAAAATGTAAGAGAGATGGAAGTGCAACCATCTTACAGAGACGTTCAGGCCGTCCACTGAAGTTAACATCTCGACAGGAGCGTTTTCTGATGAAAAAAGATAAAATAAATCACCATGCAAGTTCACAGCAGTTAGCTAAAGCAGTAGAAACTGGAGTGACCATTTCCTGTGACTCCATACGGAAAACACTTCAAAGAAATGGCATGCATGGGTGTGTGTGTGTTTGTGTTTGTGTGTGTACATGTATCAATCATTAAATCAAGTTACACATCTTAAACCTTATTATAATGAATGTGCACAAATGATTGCATGTCCAGAAATAGCTGAATAGCTGTTGTCTGCACACTGTTTATTCATAAGAATAATTTTTAAAGATTAAAGTCCACCTTTCTGCACTGACAAAGATTGACAGGGAAGTGGAAAAATATTTGAGGTACTTTTAAATGTCATTGAAGTAACCCTTTTAATAACACCCCCCACCCCGTCAAATCAGACAAAACAAATCTCTGTAAAACATACACAACCCTTCCACAAAAAACGTTGACGTTTTAGAGTTCAGAATCATAAGGAACATTAAACAAATATACATCATTTTTTTAATGTTATTTGTTTAAAGATGAGTCTTTGCTGGTTGGTTTGAAAAATTAAAACCAAACCATGACTAAGAAAGTTGCAAACCTTAGTAGTTTTGGAATGATGTTCTTCAGACATGACAAAAGAAGGTGGAAGACTCATGGTATGGGCTGGGTTTGAGGCAACCATTGTTCTTTTTGTTTATTTTTATTTTTTTTACCATGCTGTCGTAGTAAACTATGATAACTTTGATACAATGATAAAAAGGCAATAACATAAAGATCAGGGATGTAACAATTCATTTTAACAACAGTTTGATTTATATCATAGTTTGTGGTTGCTACTATGATTCATAGTCAATATTGGTTCCTTTTAAACGATCCGATTCACTGATCTAAAAATCGATCCAGAACATCTTTAGCCAAAACATCAGACTCAGAGATACAGGAAGTACCTGGGTACTGAACAGATAAATCAAGTGTGAATTAAATATGTGTACAAACAAGTAAACAAGGATTAACGGCAAATCCATTCACATTTTAGTTTTATAAAGTTCAGCCACTGTTGTTTTTCCGTGTAAAAAATAAACGGAACGTTATGGCTCAGTGTATGGTCACAAAACCCAAAGTGTTTCCACACATTGAACTGTAATGATGGTTGATCATTTTATGCAGCCTCACATGTCGAACGCTGTGATGTCACACGGTCACTTTACGCCATAGTAAAACAAACCTACCTTCAAATGATATTTTCCAAGATCGATTGTTGATTTCATTTTGAAACAATTTTATAATAATTTAGGTCAATACGATTTCCAACTTACCTCAGATAGATAGATAGATAGATAGATAGATAGATAGATAGATAGATAGATAGATAGATAGATAGATAGATAGATAGATAGATAGATAGATAGATAGATAGATAGATAGATAGATAGATAGATAGATAGATAGATAGATAGATAGATAGATAGATAGATGATAGAACACATTTTCTTTACATAGGAAAATGAATTAATATTTTTCTTTTTCTAAAGAAAGACATTTGTAAAATTAGTCTTTCGCTGGTGGCTGCTGGGTCTCAAGCTTTAACCTGCATTTGCGGGATTTTCTTCAGGAGTCACAACTTCATGTTGGAGTTGGAATTTGCTGCCATGGCGTCATCACACAACTACATCAGCACAAGACGTGTGAAATTCTTCCCACAAACTGCTGCATGTTTCAATAAATTCATCCTGATGGATTATCGCGTTGACTGATTGCACGGATGTAAATATCCAGCAGGAAAATATATAGAGCGGCTGACAGCGTGTCTTTTCCGCTGCGCCACGCTGTCCTGTTGGGTCAGAGCTCCACTGCCACTCACAATTATTTATTAGGCTACATATTCACTCTCTATCCATCACTGCATTGCCACCCGGTCCGGTCACATCTCTTAATGTTTATTACTATGTCCCACCTTCCCCAGGAGGATGATTGACGTTTGGGGAGAGGATCGAGGTGGGACTTGCGCGCGCCTTCTTCTCCAATCGTGGCTTTAGGGGCGGAGGCTGTTCCCCCCCCCATCCATACTCTGATTATGAGTCAGTTACCAGACATAAGCGAAACAATAACAGTTGCTGGCTACTTCGTGTCCAAATCCTTCCCAGGCAAGTTGCGTCTTGAGCGCGCGTTTTTTTCCTCCCATTTTTTTTGGCACGTCCAGCTTGAGTGTGTCGGAGGTTTCATAAGAGGAGCTCTACGCGCTCCACTTTTAATCAGATTAGGAGCCTTTAATGTTCAATCCTGTTTTTCTTCTTCCCCTACAGTACGGCACAGGAGTGGCCAGAGCCGAAAGCAGCGATTCAGCTCAGATTTCATCTCAACTGGCGGGGAGAAAGACCGAGAGAGATAGAGAGGGGCTGTCGGTGTCCCTCCTCCCAAATCCAGAAAAGCTTACCAAGGAAAAAAGGAGGAGTGTCGGGGCTGAGACAGACGCGAGGGAACCAGAGGAATTTCCGAGGATATTTTCGCTTCTTCTTCTTCTTCTTCTTCTTCATCATCATCTTCACCCCCCTCTTGATATCAAAATCTCAAAGTTGGAGGGGCGGCAGCTGGGACCGTGTTCAAGGATGGACGAGCAGCCTCGACTGATGCACTCTCACGGGGTAGGCATGGCCGGACACCCCGGCCTGGCGCAGCATATGCAGGATGGCACAGCAGGGACGGACGGAGAGGGGAGAAAGCAGGACATCGGAGACATATTACAGCAGATAATGACCATCACAGACCAAAGCTTAGACGAGGCGCAGGCGAGGTGAGGATCAACACTTGTGCGGGTTTGGGGGGGCAGATGGAGGGGTGACCATAAACGCGCTTTTGCGTCCTGAGTGCCTCTCAATGAAAGCAATAACGCCCTCTGAAGTGCGCGTGAGCGAGAAAACAAAAACACATCTTAAAAAAAACTTCTTCTCATTTTACATGTGAGACAACTTTACTTTGGTTTGAGAGGAAGGATTTGCGCGTAATTTGCGCAGATGGAGGTAACGACCTGTTTCGGATGCGGAGCTTTTTGGTACCTCTGTGAATCTTTTGCTTTGTTAAAAAAAAAAAAAAAACATCGAAAATCCTCTGCCTAAATAAAACCATGCAGGTCCTCCTCTATATGCATAAAAAGAACACTTAATGAATCATCAAAAGTCTTGAAAGAATTGCATTCATTCAAATTTTGCGCAACTTTTCCAAAGAGTTCATGTGGAATTACAGTTATGATTAAATTGCATCAACAGGCTCTTTCATTTTTTTAATTTAAAAAAAGAATGTGTGACTTGAGATGAAAGTCTCCACTTTGTTTTTTTTTTACTTATTTGTTCATCTCTATGTGTTTAAGCACTAATTTGGAAAATTATTGTCCTCCTTGTAGGAAACATGCACTCAACTGCCACAGAATGAAACCTGCTCTCTTCAACGTGTTGTGTGAAATTAAGGAGAAAACAGGTGAGTTTTTACTATGGTGGCAGTGTGACGGTATTGTTTCAGCTGCTGCACAAACATGTGGTTGTTATCATTTTAAAAATACACTGCAGGTGCATGTATATTTTGAGGAGATGTGGATACTCCTCGCTGTGTTCTTAGTGAGCTCTTTTCCATGCAGAGGCAGGTCAGAGGGATTTTCTGATCATGTTTGAAACATGGGTCAAAATCAGGAAAAGGAAGGTGTGAATTCTATTGACTTGACAGCAGATCAAAAGGAGCATGGCTCATGTGATGAAAGTCTGTGGAGATTCTCTGAGGGCTGTGGCAGATTGCTGCTTTTCAAGGGAGGAAATAAAACAAAAATATCCAATATTGCTTTATCTGAGAACATTGGAGCTGTCTGTGCGGTTATTGAGAGAGCCTTGCCACTTTGTCTGCTGTCTCGTCTCGTCTCAGCCATCTGAAATGGCTACGAATAAACACGAGGACTGAGGTGCACGGAGGCGATATCGTTGCCTTTAATATAACAGGAATTGTTTTTCACTGACATTTCCTTCACATGAGTCAGACTCTGGAAAAGGTTTGGGCCAAAAACAGGAGAAAGAACTTGTAGACACTTGAGATTTTCACCGGGTGCACCCGAATACAGGAAGCTGCAGTAGGTTGGGGCCCTGTTTCTAAATTGCAGTGCTTGGAAAAGTGAAAGAGTAATGCAGGGTCCTTTGTAAACTGTCTGGCGTCTCCTTGGGTTCAACCAGAGTTCGTTTCCAAAAAGAAGAACAAAGTGACTTGGACCTTTTCCTGGCTTTTCCCCCCTGCCTCTCCTCTTCCCACCGTTTTTGGCAACCAGGATTACAGAGAGCCTCTGACAAGAAAGAGACTCCCCTCAGTCTGCAAATTGTCCTCCCTGTTCAGTACCAAGTTTGGAAATTAACATGTTTCACTGCAGCTTGCCTTTTTATCCCCTGTTATTCTTTTTATCCCAACTGCAAACCTTAAATCAGTAAACTCCCAGAACACATTTAAAAAGAAGTGAATAATTTCTCCCCACTGGGGATTTTTTAAAACATATATCTAAATAAAAAAGAATCTTCTTCTCCTGTCTGTGTGTGAAGAGCTGGGCTGCGGCTCATCTCTGCTCAGGAGGGTTTGTGCAGACGAGACTGAAAATCCTTTCACTGCAGTGACAGAGAAAATGACTCAAACCTTCACCATGGCATTTACAGCCAAATGTGCTGAGTGCGGTGTATGCGAGAGGAGTACAGCCTGTAATTCGTCAGGACTTTTTTGTATTCTTTATAAAGCATCCGCTTCTCCTTGCTTTTTACATTGTTGCAGTCAGAATGTGTCTGAGGAGAGGTGCAAGCGGGAGCAGACGAGTGCAGGAATTCAAATTTGAACAACCTCTTCACAGAAAAAGAAGCGTTATTCTTTTTTTGTATAATGTCACTTAGCATTCACTGCATGTGGTTGTTCATATGCGAGCAGTGTGCACCTCTTGTTCTTGGTATATCAGTGGTGTGAGTGTTGACAGCAGCAATATGGGTCATTGCCGCAGTGAGGTGTCCATTGGCAGGCAGCTGACAAACAAGGCACATGCCAATAGCGGACAGAGCAGGCCTTAACTGATGACCCCACACCACCCCGCTGCCTGTTTTTTTTTGTGCCGGGGTCGTTCCCATGTCACGGCGCTGGAGTACTTAGCAAGTTTAAACAAGCTCAGGTTCACATACTTGCTTCTGCGAAAACCAACGGTGAAGGCTTGTGTTACCAGCCATAGCAGCGGAGGTTGTATTTCAGAGAAATGTTTGCCCCAGCCTCCCAGCCCCTCTCCGCCTCTTTTAAGTTGCCATCATTGTTCGTGGAGTTCCTGCAACACTTTGAATTTTGCTTTCCTGCCTCACATCCTGCAAAGAGAACCGGGGAGCGTCTTTGTTTGCGTGGAACCATAATGGCGAGGGAAGCTGGCACGTACAGGTTGACTAAGTAAGGGAAGCCAGACACCAAGTCAGTGTTTCTGGGTGTCAAATTTCATGGCCTACTCTCCCTCCCTTTCCTCCCTCTCTATCTGTAAGCTTGGGACTGTTTAGTCAGGCCTCTCTGTGTCAGCAGCCTCACATTACTTCCATGCAGGATTGGGTCAGATGGAGAGCTCCTGCATGACTAATGTAATCAGATGGATAATGCATTACAACGCTTGAACTTATCAAAGCTGGAGACCTGCTGAATCAGTCCATCCTGCTAACTAGAATTCCCTCCAGACACTTCACCACTCCTGCTGGGAAAATGTTCTGTCGTTACCGACTTCCCGTTTTGTATAAACCAGCAAACCTTAAAGAATGAGCATTTACTGCAAAAGTACACCTGTAATAAACATTTTTTTTTAATTTCGACATCCACTTTGATGAACATCATGTTTTCTAGCATGTTCTTGTGACATTTTTCGAATGATAGAGGACATTTATAAAGAAAATTCAGCTCAAAATTGCATTTCAGAGTTTTTGTTAATTCAGATTGTTGTGAAACAGCAGCAGAAAAAAATTCGGTTTTAAAAATACTATGGGGGGGGGGCCTCAAGCTCTCTACTCTGAACTCTGAACAACGGGGAGAGGAAAGGGGGCGGAGTTGCTCCGTTCCAATAATCCCGCCCACAACACCGAGACAAATTTTGAATGAACTACTGCTCTGCAGAAACTATATTCTATACAACGACACACGTTTTTTTTTTTACATAGGTACAATTAAAAGACGACTGGGAAGGGTTTTAACCTCTTACAACATGAGCTTATTTTTAAGCTAACCCTCTACAGACGTAGTCACAGGGCCCCAGTGTAGCAGCTCTTATGACGTGGTAGTATATGGGATTTGGACGCCAGGTTTTAAGAAGTTAAAATAAAAGATGATTGTAGTGGGTTTTGAAAATATTTTATTAAATATTCAAATATGAATCCAATGGCTTTAAAAGGGAGAATGAAAAAGCAAGAAATAGCCAAAAAGGTAGCTGATTGATAAATCCAATAATTCTCGAAAGACCATACAGGTGTGGTGTTAAATTGCCAAATTGCTATTTGTAACATTTCCTGTAACGTCCACATTAAACAATGATGGCGGTCCTTGATGAGCAGCAGCAGATGAACTGGTCACTATGGCTCCCAATGCTGCTGTTTTTCAGTATTTAATTGACATGGTCGTCCATGATGAGTTCAGGGGTTAGTGTTGCCTCTCTTTGTTACTCTCCTCTCATCTCCAGTGACAGATGGAGGCATTAGTCTCCGATGTGGCGCTGTCCTGAAACTAATGGCTATGTCCTTGGTTTCCCCGTGCGAGCTGGGAGACTTTATATCTGTCCCCTGCTTGGAAGTGCAGAAGCAGCAGTTTATCCTCCCATGTTTTAGTTTCCACGGAAATAAGACCAAACAGGACTGTGTCTGTTCTCTCATAAATAACTTCAAATAAATAACTTCAAGAGTGGTGAGGTGAAGTTTTCCTGACTAAAGCGGCCTTTGATTTGTGTGTTTATAGGAAACTCTTCCTCTTCTTACTAGAGCTGTTCATCCAAGTGAATAATAATAAGGCTGTTATATATTATATATTTTCTGTAGGAAGTGCAGATTATAGCTTTATCTTTGCCTTTAAATTGAATTAGAGGATATAAAAATATCCCGGGAACCCCTTTTTGGTCCCAGAAACTACTTTTATATTCATATTTTCACTGCAATATCAGAGCACTTCAGATGCAACAGCTAGTATTTCTACGGTCCCTGTCCTCTGATGTAAACTCACTTGCAATTAGGACAGCTAATATATTATGCAAATGTTGACTGGCTTAATTGAGACATGTTAATCATGTTTTAAGAGGCTAATTACAGCCCCGTATATCTGAGGTGGGAGTAGTAATTAGCCGTGATAGCAGATCTGGCTGTAGAATGGACATGTTCTGTGAGTCTGCGCATGTTTACAAAGAAAGATGCACAATGAAAGGTGCGTTATTTTATGCGATTGCAGAAAATATTCATTTGTTTTTTTACTCGACAGCTTAAAATGTCTGTTTGCAGATGTGGTTTCTCTTTCTTTTTCCTCAGGAAACTGAGTGTGCATTTCTGTCACGCCTCTGAACAGAAATATTTGGACATTTAAAAGAATGTAGTAAAAGGGCAAATGCTTTTTTTTTCACCTAACTTAGGGGATTATGAGTTAATTTTCTTTGTCAGCTGTACTTTTCAGCCTGGAGATCTGATGCAGCAGCAGTGGCCACATAGAACTCTGGGCTTTTATACACGACTGGGATCTTCGTTTTCTGACAGAGATCATATTTAGATCCATTACACTAAGAATGCCTTCCCACTTATCGAATATAAAATTGTTTTAGAGAGGAAATTTGCTCTGTGGCGGAGTGGAGTTTCTTTTTTTTTATCAGATGTTTGTCTCTAGAGTAGCTTTTAGCATCTACAAAACAGCTCCCGTGACATTATTGCCACTGCAATTGCCTCCGCCATTGTTTTTCTTATTGGTGCTGTTTGGATTTGATTGGATTTTGCGCGGTCTCATTGAATTGCCCCGCAGAAAACGTCTGGTAAAGGCATACATCCTCCCGGTTTTGGAGTTGAAACACCTGCAGATCTTTTTATTGATATGTTTATAGTCCGGATATGTTCAAGCGCCTTTGAATTTTGCTGTTTAGGCTCTGGCTTTTATTATAGAGGTAAAGTCTTTGTGGTTATTGGCGCTCGGCGGCAGCTTTTGTCACCATTTGAATGGAGAGTTATGGCCTTTTTATGTCTAAAAAAAGTAACTCGTGCTTTCAGATTGGTCTGGGCTCTTTGATGGAGGTGCGTTGTCTGGCACCCCGCCACTACAATGTAAGTGGCGTGTTGGCAGCCCGCTGGGGTCGTACAAAAGACCCCCCCTGACTTCGATGAACAGTCAAACATAAGATTGCAGGCACTCTTCCCTGGCTGACTTAGTAAAAATGACACAAATTAATACATGCTGCTTAAACAGGACCAAGATTAATGGTTGCCTTTCGCAGCGGCTTAGATCCTCTGTCAGTCGCTGCTCGCTGCCCAGATGGAATCAACACCAATCAATGAGTACGCCGACTCTCGCTGGATATCTGCTTAGGATGTCAAGTGGTACACACACATTTAACTCCACTTTGTGTGCGCACAAATGTCATGGAAAAATCTCCTTGTCTTCCTGCAGCTTTCCTCTGCATAAGCTCATGTCTTGTACTGCGTGCCGTACAGTCGCTTGTTCAATCAGGTGACACCAAGTCAGATGGGGAAGAGCAGTAAGGCTGATGGCTTGGTAGTGATTGGATGTTTCAATTACTGATAGTAATGCCATGGTGTAGTGAGTCATGCAGTGCAGATAGCACCATTTATTTTAATCAGGACAGGGGAGAGATGGGTGTGGATGTGTCTCCCTCATTTCAGAGTCGCTTCACATTTAGATGCGGGGGAGTGTGTTCCCTTACTCACTCCCAATCCCCCAGTTTCTTTGTATCACACACAAATGCATGAACAAACACACACACACACACACACACACACACATGCTCAGGTGGATTGAGTGGAGGAGAGGTTGCCGTGGGTAACGCATAGAGACAGGGTACTCTCTCGGTGAGCTATTCTAATTTATGTTAATAAACCTTGCCGTTGCCGTGAGAGACAAAGGGGCCACAGATGAGCCTTGGTAACCTCGGCACCTTCACTGGAAGGAAAGGCGCAGACAAAGAGCAGCACTGACACACGCAGAAAAGGGGAGAGGGGATATTGAACTGTAAAGAAAGACACAAACGCTGCGGTAGAGAGGGATGATAAATTTAGCCACACAAAGACTTGTTTTGCAGCTTTAAAATCAAACAGTCTCATGCTGGCTATTTTCGCCCTGTGAGTGGTGTGGTGTCTGCTATTTCAGTGTTAGAGAGGCTGTTGGAGGGCACCAACAGAAAAAAAAAAAAGCCAGAGTGTCTCTTGGGATGGTTGCTGCTAATTCCATTGAGCCCATAGAGACGCAACAAGGGGGTGGGGGGGTGGATTGCAGTTTTGGATCCCTTTCTGGGGCAGATGTGACACCACAGGTAGCATTTAGCACACTAGGGTGAGAGCATGACTGCTAACAGAGGTCGACGCTTGGTCTGGTTGCCTGGCAATGTTAAGATGAGCATAAGGGCGCACTCAAGTCTGCTACTTGTGGCCTCAAAAACGATTGTTTATAACAATAAACAACACTTTAGCATGCTCATGGAAGATGAAAGTCATTTCTACTTCTAATCTATCAATTTTGCAGCTTCAAAATCATTGAAATTTAGGGTTAAACCAAAATCGACTAGGAATCGTATCGTCAAGCATTAATTATGGTATGAGTTAAACTAAAATGAATCGTTACACCCCTATTGAATCTATTTTGAAAGAGCTGACATTTTGTGTTATAAATGCCATTTTTGGAAGACTGGCTTTATGTCCACACCAGGCTCTTTACTTTTGATTTAAAATCTAGCTACAACTCAGTTATATTGCTGTAAATAATTCTTCCTGCAAAAGCAACAAGGATTGATAACCCGGCGATGCCTCCTTGCTGCTTCCCAGTTTTGCAGAAGTCTGCATCTCGACCCAAGGAGGGAAAGCAGCGGATTTCCTCTGTGCCTTCTGTCTGCCAGCTTGCCTTTGGCGATGTTAGTTCTGGACAGTTAACTCCTACTGAAATTATGTTAATTGCTGTCATTTTCTTTTTCTACTTGAGCATAATCAGCAAATTATATACTTCTGTTCATTTATTACCAAGCCACTCCTAACGGCGTTTTTACCCTTCAAAGATCAAAAGTAAGAAGGGGAGGTAGTTTGCTCTTATGATTTGTGGACTCACGTGGGCTTGTGTGTGTGCTGTCAGCAATTTGCACTTTTTTGTGTATGGGTTTGTAATTACATGAGCTGCAATGTGTCGTAAAAGAAGAGTTGAATAGAAGCAGACATGGCCTTAGTTACGCCAGAGAGAGTATGATTCAACACTGTGATTTACGTTGTTTTTTTTCCAGCAGCTTCAAGTGGTCCTTCTGTTGCCATGTAAGAAATACACACCAGTCAGTTTAGTAACAGCGAAACTCTCATTTTACATCTGGCTAATTCACATGAAAAGGTGTGTTGTATTACTTCATGTTTTAGCCTTGCTGTGTGTGTTACATTGAGATGATCCAAAGATAAAAATACCTTATTTCCAGGAAAGGATTCTGCAGGAAGCCGCACTTTTCACTTTATTTATTATTGGCGTTTTCGTCTTTGATTGTCTTTTCGTCTGTGAAGTGTCTGCTGTTGACGGAAATTCCCCAGGAAATCACTTTATGTGTGCATGTCTGCACATAAAGACAAGCATGTGGTTATCTGAGGAACACAAACGGGCTCTGTTCAAAAACGGCTACATATCATTGTTCCCAAAATAGGGACGCAAGTTTAACCTCGCAGGACGAGAACTGTCGTTTTACATGAAGCACATGAGCGAGTATTACTTCAAGACTTGTGTGTGTGTTACTTTTCAGAAGAAAAGCAAAGGAAATGAAGAAACCATCCATCCAGCTTCCCTGGAACGGAGAGCTCCCCTGGGGATCTTTGGTGTTTAGGAAAAGTTTCATAATCAGGCGACTCGAATGCTGCGTTCAGACCGGGCTTGGAAACATGAGTTCAAGCGACCGCTTCCAACGAAAGGTCTACGAAAGTGTGTGCATACATAGAGCATTTTCCAGTTGTACTTTGAACATTCAGGCACTCGGATTTGGTAGCGACGTGTAAGTAGCGTTCTTCATGGAACATGGAAACATGGAACCGTTTCAAAAATAAATGAGAAAATAATAATTGCGGTTTGTACTTGGGTGGAATTACATGACACCAAGTCCTTCACATATCTGAATAGAGCTGTGAAAGAAAAAACCTAGAACAAGATTTACGAGATTTGCACTGCTTTGGCATTTCAGACCAAGTCTCTTCCAACTGTGGGTACATGCGCTAGTATCGGGTAGTGAGAGTCTAGTGTTAACAGCATACGCTAAAAGCACGTTCAAAAACCAGTGATCAGCCCGTCATTCTACGTAGACACCGGGCATGTGTTTTGGATTCAGTGACGCAACATGAGTTTCATGAGCGTGCATTCAGCCGGTGGTGTTCACACCAGACAAGCAGGGAACGACTTTTGTTGTTTTGCTGTTTACTAGCGCTTGTCCGCATCTTACTATTGGTAAGGGCTTGATGCATATAGTCAAAGAGATGCATATCTTGCTCCAGGTTTTTTTTTGTTTTTGCCACAGCTGCGTTTTAATATATGAAAAACTCGTTGTCAAATAATTCCGAACAGTCAGAAAAAGCAGAGTTATTAATTTCTCCTTTGTGATCATGTTTACAATGGTTGGCACTTCCATTTTATGAAAAGAACGCTACCGAATTGTCCCTACCTAATCCGAGTCCCTGATTGGTCACAGTTCAGCGTTGTCGTGATTTAGCGTCAAGAAGTTCAACTGGTTGAACTTGGAGTGCGTGATCAATGAACACCTGTTTCGTACGTAGAGCCCACAACCAGACTTAAAAACTTGCTTGGCGACACACAAACCCAATCATTCTGAAAATGGAAGTCCGAAATTCAAGTTGATGTTGGTTCACGTAGACTTTTGATTGAAAGTGGCCACTTGAGCGCAACACTGCCGGCGTTTAGACTTTTCATTGTCTGCCGTTGCTTGATCGCTAGTTGCCCGGGTCAGTGTGTACGTAGCTTCCTATGTAACTTAATAAAGAGTTGAACCAGCAACCTCTCTGCTCTACCCCTGTAGGCAACCATCTCTCCTCCTTCTATTATTTTTTATTTCCTGCACTGGCACCACCTTGCAGCCTGCTTTATTGGACATGTCCTTCAGCACCACGTTTAACAGTCTCCTCCCCTGAAGACATAAAATTCCTTTATGCTCCTATTACTTGAGTTTACGAAGATCGTCTTCACCCACCCCGCCCTCCGATAAGATCATATTGATAGATTGATATTGGAAGAGCTGTAGTGTGATAAAGGCACGGGGGTTAAGAGCTTCTTGGATAGTTTAACCTTGATAAAACAGTTGTTTCAGTGAGGTTGATTTTGCCCCATCCGTCTTCATCCGTCAGGGCCCCGCTGAAGTATGCAAATGGAGGCAGTAGAGGGAAACGCCGTGCGCGGTTAAATGGGGCGTTGCGAATGTGCGGTGTACCGCGCCGACGGGGTGATACTACTTACTGTCCAAATTTAGTGTGTCTTTTCTGAACGCCTCCTCCCTCTCCTTCTCCCTTTTTGTCTGTATTTCAGACATGTAAACACACTGACTAAAAAAAAAACCCATTACACATGTGACAGAAGCCCTCCACTCCATGTTATCACAGATTTGAATGTTTTTTATCTTAGTGGCTGCAGACCGGGGGACTCAATCTGCAGTATCTACATGTTAGAGCAGGTTTTATAGTGTGCTCTGCTCAGACATTTTACTGTATGGCTGTTTATTGTGCTAATTAGTGAGTCTGGAGGTGTAAGGGTAATAATCTTTGTGATAATATCTGTTTATGCCTTAACACTGCTCTTCATTCCCACTTTATGGTACCTGGGCAGCTTCATTTGCCTGATTAGCCTTTTTAGTTTTACCTCCTCAGCAGCATCAGGGATGGGGTTTTTTTTTTGTTGTTGTGTTTTTGTGCCTGTGCGTTTGATTCTCTCATTTGTCTCACGTGTCGGCATATTGATTGATTCCCGCGCTAACTCGTTATTTTTTTTTCTGTTCTTCACATCTCATTTTCTGGGGGAGAGGGGCCATCACAAAGGCCAGAAACACATACCGTGTCTCCTCTCTGCTGTCTGACTAGTCACCACACGCATAAAGCTGTCAATCAGGAACTTTCCGGCCTGCTCTTTTGTTATGGAACGCTGGCTTTGTGGGTGGGTCCTCTGAGGTGATAGATGGCTCCTAGAGCCTATCAGACTGCAAGAAGCATCCATCTCTGTCTGCTGCCTGTTAAACAAGCTTGGGAAAGCAGCCATGTAGTCCTAACCATCACTGGCCACCACTAAAAAAACCCATTAACATTAATGAAGGGTAGCTTTAAAAGTTCTTCTGTAATAAGCTTGAATTGGATTTATGATTTGGATAGTTTGCCAGAGAGTATGCCATGAAAAATGTCATGGGTAGATAAAGGGAAATGAGCTTTTGAAAGGTCTTGGGACACAGTTTCAGGGAGGATTTTTAAGCTCTTCTCCCAGAGCTTTTTTTTTTTTTGTTTTCTTTTTTTCTTGGCTCTCAGTCACTTTCTGTTCCAGCTCTAAAATCAAGCTTCAGTGGCTGCGAGGGAAAAGCGAGGTGTTTGATGTTTTAAGCCACTGCAAAGATAAAGCTGCTCATCTTACACTGTCTTCTGCCGCTGCTGCTACTGCTGCCTTGGTGAGAAAAAAAGAAAGGAAAAAAAAAAAGATCTGTAATGCATTTTAAAGGCTTTTCATCCCTACCGGCACTGGCCATTTCAATATCTTGCAACTACCACTTTACCTGTCTGCAAGGTCCCTATAGATGGCTGTTGTGAAACTGCCATTAGCCAGCCAATTCCTCAGCCAGAGATTACTGTGCCAGTACTCGGTAATCACAATGTTGAAAAGGTCTGATTGCACTCCGTCCAACCTACAAAGTGCGGCATAAATGGGGTTTTTGAAGGTCTGCAGTCAGTTGTTGGTATGCCATCATAGTGCATTAGGACTGTCAGCAACAAAATAGCAGTTTTTGAAACGTCTCTGTGAATGTTAAAAGGATGCAGGAATACACTTGGAAGAAGAAAGAAAAAAAACAGGCAAATAAGGCCTGGGAGAGATTGTTCAGTCGAAGCACACCTCCTTTGTGAGCTGAGCTATGAACTGGCTGCGACTTAAAATATACTGATGTAAAATATTTTTAATTCCCTCGCTCCATCTCTCCCCTTTGCCTTTTTTTTTCCTCTTTGGCTGGTCTGATCCCGGCTCACCTCTGATGTCATTAGCAGTGGAGAGAGGCTGAGGAGAAAGAGGGGGTGCTGTTCTTAATGAATTCCACTGTGTCTTTGCACTCCCCTATCTAGTTAACCAACCGCCCTCTTCCCTCTGGGTAGGGGGTGGGGGGTGGGAGGAGTTCAAGGTGTCAAATTAAAGCAGCTGGAAAAGGGGAGAACAAGGAGATGAGCAAACTACATCACACCTCGGCTAATTTCAGTTCTCTCCTTCAAATCACCTAATACTAAGCCAAGTAACAGGCACCACTGCACTTTAAGGATTAGAGAAGTGCTAGAGACGTGCTAAAAAACATGCTAAATCTGGCGTCTGGTGCAATGTTTGCAGTATTTTCCATAATTTTGTATAAAGTCCCTCTGCAATCATATTGTGATCTATTGTAAATGCATTCCAAGTGGTTTTTTAATTATGATTATGCAGTTTTTTTATTAGCAGAAAACCTGTGTCACTGTCTAGGACATAGTTTCTGCAGAGCGGCAGTAGTTCATTCACCTCCGAGTCATGGGCAAGACCGTTGGCACGGAGTGACCCCAAATTTATACGAGTCCACCTGCGTTGCATCTCATTTGTGTTGTGTGGGGAGTCCGTCTATCAATCGTCAGGTAGCTTACATTGTCTCCGTTGTATCCCATGGAGGAGAGGAGTGGTTCATCCCGCTTTCTTCACTTATCCAAACTTGTCAATCTGACCCCATGCCCTCTCCTTCTTCACTAAGTCCTTGTAAAATGCATGTTTTGTGTCATAAATGATGTCTAGTTTTTGCACTTCTGAAATTAAACATTTATCGTCTAAGGCGAAAATGAATGCCGGTGTTAATGTGTGTTATCGCTCGGGCACGTCACCCTAAATATAACATTTTTTAAAGTTTTATTTTGTAAGTAGAACAGAAATTTTTACTTTGAAACCCTCACCTGCCGTGACATTGATGCATCAATGAACTGGAAATAGAACGGATGTGAAACGCAGACATGATGGAGGCGATGTAAATATTCCGACTGATTAATGAATGTTCTATTTTTTGTGTCAATGCAACAGAGATTCTCTGCAGACAGACAAGTGTAAATTTGGGGTTAGCCTGCTCTCATTTCCAATCATCCTTGTTTTTACTTATTCCCGCTAGCCCACACAACCTCTACATTGCTGGCGCAACAAAAATGGTGAGCAATATTGGAGCTATCCAGCCATACAGTTTTGAGCCAAATGGAAGCTCAGATAAGAAAAACAAAGAGGTCCATGGATCTATTTGCCTGCAAGTGGATGCATCAGAATGGAGTGGAACAGGGAGCATGTGGCCCACCCAGCGTATTTTCGATGTCACAAATAGAATCTTTTTCAAACTGCTTTTTTTTGTCTGCGCCTGATTTACAATATTTCGAATAAATAAATAATCAGATACACAATTTTAAGCTTAATTTTTTTAATCTATGTCCATCATCAGCAAAAAGGCTACAAGAACCTTTTAAAAACACAGAAAATACCATTTTTATTAAAGTGGGTCTTTAATGTGTAAAAGCAGGAAGTCAGTGGTGCAAAGGCTAAAAAAGTAAGGCTCCCAAATCCTATAATGAATCAGCTTGTAACTCACCTGCTTATGATGCTCATTTTAGTGAAATGTTAGCATTTTTTTTTCAAAAGTACTTTCTTAACATCTCAAAAGGTTTCAAAGCAATTATAGTGACCCTGAAAGGTGAAACGTTGCAATATTTAACCCAAGCTAGGGACTGCAGGGATACTGAATTATGAAGCATTTGCTGATGTACATATATGCTGCAACTCCATAAGCACTGATGATGATAAAAAATCATGTTTTTGTTGATTTTAACATATCTGATGATGGAGGACACATGTAAAAAGCAAAATTAAGCTTAAAATTGGATTTCTGAACATTTCTTGATTCAAATCATCATGAATTTGGAGCAGATGTATCCTAGCGAGAGAGTCTTTACACAGATGAGTGATGGGAAATGGGGACGGACGTACTCTGCACCAACAGTCCTGTTACTTTTAGTAAGTTTTCCTAATTTTCAAAACTTTATGGTGAAAATAACTCATCTATTGTTCTTTTGAAAGAATGCAAATTTGTTGATAATGAATTCTTTATAATACACTATGTTAAAAATGTTTAGACCAAATTTGAGACAGTGGGTAAATAAGGTGCTTTTTTTATTGTCAATATTGTTGCATCTTAAACTAACAATGTTGTGAGCAAAAACTTACTAAATCACCCAACATATCATAATTGATCTACATCTCATTACAAAATGATACTGCTACATTTTTTTGTGGTTTTCATCAAAGGGTTTAAAAAAACATCTTAATTTAACAAAAAATGAGAATGCAGTGAGCTTTACAGGGTCATGGACCTGTACTTTATTTTGAGAAGTGAGCCGGTCTGAGGGTTTTTTCCACCTTTTCAAGTGCTCTGATTTTCACCCTCTTACCCTTTTCAAAGGAATCATTCACGCAACCCTGGAGGGTTCAAGCTTGAAAAATCCCTCTAATCAAGGAATTAAAAGGAACAAGAAAAGCTGGAAAAAAACACATGCAACTCCCCCCAAATCTGGAGAGTTGTTGCTACAGGACATTTAAAGTCAAACATGTAATTGTTTTAAATACCCTTTTGGACGACTGCTTTCAGTTGTTTGCATAAGTTACGGGTTTAAGCAAACGGGTTTGATATGTGACAGTCCGACAGAGAGGACTGAGATGATCCGAAGGCCCTGAAAGGCTTAACCTCAGCTTACTTCGTCTATATTTGTTTCAGGCATCCTTTCTGCAGACTCGGTGTGAACTTGCTGCACCTCCATTGTGGAGGCGTTTAGAGTAAAAATGCCGGTGATGGCGATAGCACATCAGACACCTCTCCAGCGAATAATTTCATGTCATACTTGCTGCTTTTAGCCGCACGAGCTCCGAAAATGAGAGGAATGCGCCACCCTTTCAGAAGCACTCAAGCTGCAATTCGCCAATAGCAGCTTTAAATGATGTCAAAGTGTTTAGGGGGAGGATTTTTCCTCTGAGCTGAGCAGAGCTGTTGTTGTCTACTTCACCCCGGCATTATGATAGTCCTGACTCAACAGAGAAGTCCCCCCGTGGCTCTGCTTACTCACTTCTGAGCCCAGTGTTTAGTTTCCTTTGGCAGACCCAGGCCACAGCTCATTAGACTAAGAGAATGCGCTTGGCTTAATTAATGATATGTAAATATCCTTGAATTGGCCACATTTGCATATTAAGAGAGATTTGCGGAATCTGTGGAGTAATATATTTTAATTAGGGATTAATTAGAAATAATGGGAATTTCATTTTGCCTGGCAGGTTGTGTTTGGTATGAAGCGTGCGCCGGGGCTCAATCTTTGAACGGCGAGGCAGCCACCGACATGCGAGGGAAGCTCTGCTCTTTCACCCGCTATCTGTGCTGCATACAAACATGTGCCCTCACACACCCACACACACACTGGCATCGCATTCCTTGAGATGCCAGAGTCTTCCCAGGGGGTCTTTGCTAAGCGCCGCAGCTCTGAAAAGGCAGCGAGGAGGAAGAGAATCCAGCTTGAACACCCACAGTATGTTGTAGGGGATGGCCACAGTTTCCTTTAGCTTCGTCTCCTCTCATCCCTCGGTTCCTTTTCTTATTTTTTGCTCCGTGGATGGGGAATGGCTCTCAGACATGGAACACTAGCTATGTTGGCAATTAAGTTAATGGAATGCCATTAGGCCATGATTGTGAATGAGTGAATAGGGAGAGAGGGCACGTTCTCGAGGCCCAAGTCAACGTCTGCTTTGATCCTCTTCTCTGAGACTCTGCCAAAACACATTCGAACATGTTGACTAATTTATCTGCAGTGCAGAATCTGTTTTGATGTGCGGGGTTGCCTGAGTTAAGCTCTTCCTACAGGATAATGACATAGCCGGTGTTTTTTTTTTTTTTTTTTTGGGGGGGGGGGGGGGGGGGGTTGTTTTTTTTTTCTGCCTCTTGACAGCTGTGAAAATAAATCTGAATGAAGACAAAGAAACCATCCGTCATCATCACCAACAATCGCAGTGATAGCATGGCCGCTATCACCTCATCTCCTAGGTGGAAATCATCCCCATTACCAAGCATCGCAGCTGCTTCCTGCTTCCTGATGCTCCTCTCGGCAGCATCGCACACAAACATGAATTACAGTAAAGAGGAGTTTTGATGCATCTTTGCTCCAAAAAAAAAAAAAGCTTGTTTTTCTTGCAGCTCCGCTTAAAGCGCAGCAGTCCTTTGGCATTTGTGATGTGTCATCAGGGTGCTGATGTTATTGATCCAGGACCTTCCGAATTCATTAGGAGATCCAGCCCAACTGTGCCGCATCTTTATTTATGTCGCTGCGCCCTCCCTGGCCTGCTTCCCCCTCTGCCTCTGTCTGCCTTCCACTTTCATCCTCCATGCATTATTCTTTTATTATTCTTTTACAGCTGCCTTATCGCCCGCATTTTGGTGAGGATAAGACCTGTCATCTTTGGGTCTAGTCTGGGGAGATGATGGGAGACTTCAAGGAGGGAGGAGGATGAGGAGGAGGAGTCAGGAGGGTGGCTGTAAAGAATGCCTGCTGTTCCCCCGTTTTTCATCATCTGAAATGGACCTCTCTCCTTCTCCTTCTTCTTCTTCTTCTCCCCCCTCCACCTCACTCTCTCATTCACTCTGGCTTTGGCTGTTTCCCTTTGTAATGAGAATCACTCTCTAATTGAGGGAGCTGCAGCGAGCTGGCCGAGGGCGGCGGGGTTAGATTGTGATACCGGCTACGTGACCGTTATGCTGATAAAGGTGACAGATCAATAATTTAGGCCCTGACCTTAATGGTGGCGTTAAAATGCTCATTCCTCTGGAGTCTGGAGGCCTTAAAGGTGCAGAGGTGGATAAAGGCATGGAGTTAGCTGGATATGGAGGTGGTGGCGGTGGTGGTGGGGAGGTGGGCGAAGCAGATAAGAGGAGAGGTGGAGAAAGATGGAGAGGGAGAGTGTATTTGCAGTCAGTCTGTGAAAGGAGGGATCATGAGTGATGTTTTTCTTGCCTCTACATTCAGACTCTCACATTGTCACCAACATTCATCCTCTTAGCATCCCCATGAATGCCATAAGCTTTTTTTCTTTCTTTCTCGCATGCATTTGGTTTCCGCTTGTAATCCGTTTTCATAAAAAAATATCCTCCACCCATCCTCAGTGATGCACAGAATGCATCACCAGACACCAGAAGTGAACAAAGACTGCAGTAACGAGTGGGTTTAATCTGGTTGTGGGCTTGTCTTCTGCCTCCTAGCTTAAGGCCATGCTCATTGAGGATTCGGACAGCCATCGATTTGATTCTGAGGGACATTAACGTCACAGCCTCATGCGTCTCCCTGAATCTCGGAGACTCATTCCCTGCTGGCAGGATGCGGCCATCCCGGCTCTCTCCTGCTCCTCCTCGCCCACCCAGCCACCCTTAGGGGATGATATATTAGATATAACCAATTCAATTTTATGCAGCCAGGACAGACGCCCTGGGGACATAAACACACACATTTTTAATACACTCCTCACCAGGAAGCCCACTGCGCCAGAGCCTGCGGCTGCCCTAGGTCTCCTCTCACACTCAATTATTAATGTAACGGCCGTAGTGGCTTAATTAAATAATAAAGACAAGCTCACTGCAAAGGAATGGTCCAAGGACAAGTCAGGGAAGAGGCAGCTCCTGCAAATGGGGGCTTTTGACAAATATTCCAGTGTGGTGTCACCGGTTTTTTTTTGTTTTTCGTCACTCTTAGGGTTTTCTAGGTTTTATGGCTAATCCTCAAAATTCTTCCAAATAAATCATTTGAAAGCGAGGTGTGGGCTTTCGGCTGAAATCTGGATCCGCTCATAAATCAACTGTCTTGAGAGTCGGGTCAAACGGGGGCTTGCGATTTCTCAACTACATAAAAAGACTGATTTCCTCAGATTATGGATTCCTGACACCTCCAGGGCAAGCCAGAGGAAGCGCTTCGTCTCCAATGTGATGAAATGTGGCGTTATCTTTTACTTTGTTTCATTAGACTCACTGGAGATTACACACTCCTCTCAAAGACGAGGTTTTCCATCTTTATGGCCTGGAGGCGAAAAAATATATTTCCTGGCTCCTGTCTACAGCCTGTTTCTCTGGGTTCATGTCAGCTTTAACTTGCAATTAATTATTCAAATTCTTTTTGAAAAGTGGGGTTACGTTTTGAGTGGCTTGTTCAGAGGCAAAAGCAGTTTTTTTTTTCCCTTTCCGACTAATGGTGAGTCAGCTCTGCCATTAGATTGAAAAATAGGCCCATTGTGCGTGTTGACTTGGTGGCGTACTGCGATGAAGGATTGCTACAAACTGGAGTGTTTAAATCAGAGAATTGAAATTAATGCCCTCTCAAAGCCGGGTTTGCTGACGATACATTAAAAGTAATACTCCGGCGAGGTCGAGCAAATGTTTGTTTATATACTTGAAATACGCTCGGAGAGAATGAAATGATTGGATTTTGCTCAAGTAAACACTTATATTAAAGAGGAAGACAAAAGAAACAAATTGTAATGCCACGAGGTGTGGGAGCTTCAGTGTTTATTGTGTCTTCTCCGTTTTTTAAGTAGACTAATCCTTGCAGACATGTTTTATTTATGCCTTTTTTTTTGGTTAAATCTCCGCTGTTTACCCGTCTTTCTGTCGTTTAATTCCCTGTTTTTTCCACCACATTCTCAAAGCGCATCCCACTATTTCTGCCTGCTTACACTTAGAGGCACTTTCAAAGGTCATGCCTCAAGTCTGTCTTGTCACATCACTTATTCAGGCAGGTTTTATTTATTCATGCCACTTTTTGATTTTAATAATTTAATGCAGTGAAATGTTTCTTTCATAGAGCAGTAAAGTGCTCACAACGTGTTGACTTTTCTAAAAATATGGTTATACTACTTCTTTATGCAGCATAGACAGCCTTCCATGTAATATGTGAGCTTTTGCTGTCAGTATAAGCCGTAATGAGCATCGATGGAAATTATCCCTCACTTTTACCACAGCCAGACGACCTCTTAGAGGCTGTGTGAAGAGTGTATAAGAGGCTCTTTTTGTACTTTTTCCTTTTCCTTTGAAATTTACTGCCGGCAGCTCAGAGTGGTATTTATTTTCCTCACACTCTTCTCTGCTATCCTGGAGTTGGCAGAGTGATTTTGTAGAATAGAAACATTATAGACTGTTAGTGTCAAAGTGTTAAATGTGATGTATAGAGCTGGGGGTTTCAAAGGGAGGAGGGTGGACGGGCTGGAGGTGGAGGCAGTAAGGAGGTGAGCACTGCCAGCCATGACTGGAGCAAGGTGCTCATGGGAGAGAGGAACCATCCACCATGTGAGGGATGGCAGGGTAATGTGGCGGGAGGTAATGGCTTTCCTCAGTCCGCTGAAACAGAGGGAAGATCATTAGGGGCTGCTGTGCCGCACAGTGCAGTCCGTTTACCCCGACTCTGCCAGCGCCTGCTGTCAGAGCGGTGATGTGGAGATACTCATTGTATTTGTCTGTCTGTTTTTCTGCAGCGCTGACAGCGTAACTCCAAAGAGGATAGAGTGTTTGATTATTATTTGGGGCCCCCTCTTACCAGGATGGATAGACACTGACACTCTGGCTTACAGCTGCACGCTCATATTTTCTTACCAAATGCTTCTCCAGATGTGAAATCAAATCAAAGCGCCACACAAGAACTTTACCTTTGCGCATGCAGGTTATTACTTTATATCTAGCAGCTCGTGACTGAAGCAAGAGCGGTTGTCTATTAAAAACAAAAAAAAAGTTCAGGTCTCGGGGTAATTAAAAGCGATCACCACTTTGTTTTATCAAAGATATGCTTAATTAAAAAGATCAGAAGTTGATGATTAGATGTGTGACAAATCACTCGTCTTTGGTGTTAGAAATTAAGATCCAGTCAAGAAAAAATAGGGATAAAAGAAACACGAAGACAGAAAGGCTTTCAGATCCTAAAATGATCTTTTTACACATTTTTATTTCTAATTCTGTGTATTTTCTTTTGGTTTGTTTACCCAACCGTTGACGTTTAAGTAAAATTTTTCTCCCCGAGCATCTTATTTTGAAAAGCCTTTTTTTGCGCAAGTGTGGCACAACTCAGGAATCAGGGAATCTTCCTAGGAGCAGGAACACTGCTAAAGAAAGAAAGTGATGGCCGACTTTCCGAGACGTTCAAAATAAAGGTGTGCTTTGTGCATCAACAAGGAGTCCTCACAGCCACTTTGAGCTGACGGTCGATTTTTGCCTCGCTGGGCCTGCAGCTCGGCGTGACAGAGAAGATTGGACGTCATTAAGCCCTCCACTCCTTCCGCCATTCGGGGGTGTGTGAAAATGGGCTCTGCAGCTGCCAAAAGTGTGGACTATTATGTGTATCTCCATCATTCATGTGTAAATGTCAAGAAAAGGCTTACAGCGCAGATGATGAAAGCTGCATGTTCATCTCGCGGTGTCATTTACCTGCTCTCTATTGCTTTTCCAGATGTACTTTTTCCCTGTGTCGGTTTTAACATGCCCCTTTGTGTTTAGTTAAAGGTTGGCGAATGAGTCACACCCCAAACAAGAAGAGTCATCATCAGGACTCTTTCTAGCCGTATGGAAAAAAAAAAAAAAAGAATTATAATAACTCCTCTAAAATAGACCAATTATTCCCTGCTGACATCCTTCAAAGCTCACTTTTATTGGCCGATTCAGCCAAATAAAATTTTATTGCACAAGCGAAACAGGACGCTGTCATTTTTGCATAGCTTTTCCAAGCTTAGCCTTTATGTGATTGCTGTTATTACACCTCTGTGACATTTAAACTTTATTGAACAAGACCTTAAAATCTGTATGCAGTCTATAAAACCCAAAATTTATTTCTTTCAGATGGGAGGAAGGTCCTCCTTCACTTCAGAGCAGACCAAACTCACGTGATTTGACTGGAATTAAAACGTATAAAAGTGCTGAAAGGTTTTAAAAGGAAGTTACTGGTATCTGTAATTGTTCTGCAAATAAAAGTGCTTTAACCCACAGTCGTTTTTTTGAATGTGTTTACCAATCACATCCGCTGTTTACACTGATGTAGGAATGACACTGACCCGCCTTTAGTATAGTTTTCATTCAAAATTTAACACGAAAGTTTCAAAAAGAAATATTACCTTTAAAATTTTTAATACAAACATTTCCCCTTGGAATAAATCATTGAAATATTTGAAAAAATTAAGGGGAGTTTCACTGTTTAGACCTTGAATTTAAATATATGCATTTTTATTTTATCTATAAACTTTTGATCTTTGTTATAAAAACATAAAAACACTTTGATCTTAATTTTTAAGACTTTTGTAGTTAAAAAAAAGACTAAATTAACTAGTGGGAATTTAGGTTTTTGTGGAGTTTCAGGGAATGATTGTACTTTGCAGTTAAAAACAATTAAAGTCCCTTCAAATATATATTTTTCTTTCTCAAAAATTGTTTCCGGTGGTCTTTGAATTAGGATTACGCTATTTTTAGTCAAAATCTACAAGCCTGTGTCATTTATTAAGACATATTAGAAATTCACCTCTGGGTTGTGAGTACGGAAGTAGCTCTATGTTGACATCTTAGCACGCCTTTGTTTACACTCTCCCGCTAGCTTGCAGCTCCTCACAAGCCCAACATTAGCGTAGCAAAGAATGGCGAGCAATAGCCTATCAGAACGGTGCAGTTTTGAACCAGATGGCAGCTCAGACGAGGAAAATTAAGACGTTAAAGAATCTATTTGTCTGAAAGCGGATAGTTTAGAATTGGAGTGACGCAGGAAATTGGAGGACGCAGGAAAAAGAAATTGGTGAGGTGTAAAAAAAAAATGCTCAAAAAGTCACTGGACTAGTATGAGTTATCTGTCAGCTCATACATACAGTAAAAGTTACTGAAAACTCAACATGTGGATTTTTTATTCAATTTTGTTCATTGTTGCATCTAAAATGAGTCGTTTAAACCTTACAACCTTTTAACGTTTTGTTTTGAAATGTGTCAATTTCCTGAAACTAGACTAATGAGATGACTTTGACTAGTCCAAAAGAAAAACTACTTTTGTTTTTACTTTCAAGTAAAAGCTAAATTAAGATAAATTTGGAGCTAAAGTGGTTTTCAAGCATTTTTTCATTAATAGGCATCAAGGGTTAATTATTACATTCAATGTTAAACTATTTAAAGCTAAACATTTAAGCAAGAAAGGCGAAGTTCCGGTTCTGAAAAAGTGGCTTAAACATTAAATATATATGTATCATGAAAATGTTCCTAACAGCCGGCTCTGCCAAGTTGGGCTCTGTTTCAGATCTAATCAAAAATGCTGAGGCAATATGTGTTTGATGTGTGACACTGCACACGTTTGAGCCCAGACACATTTCCACAACAGCTACACTGAGATAAACTCCAGCAGAAGAAGTAAAGGTGCTGGCAGAAAAGTCCTGCCCCCCTCCTCTGTGTAATTAAAAGGGGGTGTCTGTCAGAGGCTGCTGCTGCTTTGTGTGGCCCCATATGTTTGGGAGCTGATACAGAGAGGATTATTCTGTTTGGAAGCCTGATAACAGCCTGTTTATAACATTGGCACAGGCTGAAGCCTAATCTGGCAGCAGCACATCTTCCCCCCTCCACCACCACCACCACCTCCCACCCCACCCCTAAAAATTTTCACAGAAAAACCATATTGGCTATTTTTCTCCTCCAGCTGGGGGGGAACGGTTATGACCTAAAAAGTGTCTCAGCTGCTTGGCTCGTATGCGTGCCTGCCTCTGCTCAGCCTGAATACGATGTTTACCTTTTTTTAGAACGGTTTTGTTTGTGCGCACAATTATTCCGGCATGTTTTGGCTGATGGTCGATCACCCGCTCAGCACCCATCTCTCTGCAGATAACGCTCATTCTTATCCACCATATCTTTCTTTTTTTCCAAGGTTTGTGTGTGAAATCAGTTTGACGTTTGACTTTTTCTTCCTTTCCTAGACATCACTGCCCCTTTTGTTGGAAACTTTCCTCTTTTTTTAATCTGCAGGGAGATTAAATGAATGTATTGTTCTCACAGCGTATTGCCATCATGCTGCCTTTCACATAGCTGAGTGTGCAATGATTTTTGTTCTGCTGCTCAACGCTGCTGTGAGATTTGAGGTCCTTTGTGCTTTTAGAATAGCAGGCCCAAATTAGACTAATTGCCACAAGGCTGACTTTATGGAATTATTAAAATACCATTGTTTGTGCGCTGTATGGGGCTATATTCTTAAGATTGTATGCGGAAATCCCTGCCGCTTCTTGCTTTCATTTAAACATGACAAAAGCTGATCAGTGGTGTTTGCAGTTTAGTACTTTTACTGCTACTTCAAGTCTCTTTGTATTAAACTTTGCATTCATTAAATTATTATTAGTAAATGGGGTCAAAGAGGGCCAAAGTGGTCAAAGGTCAGAGTTAAAGAAGCAACAAAAGATCATCTTTTGATCTATTTGAAAAGCGTTCCAAGTCGTCTTTTAGTTATGATTATGCTGTTTAAACCCAAAATAAAAAAAATGAAAACATACTTTCTGCAGAGCGGCAGCAACTCATTAGACATTTGCCGCTAAGTTGTGGGCGGGACCTTTGGAGTAGAGCAACCCCGCCTCCCTTCCCCTTACACTACTGAGAGCTGGGAGCATATTTTCTATGACACAAATGGCGTCTTTTTAAAGGCATTTTTTACCCACAGCAATTGTCAATTTCAAAGAAATTGACTTAAAAATGTAATTTTAAGCTTAGTTTTCTTTATAAATGTCTTTCATTATGATAAAAATGCCTCAAGAACACATTAAAAACACCAAAAACATTGCTTTTTTGAAATGGTTTGTTTTAAGCTATTAAACCAAAAAATACTAAAGAAGACAAATGAAGTAAATGTATATCTATGCATAGATATATCAAACTTTGATGATTAATCAATACTTGATTGGAAAAGTAAAAAAAATAAAATAAATAAGGAAAAGAAGATATCTAATCTATATCTATTTACAAATAGATATATATGTACAGGAACAACAATAAAAGGTGGAGCTATGGAGTGTAATTGAAAACCAAAATCAAGAATAGAATAGTCAAAAATATTTTTAAAAAAGACTGTCAAGACAGAAAAAACACATGTATTAGCTACAATACTTTATAACCCACCAGCAGACACAAGAATATCTGAAATATTTGAAAAAGCATGATAAAATAGGTGTAAAAATCATTACAAAATGATTTTTTTAATTGTTCCTCTATAAACTACAACTTTTATTTTTAGATTTTAGAAATATTTACAATAGTATGCTGCTGCATTAATGCTTTAAATTAAGATTTTAAGTGTATAAATGTGACAAAACATTTGTAGAAAGCCCTCTGTGACATTTATAGGAGTGCATCAGTCATGAGCCAAATCTAATCTCACTGCAGGGTAATAATGAGTGTTTATAACCCCTAATGAAGTAACTTCATCTTCTTAATGCAGGACTTTTACTCCCAGTTCAGTATTTTCAAACCTTTCCGTTGTGATGTTATATTGGTGAATGGTGTGAATATTTCTTCCAGCAGTTGTGATGAGTAAGTCCTATGATGTAGAACATTGGATTTCCGTTTTTTTTAGGAAGGAAAAAGGCTTTTTTTTTTTCTCACCCATGTTCTGCATTTTTCTTAGCACCCTAAATGTCCACATTAATAAGTGGGTTTCAGCCTTTCTGATGAATACCGGGGTGCTGAATAGCAAACGCTCTTGGTAGTGCACTGTTCTATAGTGAGGACCCTTAACCAGCGAACTGCAGGGAGAGGGAGAACGCGGAGTGGCAGGCAAAGAGAACTGTCAACCTGTCACATTTCTCCCTCCTCTTCCCCCTGATAAATTAAAGTTACACAGTGTGCGTGTTGTAGCAGCGGAAGGCTGTGCAGAAAGCCTGGCTCCTCAGGTCTCAGGAGATAGCTGGCAACTAGGTCAGACTGATAATGTAATCCGCTGACTGGATCCTCAGCCCACTACACCCAGACTAGAAAAGCATGACAGGAAAAAAGCAGAAATGTTGGAAGAAAATAGAAACTTTTATGTGTTGCTGCACATCCTGGTTCCATTTAATCAAAAACGAGCAAACGTACTGATAGCATATGTGTTACCGCGCTCACCTGATTATTCAAAAAAGTGGGAGATCCTTATCAATAAACCGTATACTTTTCTTTTGAAAGAAAATTCATTCACACTGTTCCTTTTTGTGCGCTGTCTTCCCACCACATGCTGCACTGCAGTGCACCGCGCATGCACAACAAAATAGTATCATGTGAGTCTGCAGGGAGAGAGTGACAAAAATAAGTTCCTGCATCAGCAAGGTGCATTTTCATTCCAATGCAGAACTCCTGAGAGGCTCTGTGGGCCCACTGTGACAACTCGGCCTCCCTGCAGGTGTGGAAATGAAACAGGGCCTAAAAATAGTCCTGGCAGCCGGGAGGCAGTGGTGGCGGCGCTGGGGGTGGGTGGGTGATTGGGGTGTGGCTTGTGTAGGTGGGAGGGGACGAAGTCCAGCTGGGGATGCAGGTGCATGGAGCTGACCGATGGAGTACGGTACTTGTCTCACCCAGGGGGCCGACGAGTAGCTGATGCAAAACTGCAACACGGTCCTGATTTAAAAGTAGAGAAGTCCAACATAATAAAGAATCGACTTTTTTTGTGTACCAAAATACTGCTGCAAACGGAGCAAAACATCTGTGAGGACCCCTAACACTTTAAAAAGCGACAGCAATCGCAGGATCCTCTCCGGCTTTTTCTCTTTCCGATGAAATTTGTGGGTTTCTTCTGTGTTTTTAACATGTTTTGTGACATTTTTCTTATGGTGGAAGACATTTATAAAGAAAATTCAGCTTAAAATTGCATTTCTGAGTTTGTTTTTATTCAAGTTGTGAACCAGGAACAGACGAAAAGTGCAGTTTTGTAAAAGAGCGTATTTGGGACGTCAAAAATATGCTAGGCTCCCTGCTCTCAGCGATGGGAAAGGGGAATGGGGTTGCTCTGCTCCAACGGTCCCACCCACAACCTAGAGGCGAATTTCTGTTGAACCACTGTCCCTGCAGAAACTATGTCCTAGAAAATGACACGTTTTTTTTTTACTTTTTTTACTACCTAATTGAATAGGTTTCAGTTTCTCTGTTTTTACCTGATCCTCAACTAAAAAAATCTATTAATATTGATATTTGGTGCTGCTGCATCAAATTTCAATGTCCTTTTCATGTAAATACACAACTGATGTTATAAATATATTTACTGAAGTAAATCATGTTTGCACTGATTCTAGTTACCCCTTTGCAAAAAGTAGCACACCTGTAGGTTATTTTATAAGGTACATTTGAGAATAAGTATAGCAAGCATACTATATACCACGAACAGTAAGTGTTGTATAGGAGATATCTAACTGAATAGTTCTTCAGAATATATTCTAACATTTTAAGTCTATAATATACACATAGTAAAGAAAAAGCCAACTTCAAGAATGCTGCCTTACTTTAAGGACCTAAGTATAATCGTAATACACTTAGAAGACAAGGATGAAGCAGCAAAAACGGTGCCACAAAACACACATAAATATGAGACTAATTGATTTTAAATAAGTACGTTTCATAGAAACAAAGCTGATGAAGAGCTGATGAAGCCTAAAAAAACCTCTAAAGGTTTGGCTTTTATTTTGAAATGGAAAAAGGAGTTTTCAAAGCTTCAAGGCTTCAAGCCAACACAGAGCAACAACAACAAAGAGACACCTGGTGGTCAACAGCTAGCATAGCAAATGAAACTTGTATTTCTATTTTAACACTAAAAAGACAACATAAATATTACATGATAACTTAGTTTGACATGATTGAATAAATATTGTGCAGTATTAGCAGCAGGCTTGCAACAGAATGTATTGTTTTAAGTCATTTATTTTAAAAGAAAAAGTTGCACAAAAACACACTTTACCTAACATTTTGAACCAAAATACTAAATAAATCAAAATGTAAGAATTTTCATCTAAAACAGATCGTTGGGCTAGCCCAGAGATAACTTTTTCCTTTACAACTGATGTTTGAATGACCAGAAACAAACCACTGTTACATCCAAGGTGCTTATGAAAATGTTTGACTCTGTTTCCATGGTTACACCAGCCTAACCGGTGCTCTGTTACAGACTGCAACTGAGCTTTTTCTTACAGTTGCATCTGCACTGAAGGAGTCCCATCAAAAGGCGTAGAACAAGCGAGAGCGCTGTTTTAAATTTACACACAGGAACAGGAAAGATGGGTCTTTGGAATTCAGAGATAAGAAAAGTGATGCAGACTGCATTTTGTTCAAGAATGATGGTTGTATTTCTTAGATGCAGATTGCTAGCGCGCTTTATTGATCTTTCAGTCCACTCTAACAAGGGTGTCCTCACTTGTGCAGTAGGTGCTTCATTATATAGGCACAGCTGAGCCCAGCATCAGCACAGGAGCTGTGTGCATGGCCTCAGCATAGAAACAAATCTGCAGCGGTATCTCCAAATCAGTGAGGACATGTGGCTTATCTACACTTGTCATGCACAGTGTATCATTAGGGACAAACCTCAAGAGGTGACAGCTGCTTTTCTTTTTGCTTTTCAAGTTCTGTGACTCTCTTAAAGCTCGATGTAATAACTACTTTCTTCTAGATGGCACTGCATGCAACAGCCTTTCAGTCCAGAACATCCTAAACCCGGGCTTCTTTTCTCAAGTGTTTGCAGACGCACGCCTGAATTTACCTTCAACAGCATGTTAAAACTAGGTCAGGTAAATGTGCAGAAAGTCTTTTGTCGTTCACGCTTTTCATATCTGAGCTGTATATTAGCGTTTCTGGCTTGTTCTCTTTGTGCCACGGGGCTGTCTGCATCATATACCGGTGTGCTCCGTTTAGATAAAGCAGCGTTGTCGTTATTTTTTAAAATCAAGCCACAGCTTTTAGGGCAGAAAATGTTGCTTTCATTTCCAACGGATGACTTGATGTGCTTTTCATGTAAATGACATCTAGCACTTGCACAGTGGCGCATGCATTAATGCATTAATTCCTCAGTACTATATACTTTGTTGTAGCTGGAGGCAAAATGACACATTCTCATCAAAAACACATTCCCCTGCTTACAGTTCCACTCACTCAGACTCACTCACATATTTCTGTGCTGATTGACAGCAGGAGCTCCCCCTGACCTAGTATTCTGCTACAGTGGGACGGTCGCACAGGCTTGTGATTAATGACTAGGCTTTATCCGCTAGTAGAGTGGTAAGCCTGCCAGCCGGGCCACTTAGACTGCTTGGACCACTAGCTCTGCTGTAAACACACTTTTCCTCTCTGCCTTTGTGGTCGCCTTCATCTCACTCCATCTGCAGGCCGCATCGTAATATTTGTTGTTACAGCTTTAACCGTCGCCCCACGTTGACCCGCGTCCAACTTGCATACACGGCACACACACATGCGCCTGCACTGCTTCCCCGTGAACTTTTACCCTTCCCATGGCCATCATTAGTCAAATGATATTTGCATCGTGTCTACGTTTGGGCATGAACCACACGATTTATGCAAACTTTCCAGCACCAGGTTATTTTTTATTCAAACAAGTGATCACCCTACCTGCAGGTCATGAGGTCAAGGCTTTCACTGGTTTTTTTTTTTTTTTTTTTGCTCTTGTTTCCAGAGAAGCAAAAAACATGGAACCATCCAGTCGTGTTTTTGGAAAAGTATGTTATCTCACAGGAAACCTTTCTATTGTGAAGGCGCAAACAAATTCTCCAGAGTTATGTTGCTGTTGCAGGAAGAGTCTTCTACAAGCAAATGATAAAGTACTTCTTATCTTATCACAGCACACTTTAAAAGCAAGTTTTTTTTGTTTAAAAATAGAGTGTTATTCTGTCATTTTTCACTTGAACAAACACAAAATATAAACAAAAAACAAAATATCATTTTTAAAAAGTGACAAAAATGCACAAATAATTCTAATCCATCATAGTTAGACACAAAAGTGTGCTAAACCTAGTGCTGGATTGCTGTAAGTCACAATCTCAGTTCATAAGACTAAATGTTATACTATTAATGCCTTAAATCCAGATATAGCAGTATCAAATGTGCAAAAAAAGAACTAGCACAGAGCTTGAACATGAAGGCAGCTCTCAGAGGCTTTTCCTGGATATTCAGTTAACTGAAGGATGTCACATGTTTGCAAGGACAGGGTGGGGGGGGGCTGACAAATCATCAGTTTTTGAAGCAAAGGACTTTTAGAAGCACTTTAAAAAAAGACAAATATTATTTGGGATATTTTGACATAAACTAAAAATCCACTTTTTTTTCTCTTTTGAACATTTTAGTGTTTGTTTCTTGTAATTCTGTAAAAAAAAACTGTTTGCATAAATTTTATTTGGACTGATTAGGAAAAAAGGGGTTGCCAAACATCATTCAAAGCTCTTTCCATGTAGTCATTTATCATCATACTTCCTGTTTATGTTATTTTTTGTCTTTATTCTTCAAAATAACTAAATAAATAAGAATAAAACACATTTCAAAACTAGAAAATTCTCCTTTAGTCTCAAACTGCTTCAACCTAATCACTATACAGTTTGATCATTGCTTCAAAACCTATAGATGGAGTGGATTGTTGGTGAGTTGACTCATTCTCTTTTTGATCAGAGGCTCTCATCAGCCTTTCCACGTTTAGAATCTGTCATATTTTTACTTCCTACCAGAAATACAAAAACTTTAATTCATCAAGTGACTCTAAATTCAATTTGCAGCAGCAGGATGGTGAAAAATAGAAGATTGATCTGTGTTTATTTTTAAATATTACATTTTGAGAGAGTCTCTTATCTGAGACAAAACACAGAAAAAACATCCTTTTTCATGTGTCCAAATTTAAACACTACAGATGCCTGAACATCACTGTTTTTCCCACTTCAAACAGTCAAACAGTACAAACATCATTCTGAGCAATATCCGCCGTGTTCCAACGTTTCACTGACAAAACATTTGTCAGTTAATTAGAATAAATGAGGCTGACTGATGTCTGATTTCAGGTCTACATTTAAAGTTTATTGAATTAAATTGTTGCCTGATTTGACCTCTTGAAGTGTTCATCTCTTTTTCTATCAATGCTTTTTTATATTTTTGTGTCTTAGGCTGTTTTCGTTTGGCTTTTCTTGGCTTCAACTCTATTTACTCGTTAAACCGACTCAATTAAGTATTAGAAAGAAAAGCTCAAAACAACCAAAACTCTCCTCAACAATTTAGTTGGGGAACTTATGAATAGACTTCTCTGCTCTGCAAGTAACCATAATTCTGAGATGTGACCAACTAGACTCACCAAACTGACAGATAATGCAATGATATATTTAGCTTGGCTGGGGTTTGTCATGGGATAACAGTAGTGTTCTTTGTAGTTTGGTCTGGTGTGATCTGGAGCTTGTGGACAGCTTCAGGGCTTCTGCTGAATGAGATAAATGAAGGGGGCTAAAGAGGCTGCCAGAAGTTTATTTCATAAAACCTTTAAAAAAGACTCTTTCAAACAAAGAACACAACATTTATCACATTATGATGTCTCCCATGCCATGCCTCTTTGATGTACAGATGATGTATATCTTTACATCGGGTTTCTTCGTCTATATATAGAGAGGACAACAGAATCATATCTATTTACGGAAGTCATATGGCTAATGTCATTATAATGCCATTCAGAGTGCTCAGTGACCACTTGTGCTTCATGGAGAGGAGCATTGTCATCAAGAAAGATATTGTTCCCTGTGGAGATGAGATGCATTATGGGATCATTTAAGCATCCATCCTGAATCTTTTTTAATAGTAGGAGAGGTAAGAGGCTTAATCAGGTGACTGTGAATGAACCTGGCCCATTTTTCTGCTCATAAGTAGGCTCCAGGAGCACGCCACTGTTTCACTTTGTGGTTTTTGTTCCACGACAAGCCAGCTTTCTTTCCCCGGTGATGGTTATTCATGTTAGTTTGTTGTCAAGTGAAGCCGAGCACAGCGAAGCAGAACCACAAGCAGGACTGTCTATGAGCGGCCATATGGTGGGTGTCCTTGCATGGCAGCTTAAGGGAGCTTTCCTCCCTAAGATGGAGCAATTTTGTTCGGCAATGAACCTAATCTTTCCCAGCCTTTCTTCTTGATCTCACCCATCACCCATCTATGTGTATCACAGGCCACAGCAGACTGCCTCAAGCAGGGCTGGCAACCTTGACATCCAGGTAGACCCCAACAGTCTCTGTCACATGATCTCTGCCCAGCCACTCGTCGCGAAGCCCAACCCTCCTCGTCTAGCCCTGCGCTGTGCCTCCAGATGTGGCTTAATTTACTGCGACTCTGCTAATTGCTGTAATTAAGGATTAATTACTGTTAATTACCTTCGCATAAACTCATCAACAGTCAAAGAGCGGGGCCTTATGAAATGTGCCATAAACAGGAACACACACCGCGGGGACTTCAGGAGGATTGTTTCTCTGGACCTCTTGTTTGTCCTGGTGCGTGGGGAGGGCTTGTAGGGCAGCAGTTGGGACAGGACATTAACAACCACTGATGATGTCCTCCACGGCTCCTGATGCTTCACACTTCACCTCTTCACCAACTGTTGTCCAGGATAGCCCGCTGCACTCTCATTCGATCAGAGGTAGCCTGTGAGTCATTGAAACTAAGAAACACGTTTTTACATTTATAAAAACTTGTCCCATAACTGAAGAGCTCTTGAGGAGCTGTGGCTTGGGTCACTTAGAATATGCTCAACAATAGGGGTGTAACGATTACTTTTAATATTTAATATTTTGTGATTTTGAATGATCCTATTGGATCTGGTTCACTGGCCTAAAATCATTTCAGGACATCTTTAGCCAAAATTTCAACCAGTGTGACTTAGAGATAAAGACCTGGTACTGAACAGTGCAGGTGAAGTTTTCCAGATTCCTTGTATTTCTTCCAAGATAATCAAGAGTAAATTACGATTGGGTCCAAACAAACAATTAACATTGCTGCCATCATGTGCATGTTGTCCTCTGTGATCGCACTTGGTTGTATTTATGTTATAGTAAAATAAACTTATTGTTCCTCAATCCTATTGATATTTTCCAACACCATAATAATCAATTAAAAAAACAATTTAATTATGGCACAGGTCAATTTGTATTGATTCCATTAACAATTATTCTCAGAGACATTAATCTGGTTGGATCATAGAAATATACATCGATTCATCAATTAAGTTGATTGTTGCACCCCAACTCAGCAGCTTTATTACAAAAATTAAAGCATTTATTAAGTTGTTTTTGTTCCTTTGTTTATTTGGTTTATTCTTAGACTATGCATCCTTTTATATATGATAACTTTGGTCACCTTTAGACAGAAATTTAGTTGAATAAAGATAGTTTTACCCCTTTATTACAAATTTCTGATGATTTATTTCCATTTTTTGTTTTATTTACTAAGCATGTTTTCAAGATTCCTGGTCTGCAAAAACAGGCCCTTTAGAAATGAGTCAAAAATTCTTCTTATTTTTTTTTAATTAGTCAAAAAATCTGCCAATAGGATGAAAAAAAGGTCTTACCAAGAATATTTTAAGAAAAATAGTTTTCTCATATTTCTATTGAAAAGCATTCTTGATAAAATATTTTGTTGCAAGACAAAAAGAAAAATTAGTCTTTTTAATTTCTTAAGATTTGGTTTTTGCACTCTGTCTACATCATAAGTGTGCCATAAATTAGGGTTATTAGACATAGTAAGGAAAGCATCATCTTTATCAGGATGGTAGTGCTCCACATGAACTAAGATGACAAAGAGCCCTCCAATTTACAGATGGACGTAGTAAGCCTTCACGCTCTTCATAAAAGATATTATTAATCGTGGCTTTGCACCAGAACAAGAAAGGAATATTAGCGTGTCTACCTTGCTGTCATGTTTCCATGAGATAATCTATATCTGTCAGTACTTCAGAGTCGTTTGACCTCAGTGTGAATGCAGATTGTATCAATCTTCCATCCTGAAGACAAAAGCTTGACACCAGAGTGTGATGTTGGGCTTTTTGTGTAGAGATATGTAAAGAGAAACATAGAAGTAAGCCTCCAGAAAGGCAGGACAGTTACTGAGAATAGAATCAAAATACGGTAATACGTCACATTTATGCCCAGATGAAAAAACCACCAATTTGTTTGACAACGGAAGGACTCACTCCAATCATCTTGTGTGCCTGCCAACACTTCCCATCATCCTTTTGTTTACACTCTCACATGCATCTAGTGTCAACAAGTGGATGCATCAGAATGGAGTGGAGCAGGGAGGTTGTGGCCCACCGATTGTAGATTTTACGTAACACTGCAGGTATTTTCAAATTTTTCATCTGCTTCTGATTCACAACCTTTGAGCAAGGGTACACTCACAAATGTAATTTTAACCTTAGTTTTCTTCATATTTATCCTCCATCATCAGAAAAATGCCACTAGAACATGTTAAAAACACCAAAAAGACATTTTTCATTGGAATGGGTCTTTAACTGAGACTTAGTTTTCCTTTTTGTTTTTTTTTATTAAGCGGGGAATTCATTTACAGATATTCTTCTTCCTCTTCATTTTTTCTCAGATCAACTATGTGAGATTTCAACCCTGGAATTCAGTTTTTCTTTGAAAGAAACACATCAAAACAAACCAAAGTGGTAGAACTGTAATTGGTCTCCCTTTCATCCTTCCACTATAGTGTCACATGAGATACATAAAGGCAAACATATCTAAAGGAATATGTTAGGTATGTGAAGCTTTTCCAAGCTGGCTCAGATCAATCCTTTGTGCTCTTTGTATCCTCCTGCCCTTCGTCCTCTGTCCATAGATGTGTCTTTGTGTCTGCTAGCAGGCACCAAGCTCATGACTGCGCTCCAGCTCCTCAGCGTTTCAGCCTCCGCTGTTCGCAGTACAGCCCGGAGCTGTTAGAACCACACAGACTGAGCGTGAGTTTGATTCAATCAAGGAGATATATATTTAAGGCACCTTAAGAAAGACTGACAGCCACAGGCTAATATATTGCCTATTTTGAATAATGAATTATTTTAATGAAGGCTTTTTAAATGGGTGCTCTCTGCGTTGGTGGCAGGGCGGTGCTCCGAATGGTCTTCTCCTCTGGCGCTGGCTGCCTCATTATCAGGCCAGCCCCTCAGGCCTCAAACTGGCCTGCTTAAGCCTCAGATGATGACGATAATTACCGTTATTAGGAGTAGCTGCAGGGGGAACTTGTTCTCAAAAACACCAAGCTGAGTTCTTCCCCTCGCTCGCTGCCGCCACTACTGTCGCATGAGAAACTGCCGATCGCCAGTGGAGAAAGCAGGAGAAGGAAAGAGACAGAGGGAGCGAAGGAAAGAGGAAGGAGGGGATGAGGGGAGCGGCCACCAAATCTGCCTAATGTGACGCCTGTCAGCTCGTCTCCCACCAGCTGTCACCTCCCAAATGCACTGGGGTTCATTTTTTTAATTGACACCTCGCTTTCCTATTCCATTTCTATTTTTCGCCTTTCATTCCCCCTCCATCACTCTCTTAGCCTGTACCATCCACATCTCCTCATCTCTGCCTGTCCCTCCAGTATTCCTTTGGTGCTTTTTTCCTTGTCCTTGGTAACTCCCATCCCCCTTTTCCAGCATCAGATACAACATTTCAGCTGTGCCTCTTTTTGCAGATGATGCTTGAGATGTCTGATAAAACGTAAAGCCGTTCTGAAGCTGCTTTATGACTGTGCCCTTGTGTACGGAGGTTTCACAAATTCATGTGATGGAGAAAATATTTTGGGCCTCGGAAAGTTCACTGTGAGTCTGTTGACAATTCAAATCCATCAAGATTGTTAAGCCATCAGCTGTTCACTATATAGCATTTGGAGTTTAGTCATTTTTAGAAACATGGATTCAAAAAATACTGATTGAAGCTAAAACCAATGGACTTAAGAAGCTGAAACCATTAAGAAAATAAAATATATTGATCATCTGGATAATAACTTTTGCCATGAAGCAGCCAAGTATTATGTATATATTTAAAGATGGCTTAAGATGACTAGTCATTTTTATCGTCATGACACGTTAATAATAAAAAAAACAAATCTAGTGGAGAAAATCTCACTGTTTTCAGTATTATTTATATACATTTTCAGTAAAAGGTAAAACGCTGCTATTATTTTTATTTTCGGCCTGATTTTAACATTTCTGCTCAAACAGCTAACAAGAAATCCAAAGCAACACTTTAAAAAAGCTTTTAGAAAGCAAAAGGGCTACGAACACCCGTTACATGTTTGTTGGATTTGTAAAAGGAAAATCGTTTCACTGTTGACTTTTAGAGCCTACAAGTTAGATTTGTTTTAAAAGACCCACTCCAATCACCTTTTGATTTATTCTAAAAGTGTTACCAGTGGTCTTTTATTTATGATTAAACCGTTTGTAGCCCAAATTTAAAACTTAAGCTTAATTTTCTTAATATATGTCTTCCAGCATCAGAAAAAGGCCACCAGAAAATGTTAACATGCCAATTTTCATTGGAGTGGGTTTTTAACAAGGAAACCTTCTGGCTTATTTTCATTTGGGATCTAGTTACCTTTAAATTGTATTATTTTTATATCAGTAAAATGTATGAAGCTCTGTTGGGCTGTAGTGGTATAATAACATTTTATTATAGCTACGTTTTTAAGTGGTAATAACTAAACAAATAATGTTTGTCATTTCAGCACAAATCTAGTGCATCAAAAGTGGAGTAATTTAATTTGATCTAACATAATATTGGCCTTCACTTCATTGTTTTAGCACTGCAGTTCACCTCCACTCCCTGGGTTTGTTTAAAACACGCAGCTTCTGATGAACGGCGCATTATTGGGAAAGTATCAGATGCAGATGAGGGCAGAAGCTGAACTCCTGGAAGGAGTGGGAAGGGGAGGGTTTGTATTAGTGGTACTTGTCATGTCTCCTGTAAATCACGCTCCTTTTTTCAGGTTCCCGGGTTGTTGTTGTTGTTTTGTCTCAAAATGCTGCGTGGCAGGGATGAATGGTGATGATGTTACATTATCATGTGCCTGTCGCTTTCACTCCTGCTGACTGCTCTGTGACAGGCCCACACGCACGCACGAACGCCGTCACGCTCACACACACCCACCCGGGCCTGATTTATTAACTGCTGAAACCCTAGATGACGTGTGCCCACACAATCAATAGGGATCCTGGCCACTGCCTGGTCCTCTCTGGGGTCATGTGATGTGGATGAGACGGGACACACACACATGTCCAAACTGCGGGGTTGCAGAGTGGATTGCATTACTTTATTGATGAGAAATGGATCAGGTCCAGCGTTAGCTGCTAGCTGCCAGTCAGGGGCAGGAGGAATAAACTTTCATCATGGCTGTCAGAGGCATCACTGCTGTCTCGTTTCATTGTAAATCTTCCTAATTGTGACAGAATACTTCAACATCATTAATTAAACATGCTTTTCATTCAAAAGCGCTCGCAGGGCACCAGGCTGGGCTATCAGGGTAGCATAGCTGCATGTTTTTTTCCTGTGTGTTCCAAGCTTCATGCGTATTTACGTGGGACTGGTACCTCGATTCCCCCTTTTATGAGTGGGTGGCCTAATCGCAGTGCTTATTTCCAGCCCTGTTGTTTGCAAACAGGAGGCAGCGTGAAGTTTGGGCCAGAGCCAGCTCTTAAGGAAGTAAAACTGCTGAGATTAATTTTGTCAATAAACCAAACAAAGGACTTATTCTTAGAATTCCATTCATTATTCAGCAAACAGCTTGATGAAGTTTATGATTAAACTTTAATGCTTTTTTGGTCAAAAGTGGCCCACATCTCAGAGAGGAAGGACATTTTTTTTTACCACAAAGGCAGGGAGAGAATGAAAAAGGGGGGAGGAAGGGACAAAAAAAATTGGGGGCGGGGGGGGGGGGGGGGGGGGTAGATTGTGTCCTTTCTTTGTTCAATTAAGTCTGTCGGTAATGATCAAGATGAGATGATGGCCATCTTTCTTTTATAGATACTAATCTGAGAGTGTCAGTGAAGTGGAGAACGGCAGAGTAGGACGAGCTTGATGCCTTTGTTGCTACAATGGACTGTAAAAAGTGTTTAAAAGGTTTTTTGTGTTATTGTGCTGCACGTGATTTATTGTAATAGAGGCCACTTTCCTCTGTCAGGTGATTACGTTAATGTATAGTCCATGGTTCCAGAGTTCACAATGAGCACTCTGACTGGCATTGAGGTCTAATCGATTTCATTGCTATTACTGAACAGGAATAAATAAAGCTGATGGCTGTGGTTAGGGTAATTACGCCACAGCACAGTGAATTGTTTGATTTTCCTTATTAATTGTATTTATTTAATCCATTTCATGCTTTTAGTTGTGCACTTGTGGACTTGCAGGGAATGAATAAATCACTCTTTGGCTCATTAGATTTCTCCTCTGGTTGGGATGTGCCACTATTTTGTCAGAATCAAATTGGAGAGTGCTATAATTTCCCGCTGGTGTGATTCACATGAAAAATATCCACATATTCATCTACCGGCCTGTGCGCCCACACACACAGGCACACACACACACACACGTGCCTGCTCCCCATCTGAACTCCTGACCTTTTCCAGCCGTCTGATAGCCATTGACATTTGCCTCTTGAGCGGAGCTTGCTCACGTGTTGGAGCTGATGGGAATGGATGATGTTGTTGCTGGAGGAGAAAAAGGAGGGAAGGAAAAACGGACTCAAGAGGGGTAGTGGGGGTGGATGAAAGGAGGAGGATGAGGGCTAGGGAAGCTCCCCACGCGGCCCCTGGAATCCATCTGGACCCCACTCTCAGCAGAAAGGTCACAGGCCGCCTCAGCCTTATATCCTCTTTACAAAGGAGCCGTCGCTCTGACCCGAGAGTCGTCAGCTGCAATATGGCTTCACTGCTCTGTCACTCCGCCTGTCATTTACCAGGAGCGTCTGCGGTCATCATGGAGGATACGTGCAGTAAGTTGTAGGTCTGTGATAGATGCAGGGATTAAACTGTGCATAAAATGGACTGTGGCAGGCGGAGCCCCGTCTTTGTCCTTGAAGACAGTGGATGGAATGGAGGGCTGCTCCTGGTTCTCGGCAGCTCTGAGGAAAGCAGGATGTCTGCTTCTTTACCGAGGGAGCCTTCTGGTGGCTGAAACAGGGACGGCACGCTGAAGGCAAAACACCTGTGCATTTTAAAACCGCAAAAACCCTATTTAGTGTTGCATTTGAAGGAGTCCGTCATCTTGTTTGTCTATTACGTTGATCCAGCACAGGGCTTGCAAATTATTTTTCTTGGAATAGGACACAAAATGTGAGATTTCTGGTCACATTTTTTGTACTTCTGATTTTGAAAGCTTTAACTTTTTAAAACACTAGAGATATTTTATGATGTTTGTCTTGTAGAATCAACTACTCGAAGTTCAAACCCATTTTTTAAACTCTTGCCGTTCATTGCCTGTAAAGATATAAATAAACAGGCCGCCCTAGAGTCTCACTTTTCAAAAAACCCTCTTCTCTCCTCCGCAGTGCTCAGTATCCGTGGTGCGCAGGAGGAGGAGCCTCCAGATCCCCAGCTGATGAGACTGGACAACATGCTGCTGGCAGAGGGCGTGGCCGGGCCAGAGAAGGGTGGTGGGTCTGCAGCTGCGGCAGCTGCTGCTGCCGCCACGGGTGGCGTTGGTGCTGACAACTCAGCCGAACACTCTGACTATCGGGCGAAGCTGTCTCAGATCCGGCAAATCTACCACACAGAGCTGGAGAAATATGAACAGGTGGGGAGGCGGTCGTATTGTTTCATATTTTACATTTGATCATGCCTGATATTCACCCTGTGTGTTAATTTATGCATTCAAGTAATCATGTCAATGATTATGCCCATGAGCAAACTGATTTAAAAGAAAAACTGCCCTCCTGCTAAATCCTAAAAGACAAAAAACAAAAAAAATATTTTCTAAGAAAAAAAATACTTTTTCATTAAATCAAAAAGCATGGGGGGGTGGGGGGGGGTGACAATTTGCAGACAGGGCAGGGTTATGGTTATGGTTAGGGTGAACATACTGAACAGCATTTTGGCTGGACCTGTTGCACGTGGCTAATATGAATTTCCATCAGTCTTTGTGCTCTGACCCACATAAACATGCAAATAACATCAGCCCTTTTTGGGGCTATTTTAAACAATTACCCTTTGATGCTTGAATGTATTTTCAGCTATGAAAAATTATTCACCTATGTTTTTTGTTACACATAGATGCTAATTTAAGGATTTTTTCTTTTAGCCAACGTGTTTTGATGCATATTTGCATCGATACGCATTGAGGAGATACATTTAAAACATTTAACACAATCTAAAACAAATTTTCTTTTTGCAAACAGAACACTGGCTGGTCCTTTAAACTTAAATCTTAGGCTATATATGAAGACTTTCTAATGCCCTGGATTTTAAAAGCAATTCGAACACCATGCTCACTATTTTTTCTTATTTTTAGCTCCAAATATGACAGATAAAACTAAGACATATGAACATTAAATGAAGACTATGAATCCACTGTGTTCTAATGATAAAAACTTGGATAGTTTAGGAAAAAAAATTAAAATACATTTCTTTCTCAGAAAAAAATCTTTCAAATGCAGGTGTGGTGTGGATTCGCTAGTGTAGTGAGCATTGATCCACACTGGTTGTTTTGGGAGATTTCCTGGGCACTGGACTTGTTATGTTAGGTTTCGAACAGCTCTACAAAATGCCAAATGCATTATATAGTGCACTCTGTAGTGAATAGTGAAGAAATTTAAATGCAACCTTAATTTAAAAATAAATACATTCAAGAAAACTGCTGTTTAGGAAGGTGAAAGGTCAAGTCTGAAATGTTATATGTATTATTATGGCCCGCAGAAGTGGTCCCTGACCGCAAGCACCATATTGTTTTCACAGTAGAAAACATTTCTGTGCATTTAAGTCCAAATTTCACCCCTGCCACATCCTCGGAAAATCACAAAGATTTGCACACATCTAATAAAAACTTAAAATGAATGTTTGGCGTAGTGACTGATACCCCCCCCAGACAATGACATGACGAGCGAAACTGTAAAAAAAATGAATGGGCCGGAAATCGCTTATGGTGCCCAAAAAAATATTCTGAAATACACAAACACATCCAAAACACACGTGTCAGGGATATCCATGAGAACTTTTAAAATTATTATGGGATGACCACACAACCTACTGCTTGGCAGCCATTTTGTGGCAAAATGTGAGATTTGGCGGTTTTTTCGTTACGTTTTTCCCCACTATAAGAAAACAACAGTTTTGTTCATCCAATTTTTACGCACGTGCCACCAGCTTCAGTCAACAACCAGCACCGAACTTTCATTGACCTTTGACCTTGGGTAAAGATTGCCATGTTAAATTTAAAAAAAAGCATCTTTAGTACCAGTTACAAACGAAAACTCGTCCGGAGGATTATCATTGATCGTCTTTTACCTTCTCGAACATCATTGGGAAGGTACTGTGTAAAAAATCTTGGAATTAGAAGTTGAAGATTTTGAATGGCGAGCACGTGGTGAGCTCGCCACTGCTATGATCTTAGCTAGCTTGCACACGTTTTATTACAATGTCGCAAAATACTGTCATAAGAAAAACTGCTGACTTAGCACAAAAAATTGAATCTACTAACAAAACCACAATACATGTGTCAGGGATATCCAAAGGAAGTTTTGAAAGTTTTGAGGAAGTTTCATGACCTACGGCTTGGTGGCCATTTTTTATAAAATCTAGGATTTGGCGGTTTTTAAGTACATGAAAATACCCTTTTGTTCTGGTCATTTTAATGAATTTTCACACACATGCAGGTTTTGTTGACCTTCGACCTCGGGAAAAGGCAGCCATCTTGAATTCTCAAAAAAAAAAAAAAAACACCTGTAGTACCAGTTACAGACGAAAAGTCGACCTAGGCATTTTCATCGATCGTCTTGTAACTTCTTGTGCATGATTGGGAAGCAATTGTGAAAAAAATGTTGGAATTAGACCTTGTAGATTTTGAACAGCGTGCGCGTGGCGGGCTCGCGAAAGTGTCATACTCCTGTTACTTGCACATTTTTTGACAGATTATTGTGAAAATGTAATATGTTGATACCTGAGTAGAGCTGAACAAAATATTATAAGACTGGATATGAACATATTAGGAATGTTGTCGCTTATAGCAATTAACCTACAGTGCTAAAGAAATTCAGGTTTACGTTTGCCAATTCTGAAACAAAATATTGATCTGTTCGGAATCACCAGGCGACCAAAAATAAATTGTTGCTCCAGTGATAAAACCAACAAAAAAACCCCAGCCATTTTGAAAAATGGGCTTTTTACATACATTTTTCACATACAGCTCAGATCAGCCTAACAAAAGTGAAAGGGAGGAGTCAGGTGTGCACAGTGGTGACTCAGCAAGTGAGGTCAGGTCAAAGGTGGACTTCATTGCTAAGGTAATCCAAAAGTAGGGTTGGGTCAAATGTGGGCGGTGAGGGCGGCTGTGGCCTGTAGAAGCGGGCGGCGAGGGCAGCAGTGGCAGGGTGTGAACGGATAGTACCTGTGGGCCATCCAATTGCTCGCGCCTTAAATTTTATTTTATGATTCATTAAAAAAAATTTGAGATTAGTATTTTTTCATAATATTTTCTGTTTCGGATTTAGTGACTACTGGCTTAAATCTAATTTTCTTTTCTCTCTGAAAACTGGGATATTCAGTGTTGCAATAAAACGGCAAATAAAAAAATAATTTACCTTTTTTTTAGATATGCTAATAAGTTTTTTTTTTTTTTTTTTTTTTTTTTTTATGGGAGCAAGCCAATGTTTGCACCAGTTATGTGATGGACAGCATAAAATCTGCTTTTGGAAGCGTTAGAAATGTTCTTTTTTTTTATTTATCGTCATCTTCAAATAAAAATAAAAAACATTTTATAATATTTACCTCTGTTAGAAAACTTGGTCCGTAAAACCAAACAAAATATATTTTAGATAGTGATTGGAGTGGGCTTGCTCAGTTGAAGACAGCACTCGCAGGACAAGCTAAGCATTGAGAGATGCTATCTTGAGCAGGCGAGCAGCCATTGTATCAGTCACACTCCGGCTCTCTTTCAAACACTGTAACGTCTTGTCATTCCCTCGGAAGTCAAAGCGTTCTGGGTTTGTCATCTTCTCCAAGGAAGGCTAGTCATCGCTAACTGTCACAGTCAATATACACCTGAGCATTTTTGTGTCACCATGCTATGTACACCCCGTGCGTATGAGTGAGCAGTGTCTAGCGTGTGTGTGCGAGCTGAACGGCTGCTCGGTGCATCACTTTGACTGACGTAACCCTGGTGTTGACAAGCAACAGACACCTTGACTCTGAATGCAGTCATATCCAGTGACTGATTCAGACAGAGAGAGAAAGAGGTAGACGGAAAGATGGAGTGAAAAGAGAAGGAGACAGTTTAAACCTCTTGAACGTGAACAGGACTGAAAGCCTGCTGTCATTTTAGATTTCTCTTCACTTGTCACATTTTCTCTTCCATTGAAGAGAAGTCTTTTTTTTTAATATTCAGAGCACTACGAGTCTCGCTGCCTTCACTGTATGATCACATTTGTTTGGCTTGAAACATTGCCCTTTCTTCTACTTTATTTCAGACTCCTCTTATTACCCTCAACGCTGCTGCTACTGTTAGGCTGCAAGCATGCTTGTATTAAGCCGAGGCCCACCAGTGAGGGTGCCGCCTCGCCACAATCCAATTTCAGCCTCTTCTTCTGTCTGGTGCCGTTGAGCTGGGGTGATGGTTATTCTTCTTATGAATCTTGTCTGTCTGTGCATCCAGGCGTGCAATGAGTTCACCACCCATGTGATGAACCTGCTGAGGGAGCAATCTCGAACACGACCCATCTCGCCCAAAGAGATCGAGCGCATGGTCAGCATCATCCACCGCAAGTTCAGCTCCATCCAGATGCAGCTGAAACAGAGCACCTGCGAGGCCGTCATGATCCTGCGCTCACGCTTCCTCGATGCCAGGTGGGGTGAAGTGGCAGTGCTGTGATGGATTCCACTGTTTCAGCTGGCCATTCCTCTCCCAGGAAGTATTTCTCTAATCATTTCGTCTTTGTTTCTTTTTTTTTTTTTTTTGGGTTTCCAGACGAAAGAGGAGGAACTTCAACAAACAAGCAACAGAGATCCTGAACGAGTACTTTTACTCTCACCTCAGTAACCCATATCCCAGCGAAGAGGCAAAAGAAGAGCTGGCCAAGAAATGTGGCATCACTGTGTCACAGGTAACCAGAACAAACAGAGAAAATCAGAAGACTTCAGTCAACTCTATTAAGAGCTGCAGTTTCTAGTTACCTTTCATATTAAGATCACTTTTCCTGTAGAGGTAAATAAGCATATGAACCTAAAAACCCTTTTTTGTGTTCACAAACGTGTGCTTGGGTGTCTGGAGTGATGAACAACTCTGACGTAAGACCACTTTGTCACTTTGTTTGGATCTAAACGCAACTATTTACTGATATTAGTTTTATATTGAGTTCAGTACATCTGAGGATTATTGATGATTCTAAACGGCAAATTAAATAAACTCAGTTTTATAGTACATTTTTGAGCAATGTTTTAATAACCACAGTGTAGGTTTTCTTTTCTTGCAAATATTTTAGCTTCACAAATGCAGCTGATGGTCAGTAATCAGTAAACCAGATAAACAGTCAACTGCCATCATACCCTTTCAAATGAAAGTGCAAACTGGTTGAAGAAGAATCAGAAGGTTTGAATGTGCGACTGTAAACATTGTTCTAATTGAGCTCACTGCTGTCTTCACAGGTATCAAACTGGTTTGGGAACAAGAGAATCCGATACAAGAAAAACATAGGCAAGTTTCAGGAAGAGGCCAACATGTATGCGGCAAGGACCGCAGTCAATGCAACCAGTGTGTCGGCTCACGGCAGCCAGGCCAACTCCCCATCAACTCCCAATTCAGCAGGTTAGCGTTAAAATTAGGTTTCCGAATGGGGAAATTCTGCCCTTTTTTTAACATACCATATTTTTTGAGTGTAAGCTGCGTTTTTTTTTTTTTTTTTTTTTTTGCATCGTTTGGCCAAGGGTGCGACTCATGTGATTTTTTTTTTAAATAATTAGGCTCATGTTTTAGTTATTTTCCACTAACAACCGCTAGGGGGCGCTGTATGCATCAGTATTTGCTACTGACAGCAACAAGGAAGAAGAATTGCAGTTGTTCCAAAGACAACGAAGAAATCAATGGAAATAGTTGTTTAAAATGATATAAAGACTTTAGTTAGCTTGTTACAATGTTCTTTATGCAACACTTATATCAATAACTGTTCATATGTTGCACTAATTTACACTTGTTTAACTCTTCCTGTTTCATAAATCTAAATATGGTTATGGTAGAGAAACATGCATTTATTCTATTATTGTTATTTATTCTTTCTTTTGCATTTTCTGCAACTTATGGTCCAAAAAATACAGTATATTTAAAGATTTTTTTTCTGTAAAATCAGTGCAGACTTTTGTGCACAACCGTGATCTCACACCTTAACGACTATTTCAGAATTCAGTATCTAGTGGTGCTTTATTTAGAACAACAGAACGCCCCCTTTTTTGCTAACGAATCCAAAGATTCCCGTTTGCTCTTTAGCTGTCCTTCATCCATTTCTTTGCGCCCTCTTTTGCCATTTCCCTCTTTCTCTCCCTCTCTGCCTCTCTTTCATTTTCTTTTTCCCTCTCTGTTATTGACCTCTTGGTCTTGCGGACGTTAATTTTTCCTGCCTCTTGTCCGGTTGACCTCATGGATGCCATTAAGCTGCTGGGAGGGCAAGCAAAGTCTTCTGTCATATAGAGACTTTGCAACTGTATTGGATTAGGACCGGGTGTTGAAATCAAGTTATGCGATGGTCTCTTTACATCTGGGGAGCTGGGGTCCATTAAAGGACGAAGACAATTCTTTGGGTCTTCCTGCACATCAATTACTGCTTCCTTAATGAAACACTAGCAGCACAGACGTTTAGCAGCAACATCAGCCATCGCTCTTCTTTTAACTTAAGCAGTTTGCAATGGAAATATGTCTGATTGTTATAAATGTATATTTTTCCTTTGACGTTATGTTATGTTCTCATGTGCAAGTCTGTAGGAAAAGCTTTAAGACGATGCCTACCGGCCTATCAGACTAACCCACTTAATGCACTTTTGCTTGCGCATGATCATTTTAACTCCTCTGTCCCTTTCTTCTCTCTGTCCCTTATCTTCTTTCTTCTGATCTTTGTCCTGCTCTCCATCTTCTTCTCTGCTTCTGTGTATTCTCAGGTTCTGCTGGCTCTTTTAACATGTCAAACTCCGGAGACTTGTTCATGAGTGTGCAGTCCCTCAATGGGGACTCATACCAAGGGGGGCAGGTTGGGGCCAACATACAATCCCAGGTAGGCGCCTCTGCAAGACTAGCGAGAATACATGTCAGAAACTGGAGAAAATTCTTGATCCGTGTACCGCTGATCAGTCCAGCACTTTGGAAGTCCGCATGAACTTGACCTACACAGTGTACTAGAGGTTAGATTTAGCCTGAAGCTTTGCATTAATGCAGAAACCATTGTCATGCCAAATTTAAATAGACGACTGCAGACAGTTTTGGAAACGTTGCAACACTCATCAACACTCCTGACAAGAGGTCACATAGCCACTGGTGTACTGTGGCTCTCTGACCTTGCCCCAGTAGACGGTTAAGACCAACGCCGCGTTACAACTCTCACCACAGATTAAGAAATCACCACCAACGGTGGTTTCCTTTTTTTGTTTTTGATGCTATCAGCATCATTTCAAGATCTCACCATCTCCACTTTTCATATCAGATCAGTTCAGCCAAGGCTTTAGGTCGCTCATGGTGGGAAAAACTCTCACAGCAGACAGGGGGGCATTTGCAATTTGGAGACACAAAGGGGATACTCACCATAATGGCCTCAAACTTGTTAAATTTGCAAATAAAAAGCAACAAAAGCACTGAAGTACCCCAATGAATTCATTATCCTGTATAAAAACGGGACAAAGAGATAGAAATAGTGAGCTTAATTGATCAAATATTTATACATATTTTATCAATAATTAAACTTGTTAAAAGGATATTTATTTTAGTGTAAGAACCAAACAATACCAACATGATTCTGGAGTTAAATGCCGCTTTTAGTTCTTCGTTCGGTCCCATAATTTTAGCTGCAACTTGATTTATTGTTGGTTTTTATCTTGAATATTTTGTGTGTTTTGTGCTTTGCCTTTTACTATTCCACTATCAAGCTTGTATTAGCAGCCAAATCATTCTTATTCGCTGTTTGTAACCTTTTCCTGTTTGTGATACCCTTTTCCTATCAGACTGACCTTTCCTTGTTGTCTTTGTTATCCAGAGCTTTTGTCTGACCAGGCCTTTTGTCTGTGTCCCTCCTGTTCCAGGTGGATACCCTTCGCCATGTTATCAGCCAGACCGGCGGATACAGTGACAGCCTCGCAGCCAGCCAGATGTACAGTCCACAGGGCATCAACGTAAGACCTGTAAACAATCTCCTGCTCTTTTTTTTCAAACATTTGTTTTTATTCTTTGCTTAAAAATAAATCCCTTTTGTGTATTACCATCGTGGTCTGCGTGCATGATGATATTATGCTTGGCGGTTGTTCAGCTACTGCCCCCCTCCCGCTCCACTCATGCCCTATGTGGTAGCCAATGAAGCAGCTACCAGGCTGAGAACAAGCTTGATGTGCTCCTAGCCTGTCGAAGGGTATTAGCATTAGTGAGGCACCTGCAGTCGACGGTAACAAGGACACAGGTGTCACCCTCCCTCACTGAGCTGCTCTCTCGTCGGCACAACCCAGAAAGTCCTCCTCAAAGACCAGCTCCTCAGAAGAATCCCCCAGTTTCTAATTCTTATGAAAACTCCTAAGCCAGCCTACTGTAAGGTTGGACTAGTTGCCTCTTTTCAGGGCTTGTTGGGTGGGACTGTTGACACTTGAGGCGGTGTGTTAGTATGTAGATCCACAGCGACAGGCTGTGCTGGGCTGAGCAGAATCAATACGACAGTCACAGGGACACAAAGAGTTGGGCTTTGGGCTAGCAGTCCAAGCACATTGGTCAGATCAGTCATCCACAGGAACAGCAGCACTGACAGCAAAGCCTGCAACTCCCCTTGTGCTAAAATAAAACAAACAATGCCTTCAGTTTGCCCTAAAATGTAACAGGCTCAATTAAAAGTTTTGTCAAATACAAAATGAATTGATTTAGACAAAAAATAAGGGAAGAAATCTGACACCGAAGCTAAAATAGTTGTTTGATTTTTTTTTTCTTAACTACTTTAAAATTGGCTTTTTCTTATTTAAAAACCCTCTCCGGTGATCTTTTCAACAATTGTAAAAGTCTTCCCAGTGGTCTTTTAGTTATGAGTATACCGTTTTTAGCCCAAATCAAAAAAACCTGTGTGGTTTTCTAGAACATAGTTTCTGCAGAGTGGCAGGAGTTCACTAGAAATTTGCCTCTGAGTTGTTTATTTATACGTTCTCCTTCTAGTTTACAGCCCCTCACAACCTCAACCTCACATTACAGGTGCAACAGAATTGGCAAGCAATAGTGGAGCTATCCAGCCGTACCGTTTTAATCCAGATATCAGCTCACAAGTGGATGAAACAGAATCAAGCGGAGCAGGGAGTTGCCTGCCCAGTGTATTATGATCTTCTTCAACAGGCTTTTTCTTCTGCTCCTGCTTTACAATACTCAGTAATGCAATTTTGACTTTAATTTCTGATGTCCTCCATCATCAGAAAAATGCCACAAGACCACGTTATAAACACCAAAAAACACTATTTTCATTGGAGTGGGAGTTTAAAAATTATTTTAATTACAGGTCATTTCAGTGCCTCAATTTCATTATGCTTTCTTTGGAACATTATGAGTGGCAGCTTAGTATAATTGTTGCTTTTTAAAAAAAATGTCTATGAATACAAAATTGCAATTAAAAACTGTCAGAACTTAAAAAGAGAGTTCTGTTTGTGTTTTGCATTGCAAATGCAATTAAATTTAATGAGATTCAACCCTTAAATTAAAAATTTGGATAAATGTGTCAGGCTACTAAAGTAGGTGTAAAAGTAATATTTTGCTTGGATCACATTTTTACAAAAATCTAGACAGACATTAAAAGAAAAGGGGGAAAAAGGCATTTTATGTTTTACACAGAGAAAGGGCATAAATGTGTTTTTCTTGTGAATGAAGTTTAGTATTTATGGAGCCCAAATTATATTTCTGTCTGTGAGAAATACTGACTGAGCATTTGTGGTTCACCTCTTCTCCTTGAACAGCAATTACTCCCCTTAAATTGCTGGTGGGTCTCTCTTAGAGAGCGAAAATGTATTTTTTCTTCCTTTTCTTTCTTATTCTTTTTGCTACTGAATAAGATGACAGACAGTCTTTACCCAAAATAACAGGGTTTGGAAATAAGAGGCTGCCAAAGCAGATTCCCAGCACTCACTAATAGCATGGAAATTGCAATTAATGTCCTAAATGGTCTTTAGCCGACCTTTTATCGTGATTTGAGATGGTTTCCACTTTAAATAGCTTTTTTATTTTGATAATGTATTCTTTTTATAAACGATCTCTGGGGTATATTCTAGAATAAATCAAAGCTTTGTGGGCTCCGTGCTTCATCTCCTTTGTTAATTTCACATTATGTCAGCTGTGAGGAAAGAACAATGAAAGGAAAGGAATAAAATAGCCTTTTTGTCTTTCGATGTTTTAGCACCATGTCATAGTTTTTGTTTTTTTTAAATAGTGTCAACAATGATTACTAAGCATTTGAAATATAGTGAACAATTTACCCTGTTTAGTACTATAGGCACAAATATATATATATATATTTTTCTGAAGCCTGAGAGTTGTTTTTAGCCCTTTTTCATTTAAAAGCCGTGTGCATAACCATGGTTTCCTTACAGAACCCCTTCTCTAATTTATTTTACTGAGTACTGTTGCAGAAATTGCTTTTTATACCCAAAAGCTTTGCAGAAATTCACAGGCATGGAAAAAAATGCATCTCAAAGTTGCCAAATGAAACATCTGACAGGTATCTGAACTGATGGCCAAACAGCCTGTTTGTTCAGTTTTAGCCTCTGAGTTTCTCCCTAACAATTATTGTCATCAAATAGAAAGAAATAATAATGAAACTACTTGATTTTCATTTGCCATTTTAAACAAACCATCTGTTAGATTATCATTTGTCTTTAGTTTCTGGTCATTGGATGCCCATCTGCCTTCATCCTCATCCTAACAAAGCTGGTAACCAACACCTCTCCAATGACTGAGGAAAATCATGCTCAGCTGTATTAACCATGCTGGTGCATGCTAGATATGAATAAAACCAGCACAACACTACCTGTCATTTGTTGAAAAGAAATGTTGTCCATCACTGAAAGTAATCCTCAGGGTGGTACCTTATGATAAATGCAACAATCATTATGAATATTTATACTTATTCACAATAAATCTCTTAAAATAATCTCAGAATAGTGTCAGATGTTACTTGAAATGCTCTTTATTTAGTTTGCAAGAATCAAAAGGTAAAAAACATTTGAGGCAACGCTGTGATGGATTGATCAAACAGGCTACCTCAAAGACCAACAAAGGAATGCTGGGAAATTAGGGAGGGAACTTCCACGCCAACAGTCCCGCCCACAAACCACACAGGAATTTCTACTGAGCTTCTACAGCGCTGAAAAAAAACAACACAGGCTTTTTGATTTTGGCTAAAAACTGCACAATCACAATTAAAAGACCACTGGGACTGATTTTACAATAGAAAAAAAAGGTAGTTGAGTGAGACGTTAAACACTTGATGCCTGTTGATCCAAATATGCATTGTGGCTCAAAAATGTATATAGCATCTACATTAACTCAAAAACAGAAGTTTTTGTTATAGCTAGAAATAAATGTAGGCGTCATGATGGTTAAAACAGATCTTTTACTCTTAATTTGCCCTGTCCTGTTCCTTTTTATGTTTAAATATTTGATACATTTTATTTTACATGCATTTTAACAGGGAAAGGTGCATTCACAGCGAACGCGATCCACGCAGCCAGTGAATTTCCCCACTGTCACTGAAAACGTCTCATGCCCAAAGTTGAGTCCCTGATTGGTTGAGGAGACGCAGCCACCTCCCCAGAGTCCTTTTTTTTAAACTCTGGCCAGCCACTGTGGCCACTCACTTTGCGTCACGCTGCTCAATTCACGCTGTTTCCAGACTTTCGCGCTGCGCTGGCCGCTCAATTCTTTCCGCAGAACCTCAGTTCGTGTCTAAACCTTTGACTTTACATTGAAATTGGTCGCCTCCTCATGAATCGCATTTGGTGTGAGTGCACCTTAAGAACTCACAGAGAAATTTGACTGCCGTCCCTTAGTCCAGTCGTTCAGGGAATGAAGGACTGAGCTTTTTTGGCAAATTTTTCACTTCAAGAGGAAAAAGTTGGTTGTTTTCAGGACAAAAATCCATTTTCTCACTTCAGATTATCTTCCTGTTCTTTTTTACTCTTTTTTTTTGCCATGTCGTGGCCCTTCTTTGTTTGAACCATTAATCCAGTTTATTTTTACATACATTTTAATCAACAAAGCCTATGAACTTGCAAGAATCAAAGAAAATCAGAACAAATCTTAATCGTCGACAGCAATCTGGGATCAGTTATTTACCAGATTTGTACCCCACATTCATTAGCTTTGTGTTTGACTGGCATTACTTTGTAGATGTTGAAGGTTTTTTCATAATAAAAAATAATAAAGCAGATCATTTTTCTAAATATCTAAAAACTTGTAGTCTAAAGTTGATCCCAACATTTGTTTGTAATGTACTTATGCACTGATGTTTGCTAGCAATAATACTTGAAGTGGTTTGTTTTTGTTAGCTTTTGTCTGACCCATCTCTCCTTGAGACTCATTTCTTTAAAAAATAAAATAATGTAATAATGTAAATTTTGACAATTCTACCTCTTTCTTTTAATGAACGGGCTGTCTCTTTGTGTTTTTCTGCAGACAAACGGTGGCTGGCAAGATGCTCCAACTCCTTCATCAGTGACATCGCCCACAGAAGGACCCGGAAGCGTTCATTCAGATACTTCCAATTGAATATGTACATCTCTACACCTTATCCACAGAAAACAAAACAAAAAAACAAAGAAAAAAAACACAGACTGATGTTGCATTTAAAGGAATTCACTGCTCTACAGTTTGGCAAAGTCCTGTGAAATCCTAACCAAAAAAACGAGATTCTCTGCTTCTAAAGTCGGACTTTTGGGATACAAATGAGAAGTTTCACAGTAAAACGTTGAAATAAATTGCAATTATTCAAGAGTTTGTACAGATTTCACATTATAATCAGAGGGCTGGGGTTCCTTATTCACTCATTACGATGAAATGAAATGTTAAATGAATAAAGTCATTGGTTTTAACTGAAAATACTTCATTCTACCTCTCAGCCACTAAGAAGAGTAGAAAAAATTGTCAGTGACCATTATTTGTTTTTTGTAAAAATGGAACTTTTGTCTTTGCAAGCAAGAGGCACATCTTCTTACTTACATTTTGTTGTCTCTCACCTATTCTATGGTACGCCATTTAGACTTAAATATTGCTCAGTTGTTTACAATGTGTGCTTGATAAAAGTATGTCCATCTTCCCCCCCCTGTCTCCGACAAGTCAAAACTGAGTTCTGTTTGGAGATTTTACCTCTAAGGTAACCCTGTGAAGTATGTTATCTGTAAAACAATAAATAAATACTTGTCATCAAATAAGACAAGCTTGACATCATTCATTAAGAGGCAGGAGATATCAAGTTCTTTTACATAATGCTGGCTCTGCTTCCTTTTATCCCACTGCCTGAAAGGCAGTTGCAGGAAAAAGCTGATTAACTGGCATCGTTTTGTCAAACTGTGGGTCTGGACAGGTGTTCATTTTCTTCATTATCTCTTCAAAGGACTGTGACAGTGCCAAAACCGCTCTTGCAACCAAAACAACACAGTTTCATTTTGTCAAAAATGGATTCTTCATCAGCGCCCGCTTCATCCTGATGAGGGTCATCGCTGGAGCTAACCCCAACGGTCATAGGGCAAACCTGAACAGGTCGCTCGTTTATCGCAGGGCCACAGTCCTAAGGGGCAAGTTAGAGTCTTTGGGAAAAAAAATACTCTTCTTATTTCTCTACTCACCCCATAAGCTTTTTTTTTTTGGAAAGAATTGATCTGGCAGTCAAGAATTTCTGTTTGACAGAAAAGATTCTGAAAAGAAATACTTCTCTCAGCACAGAGGCAAGTTAGTCAAGGATGTCTGTAGTTGAGTTTTCAACATATCAAGCCACAATACCCGTAAACAGGAAAGTCATTACAATAATTGAGTCTTACTTGCTCACTCAGAGGATCCTCGATCCTTAACCTGCAGCAGGTCTACAAGCTCTCGGAGCTTAAAGCTGGCCTTCGATGTGAAGGGAACCGCTGTTGGCCAGTCTCTGCAGGCAATGCCCTGCAGAATCGAATCCTCTCTCCTATAAAGCATATATACGAGCATAGGTCAGCATAAGCGTAAACGGAGACCAGTTTGGGTTTGAACCTGCATCTTCAGGCTGGTATCATGAACAAAATTTAACCGCAGCGCTTATGACTGGACAATATTTTTTTGTGAAATGAATTGATGTGCAGTCCAACCTTGTTTATAGTTCTTTTTTTCCACATTGTGGTTCAATTGTTTTTGTGTTTGGTTATTTTTATTTTGAATGCGTAATGTATGCTACTTTTTTTTCCCCCGCTGTTCTTGTGAATTTGCTCCTGAGCTTTTAACATGTGTTTTGTGCACCCTTGTGCTTCACTTGCTTTGTTGGAAAGATTTCTCGACATATTAAAATTATATATAATACAGTGCTCTTTATTTTCATTGTTAATATGGTGTTTCTGATAAAGTCATACTAATTTAATCTCAAACAAACACCAGTAATTCATCAGTCGGGTCTGCTAAAAGTTAAATAAGTTTAGTTTTAATAGAATCAAAACACAACCTACCAGTTTTTCCTTGTTTATTTTGATTCCAAGCATTTATAAAAATTAAGAAATAAGAGCATTAAAAACTGCAAAATCTATATGTATATACTTGTTTGAAATTACAAGTCATAAATTGCTTAGAAAATACATGAAAGAAGATGGAAGACAATGATTTAAGTTTTTGCAACAAAAAAAAAAAATGTAATTTTATTTTAAGCTGTATTTGACCATTTCTTTATTTAAAATCTGAATCAGTAATATTTCTTAGGTCTTTCTATAATCTCATTTTTAACCCAGTTTTTTATACCATTGAATTAAATGACTTATATCACCTATTTAAAAAAAAAAAAGAAATTGTCTAATTTTTCTGCAATGTTTTAATTTTTGTTTTAACAAAAAGATGTACTTCTTAGTAAGTTGCATTTGACAGTTTCTTTAAATAATTTATCTGAATTGGCAATATGTGTTAGTTTTGTGCATAATTATATTCTAAGCCCAAGTATTTTGATACCAGTAAATTAGATGCCTTACATCATCAAATTCTTGCATTTTGGAATGCAAAGATTGTTGCTCTGGTCTAAAAACTTCATCACACTGCAGCCTAAAGATTTATATTAAATTTGCTTGGCCATTTCTTAGTATATTTTCTCAATCCAGGGTTTAAAAAAAAGGTTATTTTGATCCACTATTTAGTATGGATGGATTTTTCAATAGGCTTTATTCTGAAACCCAAAAAGTTGCATTTGTTCGTTGACTTTTTTTTAGATGCCTCTATCAGTTCTTGGTCAAATATTAGTTAAGAAAAAGTGTTCCATAAAATAAATGTATCCAATGTCGTCAGTATGTTTTCAATACTTCTACAAAGAAACATCTGAATGATAACTGACTTCATTAAAATGCAGCACATAGCTTAACCCATAACTGACACCTAATCAATAATTGAAGAGACAAAAGCTTTATCCTGCTGCAGGGTTTTAGAGGCACCTCTGTTACTACAGACACTTAATGTATTAAAGGAGTGATGAAATCATAATATTACATCTGCATTTCAGAGAAAAATGGGGTCCCGAGTGCTGAAACAGGTTTGAGGTGAAGGACTTTGGTCAGGTTAAGTACCGGAGGCACATTTAACAGAACAAAGGAATTTAAATGAAAAAATGGACTGTTTCAACTTGGACATCGGCATGTCCTGACCTGCATCCTGCTCTCACCTTTCAAGACAGCTTAAATCTGCCACTAAAAAAAAAATAGGAAGGAAGCACTTCTGTTTTATTTTCTCATTGAAAGGTTCTTGCTTGATTTTTTTGCTGTTACCAAAGTAAAAGCCTTCGGAATTTTACCATTTACCATATCCAAGTGGACATTACATTTTCACAGAGCAAGGCTTATGTAACATAGGCTTTCTGCATATAGAAAAAGTAAAAATGTTAAATATATTTAGGTCACATTATTCTTTGTGTTGTCTGCCAACATTGATATCAAAAACAGATAGAGGAGCAGGAAGGAAATATCTTCCATTCAAATCCTCCAAACAACACTCCTGACATTATCTCACTGGACAGTTGCATGTCTGACAGAATTACTTTCATAGCAAGTGAATATTCATAATTGGCCAAACAACAGGAGCGAGGGTGTAAGGGAGCAGTTGGCGGTAAAGTCTGCAGACGGTCACAGGCCTTGACTGCTGAGCGAGTGTGAAATGCCAAAGCCAGACTGCTCCCATGCACCCTGAGGGCAGCGAAGGAACCGGCCGGCTCTCGCCAGCAGAGAGGGAATCAAAAACAATCTGACAGGACTTCATCCAGAAACATCTTCTGGCTTGTGCAGCAGCTCTGCTGTGCCGTAGATGAGCCTGATTGTTTCTGTGTCAAGCCTGCAGTTTCATCTCTGCAACAGAAAGTCAAGAGACTTGTAGCCTTTGATCACAGTTTGTCTTTTTTAGATTTTATCCCGTGTTGGGACTTTAACACATCTCTGTTCCTCTGAGGTGGTGATGACAGTCCGTCGGATGATTGGAATCTAATGTTGCTGTTGACATCTGCATCCCCAGCTGTCATTGCAACGCTTTTTAAATTACAGCTGCCGTGGAGGGGCAAGGGTGGGTGGCCCAGACACCTTGTCTCCCCTTTTCAACATAGGCCGGCAGACTGCTCTAATCTGTAATGACACAACAGCCTAGACCCTGCTGCTACTGCTGCTGCTGCTACTGGACATGCTGCCCACACAGGTCCCTGGGTGGTTCGTCCACAATTCACTTATTCACACACTGTCACACTGAAGCAGACCACGTTTTCTGCATATGAACAGGATCTGCAACACGCTTGTTTTGTTTCCCTTGTAGAGTTACACAACAGCTTTAAACCAGATGCTTGTGTGATGTTTATAAGTTACACCAAAAAAGAAACAAAATTCCTTCTTTTGATCAAATCGATTCAAACAAAAGAAAAAGAATGTGTCTATTTTTCTTCCATTAGACAAGATGGTGATGTAAATACAAATATGTGAGTTCATTCAGGACAGTTTGGACATCTGGGTGGGCAGAATTTTCTTCGGGGAGACGTAATGACCTTTATCAGGCCAAACAACTCCGAAAGTTGAAAAAAAGGAGCTTAATTTTATGATTTCTTTTTACAAATTAAACACAGCTTAAGGCGATTTGATTTACTCCTCCTTAAAAATGTTATTTAGTGGGTTTCTTTGCTAAGAAAACCCGCACAATGTGATAGAATCCGGAGAACTGCAAAATAAATAAAAAAATGTAGAGAGTCAGATTAACATTATTTTTAAAGATTTATTTAGATTCATACAGTAAAGTATACTTTTAGATCTGCTGTAAAATGCTGCATTTATACTTAGCTGTCTTTTTCACAGGCTGATGTGATCATTTAAAAATGCAGAAATATGTCAATTATAGTTCTTTCAAGGTATAAACGAAAAATATGTGTATAAAGAGGGCCATTCAGGGATATAACTGCATCAGAGACTGTCTCTGGCTTGAATATGATCTGCTTCCAAAATGTGACACAACAAAAAAAAGGAAAATAAAGGAAATAATCAATTAAACTCAACCCCACAATAACAACTGGTATAAACATTTTAGAGTCTATTTTCATCTTTATATTTTATTTTATTTAAAAAAATAAGAAATAAAATTAGGGCCATTAAAAAAAACTTTTTATTTAAATTTTATTGTACAAACAACACCAAAAAATCAGAAACAAACAAAACCTATGATCCTCTCAACAAATATGATGATTTTCCCACATCCCAAAAACAAACAGAACACACAATTACACATTTATTTGACAACAAACAGTAAACAGAAAAATAAAGACAAGAGGTGGGGAAAAAAAGAACATAATAAAAAAAGAGAAGAAGAGGAGGCAGATCTTTGAACTTTTGTCTTTCATTTATTTGTTAGCCTATCCATGTTAGGGTACATCTCCACAACCAGAAATGCATAATTTTTCTGCTAAAACATTTATTTGGTTTGTCATTAAACAACTTAAAAATAAAAATAAAATTCTTTTAACCTGCTTGATCTCTTGCTGAAAGCATCTACGTCCATTTAGAGGTCAGTTTTCCCAATATACAAAGTTGTTTTTGTTTATTTTTCCTTTTTTAAATGTTAGTGCTTTGATTTTTTTTTCAGAATATTGTAATAATTGTTTCTTGAAATCATTAATAAAATATAAATTACTTTTCTTTGTTCCCTACAGAAGATGTCATTAAGCTTCACGCCAAGCAGACATAGTAATACTTGTACATTTGTATTAGGGAAGAATTTTGAAGACATGTCAAATTGAGAGAATCTGCACAAAAATGTAGAGATGATACTATAAATGTATTTGTTTAAAGACAACAAGATATTATTTTTTTTTAAATATGTGTTTCAAGGAAAAATTAAATAATAAAAAAGGTTAAAGGTTAAAAAAAACAATGTTTGTAGATATGCTGATTCATGTTAAGAGTTTAGTGCAATAACTCTTAAAAATAAGGAAAGTTTTTTGTATGAAAGGAAGAAAGTGTGCCAGGCTTCTTGCTCTCCATGCTTGGGCCGCAGACCCTGCAGCGGACTCCATTCTGATGAATTCCAGAATTCCATTCAGTGGAATTGTTGTGTCACAGCGCCCCTGGTGGCTGCATTTGTCCCTGCAGAGGGGCAGGGACTCCCGGATGGTTTCACAATAGTGCTCCACATTCCCCCGTTCGGATTATCCTCCCGCCCGGTCAAACGTCTCTGCAGACTCGCAGCTCTTTGGATGAAACAAGAACAGTTTTTTGCCCCCCTTTCAACATGGCTGAAGTTTCTGTCCGGGTCGAGGGCAAAAGCGAGGGAATTGTGGTAATTTAACGAGGCGCACTTTTTTGCAGGGAACGAAGAAGTGAATGAACTTGTTTGCGCAGTTGTGCAGGGGGAGGCGCCACGTGAAGAAGTTTGCACCCTAAAAAAAACCGGGCAAAAATGCAGATGGAAGATGCGATGTTTTCTGCTGTGTTTCTTCTCAGATCCACGATGACTGGCCAGGTTACAGCTTGGACCTCTTCAGCTACCCGGCGCACTACTCTGGAGACTTGGACTGCGTCATCATCCCGCATGGCGTCATCATGGATAGGTACAAACCTCCCAGATGTTTGACCTTCTGTGGTAACTGCAAGGGTAAATCAAATCCCCATGTGCCATTAGAAGATTATAAAAGATGCACGCTTTATTCTTGTGTAGTAAAATGCACTTTTTTCCATATTTAATATATTTGGCACCAAAGGTAAAGTTTATTTAAATCACCTTTGCAATAAACCTTAAAGTGTTCGGAGGAATGTTTGGCTCTGCCAGAGAAGTTTCCGCACATGCAGGAAACAATCAGGCTTTCCAACAGTTTAAAGACCCACTCCAATAAAAAAAGTGTTGGTTTTACATGCACTTATAGCATTTTTCAGGATGGAGAATATACTGTACGTGAAGAAAATTAAGCTTAAAATTACATTTCTGAGTATTTTTCATTCTAATCAAAGTAGCATATTCATAAATTTAAAAAAAACCCACTGGAAATACTTAAAATAGATCAAAGAGTGACCAGAGCTGGGCTTTTTTTCCATAAAAAGCAAAGAAATCTATAAAAAATGCAAGCTTACGCACTTTGTGTGTTTAGAAATAACCTGCTTTAACATACAAAATGCAATAAAACTGTCATTTTAGTTTTTGAATCCTCACTTTTCACCACTCTATCCTCATTTTAGCTACAATCCTTTTCAAAAATAAGTTAGTTTATTTAATGATGTAGGCCTGTAGTCGATTATACCACGTATACTATTGACCATGGATGTGTAATGTTGGAAGCATACTAACTGAATACTTTTTTAGACTAAATTGGAGCATTTGGTATATAAAAAGTGAACTTGGAGGCCACTGTCTCAGTTTTAGTAAAGACTACGTATTCTTGTAGTACACTTAAATAGACTACTTTTTGTTGAGGGAATTCAAAATCTACCAAATATTTTAAACTTTTATTGGTGTGAGAAAATAATACAATGTGAATCAAACTATGTCAAACAAGATTCGCTGAAATTAAGAGATGCTAATGTTTCATTTACCCAGCCATTCACATTCTCAACCAAACATCAAATGTGAAGAAACTTTCCACATTTATGTGACACTGGAAGGAATTTCTTAACTGCTATAGATTAGTTTAAAGTAAGAAACTTAAGTAAAAAAAAAAAAAGTGGATTCATAACTTTTAGGAGCTTTATTGAAACTCTTGACTGACTGGAATTGCTGGCTTACTCGTTTGTGTCTTTTTAAAAAGAACTGCCCTCCACGTGTGAGAATACCATATTTTGGGGTATATATTACCCCAGTAGTTCTGCTTAACTGGGACTACATGTCCAATAGCTCGGGTCTCGAAGACCCACTCTGATGAAAATGGTGTTTTTGTTGTTTTTATCATGTTCTTGTAGCATTTTAGCATAAGCTAAAAGTAAAACTGTTTCTGAATATTCCTTTATTCAAAGCGTGTTGGATCAGGAGCAAATGAAAACCTGTGGTTTGCACAAGCTCGGGTCTAGAGCGCAGTAACTGTCCAAAATCGTGCTTTCTCAACTCTGATTCTAATTTTTCCACTTCTAGACAATTAGATAGATGAACGTCTTCATTTTCCTTTTCTGAACTGCCGTCTGGATCAAAACTGAACGGCTGCATAGCTCCAATATTGCGCCCCTTTTTTTTGTCTTGTTTTTCTCTGCTAATGTTAGGTTGGGCTTGTGAGGTGCTAAGCTTGGGGGAGAAAGTGTAAACAAAGAATGCGGGGAAATGAGCGCGGCTAACTTCAACAGTGCTGCCCACAACCCAAAGGCGAACTCCTAATGAGCTCCTGCAGCTCTGCAGAAAATATGTCTTAAAAAACAACACAGGCTTTTTGATTTTTGCTTTTTAGAACAGAAAAAAATATACCAGTATATATCGTTGGAGTGGGACTTACAGAGAAAATTATTGGATATAAAAATGGTCTCAGTTTAAAAAAAATGGAAGAAATTTGTGGATTGGATACGTTGTTTTTTTCCCTCTCGCAGCATTTCTCCACATAGATTTGTTTGTTTTGCGTGCCTAAACCATATTACAACTAATGTGTTGTACAGTACTTCATAAAGTACAGAGTAAAAATAGAAAATCTTTGTTTAAAAGTAAATATCTTTTAAGGGAGTTTACAAAAAATAAAAAGAAATTGGAAATTACCAAAAATTAAAATAAAAAGGCACTAAAGCAGTTTGATGTCATATCGTTGTCAGATAATAACCCCGACAGCTTTGAGAACCCTTGCTATAGAGCCTCTTTGTCATTTCAAGGACGGAGCGCCTGGCCCGAAACATCATGGATGACCTGGGCAACCATGACATTGTGGTTCTGTGCGTGCTGAAAGGAGGTTACCAGTTCTGTGCCGACCTCGTGGACAGGATCAAGGCTCTCAGCTGCAACTCCAACCACACAATTCCCATGAGAGTTCACTTCGTCCGCCTTAAGAGTTACTTGGTAAGCCTTCATCCTGATGTGGGGCAGGAAGTATGATGACGATCGTGGGTTAAACATTTGTGGGAGTGGCTCCCCACTGTTCATGCATGTGGTGTTCAGCCGTGGTGACTGTGAGCCCCATGACCCAGTCAGATGACGGCCGTGTTATAGATACTACAGTGATATTTTTATACATTTTGACCTTGTATGAGTTGTTTTCCTGCAGAGGAGGAAACGCTATTACATAATATTTTTAGATGTGCCTTTTTGCTGATGTTACAGCAACACATCCTGAAACAAACGTATTTATCTTCTCAGAATGACCAGTCGACAGAGGATCTTCACATTCTCGGAGCAGAAGATCTGTCTTTTTTATCTGGAAAGGTATTTTTTATTCAATGAAAATTGAAGCAGATTTTCATGACCATAAAGCCAGATATCCTGGCTGTATTTAAACAGTCACAGCTGCCTCTAGAGGGCAGCCTTTTCTACAATCTAACACTTCTTTTAACCTGTAGAAAGAAGCAAATCTCAGATGCTGCTTTAACAGTAGTACCCGGATACCATCTGCACTAATGGCCTTATTTATAGGTCATTCCAGATTATCGGTGGTGAAGTTGCTGCACTTTTGCTGCTTTTCTTGTTATCATGTAATCAGAGTTTGTGTTCAATAAGAGCCGACTGTTTACTAAGCACATAGCAAGTGTGTATTATCTCCACAAGTGTGTTGTTGAAACACTGCAGTCCATTAACTCTGGTCATGAGATGAGTTTAAAAAGCTGCATCATTATGGATTTGACTGATTTATAGAAGGTTGTACTTTTTTCTTTTCACATTTTGCTCAAGTTCCACAGTTAAGGTCAACTATGAAACACGTACCAGGATGTTGATGTTAGATGCCAATTTAGGAAGTAGTAAAAGTGAAAAAATACTAATTTTATCAGTAACAACAGAAAAGGTTGCTTCTGTTTTTAGTTTTATTAAAGATCAGTTTATCTGATTTAAATGCAAAACCTGAAACTGCAGATTGTAATGAATCAGGTAAACATAAAATGACACTTTGAAAAAATGTTTTTCTTATTTGTCAGGATGTTTTTTAGTTTGGAATTACCGTAATGATGTGGTTTAGTCCCTTAAAACACTCTTATGCACTCTTATGCCACCAGAATATCCTTTTTTAACCCTTGTCTAAAAAGATAGATGCACACTTCCCTATTTGAGGCTTTTGTTTTTTTTACTCAGAGTTCAGGCCCAGCCTGTCTTAACAGTGTATTTATAGATTTGTTGTAAAAACAGAAATGCAGTATCAGTCAGAAACATTTTTAACTTTTTCCAGAAAAAACGTCTTAGAAAATACCTCTGAGAAACCTCGCAAGAAAGTTTTCTGCTTTCGTCATGTTGCCGATTATACTGTACGTAGGATACGTCTAGCCAGAAAGATCTAAGAAATTAAGTCAACATTAGGTCTGATTGCATTCAGTTTTGGTTTCATTTTAACTGCAAAACAGACACTCCAGTATTGCCAAACTTCAACGTGGAACTTCAGAAAACTAAGCAACGTGTCAAAGAATATGACAACTCAAACTTGATCTGTCTGGTTTCTTTTTAATGTTTAGCTGAAAGAGAATGAATCCTAAAAACTAAAAGTAATTTAAATACTCAAATTAGGGATTTGTTCACACAGGATTGTGTTGTTTTTTTTACAACCAGAGTTTTATTTACGACTGAACCAGTGGTTGTACACATTTTTTCTGCTTATTTAGTTTGGTTTCAGCTCCCATTTACACAAACCAAATACTGTAAAACCTTTATTATTGTACATTTAGTTGGAATCAAAACATTTCATCTGCTAATATGGATTCTAAAAAACTTTGCTTTTGTATTTTTAGCCAAATTTCTTCTCAATGTAAAAACCCTGGCATCTTAAAGACCCACTCCAATCATATTTTGAGCTACTTTTAAGAATGCTTTTAGTGTTTGTTTGTTTTTTTTATAGTTAAAAGACCAAAAAACTGTTATTTTCAAGGACATAGCGTCTCCAGAGTGGCAGTAGTTCATTAGACATTTGTTTCTGAGATGTGGGCAGGAGTGTCAATGAAAAGCAACCCCGCCCCACTTCCCTTTCCCTTTGCAGAAAGCTTAGAGCAGTGATCTTGTGGCCTGCCCAGCATATTTTCTCCATAACAAATAAGCTTTTTTTCATCTGCTCCTGTTTCACAACAAAGAAATAGAAATGCAATTTTGAGCTCAATTTCTTAATATATGTCCCCCGTCGTCAAAGAAATGCCACCAGAGAATGTTAAAAACACAAACTCAGTAGTGCCTGCTGTAGCTGAACTCCAGCCCCTGAAACACAAAAAGGGATGTGAAGCAATCGCTTGAGTCCCTGCAGTGTGCCTTGTCCTCAGATTTTCAGGTCTGTTTGTGAAATCCCGGATCTTCCTATGATGTGCAGCTAAAGTTCATGGCTGGTTTATAACCTTAAAAGGTGCTTGTAAAAAGTTAATCATGTCACAGTAAACACATTTAACAGATTGCTGCCCTTATTACAAAGTAGTTCAGAGTTTTTCTTTCTTTACATGAAGTGCAGAGATTATTACCCCATATTTTATGTATTTGGTTTGTTTATTTTATACGTGTGAATAAAAAAGAAATTAAAACACAAAATTATGAAGACATTTATTGTAGACTTGGTTTTAGACATTTTGTTTTCATCTTGACCCCACTAAAAGCTAAAGTGAGGTTAACACACTGACTCGAAATGTCCAGCTGTCTTCAGTTAATAAGACAGACATTTGCAGAATTTCAGCTATTTCAGTGGGACATTCAAAGCAGCTCTGCACAGATTCCCTCTCTGGGCGAAGCTGCTGTTTCCCTCCATCATTCTTAATTTTGTTCAACTCTCATATATGAAACAAAAGTAAGAAAAGCCTCCATAATACAGGTCATTAAAAGTCTTTGGGTGTGGTTGCATTTTGTATGTATTTGAAAAGAGAAACATCATTTGCCCTTAGATTTAAAGTCATTCTGTATGACACAAATGATCTGTGATGAGTAATCCGATGTCAGCAGAATGTAAATCCATTCATGGATCAGTAACAGTTTGTTATACGTTTTCTATAAAAGAATAATGGTTTGTCTTTCTCTTTTCTCTCTCCTGAACATGCTCCCATAAGAACGTACTGATTGTGGAGGTGAGTCAGTCCAGCTTTTGCTTCTCCAAACTTATTTGTGCTTGTTATCCAGCTCCAAAGCAGTCATTTAAAGTTATTGTTCCTCTTATAGGATCTGAGTTAAACAAAAGGAAACTTTGTAATTGTCAGACCCACTTCCAGAAATGATCTCTGACTTTGTCCTGTTAGCCGAGGAAACGAGTCTGATGGTGAGAATAGGAGCACTGCAGAAATGCACGACGTCATTCGTGACTATTCCTTTGTGTAAACACTGACTTCTTTATGAGACAGCTTAAAAGTAGCCATTAGTCATTGCTCTTCTCTCTGTAAAAGGGTCCTTGTTAGCTCAAGCTGTTTTTTCACTAATTAATGAAAAGATCTTTGTTTTAGCTGAAAACTACAAACTTCTAAATGTTGAGGCTGCCACAGCTTTTAAAACAAAGTTTTTATTTATGCAAATACTTAAAAATAAAACATAGAAGTGATATATTAAATAGCTCAATGTAAAATGTTTTAATTGTTATTTTTGATTGTATGATCTGATATTTAGACACTAAAACACAAAATAGTACAGGACTAGCTTTTGGTTCTCCTACTTCCAAAAAGATCCGTTAATCTAGTTACTGAGTTTGTTTCCTTTCTTTTGCTCTTCTATTAATTGTAATTATATTCCTTTATGTCATAGTTCTTTTGTATCACACAATTCTTTGTTAAGATTTACTTTAAATTTTATAAATCTTGATTTTTTTTCTGTGTTTAAAGGATTTAAAGGATAGTAAAAGTCCTACGTGTTGTAGACTTTATGTTTTGTTATATTTTATTTAAAAATACATTTTAAAATGTTGACTGTTTCAAATGTTTGTGCTAACAGGGCATTGTGGATACCGGAAAGACGATGAAAACCCTCCTGAAGCATGTTGAGTCATTCAGGCCCAAAATGATCAAAATAGCAGGGTAACGTTTACACAACAAAATCTTACTGTGAATAATCTTATCTTTACATTAGAAGCATAAAGACAGAACCAATGACTTGGATTTGATGATGAATATTTGAGGTGTCACTAATTTAAAAACAATCCCGCTCAATCAGTCCACACCTCCAAAAAAGATGCTTTGAGTAATATCTGTTTTTGTTTTCCTCAGGTTGCTGGTGAAGAGAGTACAGCTTAGTTCAACCTGTGTTCCTGACTGTGTGTATCTACCTGCTCTTCATATGAGTCACTTTTTTTGTCATGTCACACGGTTGTTTCAATGAGTCGCCATGGAAAAATGTGGAAATAATGCTTATCTTTGTCATGCTATTGTTTCAGATGTTGGCTTTGAGATACCCAATCGTTTCGTGGTCGGATATGCCTTGGACTATAATGAGTATTTCAGAGACCTCAATGTAAGTCAGACAACAATGACTGGGTGTAAAGGTAGAACTCAAAATGATTGTCTTTTAAGACCATTGACTGTATATGAGAACTGGATTGAGTGTGCGCTTCCCCCTTCAAGCAGGAAGCTTCAAGAAGCCAAAATCCCATAGACTTCTATGGTGAAATATACAGTAATTACATAGTCATTCTATTGATCAGAATAACCATTCTTGCTCTGCTACATGTTTTTCTTTCTTGTTAATCCTATGTTTTTTCATTATATTTTTATGTGCAAGTTATTTAAGTTATAAACTGACCAATCAGATGCCCGCTTTCAAGATGTTGGGGTGTGACCTTCCAAAAAGCTCACTCCTGATTAGTGAGAGTGGTTGCCATAGAAACTCACACTAACTTGGACCAATCAGTACTTACTGATTTCTGGCTCCAACATGGCGGCATCCATATTGCAAAATAAGGGCCACTGAATTGACTTCATTTAGTTGGAGCAGGATGTAAGCCATTTTCTATAGGTGACGTCACACTCAAGCTTTGCTCACACTGCCCTCAGCAACATACGATCAAGCGGTCACTTTCAAAGAAATGTTTGTGCAAGTTTCGGACGTTCAAAACTCTCATGTTAATGCGTAGCTATGTAAGGATTTATGACCATGTTCAGGCTCTATGGACAAATCGCATGGCCATTGAATGTGCATTGAAAGTTAAACCAGGTCAAACTTTGACCAGTCAGGGATTTGGATTCTGTAGTGACGTATGGATGACATCCCTTTTTAAAAATTGAAATGTGATCATGAATAATAACCGTTTGCGGCCGCCTGGATTTATGACACAAAGTCTATCATATATCGGAATGGAGCAAGATTTTCAAGATTTGCAAAAAAGAAGCCCCTCCCTGCTTGTCCATTGTGAAGACCATGGGCTAAATGTGCTTTCAGAAACCCATGTTAAGCGTGTTCTTGAACACACGTCAAATGTGAACGTAACTCTACTCTGTCCAGTTCTCACATTCTGATGCAGTTTCTTTGAGACCAAATTCTAAAATTTTGCTTTGATTTGGACTGTTCTTTTTTTCTGTTTCAGCACATATGTGTGATCAGCGAAAGTGGAAAGAAGAAATATAAAATCTAAAGTGAAGCCAGTAACAGAGACATCTGCAGATCATTTGTCAGCTTACAGTTGTTCTTATAAAACTCCTAAAGTTACTTTGCATTTTAAATATAGCTCCACTAACATCTCTTCTGCAGAAATACATTTTAGTGACTTACTTTGTGGTACCCATGAGCAAATGTTTGTTCTCTTACAGTAACTTTATTCCTTTATGTTTACAAAACTGATACATAATGTATGTTTACTACTAGAATGAGTCTTTTTTTGTGACTCTAAAACTGTTATGCTGATTTATATCTAATGTGAGGGGCCAAAATATTGTATTTACCACAAGGACAAAACATGTCATGTCAAAATAATGTTCTTAACCATAGAATGTTACACGTTTTTCATGAACCTTCATCAGGTAGCTGCTGTCACTTGTAATTCTCAGGGGAAAATAATGTAGAAGTGCCAACACTTGTTCTAACTACCTCTTCCTCCCCTGTATTTCATTTAGCGTAATATCTGTCTGTAGTGTTGTAATAAAATATTTTTAACCTTTCTGTTTGGTGTGAGAATGATGAGCTGCCATGTTTTAGATATTCCCTTGTGATTTTAGCCATTTGCTGCGGTTCTTTGGTTCAGCTTATTAGAGAGAAAGGCCTTTACGTTGTATTTCTTTTACTTCTGGTGATATTTAAAGGGCAGCCCCCAATCCTATTCCATACATTCCTTACAAGTTTTAGAGAAAGAAGGCTTTATTAATCCCCTAAGGGCAATTCAGCTAACGTAACAAAGAACAAGCTAAAAGAGGATACGACAGTAACAACAGTGTACCCAGTAAATGAATAAAAAACAATTAAGTAATTAATGAAACATAGTGATCTGAAAGTTGATTTTTATTATCAGTGGCATTCTTGCTAATTATTCTAACCACAATCCTTTGTTGCAGACACAACGTAAAATATTAGATTACAGATTTGTTCAGAAATTAGAGCGTTCTAAAAATAACTGAAGCGTTTCTGCTATGCTGAGCTGCTGTGCCTTCTGTTTATACCTAATATTCTGATTCCCGGCTGGAAATTCTTAAACTGGAGCGTGAAGTGCTCCGGCTAAAAGGGTGTTATGGGTTTTATGATGAAGAATATTTTACCAGAAACAATAAAGAGATAAATTGAGCCTTTTTAGTTTAAAAAAAAAAAGAATACAAAAGTCTGGCAATGAAAGAAAAAACTTCTCAAACAGAAGTCATCTATTTTAAAAACTTGAAGCAAAAGTGTGTGAGCCAATACTGAACCCCACATTTGCATGTTCTTTCTTGTAAAACCTACACCCAAACTGCTGAAAGTAAAACAGGCTGGTCAAGGCAGCTTTGTGCAAGTCTCCTCCCTGTGCTGACCCCTCCAACAAAAGCTATGAACAGGTGGTGGGGAGGGATATAAAGACATTTGTCAGACCCCTCCTTTAAAAACACTAAAGATATGGGTTTAATATACACCCTTTGGCTGCAAAAAAGGAAGAAGAATTTGACACTTTTTTGTTAACAAATACGAAATATGATATGAATGTTTGAACCCACATTCCACATCCTTTCCATCCACATGCTCAGTGCGACCTCACTCTGAACCGCAGCATGTGATCCTCCGTTTGCCCATGTTTTGTGCACTAGTTTGTTGTCAGCTGGTAAAATACACAACTTTTGGGGTCAATTCTTGAAAAACCAATCGTTTTTTTGAACTTCTGCTCTTCCAGCTCTGAGTTTATGTTCTCTAAATGTGTTATAATTTTAGAAAAATATACTTTTCAGAAATCAGCCAGCCATTTTTGTTAAACCGTGTCTGATTGGCCATCTTAAACGTAACGCGGCTTCTGATTGGACAGAAGTATCCTATTGACCGAAGGTGGAATCCCAAAGTCTGGAACACCAAAGCGAAAAAAAATTCCAGTCACCAAAGTGAACCATGCGCCTCCACCGAGAGGGTTAGACTAATTCTTAGGAAGTCGTGTTTACTCAAGTTAGATGAATTTGTCTCCTGACCCTGTAACAGGCGTCATGCGATGTTTTTGTCTCACTTAGTCTGGTTTTTGGATCGTCGTCACTGTCCGCTTGTGGCGACGCTGTTCAACAACACAGGTAACTTTGTTAAAACTACAGTTAGCATAAATGCTACTCGCTAGCTTGGGCTTTCGATGTTGCTTTTGTTTTTGTCACGCAGTTTTATTTCTTTATATTCAGAGTTCGAGTAAAAAAGTACCTGTGTTAATATGGACACAGTTTTTTTTGTAAGATGGTTTATTTTAAAGCAGTAGAGGTCTTTTGTTGAGCGCTGGAGAACAACAGTTAGACACGCCGAGTTCATCGATCTTTTGAAACGTAGTGGTCAAATTCAGCCTCTGTAAGTCGCAAAACCATCTTTTTTAACTGAAGCACTAAAGGGCGACCTATTTAAAGGATCCACAGTTTATTTGTACTCTTCTTTTTTTTTTAATCTGTTTTTTGAAGCATTTTATTTGAATTCGGAGGACTTTGTTCGCCCTGCCTTCCGTCTGTTGACCACTTGTGGCTTGGTCATTCATTACGTTGAGCTTAGTCAGTTTCTGTGTTTCAAAATAATGGCGGGCAGCATCATTTACTTTTAGTCAAATGTGCCTCGACTTAATTTGCTAAATGAAGTCATTGTTTAATAAAAGTGCGCACGGAACCTGTTGGAGGTGGGTCAGATTACTTTGAAACGCGTCTAGTAACTGAATACAGGTTGCACCGCCAATATGCAATAGGTAATTTATTAATTATAAAACGTATCCTTGTTCTTTCCAGACTATTCCTTCTGAGCAACTTCACTTCAAAACATATTTTACTTTAAAAATAAATATCAATAAGGTATTATTTGCCTCCTTTTAATAACATTAATTGGAGAAAATTTAACTAATAATTTTAACTAATTGATTAAATTATAGGAACTTTTTGAAAATAAAAATCAGTATATTGACTAGTGCTGAAAAAAACATATCTCGACATGGAATATTTTATATCCGGATAATGATTGATATCAAAATGAACCATACTTATAGTTATTCTCTGAAAAGTTTGACAAAAATATCATTGCTACTTTTTTCCCAACCTTATTATTTTGAAGTAACATTTAACTAAATGGCCACAAATCAGAAACATTCATTTTAGTGCAGAAGAAGACAGCTGTGGCTGAGGCACAGTAGCCTTAACTTTTTTTTAATTCTAAATCATAGTAATTTAAAGTGAATTGACAACATAAACATCTTTTAAAACACGTTTTAAAGTACACAAAAGTGCCAATTTTCTGAGTAGAACACACAACTTGCCCCCTGCTGTCCTACAACTCTGGTTATCTCTGATATGTTTTCATCTTTTATATTCGTTTTGGTGGACCTTCCACTTTGTGTTACGTCTCTCTGTATTATTTGTATATTGCCGTCTTCTGATTCGTGTCAGACCTCTCGATGCCAAATAAATCCAAATTACATACATACCCTCTCTTTTTTCTAGGTGTGGGTGTATCTCTCTGTTTCCACTCCAGGGATTCAAATTCAAACTTCAAACACAGCAGCGTGATGTTGCTAAACCCCAAGACTAAGTTTTTTTGGGAATAATCTTTGTTTAACTCACTTGCATACATTTTAAGTATGCATATGGACAAGAAAACACTTAATGTCTCAGCTTTTTAATGATATACTTGCTGTTATTATTGATAAAACGAATATAGAAAAGCTAGAAGAGAAATGGCACGATACATTTTTAAAAATCATCTTTACTGTGTCTATCGTCATATATTGCCCAGCACCAATATTGACTTAGTTTTGCAGAAATGAGTTAAAAGATGACATAAATATCTGTTAAACAAAATCTTATCAAACAAATCGGATGTTTTGCGGGATGAGATTCTAGAGCTTCACACCTGATTGAATAAACTCTCTTCTGTTGTGTTCTTTTTAACAGATGGGCTTTGGAATTCCGAAATATGGGATTATAAATCAAGACAGAATGTTTTGCTGCGTCTTACTGGCACTGACTCTTCAGTGTGGGCTTTTAGTCACAGCAGGATTTTAACCAAAGTTGAATGATGGCGTTCCGTTGGGGTGCTCCCTGTGAAGATGAGGAGAAACGAGCGCGGTTCTCTTTCTGTGAGGTAAATGCAGCCAAAACCATTTTTGGATTAACGTTTTTTTGTGGATATTTGCTTTATATCATGAGGAATTATAAACATGATTTTTGGGAAATGTTAAGTTTTCCTTACTCAAAGCAAAAGTATATTGGGTGTTTTTGCCAGTGTCTATTAAACATCTAATCTCTCATCAAGTGATGGTCTATTTTAGATAATACCTTTTTAAAAAGCTATTCTTGCACAAGAGCAAAAAAAAGGGTCAAAATGATTATGAAACTTGTTTGTTTGCCATTTGTTTAACTCCCATCCCTTGAATTTTAAGCTGTGTGACCTCTATAATATCAGACAGGACACCATCTGCTTCTCTGAAAAGTATGTCGTCTAAATAAAAATCCTCACATGTTTATAGTAGCTGCTAAAAATGCAAAAACTCTTTGGAAAAAAATCTATATGGTTCTTTTGAAACTGTTGAAACTTCCTTCAATGTTGTTGAGCATCTTTTAAGCATTCCTTTTCTAGGTGAACACGTGTGAACAGGAGATACGATGGTCATGCTAATACTTTTAACAAACTCGATTGGCTGAATCAGATTACCAGTGTTTAGGGGAGCCAAAATACCTCAGAAAGATGATAACTCAAAATGTGATGGAGTTGTCTTGTTAAGGCTTTTATTTTTGTTTTATACTTTTCTTTTTTTTTTTTCCCTAAGAAAATCTGTATTAATCGTGTAAGTAACTGTTGTGTTTGACAACAACAATACAAAAAAACTGTTATTTTGACAAAACATTAAAAAAGCACAACAATGAATAAATGATAAAGAATTTGAAAGCTGAAGTATATTTGACAAAGAAGAAGACACTGACCGACTGACGTCTTCATTAAAGCTCATTGTTTATCTCATTTAGGGTGGCTGCCTTTTTACAGAACCCTCAGTGCAGGCAATCATATAGCTAACTGATAGTGATCGGAAGGGAAAATTGAATTTCAATTAAATAGAGCAGCCTGTTACTTCCTGTGGCATTACAGTTATGCGTCTGGAGCAAACAAGACATGGCTGTGATTCACTTTTTCCCTCCCATAACTTGCCTATTTAGCAAAACGTCTATCCCGTGTGCGACAAAAGCTCTCGTATGTCTTGTTTAGATAAATCATAAAGGCTTGGTTGATGAATCATTAGTGACTAATTGAACAAAAGAGGTTTTTCCTTTGATGCCGGTAATGTTTTTTCCTTTGTCAACAGCTCGGTAAATCAATTGGGTTATATCTTTCATGTATTCTCCAATGAAATGCTTTTTTTCCCCGGGTCAAGCCAAAAGTTGTGATAAAGGGCACGTTTCAATTATTCTTTTTTTTTGTACTATTCACTCTAAATGTATTGCTCTAAAATTGTGTATTTTCGCCTTTTCATATTTTTGGCCTGCCAACTAGTAACTCCACACTAGAGCTGGGTTACAAAAAGAAATCTTACAAATATCAATTCCTTAAATCTGTGCATTAGTTTTCCTTTAAGATACTCTTTTCATTGAGGTCAAAAATAGTGTTTTTGGTAGGTTTTAAAATAAGAAATCGAGTTTTCTATTAATGGAAGTGTCACTTTTGTAAAACACCTATCAAAATAGGTTTTTGAGTGAAATTGTCCTGAATTGGAAACATGCATATATTGAAGTGCAATTTTATTAAGGCTTTTAAGTGTGCTTTATAGTGTAGAAAATACAGTAATGTTCACACAACGAAGTGCACCAGAGTTCACTCCCACTTGAGCAAAAACTTTTATTTTTATGTGAACATGTTTGGTCCTTGCAAGAGTTCTGAAGTGAAGCCAACTTTCTGAGGAAACGCTTGTCCTGTCCAACCAGGCATCAGCTGTTAGAGCCTGAAAAATGAACTTGGGTCCGCTTAGCCGAGGCCCAACAGCACTTCTGACCTTAGCCTAAGCTGCAAGCTTTGAACTGTCTTTGTTAGTGAACCTCTGTTATCATTATCTCTGGCTTTTAACAGCAGCGTGTTTGGTTTGGCCAGGATGTGGTGTAGAATTTAGCAGCCCACAGAGAACTAGTGTTTATTTTATTTCATGGTTTTGTTCTTCTCTGTTGTTTGTTTGTAGGTGGGGGCAGATGTAATGTGGTGCTGACAATGTTTTTTAAAAATATTTCACGATACATTTTCTGTCATGCAGGGCTTAAGGCGTGGTTTTCAGGTATTTCTTAGATATAGTAAAGGTGGAAATTCCACTTGAAGTGGATTCACTGCTGAATCATTAGTATTAGTCACCTTTTTAAACACTTATTCCGGTAAAATGCATCAATAATAATAATCTCCCTTTTTATTATAAACGTGTGTGTTTTAGAAATATTCTCAAGTATGTAACTTATACTCATAAAAACGATTCTTTCTGTATTGCCACCTTATTTTTTAGAACATAGTTAATTTGTAGTTAAAATGAATAAACAAAACTAGAATAAAGTCCTTAATTTAAAATGATTGCACTGCTAAACTTAGGTTAAAAAGTTAAAGTTCCAGCAGCTTAGCAAACATACCAGACTTATCATCCATCTGCTAATTCTGTGCTTGGACAAGCATGTGAATGTTTTAGCTCAATAGAAAAAGCATGAAATGATAACTGGGATGATCTTTCATAGCGTCCCAGCTTTACTTCGGCGCTCGGGCTTTTGAGTTTTAACTTCAAACCATTTCAATAATTGGTTGAAGAGGCTTTAAAATCACGACTCAGCTATTCCTTAAACCCTCTGGAATGTTATGGTTTTATTAAACGTCACTCAGACATTTTTCTTACTCTTTATCTTTTGGTTTGGGAGTGTGGACATGATCCCAGTCATAAAATTTAATATTAGGTTTTTATGAAGGAGTTATGCAATAATACAGACCAACAGAACGAAGTAAAAGAAGTTTAACAGAAGAACAGTTAATTTCAGGAGAAGTAATGAATTAGTAATAAATAATAAATTAGTTTACAGTTGTGTTCACATTTCTGCTTCCTGAGATAAAGGCGTTATCCTTTTTTTGTTGTTTTGTTTTGCGTTTTTTAAGGTAAATGGAGCTGAATAACAAATACTACAAAAAACTTTATTGATAGTGCCTTACCCAGTGCAAACATTAATCTGGTGATTCATAAATGGGTGAGAGGCATTTATCAGTGGGTAGGAAAGGTGAATGTTTGGTGCACATTAAAGGTGTTTTCCTCATTCATCCTTCTTTTAAATGTTATAGATCCTATGAATTCCACCTTTGAGCTCTCTGGATACATTTCCTTTTTTCGTTCATGTTAATTTCCTTCTTTTTCATATAAAAGGGAAAACATCATGTAAGTTTTGATCTTATTGACTTGCATAAAAGCAGCTTTAATTCTGCAGGAAGCAAGATAACACCGCATAGCAAGTGTGTGTTATGAGGCCCACACCCCCTTCCTTTGTACACATCTAAAGATCATCAAGTGGAAAACTGTCTAACGCCCCGATCCAATTGGGCAGACTAGGACTTGCTTCCCCTGAAGATGTTCAGGCATCAGTGCAGGCAGTGATTTACAGTCACATCATTAATGGAGCTCTCGCCTTATGAATCTAAATGCTGTTAGGTGTGCTTGTAAGGAAGCAGACAAGCACAGACTTAAACATGAAACAAATGACGTTGCAGAATATAGTTATTCACTGTAAAACCGGTTTATCTGGTTTCTTCAAAATACATGGGAGTCAACTGTACCTGCAGCTTTTTCTTTGCTCAGCGAGGTTGTTGTTCAGAAGCGTCTTACCATTCAGTGTTTTCACTGGAACATTTTGCCACTTGTGAAAAACCTTTCCATTATGAGGTTTGTTCTTTTTATAAATTCATGGTTAAAAGAAGGAAAACGCTTTCTCTATGTTTTCAAGTTTTATGATGCACAAAAATGAATAAGTAAATATAAATACATTTAAATAAACAAATAAAAACTTAGTCTCAGACAACCCGAACAAATACTTTGTCAATACAAAACTAAGTGAATAAATAAAATAAATGGTATGGTAACTTGAATTAAAGAAATCTCCATAACAAAAAAAACCAAACTTCAGGTTCTTTATATCTAACATAAGAACCCCAAAAAGTAGGGGAAAAAATAGTCAGTCTTTGCATGTATTAAGCATGTTAGGTATTCCAGTGGGATCAAATCCAGTAAAACTCTTTGCCATCCTTTAACTGTTGATCTTTTTTCACTGATCCACTGCAGTATTATATTCTTTCTTGCAGCAAAAATCAATACATGGAATAGTCCTTTCATTTCTTTAGACATTGCTTTTTTGCTTGGGTGTCTCAAAATGAGGGACAGTGGATCCAAATCCAGTTTTCAGTCCTGTTAAGTTCTGTACCCCACATAGTAAATCAGACCAATACTTTAGCAACTTTGAGCAAGACCAAAAACAATGTATCAGAGTTCGAGTTTCTGTTTTGCACTTCAAGCACAAGGGAGAAAAATTACAGTTGAAGAATTTATTGGTATTTGTGTTGTTTGTTTTCCTTATTTTTGACTTATGTTAGTACCTGCGGCAACTGTTTCTACTGCATGATCCATTTGAATTATTTTTGAAAATAATCTTGACCAGTGTGATCAAAGTAAATGATCAAAAAACAATTTTAGCACATTTTAGGCTTTGATACTACAGTAAAACACCCCCAAGTTGTTAAATTAAAGTTTTTTTTCAACATTTAACTGTGCAAACAGCACAGCTGAAGATGTTAACGCAAGCCCATCAAATTCCTCACACAGTGGGAAAAGGGTGAGGGGGAGGAGCTTATTTGAGACGGAGTAAAGGTGAGAAAACAAGATACCGACAGGATTTTTGGAGCAGCAATGACAAGATGAAAAACCTTGTGATTTTATTATGATATCAAAGGATTTATGTCAGATATGTTTGTTGCTCCACATATACCTCAAAGGTTTCACTCAACAAATGTGGTTAATAAACGTAACATTGGGAGTCCAACCGCTTAAATATTATTTAACGAAAGAGGCAGATCTTTAGCATATTTTAAAAATCTAATTGCACCAAAAGCTAGGTTTTTCATCTGTTTTAAGTTGTTTTTCTGTGGTTTAAGCAGTTTAGCACTTTTCTTTCGGCTCCATCATGCTGTGGTGCTTTATGTGGGAAAAAGTAATCAACACAATAACATGTCTCACCATCTCTGGCAGCGTCAACCCAATGATTCAGTGTGGAGATTGCCAAGTTACTGAACTTGATTATGAGAAGTTGATTTGTCATTTTTAGTGTGAAAAGTCTGGTTATTAGATACACATCTTTGATGTTGCAATACATTTAACAATGTACTTGTTCTAGTATTTGTTGAAACTTGACAAAAGGAGGATACAGAAACAGCAGTGCTACGAGCTGTTCTACTTTTTTTGCTGCTTCCTGGACATGTTGAAAGAATTCTGCATTAATTCAGAACAAGTGAATCATTATTAAATGCTAAAGTTAATACTTTGTCCCACCATAAGTTGTTATTACGATTTGGTAAAGAGGAGATTTTATAAAGTTTGTATTTATAGAGTTCTGTTGGGGTTTGAACTGATAACTGTCTCTTGATTCTTCTTTCTTTAGAATGACTATGGAGCATGGAGGCCTTTGGCAGATTCTTTTACGGCAGAAGAGGAACCATTTGCATGGCAGAGGCCTAAAACTCTACTTTTACGACGCACATCCCAAGGATTCGGCTTCACCTTGCGACACTTCATCGTGTATCCTCCAGAATCAAGCATGCATGGCTTCCCGGTTAGTTTCAGAAATATATTCACTTTTTAAAAAAAGAAACATGCAGGAAGTTTGTTGTTTTAAAGTCTGAGACCATGATGAATAGAAGCATTTAAATGCATGTGTTTGTACTTTTTCAGGTGGAAGATCAAGGCCGTAAAGGTAAGTCAAAAACAAAGTCTTTTTTCTTTTCCAATAGAGCAGTCCCTAAAGTGATGTTTTATCATAAGTGTTTATAATTAACTGCTAAAATTGTTTTAAAGCCTTTAAGACCTCTGGGCCGCCACCTGGCCATGGATCAATTGCCACCGAGCCACAGAAGAAAAAATAAAGTATTTTGTTTTGAATCCCTAAAATCTTTTATTTTGAAAAATAACTTGTTCTCTCAGCTACACCTTCGATCACTTGAGCTGTAAAGTTTTGTCAGGGGAGCAAAATGACTTCGTCTGCACGATGTTTTATTCTGAAAAATCTTTTGGTTTTGATTTTGACTGGATTCTCTCGATTACATTTCAGCCACCAGAGCGCTAAAAGCAGTCAGGGGGCATTAAACATAAGAAAAGTTGTATGTGTAACCTTTCTTTGCAAATGGGATACGTGCAGGAACAGACAGAAGAAAAGGCTACAACTTCAAGATATAAGATTTTATGTTCACGACATAAATACTCAGACAATTCAGGTGCACATTTCACATATTTTGGGAAAGAGAGATCAGAACAGAGAAAGAGAAAAAAATCTTGAAAAGGCTGTCTTGACAACAAAACAAGACTGTTTTTCTCAGTCTTGTTTTTAAGAGCCAGCATAGTAATGACACAAGAGCGAGTTATATTCATACATTAGAAAATGCATACTGTAGTTATTTTTTCACCATTTATGTGTGATAAGACCTTCATTCCTAAAACTATCCTGGAATGTATCTGTCATGCTCTAATAAAACCAAACAGAAATTGAGTATTTTTAGACCATAACAAATATTAAATATTTATTTATGGTGACAGAGTTTTATTTTTTTTTTTGCGATTACATTTCTGACAAATCTGCATTAATACACTTTACCACCAGATGGAGCATAAACGAACATTTTTTTGACCTTTCATGTATTACTTTATTATGCAAAATGAATCCTCATTTCGTTTTACTTAAGCAATCTCCTGTCCTACCATTAGTTTGTCTGTTTCCTGGTTTCACAACTTTTAAAGGTTGTCTAGACAACTTAGCTGTTTGTTCAATTAACCTTTTTTTAAAAGTACAGTTGGAATATGACGTTTGTGATTGGGTTCATTTCGATTTCTGCTTAAATTTGACACGAGATGGGTTTTGATTGCTAAAATTGATCTAAAATATTTCAAAATGAAAGGGGGAAGAACATGTGAGCTATGGGTTTAAAACTTTATCAGCTGCCTTTGGCAGCAGTGACCTCAACCAAACATTTCCTGTAGTTACAGATCCAACTTACTCCCCGGTCAGGACCTCAGGGCTGTTTCTTAAAAAGAAAAAAAAAACGTTTCAACAATTTCCTTGAGATCTGCAATACTATTCTCTTGAGCTCATACCTCTGAATGAGGCCAAGTTCAGGACTGACTGAGCCATTCCAGAAGCCATTCTGTTTTTGCTTTTTGTCTGTCATTTGATTTTTTGTCTTTCTGCATCACCAATCGTCCATTAAGCTGTAGTTTTTGGGCATATTGTCTCAATTTTTCCAGCTTAATTTCTTGTTAAATATTGGAATACATTTTTCAATGATTGAACCCTGACCTTGAGCAGCAAAGCAGCAGATATTGGTGTGTTTTGCCTTTTTTTTTTTTCTTGTCATTTAGTTCTTTGGTTTCAAACATCCATGTTCTCTTTCGCCAACATCTAGCGATTGCTAAGAAACTTTCATCCGATTTAGTGTCTCAACTTTGTGCGGCGGCATACGCACAATTTATTCTTTCACGTGCCAATGGTAATATATAATCTCATATATGGATATAGTTTCCTCTGAAAGGCATAAGAAAAGCATGGGATGGGCCTTTTAAGTCTTTCAAACACACCTGAGAATTGTTGCTCACCTCATTGCGGATTCTGCGCTGTAGACTTGCAGTCACGCTAAGGAAGACCAGCTCCTGTAGATACATCCAGTCTCATCATATTGACTTCAGTTTATTATAACTCAGTCAAACACTTAAATGAATCCCCGTACTTTATTTCCACCTTCACTGGGACTGTGGTCATGTGATAAAACACCTTAAAAATCCATTATTTTTGTGTGGTTTTAAAGCAGACTTTATTTTCCAATTGTTGTGGCTTAAATTGATCTTGTGTCCATTTTATAGAGAAATCGTATACTTTGTCTTGCCATCAAATATGTAACCTCCAGGTGTCGTAAAAGGCCAGATGTAATGGTGTTGAATTTAGATTTCCTCCTGCTCAACAGAAGAAAATTCAAACTAAGATGTTTATTTGTTTTGTGGTTTTTGATGATGGCAGCAGAATCTAAATGACCCACACCATCAGTAACTATCACGAGTAATCTCATGATCAACTCTCTCATCCATTTACGCTTGTGAGGCAGTGTGTGCTGATTCACCACCAGAATATCAACCACTGTGGCCGAGTTTAGCTACTCTGTGGCTTGCACCAGTTATGTCTCACTTTACAAAAAAGAGTGGGATCTGTGCAGCTAACCGCACCGTCCTGCTTCCTCCTTCTTTCAAAGCCTCTCTTTCTTTGCTCCACTCTTTCCCTTCTTTGCCATGCAGCTGCTAGGAGACGGGGACAGAATGAACAAACAGGGTTTCCTCTCTGTAGTCACTCTAATCTGTGTCACTTCAACACTTTTTCCTTAAGTTGTGTTTGAATTGCTTCCTTTTAAATGGTTAATGTTGGAGGTGTTTATCTAAAGTTGAGCAAACACAAACCAGAATACAGCCTGTTTTAGAGTGGACGGTAGAACCTAAATTCTAGTTAAAGTACTTTTTGTGTCCGTTTTAATCTCAGTTTCAGATATTTTATGTCAGTCATGGAGTCTTAAGATCTTGCAATAAGGAATTCATTTTTTAGTTAAAAAAATATGGGTTGTTTTTGTAGGTTTGCATGTTTTTACTGTAAACTTTGCTTGTAAAAATGGGTTGTTTTTCCTTTTTGTCCTTCTTTAGGGAAGCAGCAGAGTAGGCTGGACGCCATGGACACTATATTTGTGAAGCAAGTCAAGGAAGGTGGTCCTGCTCATGAAGCTGGGCTTTGCACAGGTAAGTTGTTTGTTTAAAATGTATCCTTTAATCCTTCAACTTCAGATCTGTCGGCAGCGACACTTAAATAAGTTAGCTGGGGAGCGTGTAAACAGAGAGCTCTCAACAATGGGGGTTGCCCTGCAGCATTGATCCCGCTTACAACTCAGAATTTCTGTTGAAGTCTTCTATATCCTAAAAAATGACGCATGCTTTTTTTTTTTGCCTAAATTCCCCATAATCATAATTAAAAGACCACTTGGAACTCTTAAAATAGTTCAGAAAGTGATTGCAGTGGGTCTTTAAAAACCCAAACCTACCACAGACTTTTCAATTTAATCTTTTACTGAATGGTTTTGTTCTAAAATGGGGTTTTGATTATTTGATGTGTACATTGACTAAATGTATTTGCTGCTTTGCCCACTTTTTATAAACTCTGGTTCCTTCACTGATTTTTAGACGCATATTCTTTTCCGTTTAGTTTTTACAGGCTGTTTTGTACATTGTGTCTGTATGTCTCCTCTAACAATTTTTTGTTGTGGTTTAGGTGACCGAATAGTGAAGGTAAATGGAGCTAGCATTATTGGGAAAGCCTATGGGGAGGTCATATCTTTGATTCAAGACAGGTAAAGTTTATTTTCATTTTATACTTTAGTCTTGTTTATTTTTGCATGTTTCACCAATTAATTAGTTTTCTTTTTGTAGTGGAGACTTTCTTGAACTGTGTGTGATGCCAAAAGATGAAGATATCCTACAGCTGGTAAGAGTTTTACTTATTAAAGTACTCCAACTTAAGCCTTTTGATTGTTTATTTACAAAATACCTTTTATACCTTTTGCTGACTTGGTTTTTCCATGAAATGATCTTTGACAATGTTTCAGTGTTTCCATATACTTGAGTGTGTAAAATGGGGCATAGATTTAGTAAATTAGGCTAGAGTTGCAGAGATGCCTACAGAATGGTTCCTGGGTGTTTTGGAGGCCATGTCAACACCTTTCAACCCCTTTTCTAAGTCGGAGCTGCAGGGCTAACTGCTGTCTTGCTCTAGACTGTTAGTGTAAGATGTAAGTGAGGCCTTTTTTTTTTTTTTACTGTGCATTCTCGTATTAAACAGGATAAATATCACGCTTCATTTCACACATCAGTTGTTCTTCTCTGGTGATTCATTTGTGAAAAATAGGAGGTTGGGATCAGTTTTATCTTTATTCTATTCAGTTTTCTCTCTGTTGATCTAGTTTAAGATTCTAAGGACTTTAGTCATGAGTTCCAAGTATCTGGCCTGTCCCATCAGAGGCCTCTATGTAGGCCTTCTAATCAGGCCATAGCAGACTTGCTGTGCACCAGAACTGCTGCTGAAATGTCCTAAATGGAGTGCATGAGCCACCAAAAATACCCACACAGATAAAATGATGTGGAGGGAAAATATTCAGCGCCATCACTTTCTCGAGTACGCAGTGTTATTGTTTAGAAATCAGAGATCTAAAGGTGTGCTTACACCATCAGATATTGGAGCAACCATGAACTACAAGTCATTACTTCAAATCTCCTGTTTCTTTTTTTTATCCAATATAGCAAAAACATGAAAATTAAGATATGTGCTGAAGCATATGTTAAAATATTTTTTAATTAAACTTTTTAAACAAACTTTGACAAAAGGAAAAAGATAATTAAGGCTATTTTCTTTACTGGCAATGATCATTAAGCACATGTCTTTGTTACAAACATTCCATTTGGTACTCGATCTGTGATATTTATGATTCATATGTAAAAAGAAAAAAGTTAAATAAAGCATAATGAGGTGTTAATGAATTCACTTACTCCCACTCCTTTCCAAGCAATTGTTTAACTCTTTTTAACAAACCTGATACAGTGTGATAATTTTATATTTTATTTCAGAAATGTGCTTTAAAGAAAAAAAACGGATAAGATGAAAGAAAAATTTGACATTTAATGGATTCAATCTGTCATGTATTGTATCTAAAAGTAAAAATATGTTTTTTCATGATCAGAGTAATTATAAAGGCATAATTTCCATGTGGATGTAAATATATAGGAGTGTATTTCTTTTACTTTTAAATTCTTAATTATCAAATCAAGTCATAATTCATTATCCAAAGCTTTAAAAATCTCTGTAAATATTTCTTTTGTCTTCTTTAGTGTTTTGAGTTTAATGGCTTGAAGTAAACCAAATCCAAATTAGAGGGAATAGCATTAGAATTAAATGCAGTTTTGATTTGTATTTGTCTTAACTTTTGTTTAGTATTAAAAGTCTTCTTTTTTCAAAATCCAGGCAAAACTGAACAAACGTGTTGTGTCTCTTAAACAAAAAGTTAATTTTTTTGTTTTAAATTGTTTTTCAGTGTTTTTGAATAACCTGTTGTTGAAAAGGGTTGGGGGCGGGGCTTACTTTACCAGAAGTATTTTCTGCTAAACTTTTAAAGACAAAAAATAATTATGACTAGTGTAGTTGTTTATTCTGCTGATTCATCTAATCCCCATTGTCATAATGCAGATTTATCAGTTGATACTATTTTGATTGCATTTTTAAACAAATGAAAAGTTTATCCCCAAACATTTTGAACATCTTCTTTTTTAAAATAATACAATTTAAAGGATCTGGAGATATTTGGAGCAGCAAACATTGTAGTCAAATCTCTTTCTGATGTTTTTTGCTGCTAAATCATTTCCTCTGAAGACGTCACTGTACCTCCCTCTTTTTTTTCTCTCTCTTTTTTTTTTTTTTTTACCAACCACGATCGAGTACACAGTTCACACTCTCCTCCGCATGTGCTGTGATACTGCTGGCCATAACGTTGCACAACAAATAGCAAGCAGCCATATAAAAATATCACTATTGAAGACGGGCAGTTGAGTTGGAGGATTCTGAGATGCTTGCAGAAAGACGTGACACTGTAGGAGGGAGTGCACACCGAGTGCTCAGAGACGGGCAGCAGTTGCTTAGCAAAGAGGAGGAGTAATTGAACATTTTAAGAGCAGAAAAAAGACGGCACTGTGATCCATGAAGGCAACGGGAATGTGAGCAGGAAAAGAGGGACAAGCTTGAATGATGAGCTAAAACCAGTCGTTGGAATCAGCTGACTGTGTTTTTAAACAAGTTAGTGCGTGGTGAAGAAGGGAGAGAAGGAAGACGTGGGAGGGGGAGCCGTACCATCACAGCTGAATGTATAATCAGCAGCTGCTGCTTCTGTCATGTGAGCAATAACAGAGAGGGAGAGAGGCGTAGACTGGAGGCACCTTGTTCAGTTAGCGTAATACTCTGTTTGAAGATGGATGGAGCCACAAAGACCTAACGGCATCATGAAAGGCAAGCTTCTGCTGCTGTCACCTCACCCAAGACGGAGTGTCACTGGCAGGTTGTAACATGGCAACCCCTGCTGCATCTTTGGCTTTTCATCTGTGTACCGCTACTGCAGCTCCAGAGTATTTTTAGCATGTCAAGCCCAGTCATTGCTGTTTCATCTTCTCTGCTTTTGGATTACATTCCCTTTCTCACGTTGTGTGCATTTTTATCTGCATCTTTTCTCTTTCCACCTCGCTGCTATAATGTCTTCCCACTCCTGTTTTCACATGTTGTAACTGCAGCCTTTTTCTTTGGAAACGACTAATCTGGTTAGAGAACTGCACCCCGGCTGGCTAGCTGCTGGGTGTTGACATGCTGTACCCTCTGTTTTAATTTTGCATGTGTCATGCATGTCATCATCTCAGCTGAATGACTCCTTGTTTGTTCCAGCCATTCAGTTAAGTGAAGGGACCTATGCTTTTAATTCAAATGTAAAGCCTGCAGAAATGGTTGGCGCACTGTGCCTGCAGTACCTGTTACATTGAGAGCTCAGGTTGGCATCCAAATGACATTTCAGTGAAGCCTCGCCCTTTCTTCATCCTCTGTCAGATGTTATTTGTGTGATAAAGGGCAGCGACCCCTGAACTCAGATGTTCAGACGTCGTCGTAAAGGCAGGAACTGAGTTTGGCACTGATTGCTGTGGCACAGACAGTTTATGTAAGATTGTAATCTGACACCAGCTTGTAATGGGATCAAAGTTCTTCTACGTTAACTGTTTGTTGTTGCAACAGCATATAATGAGCAAAGCAGGTGAGCTTGTTTTTGCCACATAAGCACATAATAAACTGAGGAATGTGTAGCCACACTTAATGTGTAGCAAACACTTAGTAAAACTTTTAAAATGTATCTTTGAATACATTGTGCAAACTTATAAATCATGCATGATGACCCTAATAAAGCGCTTAAAGGACAGACAACTACTCATCTAGGATGACTAATAAAGGTGGTGGTTACCTTTGCACATTTAAAGCCTTTGAATTAGCGTCACCACAATTTTTTTGGCCTGAATGCTTTAATATTTGAGTTGTTTAGTACATATTTGTACTGAACTTATCTTAAGCAAAATTTTGTAACTGAACTTTCACTTGTTTAAAAACGTTAAACATCTTGTGAAACTGTATTTTTTGTATGAACTTGAAAATAACAAATGTCCTGCTTGCAACAGAGAGAGCATGTTTGTCAAATGCTGCTTCGGTTGTTTTAAATTTTTGTTTATAGGCTTAGTTTGTGAGAAATGTCTGCCATTCTTTGTATGCAGCTCAATTCACAATGGTTACCATAGGAATTAAAAAAAAAACGTGAGGAGCAGTGACACCCTTGAACTGCCTGAAACGCCCCCGCACACTTTTACTGCAAAGTTGCGTTGCCTACACACGCACACCCAGTAACGTGCCGTATCACACTTGACTTCTGTGTAAGCAGTCCTTACCGCTCTGCTGAATACCACAGGTACTTGCTGTTTGTACGTAATGCAGTATCACCTCTGTCTTCAGGCTTATTCCCAGGATGCCTACATCCGGAGCCACAACAGCTACAGTGGAATTGCCAGCCACATCCCTGATCCACCACCAGTATGTTACCCCAGAATAGACTGTAAGCCTCCGGGCATGGCCCAGGCAACAGATTTATCGGGGCAAGTTGGAAGAGTTCTAATAGCAGCTCCTGACCACGGGTATCGCAAAGAAATCACCGTGCCCCCATCTCCTCCCCGTCAGCAGTACCCTAAAAGTCAAACTGCAGTGTGCATGCTCAACAACAATGTTAGGACTGTGGTGGTTCCTCCTAATGCAGCCCAAGTGGGGCGCATGGGTCCAGCACACAGGATGGATTTCACAGGACCTGCCTTTGTCAGGGGGAGACCTGGGTCATTAGCTCAGTATCCTCACCCTCAAAATGCTGATGTCTACCCTGGTGGTCCAGGAATGGTTATAATGGGAAGTCAGGTGCCTCAGTATCCAGGCAACCATCAAAACATTGACTGGCGCACATACCAAACTTACAGGGAGTATATTGACAACAAGGGAATTCATTCCCATGGCAGTCGGACTATCCAAGACAGGCTGGACAGTTTGCGAACTTCCAGTCAGGGTTCTTTTCCCTCTTCCTATCACATCCCTCGAAGTGACTGGGCCTCTAAGGATATACGACGCAGGAGTACGTCCCATGAACGATCTTACCATGGACCTTCACATCACTTTAAGATTCCCCCGCGCAGTGTTTCACAAGACCGCATGATCAATGCTGAAAAGATTAGCCGTGCGTCAGTCTGGCCCCCTCGAAGTACGTCCCAAGATGGCCTTGTCCACAAAGCCCGAGTACGCACCACCGACTTTAGTGATCCAGCAGAACTAGCTTGGTCTAATGAGAGGAAAGTAGGACTTGGAAGGGCAGACCAAGGCACAAGGCCGACCAGACAGTCAATGCCTAGACATGCTATGCTTTACCGACCCTCTGTTGGATTTGGGGGTGCCATGAGGGGGCCAACAAACCCTGCTTTCTACCACAAAGGACCAAATTTTAATCAAACCCGATCTACACCTATGCTTCCTGAAAAGACCATGCTTTATGGAAAGAGCACAAGTGTTGAACAATCTTTCTCCGACCAAAGAGGTGCAGTCCTTTTAGGCCAAACTAGCCAACAAGGCCAAAGCAGGATGCGAGCAGAAACCATTCACCCTACAGAGACGAGAAGAGATGAAGCGTTGAAAGGAGTTCGATCTGCATCGTATTCTGTTCCAAAAGAGCTCCCCCAAAGGCCTGTAATCCTGAATGTATCCCAACCAGAGGGGCACAGTGAAATCAATGGGCAAAGTCCGCCGGAGGGTGAGGTGGTTCTAAGGCAGAAGCCTCCCTCTGGAAAGAACCCAAGTCCCCTGCGGCACCACTCGTATATCCTGGCTGTGAATGACGATGGAGCAGACGTGATGGCATGCTATCTTCCAAATGATGCACGTCGGGAGATGCAGATGCGTCGCCTCGAGGAACATCACACCTCTTGCTCCAGCAACCTGGATGAGTCTCTGGACTCCATTCCATTCATTGGTAAGATAATCATCAGTTGTGTGTTTTTGTAGGCCCACGTTGTCATGACAACAGGGAGCACAGAGAAAAGGGGTTCAGATTGATTGTGGTCGTACAGTGGCTGGTTTGAAACAAGCACTCCAGACTTCAGCAGAAGCTCTATCAAGAACATGCAGACAGACTGTGAAGCAACAACGCTTTCACTACTGTAGGGTGGAGGAGATACGTTAACAGTTGAACTTTCCTCCTAGATGCTTTGAGGTATTTAAACAGTGACTGTGGGATATTCTGCCAAAACGAGATAGATTAAAGGATGTCTAGGAATGTATTGATTTTCCCCCTCTTAATGCATTGTTTTCTTTGGAGGGACCTGTATAATAATTGAATTTTTCCTGTAATGAATTAGTTTGTGATTCAATTGTTTAGCTGCTTCCATATTTATAAGAAATCAATTGCATCTAAATATAGACTGAGTTTCAGCGACTGGTCATGGAGGCATGTTCTGTCTGTTTAGTACAAAACCAACATTTATATGGCGTGGGTGTGAAAACGATGACAAGGAGGCAGTTGAATAGAGGGTTTTGTGAGGGTTCTTTAAAATGTGTTTTCAAACCTGAACACAATATAGCTTGGTGTTGCATCAGTAGACTGGAAAATAAACAAATGTTTGAGTAGTTTGGTTCATAAAATGTAATTTTGCCAGTAGTCTTATTTTAATTTATTTAATTCAGCTTTTGTTTTTTCTTTTCAAATTTGAGAAAATTAACGGTATGTAAATGATTTCCAACTTACTTTCATTTCATTTTTTTTTTTCTGTAAAATATAGAATATGATAGAAAAGCGCAGTTTTTTTTTTTTTGTAGATATATTGTGTACTAAACTCCTACCGTTTAGTCATAGATAATTCAAAAATGTTTTAAAAAAGCTTACACAGTTTGAAATAACTTAAAATGTTATTTTCAAAACTGTCTCTACACTTAAAACCCAATCATTTCTGGTCTTCTGTGACAAATTTAAACCCTCCAAATTTTGTGATTTTTCTTGGAATTTATTCACATTTCTTCACTTATACTGAACTTACAGTTCATGATGTATTGCTCTGTTTTCTGAACCAGTACTTGTGTGTAGCTCTGCATTTTTACATCCGCAGTGTCTATTTTGGTACCACAGTCCCAAAAACAGTGTCCTTATTAAGCAAGACTCTGTTGCAATCTTCCACGGACACATCCTCTAACATTCAGTGTTGTTCTTCATAAAATGCAAACCAGCCACTTCCAGACTTTTTAGTGTAAAATTTGAATTGAGTTTTGCTGGGAAAACTTTATTTGTTTTCATAAATATCTCAACATTGGTGTCTCCTAAGCCTAGTCTATAAAAACAGAAGAATGGGGTCAAGTATTTTCGCACTTAGAAGTGTTAAATGTCTGTTTGTGGAATTTGGAGTTTTGTTGTTGTTTAATTCTTGTTGATTTAATTTACAGTTTTAACCTCAAACTATTTATTGTGCTTTGCGTGCTTGTGTTTATTATGTGTTTTTTCTGAATATACTGTAATAAGCTTCTGTACACTAAAAAGGAACTTGATAAAGTCCCACTACAACTATAATTTTTTCTATTGTAAAAGCGTTCCCTGTTTTTTTTTTTTAAATGTGTTTTTTGGAGCGCACCAGAAGCTCGTTAAAAATGTGCTTCTTGAGTTGTGGTTAGGATTGTTTGCTCGGAAGTTTGCTCTGCTAGTTTCCCATCAGCGCTTTGTTTACACTCTCTCCTGCTAGCTTATAGCACCTGACGAGCCCAACCAACATTAGCATAGCCAAAGAAGCGGCAAGCAAAAGTAGAGCTATCCAGCTGTACAGTTTAGTTGGCAGGAAAAGTGAAGATGTTAATGGCCGCCACTGGATGCTTCAGAATTGTAGCGAGAAGGCGGACTTTGACCCGCCCATGGCAGTCATGTCACAAACCTGAGCTTTTTCAAACCACGGATTTTCATTGACTCCTGATCCAATGAATAAATAAAGAAGTATCCAGGAAGGCAGCTTTATCTTAAATTACTTTATACATGTCTTCCATTATGAGAAACATGCTAAAAGAACATGTTAAAATCACTATTTTAATTGGATTGGGTTATACAGTTATCGTCGTGAGAAAAGGCTTGGATATTGTTTTAATGGACAAAATAAAAAATAATAATAAAACAGAGTTTTCTGTTTTGGTATTATAGCAGAAATTTGACGAGAAATTAGGTTGGTTGCTTTTACTCTTAACTCCAAAAGAGCTTTGGCTCCAGAGAATCAAATTTTACTTAAGCTGTTATCTGGCTGAAGTTCAGCAAAAAATGACTGGACCTCAACTTTTAGCTGTTTTGCTAAAATACACTTTCTTTTATGTCTTCTGGCTTAAAAACTTCTACCTCCAATCCACTTTAAAGAAATCAACCATTTTCAGCACCTTTTGTTCTTTGCTAAGTTCTTTTCTGACATGTCTTTATTTCTGTTAATTGTAAAATTTTACCTGACTTTATAGTTCAGTGAAAGGGGAGTTTACTTTCTACAGTGGAAATGAAATGAACAGAAGGCTTCTGAAGCGAAACTGTTGTTGATAATCTCCTTGCAGATGAGCCCGTCAGCCCCAATGTTGACCAGGAGGCGACTCTTATCCCTCCCTCTGCTGTGATATCTGTTGCACCATCCGTAGCCACAGCACCTTCAAGTCAAGGCTCACCATGTCTTCCCGTCGTCATTCGTCGTCACCTATCACATGACCAAGGTAATTAGTGTTCAGTTGCAACAATGGAATTTCTAATGAATTAATCATTTGTTTTAGAATGTTTTCGCTGCAACACCCTTTAAAATGTTATTAAAACAGTCATGACAGCATGTCATTTATTGGTTTTACTATTGATATAGAATCCATTCGAAGTTCTTTGTTGGACTCAGACTCTGCCAGTAAAACCGAGCGCTCCAAGTCTTATGATGAGGGCTTGGACAGCTATCCAGAAGAGGGCAGGAGGTAACTGCATACTTGCCTCCAGTTAATGACTCCTTGTTGTTTAATTTACACTTTCAAAACTAAAATCCTCTCTTTTCCTTTCTTGTCTGATGCAGAAGATCTTTTAGTAAACAAATATCAGGTTTCAAGGGACTGCGAAAGGTGAGAAAAAACACAAGTGATTGAATGCTCTTTTTTTTTTGCTTGTTCTTACATTTTAATTTTTTTTTTTTTAATGTAGTTGGTTTTTGTAGCTCAATCATTTATGGAAAGTAAATTCATATAGAAAGTAGATCCCAGTGCAACTAATACTAATTGGATTTCAGTAATATTTTTATTTCTTTAACAATTTAAAGTGATGGTCATAAATATAATAAACCCGTGAATTACTTCTACCCTATCTGTACTTCTAGAAAAATGGTTGCAAAATGACCAGCACGGATTAAGCACCTGACTACATTTTTAACAGTTACGTTTATGTTATTGCACATCATTTTATCGGTTTAAAATATTAAAGATCTAATGGAAATATTGTTTTTTTTAACATGTTTCTGTAGCATTTTTCTGATGATGGAGAACATATACAAAGAACATTAAGCTCATAATGGCAATTCTGAGTACTTTTTTATTCAGATCATTGTAAACTAGGAGCAGACAAAAAAAAATAATTTGAAAAAGAGCTTATTTGTGATCTTAAAAGATGCAGTGGGAAGGCCACAAGCTCACTGCTCCTCTTGCTCAGCAGGGATAGGGAAGAGGGGGTGGGGTTGCTCTTGGCCAACAGTTCCTCACACAACTCAAGAGGTGAATTTCTCTTGAATAACTGTTGCTCTGCAGAAACTGTACTCGAAAATGACAGTTTTTTTTAGTTTTGCCTAAAAATGGCATAACCATAATTATGACCACTGGGATTGTGTGTAAATGACACCAAAATATCACTGGATTGGGTCTTTAAATTAATGTATAGAGATAAGGGGGAGATTTCTTTTTTCTCTTGATTGTAAAGAAAGTTAAACTCATAAATGATTGAAATCCCAACTATTTCCTCCTTTTTGTGGGCTACAAACTATTTGGTATTTAATAATAATCGATTATTACTGTATGGCTTTAGAGGGCTCTTGGTAGACTACTTAGTTTAATTATTTCCTGTTGCAACAGCTCTGGTGTTAAATGGTAAATGCCAGAAGAACATAAAAAAATGTATTCACCTGTTAATTCAAAAACCTACCTTTTTAACCTGGCTTTTATCTGAAACATATAAGTATATTTATTAGAATTTTACACTATTTTGTCTTGGAATAATTCATGTATGTTTAACAGTTTTAATGTTTTTGAAGGTCTTTGTTTTTGCCTTCTGTTGTTAAGTTGAAATTTGTTTTTCTATGTGAATCACATTGTGTTACAAATGTGTGATAAATGCTTTATATTGAAAGTTTATTTGATTGGATTTGCAGACTCTGGATGGACATAAATCATCTGGAGATGCTGGATCTCGCAGGGAGTCTTCTTCCTTCATCTTCCCTGATTCTTCCAAAGAAGGGTTGCTTAACTTCCGACAGCTTTGCGCAGAGAAAAATAAGGTATTCTTTCAAACTAATACTCTCAGATTAAAGCCATACTGAGCACCAGTGTTGTGAAGTGGAACCATTTCAGTCTCTTTTCATTTTTTCATTTTTTTATTTTTAGCGTGTCAGCGGAGGCTTAAGGTCATGGAAGCAAATATATGCTGTTTTACAAGGTCAGACTCTGACCCTGTACAAAGATCGGAAAGACGCGCTGTCGGAGGAAGACCCACTGCGAGTTGGCATCAAAGCCTGCCTGATTGACATCTCCTATTGTGACACAAGACGGAAGAACGTGCTGCGATTAACCACCACAGACTGCAAGTATTTGTTCCAGGCAGATTGCAAGGAGGAGATGTTATCGTGGATCAAAGTCATTCAGGATAACAGTAACCCAGACGAAGAGGTGTGTTTGTTTCTGGAACTCTCACATTGTATGTTCAGCGGTGACAGAGCGGGTTAATGATTTCTGTAAACGGACCTTGACACCGTCATTACACCTTGAAACGCCATCACTCCAGGTCACTTGTTTGTTGTTTTTGGGCACAATTGTTTAGAGCTGAAGGAAAAATGAGCAAAAGTGAGAACCATCACGCTCAACAGATTTAAAAGAAAAAAGGCCACACCCAGATGGTTTGTGACAAAGTGAGGCCTCAGGAGAAATTACAATGAGCACGCAGCGCTGTTTAGATTGAGTTTTTAACGCCCACTGGAGAAGTCATTTGAAACCAGTTCTACCTGAATTAAACAAAACTCAGGTGTGAAAGAAAAATTTAGGCTTTTTTGTTTTTGTAAACAGCACTGCTGGTTTTCTTTAGGCTATGATCCCTGGCATCAGTTTGTTCTGAAATTACACTTGTACGTGCCGCTTTGACAGACATTTTATTACGTCCGTGCTTCCTTGTTCTCATCTTTACTGGTCTTGGTGAAAAAAGTTTCTTAAAAAGCAAGTCAGGAATGTTGATATAATTTTTGCTTTACTCCTTGTTGTTGCAGAATGCTGCAGTAACCAGCCAAGATCTGATCAATAGAAAGATTAAAGAATACAACATGAGGTATTCACCGCTGCTTGTTGACTCTTGTGGATCATCTGCTGTGACATGAAAATAATGTTTGCCCATTTTTTTCCTTCTCAAAACCTTTTTATACTTCCCACACTGATCAGCTCATCCAGCAGCAGATCTGAACCATCACCAAAAACAGCCAGGCAGGCGCTCAGCATCAGGCAAGCTCTCCTGGGGGGTAAAAACGATGGCAGGGTTCATAGCCCCCATTCACCTAAAATGGGAGAGGAGCGGAGGACTCTTAAAGGTACCAGTCCTGAAGTGCTACGCTCAATGCTTTAGATGTGACTGAAGATACAAATGAGTAACTTGAGTCATGTCTCTGTTTTGTCAGATGAGGCAAGTCCTCCTCGGGACAGGGGAGCCTGGAAAATCGGTATTCCAGGAATCATGAGGAAGCCCTTTGAAAAAAAGACTCCAGCAGGCATCACGTTTGAAATTCGACTCGAAGACTGTCCACCTTCAAAAAGTAACGAGGTGAGCCTCTCCGTTCGTTACGGGTGCTTCATTAGGGCTGTGAATTGTTAGTTGGTGATCTGATTTAAAAATCAAGATCACTGATTTACAAATCAAACCACAATTCTTACTCTTTATTTATATATTACTTTTGAATGTTCCCTTGCTATATCGCAGTTCGCTCTTTGCAGTTTTGCTGATTTTTTTTTTTTTTGTTTTAAGTACTATTTTGCATGTTTTTATTTTTTTAAACAGCAAACTGTAGATTGTGACCTGATTGGCTGTAGACCATTGTCAATCGCTCTCTTCCTTGTCATGGCTCCTGTACAGAATGCATTCAGTTTGCTACATTTATAAACAGGACTGTGAAGGTTTAAACCTTTAAGAGTTTAAAAATGAGAGAAAACTGTTCACTTTACATGAACGTTTTGTAGACGCGTTCCTTCTTCACCATGTTTACTGGGAGTCATATGATGTCACATCACTGAAGTCGGCCTTTTCGTAATATTTAATTTCACATTCAATAGGATTTTTTTCATGCAAGTTGTCGGTAATATTTAAAACATAATTGATTATTGGGATCTTATTTTAGTAAACTGAACTTCAGTCTTTTTTTCTCTTTAATGAAAAACTGTTATTTTTCAACAAGCGACTTTGCTGTTGAAGTCTTTTGAGGAGCCGTGAGGTTCAGATTGTGTGTGTGTGTGTGTGTGTGTGTGTGTGTGTGTGTGTGTGTGTGTGGCGCGATTCTGTCTTATAAATACGCTGCAGTCCATTCCATTGTTTCATCTATTTTTATATACAAAATAACAGAGAGAGAGAGAGAAAAACAAAGTTAACTTTGTATGAGTTGAGAACCCTGATTAACCAAGAAAAAGAGACTGCAAAGAAAATAGTAGCAACAGGTTGGTGTGAAAGTAGAAAAAAAATAGCATTCATCAGAAATAAACAACCCAAGCTCTCCTCGCCTCCATCTCGAGTGCAGGTGAGCTGGTGCTTATCAAATCTTTCACTCAGGTGTCGCTAATAAACAAATTATAAAGGTGAAACATGCAAAGCTAAAAAGTAAACAAAGAACATGCAAAGACACTTCGGTTTGGCTCCTACAACTTGATGCACTTACTTTGAAAAGGAGAACCTTCACCGACACTTGAAGATTAATTTACTCTTTGTGACTGTAGAGCATTTGGTTTGTTTAGTTTATATACTTAAATCCAACATTATTCTTCAATTTTAAAGTGATAATTACGTTGCCTGTAGTGCCTTTTTTATTATACTCTACTATATTTATAAAGATTACGATTCAGTGAGCTCGAATGTCACAAATATTTGTGCTGAAATCTTGGAGGACAGGTCTCGAATATCCAAGTATTCTGATACTGGTTACAATCCTGTTGTTCATGAGGTAAGGGGTTGTCTTGTTCCCCTGCAGTTTGTTCCGCTCATTGTGGAGCTGTGCTGTAAAGTTGTAGAGGAGCGAGGGCTGGAGTTCACTGGAATCTACAGGGTTCCTGGCAAGAAAGCAGCCATCTCCAGCATGCAGGAGGAGCTCAATACCAAAGGCATGGCAGACATTGACATCCAGGAAGACGTGAGTGACTTACAATCAGGTCACCCAGTAGAGTCTGGCACTGGTCTGACAACATCCTTTAGTACAGATTAAATTCTACCATGTGTTTCTCTTTCAATCTCGTTTTCTCTACAGAAATGGCAGGACTTGAGCGTTATCAGCAGTTTACTAAAATTGTTTTTTCGGAAACTTCCAGAGTCGCTTTTTACAAATGGTAAGACAAAGACTCTGTCCTAAAGCAGGTGAATATTGTTTCGTTTTTCTGTTAGCATGTCTAAGTCATGGTTTTTCCTGCTCTGTTATTAAACAGATAAGTATGATGAATTTATTGAAGCTAGTAAAACAGAAGACCCAGTGGAAAGACTTAAGAAGCTCAAGAGACTGGTGAGTCCGGTCTGAAGTGGAAAACATTAACTGGAGGATCAGGCAGAACTATTAAACTCTTTGTTTTGTTTGAGTAGGTCTATGAACTACCGAAACATCATTTTGAAACTCTTAAATTCCTTTGTGCTCACCTCAAGAGGGTTTCTGACAACTGTGAAAAGAACAAGGTATGCCTTCAACCGAACCTGCCACTGTTGCTGTAATTACTAAGCTCTGCACCCCCTTGAGTTCAAGCTTAACGGATTTATTTGACTGTGGTTTTCTGGACTGAGAACATTTTTCTTTGTCATCGTGTGCATCAATCGCTTAAAGGGGCCTTTGCCAAAATGTTTTCTGAGCGACGGGAACAGATTCACTGCTCTGTTGGATGCATGTGACCTTTGGGCCCCAGGCAGCACTGCATGAGAAACTATCATGCTGCCATGATCAATTCAGGACTTTCACAGACGTCTGATGTCACCTAATACTGACTGGAAAAATGATGCAAATACATATCTGCTTTAATAATTATACACATCAACAGCCGTGCCTTTTTTTATTACAATTCTTATTTCACTTTTGCTGAGAAAACTTTACAATGTGAATTTTGTCTACATCAACGAACCTCTGAAGTGCTTTCAACAACTATAAAGGTTTCAGACTGATCTCACCTTTCTCTATTGTCGTGTAATATTCAGCAGATTAAGTTCTTTTACCTACAGTGCCCTCTGCTGGGCAGATGTCATAGACTTAGTTCTTGCTATTATTTCACTTGATTATATTAGGTAAAAATCTTAACCTAAAACATATTTAAAATGTATATTATTTTCTATTGTTCTAATGCTCATGTTTTAAGTCACATACAGAATAAGGTAAATACAAATTTAAAGCACCGAAATATTAAATTTTTTGTAGCTTACATAGTAAATTGATTGAATAAAGTCATAAGTCCTAAAACTACTAAAATATATAAAAATAAATCTGAAAAGGGATTGTATTGTGATAAATATTTTTATCCAGAAGCTTTAATTTTTCCCATATTCTAGGATGTCTTCAGGTCATAAATGGTCATAAATCCTCGTTCCCACTGTAATGAACATTACAAACCTTGTCTTTTCAAGTGGGAACACTACTGGTATTGTGCCTTTTTTCCAACTGTAAATATGTTTTACTATACCTACATTGATGTCTGTTTGATTTAAGTAAAAAAAATCTTACATCAAACCTCCTTCTGACGATGCTTCTGATCAATGTCTTTTCTCTGGCTCTTTTGTTCAGATGGAGCCCCGTAACCTGGCAATCATGTTTGGTCCCACTCTGGTCCGAACCTCAGAAGACGACATGACCAACATGGTCAATCACATGCCGGATCAGTGCAAGATAGTCGAGAACCTCATCCAGCAATACGATTGGTTCTTCACAGAAGAATGCGAAGAAGATCCTATTGTACGGAATTGCTTATGTTTTAGTTTGACCGGAAGAACTCTAAACCCAATGTACTCATTTATTTATCTTTCTGTTTTTGCTACAGACAACAGCAGACCAGGAAGGCACAGTTCAGTCCCAACCTGTGCCCAACATCGACCACCTGCTCCCCAACATCAGGCGCAGCTCAACCTCACCAGGTGAAGTCTCAGGTAACTTAGCAACAATTTTTAGTCTTTTTCTCAAAGGATAGTTTCATGACTGCTAACAAAACATTTACTGATTATTATCGTTGTTTTGATTGGTCATATTGTACTTTTTAGAATAAATTAATTTTCTTTTTGCTAATTCTGAGTCAAAAGAGTGAGGATTAAATGTTTGTTTTTTTTATTTTGTTTTTTGTGGTCAAGTAAGCTTTTTTTTGTATTTTTTCAGTGCCAACTATGGGATTTAGTCGCTGGAAAAATGTAAAAAAAAGTTCCAAAATTCCAAGACCTTTCTTTAATTTATTTAGTTTCATTCATACATGTGGACCATTTCTCTGCTTTTGATCATATTTTAATAACTCATTTGCCTTTGGACAACAATTGTCCAAGTTTTATGGTTTTGTTTGCCCTACTTCTGTTTTTCTTTATTGATTTCTTTGCTCAAGTCCTTTTTTTCTCCCCGTACCATATTTGTGTTGACGACTCCTCCTTTTCTTTCAGTTCTTTTCTTTCCCTCCTCCTCGTCTCTCTCAAAATCCTGGCATGTTCTTTCCAAAAGAAAATCATAACGAACCAAAAGGAAGCGATGAAAGTGTTAACCCCTCTGACCTTTGCCCTTCTTGTGTAGTGTGTTGTTTTTCTCCCTTATCCCTGTCCAGCACTCACACATTACCCCAATCTTGACACAGGCCAAGTGGGCGGCGTCTATCACTCGATGATGTCACTGATGGACTCTGTTTTGTCAGTGATGGACAGCTGGGACTGTAGGAAGAAGGACGAGTGTTGTGCCCAGTGTAGCTGCCTAGTCTGCAGAAACCCACAGCTCTTTTAAATTTGGGGCGAAAGGAGGAAAAAAGATAAAAAGAAAGAAAGAGAAGTCGATGTTTGTCATTTATTCCTGTGGTGTGCACGTCTCATATTTAAACCAATACCCTAAATTGAGGGGATACAGAGCGATGCTGCTGCACTTTCTCTGAAAGCCCTTCTACTGTCTCTTGTTGTCTTTAAAGCTGATCGCAAGGACAAGTAGCATGGTACGGTCAACCTCGGGTTCTCTCCTGGTCATGTGGCAGGCATAATGTGTCATGATGTCTGAGGGTGGGGTTGTGTATCGGAACTGAGCTGGGTGTTCCCGAGCACACGCGTGTTAACACAAAAGCAGTCCACGTCCCCCCCCAGAAAGAACTTAGTAACTCCACTGATGCAGAGCAGCACCAGACAGAGTTCACACGGTTCCAACGTTTGCCGCTCTTTTGATTTTCTTCAGTTTTCCATTTAAAACTGTCATGTCAGCCACAGTTAAACATGATCACACACTTTCTCATCATCTGTTACATGCTTGACTTCATTCACCAACATTTTTCACTTCCTCTCTAACCTTTGTATCCAAACACGCTCAACTAAATCTGAAAAAAATGTATCTATAAACTAAAGTCACACCACACTCAGGGTTTGTCTGAATTTCTTCACTACTTCCTCACTAACCCCTAAAGAACAATATAATCCGGGGAGATCCTATAGAATCAAATCAGGATCATCTTAAAGTCAATGAAAAACTAGATTGTAAATATAAAAAATTTGAAGGAAAAAAAGTTGAAAATTTGCAAAACAGTTTTAAACTTGAAAGTACACATCGTAAACTGTTTTATTGAAAATAAAAAGACAAAATGTAAATTTAAAACTTGGATAGAAAAAAATCTATAAACCCCAAACTGTTTACAAAAATTTTATTTTTAAGATTTTCTTTCAAGTTTGAAATATTTTTTACAAATTTACTTTTTTCACATTTTTGGTATTTCGGTCAAGTTTGCAATGTTTACTTGTGAGTTTTAAAACTTTTCAAATTTAATGTTTATTTCAAAATTCTATAATATGGTTTATCAGTGGCGGTCCGTGCATTTCAGAGCTGAGCCTTTAGTTTTCCTCCACCAAAACAATCCTCATTAATATAAAATATTACCCATTCTATCACCATCCTGCTATGTATGATTATGATTATTATTATACATATTCATATATACACATTAATAAACACATACTTTAAGTAAATACATACATGTATTACAGATACATATACACATACATAAATATTTACTAATACAAAAAAGAATTTCAATAGTTTTGACCAATTTTATAAAATTTTAACAGTAACCTAAATTTTGTACGAGAATTAACGTATCCAAAGAATTCCAAATTTTTATTCCAAAAAACAGAAGGACGTCTCCTTATTCACTTATATTTATATAATTTTTAGGCTTGTTTAGCTCTCTTGTCGAATATATATTTTCCCTGTGGTTTAGATACTTCTTTTCTGTTAATTTTAGGCCATCACTGAAGGCTTTGCAGGCCCTGACAGTACGCCACTGAGGTTTTTCATTCACTTAAGCTGATTCTGATTTGACCCCTTACCATCCAGTACCATGAATTTTAATGCAGTTCTTACACATAATCATTATCTTCTTTAATTTTGTTGTTTGTTTGTTTTTTAACAGGCAAATATGAAAACTTTATGGATTTTTTTACTGAATCCGTTGTGTTTTGTAGATAAAAACTTGGAGGATTTATAGAAAATAAATTCACATGCATTTTTTTCAAATGACAAATTGTTCAAATGCAATGCATCATGGTCTATATTCGCCAATCTAGTGAGCATTGAGGCACAATCTAGTTTTTTTGCAGAGACCTCCAGGAAATTTCCAGGGCTAAACATTAGATGTTGAAATTGGGAATTTGGACTCTTGGAAAATTTTGTGAACTCCCTTAAATAGTGCAACAAGTAGTGAGTGAATTCAGACAAATCCTCAGACATCTTTTTTATTGGTTCTCCAATGTACATTTTCATCATAATTGAAGGCACTAATGCGCTTTTGTTGTAAGTTTATGTTCAAACACTCAGAATGTTCTAAGAAAGCAAATAAAAGACAGAATTTTATGAAGTAATTTAACATAAATGACAACAACACTAGAAGTTTTGCGAGCCATTTGTTTTGATCTTTTTCATTGTCATTTATAGTGGCAAGCAGCATATTGACCCATTAACACAAGAGCTTTAGATGCACTGTTTACATTCTTTCCACTACCATAACTCTTAAACCATTTATGTAATTAACATATTTACAGCAGATTCTGATATGCAACTTTACAGTACTGAAGTGCTTATGCGATCAACATAAATTGGCGGACTTTTGTTAGAATCAGCCGATTTATGTTGATCGCATAAACTGTCAGAGAGTTACGATATGCCAGAGAGCGTGTGTTATGTAGGCAAAATCTCCAGTGTTAAATGGTTAAATGAACAATCCGTCCCTCAGCTGCATCCATAACACACACCCACCGCCATGTTCAGCTCAGGTCCCGAGTTGGGGCGAACCCCCATCCTCTCCTGTGTGACGTCTTGAGTTGGGGGGAAAAACTGCCGACTCGGTGTAATGCTCTGTGACTGCCGTGTTTGTCCGTAATGTGCCGTCGCTCCATCGAAACATGAGCATGAGCCGCTTCCTGTGCCTTGGATCTACTGCCGGATTCTCACCTCATTCTTCATCTCAAGTCTTTTCTTCTGCTTTTCTCCACTTTTCTATGTCCTGTTTGGTGTGATTGCTCATCCTCTTGCCTCTGAATACCTGTGTCATCTGCTTTACAGTATGTCCAGCTGCTCTCATACAAGTGTTTTTGTCACGTTGGTTTCAAGTAGACTTCTGCTTTTATAGAAAAACTTACCTAAATTCACTAATGATTCTCTTCTTACACCACAGACTCAGCATGTAGTGACTCCTCCAGATTAGTGCTCACCTCCTTCTTTGCTAACCGCAAGCGCAAGAAGCCCAAGGACAAATCTGTGCCCAACAGCTCAGACGACGACCTGGATGCTGTTTTCACTAAGGAGGAGGTGCAGAAGGAGGGCCAGCAGCAGCCTCTCTGGTCCCCTGACCGCCAGACTGAGGTGGAATTACAGACGGATGAGACCAGCGACAAAGAGAGGTGCAGGGACAGCTCAGAGGAAGAGCTGGACAAGCCTATCCGGGAAGAGCCTTACCCCCCTCACTACTTGTCTCCAGAGCACATTTCCTCCACCCTTCAAACTGCTGCACCCTACACCTTTCCATTCCACTCCCCAGCTACACTCAGCTACTCTATTCCCATTGCTCACGAGTCAGAGTCAGACGCGCCTACCAGCTATGATGACGTGGTTTCCGACCTCGGTACGATGAACAGCACCAGCTCCCAGGCATCTGTGCCTAGAAAAAGGCGGGGGAGGGCAGCAGCTATGGGAACAGAGGCGTGCCCGAGCGGTCCAGGAGCTGAGGTTTGCTCAATCACCTCAGACTACTCCACCACTTCTTCCATGACCTTCCTGACTGGAGCTGAACACAGCACACTCAGCCCCGAAGTGCAGTCCGTGTCCGAGAGCCGGGGCGGAGATGACGCCGACGACGAGAGAAGCGAACTCATCAGCGAAGGACGACCGGTGGAGACGGACAGCGAGAGCGACCTGTCGGTGTTTACTGTCCGGAAGGCCGATCAACCGGAGGTGCTGGAAGTTTCTCAATCATTCCCCACTCAGAGACTCATCGAGTGCGATACGCTGTCAAGAAAAAAGTCTGCCCGACAGAAAACAGACAGCGAATCGTCACTGGATGGAGCTCGCAGTGAGAAGGACTCCAGCAAACTGTCACGGGGTTCCGGTTCAGTGAAGGGCCGCTCCACTGGAAGCCTCAGCGCCTCATCTCGGAATGAGCTGGACAAGGCGGAGCTAGCGTGGAAGCTGAAAATCACCGACAGGTTGAAGGTTCGGCTGCGTATGTCTGCTGATGACATGTTTGGTGTGGGCAGTCAGAGGAGTCAGTCCCCCGAGGCCCGCAGTAAAAAGAAGAAGAACATCAGGCGCAGGCACACCATGGGCGGACAGAGGGACTTTGAGGAGCTGTCGGTTTTGGGGGTGTGGTCACAGCAGGTCAGCGGCAGTTCAGGCTCGCGGTCGGAACTGTCAGCGGTGGACCGACTGAAACCCAAGTGTAGCTCTCAGGACTTTTCCATCGGAGACTGGATTGCCAGAGAACGTCACCGCACCAGCAATCCCGAGGTCAGCTTCGACCTCTCTGAACAGCAGGGGGAGCTGTGTCACGACAACTTGCAGAACCCAGGACCCTCATCCTCCTCTGAAGCCCCACGGCATGCAGCCAAACCGCTGACCGGAGACGTCCCCCCGAGTAAAAGCCTGAGCCTGTCCGCCACCGCACACCCTCATAAACTCACCAGTTCGCAGGTGGTCCATTCCCGTTTCTACCAGTACCTGTGAGAAACACTGTATGTTTTCCATGTGTGTGTCCTCCTACTGTTGTGTGACCAATGTTCATGATCGAGCATGTTTACAAAACTCGTATGCAGTGACGTCTATAACTGGAGCAAGCAACTCTCTCAGCACCATTGCTGCATACAGGGATTTTGCTCTCGGCATGGAACAAACAAAGTTTATATCTTTTATTTTTCTTCTTTTTTATGACTCAGTGGAGGAAATCCTCCCTCCCAACAGAAGTTCCTGTCGCGTGTTGAGGGCCTGTTTGTTCGTGAATCCACAAGCTTGTGAAAGCGTGCGGAAGAACGTGAACTCGACATTGTTTTAATGTTTCATTTACTTTAAGATTGACCTACTAATAGGAAGTAGTTTGAAACTTCTAGCTATGAATAGGAAGTATTTTTATGTAAAGAAAGTTACATGTTAAACTTAGTGTGGCTGTAGATAACCACATGAAGAATGTACAGACATGCTTGCTGTAATACTGACTAAAAGCTTTACATGCTCGTGTTTCATTCAAGAGTGTACAAAGCCCTATTTTTCTCTGTACTTGAATAGTGTTTTTTGGTACAGCCTGTGTGTGACTGCCTACTCTGCTGTCCAAGAGGCCTTTCCAAAGGTACGACGCTTCGACGAGGAGACACTGGACTTATGCAAATGGGAGAAAAAAAACCACTTCACTTTCATCTCTGTGTGCTTGGAAAAAAAGCCGCAAACGTTATCGAAAGACGAAGCTATTGATCAGGAAATGTTTCTTTACTAAAGAAAGTGCCTCGACGAAATGTTAAGGGTGCCATACTGTCTTTGAGATACACAAGGTGTTACTGTGAATGACGTTTTTATGGCCGACTCATTCGACAGGTGACGTAGATGCCGAGCTTCCATTCTCAAGGCATTCCAGTCTGGTCCTAACCTGTTTTATACACATTTATCCTCCTGTTTTTCATGTTATTTTTTTTTTTTAACAGAACTTGAATTTTAAATATTCATTGTGAAATAAGTAATTTAAATGTTCTTTTAAAAAAATGCCTCATTTTAGCTGTTTTATTTTGCTTTTACATCAGCTTGTAAGGAAAAGGAATAATTTTGTGAGAAGACATCCAAAGCCTGAACATTTGGGTGTCGGAGGCAGTTTGGTGCCTCTCTGGGGAGACGGGTCAGCTGTAGGACACTTTTCCATCACTTGTATCGGTGCAGTGTTCCTCTGAACGTGTGGCGGAGGGTACACGGACTCCTGAAATACTGGAAATAAATCTCTTTACAGTGGAAAATGTCTGTTGCTACCTCCTTTTTTCCCCACAAAGTTTTAAACATTTACTTGATCTGAACACACTTTTTATGCTACTCAGATATGTGCATGTGAAGCTTTCCTGAGGGAAAAAGAACAAAAAGGATTGCTTATCTCACGTCAGTTTTTATTCTACAACTAAAACCAGATCTTTATAGAAATCATTATATATTTTTTGTATTAGAAAATGTATCAAATAGATGATCAATAAATATTAACTTAGGTGTTACTGCTATATACCTTAAATTACCCAAAAAGTCTTGGTTCGAAGTTGGAACAATCAAAAAAATATTTTTTTTTTATTCCCATGAAAGTAACATCAGAAAATGTTGACATCCTTCTGTCTTTATTCTTAAAATCTTGTTTTTTTTTTTTAGCTTTTTATAAGTTTTTATTTAGTTTTCTAACTGTATTCTGAGATGATATTTCTAATAATTTGAAGTTCTCTTTTATTATGACCAAATGTGTATTTTTGTTTTTACTTTATTTTAAATCTTAAATTCCTGATTTTTATTTCAAAACTTGAAAGTACTTCTAAATTAAGAATAACAAATGAGAATTTCAAATTAAAACTGGATTTGACCGTAATGGCAAGATAAAAATGGCTAAATTAACAAGTCGTTTTTTTAGTTTAGAGAGAAAAGGCGACTTTTTTTGTCAAAATCTTTCAACTTAAGTAGCCTTTTCTGAGAAATAAAGAGAAATTGGTGTGGTTTAAACCCATTCATGTATTTCTTTTTTAATGTTTGCTGTTCCACACTCGAGCAAAGATGTTCTGTCAGTGGTTTGGATTACAAGAGAACAAGTCAATGTGAGAAAAATGCATTTCAAAATGCTTTATATACAAGTTGCACATCCAACACAGAGACATAAAAACAATATAAGTTTATACACTTTGTACATCAGCTGTCTAGAAACCACTGAGATATACTAACAGAAGTGACATAAAGAAGACAGAGTCAAGAACACACAAAGAAATTCACTAAGTAAAAGAAACTCACAAGTTAGGATTGGAAATATTGAGAAACTCCAAACCAAATATTCTTTACATTTGTGGGTCGGTTCTTTTATTTTATGCTCGGCTTCTTCCAATAAAGGAGAAGATGAGTGACAAACTTTGAGTCCAAACTTTTCCTGTTTGTGTTTGGTCGCTTTCTCCTGCTGTCGCCGTCCCGACCCCGCTGTAAGGCACAGTGACTAAAACAACACCAGGTAATGTCACAAGTGTGTGAACACTGGAAATATGACTTTAAATACATTTTTTTGTTGATGTTTTGAGTACAACACAAGTAAAACATTGTGCCTTGATTTGCTAAAGCAACGCTGGACTGCAGTTGGATGTCCACTCGCACACAGTAGGCCACCACTGCAAGACACTGGACAGAAACAAGGAGAAACGAGTAGCAATAAACACTGATGACCACTGGATTCAGCAAGTTAGTTGGCAAGGTTGTCAGAAACTGGCAGCCTCATAAAAAGTCAGATCTTGAGGTGATGAGATGACCTCATGGGGTTTTGTTATGCTGCAAGTGCTTCCTGCTTCGGAGTGGAGGAGAACGTTTTTAATGTGGATGTCGGTCCTCCATTCGGTCACCAGAGGGAGAGCTGAGGCTGTTCTTCACCACCTCTGCCTGCCACAGCAGCAATCATAAGACGGGCGTGAGCAGAGGCCCTGTTTCACATGCAGGTGCTTCAGGTGAGGCAGATTCAGACTGGATTGTTGGGAGGGGGGGTGTCTGTGCATTTACTGGGAGAGAGGAATCGGTTGCATATTGTGCTGTGGTCCAGTGGTTGGCGAGGCTGCTGAGGATCAGGCTTAGCTGTCGTCCTCGTTTTCTTCCTGCTGGTCGTCCGTCAGAGTCTCCGGCACCCGGAAACACTCCTCAAAAAAGTTGACCAGGGACTGGCTCAGGTGCTGCCGGGACCCCTCGCTGTGCAGGAAGTGGCCCTCGTCTGGGTAAATCTGTAGGCCGCCACAAACAGGAAAAGAATCTTTCAGCAGATTTTTAGCTAACAAATAACTCAAAACTTCCTTCCAAAGCCTTCCAACTGACTGCGGTAAAACCCATTGACTGTGAAAGAGAAATGGACTGAATGACCCCTCCCCACCAGCGTTCCAAACTGGAAGTGCCCAAGAAGTCTAATCCCACAGACTTCTATTGAGAAATAAACTATTGTTCAGTTATTCTTTCTGTCAGAATAACCATTCTTGCTCTGGAGCCTTTTTAACATGTTCTTACAAATCCTATTTTAGTTTTCTGTAGTAAAAGTCTTTCGAGGTGTAAGCTGTCCAATCAGATGCCTCAAAATAAGTATGTAGGGCCCACTGGCCCCCACATCCAACACTCAAAACGTTTGACTGACATTAAAGTGGTGGGAGTGTGGACTTCCAACAAGCTCATTCCTGATTGGTAAGAGTCGTTGCCATGGAAATGTTAACTCTGACCGATTCGTAACTATCACTGCTTACTGATGTCGTCCGGCATCAAAACCGCGGCGTCCGCATGGCGACTGAATTGACTTGATTTTGTTCGAGCAAATCATTTTCTATGGGTGATGTCACACTCACTCGGTCCAGTTCTAACATACAGTCAATGGATAAAACCTGAACAAAACATCATGGACAGTTATTATGCAAAGTTATACAAAAGTATAAGATAAATCATAACTTTAGTTCAAATGTGGTGAAGAAAACAGCAACCTACAGATACTTTTTTTTACAATGAATGTCTAGAAGTTGAGTCCCAGCGACCCTGCACTACTCTGACTGATGAAGCCACTTGGATAAGAGACGAAACATTTCAAAGAAGAAGATTTTAAGTTCAGTTTCCATTACTCAACTTCAAGACATCCTCACCTGGATAAATGAGAACCAAAAATTCAACTGTTTAAAAAAATACTGTTGAGACACCTTTTAATCCATCAATCCAACGAAAACAGCTATAAACCTGACACATGTTTTCACTGAAATCCAACAAAAATATTTAGTTAAATAAAAAACCCAAAATGATTCATTTTCCATTTTAAAATATTTGGTCATTTTTTCCAGAATAAACTTCTATGGAGACGTCTAATGATCCCAATGATTTATTTTCAACCACGTTTTTTAGTTTCAGCCTTTGTTTAACTATTTTTAGTCAAATAAAAGCCCAATTTCATTTGTCAAACGGTTTCAGATTTTCAAAATAATGCACACTACATAAGCAGGAAACATCTATTCTAAACGGGCTCTTTTGAGGAAACAAAAGCATTTAAATAAACTGAAGTTAATGTTAGCGTTGATGTTTCCTGTGGGGCTCACCTGTAGAGTGTAATTCGCCTTCTCGCTGATTAAATGGTTGATAAATTTGGCCGTGTGCTGGAAGTGAACTTTTTCTGTGGAGGAGAAAATGAGATTATAAAAGCCCATTAGACTCACAACATCAGATGGATGTTGTTTCATTCAGCGAAAGTAGTGAGAACATCTCTAAAGTGTGCTACCATCAGCAGTCGGGTGAATTATTAAGTACTGTTTCTCCAGCAGCTGGCCTGCTCTGTTTGCTAAGTTTGTCATCTGGAGGATGGAAAGAAAGAGAAAATCCACCATCAGTTTTGTTCCACTTGGTGCAGGATTTGGATGAAGAGGTAAAAAGTTGGACACTTTACTGCATAAACTCTGGAGTCGGTCTTTGGGCCAAGGTAACGCTCAGAAAACGCAGAAGCTTTGGAAGAAAAGCCAGGTTAGAAAGGTTCTGTTCAGCTTTACAATAAATAAATGTGCCTCTTCGTACCATAAAGCTCAAAGTCTGTGATGGGAGAGACGGCTGCTCCACATTTCAGTTGTGTGAACTCCTCCGAGCTCAAAAGCATTGTTGCTAAATATCCTCCGTACGCCTGTGAGGGGACCACAAACAACCATCAATTTAGCTGTCATGGCGAGATGCAGCAGCATGGAATGTTGCCCGTACCTTTCCATAAACCCCCATGCGACTCTTATCAATGTAAGGCTCTTTGGAAATAACCCTGCAAAACAAATGAAAACAGCTGTAAAACTTTCAAGCCTTTCAGCTTCCATCCTGACCCGACCCGACCCGGGCTCGAAGTGGAACCTGAGTGCCTCCAGCTGGTCCCTCTCCTGCAGCTTCCCCAGTTTCCTGCGGACCTTGTGGAGGAGGTTGGTGCCCTGAAAGCCACTGCCGTGGCCGTCGAAACGGATCACAATGGTGCTGAAGCAGCTGACCAGAACAGTGGCCCAGTCCACCTGGAACTGCTCTGTCACCATCTGTCCACCGGGGGTGCCGTCTCTGTGAACGAAACAGACATGGTGGCAGCGAGGTTTTTGAGACGGCGGGCATGCTGTATTGTGCAAACATCTGGCTTCTTCTGCAATTAGTTTGGACATTTCTTTAAAATCTGCATGAAGATATAAATCATGGTTTATCATGGCTTTTGAAGTACATTTTTGTATTTTTACAGAAAGGAATTGAAATGAGGCTTCATCTAACTGCAGAAGGGATTTGAACTAAAAAGTTCTGAGGAGGAGACAATCCTAACACTTGTCATTGTTGGATTAAGCTCCCATTAGGACCTACTTTAAAACATGTTTCCAAACTTCCTGTAGTTTGAGTTTATTTTTATTTTTTTTAACTGATGCATCCCCTTGTGGACAAATAGATCCATGTACGTCTTTGTTTTTCTCACCCGAGCCGGCATCTGACTCAAAACTGCACGGGTGGATAACTCCAATTTTGCACGCCACTTTTTGCCCCCCTGGTAATGTTAGTTTGGGTGTGAGGAGCAGTAAGCTAGCGGGAGTGTAAACAAAGGGATGATGGGAAGTGTTGGAAGGTTTACTCCGCGCTAACGGTCACAATTCAGGGGCAAACTCCTTGAAACTATGTCCTAGAAAACGACCCAAGTTTTATTTTTATTATTTTGGCTAAAAACTACAAAATCATAATTAAAAGACCACTGGGAATGCTTTTAAAACAGATTATAAGATGATTGGAGTGGGACCTTCAAATATCAAGTTCAAACATAAGGGACATTTCTTGCATCCGTCCCAACCTTTACAGGAGTTTTAGTAAATTTAGTATTTTTCACACAGAGATCCTGTCCTGATTTGACCAAAGCATAAATCAGATTCCCTCGAGCGTGACTGTTTCTTGGAAGGGAATTCCTACTCACACGAGCAGCAGTAATGGGTAGCTGGCTGTGTTCACGAATCCAGCCGGCTTCAGAATCTGCATGGTCAGAGCTGCAGAGAAAAACAGAGACAAACACTGAGCCCCTTTCCTCCTGTAGCAGCGCCTCTGCCCAGACTCCGAACACAGACGCACATACTGTAATCGTCTATGTTGATGGTCTTGTTCTCCACTTTGGGTGTCTGCAGGTTGTTGTAGGTGCTGTTCACTTGCTGGTTTGTCTCCACATCGTACATCTCTGTAGATCCAGGAGAAAATCTCAAACGTGCGGTCAAACAACCCCATAATGAAAGCTGTGGGAGCAAACTACTCACTCTGTTTGTCCTCGGTTCTGTACACAGCTACACTCGGTATGTCTGGGCCTAAGCAGCAAAAATAAATATTATTTCACACATTGAAGAACAACATTTGATAATAAAGCAACAATACTTGTAAAAAAAAGCATTTTTTTCCATTTAGCTTGAGATTTTAGTACAAAGAATGTGTTAGAAGAATGTGTAGAGGTTTTCCACAAACACCCAGCTTGATATAAGCTTTGAATTTACAGTTCACTTAACTCTAAACGCAGTGACTGAGGGTCCACAGAGCTCACCTTTGCAGTTGAGTAGAAAGTATTGCATGTGGTGGCTGAATGACACGTCCACATAGCCACACTTGAACTCACAGGACAGGCAGCAGCGGTTGAAGGGAGGGATGGTGTCAGCGCTGTGGGATGAAAGGGCGTCAGGATGGTTCTGAACAGCACTCACCACCAAAACCTTCCTTCTGACCCATACCTGTACAAGTGTCGGCGCTTTGGGTCATCCTCTGTGCTCAGAAAATATCTGAAAAAACATCCAAAGAATTAAAAGCCGATTATTGGTTCTGGACGGGGTCAAATCAGGGCCAGTTTGAAGTGAAGGAAAAACCAGACTGTAGAAAAACATTGAAAATGTAAATAAAAATTGTAAATTTGAAATAAATATTTTTAACTTGAAATACATTTTGGAAAAAAAACCCAATAAATATTATAACAAAAAAAAACTTAAAAGAAAAATTGAAAATGTGATTTAAAAACTATAAATAAAACCAAAATTCAAAAGACAAAACAGCAGCTGTTACAAATAAACATTTTTTTACTTGGTAATAGTTTTAGGTATGTGGTTTCTTTCAAATTAAAAATAGTTTTTAATGTTACTTTTTTCAAATTATTATTATTTCTTTTAAGTTTACAAGTTGAAAACAGTTTTTAAAGAAACTTTTTTTTTTTATTTACAATTTTCATTTCTCATTTTCTAATGTGTTTTTGTGTTTCCTTTAAGATGATTCTGATTTGACCCTGTGGGTTCTGCCTCTGTAAACTGTAACTGCAGCGTCTTACATGAGGTTCTGCTCGTGGTTGTAGGCCAGAATGCGGGTGACGTCCCAGTCCCCGGAGGTCAGGCTCTGAAGGATGTCTGTGCTGGAGTTGGGCTGAAAGATAAAGGCGTTTAAAAACGGCTGACCTTCTGAGGAAAACCTTCCTCTAAAAGAAAAAGTCCCAGCTCACCATCGAGGTGGACATGGAGATGTGGAAAAACTTGCCCCTCCCACCTTGAGGGATGGCCCTGGTGAAGAAAAACTTGTGTCCATCTTTGGAAAACAGTGGCTGTTCATTCTGAACGGAGAAACCAAAAAATAGCTGTTTTTTTCCGCTATTTGATCCTATCAGGAAAAAGGGAGCAAATCGATTCCCTCCTGTCATCACCTACCTGTCGATGCAGCCAGCTTTCACTTTCATCTTCGTGTTTCTGAAAAGAACAAAAAGCTCTCATTATGTCCGATTCAATATACATTAAATTATTTCACTATTGGTTTGGTCCGAGACTGTTTTGCAGTGATGCTGAACCACATTTACAAATATTTAAGACAGCCTCAAAACCACAAAACAGAGAAAAAAATGCAGCTCAGTAAACTAGTACAATGGCCTCAGGTGGGATGAACTGAATTTAAAAATATTGTGGAAGCGTTCACAGAGGAAGAAGGATTTCTAATTTAAAAAATGATTTACTTTCATTCAGATCAGAATATTTCATTATTTTCTTCCATATATGTCAAGAAGTAAATGCAGGATCTTTACACGTTAAGCAAACAACAAAACTGTCCAGAACTTTTCAATAATATTGATTAGTCCCAAATACAAACTGATTGTTGTTATTGTTTTTGGTATCTTGGCATCTCATTTTATTTTAACAAAGAAGTTCGTTATAATTGAAGGAGAAAAACATAAATTCAGCTGGATTTCTCAATTATGTTTGGTGTAAATGGAATATAGTATAAAAACACAGATGCAAATGTGGAACTTTTTAGCCTCAATAACTTCATATTATTTTGCCTCTTAAGTGAATTTTTGTAAGAATTTTGGCAAAAAAAATGGAACTAAACAAGTAAACAAAATACAGAAATATAAATCTATACTGAGATATATCAAACTTATAATTAGTTATGATATTGATTAGAAAATACATCAAAATACTCTTGAAAATAATTCAGTTGATACTTTTAATCATAGACACATTAATTTGCATACAGAACATGACACATGAGACTAATAAAAATTATGTTTGTCAACATAAATAAAATATTTGCTTTGACTCATCAGTCTGCACCTGCTTTTAAACCACATCTTAAAACTCACCTTTTTCTGATTAGCTTTAAATTCTTTTTATGATGCATTTCTTTTTGTAATATAATTGACATGATTTCGTTACTTCGGAAAGCTTTATTTTATTCATTTCTTGCTTCAACTCCTGTTTTATTTTGTAATTCTTTCAGTCTAAAAGCGCTGTGTCAATAAATGGGCAGAAAAAAACACAACGTTCCTTCAAATAAAAAAAAGAAACGCTTAGCTTGAGCCACTTTTTATCAATTTTCACAATATTGGGGTGTTTAAGTGAATTACACATTTGAAAAAGATTTTTTGAGTTTGTTTTGCAGTTTTAAACAAATCATAGCTGAGTTTCAGCTCTGACTTGGCAGAAGGCGGCTCACCTTCACACAGACTCCAGTGGTGGCTTCACACAGAGTCAGGATGGAGTTGTTCTGCGCTCTGTTCAGCCAGTTGACAGCCAGTTTGGTGTTGGTGGCCCACTTCACCATGGTGATGTAAAATTCCCTCCTAGCAAAACAGTAGGAAAGGAAATATCACACCTCTGACAGTCTCCATCACGGCAGAGCTCCGGAGACAATGTTGCTTCTTCATAACCCGACTGTTTGTCACTCACCCTATTCGGGGGTCGTCGGGTTTTTTCATCACCACCGTGTGCAGCGGGCCGTGGAGGTTTACGACTGACAGGTGAACCGCCGGATTCTCCTTCCCGGCCTGTGAGGGGGAGAGAATGTCTTCTGCAGGTGAGCCCGGATTCATGATGGGGTCAAAGTAAAATACAAAGTTCTTAAATAAATTAAATATTAAGGAAACAAGCATATAAAAGGATTTTCAGCCAACACTGAAAAATAATTTGCTTTCTGAAAATAAACTTCCATGTGTTTACAGCAATTTTTACTGTTTCATAGAAAAGGATCCAAACTTTGGAAGCTGTCATAACAGTTCAAGTGAAGAATTAGACAAGTTGGTGACTAAGACTTGCCTTTGGATAATGATAATCCAGGCTGGCGGGATATGCCGACCCTGTGAAAAACGGGACTTCCATTTTCGGCACCTGAGTGTCGTTGATGGTCATGTAGGCCAAACGGAGCCCGTCTGGAGACCACCAGTGTGCGATGTGGGTCTGCAGGATCTCCTCTGCAGGAAACAAAAAAACACAATTCACAAAGTAGATAAAAAAAAAAAAAAAAATATTTAGAGTCACATACAATAAATAATCAGCCTTTTGTCGATTAATCTGATAAATGGCAGTACAAATATTAAGACTATTAATTAATTTAAATTAAACTGAAACAAAATTAGAAAACAAATCAAAACAAAAAAGTTTTCTGCAACTGCTTTGTTGGTTAAGTTTCAACATTTAAGGTATTTTCTGATCATATATTTTGGACATAGTGGACAAAAGTCATTTGTTTTTCTTAATTTTAATCAATTTTCACTTATAATAAAATCAACGATGTAGTTATTATAAGTAGTTATTAATAAAAGTCCCTTTTCAGTTGCATTTCCAGTTGAATGGCACAGATTCCAGCAGAGGGCAGCAGAGCTCCACCAGAAATCAAAGACATGAACATCATCCAATCACAGGATGAAAATGCTCACATCCGAACTTTGGTTTCATTCTGACTGTTGTGACTTCAGGATCAGACTGGATCAAAGACCAAAGCGTTTGTTATTTTCTTTTACTTCTTTTTATTCCTTTATTTATCCAGCTATTTTATAATTTCCTCCAAGAAATGAAACCAGTATTTTATAAATTGAACTATATTATCCCTGAATGCTCGGCAATTTGATAGAGTTCTCACTATGAGACAGAGAAAAGTAGTTTTTTTTTTTTTTTTTTTTTGCCTTATTCCTTTTATAATCCAGACTAAGAACTAAACGCATTCAAAACACAACCCTTTTAAAATCTAAATTTCTCCAAAATGAATCTCCTTTGTTTGGTTATTAGACATGAACCAGGCTGGATCTGCCAGAAAGAGATTGTCTCTGCTTTAATATCAAGCGCATGAAGCTTTCATATTTTTCTATGTTTCACTGTGACAGCTCAGAGGTGTTGTGGATTTGCTCAGGAGATGCTCCTTCTGCTTTTCCTGACAAGCTCAACATGACGAGCCTGAAGGAACGTCCAGACGTCCAGTGAGGGCTGAAAAACCTTCAGACCTTCTCCAAAAGCAGACAGAAACATCGCCTGTCTCCTCACAAAAGCTTAATTCTCAAAAATATCTCTTAAAAATGGATGCTTGAAGGAACAGACGTTAATTTCTAAATTAGATTTTCTGTAATTTTGAATCATTTTCACCTGAACATTACCTAAACCTAAGGCTTCCTGAAAGTATCCATGAGGTACAAGGAATTTCTTTGCAGTATTGTAAAGATCCATTTATGAATGTTTAAATAAGTTTTAAATCTGTCATAAAATTTTCATTTAACTAAATGTTTGGCACAAAAAAATAACATTTGTTTTATATTTTTTGTTTAATGTCAGGAAAGTTTTTTTTTTTATGTCCAGCGTTAGATTATCTGTGCATAATTACAGCTGGCAGAAATGCTTTTCTCAGGATCCCATCTGATTTAAACGACCCACTCTGATGAACATTTTATTTTTAGTGTTTTTAACATCTTGTTGCATTTTGCTGATGATGGAGGGCATACATAAAGAGACGTAGGTTCAAAACTGCATTTCTGAGAATTTCTTTATTCAAATCGTGAATCAGGAGCAGATGCGCCGCTCCATTCTGATGCTTCCACTTGTAGACAAATGCATCCATGTGCGTCTTTGTTTTCCTCATCCAAGCTGAGATTGGGATCAAAACTGTGCGACTGGAGAGCTCCAATATTTCTCGCCATTTTTGTCACAACGGTCATGTTAGGTTGGGGTTGTGAGAGGCTGTAAGCTAGCGGGAGACCGTATAAACAAATGAGTAACAGGATATGGGGCGTGGTTGCTCCATGCCAACGATCCCACCCACAAGTCAGAGGCAAATTTCCAATGAACTCCAGCCGCTCTGCAGAAACTATGTTAGAAAATGGCTGTTTTTTTAGCTAAAAGCAAAGTAATATTGATTTAAAGACCACAATTTTAAAAAAGATCAAAAGATGATTGGATTGGGACTTTAAATGTTATCTACTGGACACGTTTATGGACTGAAAAAAAACTTTTTAATGTAGGACATTCATCCATCTTTGAAACTTTTGAACAAATCTACCCAAACAGCTAACAACAACAATAAACTAGTTCAACTCTACAAGACGGTTTTAAAATAGCTAAAAATGTACCCTTAAGTTAAAAAAAAAAAACAAATATTTTAGTCTCTTCTTATTAACATTTTATCTCTTTTCTGCTCTAGTGGGACTACGGGTTGAAAAAAAGCAAGAGACTGATGCAAAACATTTCTCCTCATTGTTCAAAATGAATGCTTTTTTAAAAATAAAGATTTACAGCAATATTACAACTTTTCTTGATTTACTGATGCAATACTTCATTCTAATGGGAACCTATTTTCTTGTTTTACCCATAAGATGGTTGTGTATTTGCAGGTGTTTTGTATCCCTGCTGTTCATTAGCTGAACATGAGCTAATAAAATCAAAGCAGCAGCTGCAGCCTGAACCCATCCGCCGAATTAAGAAAGAAGATGCTGTGAAATCTATGTGAAAGTCTTAAGCAACTCTTGTGAGAAACTTGTAGAAAAAATCTAAAAGAAAAAACACAAGCCAGCAAATCTTCCTTAAGCTCAGAAAGTGGATTACTTCTTTCATGTCATTTTCTGTGTCTGCAACAAAGAAATAATCCTATTAATGAAAAAGCGATTAGAGGCGACCCTGAAGCAGCTCCTGCTCTTCAACTGAATTTCTCCTCAAAATAACTGCCGCTTGCAATTACATTTCCCCTGCTATGACTTTATTATTACGATAAATAATAAACCACAGCCAAGCAGGAGAACTGCTGATCACAGAAGTACAAACAAAATACCAACAAACGCTGTTATAAAGCGATTTCAGTGGAATAACATGGTTCTCTGACATGGCGTTGCATTTCTAAACAAAGCCCCTATCAAAGTGCTGTGTAATGAGGATGTGTGTCCCACATGTGCTCTAATCAGAAAACGTCCCGCAGTAAATGACAAGAGCGTTAGCTTTTGAACGTTTGCCGGGTTCGATTGCAAGCGCTGAACACATGAACTAATTGAAAGTGTTTGAACACAAAGACAAGCACGGAAAAGGAGGGGCGTTGAAATGTAAGCCAGCTGCGCCGCTTCAGATGCTCGTCACACCTCGGGGAGAGGTTTCCCGGAGGGTATTTCATGCAGGATTCTGTCAAGCCAACGCAGAAGTCGTCAAATACATACATACACAAGAAATAACATGAAATCTGGGCAAAAACATGCTTTGATTTTGATTGAAAATTAACATGTGCATTTTCAAACAGAACATTTTGGAATTTTTTGTTTCAAAACTGTGACTTTTGCTCTCATTTTAGTACCAATTGCACTGATAGGTTGTTTTTTCTCAGGGAAAAACATAAAATTAGAGACATGTTGCATTCCTGTGGTGTTAGAATGATCAGAAAAATGCCCGTTCGACTCGAAAAAACACACATGAATGTCTGAAAACAACAAAATCCTCCAACACCACATGATTGTAGCATAACGTTCTGGACCTAAGCAAAGGTCAACGTACCTGTAGAGCACCATCTATGAGGAGACAGCAGAATTACAAGGAAAATTAAACTTTAAGAAGGATTAGGAATATAATTTAGTGCAATTTTGCAGATTATGCCGTTTTTACCTGAAGTAAAAAAAAAAAACCTGTGTTGGACATAGTTTCTGTAGAGCCACAGAGTTGGCATGGAGTAAGCCTGCCCTCCTTCCCATCATCCATCTCTCATTACACTCTCTCCCACTAACTTAAAACCCCTCACAACCTCAACCTAACATTACTATTGCAACAAAAATGGCGAGCAAAATCAGAGCTCTCAAGCCATACAGTTTTGATCCAGATGCCAGCTCGGGTGAGGACGTACATGGATCTATTTGTCTGCAAGTGGATGCACTAGGATGGAGCAGAGAAGAGAGCTTGTGGCTTGGAACTGTTATGTCACACCTACAAGCTTTTTCAAACAGCATTTTTTCCCGTCTGCTCCTGATTCATGATTTGAATCAAGAAATACCCAGAAATGCAAGTTTTAAACACAATTTTCATGTCATGAGAAAAATGCCATAATAACATTTTAAAAGCACAAAAGATTTATTGGAGTTTAAATGATACTTTAAAGGTGCAACGAAAAAAAAAAATATATATATATATATAAAATATATATAATTTAATAATAATTGACACCCTTTTAGCCTAAAATGTGACTTCATATTTAAAATTGCACCCACAATAATACTGAAACCTTCTCATGGAACCTCAATATCAGTGAATAAACATGTTAATGATTAATTAGAAAAGAACGAATGACCTTAATATTGCTCATCTCTATAAATATCTGGGTATATTGCTGGATGACACTGAGTTTTCTCAGGGAAAGCTTCAAAAGGACTTGAAACTAAGAGAATTTATCTCTATGAATGCTTTTAAATCTGGATTACGAGCCCTTGAGACTTCTTCTTTAAATTGTACATGCTTTAACCAACTAATTCATACAGTATGTAATTTAATCAGCATTGAAATTGGGAAAGAACTTTTGTTCAGATTTGAAACTAAGTTCAATTCCGGAAATGTATTGCATTATAACGTTTTAGTTTTATAACAGCTCATCTAACAATAAATAAGAAAAACATTCAAAAACCAAATCCAACATATTGAAATCGGCAGGAGCTGCTTTTTTTTGCAATATCTCTTCTGAACCATCTTTGTTCCTTTTGGCGATGAGACAGAATTTATGACTCTTAAAAACTCTGTGGCTGGAATAAAGATTAAGATAAGCTAAATAGAGTAGAATGCATAAGAAAAGCATATTTTCTTAGTTATGTTCCTCAATATTTAACCTTTTTTCTAAGTTTTTTGGGGTTTGATGTTGTCCTACCTTCATAGAGCCAGTCAGTGAGTCCATTGAAGACGACTCCCTCTTTGCCGGTGGAAACCAGGCGGATGGATCGACTCTCCACAGTCGCTCTGTAGTAAATGTTGTTTTCAAATATGAAGATCTGAACACATAAGTACAAGAGGTGGAAATGTTTAACTTCTGTCTCTTTATGTTCAGATTTCTCTTACGTTTACTCCACAAACATCATCAGTTAAAAGCATTTTAATACAATTACTGAATGAGGAAAAGAGATCCATTTCAAAATCTTCAAAAATTTTCAGCCTAAAAGATTAGAAATGTTTTAAATATTTTAGGTTTCATGAAAAATGTGTCAGTTGATCAGCTCTCGCTAAATCATATTTAAGTGAACAAGGAAAATGAGCCCCTCTCCCCTTCATAGTGATGAAAAAACAGCAGTAAAGACACCTGTGGTGATGAATGTCCGCTCGTATTGGTGTAATTGCTCGTAGATTAATGAGGGGATCGCTACAGGATTCATCCGCCTGCAACCCTCACTGTACAAGTGATGCTTCACTGCACACACACACACCCTTTCCCCATGCTGGTGGACCCGGATGAATCGTTCCACTTCTGCCATCGTTAATGAGAAATCATTACATCTACATACCGAGCGGCAAACAAGAAAACATGTCCAACATCTTCAGGTCAGACACAGACAAAAGGGTTCATCTCATTTTACCTCCACAACTTCTGACCGTCATTAAATGAAATGCAGAACCAGAGCTACAGTGCTGAACGGAACAATCAGCTGCACCATTACCACATGGAAATTCATCTGCCGTCTTCCCTCAGCAGGAAAAGTCACATCACACACTTGAAATGGTAACATTTTCTCACACCAATGCACCTGTAATCTCAGCAAACTGGGCGGTAAGAGCAGAAGAAGAAGCTTTGAAGGGATAGCTGATGACACACTGCACCATCTGCTGTTTAACAGAACAGCTAAAGCAAAGCAAATGGGCATAAAAAAGTCACAGAAGATGGAGAAATAGCACAAAAGATGGTGCAGTTCTTCTTTCTCCTCATTAAAGAAAACACGAGGAAGTTTTTGCATTTGTTCTGACGAAGCGACTTCATAGCACTTTAAAACATTCTGTTTAAAACATCATGAAAAAAAGAACACCTTAAGTGTTAAAAGGGCCAAAAAAAATGTGCTGAAATTGCAGGGCACTGCTGGCTGCTGCGTGCATAACTCAAACAGGCATAAATGGGGCATTTGCTCCAGCTGCAGACTACAGGACATAAAGCTGTGAAATGGACTTGAACTGTGATCTGTGAGGTTATTAATGTTTCCCCTAATGTTTTTTGAGTAAGAAATAAACTATTGCAGAGGAACATCTTCAAATTCAAGAGGAATTTAGCCCTTTTAAGCATTTTTTGGCTTAGAAATGGTTTTTATTTTACAGAAATGGAACAAAGAAATGTGTCTTGAAATTAAGCTAAAAAAACCCTGGTAAATTCAAGGTTTGCAGAGACAAGAAAAAAGTTTCTCTCTCAGGGCAAAAAGAAGCTGCTGCTCAAGGACCCTAAAAGTTTGAGGTTCAGCAGAGTAAATGTTTGATTACTTCAACACTCTAAGAACTTAGAAAAAAAATACTTGAAGCGTCTTGTTATCCAAGAAATACCAAAAGATAAAAATGTGCAAAAAATTGAGACACAAGGAAGAAACCAGGAAATAAGTCCAGCTGTGAAAATTAAGGTTTTAGGAGATATTTTGATATTCATCTTTGATAATATAGTAAAAGTTGTCACAATTTTGCCCTTCAGTGTTTGCTATATCGCTCTCATCACCTGCACTTGCCAACCTATTGCTCTTCTCCCCTACAGTTCTCTGCCAGAAAGTTCTCAGCTCTCTAGTCTGAAGTGGAATATATTTGTGATATTTTTTTTTATTTTATTTTGAAGAAAATCAAGGTTGTTAGGGATTTTGAGGTGGTTCTACAGACAGTCAGAGAAAAGGAAAAAAGAGAATAAAAGCTGTTTGCCAAATGCTGGAATAATAATAAGAAACTGTTTGAATTCTGATCTACTAGCTTGATCCTATTTTAGCTAATTTGCGCTGGAATCCCCCCTGACTCGTGATGAGACTCTGACTCTGGATTAAATCTATTAGGGGTGTAACGATTTATTTCAACAAAGATTTGATTCGGTTGCCGATAACATTTACTTTCGATTTTGGTTCATTTTTAACTGATCCGATTCACGGATCAATCCAGGGAATCTTTAGCCACCAAAACTTTAACCAGTGTGACTCAGAGATAAATATCTGGTACTGGACAGTGCAGAGGAAGTTTTCCAGATTTCTTGTATTTCTTGCAAGATGATCAAGAGTAAATGAAATATGTGTACAAACAAATAATGAAACAAGAATGAAAAGCAAATCCATTCACATTGGGCTCTGTTGTTTCTCCAAATCAAAATAACACAAAAGGAACATTATTAAAATGCACTCTATAGTCACGTCTTTGAAAAATTCAAAGTTTTTCCAGACATAGGACTGTAAAGATGGACTGATCATTTTTAGCTTCCATCACGTGTTGTCTGCTAAATAAATCTACCATGTTTAAATACAAATGGTATTTTCCAATATCGATTATTGATATATCCATTTTAGAAACAAATCTTCAATGGTAAAGATCAGTTAAATGTCAGACATATCAGTCTGATCGGATCGTAGGAATACAAACCGATTCATCGATTAACCGATTAATTATTACACCCCTATAATCTATGAACTGTATCAACGCCTGTGAATTGAGTGTGAGAAATTTGTTTTCCGCATTTGACCTATTCCCTGGGGGAGTGGTCACAGCCATGCTCGGTGGGTTTAACCCCCAATCTAACCCCTTAATGTTGAGTGTCAAGCAGGGAGGCATTGGCACATATTTTTTGAGTCTTAGGTAAGACTCGGCTGTGGATTTGAACTCCCTACTATTGAACTTTCTACTTTTTACTCCCTGCCATCTGGGTGTTTTTTGCATTTTGGGGGGGATTGGGTTCCTCCAAAGCCGCTGACAAAAAAAACAGAGAGTAATCAGGGCTGTGAATCAATATGGTTTCTTTCATAGTCCTTTTCTTTTTTATGCACGTTACAAAGAAAGCAGATTGTAGATTGTTATCACACGGTTTTACTTTGGTCTCTCTCTGCTTCATCAAGTCTCTTTTAGAGGCAGGTGTTGAAGTTCTGCTGCAGCTGTTGAGTTTCTCATAATGGTTTTAAAATGCAAAGAATTGATTTTTGACCAAAGTGAGTAAAGCATCAATCCATGCTTTTGTTGTTGATGTAAACATATATTTGTTCTTTGAGGGACTCTGTGACCGTCAGGCAGCCTGTTCAGAACGTCAGGGCGTTTTTTGGGTCAAAAAGTGGGATTGGCCACAGCGTCCTTCTGCTTATGCCTTTGTCACATGATCCCTGCTGCAGGTTTTTGGATTGTCTGGGCCTGTAGAAGGTCGTAGACAGGAGGCGCCGCATCTCAAAGGAAACGCAGCTCCCTTGAGGCTCGTATGGCCACCGTAAGGGATGTAAAAATAATGGAATCCACCACCGTTGTGCTTGTGGTTCATGCATCATGATACAAGTTGCACAGACTGATGATGTGCGGGTGATGCTGTTGGACAATGTTAACGCCACTCTGTTGTCTTTAGTAAGGTTTGCCAATGGCTCCTTACTGACCGCACGCAAACGCTGCAAACAAGGGGTATACAGATGAAATGCTCACACAAACTACACTCTGAATGTCTAATATCCTCATTTCTAACAGTCAGACTACACACCAGAAGGGCACACTTTCACTAGGATAGCAGTACAATGGAGCGGGATTATAAGTTGTTAAACTGCTTTGTATTGTTCCAACTAACGGTGAATAAAGTCGCTCTGATGAAGATTAAAAAACCCTGTTTGATATAATGTCCCCACATTCCCTACTTGAACATTCACATTACGCAGCTTTTTGCACGTACTCATAAAGATAAGCAAGAGCAGCACACAGTAACGGTCAGTGTCATCTGCAGGACATCCATCCCCACAAAACTTCACAGTCCAAACCACCAGTTGGGCCACTGAGACGCCATCTGCCACCGTGGATTCGCTCTTTCATGAGTCCTCACAGAGAAAAGCGACTTTAGCTGACATTGACTGAGGTCAGAGCTGCTAGAACCAACAATGCTGTGATTACAGAGAACAAAGATATCTCATTACTGCAGCGCTCGCATGTTTCCACTAACGTTGTGTTGCTGCGATTTGTAGTTCAGACATGTACGCATGGAGCTTTCTCGGGGAAGCGGCCTCCTTACCAGCTGTTGGCCTTGAGGGCCCCATCCGGCAAACTGGAGAACAGCGTCTTGAACCTCAGGAGGATTTAAAGGCCAACTGTCCCTGTGGAGTGACCACAATAAAGATCAACTCGTCTTGTATCATGCACACTCAACAGTTGCATCTCTGAGGACAAATAGCCATTCAGATCTCAGAAGAAAGGCATGTTTTTGAGATCTCTCCTCATCCTGTTCTGATGGTTTGTTAGAAATGTTGCTCATCTGGATAGAAAAACAGAAGTGAAGAGATGGGGGGAATCTAAAAGCAGAATGTAGCCTCCTGTGCTAAACAGAACTGAAAGGTTTTCCCATAGGGAAGCAGTGAGGGCAGGTAATTGTGACTGACGTCAGTGAACTAAGGTCAGAGTGAGGCCATACTGTCCATTCAAAGATCGGTGAAGGGAAGGAGACAGGCGCCAAAAACAACTGAGGGGGGTTCTTACTGTTTCACAAGGCTGTAAATAATGTACTTGGCCACATAGGAGTGTTGGTAAATCTGGGAAAACAGAAGCACATTCAAGGAAGGATAAAATGGATAAAGACATGAATACTGCAGGAGGCAACAGGTAGATTTCTCTTACTGGTTTCACGTCAAAGGCAAACAGGACATGCTGCATGTCGGGGGACACTTGGTACTTGGAGGACTTGGATCTGTCCTGAACGGGAGTGACAGGATGAATCAAAACACTGGAAAATGACCAGCATCACTGCAAAAAAACAACTGGACTCACAAAGAGCTGCTTGGGTACGATGGTCCTTGTTTCTTTTGTTTCGACGTTGAGCCTGATGACGTTCCCGTTCCTTGATCGAAACATCAATTCATTCTCTACAAACGACAAAACAAAAACATGATTCAAAATTTGGTGTCTACATAACAACAAAACAGACATGTGAGGTGGAAAAAGTATCACGCAAAAGTATTAGAAAAGAACAACAGTATAAAAGCAGAAGGCTTTACCTGAAGCATTTATTTAACAATGAGAAAACAATGCCTGGAAAGCAACGGTGGGGAAAAAAAACATCCATTCATTTGGGAAAAATGTAAGCAATACATCACATTTCTTTAAAAAAACACCCCTTATTTATGATATATTCATGGTATAAAGAAGGGGGCACCAGCAAAGAAATTAACTGCACATTTTCTGAGTTGGACTCTTCACTGTAAAAACACAAAATCTCATCAAATATTTTTTAGTTTCTTAGTTAAATATATATATATATAAATATATATATATATATATATATATGTCAACCTGGAAGCTGGAAGGCATCAAATGCTGCAAAACAATGCCAGCAAAACAAGGACAACATAGTTCCCATCAGTTGCTCGGAAAATATCATTAAAAACCCTCAGCAGTGCAGATTCTGTGCTGTGTAAGGTTTTAAAACTGGACTGGAACCTCTCCAGGACATGGTTCATTTGGAGGAAGAGAGTGTATAAAGACTTTTTTAAAGCATAAAAAAATGCTTATTTTCAGATATAAAACTTCCAATTACCAGATCAGTTTACCCAAATTGAAGTGTTTATGTGTTCACATTTAGTTTTGTCTATAAAGGGCAGGATAACTGATTTTAAATCTTAAATTCTGATAATTCCATTATGAGACCAACTTTAAAAGTACATACTTGGACTTGAAAGTGCACTTACAGCTGCAAAAGCATAATTATGAACTATATGCAATACACAATCTTGCATCAAGACTGCAAAAAAATGTTCTGCTGTAAATGTTTGTACGAGTTAAAAGCATAAATTTATAGCATAAAGACATTATGTGCATTTTAAGTTTTTCGAGGCTTTAATCATAATAATCATAACCATGAATCATTGCTCCATTTTAAGTGCATTCTCTGCTTCAGCTGATATCATGAAAAAACAGAACTGAGCTTTTTCTTTTTTAAAAATGAGGCTCCTATTTTAGGGTTAATTTACTCCTTCCTTTTGAAAAACTTTTCTTTGCCAAGCAACTCGTGATCAATAATTCTTCAGTCAGATATTTTACTTTGAAAAGAAAAACATTAAAGAGTTATGCTAATCTTCTTTAGAGTTAAACCCAAATCAAGTAAATCAAATTTTAAAAAAGAGACTTTTCTAGTCTCATATCATCCGTCACAGCACCTCAGTTACCCTGTAAATATTACTTGTGAAATGTTTAGACACACATTTATGCTTCTGTGTGTGTGTTTTTGTGAAATTCCTTTTGAAATCAGCTGTGCTCACTTTTTTTGCATCTTAAAATGTTGTAGAAACATAAGAAACATTTTATTTACCAAAATGGTTTTATGAATATACCGTAAATATATTTGTACATCTTTTGCATGATGTTAGTATGAAGAAACACTAGTTTGTGGTGAGGTGGCAAAGAAAAATAGGTTAAAATCTTCTACAAAACATGATGTAAAATTACAGTGCAATCTCAACAGTATTCTACCGTTTTCCTTTTGCAAAGCATCACATTGTAAACCACAAAATAAACTGGGAGAAAATCTGACAGCTCTGGTTTTTCATGTTGTACTGTGCCAAAAGAAAATATAAAAATCCTTTGATTTACAGGAACTCGCTCTAAACAACTGAAAATTAAATAAAGTAGTGCAGCATTTTATTTAAAAATCAACTGTTCAAGAGCATGTTGGAAACATTTGTGTCAGCTACAAAGTCGATTTTGTTTGTCTGCTTAAAGTCATGCATTGTATGGTATACAGATTGACTCTGTTAATATCTGGGCCAGCTGGTGGGAAAATGATTACGGTCAGTCACACTAAAGAAGAGAACACACATAATAATAAAAATAAAAGCAAAACATCAAGACATTTTACAAAACTGAAAGAATCAGCTGTAATTTGATGCATTGTAAATGTAGAACATTATAAAGTACTGTAAAAACATTACCGGTACTTTACTGTAACTACTTTACATTAAGCTGCTGTAAAAAAAAGCTGTATTTTACTGGTGAAACTGCTGCCAGTAAAATACTGTAAACTCAGTGAAAAGTTTGACAGTGCGCATTCAGGCTGACCAAACTCATGATTTCTGCCATATTTCCATACCTCAATACGTTAAGTATGTTTTCTTCTTAAATAAATACCTAAAATACTTGAAAACATGTAAAAGATGAATAATCAGAATGTGTTTACTAAATTTATTCCAAACATACTGATTGACCAAATGTGTTACAAGATTGATGTTTTGCTTTTGATAAACTGTTAGATTATATTTATAAGACAAAAAACAAACTTGCAGACCAAGATCTTAATCAAGACAAATGTTTAAAAAAAATTTGATTTCATTTTTGTTAAACCAAGTCGTTTTTTGTGTCTGCTAGACACAGTCTCTGTTGAGAGGAACTGAAGTGGAACGAGGAGGTTAGAAAGAAGCAGAGGTGAAGACGGTGGAGGACTTTAAGTGCTTTGGGTCAACAGTCCAGAGAAAAAAGAGAATGTGGAAAAGAGGGGAAGAGGCAAAGCAGGTTGGAACAGAAGGTTTCAGGTGTGATGTATAACCAAAGAGTGTTAGTAAGAATAAAGGAAAAAGTGTAGAAGACTGTGGTGAAAGCAGCCATGCTGATGGTGTAGAGGCTCTGAGAGAGAGACAGAAGCTGGTGGTAGCAGAGGCAAAGATGTTGAGGTTCTCTTTTGGAAGGATCAGGAATAAATCCATCAGAGGAACAGTTTGTGTCGGATGTTTTGGAGAGAAATGCAGGGAAGCAGATTGAGATGGTTTGGACACAATGAGATGAGGAACAGTAATGATGCTGGTAAAAGGATGCTGATGTTGGAGAAACCGAGAAGAGGCTTATGGATGAGGCAAAGGAGGATGGATGGTGTAAACAAAGAGAAGAAGGGAGAGAAGATGGAGGTAAAAATTGGATGTCAAATTGGGCTCCTCACTTCAGTTCTGAAACCTCACTTGCAAAAAAGACACAAAGACAAGCATGGATGAATCTCACAAAAACCTTCAGCACAAAAACTACAATAACCTGCAGCTACAACCTGAGGGGAGATTTCCTGCCTGTTAGTTTGCTGTCAGTTTTTTTAAAAACGGTTCCATCTTTCTATTATCTTCTTCCTCTATTTTTTAGAAAATTTTTTTTACAATTAACTGAACACGTTATATATCTCTTAATTATCTTTGCAGAGATTTATTTTTGTGCTTAATTTGTACCTCATAAAACATCATTAATTTTTTAGGGTAAACAACGAAGAATAAAAGGTTTGAGCGTTTCTGTTTGTGCTTCTGCCTCTAAGAATGAAGCTTTCTCAGTAATCCTTATGAGACATGTCATGGAACGGCAACTATATTAGTCAATTATTAGGTAATAGTCAGCCATTAAATTGATCTAAGTCATCTGCCTCATCCTGAGAGTTACTGATTTATTTTAGATAAAAGAAAATTGGTAATGATACATTAATTCCTCATGACTTAACCATTAGTTGCTGTCTATTTTTCCAGTAATGAAAGATCAGTTGTGCATTACATCACTCTCTTAAGATTACTTATTAATAATTACTGAATCATTTTCTCTGTATTGAGTTGTTTTTGTGAGCCCTTGAGCAAAGTGGTGGATCAAGCGCTCAGACTGAACATGGAGAAGATCTTTGAAGTCAGAGGCAAAGATTAAAGCACAGCTTCGAAACAAATAATGCAAAGCACAGCTGAGCGTTGTTTAGGAACATTGGATACATAAAATAAAAGCAAGAACACCATCGAAACATTTAAAAAATATAACTTCTTTGAAGACTCACTCTGATGACAATCGTGTTTTTTGTTGTTTTTAACACGTTTTGTGGCATTTTTCTGATAATGGAGGGCATCTATAAAGAAAAGTTTGGATTAAAATTTCATTTCTGAGTGTTTCTTTATTCAAATCATTGTGAAGCAGGAGCAGACAAAATAAAAGCAGTTTGAAAAAGAACTTATTTGTGACATTGAAAGAACAACACCTTAAAACAAATTGCTGCTCTATTTCCTAGAAAATGAAAAATAAATTGGCTAAAAACTGAAACCCTCCAATAAATGACTTCCACTGATAATAACAGGGAAGAACTCCAACTTTTCTATTCTGTTATATCTTAAAAATATGAATGCCAGACAGACAGTGATGCCTTTGTCTTTAGGACATCAGTGAGAAGTTTGAATCCTTTGTCTTTGAATCTGCGTGAGAAACCAGGAGGTGACTGTGAAGGCTGAAGCGATCAAAGGGAACACAGATCAATTACCCGCGCTTTGAATGAAGCATGGGAAATATTGATGAGGATTCTTAAGGGTGAGGTAATCCCTCTGAGTTTCTTATCAGAAGGTCATTAGCATCAAATGGGAGTTGATTCCGATAATTAAAGAGACAAATGCAATGACACACAATAGTTTGCCAGAATTTCATCAGATGCTGAAAAGCTTTTAAACCCGAATGTGAATGAATGCACACACACGAAGATGTCCTCCATCTTTTGTTGACCAGGTGGTAGCATCTGTAGCTGCAGGAAGTATTTGGACATTTTCCTGGTCTTAAAGGTCGACGAACAGTTGCTTCTAATTGATCAAAACTTGAAGAGGAGACTTGGGACGGCTTCTAACCTCACAATCTGATCATTCTGATAGTGACTGTCGCTGATTGTGAGTGACAAGAGTCTCACAACCCCTCGTGCACGTAACTCTGATCTGTTTTGTCTGTGTGTATCAAACTATTTAAAGATATATATTTGTCATTTAGTTTTAAAGGTGTACTTTCAAGATGTGCGTGAGTAAATTGTAGTTTTTATTTACACACTTTTTTATACTTGAGTGTATATGTAAATAAACAATGGCAAGTACACACAAAATGTTTTGTATGAGTTACAAATCAAGTGTTACACATACAAACCCACTGAGTGTGGGGTTTTGGAACCAGGTCGATTCGTTGTTGTTCATTTGTCATCACTTCCTGTTTTATTTTGTTGTATTTCCTGTGCTCACCGTTGCTTCTCAGGTCACTTGACACTTCCCTCCTTGTGTGGTCCCTCCCTCCTGGCACACCTGTGTGTTGTTACCTCATCCTCTCTCCCTGTTATAAGCCCTCGTCTCCCTTTCACGGGTTGTCGGGTGGTTCTGTTTCCTTCTAGGATTTGTTCTTGTGGTTTTTCGAGACATTAAATGAATAACTGTTCCATTTTGAGTGCCGTCTGCGTTTGTGTCCACACGCCAACCCTGACACTGAGACTACTTTTTCTAAATACATTAAGAGCTTGAATAACCCGTCGCTCACAAACACTTTTTGACTTTACTGTATAATAGTAATGCAAGTAACACAAAAAAGCATGTACAAGTTCAAAAAGCAGGAGGCAGAATGACACAATAAATGCTCATAAATATTGCCAAAATAACTCCCACAAAAACACAATGATTGCTACATTTTCCTCTCTCATTTTAAGACAAATTTTTGATAACAAAATCTTGTAGGCATGTTGACATGCAACTTTTTTTTTTTTTTTTTTTTTACAACCAATGACCTTAACCTCCTTTTGTAACATATCCACGACAACTCTAAGCAAGAATAACCTCTTCAGGGCTGCTCTGGAGTCAACCTTAAACTGTATTTGTGCATTTCTGTTGTCTGTCTAATGTTGTTCTGTGTTGTGTTCGATTCGATTCGATTCGATTCATTGGTGTTTTAGAAACATTTTTTTCTTGACAAACATCAAAACAAACAACACATCTCCATTAAAAAAGTTTTATTTTTAAACTCAAAGTTATTCTCTAAATATGAGCAATCTTTATTTTTAATAGTTTCTTAAAACTGACGTCTAATACATTTTTTTTAGCACCAATGTGATTTGTAATACCTAAAATAAAATAAAAAATAAATCACTTTTTTTTTTCTTTTTTTGCATTTTGGTAGCTTTTAAAGAAGCCGTTTTTAGCTTGTATTATTCCTATTTTTCCCACAATGAACAGAGAGAGTTTGTTTATTATGGCCAGGAGATAAAGATATTAGATAACAATAAATAATGCAAAACACATTTTCTATGAAACAGAACTTTGACTGTTGTTGAACTGTTTCCAAACTAATATAGTTGAGGCTTTTTTTATTTGAATCATTTTGTTTTATTTAGCACTACATTGAATAAAGAGAATAATCTTATTTGAGTATAAAGAAAAACTAAATTCAAAATCAGCAGTATTCAAACTAACCAAAAGTTTTCGTGTTTTATTTTGTAGGATAAAACAGTGAAACAGCTCAAAATATAAAACAATATAAAAAACAGCAACACTTTAACAAAGAACTTGAAGGTTTTTTGAAGGTGAATCAACAAGAAAATGCTCCTTTCAAAATAAAAACTAAGGCAAATTATGTTGTTAAAACTACTTCAATAAAGAAAAATCCCAACCTATTTTAATAGTCTTTGTGTGTTAAATTTGACAATTTTACCTGCTGCTGATGCACACTATGGTGCCAAAATGCAAGAGGAGAAAAGCACTGATTGTTCTGTGACTGTGCAGGGAAGTGTTCCTGCTGAACACCAGGAGGCGCCGAGGTGACTCCTCCAACAAGCATGAGCTCAGGTGGAAGCTTCCATCTCATTACTCTTGAAAGGTTGGAAAGGCCACAGCGAACCGCTCCATTGAACATCTGTTCAATTTTGAATTCCTCACCGCGAGTCAGGCAAACGTTATGCTAAATTAGTTTTAAAGCTCACATTTAGCTGCAGTGCATGCAAAACATCCCGACCAAAAGCAGGCTATTATCTTAAACACCCTGTATTGTGTTGAATCTATTTTGTTTTCAAAAGAGGCAATCAGGGTTACGTAAAACTTTTGGTTTTATTGGGTTGGTGCGCCACTTTTAGCTGCACAAAGAGGCTGCTTTAAAAACCTTTTCCGGCCTTGTTTGTTGTGTTATTTGACATTGAAGTGGATTTGATTTTTCATTTGCTTGTTTTTGTTTTTTTAAGCTGAACTAGAAAAGCTTTTTGTTTACCTCAGATCTCTCTCATTTCTGTCTTGCAACCACAGCACACACTTCAAGCAATACTTGACCGTAGATTCTGCAAGGTCACAGACAAACCCAGCAAGGATGTGTTCTTCTAACCTTTTGATTGCATGCAATAAATTGAATTAAAGCTGTTGGTATTATTTTTTCTTTTCTTATTTAATATGGTCACCTGTATTTGTCTGAACCATTAGGATGCGTCTTAGACCTGAGATGTCAGGTTTTTTGACACAGGAGTTTAAACGTCAGTGTTTACTCACCGCTGAGCCACTTTGCATCTGGATCATGGATATGAAGGTCCGGGCCAAAGACATCTTCTATGGTTATTTTCTTTTTTAGGGCGAGGCTGTTGTCTTCACCTGTCAGGTTAGTCGGCAAAGGAAAAATACATGAAATATGAGACATAGAAGTTTTTACACGAGCGTTTTTGTAAGCTTTTTTTGATGCAAAAGTGATGGAAAATACATGATTTTCAACCATTGCTGTTGCATTTATGGTGTGGGAATCCATAACTTCAAATCTTCTCCTCTGCTGTGTATTTGTTTCTTACACAAAAGTAAAAAAAAAAATAAGGAAAAGGAGGGAAGATTCGACATACATGAAATGTTTACATGTTTTCTGTGACCACTTTGAGATAATGTGATTGCTAAAGATGGCATGCTCTTCTTGAACAGCCAGACAGATTCTGTAACAGTTTGTTTTGAACAGTTACACGAACATAATGTAAAACATTGATAATGAATGTTAAAGAACCTGAGAAAGCCTCCTCTCTGTTAAGGAGGAAAGGGAGAAAGCTGATTCCCAGCAGGAGGCTAATTGTATCTGATGTGCAGATCTAAAAAAACGACTGGAGCTATTACTGTATAATCATCTCCATTAAACAGACCAGGACGCCATAATACTTTAAAACATCCATTATGAGAAAGATGATTGTATGCCATTTTAAAGCTAGCATCCAGCCTCCATCCAAAGATACCTAAAAAAAATGCGTTGGCCTTCTGAAAGATTATCAGACAGCTGCCTGCAGAAAACTGCAGTCGAATGACTTAGCAGTATTGAATTTTATTCAGGTGTAAAGAAAGCTGTATGTTAAAACCTCTCAGTTGGTGTGTCTGAACGCTCTTCTCTCATCACCATGGATACATGCCCATTATAATTTCCCATAAATAAAGCAGGCTTCAGTGACATTTAGTGGAACATTCTGTCATGGCTCCAGTGAAATGGACAAATTATTTTCTCACACATTTTTATTGACGTCAGTTTTGTGTTGTTGTGCATCTCTAATGTACGTTTCTGTCTATTACTGCAACCTGCAACCCCTTTGGCCAATTCTCAAAACTGTAGAAGAAGAAGAAACAAGAAACTTTTGGCTGTTCAGTAAAAAGTCAAAACATAGTCGAGACCACACTGCCTCAAACTGTAACTTCAGAGTAAAATACAGACTTATTTTTGAGAACTTTTTTAAATACCAAAAAAAAAAAAAGATTTTAATGAAGGATTTTGTAGGTTAGACACAGCGAACAGAAGCTTTTTCACAAAAACCTTGTAAGCCTGCAACAATGTGCAGGAATATTTTGAGGTATTTTTGAAATAATGTTAATGCTAAATACTGTGTCTTTTCTTAAAACACTCACTTGACATTTATTGAAAACCCACATAAATATTAAAAGACCTGGAGTTCAATAATGTTTCCTTGTAAATGTAGAAACTTGACAACCTGACTCTTGAAGAGGTGGGGGTTCTGTTGGCGGAGTTTTTTTTCCTTGAAATTAGACTTTCGACTGACAGGCTCATGTGATTTCTTTTTTTTATTTTGCAGAAACAATGAAAAGTGTTTGTTTTAAAGACACTTAGGTTCAGCATTTGTAACCGTCGGTGTTCATAACAGCTGAGTATTTAGCACGGTTTTGAATTTTGCAATAGTAAAAGATTTGTGACAGTTTATCTCTTTTGTTTTTACAGTTTATTATTTGTTACATTTTATTATCTGGAACCAATTAAAATGTGTTTCTGTTTAATACTTGTAACAGTTAGAAGCTTTTAGCTCTTTTATTATTTGTAACAGTTTATTTTTTGCAACAGTTTAGAGTTAGCAACACTTTGTTATTTGTAACTCTTTAGTTTTCATAACAGTTTAGAATTTGTAAAAGATAAATGTAGTATTTGTAATTTGTATTTGTGTTCCCACAGGACGTGTCAGCCGCGTCCAGCGAGGTGAGGCGTTTCAATGTTAAGTCACTGTAAAGACGAGATCTGCAGGCGGTGCGGCGTGATTTGGGCGTTGGGGGCGGTGCAGCAAACCACATCAACCAACCAGAGACTCAGCTTTGGGCATGTGACAATTTCAGTGACTTGATCAAAGAGTAGAAAAATGAATTCAATATGATAGTGCGATGCAATGACTTTTGTTCTGAACTTCCATCCATTTTCTTAACCTGTGAGGCCTGCTGGAGACTGTCTGGTTACTGTTGGGTGAGCGTGACACACCCTGGACAGGGCCCCAGCCCGTCACAGAGCCCATGGAGCTGAAGCGAAAGAGCCCGCTATGCTAGCCAACTGCTTGGTGGACAGCATAGCGGGCTCCATCACACAAGGCCCGGCAGAGCAAGCGATTGCCGTCGTCGCACAGAAAGGCAGAGCTAGCAAGTCGCTCTGCTGTCTGGCTCCGCCAGCGGAACTCTGCAAGTTGCAAGCTATCCTTGCTATGCTGGCCCACAGAGAACTAATAATAATAATAATAATCGGCTAAAATTTAAGCTTGTCTGAAAAGTTTTGTTTGTTTGTTCATAGTGAACGTGGAGACTAAAGCGCACTCCTTCGGTTGCATTTGCATGAAGCGTGATACATACTGGGGGTGAGAAGGATTACAGATGTGACAATCAGGGAGCAGATGATTAGGATGACCAGCAGGGCAATTGCAATCCCCTTCCAGTTCCTCTGAGGCGGCGCACTTCCCACCAGGTCCTGAAAAACATAATAATCATGTAAAATAAAAAGCAAAAACTACATTCCTTAAAGTTAAGCTTGCAAAAAATTACCCTAACAAAAGCAAACAGAAGATGATAAACCATTCCATAAATGACTGGACAGTTGTGGCCTATTCACACGTGAAGCAGAAAAACTTTTACCGTCTCAGTCGGAGGCCAAAGATGGCCACAGACGGCTCATTCTCTGTCAGACAGAGGCCGACGGCTCAGCCACTTGTGTGCGGTAACGATGTGTAATCGAGCCGTTCCCTGCTGCTTGCATACGAAGAGTCCCTGCAGCTTTGCCTGATATGGAGTGGAGCTGCTGCCTCTGAGTTGACACTACGGGCGAATAATGAGCTGCTCTCTTCACACAACCCAGCAGATGGTAGATGGCAAATCAGAGCCGTCGGAAATGCATCTACTGCAATAATCCACAGGCCGTCCAAAACATTTTAGGAGGAAGCTGCAGTCAAACGGCCTCAGATGCCCGATAAACTCGTCTTTAGACGATTCTGATCAAAAGGCAACTTGAGCGCTGAGTCATTTTTGGAGTACGAGGTCATCCACTTTGACAGTCTTTTTTGGTCCATTAGAAATCCTCGAAAAAGGATAAAGTTGTGGATCACCTTTTAATCTATTTGACTCATGATCACAACATCCAACAGACATCCACCATGTATTTGTATTTGGCCCGTTTTTACAGCCACAGCATTTTATTCTAGTAATCTCTAGGAACAGGGATCTCCAATGTTTTCATAATGGATAAAATCAAGCCTTCTTTCAGCACAACACTTCATGCTGAACACAATAATGAAGCGTGAAGCTATGAACTAATGAAACAATGGTTAATTAAAGGGCCGCTCTCTCCCAAGTACCCCGTTTTTTACACTCAAATGGTTCAAATGTAGGCAGAATTTCCACACCATTGCTGTTCAAAAGCCAGCAATTAAACAGGAAACAGGAAATTTGGGAGATATTTATTGAAAAATCAGGAACATAAAAAGTTGTGAATCTTTTTGAATTAGGGGTGCTTTAAGGGTGTATTCAGACTGTAAAAGTCTGTTGGTCCTGACCGAGTCCGCTTAATTTGGACCAGGGTACGGTTGGGTGTATTCAGACTGAAAATGTGTTCAGGGAAATGAATTCTTGTTCACTTTGAGTGAACTAAATGTGTGCAGTCTGAATACACCCTAGGTTTTACTCAGATGAATGCACAGACAACCATTGTTCAAAACGTAAATGTGAGTTATACAAAACAGAATAATTAATCCAAGTTCAAAGACTTTTTGTTTGATTTTGAAATCAGATAGTTCTGATGTGGATTACTACAATGGATTAATATTTTTTCTCCGAATGAATAATTGCCTTTGAAGGACAGTAAATAAAAAGGATTATGTTTTTATTAAAGGCACCAGCTGCAATATGCCATTAATTTATGGACATGTAATGGGTGGAAACCACTTTCTTTTTGAACTATTGCTAATAGAAAAATAAGAAGAATAAGTGTTTACTGCTGAAATGTAGCCTTGCTGAAATAATCAACAAAAAACTGTTTCAGTTGAAAAACATAAGGTCAGCAGCTCCCCTTGGATCAACTTAATCTATTAGTATTACTATTGATATTAATTATTGCTGTTGTTCAATCTATTGTATTTATTTGTGTGAATTGCTTGTCAGCTGCTGGAGACATCAATTCGCTCTAATTTGGAAAAGATCTATTCTTTTATTTTCTATTTTATTTCTTTTCCGTTTGGTTCTATTCTGTTAAAAACCTTTTAGTTCTTTTCCAATGTATTGGAATGCATACCATTTTGTGTATACCACAATTTGTGTGATCCTTAAGATCTGAGCTGAGAGATAACATATTTATAGTCAAAATATCCATTTTAAAGGGGTACAATGCCTTAAATTCTTCATTTTCTTTCTTGTTTCTTCTCAGATCTTTTCATGGGTGCTCTGTAGTTTTAGCAGGCAGCATTTTTTTTTATTTCATTTTGCATTTGGCCAAATGCATTTTTTTCTGAAGCTTCTCCATTCAATTCTCTGAGCTACTCAGGGTCTACAGCAATAGTGAGTCAATGTAAAAAAATGTGAAAAGCAGGTAAAAACTATTTCTACAGGTAATGTTTTGGACATGGTACAGCTAGCACTTTGCAGTTATAGTCAGCAATGTTCTCAAACAGTGCTTGTTTTAATCATATTATTGTTATTTCAATTATTTGTAATATTTTGATTATTTCAGCAAACTTAAAAATGACATTTGAAGAAGATCCTATCCTGTCACGTAGGAAAAACGGTGGGCAGGCTTCAAGCTCCCTGTCTTTGTTCAAATTGCTGTGAACAGGAAGTAGATTAAATAAATGCCCGTTTGAAAAAGCTTGAACTTGTGACGTAGTTGATGTTTTTTTGAGTTTGCCTAAAAAGGCATCATTTAATTAAAAGATCACTGAGGATGCTTTTACATAAGCTGAAATGATGATTGTAGTTAGACTTTAATCTGTACTTAAAAAATGTTAAAAAGGCAAATGGAAGCATAGATAACGTGCATAAATGGAGCCATTTATATCAACAAATATGTTTAGTGTACTCTGAAATGGTCTAATTAGGAGTCTCTACCTTTAAAGACACAATATTTACTGTTCATCAATATTCTGCACAGCTTTCAGACAGATTAAAGGTTACGATTTTTATAGAACCATGTAAATGACCGTCTGCAATCATGTTTGAGTACAAATAGACAACAAATCTGGAGATTAATTTCTCTGTTCATTTCAGTGAGGAAAGCGAGCAGCTCCAGCCACATTCATTTCAGACCAGCTGTTGATAACTCTGTTACCAATTAGACCATGTCTCTGGCTGCCTGTGGTGGTAAAAGTATTTATAGAGCCACAAACCATCCGCTACCTAATGAGGGGTCCGCAGACACGTGAGTGAAAGAGGAAGCTCCGCTCCTTAGCTTTGCTGAAGCTTGACATCCTTTTGTAAACTCTTCAATTGTGAGTTACTTTCCATTGAATGCTTGATATGATCCTGTGTGTGTTTACTTTCCCTCATTTGCAGTTTGTCTCAAAGCAAATCAATACTGAAGCCACTGAGTACACATAGAAAAACAGCAGCAAGTCAATGCAGATTATTTTCTAACCTTGATAAAAAAAGACACACTGGTATCAGCGATCACTCCAGACCTCTGACCCAGCCAGTTATGACACAGAGGCTCTGACAGGCTGGCAGATAATGGTCTTCTCCTGCATCTGCTTACTTGTTCTTTATGCCTGAGCTAAAAAAGGCAAATAAAAATGAGAGAGCACAGGTGATCCAGGTACGTGGGTTCAGGTCAGCACCTGCACCCAACAAAGAGAAACGACGTCTTAAATCTGACCAAGGAATCCAAACAACCGGATAGGAAGAAACTTCTCAGGAAGATTTCACTTTAAAGTCAGACTGAGTGTTCAGTTCCACAAATCCGACATGTTTGGTTTCCTTTTCTAAAAAGAAATAAGTCCAACTGTTCAGCAGTGGTGCTGCAGCAAACAAACTTCCGATTATTGAGATGGACACCGAGGAGTATTTTCCACACTTCTGTAAAACTTTTACAGCTGTAAAAGCTCCCACTTTTCCCTATAAGGACACATTGAGAAATTAGTCATCTGTTAAGCCGTTTTGCAGCGTTCACACCTCTCTCAGAAACAAACAGAATAACACAAACTTTTAAAGCTGTGAGCTTTGTCCCTGCAGTGCCCCTGCAATATACCTGATCCAGGTAATCAGCAGAATGTAAAACAGCAGAGAAAAAGGTTGTGTATGAACAAAAATTCTTTACAAAGCTTTGCAATGACAGGAAACTGCTTCTTCCGGTGGGAAAAGTGCATTAATGACCGTTTTACTGCAATCATTAGATGGTAATGGATAAATGTTTGTCTTTTGACATTGACCAATTCATTGTAGTCAGCAACCACCTTTTTCTCTGAGACAAACAGCAGATGACTGAAAAATCTGAGTTAGAACATCCCAAAGGAGAGCCCATCCTTTTGTTTCTTGCTATAAAACCCCTCGTTTTTAGTCTATTTGGTAAAATCCTGATAGCGTCTCGCACAAATTCAAAAACATCTTTAGAGACCTCAAAGCAACTGTTCTCACAGCCGGTGTAACCACTCTTATTGAGCCTCTAAGCTCTGATGCCTTAATCCTTGCAGCGTGCTTCTTCTCTGTTGCAAAATGTGGAGTCTTTTTATCCACCTATTCAGTTCCAGGCTGCAGAGCGCCCGACTCTGTCGGACTTTTAAAATGTGGAAGAAATCCCATTTTATGGGAGTGAGAGCAAGCAAACCCTCGAGAGCTGCACAACATCCAACATGAGATGGATCATTGAACTTCTCTGAGTTTACTGGACTTTTCATAATGACGTTTGAGCCAAAAATTGCGTCTGAAGAAAGAAAAAATCGGAAATATTAACCTTGAAGAGTTATTGTTAGTTTCCTGGATCAGCTTATTTTTGCCTCGTGGTGTTTGTGTGGAGCATGTGGGCAGCCCAAACAGCTGAGAACAAACAAAAGCTGCATCAATAAATCAAGAATTGCCTCCGTACAGGCACTTCTAAATAAACACTGTGCATTTTAGTTCTCACAACTCTGAAGGACGGAAAATCTCATGGGGTAAAAGCAATGTTTCTCTTAGCCCATTTGTTACTATTTTCATTCTGCTGAGAAGACAAAGGGTCCAAAGAATGAAACATCTTTTAAGGTCAAGCTTGTTTTACCCCCCAGCACTCTGTCTAATCCTCTCTACCTCCTACTTTCCTTTTAAGCATCTATTTGTCTCTCCGTTGGCTGCTGAAGTGTGAAATGGATCTTTCCTGATCTTTGAGCACCTGGTTTCCAAGGGAACCAAGAGAGTTGTTTGAGGCAGTGAAGATGGAGTCGGCTGGTGTGCAGTCCAGCCGAGACCACTGTTACAGTTGAGCATGTTGGAAATCTTTTCAGAGAGATTCCTGAACAGGATGGACATCTCAAACAAAAGCAATTCACTGCTACAGATGCTGCGTTCTGTGTTCCACATTACTGTCATTTAGTGACTCACCAGGAATAGTCAAGACCATAGTATGAAGCAGGATCTTATGGACGTGGAGATAAACTTTCCCCCTGGAACTGCATCTATAAATCATGGCCATTCACGAGTGAGATTAAGAATTCATGCCAGCAGCCTTTTGGCTCATGAACAGCCGGCCATCAGCTCGTCTGAGTTTGTGCACTTCAGAAAATGCGCATTGTTTGAGTTACCCTCAACTGAAGCCCAGCAAGGATGAGAAAAATGCTGTTTAAGGGTGCTCCGATAACAGACGCCTAACAAATGAAGTCTTCAGAAGGAAGCACCAAAAACTGATGAAAGCTTTTTGATGTGGAAACTGCGGGCAGAATTGTCTCATCTTAGGTGGGACAGATCCAGTTTGTGTGTCTGAGGTGGCTTTGGTGCATAATTCAAGCCTTTTTTAGACCGGTTTTTCTTCTGGCCCGTTGGATTTTTCTTTAATCACAGGGTCAGAGCACTCTGCCAAACTGCGTTTTGACATACTTTTTTTTATAAACCACAGGTAATGGAGTGGTGTTTGTGATGGCTGTGGAGGCTCTGTGTTGTTTTTTCCCCTCACTTCCTTGTTTTTCAGAGCATGTGAGTGGCAGGGGGTGTGTCAACCACTCCAGAGACACCTGCACTCAATCCTCTCATTAGCTCACCCTACTTAAACCAGTCTACCCACCACCACTGTTTGCCAGATGATTCCGTCAGGTTGTCCATGTGATTCGACTCTTGCCAAGTGTTTTTTCCTGCCCAGTTGGATTATTCCCTGCCTCTATTTTTGATTTTTGGCCGCTGCAAAATAAATGTGTTTTTTCCATCTTTGACACTCTGCGTCGGGGTTCTCCTTCGCTCCCGTAACAGAATCATCTGGCCACAATGAACCCCGCAGAGACTGAACTACTGAACCGGACTCTAGCTGAAACCGAGAGGATCAAGCAGGCGATTGCGTCTCAGGGAGCTCGTGTGGGACAGCAGGGCCAAGCCATTCAGTCTGTGATGGACACCATCCAAGATCTCTCTGAGGGCGTCAACCAGCTGGGGAAACAACTGACGGCGGTTACGACCCAACTCGCCTCTCTGACTTCACCTCGACCAGTTCCGGCCCCAGACTCCGCTGATGCTTCTCTTCCGGCTCCTTCAGCGTCTGCTCCTGCACCTTTCCAGGCTGCACAGCCCCGGGAACCTTTTATTCCGACTCCCAACCGGTATTCAGGTGAAATAGGGTCATGTAACCAGTTTCTACATCAGTGTACTTTAGTTTTTGATCAGCAGCCACTCACCTACTCCACGCATCAGTCCAGAGTAGCTTTTATCATGAGCCTTCTTTCTGGAAAAGCATCAGCCTGGGCTGTAGCGCTAGCCAACAGCCGCTCACCAGTTTGTAACACCCTTAACTCATTTACAGCTGAGATGTTGAAGGTTTTTGACCATCCACTACAGGGAAAAGAAGCGGGTAATAGGTTACTGTCTTTACACCAGGGTTCTGGTTCAGTTTCGTCCTATTCTATTGATTTCCGTATACTGGCCGCTGAGTGCCAGTGGGATGACAAGGCCCTCCAGACCATCTTTTTCCGGGGCCTTAGTGAAGAGGTTAAAGACCAACTGGCTGCCAGAGATGAGGTGGGTTCATTAGAGGACTTAATTTCCCTCTCGATAAGGCTCGATAACCGCCTTCGCGAGAGACTCAGGGAGAGAGCAGACAGGGTCATTTTCCCCGTTACTGGTTCCTGTCCCGGGATTCCCAGCCGACCCGGTTTTCCTGCTCCTCCTCTGCCTGAGTTGGTTTCCACCGCTTCACCACCTGAGGAGCCCATGCAGCTTGGTGGTATGCGGCTTCCTCCGGAGGAACGTCAACGTCGTCGTCGCCAAGGTCTCTGTTTTTATTGTGGCCAGGCAGGCCACATGCTGCCCAGTTGCCCTGTTCGGCCAAAAGGTCAGGCTTGCCAGCCTCGGGAGGGGCGCTGGTGAGCCAGACCCCCATCAAGCCCTCCAAGCGCTTCCAACTAAGTGGGACTATTTCTCTCAATGCAACCTGTATTCCTGTCTTTGCCCTGGTGGACTCTGGTGCAGATGACAATTTTATCGACTCGGAGTTTGTGTCTAGGGCCAACATCCCATCAGAATTGCTTCCTGAGCCTAAAGAGGTCCTGGCCTTAGATGGTAGAGTGCTGTCCCGAATAACTCGCCGTACAGTGCCTCTGTCCTTGCTGATTTCTGGGAATCACCATGAGCTTATTTCACTCTACATCATTCCCTCACCTTCTGCTCCCCTCGTTCTGGGACTTCCCTGGCTCATCCTCCACAACCCTCACATGGACTGGTCAAGTAAATCCATTGTAAATTGGAGTTTATTTTGCCACTCTCACTGTTTGCGTGCGGCTGTTCCCACTCCCAGGATGGACATGCCTTCCCCTCCCAAGCCAGTGGACTTGTCGTCTGTCCCTCCAGCGTACCATGATCTCCAGGAGGTTTTTTCCAAGGACCGTGCCTCTTCCTTGCCCCCACATAGGCCTTATGACTGTTCTATAGATCTAATCTCCGGTGCTCCATTGCCGTCTAGCAAGCTGTACAAACTGTCAATACCGGAGAGAGAGGCTATGGAGACGTACATCACAGAGAGTTTGGCTGCCGGACTCATTCGGCCCTCCTCTTCTCCTGTGGGGGCCGGTTTTTTTTTCGTGGACAAGAAGGACGGCTCTCTACGCCCTTGTATTGACTTTAGGGGTTTGAATGATATTACTGTCAAGAACAAGTATCCCCTGCCTCTCCTTGACTCGGCTTTCAGCCTTTTAAACCAGGCAACTGTCTTCACCAAGTTGGACCTCCGTAATGCTTATCACTTGGTGAGGATTAAAGAGGGGGATGAGTGGAAGACGGCATTTAACACGCCGTTGGGACATTTCGAATACCTCGTTATGCCATTTGGACTGACTAATGCTCCCGCTGTTTTTCAGGCACTCATTAATGATGTGTTACGTGACATGCTGAATAGATTTGTGTTTGTGTATTTGGACGATATTTTGATTTTCTCCCGCACTGAAAGTGAGCACGTTCAGCATGTCAGACTTGTGTTGCAGCGGTTATTGGAAAATAGACTGTATGTGAAGTCCGAGAAATGTGTTTTTTACGTGTCCTCTGTTAGTTTTTTGGGTTTTGTGTTGGGGGAGGGACAGCTAGAGCCCGATCCGTCCAAGGTCAAGGCCGTGGCGGAGTGGCCGACGCCTGCTACCAGGAAGCAACTTCAGAGGTTTTTGGGATTTGCTAACTTTTACCGGAGGTTCATTCGGGACTACAGCAGAGTAGCCTCTCCTCTTACCAGACTTACTTCGGTACGGGTCCCGTTTTCCTGGTCACCTGAAGCAAACGAGGCTTTTGTCAAGTTGAAGCACCTGTTCTGTTCTGCTCCTGTGTTGTGCCACCCTGTTCCTACAGCTCAATACGTGGTGGAGGTGGATGCCTCGGAGACTGGAGTTGGAGCTGTCCTGTCCCAGCGGTCTGCCTCTGACCAGAAGCTGCACCCCTGTGCTTTTTTCTCTCGGCGTCTCACTCCTGCCGAGAGGAACTACGATGTGGGGAACCGGGAACTGTTGGCGGTGGTTTTGGCGCTCAAGGAGTGGAGACACTGGCTGGAGGGTGCTTCTCAACCATTTCTGGTATGGTCTGATCACAAGAACTTGTCCTACATCCGTTCTGCTCGCAGGCTCAACTCTCGTCAAGCTCGGTGGGCCCTGTTCCTGGGCCGCTTCAATTTCACACTCACCTACCGTCCTGGATCCAAGAATGGGAAGCCCGACTCCCTGTCTCGTCAGTTTGACCAATCTACTGGTGCTGAGCCTGGGGAGGACACCATTGTGCCTTTTTCATGTGTGGTAGGAGCTGCCAGCTGGGCGGTAGAGAAGGTCGTGCAGGAGGCTCAGGCGAACCTCCCCATCCCACCTGCGTGTCCTGCCGGTCTTCTATTTGTGCCCCCGTCTGCCAGGTCTGCTGTGCTGCAGTGGGGTCACAATTCTACACTGGCATGCCACCCTGGGGTCCACCGCACGCTGTTCCTGCTGTAACAGCGCTTCTGGTGGCCGTCCATGATACCTGACACCCGGGAATTTGTCTCTGCCTGCTCCATTTGTGCCCGCAACAAACCGTCTCATCGTCCCCCTGCCGGACTGCTTCATCCACTTCCGACGCCTCATCGCCCTTGGTCGCACATTGCTGTGGATTTCGTCACTGGACTTCCCCCGTCAGAGGGTAACACCGCCATTCTGACAGTGGTTGACCGTTTTTCTAAGTCTGCCCATTTTATTGCCCTTGCTAAGCTGCCTACGGCGTTCGAGACCGCTAATCTCCTGGTTCAGCATGTTTTTAGGCTTCATGGACTTCCGCTGGACATTGTTTCCGACAGAGGTCCCCAGTTCACTTCCCGGGTCTGGGGGGCTTTCTGTAGGGCCATTGGGGCTACACTCAGTTTGTCATCTGGTTATCACCCGCAATCCAATGGACAGACGGAACGGACGAACCAGGACCTGGAGGCTGCCATCCGTTGTGTGGCGGCCGATCACCCTGCTTCCTGGTCTACTCACCTGGCTTGGATTGAATATGCCCACAACACCTTGGTCTCTTCGGCCACGGGCATGTCTCCATTCATGGCATCTAACGGCTACCAGCCTCCCCTTTTCCCAACACAGGAGACGGCAGTGGCCGTGCCTTCTATTCAGGTGCACCTGAGAAGAGCTCGACGGGTCTGGCGTGGGGTCAGGGCTGCGTTGGGTCGTACGGCGGAGCGCAACCGAAGGTTGGCAGACCGTCATCGTGTTCCAGCCCCTGACTACAAGCCTGGACAACGGGTCTGGCTCTCCACACGTGACCTTCCTCTGCAGTGTGAGTCTCGGAAGTTGTCTCCCAGGTATATTGGTCCCTTTGAGATTGACCGTGTCCTGAACCCTGCTGCTGTCCGATTGAAGCTGCCTGCTTCTTTGAAAGTGCACCCATCCTTCCATGTCTCCCTCCTGAAGCCCGTCTCGGACAGTGCTCTCGGCCCTCCGGCCGTGCCCCCTCCGCCCCCCCTGCTCGTTGATGATCACCCGGCCTATGCCGTTCGCCGCCTGTTGGATGTTCGGCGGCGGGGGCGCGGGTGGCAGTATTTGGTGGATTGGGAGGGGTATGGTCCGGAGGAGCGCTCCTGGATTTCTCGTTCCCTGATCTTGTCCCCGGCTCTTCTGCACGACTTTTATGTCCGGCACCCGCACAAGCCTGGTCGGCCGCCGGGTGGCGTCCGTTGATGGGGAGGTACTGTGATGGCTGTGGAGGCTCTGTGTTGTTTTTTCCCCTCACTTCCTTGTTTTTCAGAGCATGTGAGTGGCAGGGGGTGTGTCAACCACTCCAGAGACACCTGCACTCAATCCTCTCATTAGCTCACCCTACTTAAACCAGTCTACCCACCACCACTGTTTGCCAGATGATTCCGTCAGGTTGTCCATGTGATTCGACTCTTGCCAAGTGTTTTTTCCTGCCCAGTTGGATTATTCCCTGCCTCTATTTTTGATTTTTGGCCGCTGCAAAATAAATGTGTTTTTTCCATCTTTGACACTCTGCGTCGGGGTTCTCCTTCGCTCCCGTAACAGTGTTGACGGCAGTGTGGCGAGGCAAGTAAAAGAGAGATGCACTAAGATCACAACATGTCCAGATAACATTAAATGATTCAGACCTCTGCGTTTTTTTTTTGCCATTATCTGACTCTACCTGTACATAAATTATTCAGTGTGTTAGGGGATACTTTTTCTTTTCCATCACCAGGAACCTTCAGTTTTTTTTCCACAGTGTTCTATGTACTGATAATTCTAAATTCAGGGTTATCATCCTTGAATATTATAGGAAAATAAAGTATTAAGTCTTTTAAAACATTTTTTTTTTATTTCAAAGGCATACAATAATTCAGATCTAGCAAGAGGAAAATCTAAATGTGAATTAATAAAATGTTGAGCTGAATCAAAATCTTATAAATTAAAAAATAATTAAATAGAAAGGAAACACAGATTAGGTTAAATAAAACATTTGCGAGGAATTTCTGTCAGCCAATCAGATTCCTTTTTATAGCGCCTTCCTTGAAGACCTAAAGTACTTTACAGTCACTGATATTGAGTCAGCTGTTGAACACTGGCACCAACCTTCCACCAGAGGCAATGTGGGGTTCAGTGTCTTGCCCAAGGACACTTTGACATGTGGGCAAGCAAGGCGGGAATTGAACCTGGAATCTTCCAGTCAGCTGTCGCCCACCCTACCGCTGCACCAAAGTCGCCCCATCAAAAAGACAAAAAAAAGTTGCATTTGTTTCTTTATTTGTCCTTTTTACTTGTTTCCTGTTTGTAAAGAAAAATGCTGGTTTCATGCTATAAAATCTGATTTAAAGACCTTGTGCAGTAACAAGATCAAAACATCGAACAATAAAAGGAATGACAATGCTTCTATATTGGAAGCATTCCCAGTGGTTTTTAATTACGATTAAGCCATGTGTCGTTTTCTAGGACGTAGTTTCTGCAGAGCAGCAGGAGTTCATTGGAAATTTGCCTCTGAGTTGTGGGCGGGACTGTAGACATGGAGCAACCAAAGACTGTAAATAATAATGGAGGCCGCCGGCTGTGACGTCACCCATAGAAATGGCCTCACCTCCGGCTCCAGTGAAAAGAAGCCAATTCAGTCGGCGTTTTGAGCAAGTCAACAGTGATTGGTCCAAGTCGGTCTGAGTCACGTTTCTAGGGCAACTACTGTCACCAATCAGGAGTAATTTGTTCAAAGTCCACACCCCTTCCTTCCACTGAAAGCAGCTCTGGAAAAGCGGGCATCACATGCTTTTACTGGGGCATCTGATTGGTCAGTTTATAACATGACTAACTTGGGATAAATAAAAAAAATTGGATTAGTAAGAAAATGTTAAGAAAAATGAATCAGAGCAAGAATGGTTATTCTGACAAAAAGAATGACTTAATAAAAATTGTTGATTTCTCTGTAAAAGTTTATGGGATATTGGCTCCTTGGAGCCGGCAGGTACTTCCTATTTGGAATGTGAGGGGGGAGGGGTCAAGTTGTCCAGTGATATATATGTTTATGTGAGCAAGCCACCCCCCCATCCCTTCCCCATTGCTGAGAGCTCTGTGTACCTGCTCTCCCGCTAGCTTACAGATTTTAAAACCAACAAAAACGGCGAGCAATATTGGAGTTATCTAGTCATCCAGATTTGAGTCGGCTCGGACAAGGAAACCAAAGACCTACATGGATCTAATCGTCTACAGGTGGATATATCAGAATTGAGCAGAGCTGGGAGCTCATGGCTAGTGGCCTAGCATATTTTCTACTTCGCAAATACCATCTTCTTCTAATAAAATGTTTTTGCCTGTTCCTGATTCACACTATGACTTGAATAAAGAAATACTCAGATATGCAATATTGAGCTTACTGTTCTTAATACGACCTCCATCATCAGAAGAACGCGTTAAAATCACAAAAACGTGATTTTTATCAGAGTGGGGGTTTAAAGCAGATTGGTAGAACTACCTGTAACTGGAGGCTGTGGCAGCTCTGTTAAAGTCTGGGAAAGTAAAGAAAACCTAGACGTTTATTCTCATTTGTCTGGCATGCAGAGGATAACCGAACCAGTGAAGTTCTGGCCAGAAGGCGCCTGGATCACAGCATCCATTCAACACAAGTGTGAATGAAGAGACTCCTGCTTCCAAAAGAACCTGGATTTTTTTCTTCGCAAAACACAGTTTTATGGTTATAATAATGATAGCTATGAGTTTGTGGTGTTAGATATGCTGCTCCACATTAATATTCCAGTACAACACTTTGTTTCCCTCCACTAGATGCTCATCTTGTGTTATCATTTTGCTTTAGTGGAAAGAAATCCATCACAAGGCCGGCACCGCCGTGACAATCAGCTCAATGAAAGAAGAAAGATTCAGACCACCACTTTTTTTTTTTTGCTTTGTGTGGTTTTTCATCATCTGTGAACAAGACAAAGGGAAGATGAAGAAGAGGGAACGTTTCTCAGAGGACATGAATTACTGCCTGCCTCTGGACAAAACTGCCACCGTATCTTTTAATCATCAGAGGAAGCCTCGTACAAAACAAACGCCAGTGAAGTTGAAGAACAGATCAGTTGAAAGTGTCCCTTGTTATTTCTCCACCTTTTTTCTTCTTCAAAGCTGAACACGTTCCTCAAAATGTCGCCGAAAATCAAGTTCCATTATGAGGTGCTGGGAAGATAAGAACTCTGTTATGCTTTCAGGATAATTATGTGCAGATGTGGCGTCGGGAAGGATTGGAGGGAGAGTTTTTCCAGTGACAGTGTGAGTAAAAGCAGTTTAAGCAATAATGTTTTTTTTTTAAAAAATAAAAAAGCAGAATATGGAGATTAAAATGGGGGACATAAATTGAGAAGTTTGTTCAAGCCAAGCCTTAATGACAACAGTGTTTGGAGCCCTGTTTCACAAAAAGCATTTAAAGTCCCACTCCAAACATCTTTCAATCTATTCCAAAAGCATTACCAGTGGTCTTTACTTATGACTATGCAGCTTTTAGCTAAAATAAAAAAAGAGAACATTTGGGCAGGAATTTATCAGAAATTCAACTCTGTGTTGTGGGCGGGACCCTTGGCGCGAAGTAAGCCTTCACTAATATCCCATCATCCCTTTGTTTACACTCTCTTCTGCTAGCTTACAGCTCCTCACGACCCCAGGGTAACACTACAACAAAAACGACGAGCAACATCGAAGCTATCTAGTCGCACAGTTTTGTGCCAGATTCAAGCTCGAACGAGGAAAACAAAGGCGTACACTAATCTATTTGTCTACAAGCGGATGCGTCCGAATCCATCAAGGGAGTGAGAATTTGGCCACCCATTTCACTTGCTGCGTCACAAAAAAGAACTTTTTCAAACAGCATTTTTTTTCCTCTGCTCCTGATTCATTTTAATGAAGAAACACTCAGAAACTCAGTTTCACCTGTAAGTTACTTTATCCATGTCCTCCACCATGAGAAAAAGGCCACAAGAACACGTCAAAAACACCCAAAACATGATTTTCATTGAAATGGAAAAGGATTCCCAGAACTTAAAAAGCATTTGTTGTTATTCAAAGCGCGTTTTCTTCAGATTCAAGTTGAAAAGAATCAAACACCTGCTTTCTGCATTATATAAATCTATAGGAGATGCAGTGTAGCTGAAGGAGGCTCGGGTTAGCACATTTTTCCCTGTGTTGCACTTTCAAAGTTGTAATATTATCATCTCTCTAAGTGTCAGTGAGGGCGGAGCCTACTTTTGAAGCTCCCAATCTAACAAGAAATAGCATGTATTATGTAGTTCATGCATGATAATGATAAAAAATCAACTGAAGTCCATCAGATTTGAAAATTACTTGGAACAAAATTGAAACGCTGGTGCAGAATAACAACCGTGGGAGACCTGTGATGCACTGATGTGCAGATGAGCCTGCGTGCATCTCACTTTCTGCCAGACATCCAATTTCTTCACAACCTTCAAAAGAGCTCATGCTTCCTTTTTTAAAAAAAAAAATCCAGGCATGGTCAAAGACCTTCAGCGCTGCTGTCGACTCTGCAGTTGGGCTTTCATAAATGTATAAATAAGACGAGAAAGTAAACTCCGCGGGTGAAAAATATTCAAAGATGCAAAGAAACATGGAAGAAACTCCATGTGGATGGAGGAGCATCAGGAAACAGGGAAATGCTGATGAGGTCAAGGCAATGCCCCTCTTAAATGATGTGACCCCCCCTTTCAAAAAAAAGTGACGGTCAGCAAAAACTACAATTAGCTAAGAAAAAAGCACAGAAAAAGCATAAAAAATACAAAAAAAAGCTAAAAAAAAAAAAAAAAAAAAAAAAAAAAAAAAAAAAAAAACCCTTAAGCGTGGACAGAAAAACAGATAAGCAGATAGACATGAAAAGAATAAATGAAGCCTCATCAGAAAACAATGTCCTGTATGTCCCAAGCCCGGTAAATGCAGAGTATTGTCAGGAACATGAAACGTGTAAGAAATACAGAGATAAATAAACTGATTTGCTGATGATGTTGTGTTTTTCTATGCCTCAGGGGGATACGGCAACCCAAACTCTCAGGACACACACTCCCACCCCCATATTCTACCTGCACCCTAGTGGGGCTGGCCAGTTCTGGGCCTTGATGAAAAGATTTTCAAAAAAAACCCAGAAACCTTTCCTTCACTTTGTCTCTTTCACAAAGCGTTTTCAACCATTAAACAACAACATTTACTTTCCTGATGTTCTCACTCCATTTGTGCGAACAGTAGTTTGTTTTAGTGAAGCACCTTTCAACATAAATAACAGCACCAATGCCAGAAGCCCATTTGTGGAAGCTGCAGAGGTGGCCCACAAAGCATTTGATCACATCATTCTTCCCTGATCCCCTCACACAGAGAACTGATACAGCAGCAGAGAGCCATTAGGACCTACTCCACGCCACTTTATTCCATTCTGTTTCTCTATTGCATATAGGGTTACGTTCAGAAGTGCTCGACGAGATATGCATGTCCCTGGACACACACACACCCTTTAGGAACTCTGCACCTCCCTGAGCTCTTTTCAAAATTTGTTTTACATTCATTGATCAACAGCGCACTGACAGACTGTTATTGTTCAGCTACAGAAGCTGCACCTGCGGGTTACAATAGGACACGATTAAACATTCATGCTGAAGTTCAAGCTGCAGCTGCCTAAATAATAATAATTAAAAAAAAAAAACCTGCAACCTAAACCAACCAGGCTGTCGTTTATGTCACTTTCTCCTTTTGAACTCTTTGCGCTCCCGTGCGTCAGGATGTGCGCTCTGGAAACTCCACAATGAAAGGACGCGCAGCTTCAAACCCTACCTGATCGTACTGCTGAGCCACTTTCCCGTTCGCGTCTTTTGTAGAAGTCATGGCAGTAAGAGAAGAGACGCAGAAACAGAGGGAGACGCTCGCTACCTGTAGGTGCGGGATTATGAAGCGGGGGAAGGCGGGAGAGATGGGAAAAGCGAGAGGAGCGCACCGAGTGTTCAAGGAGCTCCAGTGATTTGCTAAAATAATGACGCGGATGTGGGTGCGCGCAGCGCGGAGTTCAGCGGCTGACGCGCAGCGCTGACAAGTGGGAGGTTCAATTGTGTCCTCCTGTAGGTGTTTGTTTGTTTGTTTTATTTTAAGGATAATTTTGTCATGACCAAGAACAATATCAAACTAAACTAAACCAAAGAGTTCTTACATTTGGTTCAATTTTAGTCCTGTTCTCCAATACACCCGAGAGCAACCCCACAAAATCCAAATGTGCATTCATAATTATTTAATGATATATCATTTTTTATTGGTGTTTTGTACATATTTATCAATAATCACATTTCTATTTTTATAACTCTAAGTTTGGACAGTAAACTGCTTCTGTTCCACAGCTTTTGCTCCACATTCAAATACACACATGTACTTTTTGTTTGTGCGCCTTGTGTATAAAAAATGTATCTTTTTATCTGAAATGATATTTTTCCTCTCTTTTGATGAATAACATTTCAATATTTTTGGTAATATATTTTATCTACTTTGAATATTATACCATATCATAAAGTTTGAGCTCTTTACAATACAACTGCTCTACATTTTCTTTAGGCAAGTTTCAGCTTTTAAAGTGAAGCCACACAGAAAGGTGAAGGCAAAAAGAAACTAAACTGAAATGACAGACAAAAAAAAACCTCTCACTTGTCACCTGCCTTTGACATTTCCATATCTGGATTGCTCCTTTGTTTTCTCCAAATAGAGATCTTTTCCGAATCCACGAACAACTGCTGAGCTCCAAGCAGCAAGTAATAGGCCTGGCAGTTTGTATTAGATCTTGCTGGCACTCATTACTGGCAAGTCCATTAAACAGGAAATTGAATCAAGAATCAATAAAAAAAGAACTAAATACTTTAAGTTGTTGTTTTGGTTCTGTTCCGTTAGAACTGACTGACAGTCTATGCAGGGGAAATAAGGATTTGCATAGTTTTCATTTCATCCCCCCTCCAACGCACCTTCATTGTCTGCCACTAAAACACAGCTGGCCTGACTGTTGAGAAGCACAGATACCTTCCTCCCACACGGAGCAGAAATAGTTTGCAGTTTTGAAGCATAGTTTGCCCGGAAAAAAAAAAAAAAAAGTGTCACATCTTTGTGCAATCCAATCCACATTCTTGTTAGCACAGCTTGTCTGCTTATTTGTGCTGCACACACTCTCACTCACCTACACACGTGTACATTTGTGCAGGAGAGAATGCTTCCTCAGAAGTCACACGCATGCCTCTGCAGCACTCCTAGCCTTTTAAACCAGTTTTCTGTTTGAGGAAAAAGGAACTTTTACAATCCCAGATAAGAAAGTCCATGTTAGCCACTGGCACAGAGGAGGATATGTTTGATTTGAAACAAAAAAAAGTCTCCTTAATGCAAATGCAAAGCTGGATGGATGTCTCTGCATAGCAATTTGGATCCTTTCGCTTGCAAACATTTTTGATTTTTTGACTGGATTACGTGCAAAAATAGAACAATATTCCTTATAAGACATTAAAAATCGCATTTGTTTTCCTTCTTTGATAATGTGGAAACCACTTTCTTGTGCAGCTTCAAGATCTGCCTCATCTGTCGCTTTCTTCAGCAGCTCAAACATGCTGATTGATGGATAAACTTTCCTCCACATCATTATCACTTCTGTGCTCTCCTCTGATTCTTGTGTCCTGATCTATGGCTGCTCACGGTGTTGCCATGTCTTAGATATGTTCTCACCTGCTTTCACAGTCTCAGAACGAGAACAAACACACACCAAAGATGAAGGGCGGCGTGCTGATCCATCATTTCAAGATTCCAATGCGGGTAGATGCAAGAGTAAAAGCAAAGCACAGAGACAGCAGTTTGAAGCTCAAATATGAAGCTGGAAATACTGTACAGCAGAGGAAATATATTTTTTAGCTGCGCGTCATATAAAATCATAAAGGGACAGATATGGAAAGAAAAATACCAGTATTTCTAGCAGATTTTAGTTCTGCAGCTGCAGACTTTTCCAAGCTTAAGTCTGATGAAGCCTTTTTAATCAGGTTTTTGTTTGCTTTTCAGAAATTATTTACTTTAAATGTCCCTTCCAAATGTCAAGGAAGTTCTGTTGGGATTCTATGATTACAGAAACGAAAATCAAAACAGTCCTTAAGAGCAGATCCGTGATAAAGGACAATGCCCAGGGCTAAATACCATTACTACATCCATCCTTTTTTTGTCGAATCTAAAATACTAAATACATCAGACTTTAAAGTTTTAGGTTTCATTTCTGTACAAAAAAAGATTACAACTTGCTCCTAAGTCACTTACATTTTTTGAAGATAAGGAGAACCACTGAATTTCAAAACAATTAAACTTTGAAGAACATTAAAATTATTGTGCACTTTAACCAGAGTAAAACTGTGGAATAAATTACCTACAGAACAATCTCCAAACATGTGTCAATTAAAAAACAAACTCAAACAAATTATTTTCAATCTTTACATCAAATAACTCAATGGATTAAAGTCATGTTTGTCACTTTTTCTGCAAATGTCTGAGCCCTATGATAATTGTTATGAATGCCTGGGTATGTATTTATGCAATATTTATTTATTATGATGTGATAATGACATGCTGATGATTGAAACATGTTTAGACAGATGATGATTTTGATAATAGCAATATATTGTGTGGATCTTTTGTTGTTGTTTTGTATTTTTGTTGTCGAGTCAGTATAAGGGAGTACGCTTAAAAAGCTTCTGGCTATCGACCTTTCAAACATGTCTATAAGTTCTGTCAAATACAGACAGTTTTTAATGACTATAATTTTCAGCAAGTCTATATATTTATTTATTGTTGTTTTTGCATGATTGAAATAAATAAACCAAATTTTGAAAAAAATAAACGTAAAACTATTAAATTGAGATGAGTAAAGACACTATAGAAGCAGGATGCTCGAGTAAAAACACTCCAGATATTTCTTTTATCTCTAATTTTCTTTTAGTAACCCAACATTTGTGCTCTACCTTGACTAAATAAATGCTTAGAAAAGGCATCTACACTCAGCTTTTTTTTTGTTTTTAAAAAAACCTTTTAGCCTTAAAGGAAAGAAAAGTATATTTTGTTGAAGTTGAGCTCCTTTGTTGAGATCAGAAAGATATGCTTTTATTGTCACTGCCAGCATGTACAATGAGATTTCATGCAAAAATGATAAGAATATGATAATAATGTAACAAAATAAAAACATGTCTGCTATGTGCAAAAAAATTCACCTTTCAGCAGGGATCAATACGGCAAATCAGCCGTTATACAGTGTTTGCAGTATGCGTCCAATGATTGAGTAAAATGTAAATTGCAGATAAAAATTAATTCATTGAATAAAATCAATTTGACAGTAAGGAGTTAGGAAAATACTGAAGTTAGAAAAAATAAATACCTTTTGTGTGGGCACCCAGGCACACAGCATGAGCTAAATCAGATGCTGCAGACGTTGGACATTTGACTTTCGCCAACTTATTACCATAAAAACACGGGGTGAGTTCAAACGACTTAGACATTATCATGAACATTTAGCAGAAAAACAAGCAAAAGATGAAGAGCAAAACTAAAACCATCAAGTTTGGTAAACATCAGCAGGCCCTCTTTCATGTCAGAGTTTCATGACTATTGAAGCCTTTGCGTCTACAAGGACACCAGAGCACCACCAGCTGGAGAACAGGCTGGAGAAGTTTTACAGTGACAGAAAAAATACTTTACTCTACAATAAAACTTGTTTTTGTTAAGAAAAGATTTAACAAATACAAATAAAGGGGAAGATACACAACAGGACAAATAAAGGCTACACAAGCCAGGCATGGGGAACCCCTGCATGAGAGGACCAACATTCAGCTCCTTAACTTTCTAGAGTCTTTAACTGCATGCTAGCTCCCCCCAGTGACCACTTGTTGTTTGACATTTTTAGGAGTGATTAAAAAAATTAATAAATAAGATCAATATGTTACAAAAGACCACTTTACACTTTAATTGGTAATTGTTTAACCTTTTTGAATAAAAAAAATACACAGTAAAATAGTGTTGGAAAATCTGGGTGGTGGAAGTTTGGATGAACTCCATCAGTTCTGGTTTCAGCCTTTTGTCACTAATCTGAAAGGAAGCAAAAAGAAAAACAACAAATCTAGCTAAATTGAGCATGTTTGGACGGATTACTGATTATTATCAATGACCTTTCTGTACACCGCAGCAAAGAAAGATTAGCGTGGTCACTTGAAAGCTACCAGTGGTCAACTATTATCCTCTGTGTTTATATAAATGCTCTTTATCTCTCGCACAGATGGCAGAACGCTGCTGCTGCTGCACTGATGAACAAGGAGGACAAAGGTTGCTACTGATACCTGAGCAGTCTGCCGCAATAAAATTGAACAGCCTTCTCCTTTCTGAGACAGTGAATGAATTTGAATGAATAGATTAATCAGTCGACAGAGAGCGTGTTTTTGCCTGAGGGTTTTTTTTCTTAACTCAGGAGACTTCTGTGCAGAGCTGGAGCTTCCACTGAAGGCACTGACTCAGAAATGCAAGAAATGTTCAAGACCCACATTATACAGCAAATGACTGAGAGTTCACAACTCAATTTATGATGTAAAGTAATTAAATAAGAAGCCAATTTTGTTTGTTTGGATGAGAAAAACAGCTTTTATATAATTGCTCATTTAAATGGACCAAATGTGATCCTTTTATTACACTAAAACAAATTAAAGAGCAAAGTGAACTAAACTGTTTTTTTACCTGTTTTTTACAGGTAAAAACGTTACATTTGTTACATTTTTTTAGATGGTAAAAGGTTTATACATTTATATCGCTCATGCCATCCCTGAAGATCCAAAGAGCTCTACAGTCTCAGTTCCATTCACTCGTGCACACACATTCACAGACTAATGATGGATCCAAGATACAAAAAACAACATTATCCACTAAGAAGAAGCTAAAGAAGATTAGGAAGTGTGGGGCCTGTGGGGTCAGCTCTTCTTGCGTGATGGGGCCTCTGGGCTGGTCAGATTTGGGCCCAATCCTGTGTGTGTGTGGGTGTGTGTGTGTGTGTGTGGGTGTGTGTGTGTGTGTGTGTGTGTGTGTGTGTGTGTGTGTGTGTGTGTGTGTGTGTTGATTGCACCCAAGACATATCTTTTGAGGGGGGTGCTTGGTCATCACTGTGAGCATTCAGGAGAAGTCCCTCGGGTGCTGGCTTCCTGGGCCTGGCGGCCCTCCCTCCATGCAGGGAGCAGGATCCCTGAATTCTCTGCCAAGACCATGAGCCAGGGATCACATCACATCTGAGCCTGGGGGAGTCCCTGTCTCTGTGGTGCTGGTTTTGGTTCTTGCCCTCAAGCGCTGGGCCTCTCCAGATTCCAACGAGTGAGCCTGGTCGGGCCAAGTTTACAACGCTCTTCGGAAACCCCCACTTCTCTTGAGCGTCCTCCTCCTGGGCGGGGTTGGATGGCCCCTGCCTTGCTCTCTGGTTGCCTGGAGTGTGAGGTGGGTTTCCCTTGGGGGGCCCTGGCTCGTGCCTGGGATTGGGGTGGGGGTGGGGGTGCCCAGAACTCCGAGGGGGTGGTGGGCTGCTCGTCTGGAGCTGGGGAGGCTCTCCGGGGGTGGAGCTCTGTGCTGGGTCCCCTGGCGTGGCAGGAGACTACTCTTCTAGCTGGGCTGGAGCTTGAACTTACCGTGCTCCTGTGCCCCCCTGCTCTCTGGAGTCGGGGGCCCCTGTGGCGGTCCTGCTGGCCCTGGTCTGAGTAGCTGATTGCTCAATGGGCAGATTTCCTCTACCTGCTATCCTGCGTGGGTGTCGTTGGACCCTGACTACCGCCGCTGCTTTAGCAGGGTTCTTTGTGTGGGAGTGACAGGGTCATCTCTTTATCAATGTAAATTAAGTTTAGGCCCAATTACAAAATGGGGGTTTGTACAATTATACACCTTGTGTGTCAGAAGATTCATAACTCCCTGTTGTAACAGTAAAAACACCAGAGCCCTTCAGCTCTCACCTGTTGCTCAGCTGTTGGACTGGACAAGCTAAAGGAAAAAAGAAGTGACAAAAGATGGGGAAGAGGAGGAGTTTGAAATGGAAGAAGAAGAGGAACAGAAAGGCCGTGACCTCAAGCAGGTACCTCGAAGGGATAAATGCAGCTTTATAACCCATCCTACATGATGGTACCATAAAAGGCTATTTTTAGACTTTTATCCACACAGAATTTTATTTCAGAGAGAACAAACTGTAGAGTTTTGTATTAAAAACAACAAACAAACACACTTGCAATATTTTTCTGGCTTTTCAAAAAAATCAATTTACTTATTTTACATTTTTTTATTTAAAAAGCAAAATTTCAGCAGGTACCAAATAGCTTTTTTTGAATCCCACTCCAATCTTCTTTTGATTTATTTTAAACGTGTTCCCAGTGAGTTATTTTAATTATGATTATGCTATTTTTTTTGGTCAAAATCAAAAACCTTATATTTTCTTATGTATGTTCTCTGACATCAGAAAATCACCAAAAACACAATTTTCTTTTGCAGTGGGTCTTAAAAGCTTTGCTACGGATAACATAAGACATTAGTAAAAACTACACATAATTAAAAAGAAAATCTGGGTAAAAAACATGTAAAATTGAAAAAAGACCTTCCCAGAAACAGCTTTAGACTAAAAACAGAGGTTTCGACATTGTGGAGACAAGCGCTGAAGGATTAGGCTCCACTGTGGCTCCTGTACTGGTACTGCATCAGCAGTTTAACTATACCAGTCCAATAATGCAAAATCAATATGAAAACTCCACCAGGGTCTATGTGAAATGCTTGAACAGGGGGTGTGATTACCTTCTGCAGCGTTTGCTGAAACCATTAATGCAAGAAGAACTGAAAACGATCACAACAGCAAAATTTAAAGTGTATTTTTTAGCAGAACGCATCAGTTTAGGGGCAAAAGAATATTTTTGTGTTTTCCTTGGAGACACTTTGAACTTGTGATGCAGGAAAATTCTGCAGCTGATGGGAGGCAACGGGAACTGAGCTCAAATCGGGCAAAGACAAAAAATGTGTATGTCAGACATTTCAACAGTTCCTTAACTCGCATTACCCATATAACCCTATCAATCAAAGCGAGCTGCTGATTTAGGAACAAGCTGTTCCCACTCAGTGGTCCTGCCTGCTGTCAGCTTGGCCAGCTCAGCCATCAGTCACGTCCTGTTCGCCCTCTGGCCCGCTGTGACACCTTCAGCTGTCTGACTGGCAGAACAGCCGCTTCATACAGTGAACTGTTTGCATCTCGGCCTCGTTCTGCAGGTTGATGCATGTGGGAAGCCTCGCAAAGTTCAGCACAGATCGTTACTGTACTTTCAGGTCATCAGTTTGGCTATAAGGAAACACGCCTCCAGAGAGATGAGATGCAGCGATGTTTTCAGGCTGCAGAGACAAGAGTTTCCTAATTGTTTGGACTTTACAGAGAGGCGATTAACAATCCCTCATGACTTTGATCTGATTCATTTTTCTTCTTTAACCCATGGGTTGTCTGGAGATGTTTGCACAGACAAGCCTGCATACACACTTGCAAAATCAATGTATATTAAATGTAAATAACAATAACATCAGTACTGAAAGGTTGTGGTGCTGGCCAACATTTTCTGAAAGTAAAAGCTTCTGTTTATCCGAGTCGGGTACGTTTAGCATTCCATTTTAATTTCATATCACACAATCTACTTCTGTGGAGGCTTGAATTCTCATTCGGTATAAATGAGGTTTATGCTGTTCATGCAATGAGACAGAATGCAGATTTCCATCCATCTAATCATTTTCCAAACCCACTGTATTTCTTTTGGATTCACAGGGCTGCAGGAGCAAACCCAGTTACTGTTGAGCAAAGGCAAAAACATTCTGAACAGGCCGTCAGTCTGTTGCAGGCCAGCACACTCATACATTCACATTCACACACCTACTGAAGATTTAGATACCAGCTAACCTATGAAGCATGTTTTTGCACTGTGGGAGGAAGCTGGGGATCTTGGAGAAAATCCACACATCCATGAGGAAAACAGACTGATCCTAGTCGGGAGTCATACCAGGGCGCTCTCGCTGAAAGGCCAGAGTGGTATCCACTACCCCACCATGCAGACGCTTAATGCAGATTTTTGACTTTAGGGAGTATTCAAACTGGAAAAGTCTGTTGGTCCAAACAGAGCGCCTAATATGGTTCAGATCAGGTCCTGAGCTATGCATTTGGTCTGTATTCAGACTGCTGTCAACCGGACATTGCTGCTCCAAACTAAGAAAGTACGCGGATAAGTGTTTGTGACAAATAGATTGTTGGGAAAACAGTGTGAAGCAATATGTGTCACAATAAAAGTTGGTTTAATGAGCCTGCAGTCATCCGATCACAATTTAACAAATTGAAATATCTCATTGTTGTTCTGCTACTCGAAAGACATCATGTAATGACCGGCTAAGGTGGCCGATTTGGTCCAGTTATTCCCACCCTGAGCACAGAGCCTATCCTGACTGAGGAAAGACAGAATGAACCGGAGCTCAGTCTGATTGGAACTGAACAGAGACCACCTCGAAAGTTGGGTCAGAGAGCGGTTCCTGGTCCTGGACCAGGAACGTGTCCAATCTGAATACACCCTTAGATATGTAAACGCCCCCCCTCTGCGTGTCAAAACGAAACTTTTGTTTCTCAGCTCCCAGCACTGTCGCTGTCCAGCAGCTCCCCCTCCTGACTCAGCTCAGCAGTCATTAGTTATGTGTTGCAGTAATTACAGGTGACCTGTCAGTCCTCACGCTGCCTCTCATTTTAATAAACTGTACCTCTTTTTTTTCCCAAAGTTCATGACATTAAATTGTACTAAACAGCTGTTGGGCTCATTCGTTTTTGATTTACAAAAAAGCTCTCATTGGGATGCAGCAAAGGATGCTTTTCTTAATAAAGCAGCCCAGGGGGTAGCTGTTGAAGCAGCCGCTCAGTCTGGGGGTGTTTTGCACCATAATTCACAGCCTGAATTTTTCTTGCAGGTTCCTGTTGTGGTTACATTCATTTTTAGATTTGTGTACATCGTTGTTTTCCTCACCCAAGCTGGCACCTGGCTCAAAACTGTGCAGCTGGAAGGTCCAAAATTGCTCACCATCTTTTTTTGCACTGGTGATGTTAGGTTGGGGGCATGAGGGGCTGTCAGCCAGCAGTAGAGTATGTAAACAGAGAGCTCTCTGCAACAGGGAGGGGAAGGAGGGTTGCTCTGCGCTAACAGTCCCACTCAGCACAACTCAGAGGTGAATTTCTACTGCCGCTCTGCATGAATTATGTCCAAGAAAATGACTCAGATGTTTTGATTTTAGCCTAAAAATGGCATAATCACAATGAAAAGACCACTGGGAACAGGTTTACAATTAATCAAAAGATGATTGGAGTGGATCATCCACTGTCTTTCACATACGTAGAGCTCTGTTTTTCTTGATTTAGGGACCATGAAAATTAAATTGAATTTAACTTAAAAGCAGAAAGCACTGGTCAGCCTAAAGATGACACTTTTATGCAATATCTAAATTTGTATTTTACAGCAAAATTATTTTACCTCTGTAATTTCTAAACCTCTGACCCTCAGATTTAAGCTGACATTGTTCCTTAATGTCATTGTGCTGAATATGTTTTCTTAGACAGCAGCAGTAAATTCCTGTGAGCGTGTTTACCTTGCTATCATTTAAACAGCCTTGCACTGCATGTGGCTCACCTTTCCATCCCCATATATTTCTATTACAGCAGTTTTCCACAGCTGGCTCCAGACTGCATTTCTTCATGTGTTACAGTGTTTTGCCCCCGGTCGCCTCATAGTGTCATTTTTATGCTGAAAACAGACAATTTTGGTTCTTATAAACCCCCTTCATAGTGGCACCACATCACCTTCAACCTGAAATGTTTTCAACAAGAGACAATATGTCCTCATCTGTAGAGCGGCAGGCAGAGTTCTCTGTGAATTAATTCATATACATCACTGTGTGAAAATGACTGGCAAAAATTAGACTTCTTATAGGAAAACTGAACAAGAACTGAAAGATTAGCAGCGAGAAAATTGTTCTGCTGTCATTTAGCAAGTAATATAGTCTGGAACTGTGCTTCTCAGCTGTATTAAGTCAAATTTTCAATCTCCCCATTATATTCATGCTATAGATGTATTTTCCCAGATGAGCCTGAAAGACATTATAGCCCTTCATATATCTAAGATGTTATTGCACAGTCTGCAGATGGTAATTTAGTTATAGAAGAAAGAATCCTAATAACTCTAAGTGCTTACAACAAAAGCTGCATAAAAAACCAAAGAGTCAGGATTACTGCACAGTGGCTCGGAATGAATAAAGGAAAGAAAGAAGAGGACCCGCCCCCATTGCATATATGATGTGTTGTCCACTTGATAACATTTATTCTAACTGTGTCAGGTTTAAAAGCACGCAAAGCTATAATTTTCCATGCCTGCTTGCACTCCTGCTGACTCTCACCTGACAGATGTTTCAAGGGTTCAGAGAAAGCAGTAAAGTGAAGAAAAAAATCAAAACAAAATAAATCTAAAATCTAAATAAATCTGGGTCATAATTCTTAATACATATCGTTAATCAGAAACTCTGTCGTGAAATCTATTGGTTAGTTATATATATATATATATATATATATATATATATATATATATATATATATATATATATATATGTATAATATTATACATTATTTTAATGCAATTGAGAATGAACTGAATTAAATTGATCTGTACAGTATGGAATCAACAGGATTTTTGACTGAAAAATTGGACAAAACCAGACAAAAAAAGCACACAGAATTATCAAGAAACAAACTCATTACAGAAGTAATTAAATGTGTTGCTTTAAAAAACAAAAAACAAAACAAATCCTCACTTAAGTCACATTTGATTCATTAAATTATTATTTAAAGTCAAGTAGAGCTTGATTGATTGCTTAAAAAGGAGTGGGAAGAAGAAATAGTATGTGATAATGATAATAATCATGGACATCTTGGAATGAACGGGATTATTATGTTCTAGACATTTTGGAATAAACTGGATTAAATTGAACTGGATGCTTTGGAATCAACTGGATTAAATTGATCTGGATAGTTTGGACAGAACTAGATTAACAGTAATTTAGCTCAGTTTCATGCATGTCAGATTGCACCTGTAGACAACCTTAACTGTATACTAAAGGGAAGAAAAACAGGCAGAATGTTAGCTTTTTCACAGGATAAGGCACATGCTCTGATGAAATTTCTGTTTTATCTTTAGATCCTGATAAAAAAAATGCAGTAACATTTATCATCAGCTTTATTGTTTCGATTACTTTACCATAGTGTACAAAAAAACAGAAAACATCTCAATTTTTGTGCAAGAACGCTGCAGTAAAAAAGCTCACAGGAGCCTTGAAGCAAATGTTCAAACTTGCAGCACAGATCTAATAAGAAAGAGAATAAGAAAAGACTCAGATAATAAAACAGAACTGAGAAGCTAAATATGTCATCAAGAAAATAGTAAAAATGCTCATTAAGAAAATCCCATTGAGGCAGCAACCATACATTCAAAAAAGACACCCAGGATGAGGCAGCCTGCATGTTTACTGCTTTATCTGCTGATCCATATATATATATATATATATATATATATATATATATATATATATATTTCTACTAACAAAATATCATTTTAAAATAAAGGAAAAGGAAAAATTTGATTTCTTTTCGCAAATGTGTATAGAAAAGAGAAAGCAATACAATAGCTCACATACATTCATGAGTTTTAAGTTCATAAAGTTCAAGAGGTACAGTTTTTCAGAAAGAATCAAAGGTAACTCTCATGATGGAGTAATTAAAATATCAGTGTTGCTTTATTCTTCTGAAAAAAAGCATTACAGAAACACAGACAGAAGTGATTCAGAGCAAATTGGAAGCATAGATGAATTAGAGTTTATTACTCATTTATTGTGGGTCTCCAAAGGTTTCCATCATCAGGCGGCTCTATGTCTCCAAGGACCCAGCTGACTAACAAAACATTTCCAATCGAGTTTGTGCTTAATTACTCCCTCTGTCTCCCTTCATTAGTGTTTCAGGCTCACGTGGGATTTTCTCATTTCAACACAAATGCACTTCTCTTGTGTTCAATGTGTCCCTGATTTGTCGATACAAAACCCAAAGTCAAAGGCTTTGGTTGCAGAAAAAGATGGGCTCATTTGGACGAAGTCAAGCTGAACAAGCAAGTTCACGAGCACATCAGCTGTCTAATTAATGAACCTCATTTAGTCATTAAGTGGCTGAGAAATCACACAACAATGTCAAGAAGAATTAAAATAACTCATGATTTTGAGTCAAAGTCTGCACAAAAACGGAATTAAATAAAAATGTTATTGGTTCTTCAAGTTAAAGATCCACTCCGATCATCTTTTGATCTGTTTTAAAAGCGTTCCCGGTGGTCTTTTAATTTGGAGTAGGCCGTTTTTTGCCAAAATAAAACAAAAACCTGTGTCATTTTCTAGAACACAGTTTTAGCAGAGCAGTAGTAGTTCATTAAAAAAGTGCCAGTGAGTTGTGTGCGGAGTCACTGATGTGGTGAGCAACACCACCCCCCTTCCTCTTCCCATGGCTGACAGCCCTCTGTTTACTTAGCTTTCTTTTCTAAGTTCTCCTGCTAGCTTGCAGACCCAACCTAGCATTACCGGTGCAGCAAAAATGGCAAAAAATATTTGAAGCTATCTGGTCATACAGTTTTGAGCCAGCTCGGACGAGGAAAACAAAGACGTACATGGAGTATTTTCTACGTCACAAATATGTTCTTTTTAAGCTGAATTTTTTTTTTATTCACAATGATTTGAATAAAGAAATAATCAAAAATGCAATTTTGAGCTTAATTTTCTTTAAATATGTCTGCCATTGTCAGAAAAATGCCACATGAACATGTTAAAAACAGCAGAAACACAAGTTTAAGAGGGTTGTAAACATAAACATATGGCCTCACCTCTTGGTAAGTCACACGTTTTTTTCATACACCTTCGGACTATAAATATTATTCAAATCAAAAGCCATTCCAAAAGTTCTCATCTTAGAAAAGTAAATATTTTGACAGTTTGTTCACTGTCAGCTCTGACAAAGTCAGATTCAGCCTAGATTTAGATGCAGTTCTGAAAGATTTCATCAAACCTACAATTCTGATAAAGAAAATGAATGTTTCCAGCTCGAGATCACAATGTTAGATCAGCTGCAGCTGCTGGAGTTTTTGCTTCCTGTGTTGAACTGTTGGTACCAAGTTTGGTTAAACTTTCTGTTTTAAACACAGACGAGAAGCGAAAATAACCATGGAGAACCCATGGGGTCACATTTGGCTGCTGTTTTCTCTTATTATGTTCCTATGTTTTCTTTTTGCCCACTGTTAATTGCTGCTAGCCAAAATAAACAAGAAATTGCTTTAAAAGCCCTGAAGAAATTAGTTTTGTGGTTTTCCAGTGCTGAACAAAAAAAGAAAGAATTAAAATCTAAATCTAACAAGGATAACATAATGAATGAAAATATTCGTTTACCTTTAGTTCTTAGTTACACTGATTAATTTTATGGTTTTTCTGTCAAGTTAGGAGAAACTCAAACATATGAGACCATCCAGTTTATGAAGTAAGACTAGTCTTTGTATTTCTGCAAAAAGAAATGCACATTTCTTATTCAGTCCGCTTGTGCTTTCACTACAGTGCTGACATACTGTTTTCAAACTACAGACTTCAGCAAAAATCTCTAACAACTTTGGAAACCCACTAATCAAACATGAAAATTGTCCACTTCATGATGTATATTGTTAATGCACATCTAAATAGGAAAAATTGAAGTAAAATTTTGACATTATTCTATAGGATATTTTGCAAAAACCTGCTAATGTTATATGACAAACTGGAGACACGTATAATACCAACTTTTAATATTCAACAAACCAAAATGCAAATATGTTATTCAGTCCCCCATCTGCTTCCGCTACAGCGCTGAAATACTGTTATTAAATGACATCTTTTCTTTTAATCCTCTAAAGAGTTTGACGTCATTGGAGCCAAACATGTCCAACAATGTGATGTATGATATTCATGCGCTTCTAACTAGACAAAAAATGGTAGTTCTGACTTGATTCTATAGGATTGTTAATCACAAAACCTCCTAATGTTGAATTAAAGAAAAGAAATCACATGTATTACCATACAAACAGAAAATGTGATTTTTTTTTTTTTCTTTTTAACCAACAAATCTTTGGATGCCCAAAAAGTTGCACATCAATGCACATAAACTCACACAGCTTATGGACGCCTCTGCAATAATTACAAAACAATACACAGACTAAACTTATATAAACTGTCAATTCATATACAATTATAACTGTGAGCTGTGTGTCTGTCTGACAGCTTGGTGCTCGCATCAATCATCTGACAAAGATTTATATGTAACCACTATAATTCAGCAGAAAACTCCTCCAGTGTCAACACCAACAAAAATGACTGTCATCTAAAGTGTTGGTTAAATCATCCAACTCATTTAGAGCTATAAATAAATAACAGCAATGGCACTTTCTCAAACAGTCTGCAACAGTTTCATTGAAAAAACAGAAAGAGAAGAAAGTTTATGCTAAATACAAAGAAAGGGTACCTATAAGACTCACCTTCCACAGTTTCTCTACCCGTGACAGCTTGCGTGTGTTCATTGTGAGGCAGTGCTTGCAGTGGTTCAGAGCGGGATGTGGATGCAGAGAGGGAGATGATGGAAAATGACCGGGTCATAAAATGGACACACCTCACCTCTCAAAAACCCCCACAGTCAGCATCTACAGTATCCGTGCATTAGTTTAAATTGTGTGTGCGCGTGTGTGTGTGCACATGTTGCCACGGCCTACTTCCCACTGAAACAAAGCCTGGCTTTCTCAGGTAAAGCCCAAGAACTCGACACCTCTGCAGCCGCACCAAAGGAGGTCAGGTAGACGGTTGGAGTATCAGACTGAACACGAAGCCTCTGATGGCTGAACGCTTTTCTGCAACTCAAGCCCCGAGGACCCAGAGGGGGATGCTGCCCAGGGTTCAGCCCCTTCGCAACAATCAGCGCCCAAACCACTTACCTGGGCCATTAGCCGCATCTTCTATTCAGCTCAGATCAGCATCTACACACCGAGCTGGACCACTCAATGCTCCACTTCAGTTGTTTATATCCTCTGCATCCTCCCAGGAGCAGACCAGAAAATCCAATTTTACACACCGATAATAGAGCTATGCTCATAAACATCCACGATGATGAAGGCTTGAAATTGTTGAGCAAGCTGAAACGCTTGTAACATTTCACCAAAAAAAAATATTCTGTTCCCTCAAGCTTAAGGAGGAATCTGCAGCGAAGCATGTGACATGTCCCTGTAAAGCTTCTTTTGCTCAAAAAAGATTAAAAGGCAAAGCAGGCAGAAAATTATTCCAGTCTAAAATCACCCAGGAAGTGTTCAAAAGCACAACAGAAGTTACTTTAAATCAAATCTTAAAAGTTGGGATTAAAGGATTGAGACAATCTCTAAAATTAAAAAAAGAGGCTGATAATCTATGCTGATAAAATCAAACTCAACTTTATTTATAAAGCACTTCTCCTGCTAAAGAACACCTTAAAGTGCTTTACATAAAATAAATAAAAGTAAAAATCTTAATAAAACCTCCTCAGCACACACACACATTCTACAATAACAAACAGATTTGATTTGATTAATTAAACTGGAAAATGTTTTAAAAATCGGCCTGACTCAGCAGGTTTCTGCTCTGCAGTCCACAAAGTCAGACATACTAGAAAAACAGCCCAGAAAGTCAAGTTAAAACATGAGGAAGTGTAAAAATGACTTACAGGCTGAGCAAAAAAGATTAGTTTTATCTAAAAAAAACCCTCACATCCTCAGGCAGACTGTTCCACAGGCGAGTCCCACAGCGCTGGAATGTTGCCTCGCCGTGAGTCTTTGTTCTGACCCCTGGGACTACTGGCAAACCGGCACCTGAGGACCCAGAAGCTCCGAGAGGGTCATAAACTAGAAGTATTTATCATAAAGAATGAAGGTCTGAGACCATTAAAAATCAACTCTGATGCAAATCGTGTTTTTGGTGTTCTTAACATATTCTTGCAGCCTTTTTCTTATTCTCATTTTTGAGAATTTCTTTATAATAAATGCCACATCAAATAATGCCGTTTGAAAAACTTGTAGTTGTTATGTAAAACCTACAATCGGCAGACCACAGGTCCTTGCTCTGCTCCATTCTGATGCTTCCACTTGCAGACAAACAGATCCATGCATGGCTTTGTTTTTTTCTCATCCGAGCTGGAATGTGGCTAAAAACTGTACGGCTGGTTAGCTCTGATACTGCTTGCCATTTTTGTTGCACCAGTAATGTTAGATTGGGGTTGTGAAAAGCTGTAAGCTAGTTGGAGAGTGTAAACGAAGGGATTATGGGAAATGAGAGCAAGCTTACTCCCACAATTTAGAGGCAAATTTCTAATGAACTACTACTACTCTGCAGAAACTGTCCTACAACGCACAGTTTGTTTGGCTAAAAACAGCAAAATCATAATTAAAAGACCACTGGGAACACTTTTCAAATATAAGAAAAGTTGTTTGAAGTGGGACTTAAAAAAACAGCTCAAAGAGTGACAGAAAAGACAAGGAGACCAATGAGGCCCTGATAAGGTATATGTTTGTTTTTAGCACATCAAAGATAAGGTCAGAGGTGTAAAGCGTCTTCCTAAACAATCCAGCAATAAAAACAACATATTCCCATGATGCAACAGCCAATCTGGTGAGCAAAGGAACATCAATCATCACAGTTCGACTCTTCTGCCTTTGGTGGGGTGCCATTTGATGGGCTGCCAGCTCCAGAATAGTGAATCACTCAATGGCACCCCCCCATTCTCTCCACCTCCGCTCCAGCAAACAATCATTATCTCCCCCATCTCTGCTCCATGTGAGAACCACACTGAATATAATCTTGGAAGTCAGCTCCTGCCTGCCAGCTCGGGGTAAAGCAATCCCCTCCGCTCCATCCCCAGAGCCCCGCGCCTCATTCAGACCCCCGATTCTGAGCTTATAGGAACAGGACAGAAATATTGACTGGAGATGATGATGCTCACACTGCGACAGGTCTGCAAAACAAGCTGCGCCTCGCAGAAAAGAAAAAACTTTTTCACAGTGACACCAACCTTAGGTGCGCCTGCACACCACAGATAAGCTTGCGGGTTTACGCACACAAACACAACACACCAACCTATGAGAGAGCAGCTGTGGTTTGAAACTGACCGGCAGCATCCACACTGAGTTTACAGAATACAAAGTACAAAACCCACCTTCATGACTGGAGGGACAAATGCTGTCTCTCCTGTTGCTTCTCTGAAGAACAGGCTGCACACAAAGCTCCGGTGAGGATGCAACATGAAAACCAAACTCATGTGTTATTCATCTGAAGACTAAACCAGAGCCTGGGTGCTGGAGGAGGCCCCTCACCGTCATGGTGTCGTTTTGTCTGGAATGCAAACTCTAGCAAAGCTGATTTAAAAAAAAAAAAAACTGTAACAAACACATCTTATAACAAAATACTTCTTTGAACGGTTAAGTCCACCAGCCTTCGTATTGTACATTCATGAGACAGATCGCTCGGATACAAAATGCAGCACAAGCACCAAGGTTACAAATCGCACTTCTTATGAAAACACAAAGAGTCTGACATTAGAAAAAACACGAAAGGGAAGCTCAGTCTTTAATTGCAGCAGTTTGTTTACATTTTATCGCTGATCATTTTAAGAAATAAATAATTTGATGTTTTATTAGAAAAGGAAGCATCATTGCTTTCCATTAAAGGCCCTCACAACTCATTCAGAGTTGAAAGTGCCCCATGGTTTGCTGATCCCATGACTGGCCACCAAATCAAACAAGGTGAGCTTTAAAAAAACAAATAACAGAGTAAGGAATGTTTGTCTCTTGGCTCTTTCTTTTCATTCTTCAGTCCATATGTGTTTTTTTTTCCCTTTACGTGTATTTGTGAGCTAAAAATTTGAAAGGTGTGTCACCAGCACAGCAAAAAACAGAATCTTGTTTCAAGAAAAATATTGTATTTTCTTTTTTTTTATTAAAAACAATATCATCAAGAAAGTTTTTCAATAGAAAATGAGTCTCAGTTTAAAAAAACATGTCATAGTGACTAGTATTTTTTTCTTGAAAATTGAATGTTTGATTAGATCCTTTTTCTTTCCCTATTGGCAAATTTTTCCTGTTTTTGCAGTGAGTTAGAATTCTGATTTAAAAGATGGAAAGTCACGACTTTCCTCTCTACTTGCACTTTCTCCATTGTTGCTGTGGCAAAAAAAACGATGATAAAACTTTATCTGAAAGTATTTTCAGTAAATAGAAACACACAGAAAAAAGTTTGGACTCAAAGAGACATTTTGATCAGTGCAGATTTTCAGGTTTTTCTGCAAGAAAATCTACTGTCGAATGCAACAAAGCAACGAAAGAAAACAGTTTTAAGAGAAATGAACAACTCTGACAACGTCTGCCTGTTAAACGCAGCTTGTTTCACCTAGAAACTGAATCAAACCTTTGAAACGCTCCTTTTCTCCGGGGAAAGTCTGATACGATCTGGAACGCTGCTGCTACTGTCTGACAAACCAAAATGTGCCACTTTTTCTTCTTCAATCAAACAACAAAGAAAGCAAGTTTGTCCGCAACAGTTGAGATCACATGGTAAAGCAGAGCTAAAGCAGTAAAGACGGTGTATGAAAGCTGAGCAAAAGTGTTTCAGTTACCGAGGATATGGAAGGCAAAAGAGGGCAGCATTTGTTTCAACAGCATTTCATACAAAACTTGTTTCCTACACATTTACCTGCAGACATCTAATCTTTGGATATTTTTAGATTTCTATTAGAGTACTTTTTAAACCATTTGCTAGATTTAGAGAAAAGCCAAGTCAAACATGCTTCTATCATTGTAATTTTGGTGTGCTGTCTCCTGTTTCTCCTTTTGTTATCAAATATAAACATGACAACATTAGTACATTTTTTTCACAATTCTGATGCATCCACTTGCAGACAAATAGATCCACATATGTCTTTGTTTTTCTCGTCCAAGTTGGTATTTGGCTCAAAACTGTACGGCTGGATAGCTCCAATATTGCTCATATTTCTAATGAAACATTGCTGCTCTGCAGAAACTATGTTCTAGAAAACTATTGTTTTTTTTAGTAATATGTAACTTTCTCAAACAACTTTCTTCACTGTGATATCTGGATATTTGCACAACTGCCTTTGTACATCTCGTTGCACGTTTGTACATCATTTTTCAGCACCTGTTCATGGACTTTGTATACTTACCTGTCTTTACTAGTGCTTTTGCCTTTTAAATCTTTCTTGACGTTTGTAGTTTTCAAAGCCAGCTTTGTAAACTCGCAAATAAGACTTTCATTGCTCAGTATTGCTGTGCAGGCTATATGATAATAAACTTCTTGGATCTTTGTTGCATTAGAAAAAACATCCCAGAATCATGATTTTTGTTTTTCTACAGGCCCATAATTTCCACAAATCTATAAATGCAGACTTGACCTGTTGCTTGCGATGTCGAATCTCTCCAGGATTAACTCAGTTGTTTTATGACCTTCTTGACTTTGCTTTCATCTTGTGCGTGTGAATGGCTGAATCCCAGTGAAGTCATTTGTCTGTGTGCCTGTGTCTCTCGAGGGTGTTTCTCTGCTGTATCATGGCGGGGTCGATAAGAGATTCTGTCTTCGTGACACAACAGATTACTGCTGCCTGGCGTCAGCCTGGAAGAAACGATATGGGAGGAGAAAGAGGGCTCAGGAGAAACTGCAGCTCTGCTGCTCAAACTCTAGCTGACTGAAAAGTTGTCTGAGAATTTAGGCGTAAATTCCTGCCAGTCTTGTTTTTATCATCAAGCTTTCTGTGTCTCTGTAAAGCTCTTTGAAATTCCTCTTTTTTTTGCAAGATGCCACACAGAAAGTCACCTTGCCTTACATTCATTCATGTTTTCTTTTACTTTTCTTAAAAAAAATACCTTAGAGGATTTGCTTTAAAAAAAAATAATAATGTTGTGTTTGCAGCTGAAAGACAGCTTTTGTCCGATTTCAACATCAAAATAACTCAATCCTCGAGTGAATGAGTAAAACTTAAGCCTGTGTTTACAGGCTAAAGTATCTTATATTGCATGGCAACCTTGATTTTTTTGTCTTCCAGTCTTATCTGTTCTTTTATTTAAATACCATGACAAGTAAAAATACCGTAATAATCACTTAGGCTAAAACGAGGGTTAAATCAGTGCATTGATTGCAGCACAACAGTCTCTAGTGGCAAGACAAATGCGGTGCACAAGAACCTCTAGAAATGTTTTTTTCTGCACCTAAAACATCAATGAAAGGACACTGTGCACTGATTAAAATCTGATACTGTAATTGTTGCCGACACAAGCTGCTGGTTTAAAAAAAAAAACACAAACAGTCTGCTTTTCTCTTAAAAGGAGAACCTTTGCTACCGATCATCAGAATCAAACCTCAAAATACAAAAAAAATAAAAATCTGACAACCTTTCCTGATGTTTTAGACAAAAAGCAGCGATATGATCACAGCCCTGACAGAAGTGTTACTGTATGTTCAGCTTCTTCCTTGAGTAGTTCTTAAAAGCAGCAGAGATGTTTTAAAGGAACTGAGAAAAACAAGGATGTGAGCGGCATTATAAAGCAAGAGATCAAAAAGAAAATTCTTTTTTTTTTTTTAAATAAATGAAAAATTCAATAGAAAGCCTGATTTCCACAACACAGAACTCGCATCTCAAAAAGGAGATAAAAAGTGGTGCTAAGAGATCTGCTGAAGCACCAAGACTTTATGGGGCTTCACCTGAAAAGCTTGCATCTAAACCTAGGCATCATCACCATGTAATAAGGCTTTTTTGTGTTTAAACCTTGACTAATAGCCCCTGTCAGCTCGTGTAATAATACAGTAAATCATCAAGAGGGAGGGGGACAGTCAGACAGTGCAGCAGCAGCCTGCTGAGCTCCTGCTGACAGGTCTGTGGAGGTGATGGGAGGACACTGCAGCATCAGATGATTAATGGTGTGTGAAGAGAGAATCGGGGTAGGGGATGAACGACCTGTTTAGATGCCCTCTTGAGCCCCCCAGCCCCTACCTCCCATGTCCACCACCATCACCCATTCTCAAAGAAAGAATAAAAAATCAATATCGACAAAGCCTGCTCGCAAGGACTGAAGCACATAAACACAAATTGATACAGGTGTTCATCAGGCACCTGAGAAAAACACACGCTTTCACAATTACCAGAGAGAGAAGCCACACTGTGATCAGCACTGGGGGGGGCAGTCTGCAGAGAGAAGAGCTGCGTCATCTCCACATCTACACGCGGCAGTCAAAGTCACCAGCAAACAGCGGCGTATGTGTTCCCACAGCCTCCCCACCTTTGCAACCATGGCAACATCGAACAGGAGGTCCTGCTGAGGAAGCTTTGTTGTCCTGAGGGGAGGAGCTGCACTGGGTGACAGCATGTCTGCCTTCTGTGGCCTTTACTGTACCACCTCTTAAAGATTCTGCTTCCATGTTTTTGATTCAATCTCAACTTGAAATTGAATTCTTAAAAATCCGCTTCATGAAATGTAAACCTTTCACATATTTATAAGCCGATCATATCTTTATGAATGTATTTTAATGTGAAACAACTTGGTCCACATGTTTATGCTCAAATCTTTTGCTAAACAATCTAAATTAAAGGGCTTACTTGAACTTGCTCTTCACTGTAAAAACAGTGATTACAGACAAACTCACATCATTTATTAGGGATGTAAAGGATACAGATAACATATTGAAAAACAATCTAGTATTGATAGTAACAGCAGGATGGGTGTAAACCTTTGGTATAAACAAATTATGTTGGTAAAAAAGTATAAAATCAATCAGGAAGAATAATCATTTTCAGCTAACTTTGTCAGTTTCTCTTCCTGTTGTAGACATGTGATGCAAACAACCAATCACAAGCTCTCTTCTACCAAGCTGGGTCAATTACAGTTGGATGAAGGTAAACCTCAGTAAGGGATGTGTGCTAAACATATGATAACCTTTTTTTTTGACTGCACAGCAAACAATACATGGATAAATTAATGTGATGCTTTTATTAAACCACAGGGAACAAAACAAAACAAAAGACCCAAAATGCTGGGCTGCAATGTTCGAAGCTGTTAGGTCAAATACTTTTTGTTGCTTAAAATAAAAAGCGCCAGTAAGGAAAAAGTTATTGTTAAAAGGCCTTTTCATTTAGAGTTTTAACCACCAAATGTTTCTATATTGTATCTATTTAGGAAAAATAGAATTGGACTTTATCTTACCGCCCCAAAGTGCACTGCAAAAACTGTAACTAAAGGTGTATTCAGACTAGACACATTTGGCTTGCTTAAAGTGAACCAGAGTTTGTTTCTTCCAATAATCTGGAACAAATTTTCAGTCTGAATACACACAAGCAGACCCTGGTCCAGGACCAGGACCCATTTTTCACTGCGGTTTTGGTTGATTTCCAATCAGACTGAACTCCTGTTTGTTCTGAAATTTCCTCGACCTGAAAAGGTTCTGTGCTTGGAGCTGAACAACTGGACCAAAATGACCACCGTAGCCGGTCATTGCGTGATGTAAACAGATTAGGAAAAGCCGCGGACAAACGTGAGACACAGCAACTCAATGAAATGTGGTCATTAAAAAAAACTGAACATCAAACACATTGCTTCTCACACTTTTTTCCCAACTATCTACAGCCAAATCCGAGTTTTTCCTCTACCCCTACGGTTTCTCCCCACATTTAGCCCTCTAAATGGTGAGTTATAGAAAAATACTATCATCTAATTTGGACATCACTCCCACTTGATGATGTCATCAACAGTTGCCAGTCAGCTACGTCAGCACGCAGCTGCCAGTGCTCAAAAAGTCCTTAACATCGGTTTTATAACTTTATGAAGTCATGCTAAAACAACATGTCATTAATCACATTTCAATGTAAACTTCTGCGCTTCAGAGCACACCCACATGAGGAAACGTGTTTCTCCTCCGAGGCACAGCTCAATGCGGATCATCCTACTGGCAGAGGGATACAGAACTCGAAGTCCCTTCGCTGTATCCTTAAAACAATTTCTGACGCCCCTCTCCCTTCAGATGCCCCTACAACTGGAGGGGTAGGGAAAAGCCGGAGAGGTCAGGTAAGAATTCACATTGGGCCTAAATGTCCTAAACACTTCTCAGTGTATCCTTTTTAGTTGTCGTCTCCTCAGTAACCACCTTGCAACATGCCTCCACTGTACCAAAGCAAAACGTGTTGTACCTGGTGTTGATACAGGTGTTCAAAATTGGTCAGCGAAATATAAAGTTTGAATAAGTGAACTATCCCGACAAGGACTGCAGGGCTTAGGACCTACATTATTCTTTTTCTCTTTCCTTGCCCCATCCTTGTAATTCCTGACCAATGACTGAGATCCTTAGTCATATGGCTTTGTTTACAAGCTTCTGTTCAAAACAGAACTGTTTGGTTGAAAAGCAGGCTGAATACAGACCAAGCACAAAGTTCAGGACTCGATCCGGACCAAATAAAGCTGACTCTGTTCAGACCAACTGACTTTTGCAGTCTAAATTTACCCTTTTGAAAGTAAGGAAACCTTAGTTTCAGGAAAAAATCTCTTAGTTTCTGTTTTGCAAGTAAAATTGTCTTATTAAGAAAGTTTTTCAATGGCAAAATAATCTCAGTTGTGGAAAAAAGGTCTTAGTGACTAGAAGTTTTTCCTTAAAATAATCTTAAGATCATTTTTTCTTTCCCTTTTGGCAGATATTTTTTGCCTTATTTAACCCCTGTTGATAATGCCTATCGATGCAAATATGCATCAAAGTACTAATTTGGCATTAATAGAAAGCAAAAACAAAGGTGATTTTTTTCACAGCCAGAATAAATCAGGTGTCAAGGGATTAAAAAAAATTACCAAACGCGTTGAAATTTTTGACTTACTTCTAATGGGCCTGTTTTTGTGAGGATTCTGTGGTTTAGTTTGGTTTTTAACTGGTGTTTTGGTCATATATTGAGTGGTTTTTGTAATGTCTACTTTTATTTATTACATTTTTTTCATTTCTGCTATCAAGTCTGGTCTCCTGTGTATTGGGTGCTATGCCTCCAATTCCTGACAGTTTTTGCAGTGTGAAAAGAAAAGCACCCCCCACCCTTCACTCCACTATAATTGATGAATTCTACTGCAAAATCAGCTTTGGTTTTGTTGCTGGGATTTCTAAAATAAAAATGAACTTAAAAAACCCCTTTTACTAAACAATATTCTGAGGTTGCAGTGAAAAGCTCAAATACAGACATTTACAAAGCCTCTAAGCTGAACCATCAACTAATTAATCTGCAGAGATGCTTTTTTTTCTTTAGCTAAAGGTGACAGTAGGTCCTTATCTATTTACATTCTAAACATTTTTGATTTATACCAAAATATGACTCAAAAATTGTTTCTGAAATCCCTTCTGTTGTTAAGCATCAGGTTTTTTCTGTAAACTTAAACAGGCATTCCAAAAAAAGAAAGAGTTGTTGAATCTTGTTGACAAAGGTTTTATAACACTGCTCCAGTCTGATGAGCATCAACATCTGTTTTCGATGTAGTCCCTTTCATGCTCTGATGCGCTCGAACAAACATGTTTGGAAAAGAAGCTTGTAAGTCTAGTAAGTCTAATTTTAGTCTCAACATTCCTTCTGACATGTATTGGTTGCAGTTACAAAATAATTCACGTGTGAAATAAATGTTTGTGCAGAAAACTTCCTGTACATTTTTTTGCATTTGATCTGTTTTGTTTATATATGTCTATATTTCAAAAGATAGATGTACTGCATCTCAAATATAAAACTTTATTGATTTTTGTTGTACCAGCTTTGATTCTGGATCAGTCAAAAGGTTTCCTTGAGTGAGCATCAGGTGGGGAATCTTAAGTCGTCCTGCCGTGGAGTTAATGAGGAAATCTTCTCACTGCCTTCTCTCTTTTATCTGGTTGGTGTGTTGAGCGCAGTCTGGCTGATTTATCTGCGCCTGGGACCTCAAAGGAAGCAAGGAGCTAAACTAAGACCTGGGAACCGGGCCAAACTGGCTTACTCAGATCTGGAGTATCTCCATGTAAAAGGGATGAGACCATAAGAGGTGTGTGTGTGAGGGTGTGTGTTAGCCATGGGCAGTCCTATTTGCTCTGAATTCAATTTCAGACGTATCAGAGACAGTTGTTGATTCATGATTCACCTCTTTTTTAGAGCTCTTGTTTTCCTTAAGGTCCAAAATATGATCACAAAATTACACAATGACTAATTTATTGTCATAATTGTACTAATAATTACCAAAAAAATGTAAATTCCTTTTTGATTCCTTAGGTACAACTTTTTAATTAAAATGCAGGTGATATATGGAACTTTTAGAGCTACTGAAACAAAATCCTGATGCTGATTAAGCCTTAAAATCTGAACTTATGCATCCTTTTATTACCCCTGAGCCTTTATGACTTTCCAAACTGCTTCTTTACCACCATCCACCCAAGGGAGACTATCACTCCTAATCTGCGTTACAAGGGCATCATTACAGGATGAGTAAATTTAAACTTGAACAGGCTATTAAAAAGAAAATTAAAACACATTTTCAGTACGCTTTCATTTTTAACAAAGCAGCCCTGGGCGAGGAAAGGGGCCATTAAAAAGCAGCATGCCTCTCTGAGATTAAGGTGCTGCTGTGGAAAATGAGCTTTCACTAATGACTAGTGCTAATAGAAAGACATGAATAAATAGCTATCATCACAGAACCAACAATAAGTTGTGAGAATTCACTTCTGGCTTTGCCAAAAAATGTACTGATAGACACCAAACATTCATTTTACAAGATGCTAATATGGATATTCTAGATGTCAAACAATTTGAAATGTTGGCGGAGAGAATAATGTGCCCATAAAGTTAGTAAAAAGGGACAAATGCATAAATTCTAAATCCCAGCAGGGCTGTCAAAAGTTCAAAAAATGTCTAAAAATCTCACATTTCTGTCAAAAGGGAAACAGGAGTGCTATATCTTCACTGTTGTGTTGAAGAAAGAACGGTGGACTGTTGCCACCTGGCCTAATAAAGCCTGTGACAAAAAGAAGTGGCCCTCTTTCCTGACTCAGAAGAACAGCGTATACCTGTGCTGTTTTCCCTTAATGCAGCAGAAAACACTCCAGCTCAACTAAAGACTTGAGACACCACTCAAGTCTACGTTTAGGAGCATTGATTTAGTTTTCTCTAATTAAAAGGTCATAAGAATCTTTTAGTAAACTTGCTCTGTTACCATTGCTCATTTAAAATGTTATTTTCTCTTTTCATCCTTTTTTAAAGGTTATCGGCCTAATTCACTGATGGACAAACATTTGAAATAAATGAAATGTGAATGGGTTCATCCAAGAGTCCTTGAGAAAAACCAGGCTTTTCAAGTTTGACAAGAGCTGGAGAAATAAAAGAACCTGAGATTCAATGATGTTGACATGCAAAACCTAATTCTGTCAATAATTGTAAAGACTTTTGAAAACTGGCCTCTTTTAATTCTTTAGTCATGAGAAGTAGTGTTTTTTTAGCTAAATTAAAATGTTTTCATTGGGTTTTTTGATTTGCATCCTTTGCAAAAGTTTACGTTTGTAAAATTTGCAATGTAAATAAAAGAATTGCATGCTAGAAAATGTCCAGATTTTTGCAAAACTGCATGTGGAAGTAATGTTTTCCACTCTGCTAAAATTAAGGTTGTGTGTGAATTTCTAACATTTTGCTCTGCAGAGGAACAGAGCAATCCCTCTTTATGTTTTTAGATAGAGGTGATTATGCCGTTTTCTTCAAATGTGCAAACAAGGTTCATTCCAACGTAGCTTCAGGACAAATTTCATGGGGGAAAAGTAGCCTCTATGAATGACAAAATAGTATTCTATTTTGTCATTTTTCTGTGTTTCTTTTCTGTTTTACATATATTTTTTTCATCATATTACTAATTAAAATTCTAGACACAATCAACGTGGATTATGTTCTCTGACATTTTCAGTCTTTAGAGAAAAAGTCTGTTCAGGCAGAGAGAATCTGGAGTCCTTAGACTCTGTCCTGATGTTGAAATCTTTGCATTTTTTTAACCTTTACATGTGACAATTGATTTGTTTTTAAGTACAAAGAAAGCAAATAAATTCTACTGATATTTTTTGTCTTTTGGTGACAACATGCAAACCCGATAAGCTCTCACAAAAAAAGCAATTATCTTTTAATACCAAACAAAGCTAGTCCCTCTCTTCTCTGAACTACCTACATGAACAAGGACATAAACAAACTTTTCTAATCTGGCTCTTGTGTAAAAAGTCTGATGTTATTTTGCACTCATAAAACCTCTCTGTGCTCAAACTTTTCCTGGGAAATGTCTTTCCTCGAAATGGCCATTCCATCTCTGGAGGTATCGAGGGTAATTTCATGGTCCACTATGGCTCAATGAGACCTCAGGGCCGAAGGAGACCTCAAGGTTAGCCTAGTGGACATGAAAAAGGTCTCTGGGCTTCAACAATGCAATAATACCATCTTGCCACATACAGTAAAAACGTACCTCAAGGTTTTTGGGGTTTTTTTAAAGATCCATTCCAATCATGTTTTGATCTATTTTAAAGCGTTTCCATTGGTCCTTTATTTAAGTTTATGACATTTTTTGCCAAAAATGTAGAAAGCATGTGTCATTTTATAGAACATTGTTGGTGCATTAGTTCATTAGAAATTATATATAGAGTTATGGATGAGACTGTTGACACAGAGTAACCCCGCCCCCATTCCTCTTCCCGTTGTGAGCAGAGCAAGGAGCTTGTGGACCGCCCAGCATATTGTTTACATCACAAATGTCCTCTTTTTCAAACAGCATTTATTTATCTACTACTGATTCACAACAGTTCGAATGAAGAAATACTCAGAAATGTAATTTTCTTTAAATATTTCCTACATTATCAGAAAAATGCCTCGAGAACATATTAAAAACACAGTTTTCATTCGAGTGCCTCTTTCATAAAATCAACTATTAAACAAGAATGTAATTGACTTTTATGAAGGCATTCAAGGTTTTTTTAATTTACTTAAAGAGTGTGAATTGACTATGCATGTCAACAGTTTTGTAATCCGCAACACCAGAAACATCATTGAGCAGCTTGTAGCTAGCATCTCTGTGCTCCACGTCAAACACGTCACAAAAACAGCAAGCACAAAAAACGTGTCCTGAACCCCCTCGACAGGCTTTCAAAAAGCTTTTCTGCAGAACAAAGGAATCTGCAGGAGAAGTCGCTCTTTGACTGATACCTTTTGACTCTGACATCCCTCCATGGAAATCGACAACTGAAGTGTTCAGCTGGAAATCCTGTATTGAGCATGCTTAGACCTTGCATGAAAGCAACATGTTCAAAATGATCAAGGTTCAGATCTATCAACTTTTGTGCTGAATTTTAACAGATAAACTTGGATCCTGTATTTATTTACTCTTTTGGTAAAGGCTGGTTCTTGAATAACCTTGAGTAAACAGCAAAATGTGTAAATAAAAAAACTCCAAAAGGTAAGATTTCTCTAGGAAGTTCATCCGAAGTCCACAAATCCCTAAGTCAAAACTCAAACTGGACACGTTATATAATCAAAACACTTCTTCTGGGCTCTTTGCTGCTTCAGCACCATGGTCAGCACCCTGATAACGGTCATAAACTATGTATTCTTAGCTTTTCTTTCTGCCAAATTTGAAGGATTGTTTTAAAAAAAACATATTCAACCAGAGCACAACACTGAGAGTGAAGCTGCCACAGAATATGAACAAAAGAAGTGAAACTTTCTTGAAAAACATCGAGAAGAAGTGACTGTGAGTAGAAACCCTTGTGTGAGACACAAAGGGGGTTATTGTGGAAGACAAACAACAACAACAACAACAAAACCAGTCTTACGTCCTCATCCTCCCGCAAACACTTTTTGCGGTGCTGGCCGTGGAGTCTGCCGTCGGCGCGTGGTTGAGGAGGCTTCGCACCGTTCTCCTCGTCCAAAGCCTGACCACCGAGCAGGTGGCTGGCCTCAGGTGGATGCGGAAAGGAATTGTTCGTGTTGATCTTTCCGGTGAATCTCTGATACAGTGAAGCCATAATACAGATCCAGAACCGAGATTTCAAAAGGAAGAGGGGGGGGGACAACTTACAGCATGTCAGAGACACGAACGTCTTTGGAGAAATGATCGGGTTTCTTTGCGCTTTGAGGAGAGCCGATGGCTGTCAGCCAGTTTGGAGCAAATGCAAGCTTAGATGAGGATCTTTGTCTTTAAAACGCGTCTATGGATAGAGGATTCGCGGGGTGACAGATCGATATGAAGCTGAGTGTTTTGCAGTGATGTCCGCGTATCTTTGTTCGGGCGCACAGTGGACTGCTGAGCTGAAGGTGTCAATAGTTGTCCTCCTTTGTATTCAGAACACGTTTTCTCCTCTCCTCATCAGTTTCCTGATTCCTCCTGACGGCGAGGCGGAAGCAGACTCTGGATCCTCCTCAGACTCCGAGAGAAACGACTCCACAACAAAGGAGCAAAATGACAGCGCGTCACGTCTTTCTGTTTCTGCCCGAGCCTCTTACGCAGGAAAAGTGTGAAGGACGCACACAGCCCGCCAGTGTTCTCCACAGACGCGCTCTGCATGTGAAGTGACCATGCGCGTTCATGTCATTGCACTTGTGCCACATTACGCACATTCCAAAAATGTTTTTCTGTTTGCTTGTTTTGCGGGTTTTACTCTCATTTGGACGGTTTGATTGGACGCTTTCAAACGAATCAGGTCGTAAAGCATTCACCAGAAATGACAAGTGGGTCCCAGGACAGAGCTCGAGTGCCTCTCTGTGGTTTTCCAGGACTAGGGCAGGCTGACCACACACCTTTTCTGCTTCAGGCAGGACAGACATCCCTTTAAATGTAATACAAAGAGCCCCTTTTCCACAAAATGAGTGCTTCTTTGCAGTGGTGTATTTAACAGTTTGGCGGCCCAGGGCGAACGCAAACATGGGGCCCTCTGCAATGGTTGTATTGATAATTTCTTGGTAAAAACGTCGGTTTCATATGTAATGTCTTTCATTTTTTATGTTTTACTAAAGAAGGTAAAAGACACAAAAATACTTGAATGATGGAACAAAACAATATTCTATGGAAGCCATGTGTCATGTTTGAGCCAGTTTGTTTACATTTTGTCTGTTTTATTCTGATATCAGTCATTGCTCTCTCATTTCAGCTGACCTGTCTTCCTCTTGGGTGTTTTCCTCCCCAGGTGGATCACCTCTCCTCCCTAATGTGTTTCACTTGTGTTCTCCCCCACTTTTCAGTATTTAATGGGTTTCATCTCCTCACTTCCCTGCAGGTTCGTTTTGTTTCACTTACCAGTTTCTCATCTACCTTGCCAGGTTTTTGGATCTTGTGTGTTATGGTTTTTGACTTTTTTGTGGTTTTTTTGGACTTTGTCTTGGTGACTTTGATACATTTTTTTTTTCAGCATTTTGCTCTTCCTTGTTTTTTTTTTTTTTTTTATCTCTTTTTGTTAATAAGGACTTTGTTTTTTGGAACTGCCAGCTGTCCTGCATTTGTGTCCACAGACTAAATCCTGACATCGGAGTGGTGTAAATGAAAGTAAAAAATAAAAATGTTGTCAAAATGACTTTACTGCCCCTCCTTTTGCCTTTCTTTTCTTTTTCTTTTTTCCTCATTCTTAACTTTCTTTATCTTCTTTTTGAGTTCCTTCTTTCCTTTTTCCTGTTTTGTGTTTCTTCCTGCACTTTTGGAAGAGCAGCAACATTTTTTTTTTTTGCTTTCTCTTTGCTTTTTCCTTTTTTCACAGCTGGTCAATTACAGTTTTATTTTTATTTTTTTATTTTCCAACTTTTAGCAGAGTCCCCTTTTGCGAGCTAATTTGATGTTGATGGAATCTGATTACTTGTCAGACAGGCCACAGCTTGTCCGGTTGGGGTGTCCTTTCTGATGTAGTGAGGAGTGGTGTGGGAGCCCCACAAGGCTCTGTGATCTCTCCTTTCCTGTTCACCTTGTACACCAGTTACTTTCAGAACAACTCTGAGTCACGTCATCTTCAGAAGTTGTCTGATGACTCTGCGGTTGTCGGCTGTGTAAATGGTGGACAGGAGGAGGAACACAGAAAACTGGTGGATGGGCTGCAGTTAATCACCTGCTGCTCAATGTGAACAAGACCAAAAAGATGGTGATTGACTTCAGAAGGAAACCACAAGCTTCCCAGCAGCTCAGCACATCGTAGGCAGATGTGGCAGAGGTGGAAGAATACCTGGGAGTAACCATCAACAATAGACTGAGCTGGAAGACCAACAGTACAGCTGTGTACAGAAAGGCCTGCAGCAGGCGCTACTTCCTGAGGAAACAAAGGTCCTTCAATGTGTGCAGCAAGATGCTCGAAATCTTCTATCAGTCTGTTGTGGTCAGCACGTTGTTCTCCTTCATGGTCTGCTGGGGGGCAGCATAGCTGCCAGTGACACAAAGAGACTGAACAAACTGATCAGAAAGGCTGGCTCTGTAATTGGGTCCAAAACAGACAGTTTTGAAGCAGTGATGGAGAGGAGGACTTTGCATAAAGTCATTTCCATCGTGAATAATCCTCTGCACCCTCTCCATCCTGTACTTGACGGACAGCAGAACGCCTTTTCCAAGAGGCTAAGGCACCGTCCCTGCTATGCCAAATGCTACGGGAGATAATTCCTGCCTCACTCCACTGGACTATATAATTCACCATCTTTGTACCATAGATAAACTCACTTGATGTTTGTTTTTCTGAAAGCTGTTATCAGTCTGATTAAGTCCCTGATTTTTGTTATTCGTTGTTTGTTTGTTTGCTTTGTTAATGAGTCTGTCCACTGTTACTACAACATATACATTTCCCAGGCTGGGATCAATAAAGTATCTTTATCTGATTTTATCTTATCTTATCTGTAGCCCATTGCTGCAGATTGATGGGGGAGGATGAAGCACTTTGATCTTAGCGGTCTTATGCCATCTTAGGGATATTTTTTAAATTATTTCTATTAGTATGAGAGAGTCAAGTAATGACAGCAATTAAAATGATTTTAGAAATATTTTGATTGTTTTTTTCTTCAGCTCTTTGCCTCTAAAGTATTGGTGGCCCCAGGCAGTCGCCTACCATTGCCTAATAGTAAGTCCGCCCCTGCTTCTTTGAAGCCTAAAACCAAATGTTTCTATAAAATGACTCGTAGATGCACTTCAAAAGCACACATTTTACCCAATCTGAGAAAAATATTACAAATATCACTTTGGGCTTATGCACACTGGCACAGATTTATGGGTGTAATAAAGTGCCTCTTTGAAATCTCATCTCAGTGTAACATTTAAACCATAAAATTGTCTCTCCTTTCCCCCAAAAAATGTATGCACAACTCTTCTATCTGTCATGTAATTTCATTCAGCTCACATCCACATCATTCAGGCCCTGACACTGCAGGTGATTTTATGCTCAAAAAGCCCACAAAGGCCACATCAATGCAGCTCTCAGAATATTGGCTTATGTGCGGTAAAGGGAGGGAAAGGCTCCTGGGTCAAAGTGTTAAAATCTGTGCCACCCCTGTCATGAACGCCAGAGGCAAACACACCGCAGCCTCTCAGTGTGACAGCTCAAAATGTCTCCCAAACGTCTGTGGCTGAGCTAGATTTCAGGGAAATATAGGTCATGTTCAAAAGCAGGGGTAAAACTTCAAAGGACAGCTCCAAACACTTTTTATTAATCACCCCAGCTGTGCTTTTCTCATTAACAAATGTATTTTGCCACCATTTGTGGCCGACTGACTACAGCAGGGGAAATGTAAATATTTTTGATCTAACTTTGAGTGAAAAGTGAGTCGCAATTAGCTCCTTTTCACAAATGGTGAGTCATCTGGGGTTTTGGAAGAACTGCTGGAGGCTCCATGATTCATGGCTTGAATTATGAATGTTACCGCAGTAAAAGTAAATCTGGAATACACAGCATAAACACCAGGAGTTTAGAAGTCATGATATACGACGGTACGATTTTTGCTTGATTAGATTGTAGCCTTTGCTTCCTTTTCCCTCTTTGGTTTAAATACATTTCACTTCATCAAATATGAATGAATCGTTTGATGTTTTTGCTTGAAAGAAAAGTTGTGTTTTACCAGATGCTCATGCTGGAGGCTAAAAAGCTAAGCCTGTTTCTCATAACCACAGTGACTTGCAATGGTCACTGTCATCATTTGTTCCTCTTGTTCATTTCTTGGGCCTGTGCACCCCTGGGAAATAGGTCCAAGCCACTTGACATCCATGCTGGCCTCCCTGATAGATGTCCTGCAATCTCCCTCACCTTGTTGGGGAGCTATTGTGAACCGCCTGACTGATTTAACTCTTCCCTCAGGAACACCCCACCACCACCACCACACACACACACACGCACACACGCACCTCCACTGTCTTGTCACAGACAGTGGAACTGGTTTGAGCTACACCTCTCTCTGCTCTCACAAACGCCACCGCAGTCACATTCTGCATTATGGCTGCTGCAGATTTGGAGAGGTTTCCAATAAAAAGATAACAATGGCTGCAGCGCATTAAACTTTAATAAGTAACAAATAATGCTTTTGAAGCTAGCAGAAACCAGGCACTGAAATTACGTTTTTAGGCACATAACAGATGCATTTTAATCCAAGTGATTTGCTGCAATTCAGAGTAATTTATGGTGCAGTGAATGATGGCTTTATGAGGCTTTGCAACACAATAAACTCCCCTGAGTGAGTTTACTTTCAGTTCCAGTGAGGGATTAACTCGTCAGCATTGCCAGAGTATTTCCTGAACTGAGTGCGCTTGTGTTCGGTTATCTAAGATTCATAATTTTTTTATCCATAAAACATATCCAATACTGCAAAAAGTGGTACCATGTAGGAAAGAACACAAATCTTAAGAAGAAAACCATTAGAAAGTAGTAAAATTATCTGCCCTTGTGGCATGTACTTTTTACTTACAACAAAACATCTTATTATAAGACATCAAAATCTAGAAACAAGGACCTTTACCACACGAGCATTTAAAAAAGGAAAAATATGTCATAAAAGCTAACTGTGAGACAGAATTACTTAAAATTGAACGTTATACAGCCCAATAACAATTCTTTTGTAGCTAGATCTAAGCTGTCTATGTTATTTTTAGTTTGTACGTACTGAATTATTGTCATTTTGATTACTGTGATAAATGACTAATTTTAGAACAAAATGTAAACAAAATGAGAATCTGATCTTAGTATAAGTTGGCCCATCTAACAAACCCTCATAAAACATTAAATACATCCTAAAAGTCCCACTCCAACTTTATTTTTTCTATTGCAAAATTGTTCCTATGGTCTTTTAATTATGACTAAGCAGTTTTTAGCAAAAATCAAAAAGCCTGTGTTATTTGTTTAAGACACATTTTCTGCAGAGCAGCAGGAGCTCATTAGAAAGTCGCCTCTGGGTTGTGGTTGTTGGCCCCTCACAAGCCCAAGCTAACATTAGCATAGAAAAAAAAAAAAAAAAAAAAAAACAGCGAGCATTATCAGAGCTATTCAGCCATACAATTTTGAGCCAGATGGCAGCTCAGACGAGAAAAACAAAGACGTTAATGAATCTATTTGTCTGCAAATGGATGCATCAGAGTTAGTGTGGAGAAGGGAGGCTTTGGCCCCTCTTCAGGCGATTGCGGCGTCACAAACCTGAACGCTTTCAAATCACTGGTTTTTATCTGTTCTTACTCCAGCATAACACGAATAAAGCAATACTCAGAAAAGCAGTTTTAATCTTAAACTTTTTTATGCATTATTATTTTAATATTATTCTATCATAAGAAAAAATGCTACAAGAATATGTTAATAACACCAAAAATAACATTTTAATTTGAGTTGATCTTGAAATTAAGCCAAAAATAACTGTGCAATTGGAGTTTTTTTGGTCTTAAATCAAAGTTTTTCTCTTGTCAAGAGTATGTAGCAAAAATATTATGATTAATTTTAATAAAAATATTCCTTATTTCTAAACCATAGCTTTTAATGAGAAAATTCTCAACTGTGGTGATTTTGAGAAAAGCTTGAAAAGGTGTAAAGCAAAGATCAGTAAAAACAACTTAAAAGCTGGTAAAACCTCTTTAAAGTCTAAAAACAAAGTTTTAAATCTTGCAAGGATCTAATAGTTTGCAGTCATGTTGCAGAAACAACACAGAAGTGTAAAAGATTTAAACAAATACAAAACCATAATCAGAAAGTCATCCATTACTTTAAATATCATCACCTTGACATGAAAACGTTCATCTGCATTAACAGAAATGACACTGCAGCCCAACAGGTTTTCATCAGCATTCTGCACAGCACAACAAAATGACACATAAATTAATTGGTTGGAGGAGAAAACAGATCAATCAGTCCATGTCTGGAGGGAGCGCAGTAATATCTAATTTCCTCTGAACATCACTCAAATGAATAAGGAAATTACTGCACATCTCTCTACATGTCTGTAACATAATGGATTTAGTTACAGCCAACTATAATCACTTCTTTGTACCATTTTCTCAGTTTGTATTAGCTGAACTTAAATGATTTCCCTTGATGCTGGACTGAGCCGACCCCGCAACAAGTTCCTTTATCATCCTGCAGTCCGTGTGTCGGATTAAAGTCGCCACTCCTCTGCAGCTCCAGTGCGTGCTCTATTTTACTCTGAAGCTGCAGGTTTGAATAAAAACTTATAATGAAAACCATTCAAACTTCTGCATGAGTCTAGTGATAGAACTGTATTCAAAATAAGGAATTACAGAGATAACCATTTAATAACCCTTCTGATAGTAGTAAAAATAATAATAATAATGTTCCAAAAACAATTCATGTGAATTATAAAGGAGATACAGATTTTATGATTTATAATTTATTTATTTTCACTAATATTTGTTTGACAGCTTCAAGTAAACAGATGCCATATTGATCTGAACCCATCTTTATATACTCATATGAATTCATAATAATATTTTTATTCTTATCAGCAGGTCACAGCATTAATCTCACATTAAATAAGTGTACCTTACATGATTGTAAGTCATTTCCAAAGTACAAAAACTCTGATCACATAATCTATTGAGCAAAATAAAAACAAATAATGAAAATAATTAGCTCAGAAATGGCACATTTGCATTTATGGACACTTTGAATCCTCAGGAATTACTTTGTTTTGAAAAAATATCTGAGTATGTGTCTGACAGTGTTGTGCCAGCTGAAGCAGCTTGTGTTCACATTACAGATGTGAATTCTGACTGCAGCCCATCAGCAAAACAGCTACAGCAGGAAAAGCTAACATTATACTAACAGAGTGATGATTTTGGCATGAAAAACACAAACAAATTCATAAAAATGTACATTTTCTGAAGCAAAACCTATTTTATAATTCCTTTTCTGAGCCCTGTGCAATGTCATATATTTTCAGATTTTCCCAGAGCAAATTTCCCCTTGGAATATACCGTCAAAGGATATGTGGAGTAAATTGCAAATGAATGAGAGCTATACACTAAGCCCAAATTGAAATGGCAGCAGATAAGTAACTGAGGAAATGGAGTTTAATGCTGGTGGATGTTGCAGAAAAGACTCCAGTTGTGTTTGAGTGAAGGAAAAGATGACAACTGGGGATGTGTGGAGGAGGACAAGAAATAAAAAGTAAAAGAGGAGGTAAGAACTGAGGAAACTTAAGCAAGTCACTTAAAAAAAATGTGATTTTTTTTGGGTAGATCTTTAAAAGAAATGAATGAAGGACATGTTCACATAAAAGGGATCATCCAAACTACCCTTTGTCCCTGGCGTCTAGAGCTTGACATAAGTTTTTATTTTAATCTTGAGCATTGCAAAAAATGTAATTCCAGAGTTACCCTTGGAAATCTAAGAAAAAAAAAAGAAGAAACTTAAAAAAAAATTATATCTGTCTGGGAATGCTGCCATTTTTCGGAACTTTCACGGTCTGCATGGAAGCAGGAGAGCAGCTCAGAATTCTGCGAGAGATCTGCGCTTACGTGGATTTTCACAGAAAGGAGGAAAAAAAACAACGTATTCATGTACGGAACACAAAAAAATCAATCAAAAAAATATCAAATGCATACTCAAATGCAACTTTTTCCCCAAGATCGTCTACTGAACCAAACTGATAGTAACAGCATAAGGAATAACAATGAGCAGGTAAATTATTTCCACAGAAGAGATAACTAATCATTCATTAGGAGCAAACACCTGAATTCAAATCAGCATTTATCCATGGAGATTCTCAGAGGGGACACCAGAATGCTTCCCTCCAGCCAGTCCAGCTGTTATCAAAAACAGCCAGCAGCCTTTTTCTGTCAGTAGCAGAAGACTCGCCCACAAATACCCACATTCCCCTGCAGCGTGCCATGCATGCTAAAAGGGCCTCTTACCCTTCTGGAAGGAGTGCTGGTGTCTATCTTTAGCTGGGTGGCTATGAGGACAGACATGGTGGAAAAAGTACCACTTCCCCTCTCGCTGTGCTCGCACCTTTGTGCGGTGAAGTTGGGGTTGCTGGGGATGTTTAAGACACCCCACCTCCCCTCCTTCCTCTCCCTATCTCCCTCCCTGCTTGAGGCTAAAGGAGAGGATGACCTGGGGGTTCAGGAGACCAACCAGAAAAGACGTCCCTCTCTCCTCGCCAGGTGAATCAATCACGGGGACGCTGGCATCGGCTGCACATGAAGGGAGGGTGGCGTTGGGGCCGGGGGGGAGTCTGGGAGGTTAGGGGTGTGTGAACGGGGGGAACTCTCCTACTGCTCAGGCTGTTCCCAATGCTACTTATCTCTCTCCGCCTCCCTCCTTCTCTCACACACTGTTTAACCCTCTATGCAAGACTTTTTGCAGGGCTGAATGGTGCAAGTAAATCTCTGACACAACAAACACACACTCGCATTCCTGAACACAGTACTGCCAGCTACGCATTTTTTATTTATGTATTTATTATTATTTTTTTGCCATTTAGTTTGTGACGAAGTTGGCCTGAATTTCCAATCTCAGCATGTGCACATATTACCAAGAAACACATCAATTCAGGCAGCTTTTGCAGCTGGGTTGTGATTAAGGACAAGTAATATTTATGGGTCCTGTCTTCCTCATCATAAAATACAACCCCTCCCCTCTCCCAGTTATACATGAACACATATACACACCCATCAGACCATTCTTAACAGGACAGGAGCTTGCTTTATTTCTGTAGCCTTGTGTGTCCGAGGGCTGAGACAGAGTAACCAGCTCATTCAACCAAAACTTCAGCACAACATCGAACCGCCGGGGAGATGGAGGCAGAGGCCATATTTCTCAATGAAAACAGCTCCCTGCCTCTGTCTTAATTTCATCTGGTCAACTGAATGTGACAAACGCCAGAGGCATGAAGCTTCACGCCTTGAGAGAATCAGCACAGACAGCAAGAACAGAAAAGTGCTCATAAGTCATTCATTAAAAATGCTTTGCTGGGGGCTCCACGAGCGACAAATCACAAGTCAGTTCCCTGTCAGACGTGGTCCTGGGGGGCTGCATCATTACTCACACTGATGCTGCTATTCTGCATTTTGAATAAGTACGAAATTAAGATGTTGAAGTTGTCTAAACACTGATACACATTAGATACATACTCCACTCGGATGATCATAACAGTTATAAATGTTTTGTTCTTGTACTCTTTAAAGACCCACTCAGATAAAAATGTTGTTTTGGGTGTTTTTAACCATGTTCTTGTAGCATTGATTTGGATGATGGAGGACACATACAAAGAAAATTAAGCTTAAAACTGCATTTCTGGGTATTTATTTATTCAAATCCTTGTGAATCAGGAGCAGATGAAAAATGCAGTTGGAGAAAGTCTGTAGCAGTCAGAGAGGTGCTACAGTTAGAGGGCCAGAAGCTCCCAGCTCCACTCCATTCCCATGTATCTGCCTTTAAGACAATCAATCTTGACCTTTGTGTGTTTAAAGCTAATTTCAAGATTGAGATTTGTCTTAAAAAAGCAGGACAACAACATATATTGTAAGAAATCTCACCAAGACAAATTCTATTAGTTCTATGGCAGATTTGTCTCACTTATAACAAGAGAAAATCATCTTATACTCCTTTTTTTTATAGTTTAGAGAAAGACATGTTTTCAAGTGTAGATGTATGTACGCCTTTGTTGTCCTCATCTGAGCTGGAATCTGGCTCAAAACTGTGTGGCTGGGCTGTAAGCCAGCGGGAAAGCATGTAAACTCAGCTCAATTGTGAGTGACAGGAAGGGGAAGGGGTTGCTCTGCACCAATGTGAATTTCTAATGAACTGCTGCTGCTCTTTTAGAAACTTTGACGTAGGACAAAACAGATTTTTATCATTTTTTGGCTAAAAACAGCTTAATTTTTATGAAAAGACCACTGGGAATGCTTAATAATAGCTGAAAAGATGATCTGAGAGGGATTTTAAAGTTGCAGAAAATGCTTTTTTTTATGTTCAAAAGCTTTTATTACCATGGAAACCTGCAGTTGCTTTGGTTAATTTTCTTATTGACGGAATTATGGAATGGTGTCATCCTTATCTGATTCATAGAGCTCATAAATGACTTCACGAAAGTCATCTACGCTCTTCTTCCACCAAGATTCAAAGGCCAACTCAGAGCAGGAGGCTGCAGCAACTTATTCACAATGATCAGACCCCGGTTTGTATTTTACAAGTTTGATTTCAGCACTTCTAATGACCCCCATAACGTCGGCTGCAGATGATAAAATGGGGGGGGCACACATCATAAGATAATAAAATGAAGCGCAGCCGCAGAAACAACTGGATGGAAGCTGCAGGACTCCTTGCAGTTTTAAAAAGGCCATTGTGCACAAACAAGATAAAGATGAGCTAAAGTTCATATTTGCATGAACAGCAAAGGAGGTAAGCTTTCATTGTAGTGACTAATTACAGCGCAGGAACTAATAAAAAGGTGCTCTGAGCTCAAACAAAACATGAAAAAAGTCGATTCATTAACACTAGAACAAGTTGATTTTATGCCAAAGCGTTCGACCCAGGTCATCTAACCACGCTCTCTTATCTTCCACCTTCATTTTTGTCATGTTTACAGCCGGGGCACACATTTCCATGATTATGAATGCAGCTCGCTCACAGGAAGATTGCTGTAATTGCAATTAGTGTTGAAGGTCAGCGTGGTTATTGCTCCAGAACATGGAGGTTATGTGGTGTTTTATCATACTGACAGAACATTAAGAATGCACTGCACATTTTTTTCCCTGGTTATTTTTACTACACAGCATCACTTACATTCAATTTCCTTCATTTGTCGTGTCCTGCTGAATTGGCAGAATGTGAGCTGCCGTCAAAGCATTTTAGACGCTTGGATCAAAGCACAGTCACAGAGAAAATCTATAACTTATGGGAAAGAAATGGCCTGAGAATTATTAGTTTGAAGCTCAATTTCAAAAGATCAAAATGAGGATGTGAGTGTGACGAGTGCGGTTTCTTTGCTTCCGTTAGTCACCCATTCCTGCCTAAGGAAGCAAACTCTTGCAAGCCTCTAAAGCCTAAGAGAGAGAAGATTTATTATGTGAAAATGAGCAGAAAATGAAATCATCAGTCTGTGTTTGGGTTTTGGTTCTAGAAAAAATGAATAAATCGTAAAGGGATCAATGAAGAAGACATGTTGGTATAGTCTGGTTAAATGGAGCAGCTTTGAGATAAATTATTAGTTCTCCAGAGAAAACACCCCCATAGAAACAAGTCAAAAATTCTTACCCCATTGTCAGATTTTTTTTTTTTAATTAGCAGAAAAATCTGACAATGGAGAAAGAAAATGGCAAGAATTCTTATTTTAAGGAAAACTCTTGGTCACTAAGACATGTTTTCTTAAAATAAGATTATTTTAATATTGAAAAAAAATCCATAAGATAATTTTTCTTGCAAGATAAAAAATAAGACAATTTCTCTGAAACAGAAGACATTTTACTTAAACATTTATTTTTACTTGCATTCTGGGTCATTGAGATTCACACGGAACAGTGCAAAGACATACAATTCCACCAATTATTTCTGTCTTTATAGTTTAAATATCTCATTAGACTTTATTTAAGACAAAAATAACTTATCAGTGGTTGTTTTAAAACTATACATCTTGAATATCTTTTTGAATCATTTGTCTGTAGAACATTTTATTTTTATTAAGAAAAAGTATTTTATTTACTTTATATATTATTTCTAAGCAGTGGTTTTTATTTGTGAAGGTGATTGGTCTGGTTTCAAGAAAAATACTTCGCTTGATTTAGGGAAACTGGACATTTTTATTTGACTTATAACTTACATTTCATTTTTAAGACAAATCTAACCAAAAATGTGTAATTGCATAATTACCAGAGCAATGTACTCAAATAGGAAAGCATGATGGTTCCACCCCCATGCTTTACAGGACTCTGTCATTTTCAAAAAATAAGTTATTTTTTAAGTGGGAGAACTTGCAAAAAAATCTACTCCATTGGGAGATTTATTTCACTCACAAGAGAAAAATATAATGTATTCCATATTTTACAACTTGTTTTGAAAAGGACATTGTTAACAGCGAGCTCATGCCAGTGGAAAATTTAATGACAAAAAAGCTCCTGAATTGTCAAAAAAAACTGGCCAAATTCCATTAGAAATACATGAATATATTAAAAGGCTTGTATTCAAGTCAAGGGTTTCTAAAACGTAAAAGCAAATGAATCTCAAGGACGCATTATCCTTGCTCTTTCTGGAATTTCAGGTCTTTTAACACTGTGGTGGGCAAACTACAGCCCAGAAGCCATTTGCCTCCGGCCTGCAAACATTTAAAAAAGAATTATGGATAATCCTTGTTAATGTTTTACTTTATCTGTAATTCTGGTGTCTCCCATAGGTGCTGCATCACAAACCCGTTGACTTTTGTCAAAAAATACTCTGGATTCATGTGTTGTTGGAAGATTTGTTGTTTTTCCAACAATCATGTGAGTTTTCTGAGGAATTTTTCCAACTGTTCCAACATCTCATGAAGGCAGCATTTCTCCAAGTTTGCATTTTTACCTGAGGGACATCAACCCACTGGCAAAATTGGCAATAAAATGTGAACAAAAGTTAAGTTTTGAAGTAAAAGCTCCATAAACTGCTATCAAAATGTACTTATATTTTAATATTTTAAAGCATGTTTTTCTCACATTCCATGTTATTTATTTCTTTTATAAGAAATAACACTTTGGTCCGGCCTTTCAGTCAAATTTTAGAGCACTATGGGTCTTAAGAGGAAAAAGAGTTCCCTCACCTCTGTTTTAGCGTCATACCTTACAGACCGAACAGCATTAAGCCAATGTCTCATTATCTTTAACCAAAGATAATGCTTTTTCTGTAGCTCCATGTAAGGGGCAGAGGTTTCTCCCAGGTTTCAATCAACTCCCACATTATTACTTGTCTATTTCATTTGGAACTTGAGAATTCTAGAAGTCATTTCCGATCCATTCTCAGCTGGACATCAGTCAAATAACATGCCCTTACTTGCACTTGGTTCTTGGACTGCTGCTCTGCTGTGATGAAGATCATGAGCTGTGACTCGTGGTTGCCGTAGTGACTGCCTTGAGCCCGCGGTTCTTGTCTCATTGACAGTAACTTTGGCTGTGTTATAAAGGATCCAGAAATCAAAATCGAATCTATGTTTGGCCAAAAAATGTCTATATCTATTCACCAAAAGTAATTCTTGTATTTTCCTTGCAAATAAAAACTGTTTTCATTTGATTTTTAATTTTAAAAAATTGATTTTTATCAATGAAAGTTCCACCTTTTTTCAGTTTATGTCACTAATAATGTGGAAGCCATTTTTCATTACCAAAAAATGTAATCATGAATCAAAATCAGATTGATTCAGGATTTTGTCAGTGACACCAAGCCCCAGTTAGGACCATTGGTCAGAAATGTGGAGCATCTGCTGAGCAGATCCAGAGCAACGTTCAAACCAGGTATGTGACCCACGTTACTCAGAAGGTGTTCACACTAGACCAGGAGGGAGGGGCTCCTTCATCTTTTTCTCTCTGTTTACTTGTGCATCTCCATCCTATTCCATTTTTTTGCGAAATGTTGACATGGTGTTAATCTTGCTAATCTTGCTCCAGGCTTTTTCTTTTACATCTCTATTCCAATATAAGAAAGACTTGGCGTCAAAGAATTCCGATCGGGCACAAACTGCAACAATTAATTTCTCCTCCATGATCAATTTTGAAACGGTTGGCACGACCAAACTGCCATCCATACTGTACTACCAAAGTTGTGATTGATCAAAGTGGTTTAACTTTAAACACACGTTCACTGGACGTGCGGTTTTGTACGTAGAGCCTGAAAGCGGTTGTAGAAACATGTAGCATAGCGTGAATGTGAGAGTTTTGAATACGGAACCACGCATTTACATCGACTTTTCATTGTTAGTGGTTGCTTGAACGTTCGTTGCAGAGGGCCGTGTTAACGTAGCTTAAAAAAGCAAACCTGACCCATCACAAGGGGGCATGCTGAGGTTTCAGCAGATTTACAAGTTGTTATTTGCACTTCCTGTTGCCTCATCCCAGATCAGGTCTTTGCTTTCAGTCTCTCTTCAGTCTGAGACTCAACTTTCTGTTTTTGTTTTTATTTCCTGCCAGTGAGCACATTTAATCTTTTAATGAGAGCATCAATGCTGCATGATTTTTTTAGTCCTTGACAAAACAAACTCCTCAGAATTCCTGTAGAAGGGTGTCGTACTCTATTAGATATTCTGCATAGAGCAGCACAGCTCCAAATCTGCAGATCTATCCCTCTATTCAACACACCGGTGACTTTTGAGTAGTTAAAACAAAGGTAAAAATAAAGAAATAGACCTTAGCTGTTTTAAAGCAGGAATAAAAACAGACAATGCTGTCAGGCAAGGATGTGTCTTTACAATTTGGAAACAGTTTCACTACAGGCCATGTATTATCAAGTCATCTGTCACAGATGACAGGAATCTGCACCCTGGAGGGAAAAGCAGTAGCAGAGGATAAAAAGCTTCAGGTGAGCGAAGGTGGTCAGGAGCTGCAAAACTCGCACAGCTTTTTTAAACATGTTTCTCATCTACAGGAGGCTCTCCTTTCAGAGCCAAGCACAGCAGTTAGTGGAGACAAATGACTGCCATTATGTGGAGTTGTCTCTTTCTCCTGCACGTCCTTGCTTGTTTCACCAGATTTCATTTCGTTGAACAATGCGCCATTGTCCGCCACTGCATTATCCCATTCATTGTGGATATTGGGTAGCATAAGTAGATGGTATCTGAACGTGCACATGAAGTGTGTGTTTATGCATGCATCAGGAAAATGAAAGTCATTTTGTGATGATTTCTGCTGCAGCAAAGAAATACAAACATTTTAAGCAGGCAATTCAAAGTGAATTTGGTTCGGTGCAGCCATACAGAGGGCTCACTTGATGAATACAGAATGCTTTTTGAAAGGCATTTTATCCATTTATTCCTGCTGCATACAAAGTGCTCCAGTGTAACTTTGAACCGTTTTCCACAAAGGGAATCTTAAAATTCCACTTGGGGTACCAGTTAATTTTTGACGCCCACATTCAAAACTGGCCTCTTAACTGAAGTTTACTTAACTGATCAAAATGATCAAGCGTTTCAGACTTGTGATCTTGTTTTCAAAAACATCTGAGTCATGTCATTTTCTGTTGAACTATTAATGTCAGAGCATGAGACGTGCTGGAAATTGAAATTTCACCCAAAAATCTCAGAAATCACTGTGAAACGATTGCATCTAAGTGCAAATTGCAAACGTTTGAACCGGCCTTGACGAAAGCCGGCTGCAATTGATCTGGCCAGTTTAACACAAAAGCAGACCCTGTGAGGCAAAGTAAAAGTTGTATTTTTCTCTCTGTGGTGTTGCAGCAACAAATATTAATAATAATTACAGAGATGATGCTTCCATCTGATTTGGTGTATTAGCAGTGTGGCTGTTATCACATATGGTGGTCCTAAAGCAAAAATTGCACATGACTCTACTAAGGCTGTACTCTAACCCTACCTATTCCTTGTATTTTATCATATTTGTTTGGACTTTGTTTCTTTGCAAGGTGCTACTATTTCTTGCTACTAGTACCTCTTGATTAGTTCTAGCAAGTCAAATGGTTCTTCTCCTCCAAAGCATTTCATGGCATTGTTAACCGTGTGATGAATCAGCATAAGATAAATAAGACTTCATTCATTCATTCATTCATTCATTCATTCATTCATTCATTCATTCATTCATTCATTCACTGTTTGGTCTTTGTCTATTTTAGTATACAATTCTGTGTAAATCTCCACACCATGAAGCTCCATCAAGGAACGAGGTCATTTCAATAGGATCTTCTGGTTCTGGCTCTTTGCCTCGATTAAGGGGTGTGGGCTGTATTAGAAACAGATTTCTGCTTAGTGTCTTATTTATAAAATATTTTATGCTTCATTACACTGTAAGTGTAGGAGGCTGTTAGTATTGGGTGTGTGTGTGTGTACTCATGCAAAGGTCTTTGTTTTTATTTGATTTGATTGGAATTGGTTGGACAAAGTTTCTGTGAAGCTGACCTGCTGCCACGACTGGCCGGGAGAGAACTTATGTAACACGATGGGTTGACTGCAGCTGTGCCTGAGAGTCCCTCACAGAGATTAACTGACGGTTTCATAACACCATGCATTGTAAATGATGTAATCTACTAATTCCTTGTGGTTTTAAGTGTTTTTTTGTAGGCACATACACATGGCATTGAGGCATTGCTTTTAAAAATCAGCACCTCAGTGCTGCAACGGTTTCTCTTTTTTTCAAATGGGAATCGACTTTTACAGATGAAACATTTTGCTGCCATTGTCCTTTTTATTCTCTGATAAATTGATCTTATAATGTTGATAGAAGAATTCTTTAGAGAAATAATAATTTAACCAGCAGAAACTTCATACATGCGCACAATCCTCATGGAGAATCTATGTTCTGAGCTTTGAAGATTTAAGTCTAATCCTCTCTGCTATGACATGGGATAAAATAAAAGTTTTTGTAAACTAATAAAAAAAATAGACCCTCTGATTAAAGTGATAGACTAACATTATTTCATTCTGGCAGGGAAGCCAATAGAAAAAGGGGAAAGAACATTATAAAGTCTTGATCTCAACTGTGTTCATTCTTGATACTTGTTATTCATACAGTGAGCTTAATTTATTGTTATTGAGCTACTGAAATGGATGGAATTGTGTATTTATTTATGATGTATTTATTATTTAATTTATTGATTCAAACATATTTGTATTTCTGGACAGTCTTTGCAGCCACTTCATACTTTCCTCAATCCAAAGTGAAAGAGTGTATTGTTGCAAGCCCATATGATTGGAGTAAGAAGGATTAGACCAACCAAACCATACGTAATGAGATTTATGGAGGAAATATCTTGTCTAAAAGCTGTTCTGTCCTCAGAGAAAGTGCAGAAGCTTAGATATCCACATCCTGCCTTAATGAATTATTTTCCGTGCAAATTGACCGCAGATTATGATGGAATTTAATAGGATTTCTCAAAGACCTCTAGATTGATCATAGACACTTTATGTTTGCAGGCTTTTTGTTTCACTGAGGTGTATCAAACATGCTCAGATCTTACAGTTGGGGCTTCTGCTCACAGGTCAAGGGAAAAAAATAAACTGACTTGTTGATTAGGACAAACAGACTTACTAAAAGGTCTGAGATTGTCAATGCATGTCCAGCAGAGGGCAAGCTAACTCCAGAAAGGGATGACCAGAGCAAATGGGAGAATCTAAATATAATTCTGGATAGATAAGTAATTTCCCACACTAAGAGTACGCACATAATGTGACTAAAAAACCAAAACTAACAGCTTCCAATATTTATTTTAACTGGAGACATTCAACACTTTGGTTTACTGTGACAAAATGTAGGAGAAAAGCAGGTCAGATTTCTGATGATTTCTCTGTGACAAAATCCTCCCTAGAGACACAGTGAATGCTTTTCCCAGAGAATCACAACAAAGGAAGCTGATCTCATTCATCAGCATATTTTCTGCGCAGCAGTTAAAATCAATGCAATCACCTTGTAATGGAAATCCTTTTTGAAAAATGAACTGAAAATGTAATGATGGTAAACTATGATTGCTGCAACCTTCAAGACACAACTTGAAAGATAATTTTTCCCCATGATGCTTGAATAAAGTAAACAAAAACACTCCTAAAGTAACACGATAGAGCTTTTCACTCCAAAAGCAAACATTGACCTAAATGTTTTACCCTTCACAGAGGAGAATCAACAAAAAATCTCATCATCCGGATCAAATAATAGGACAAAAATATCCAAAAGTAGGGTTAAACGAGAGAAAAGGGGATTTATAACTTACCAGGTCTCCCTTGTGGGAACTCCTGCGGTAGTTTCCTGCGCCTGCTGATGAGTTCATGGTCCGGTGAAGTTGTGATCCTCTACTCAAAAGTATTCACCTGCTGGAGCATCTCTAAAGCATCTCCCTTTCTCGCGTCCTCGCAGCGCGCACACCAACTTGTTCAGGTTAAATCTGTAGCTGACACGCGCCGTGGCTCTCGTGTGATGTGTCAGAGAACGACTGAATGAAAGAATGGGTGAGATGAAACACCGCCCACCTGTGGTTGTGGGATTCTCAAAGTGAAGTCAAATTAAATTTCCAAATGGATTTTGCGCAAACTCCCCAAAAGGTGGAAGTTTTGCGCGCCTTTTGCGCACAGGTCACCAGCTTCCCTGCAGGCGTCTCAAAGATTCAACAACTTTCGATCCTCAAGCGAAGTTCCTCACGAGTGTGCGTGATGGTCAGTCAACTTTTACATCTAATAGGTTACATCCAGCTGCTTCCTTAATCATCTGCAGTCCTTAAAGCCTCCAAGCAAAAGTTACATTTTTGAGCGCACGTGTGAAATATCCAGCCTGTCTGACTGCTTTTACAGCTCTGGTAAACACTGGTTTCCTTGCTGCCATCATGAGGGAACAAAAACTCTGCATATCTTCTGCCCTTTGTTTCGCTGAGACGCGCGGAGCAGGCAATTAGAGGCTTTTAGCCGTGACTGCTGATCAAAGGCGAAACTGTGTCACCCCGTAGCCCCTCAGCGGTTCTTATTTTTCCAAGCCTCTAATGAGGAAGGGGAGGCAGAAGAGTTTATTACAGAGAGGAAAGTGTGAATTTGGAGAAACCACAGGGAGCTAAACGGCAGCGCTCTCTGCAGATGCTAATGACACAAGGCTGGAGATTTTTCTTCTAATACAGCTGCGGGCGTAAAATTAGAGACGACTTATTATTGTAATTAGAAAAAAATGATTGATGGTGAGACAAATACCTGAGTATAAGTCATAGTTTTAGACAATCTTCTTGGCACAGAGAAGCGACAGTGTGATTTATTCCTCATTTCCTCAGATTTACTGCAGCTTTTTTAAAATTTATTTTTGTCGCATTGCACTGATATTGGGTGATTAATAATTCAACAGTGGATAGTTCCTTATGTTATTATACTCGTTGTCATAATTCTCCCATTAGAAAGGACATTTTTTATAAAAATATTGATTAAATTCTTACCCTTTATAACAAAAATATAAAAGTAAAAAACAAACTAACACATAAATAAAACTATATTAATTTGAAAATATATTTATACAAAACAGAGTGCATGTGAGTGTGTTTCTGATGGAATCCTTCAAAACCCATATCATTTACAGATCAGCACCACGGACAGCAGCCGGGCGGCTCTGCTGTGATGTTAATGGAAGAACATGCAAGGGGTATCTGTAGCCACAGGAGACCAATTATAGTTGTTACACTGTAGTGGAAATACTCGAGCATAGTAGAGGTTTCAGACCAGAGACTGAGCTACACTGGAGACAAATACATTGGAAATAGTGGAGGTGAAAATGAGCATACTGGAGGTTGAAATCTACAAAAAAACAACATGTTGTTTTGACTTTTTTGTTTTGTTTATGCCCCTTTTTTGATTTAACATTACTTACAAACAACAAACAAGCCAAATTACTTCAGATTTTGGGGCTTATTTTCCAAAAGGTGTCAAACACGCAAGATTCAGCACATTTTTGCACATGTTCAAGTCTACTGCTGCTCCTGTTCTTGCAGTTTACTGAACCATCATCATTGTTTTAAATGAGGGTTAGCACATTTACACAACTCACACTAAATTAGGGATATTGCTATTTACGTTAGAACTTTTCCTGGTTGGTCTTAAATTTAATGAGATGTGTAAAATCTCCTTTTAATGTTACTAATACTGAATGTAAAGAAATACTATTTTCATTAGTTGGGTAATTATTACCTCAAAAATTAAGACAAAACTAAAAATAACCCCAAGTTACAAAAACTGACCATGTCAACAGAGGGTATTTGCCCTGGAATGGCAGCTTCACAGCAACATATCATGTTCCTCACTAGCCTCATGATGTTGTTCTGAGGCGTTCCATTCTTCCATTAGTGCTACATGCAGTTCTCCCAGTTCACTTTGGGATCAGGCACGATCGGTTTCTGCTTCAGCTGGTCCCAGATGTGTTCTATAAGGTTTAGGTCAGAGGTCGTTGCTGGCCATACCATATAAGGCTGTCTAATTTCCTAAAGTCAAACTGTGACACTTCTGGCATGATATGGTGGAAAGTTGGGGTTGTGCTGGTGGAAGAAGGGGGTGACCAATGCTGCATTGTCCAGGTCACGAGGTCTTGTGCCAATTACAAAAGTTCATGGCGTTGTCTTGGTATCAGTGGAGTAACCTGAAAGGTTGTGTGTGAGGTGTGTCACCCCAATACAATCTGTAAATTGAAACAAACAGTGTATACGACATCCACTGCATTTTTACAATATCTCTAAGCTATTGTGAGTAGTGTATTTTGTAAGCGATAAATCCCAAAACTTTAAGAAAGCGTCACCTTTCACAGAACTGCTGGATGACTTTGAAGAGCGCTCTCAGTCATTTTCCTTTCTTATAATTTATGAAAACGTATAGTTCTGGGACTGAATCTCCTACATACATTTATGAACAGCTGAAATGCAAAACTTTGTTTTCATAAATACCTAAACACGCATTTGTTGAATGAATGCAAAATTCCTGCAGCTTTAGTGATGACAAGAAAAGTAGCTAACCTTCAAACAGGCTTCCCCTAAAGCTTATTTATACAGCTCCAACCACCTACATGACAGAGAGGGGAAACAGCTTTCCCTGTCTAATGGTTTCTTTTTTCTCATTAAAGTAAGAGCAAAGTTGACCACACATAAGGCTCTTGCCTAAATACGAGAGACTTCATGTCCCCAAGGACCCTCCGCAGTTAGAAGTTAATGTTTAGGTGATATTTGTGGCAGGTGATTGCGATTTGAAGCACCAGGAGAGACAACACTACCAGCTTAAAATGCTTCTGGGTTTAATGAGGTGTGGGAAAGAAAAGGGGCTACATGAGTAACATGAAAATGAAAATGGACAGTAGCAAACTCTGCCCAAAGCTCTCCTTTCCACTCCTGTCACATCTGTGGTGCCTGTGACCTGGTTTGAATGTGGAGTCATTTTCTGTGACCAATACAAAGAAGAACACCTAAACGTCCAAATGGTGTACACATTTAACCACACCAGTCGGTCTAATTAAGTCCCACAGCAGCCGTCCCTGACTGCAAGCCGCCATTTTGAAAAAAACTTTTTTTTAAATCAATTTCTCACATACAGCTTTACAAAAAGTGAAAAGGGAGAGTCAGGGGTGCGTAGTAGTTGCTGAGCAAGTGAGGTCGGGTCAGAGGGGGAGTTTGTTGCTAAGGAAATCCAAAGGTTTACTTTTGCAAATTCTTCTGAAACTCAATTGATCTGTCAATCAATTTGGTGTTTTTGAGTTAAAAAAATAGGAGAACATACAGTAAATAACACGGTGGTCTGCCACCTTTTTAAGATTTTCATATTCTTCTTTTAACCTGCAAAAATCTCCCTTTTCAAACAGAATAATCTGATTCAGAACTGACAGAATGAATAAAGAGTTAACACCTCTTGAATTAAAAAAACAATCTTTTGCTTTTTTACAACAAACTCGAAAACTAACTCGCAGCCTTTTGAGTGCCCTCTGAAGGCTGTTTAAAAATATATATGCTGTATTTACATGTCCTCGCAGCAGCATACATTTCCTTACACTGACCCACACCCTTCTTCAAGTTTCAGGGTCAGGTCTCAGACTTCCTGGCCACTCCATCTCAGCTCACGGCGAAGAGCCACAGCAAACTTCCCGTCGTATTCCTTTCACCTATCCAGTTCCACGCAGCTTCTTTTTACAAGACTGCTGACATTTATACCATAATTACAGCCGATGTTAACAACTCTACATGTTTGGAATAATGAAGAAACCACATGTCTGCACAGAATCTGTGAAAACTTCAAGCATTTTCCCTGATCTTGGTCTTGTCGCCACATTTAGCTTGTTAGGTTTATTTCAAACACTGTGAGAACACATAAAGAATCAAGCTATCATACATCAATACAATAATTTTTTTAAACAGCCGTCCAACATTTTTATAATTAAATTAATCAATAATATTTTATTCCCTACATTTTCATTTAGGTCATTCATGCACCTCCTGACAGTGAAACTTCTTGTCTAAAGATATTTGTTACATGAAGACATTCGAGCTGAAAGATGCAGAGTAGCACAACACAATGAAGGAGAAGCTTCAAAAACAAGTCAATTCTCTTTTAGGATGTGAAAAGGCTTCCCTGGGGGATATTAACCATTTTCACTTGCATACAGAATGCTCCTGTGTCCCAAATTATTCAAATTTGTTTATAGGATTTTGTCCCAATGCAAAGCTAATGTTTTTGAAGATAAATGATGCCAGCACTGGCTGTGTTTCACAGCACCACAAGGCATTCTCTGCCCCAGATTAATCTTTAAAATGAGCCAAATATTCAATTTTTTCCCTTACCTATGTGCATTCCCAGATCGTATAGGGAAAAAGGTAAAACAAGACATACTGCAGACAAAAACCCTGCAAGAGAGCTTTTCTGGTTAAACTCCATGAGGTCAAATTTAAACCTTTAAGAGCCACTCCCATAACGATGGTGTTTATGTGGTTTCTACATGTTCTTGTGGTATTTTTCTGATGATGAAGGACATATTTAAAGAAAATAAGACCCAAATTTACATTTATGTGTTTTTCTTGATTCAAAACGTTGGGAATAAGGAGCAGATAAAAAAAATACAGTTTGAAAAACAGCTAATTTGTGATGTGTAAAATACGCTGGGTGGGCTTTCAGTTCCCGGCTTCGAGCTCTAAGCCATGGGGAAAGGAAAGGGGGCCGGGGTTGCTCCACATTAATGGTACTGCCTGCAACTCAAAGGTATGAATAAACTTCTGTTATGCAGAAACTAGGTCCTAGATTTTGGCTAAGAACTGCATAAACATAATTCAAAACAGCTCAAAAGATGATCAGAGTGGGTCTTTAAAAGCTTTGTAAACCTTTCTAGCACATTTTGTGAGGAGCTGGCTGACATGAAAGGCACATTTTGCACATTTGCCAGAACAGTGACACCTCTAAATGCTCTCAGTTACAGATTTGGAGGGGTGAAAAAGTCATCTTCACACAGTCAGATCTTCAAATAAAACAATGTACTTCCCTGATACTGTTGCTCTTTCACATTATTCTGTGAACACCTCCCTTTATGCAGTCAGCTGAACATGCTTTATGGGAGGGAATTATAGAGGGAGGCACAAACCAAATATCTTATGTTGACAGAAAGGCTCTACATATACACAGGTCCACATGTTGCAGCTTTAAAACAATTACTCACCATCAAAGCCTTTTGTTTCTGTGTGCTTCATTGTTTTGACACGGGGAGGGAGGCCATTCATCACCATGAATGCAGAGAGACACCCAGTTCTCACCACGCTGGGCTTCCAGCACACGAAGAGAACGTTAGTCCGGCTGGACTTTTGGGTTCGGAACTGGTTGTCCGTTGGTTTGATTTATATTTGTAGGCATTTTTCGCATCTTTACACATTTTTCATTAAATGTAAAAATGATTTGCCCAGAAAAACGTTCAGGAAAAGCTTTTACTGTGGTGACCTTTCATTCATCCCACTTAATGGACTTGACGGGTGCATCTGCATGCTTGTTAAACAAAAAAACAAAGCTTTTCCTGGTATTCCCAGATTTCTCCTTTCTGTTTTAAAGACCTATTCTGGTGAAAATTGTGGTGTGTTTTTAATATGTTCTTGTTGCATTTTTCTCACAATGGAAAATTAGGCTTAGAATTGCATTTCAGAGTGTTTCTTTATTCAAAAAAATGCTGTTTGATAAAGCGCAGATTAGTGATGTAGAAAACGCCACAAACTCGCTGCTCTGTGCCATTTTGATGCATCCACTTGCAGGCAACGGGATCCACATACGTCTTCGTTTTCCGCGTCTGAGCTGGCATCTGGCTTAAAACTGTACCGATAGATAGCTCCAACATTAAAACCTGTCAGTTGGTTTGCTTGTTTGTTTTGTACCCTCGCTGTTTTGTTGTCTGTGCAGGCCGTTTGTGGCTTCCCCTGGAGGGTTCTGCCCCCTCAGCTGTGGTACTCACACACCTGCCTGTACTTTATACTGAGTTCTTGAACAGTATTGAAGAGTCTGTTTCAGTCCTCACCATAGGAGTGTCCAGATTTGTCGTCGGATGATGCTTCCCTGCATTGTGGTGGTCATACTGTTGTTTGTTGTACTGATTTTTGAGCTTTTAGTTGTGTGCATTTTCCACCTGGTGTGGGGCTTTTCAGAATCAGCTTTTTTTGTTAAGTGTGGGAACACAAATAATGACTTTGACTTTGGTGACTTATGCTCTTATGTACAAGGACAAAGACTAAGCAGAAATTGATGTAAAAAATATGAATATGTAGTTTAAAAGGATTTGTGAATTGGAGAGAGAAGAATTCATTTTCATATCTGGTTTTGTATTGGTTGTTCAGTACAGTGGCCCTGAAGTGCAAATCCTTCAACGCAAAAGCACATCAAATCATTAGAAATCAAAACAAAATTCCAAAAAAAAAAGAAATGAAATAAAAATGAAACTTTGTTGGGAAAAATTGAGTAATTTCCAGAAATCAATATGAAGTTTCAAAACATGAAACACAATAAAGAACCTGTAAAGGTCGGTACTATGGGACGTCACTTATTGGTTGATGACATTTGTCCATCATTTCAAACGAACGTTATTTGGGATGAAGTGAAACTGAAATATCATAATCTAGTATGAGAGGTCCCATCGTACCTTTCTTGTCTGGATTCTTATTTTGCTTAATTTTTCAACATTCCATTTTAATTTCTATAAATATCTTTGGTCTTCCGAAACATTTCATTTTGATTTTGTTTCATTTGTTGGAATTGAGTTTTGGTTTTTGAAATGTTGTTTTGATTCAAAGATTGTTGAGGAATCTTCTTATACCGGAATGGAATGACCTTAGTTAGCATCAGAAAGTTATCCTGGAGTGTCTTCAATCCCTGTTGCAACTAAAATAAAGTGTACACATTTCTTGACATCAAATGCCAAATTAGCTGTTTTTTTGTTCTGTTATTTACTTGTTTACTTCATTTTTCCTTTTTTATCAGAGGCAGTTGTTTCCTCATAGAGCTTGTCAGTCTTTTATTGTACCTTTAGTGTTTTTACTTTACTTGTCAAAACAATTTTCTCTTTGTTTCTGCTGTTTGTACGTTTGCATAATGAATGGGAAAAAAAGAACTTAATCTAATATCTTGTTGCATCACATAAACTCCCTTAGAACAACCTTTGTCAGGTCTGCAGTGCATTCAGTCTGATCCACTTTCTCATCAAAGTTTGAGGTGAAGGTTTGATAGTCAGCAGGGAGAATTCTAGCAATTTCCTGATGGACCTTTGCACCATGACTTATTCAGAAGGCTCGCATTTAGTCCATCAACTGAATTTGGGACGGTTTTCATCCTGTTCAGGTTCTCTCTGCATGCGTTACCTGACCGCGTGAAATCGTGTTGCCAAAAAAGGACATGAAATCTGGTCCAATAACTGCTTCTACAGAAAAACTGTGGCCTCTTTCTGTTAGTTTCTATCAGTTTCTTTGAAAATTTCTGTTGGTATTGAAACACTGGTTATGAACCAAGTAGATGCTTCCTAATAAATATTCTGTTCTTCTTTCTGGGCAACTTTGTAACTTTGGGAGGCACAAAAAAAACACTATTTTGCAGAAACATAATGCAGTCTTTGATTATTTTGGTGATAAAATAATCCTATTTGAACATAAATAAATGTGACTTTTTATTTTCTTACTGCTTGCGTTACCTAAATACTGGTCAAAAAATCTTACATATGTATATAAAACATACAAAAAGTATATATTTGTCCTGAAGTTTTCTCAAATCTATTGTTTGTTCTATTGTAATGTTCCTTTTTTTTTGTTTGGAAATAATCATTTAAAGCCGCTGAATGAGACCTCCAGAAGTCAAAGATATCAAAGCAGAGATTAATTGAATCCGCAATCTAACACCACGGAACTCTCAACGGTTATCATGTCAGTGAGTTGCTGAGATCATTACTGTGTTCTGCAGCAAAACGCTTCCGATTTTGCAGCCCACAAACACGAGGAAGAGAGGCTGTGTAGAACAAACATGGATCATTAATTGGCTCATCCTCAGCAACAGAAGAGTGTTTTCACAGGGTAATCTGGATGTTTTTTATGATTTTTAGCATACTTGGGGAGCAGCAAAGCAGGTAAAGCTTTGAGTTAAATGTCAAAATAACAGCAGCTTTAAAGGAAGTTTTATCTTGTAACTTTTTAACACATATTTGGGTACATGAGGTCCTACCACCTATGAATCTGTTTATCTCAGTGGTATAAACGACTAAATTTTATTCTTTCAAGCCTACTTTCAGTGTCTCTACATTTGCATATTAATTTGACAGGAGATTAATATTGACAATATGGGTAAGTATCACAGTGTATTAAAATCTGATGTAAAGTAATTATTCATATGTTTTTTATATATATTTTGGGATTTGATTTTGAAAAATCTAAAAGCAAAAGTCAAAATCACTAAATTTCTTCTGACAACAAAGAGCAGAATATTAAAGAAAAGGATGTAAGAGCTGCAGATAATGTTACTGCTGTCGCCATTGTTGTCACTAGGTCACATGATCAAGGGGTGAATTTTGATTTAGCACACCTGTTCACCTGCAGGTTGGGTCTTTTGTGGTGGTTTGTGAATGCAGAGGGTGGGCAGCTCCTGGTGTTTTTGTTGACGACATTATTTAACATTAATCACTGAATGATTTTGAAAACCTTGATAATTAGCCTTTTTTTGCTTTATATTTTTCAAACACAAGAATACATTTAGGAAGTTTAGCAGACAAAGAGGGTTTTGTTATCTTTTGTGCGTTACAAACAATGAACGTGTCTACATTTGCATTATTTCAGTTTACTTCTTTCTTTTTTATCGTCTCGGTCTGATCATCCATTGAAACACTGTATTTCATGTCCCTTTAGTGTACACAATTTTCCCAGTGGATTTTATATTTCATCCGGAAAACGCTTGAACAATCAGATGGATGGACTGTCCCTAACAATTTCCCCAAAGGATGTGTCCGCTCTATTTCAGTTTCCTTCACACAGCAAACATTGAAATGCATGAGACCTAAATAACATTAACAAGGAAGTTGTGTTCAAACAGCCAGTACAATAATAATTACTCTGGACAGCTTTTTCTGTCTTTACAGCCAGAACATAACAGTTATTAGTCTACTAAATTATTTCTGACATGGTGCCCAGTCTGGAGCATTAATGAGAGAAATATGAATGCCTGCAAATCACCCCCCCCTCTCTCTCTAAAAGAAACTACCCACACTTCCCACAGCTCATTTCGGTGTAAACAAACAACATGACAGGTTCAAAACGTGAAGAATGAGGAGCTATATTTGCTGTCTAGTATTCAGAGCCATGCTTGCAGCTCACTGTGAATATTCAGGAGTTTATTCTAATGAAAAAGATGCCATGTAACACAAATATTCCAAATTATTCTTTGACTTGTTTAATAATTCATTAAAATGTCTTTGCTGCCTGTCCTCAAGGAGAAAAAAAAGCTGCAAAACGATCGGACTGTGCAAGGAAAACAGCCTATAGAACAAAAGGAAAGTCACTGGAGGTCAATCTCATTTTAGCATTTATAAAAATGAAAACCAATAATTGGAAGAAGAAACTGAAAGAAAATTCAAGTTCGCTGAGGAGATCGGAGGATTACTGGCTTATTTAATGGTAATGGTGGACATCTTTCTTCATTTATGAGCATGGTGTAACCTTTTAAACTCAAATGAAAATGTAACCGAGCTACAGTGGATTTATAGATTATTTCATAAATAAAATCATAAAAGCCACTGTATACATCACTAATGCCTCTTTTAATATACTTTTCCAAGACTCAAAATGACTCCCTTAAGTGATTTAGAGTCTCATAAAGTCAACATGCCTGGGCTCTTAACGTTGAGCCCACCTCAATCCTCTCTGTCACATTCACTGCTCTCTCTAAGATGACTTCAGGGACCGTAGCATCAGTCTGGTTCCTCACAGTTCAGTGCACTTTCCCTTCAGTCCATGTAGAACTTCTATTAATCCATCTAAATTGCTGCAGGTGGATTGAGAAATTTTATATGGACTTGTTTTGTACCAAACTGATGATTTATATCATAAATACGCCGCTTTATGAGTCACATGACCAGATTAGATTTCCTGGGCAAATTTAGGATATTGCCAAAAAAGAAATCGTTGGAAAACAAATTATTTCAAAAAAGGGGACATCGGTGAACTCATTTGGGACCACAACATGTTTGCTGTCTTTCTACAGAATTGACTTCACTCAAAAATCCCTACGAGAAGTAAAAAAAAAAAACGACAACAACAACAACAAAACACAACCATTTCTGACAAAATAATAAAATAATCTCTGGAACCAGACAGACAAGTGTGAGATGGCCTGCATTTTGTTCTCTCTTTGGGGTATTCGAAGTGAAAACAGTCTTCTTCTAACCTTGCATCATTGTGGCACCTCCAGTGTTGTACATTGTTTTGCGTGTCTCAGAGGATGTAAAGTGCTGCAGAGAATCCGGAATTGTTAGGGAATTCTTCTGGGGGGGAGCTCTGGTAGGAAGTGTTAGATAAAGCACAAAGGGATTTAACCTAAAGTTTAATAAGGCCTCTTGGGTATGCATGCAAGAGAGCTCACAGCTTTGTTGCTTTTTTTCTTTATTTTATTAAAAATGGGGGTATCACTGACTCTCTTCTTACAGATGACAGATGAACAGAATGGTCTGAATGAGAATTTTAAAAAACTGACATGATGAAAGCAACATAAAAGTGCTGCATTTTAAAGATAAGACTTGAAATGCTTGCAAGATAATTTATTCATCAATAAGGGGGATCTGTTTATTTTTAAAGACTAACTCTGATCATCTTTTGATCTAACTTAAAAGTTGTCTTTTAATTATGATTAGCCTAAATTAAAAACCTGTATCGTTTTCCAGGACATAGTTTCTACAGTGTGAGATTGACAGGTGGATTGGAGTGGCGTCCGTTGCTGTAAGTAAATGTAAGTAAATCTGGCTAAACTTGGCTATTGCGCTACGATTATTATGACGTTATTGTAATCTTGACCCACATGTGCTTTCTCCTTTTGTCAGCCACAACTCAAACTAAACTTAACTTTTTTTATTAATGCTTCCCCGGCTGTAACATTTGTGAGTATAAGCCGTGCTATAACACTCAACAGGTGTCTACTCCAAGAATTGCTGTGGAAAGAGCCCATGAAACAAGGAATCTCCAATCTGGGTCTCAACAAAATTAAATTGTAATATGTAAGGGGTGCACTCTTTGCGCACTCAAGACCTATTAAACCACCAAAGATTCCCGAGCTTTTCTGTGACTGCAGCTCACCACTCTCCCAGGGGACGATTCAGATGCAGAGAACAAATATCATACACTATGTGCATGACAACTGATGGGACTTTAACTTTTTAACCTAAAAAAGAGTCAAATGTCCAGGTAAGGATGACCACCCGAAGCTACTATTGCCTCACCATGTCAGCACTAAAAGAAAAAAACAACAAGAAAGATTTCAATAAATATATTTTCCTATAAAATAAAGGTGGATTTGGTTTTTCTTGGATGATGATTATGGCTTAATGGTAATGAAAACGGGGAAAATACAAACATTTACAAACAAGCAGGTTGTTCACAGAATGCTGCATTCAAGCATTTTAACAAGTTATTTGATGGAAAGAAAAAAGGTGAGAAAAGGGGTGCTTGGAAACATTTTGCAGGGGTTGCTCGTGGTGTAGCGGTTAGCACTTTCACCTCAGAATGAATGGGCCCTGGTTAGAATCCTGGCTGGAATTGTTTCTGTGTGGAGTTTGGATGTTCTCTTTGTGTGTGCGTGGGTTTTCTCTTTACATGCCGGCTCCCTCTCACAGTGCAGTCACATGCTTATTGGTTGATTGGTATATCTAGATTGCTCCTGTGTGTGTTTGGCCCTGCAACAGACTGGGGGAATCGAGTCAGCAAGAAGAGTGGAGAGTCACAGAACCCACACTGCTTGAAGTCCAGTGTGTGTCCAGTTTGGATCTGGCATCTGCTGAAAGCATCACTTTTACTTGATTTGATGTGATTTTCTGATTCTCTGACATGCTAATTGTATCAAGATTATCACTATTGCAATCATTAGAAGTTTAAATCTACATGTTATAATTCTAAATAAACTACTAGTTTCACTTTTGTGAATTTCCTGACAAAAACATTTAACTTTTACTTGATATTCTATTTTTTTAAAGCTGACAGGGCATGAACTTGAAAACATGTACTCTTCCATTGTCTTGTTGGTTTTCCAGTTGCGCTCTAAAATTACTTTACGGAATAGAAAGTTGGGGTAGTCGAAGCACTGAGCCAACATATTTTCTCTTCTTTTTATTTTACCTCTTCCTTCCCTAATTTACATTTTTTCTCTTCTTTTTTTCTCTTTCAGGAGCCCCACGAGGGTTTTCTTACATAATGTCCAGCCTCAGCTGTCATAAAAGGCTCCCTAAATGTGCAACTTTAGATTGATGTAACGGTTCTCTTTCCAACTGCCATTTCTGCCCTTGAATGTCACGTAAAGCGCTGCTTGACTCCACCAGCGGAGAAGAATTCCACTCTGTCTTGACTTAAATCTGCTAATTTGATGTCAGGCAGCCAAGACGTGAACTTTCAGCTATCACAGCACTCACAGCTTTTCTGACACACACACCCACTTTCAGCCCTTTTTTTGTGCTCCCCCTCTCGTAACTCTTTGGATATGTTCCCCCATGATTATAAATAGCTTCTAATTAGCTCCTCCAGCCATAGGCAAAAGAATAGTTCATCAAGCAGGGACTTCATACATTAAAGCTAGTGCAAAAGTCAGAAGAGGAGCAAATCCTCTCTCCCTCAACTTACTTTTTTCATAGCAGGGAATAATTTCCGTATGTTTTATCATTTCAAATATAATTCCCGAGTGGAATGAATTCCCTTCATGGCTTAAAAAGACTGCAAGGTCAGGCAGACAGAGAAAGTTATGAGGATCTACATGTGGGATGACACAGTCACAGTGACATGAAAGTCCAGTTTTTTTACATTATTTATCTACAGTTGATGTAGATAACATTTGTTTCAGCTGCTTTTTAACTTTGGAATGGATTAAAAATATCACTTTAGTTTCTAATTAGATGCATCCTTGAAAAAAATCAACAGCTTTTGAATTTCACAGCTTTAATCAAAGCTTGTAAAGACTAAGCACTCGATTCCCTGCAGATGATAGGACCCGTTTGTTGTCTCTTTCGCTCTCTGTCTGTTTCCACTTTCAACCACTTGAGTTGCTTCCAACACATAATTTGTTTAACATCAAAGTCTTACAAAAAATCGACATTAATCTGTCAGAAACATTCAAACGTAGATTTCTTCATGTGTAATGTCACGTTTTGAAGTTTGTGTTTTTTCTCAGTGGTTTTATAGCCACTCTGCTCCATTCTCACACAAACATTTTAAAATGTGCTTTGCATGTTACAATGGAAAATAATTATCTGCTGAGCAGGGAACCACTGGAGGCTAAATCCAGCTTTACCTCTTCTTTGGCAGACAAAGAGCTCAGCTAGCGTCAGGTTTCATGTTTCTCGTCTCCTCTATTATATTATCATCTGCTAACCAAGCAGATGTCCTGTTCTTCTGCAACCATTTGTCCTTTATTCTCTTTAGGAGACCTCCATCCACCCGTCCATTTTCCAAACTCGCTTAGTCCTATTACGAGTCGCCAGGTTGCTGGGCCCTATCCTGCTGAAGAGTGAAGGCATACAGACGAAAGAAATACTCTGAGAAAAACATAAAAAGCAGCAACTCTGATGAAAATTGGGTTTTTGGTGTTTTTAACATGTTCTTGTGGCATTTTTCTGATGATGATTTAAAGATAATTAAGCTCAAAATTGCATTTCTGGGTATTACTTTATTACTCATTATAAATCCGGAGTAGCCAAAAATATATAGTTTGACAAAGAATGTATTTGTGATTGTGACGTAGAAAATACGCTGGGCAGGCCACAAACTCCGTGATCTGAGCTCTCGTGAAACGGGAAAAGGAAGGGGGGTGGGGCTGCTCTGCGCCAATGGTCCCGGCCACAACTCGGAGACATTTCTAAAAATGTCTGAAACTGACCTAGAAGCGTTTTTTTTTAATCGTAGTTTGTTTGTTTGTTTGTTTGTTGTTTTTTTTTTTTTTGGGGGGGGGGGTGTAAAACGGCATAATCAAAATCAGAATGGGACTCTGTCATCAAATGCAGTTGTACTCTCTTTTCTACGATGATTCTTTAAAAGTTTCCTTTTTTTTCTACTGCAGCTTTGCTTACATCAGAGACAAATTTAGAATAATGACATGAAGGTCAGTGACTGCATGCATGGAGTGAATGAAAATCCCCACAAAGAGAATTTGCATCTGATAAATGCAAATAGTTTCCAGTTCATTTTATGAAATAACACCCACACAATGACTTGCATCACTACATTAATGCAGGTCTTAAGCGTTAAAAAAAATCATAGTCGCATATTATTTTTAGATAGAACTCCATGAGGTTAATAGCCGAAGGGCTTCAATTACACTCTGCAATAATAATAAACATTTTTCATTGAGTCTCTTACTGTTCAGAATGTGGTCATGAGTTATTTCTCCTAAAATTCTTCTCTCAAAAGAGTATCCTTGCTTTAACAAGAAAATAAGACATTAGAAATAAATATACAATGAATGTACAAAGTGAGAAAAATGAACACAGATCAATAAAATATTCCCGCAGTTGAATCTCTGAACAAGCAGTGCAAATAAAATCCAACTGTGAACAGACCAGAACAGATGGTCCAGTTTCATTTCATCTTATTGCAGCTATGGACAGTATTGCCCTCCAGTGTGAAATGTCTCAAAAAAGGAAATGTTTATTTAGCAAAGAGATGAACGATAAGTATAGAAAAAGTAGGAAGCATATGATGGAGAGTACAGTCCTCTTTGTTTTGGTCTGCAAAGTATAATTTGTTCAGATTGCTGACCTTAAAGCTTGGAAAATTAGAGCTTTGCTGCCCTCTGTCTGTCTGTTACTACATCCTTTTTATTTACTAAATGTACAGTTTCTTTCTACAAGTGAGGCAAATATGTAACATAATATGATGGAGTATTAGGGCCACCGAAATATATATATATATATATGTATATATATATATATATATATATATATATATATATATATATATATATATATATATATATATATATAAATATATACATATATATACATATATGTATATGGGAATTGAGTTGTAAAATTACTATTAACCTTTATTATTTAAAAAAAAGGTTGTAATCCTGCAACGTTGTGACATTACGAATAAAAGAGTTAGTATCTTAAGAGAATAAAGACGTAGAATTATTAGAACAAAAGTCCGTATTTTACAAGAATAATATTATAAATTATTATCTATCTATCTATCTATCTATCTATCTATCTATCTATCTATCTATCTATCTATCTATCTATCTATCTATCTATCTATCTATCTATCTATCTATCTATCTATCTATCTATCTATCTATCTATCTATCTATCTATCTATCTATCTATCTATCTATCTATCTATCTGTATATCTGTCTGTATGTCTGTTGTAATGTACAGAAGAATGTTATAACATGTACCTGTACATTCTATTATGGTGTATTCTATAAAATGTTAATTATTAATATTTTATTAATGCTTGTCAAGCAAAATTCTGACAGATTTTTTCCATTTAAAAAAACGTAGGATCTGTGTGAAACATGTTTGAAAACTCAAAATCTTAAGTAGCCTTTTCCAGGCATTTTAGTGTGACTAAACATGTAACTACAAAAAATATGTTAATACTAATTGTAATTTGTCTTCAGCTTCTGTGATACATAATTACTTTGGTTGAAAAAATGTTCAAACTATTAAAATGACCGTTTACAACAAGCATATTTAAACGAATAACCGCATAGCCTTGCCACTTGCTTGTTAAGCACGTGCAAGAGCGTGGATGTTACTCCTCTGACAATAGGCCTCAAGCGTAATTGGGTCAATACTGGTTAGTTGTGTAAATGCACTCCAGCTGAAAGGTCAAAATTTAATAAAGGACACTGGTATGTGCAATGGCTCAAAACTCAGCTGATGTCAGAAACCTTGCTGACCTTTGAGCTCTGATGTTCAAAAGACAGAGGGATTCTTCATCAATAGATTCAGAATGTGTCTACATCATCAACCAGTGGTGCTGAGAAACTCCTGAGATCCATTAAGGATGTTTGGATCAGATTCAATTACTGATGTGGCCCATATTACAGGAGTTGTTCAACTTTCAGCATTTCTCTTAAAGGGTCACAACACGTTTTCACTGCTCCACACATTCAGTTTGGCAGAGATTTTTAGGCCGGATCTTGGCACAGCTCTGCATTTGACCCAGGCTTGGGACCGGCACAGAAAGACCCAGACCTGGGCCCTCTCGTGTGTACATACTGTAGTTAGGCAGTAGGATTAGCGAGTCTTGCCCGAGGATCTCAGGCTCCATGTATTCTCGTGGGGATCGAACCAAGATTCCCCGTGCCCCAGTCCTGCATGCAGGTTTCTGAGCCTCCAGTCGTATAAAGTATACTTAAAAATGTATATCCTGTTTAAACATCAAAATTAAAGCCTTGTTTACTTAATTATTTAATGGAACATAAGTGACCGTGCAAATATATTTGTTTATATTCCAAGTTTTACATTTGATCAGTGCTCATTTTATATTTTTGAGCCATGAGTATGTCTATTTTGTGCATTTACTGCAAACGTTAAAAAAAATCCACGCAAAGATGAAAGAGAAAGTAGTTTCTTTCATCAGGTGCGGTTGGAATGAAAAATATAATCTAGTAACAGTGTACAATGCTTTTGTCAATAAAGTTTTTTTTTGCCATTTGTATTCCTTCTGGTGTTGATACATGATACAAGCAAAAACAGTAATGTATGGTCTCAGCCACCAGGGGGAGCTCAAGGTTCGGTGAAGAGGGAACAGAGTAGAGTTTGCAGGGACAGGATTTTGTTTATGTACATTTTTTTTAATCTCATGGCTTCACCTCAAGAAACTCGTTGTTTCTGAATTAAAGAAGCCGTTCAGGCGGTAGATCATCGTGGGCATGGAACACACGATGAGTATGAGTACGAGTACGCTGAGCTAACGGTATTAGCCGTAGCTGAAAGCCGACCTCCGGGACTCTTCTAAAAGTTAACCCCTGCATGTACAGTATGTCTGCCTGATACGCGATGAATAACGCCATGCCTGCTGTGTATGTGCGCTTGTGAGTGCGTGTGTTCGAGCGTGCCTACGTGCGTGTGTGAGAGAGAAAAGAGAGAGAGATAGTCTGAAAGGGGACGCTTTAATTTGGTGGCACAGGGGGAGGCAACTACGGTTATCTTTCTAAACTACCAAAGCTGTTAGGTTTAAAATATAAAATATATTCCAGAGTTGGAAATGTAAGATTGTAGAAACCCGGCGACAGCAGGATCTTTGTCACTGGAGAAGGTTTCCAGGGGCTGGAAACCGAACTGTTGACACTCCCCCTCCGAAAAGACGAGAATCCAGTTTCCGTCTTTTGGCTACTTCCTGGCCATTATTTTATTTACTAAATGCTTGTATCCCTCCGCAGGGTCAGAGAGTATTTTGAACAAAATGTAAAACGGTTTGCGTTCTGTTTTGTTGTATGTCGTGTTATCGACGTGTTGAAAATCTGACGGGTTTTTGAAGTAGCACCGTTCTGACAAGTCACAAGGATTACTAGGTATTTGTCTGCTCAAGTTCTGTCAGTAGGTGGTGGATCTAGATTGTTAGGAGCCTGGAGGGGGATGTGGTTCGGTGCCACTTATCATTAGATATGGCCATCGTTATAGACTACACCGAGGCGTCATCTTTCCCTTAATTTGGTCATAAATCGTGGGAATTTGGGATTTTGCTCAGCGTGGCAGGCATGATGTTATTTTTTGCAAGCTAGTGCTTGTTTTTACATATTTTTGGAGCCAGTTGTTACTGCGTGGCAGAGTGGTTACGAGAGTCTTCTAACTAGCCGCTTGGTCCCGCAGCTTGTCGCAGCGGAAGAAAATAGAACCAGTTGCCAACCCAGCAGTCGGCATCCAACATTTGCTTTGCACAACGCTATACTTCTCCTAAGGACTGTGTTACATTTCTTATTCTCGGGGTTCTTGCAGTGGCGTGTATTTTTGGGTTTATTTGTGTGTCTGTGTTAATGATAAAATTGCTGGCCATAGACTTGGGTGGCTAACGCCAACTAGCTATATAACCTGAACTCGTGCGACGACAGCTGTCATTGGAGAAAGGAAAGTGATCCCAACAAATGCGCCTGCAAGTGAAGCGGTTTTCTGTTGGATTTACATCAGCTGCTTTCCCGTCAAATGGGTAAAGTTTGGAATTACATTGCAACGCTGGAATATAATGATATGCGCTGTGCATTTTTTAGAAAGGCTGTGTTGTTTCATTGGAGAGAAGCTAGCTAGCCTTGTTAGCTTGCTAGCTAGCTGTGTGATAAAAGTGCGACGTTTTATTCCCCAGTGTTTTTGGACATGAAGAGGATAATTCGCTGTCCATAGGGCTGGAAGGTAAGATCAAACGCGCACTTGTACTGTGTTTGTGGTCGCTATATTCACCCAGAATTCGCCTTTTTCAAATGAGTCTGAGCCAACATTATCCTTCAGTCTGATGGGGGAGGTTGTCGCCGCCTTGGCTTTCATGACTCAGACTGTTCAACGGAACGGAACATAAAACGGGACGGTTCGTTATATTTTGCATAACGCCGACTTTTAGGGGGCAAAATGGGGTTTATTCTCGCGTTCACACAATCTGGCAGCTGTGTACAGCCGACATCAATTGTTAAAGGTAGATTGTAAACCAAAGCCTCCGTTGTTGTGTAACGTATCATTCACTTTTTGTGAAGCATCGTAGTTCCTCGAAACAGTTCCGTTTCATTGAATAGACCGAGCCTTTGTGTGTTGGACACCAATGCTCATCAATGTCCTGTACTTTGGCATGGTGATTATTATTAGTAAATATTTAGCGTCATCCTCCTATTGTCGGTATTACAATAAGACATCAATGTTTAGCATCTCCCCCAGCCTCCAGTTGCTGTGAGTTGCCAACTAACTACAGCCAGTGGTAACCTGTTTGCTTCGTGAGCCCCTTTAAGACTTGCTTGATGCCTTTGTAAATGCAGCCACAGCTACTGTATTGTTTTACGTGGGCATCAGGGTACTTTCAGTTTGACTCATTTTGACAGTGTCTAGGTTAGGTTCTTCTGTCGCAGAAAACGCGACATTGTTTAAAACAACAGGCTAGCTATCGCTAGCTTTATGCAGCTGCTTTGTGCCCAAGCTTGGTTTAACAAAAGCTATCGGAAGCATGTTTTCAATTGTACCCTGGTGGTCGTGACTGCTTCCCAGAGCCTTATATTCCATGCACAGTCAGTTCCATCTACATGGAATGTTGAAAATGCCACAGATCTACTCGTTTATATATATATATATATATATATATATATATTCTTTCCATGTTAACCTCCTGGCTGAAGAGAAGTATTTCTAAAGGTTGTTGGTGTACAGACCTTGTAGACTAGTGGAGGTCAGAACTGACGTACATTAAGAAAAGATTTAATCCAAGAGTGAATGATGGGTTTTGTTCCATGTAATTACAAAAAAACTGTGTTTTTCTGCAAACCCATTGGCCTCGAGCTGTTTAACACTTCTGCAAAAATGTACTTTTACTTCAACGGGCTTGTTTTTCATTATTTTGCAATCTTTTCTATCACATCTCTGAACCTTGAAAATACAAAACGGTAACCTGCCAAGGCTACACTTTTTTTTTCTCAATTAAAGTAATTGTTGGACAAAAACAGTATTTTTGCCTTTCTAAAATATATATATATATATATATATATATATATATATATATATATATATATATATATATATATATATATATATATAAATAAATAAACAATGATACAGTTTGTTTCACACAGGTGGTTTGACAGAGAATTGTACCCTGAAGGCCCTTCCTGACAGAACCCTGCATTTTATCCGGGCTGGGGACCGGCACAGGGAGACACAGACTTGGGTCTCCTTGTGGCTACATAGTTGGGCAGTAGCGTAAAGGGCCTTGGCCAAGGGCCCCCACTGGATGAAGCTCATTGCACACCTTGTATTGGAAATACAATTCCAGATGATCATTGGATTTTTTTTTTTCTGTGCTGCCCATCATAGAGAAAGGCGTCTTTGCATTGTAAATATGGAAGGAATCTGACCTTTAAGGATGAAAGCTGTGCATGATATCCCATTAATTTATGAAAATGTACTTTACAAATTCACATATAACTGGCACAAACAACCTTGATCATCTTTGCACTTGTGAATTTAAACAATCGTTAAACTCGACATGTTTTGGTAAATGGCTCCCTTTTTGTTAACTTTCTTAGCTAGTGATCTTATATTCTCTCTGCCTGCATTCTAGCAATGTAATAAGTAAACAAAGTCAATCAATGTCATTAGCTGTTTGTAATAAATGTATTGCTGTCATGCTGGTTTACAGGATTTTCAACAGAATCAATGGGAGTGTTTATTTAGGAACACTGAAACAACAGCCTAAAATTGTACAAGGTCTTCCTTTGGTCTGTGCAGTTGAAGCATTGCACAAATTGCTTTCATTGTTGTTGCCACTCATAGTTTGGCAAAAAAGAGGAAAAAAAGGCGTGGATTTGTGTTTGAGTGAACCAGACTGTGGCTTTTACAGCTTTTGGTGCAGTGATGTTAGACCCTTATCTTTCCAGTTGTTGGTTGAGTGGTGGCACTAATATTTAGCATGAAATTGCAGCTTTGGTGTTGAAAGTTTGTTCCCACTGTATCATTAAATGAGGTCTAGCTAGTGTTGAATGCAGGTGGATGCGAGAATTGCTGATGACGTATTTATTTTTTATTTTATTCTTGTTTGCGCAACACAGTGTACACATTTTGGCTCATCTCTTCAGGGGTTCAATTTTTGTGCTCATGTAAATAAGTGCAAATAACATCAGCCTTTAATAAAACTGACTTAACGTTGTTAGTCAAAACGGTTAGATAATTTTTAAAGCTAAAGAACGTTTTGAGCATTTATGCCCACCATGGTACAATTGCAGAAATATTTCATTGAATCTGTTCAGAGATAACAGTGCTGTAGTTGTGCTAGTAAAATTGCTTATTTCACTATGTTTACCACTATCACCTCATAGGAGTTTCAAGTGCCTTAGACAAAAATATCAAATTGTCACTGTCTATTTCACAGACTTATTACATGTCAAAAATGTTTTGCCTCTGGAGGATTGCTTGACATTTAAAACCTGTTCAGTTTGGTGTAAGTAACTGATACAACACGTTTGCTACATAAATCACTTAGAAGGATTTACTTATCAATACAAAATAAAATCAATGACAGTATAATTATGTAGAATGTTGGAGGGAAAGGGACCTTTTGGGTGTAGTCCCCATATAAACAGAGATCTTCTTACCAGCTAAAAGATACCATTACTGAGGGCATTTTCTTCTTATTGTCTGTGTTCTGAAGGCACATCAAAGATATGAAGGGTTGTTTCTAAACCACCTTGCCAAATTTAAGACCAGCAACCTGCTAGAAACCTCACAAAAACTCATGACACATGCTTTTAATTTATTCGAATTAAACCTTTAGCCGTCTTGAAGATTTTTTTTCCCTTGATCTGCGGTATCTTAACTATAAAACAAATTTGTGCAGAGTGCTCTTTGTCATCTAAAACGTATCAAATGTAGACGTTTTTAGATCAAACCAGCCATTTATATTTCCAGAAAATAACCATTAGACTAAGATTTTTCAGACCCCATATTTTGGGAGAGTTCAGCTGCATCTTCTTTATGTTATATGTTCACAGCAATCTGTTTGGAGTATTGAAGCTTATTACAAACTAATTGGTAGGTTTGAGGGTCAGTTTAGCACTATGTTGACGGAGCAGGACCTCCTGGTGTTTACCAGTGGTAGCAGTCTGCAAATTTGAGTAAATGGCTGCTCCATGCATAGCTTGTCACAGATAAACATAATCAAACCAATATTTACCTTTTTACCCTTTCTTTTTCCTCATAGCACCTAAGTAAATGTTGTCATTCATTAACCCATACATATATTCTTTAGTCTTTTAGGCTATAAGTACAATGTGGTTCTGTTGAAACCGAAAGCCCAACATTGGGCAGTTTCATTTTTTTCAGTAATGGTTTGCTCTAACAGCTTGAGGAAAAACTATCCTTTATTTCAGATGATCACAGCCTATGATTATTGCATAATGAAGGTACTACTAAAAATTGCAAAATTACTCAGAATTAATGGATTAATGACCATATTATATAATACATATATGGAAATGTAGAGAAAAAAAATCCCAGGAACAATTAGTGCCTTTTTTTTTTTAATCTCCCCTTTTCCATTAAAGAGTACTTGCCTCTGATTTTATAAACCCCCAAAGCCCTTTTCTAACTTTAATTTATCTTATTGTTGATGTTAGACCAAATCGAAATTCACTCCCTATCCCTACATTTAGCCCTTCAGGCTAAGATTATGGAAAAATAGTGTCTTTGAATTCCGACATTACAACCACTTGATGGCATCATGAATAGTCGCCGCCGTCCATGTTGGCGTGTAGCTGCTAGTGTTCGGTAAATACATAACATCTGTTTTACAACTTTAAAAAGTCGGGTGAAAACAAAGTCATTACTTAAATTTAAATGTAAGTGTCTGTGCTTCAAATGTAAAGAAATGCGTTTCTCCTCTGTGCCACAAGCTCGACGTAAATCATCTTATCGGCGAGAGGATACCCACTACAGAAGAAAAAAAAAACCTTTTGGACACCATTACAGCCTCTATTGCCCTCCCAATGGGGAGGAGCCAGAGGGGTAGGGAATGAATTCAGATTTGGCCTTACTAGCTCTCTCAGAACTGTTTTAACTTTGGTAGATCTCAAAATGCTGTTTTCTTTTGTCAATTTATAGCTGTGCTTAAATAATACTAAATTGTTTTTATTTGAAAAGATCTTTTGATTTTTGTTGAACACCAAAAGTATCAGGATCTTCTTAATTCGCTTTGGTTTAAATTCTGAAGAAATAAAAAATATGTAGTTTTGCATAAGGAAAACAGACTATTTTAAAGTGACTTGATTGTAAAAGAACAACAACTTTTGACAAAAGCGTTAAAAAAAAATTGTATCCATCATTCATGGAATTCTTTTTCTTTTACAAAAACAGACCAATATTTGAGTTGCCATGTTTATATTTGAAGCGTTTTAATCAAAATGATTGTATTTTTTCTTTCTTGTAAATATTTTTATATGTATTTATTTTTAGAATGTCATCAGAGGATAAGTCTGTGGAGCCCTCTGATCAGCTTCCCTCGCCGCAACCAAGCAGCGTAGGGGCCACATCCACAGGAAGCCCTGTCCACGCAGACAAGAGACCCCGTGGCAGGCCACGCAAGGATGCTGTTGCCATCCTAGCCCAGGCAACACCCCCATCCACATCTAAGAACAGAAAGAAGTAAGCTTTTACCTCTATTTTACTCAAAAGTATTTTACTGGAATAATGGATTTTTCTCAAGTCCCCCAAATTAGTGGCACTGCTAAATGGAAAAGATGGCATTTATCAACGATGTTGATCCTTTTTTGAGATGGCAGTTCTTTCCAAACTTCTAACATAAATATCTGACTGAATTGTCCAAAAAAGAAAGCAGTGCGTCATAGTTGTTGGTAGGGGAGAGACGAGTAAGCATTCATGAAACACTTGCAGAATTGGCGACTGTTGCTTTACTTTTTTGTCTTTTTTTTAAGTTCTATCAAAACGATTTTGGCTCAGGTGAGCAATTCAGGAATTATTGGCTTTATTTCCTATGTTGCCTAAAGAAGTCTGATCCAAGTTGTATGGTTTTATTATATCATTTAAAGCTTTCACGTTTGGCTTTAATTTGAAAGGACGATTATTGGCATTTATAGTTTTATTTTGTTAACGAGCCGTAGTGGGATTTGCCATTGATTTTTTGCTGCCCTGGTGAAACCTCTGCACAGGATAAAATTAGCTTTTTTGCCTTCTCAAAACACAAAAATTGAAAAATATGAAAAATAGGTTATTTAAGTTGTCTTCAGGAATGCACAAACTTTTAAAGATCGAAGATGCCACCTAAACAACACATGCCCTTTGACAGATTTTAACTCTAAGACCATTTACCCAATGTGAATCAGCTGATTCTGACTCGGAGAGTGAAGCAGCTTTTTGTATCAGCTTTGAATCGATATGCAACACATTATTAATATAAAGTGTTGCATATCAGCACAAAGGTACTTAAGAATTTGCTTGATTTATATTGATTGTGCTAACGGTTGAGGAGTTGAGGTAGTCGAAAGAATGTCAACACTGGAGCTAAAGCTCTGGTGGTAAAGGGTTGAGCTACCTGTTACATTTTGTAACTCTGTTGACTCTTGTGCACAAGTGTGATGAATTTATTCGTTTGTAAAGGGTATCCCTTCGTCATGTTTTAATGTATTAAAGAAGCAAATTGGTAACGCTATGGTATTTCTGTTTATTTTTTTTCTTTGAAGAGGTTTTGATCAAATTAAAATAACATTTGTGTGTAAAATATAGTTTCGCTTGTCAGAAAGGGAATAGTGTATTGTACTTAGTTTTGAGATACATTGGAGGTACATAATAACATTAGCAGTGCTATATTTGAATTTATCAAAAATATTTAAACTACATTTTACTTTTAAGACAGTATTTTTTATTCCAGAAGAAGCAGATCTTTGTCCCTTTCAACTTGAACTTTATTTCTTTTTGCTGTCCGGTTTTCAGTAATAATTCTTGCCCTTCTATGATGGAAAAATACCAGACAATCGTGATAATTACTTTGTGACGTCCATTACATATCAAACACACAAAATCTATTTTGGATTAATGTTTTTGTGTCTGAATGTACAGTAGAGCTGTTCTACATCATTCTGTTTGTGAATATATATATTTTCATAGTTTTGTCATGATCCCTAAAAATGCTATAACAGATATCATCAAATGCATTGATTCTATTAGCGTTTATACTTGTTTTTTGGTGATATTCGATTTTTTTTCAGCCTTTTAATTTCCAATCATTTCTGACCAGTGCTCCCTTTTAGCAGTTCTGCCCTAAACAAACAGATGTTGCTTATTCTGTAACAGTTCCACTTCGGTTTTATTTGAATGCTAATCAAACCAAATGAAGATGTGAAATTTGTCATCATTTGACACTAGTTAGTACCAAATCTGCTTTGCTATTTTACTGTAAAATCCCCCTTTGTCTGTCCTGTTTGTCAGTCAAGCTTCAAATACATCTTAATTTCTATTCATGCAAGGTTAATTGATTATAATTGGTGAGCAATGTGGGGTGGAATTGAAATGTTTTTGGTGAGGATTGTACTCCATAACATTATGTAGCTTACCACGAAAAGCCTAATTGACATACATTTTTTTCATTTTAGTGAATGACATATAAAGCTTTTCCTAGCATCCTAATTTCTTTAAAGTTTTAACTCGTTTACTTCGAAGGTTTAGCTCCAGTCTTTAAGTTCTTTTGACTGCCATAACTCTTCAACTGTTTATGCAATTAAAGTAATTCTAGCAGTTTATAAAGCGGAAATAGAGTAACCTCGCACTGATCTACAAGACTACACATCAATGATGTACCTGTGCAGTCTATGTACATCACCTGATTCTGTCACAGAGAAAAGTTTCTTTTTTTGCCAATATGAAAAGCAGTTTTTCTCCACGTCAGAATTAGCTGATTCACATTGATTGTCTAAATAGTTGAAGAATAAGGCATATGTCAAAGTGCGTGTTATTTAGGTGTCACCAGTGACATCTCAGGTGTTAAGGTTTAGTTTTGAGCTATGTAGGGTTTATACCATTTGGACAAATTATAAAACCCATCAGAAAATCTAAACTCTGAGCAAATTGTTTGGTAGGGGAACTCTACCAAGTGGACAAATATTGTCAACTTTATGAGTGTTTGATTAATTGGGGTCCTTTTAATTGATTTAATACATTTTTCTATTAAACGTATGTTAGTCTGAATTTTTTAGTGTTTGAAAACAGTGTCATCAGATGGATAGATGCCTGATATTTGTTCTGAATATCTGATTGCTGCTTCATACTGGATTTTCTCCTTTTTGAGCAGCAGAATCCTCTCTAGGTTTTCCAGGCAGCTGAGTGCTGGCTGGAACTACTTACCACAACATTATTTTCACTTTTTTCTTTCCCCTCCCCACTTTTCCAATGGTGGGACTGTGGGGAAGGAGTGAATTGTGCAATGTAGGTTGTTAAACACTAGTCCTAAATATTTGTCGGTAAAAAAAATACACAGCTAAATGGTTGCAGGCATTGCTACAGCCTTGTATGCAATTTAGGGGACCTATTAAGGATGTAATTGGGCATTTACACATGGATGTTAGTTTTTGTATCTTTCATATCTCCCTCTAATGTTCCTGCATAAAAAAGTTTTTTCCTCAAAACAAGGTTTTTTTTTTTTCCTTCAAATAGTTTTTCTACAAATGTATTTATTTTTTTTTACATTTGTAAAGTACAATTCTTTTAGCATGTAAAAAAAATTTCATCAGTTTGTTGAACGCTGTTTTTCATCATGTGGGTTAAATATTAGGGCAAATGTGAAACCAGACATATAGAAGGGCTATTTTGTGTGATTTAGTGTGATTATGTTGGTGGCCAAAACGTTACTTATAATATGTACTCATCAGGCAAACATCTGTGTATTGGTCAACTGTCTCTATTTTCTTGTTCATTTGACAACTAATGCCTAAGTCACAACTGCCCTTAGAGGTGGAAAATGAGTATATCTGTATGGAGCACATACAGATGAATTTGATTATTTGATTAATGGATATTTACTTTTTTTTCCCCCTTCTTCTTCTTCTTATATCTAGCCCATTGGATTTGAAACCTTTTGGATTGATTATCCTTTATAGGAAATTATTACATCCTTTTTTCTATTTTTTTCTTACCACTTCTTTATTATTGAATTTAACAATAGTGTTAATTATTTTAAAAGCAAATGTGAAAGTGTAAACGTTTCAGTGCTATCAATGGATTGAACAAAAATAATCCAACTAGTCACTTTTGAGTTGTGATTAATCACAAAGTTCTGGTAAATCTCATGTGACAGTATGCAGCTTGTTAACAAAAACAGGACACAGATTTTTTTTTTTTTTTTTTATTTATGAAGTGTTAACAGAATCATCTGATTCTGACGTGAAGAAATGCGTCTCTTCAAATCAGCTTTGCACTTTTAACGGCACAAAGACGGATTTCTCTGCGTCAGAATTGGCTCATTGACGTGGATTACGTAAGAACTTCTTTGCAGTGTTGCATATCAGCGAATGGCTTCTTTTCTCTGCTGCAAGATCCGATGGAATTGCGTTCATTGCGTCAACTGTTGAGGAGTTACAGTAGATGAAAGAATGTCAACACTGGAACTAAAGCTCTGTTGTAAAAGGATTAATAGAATAAAAAAATCTATAGGAAAATGATCAGTTTTATGTAAAGGCTGTTTTTACATCCACAGCCCAACACACCACTTTTACGAATATTTAGAATTAATCTCAATTAATTGAAAATTATTTTACGCCAATGTATTTCATACAGTGACAGTTTATTAGAGAAAATACTTTTGCCTACAAACATACTAGTTCTACTTTATCCACGTTTTTCATGTCACTAATGATCAGTAATGCTACATACTGGAATATATATGTATTACTCTTATGGATCAGGCTGTGGGGGCAGTGGGGGAGGGGAGCTGGTTGGCTCTATTGGCAATGTTACGCAGTGCTGGATCTGGGTGAAAGAACCCCTGCAATAGTGGGGGAGGGGGCGTTTATGAGACAGTGGGCTACTAGAATAGTTAGAGTACAGCAGTTGACACTGACCAATGACATATGTTTCTCCTCCAGTTCCTTTGTGCCTGCATTCATCATTGAATCAGCTGAGAGACAGCTGCCTGGTCAAGAACAAAGTCATTTACTATTGTGGCTTAGGCAGTCACTTGGCATGAGTTTGGCCTCTGCTATTACCTCAAAGGGCGGCGTACAGACATGACAGCAGTGAAAAAAAAATGGTATAGTCTCTGCAACTTGAGTGACATAGGGGGACAATTAACGGTGTTCCTAAATTGTGCTTTAAATATCAGTATTAATTCAATTCAAGTTTATTTATATATAACCCGAAATCACAACTATAGTCATCTCAATGGGCTTCATACTGGTATTTATGCAAGGAACATAAAGTCAATCTTAAAAATATAAACAATAGCTGGTTGCTAAGCTAAACTCAACAGACTAAGCTAAACTGGCATCTCTGCCGTTAGACCCTTCTTCTCGGTGAGGCAAAACTTAAAAAAAAAAAAAAACCTATCATTAACAAACTGATCGTTTTTTACTGGGACTGAAACTATGGGAACTGGTGTCAGAGAATGTGCTCAGCGTTTCACTAAGTAATGGTTGAACTGTGAGTTTAAATTCAAACACAGAACGGTCAGAAATGTTATTCTAAGCTGTTTTTTATTTATGGAGCAGCAGCATCTTCTAGAACAAGCTCAAAGGTAATTAGAAAGTGATCTGAGAGTATGGGGTTATGAGGGAGGGCACTCAGCTGGCGGGTCTCTATAACATGAGTTAAGATAAGGTCCAGGGTGTGCTTGTTACAGCGATTGGGTTCAGCTGCAAATACATTTCCTAGACAGTTATTAGAGCCATCAACATATTATTTTAACAGATTCTAAAACAATAGTTGATAGAAAGTCAGAAAACTCGGTTAAAAATTCAGAGTACGGGCCAGGAGGGCAATGATAGTATAGTATAACTAGGGAGTTTGCTTCATTAAGCCTAGCATTGCCGTCCTGTTGTAGTCAGGTTTCTGTTAAAGTTAGTAGGCTAAGTTTGTTATCATTAATTAACTCATTGACTAAGAGGGACTTGGAGGAAATTGAATGTAATGTTTAGTAACTTTTGATTATATAATAATTTTGCTTGTTATTAAGTGTAGTAAAAGCTTTTACTTTTAAGTTTCTGTGTTTCACTCCTGTTACTTGACTTTCAGCACATAAGCTAAAGCTAGAAGCTGCTCGACTACCTCTGTATGGGGTTTGCTCCAGCGCTAAAGGGAGTTCAGAGGAGAGTTGTAAACTGGTGCTCTGTGCCCAGGTCCAGTCTCTGGGTTGTCAGGTTGCACGACTAAAGCTAACAGAAATGTTCTTAGAAAGAAGAGTGGCACCGTCCACAGTGGCATGGATGCCATCTTTCCTCATAATATTATACTTCAGTTGTGGAATTTTAAGCATTTATCAACTGCAACCTTATTTCACATCCTTATTAAGAGCCAAGAGACCACCCAGAAATCTCTCTTAAAAAAATCTGTACCAAAGACTGTATCATCTTTTGTAATGCCTTTCTGGCTCTTAACTGCATGTAATTGACATGGTTTACTAAAGACCTGTGTTGGTGTTCTTGTGTTTAGTTTTATTCTCCATGGACAATATTTAAAGGGAGGGGTAAATTTGGCTTAACGCCAAAAGTGATTTTTCTCTCCAGTGACACTGAAAATTACCCCACCGCCCCAATCTCCTCCCTAACTTCCAGCCCCGTGTATTCTCTTGAGAACCACTGAGATACGTCGCTCTATTTTTTTTCAATGACTTTGCCATTTCATTTTTATCCATGATAATTATCCTCATGAAATCTTGCTTCCAAAATTAGGCTAACATAGACTTTTACAGCAAAATGCCGACCATAACCATTTTTGTTATTCTGTATAAATTAAAAGATGAGTATGAGATGGTGTGGGCTGGCATATGCATGAGTTTGCATGTGGGCACATTGCTACAAAAGTAGATGGGGATGTTGCTGATGCTACACTTTTACTCAGTTTATGACTTGGGCTGATGTAGTGCGATTCATTCTGTTGTCTTTCAACGTACATATTTACAGCACAAAAAAATACATTTGCAAGTTTAACCAATGGGGTCCAATCAACAAAATATTTTTAGTGCTCATTGGCTTTTATATATGTATGTTAACGGTGTTGATATAGTTTTTTAACCTATTAGTTACCATCCACCTCATACACTTCAGGCCTACTTGCAGTACAATTTTTTGACCATTCAGTGCCAATATCACCACAAGAGGGTTATTGATTGCTTACCGTTTTTTGATCCACTCATAATTTCTTTTACCGTCCGTGTCCGGGTACAGCTAATGCATACATCAATGTGGTGGCTTACTACTTTTATTGGGCATGAGATCTGCTACAGAAAGCACTCGCAGCACTACTATCCTGAATCCAGAGGCTGGTGCCATGGCCAGGTGGGCTAGATGCCCGTGTCCAATGATGGTACAATAGCTATCATTGCTACAAAAAGAGCCACATTTTGAGGCCACATGGACTCTGGCACTGCCCAACCAGTGTGCTGTAAGTAGGCTCTTAAGAATCATAGGGTTTTTCAGTTTGTTCTTACAGTAAATAAAGAAAACGATACCCTACATTTAGAAAATGCTTTTATCCAAAACAGATTATATTCTACAATTGGGGGTAATCTGAAGTTGGGTGTGTTGAAATAATGATATACTGATGGTCTAGCATGAGATTTGAACCCAGACTATTTAACTCTGTGAGCTACAGCTTTCTCTTCAGCTTGCATCTGAGTGTTTCTTCAATGGGGTGTTCTAGATGTTTTTAACAGTTTTTTTTTCATCTTTTACCCATTGTAGGCTATATTAGGAGTTCTTAAAACAATGTTCTCTTCTTCCTTTTTCTCTGTTTTCCCTGTACATTGAAATAAACATTTCACACTTTATACAGTTAATTTATTTTGCAACATAAATCAAACAGAATATTTTCTCAAAACAATTGTATTCTCAAAAGCCCAAATCTCTAACTTAAATCTTATTTATCTTTTGTTTTTCCAAGTGGATTTAGTACCATAAATAAAACTGCTGCCACAAGTATCAGTTTTCTTTCTGCACTTCTTCTAACTTTTGTTTTTCTGTCTTTTCGCTGTTTAAGAGGTCGCACCAGAGGGAGAGTTGCTCTAGAAGAAGAAGAAGACAGCATGGATGGGACAGAGATAACAGAGTCCACTGACCCGCCAGATACAGGTGAGATTTTGAGAAAACAAACACAAAAAATTAATTTCCCTCTTCACACATTATCTGAGCTTGCATGTCCAGGTCAGGTAGCATCAGCTCTGAGAGAAGCTTTCAGCAAAGTTAAAGAGTTGTTTCTCGGTGACAACAGCGTATCAAAGTTTTTTTCTTCTTCTTATGGAACCCTATGATCACTCTTCAAGATTGACTTTGAAAGGACCAAACTTGAACTGTGAAACTGCATTGGATATGTATTATTTTCCTTCCTTCCTTTTATCTATTTTGCCTACTCTGAGATTGAGAAGCAGTGTAAAACAGCCCAAGGCTAATGCCCTCTAAAAGCTTTTTAAAATCCCATCAGTCCCTCTAGGACCTATTTATATGTTTTCTATGTGTATATCACATCATATTACTATGCCTCCCATTCCTGTATATGTTAATGGAATATATTTTGACTCAGCATGTCTGGTCATAGTGGGCACCAAATTATGGCCCACGGGCCGGATGCGGCCCACCTCCAGATTTGGCCTTGAAGAATACCAGCCCTCCAAAGTCTCAATGGGACTATGATGGGAGAAGATGGCCTATTTATTGTTATATTTTTGAAATGTATTAGTATCATTTCATATTGACCTTTTTCTTTGAAAATCTCAGAGAGTTATGAGGTTATTTTTTATTTCTTAAATAGTATTACTTAGTTAAAAGGATTTTGATTTATTTCCAGCCTTTTTGGTGAAAATTCAAGAAAGGGTTAATATTTGGGTTGTGTGGCTTTCTGGAAGACCATAAATGTTCATGTTTAGAGACTGACCCCGGGCCCACATCAGAGAAGCTGAAACTTAAGAACGCAAAATCAAAGATGGGGCGAGAGCCAGATGAGAGACAACACAACTGAAAACAGTTGTGTTGCAAACGCAAAAATATTTTTGGAAAGCGAAAAAAGAAGTTTGGAAACGCAAAAATATTTTTTGAAGTAAAAAAAAAAAAGCAAATGCAAAAATATTTTTTGAAAGCAAAAAAGGTTTTAAAAGCAAATATTAAATGTTTTCAGTTTTATTCTTGAAATTTTACATTTTGTTTGCAATTTAGAACATTTTGATCTCGAAACTGAATTTTGCTTGCAATATGGTGGCACAAAACTCACTCCACACAATCAGTATTGAAACGTCTCACAGTTAGAGCTTGTAATGCTGCTCGGCTTGATAATCCTGATGCTACAGAACATTTTTTTGGCACAGCCTGCTTCTTTGGAAGTCCCATGATTTTTTTTTTTTTCTTTTTTTGATTGAGGTTACATAAGAAAAAACGTTTAAACTGCTCTTTGTTATTATTTTTAGAAAGTATTACTTCAAGTAATCTGTTGTGTTTTATTAATTATTGTAATGGAAAATCTAAGATTTCTTTTTCCACTGTTGGCATCCATGAAATCTGAGTCTTGAAAGCACTTCATTACAACTGGAAAATAACCCTAACCCTAACCCACCTATAGAAACAATTTTTTAGTTGCAAAGTCAAAAATCATTCTGAGATAACAAGAATCCACAACTGATCAATTAACCTCACTAACGCACTGACTAGAGGATTATAATTGGCCTGTCTTTTCTGACTAAGTGTACTTCTTTGTTGTTATTAGAAACACAAACCGAGCAGGTGGAGACGGTGGAAGGTCTGAACGCTGATTTGCCAGATGAAGACAAACCTTCTTCCCCTCTGGCTGATAGTCCTTCAGCTGAGAGTTCAGATGGACCAACTGTCTCTGCAAGTGGAGGAATCAAAAGCAGGTCAGACATTTGTTTTAACTTTATTTATCTTTTTATCTGCATAGGTTTTGTGTTAAGAACTTAATTGATCCCATGATGGGGAAATTGCTGTGAACAGATTGGAGTTTGGAATGTTTGCTTTAAAAAATATGTTAAAAAGTTATATTTTTTTATATAAAGTTATATTTTCATGCCATAAGCTGCACATAGACTCTGGATTTGACCAAACCTTATAGCAGTGCTATCCAACCCGGGTCCTTGAAAACCCTGCCTGTTTTCCAGTGTTCTTTACCCTTCTTTCTGCTGACTAGCTGACTCCTGTGTGTCCACATTCTGATGTACTAAACACACCTGATCCAGGTAATTATCAGAAAGGACAAGGAGAGCTAGAAAACAGGCAAGGGGGTAGATCTTAAGGACCGGGGTTGGGCAACCCTGCTCTAAGGTAACTGTGAGTAGCAGGTTAAGTTAAGCTGAGAAAACGTTTGGTAGTTCTCTGATCAGACCATAAATGCCAGTTCCAATTGAGGTTTTGGATACCCTGACCAAGGAATCGCTCATACTCTGTCACTCTTGGCGTGAAAAATTATTTATTTGCAGGAACTAGATGCTCTTAATCTAAACAATTTCAGTCAAAGCAGCCGACAAATGTCCCGGAATCCGTGATCAGCTTTGGTAGTTCGGCTTTTAAAACAGTCCTGTATTTGTATTTGAATAAAAATGTAATTGAAAGATCAAACTCATGTGTTTTTATGGTCTATGAGGCCTAACTTTTGTAATAGTGTGCTTTGTATTGGAACGGTCACATAAAAACATTTTTTTGTTGAAGCTTTTAGTAACTTTGGTCACAAACTGTAGGCTGGTAATTGTCACTGTGTAGGAGGCTCTGCCATAAAAATCACATGACATTTCTGCTAATACAGTGGGTATGGAATGTGTTCAGACCCCCTTAAATTTGTCACACCTTGTTATATTGCAGCCATTTGCTAAAATCATTTAAGTTAATTTTTTCCTCATTAATGTTCTCACAACACTCCATCAGGAGTCTGAATACTTTTCATACCCACTGTATATATTCATTAGATGCTAACAATACCACAAATATGTCTGTAGTATAGTTATAAATACCTGGTGTATAGCTAAAAATACAGGTTATTATTCATATAGGTCCATCATGTCATTTTTGGGAAGTTGTGTGTCAGTGCTTCAGCTTTTAAACCCAGTCTTCCACAGCGTTACTGTACATTGCCACTTAAGATTTCTAAACAAAAAGACTAATTCATGTTGAAGTCTATGGTGCTGTTTTCAGTCACAGCAGGTATATATAATTAAACACCCTGTACCACCCATTTTCTTTGTTTCAGTGAGCGACTCTGTGCCTTTTGTTACTGCGGTGGCCATAGCCTTCTGGGTCAGGGAGATCTGAAAGTATTCAACACCACATTTCAGGATGAAAAATTCCTCCACTGTAGAGGTGAAGGAGGATCAACAAACGATAATAGTGATGGTGACAAAACCACTCAGCCACAATTGGCCGAAGACACCGCCTCAGGACAGAAAGAAAAGAAGTAAGTAGGTTTATCTGGTAATGGTGTCATTGATGCTTTGCTATGAGAATTGGTCACATGACTAACATGATCTATGATTAGTGAATGAGCTGCTCCAAATTAACTCTTAACTAAACGGCTCATTAAAGCTCTCAGGTTTTGTCTCATGCCATGGTAAACACCTTGAAGAACAGATCATGAAGACAGTTTTTCTGTTGGTAAATGGTTTGTAGTGATTCTGGTAGGACATGTAATTCCTTCATTAGAGAACTAACAATAGGTGAACTAATCTAGTAAAATAACATCACATTTTTGAAGTTTTATGGGGGGCCTTTTTTGACTCCTGAAGATAATTGTCAAAAATTATGGTTTAAATGAGTGTTTTATGGATTTTTTAGCTCTTTGTATTTGGATTGGGATGATGCTATGAAATGTTGCCACCTCCATGATTTTATTTGTATATTACAGTAGTTATCAAATGTGGGATTGTGCAAAACTGTCAAGATGTATTTAAAGAAGCATGTCCACCTCAAAAGGGAGAACAAGAGAACTTCAAAACATGTTACCGTCCAAAAAGGTATTGAGAATTGACCCAATTGTAGTAATTGTTGGTTACTTACTTTAATAAATAATCTCAGAAGATTTTCATCCATAGAAAAATAAATAAAACAATCTAAGAAATTAGGCAGTAGTCAGACTTAAATTATAAGGGGCGGCCGTGGTGCAGTGGAAAGGGCAGTCGGCCTGTGATCGAAGGATTGCAGGTTCGATTCCCGCCTTGCCCGCCCATGTGTCAAAGGGTCGTTGGGCAAGACACTGAACCCCACATTGCCTCCAATGGAAGGTTGGCGGCAGCGGAGCCACCATCAGTGTATGAATGTATGTGTGAATGGGTGAGTGGCCCTGTGACTGTAAAGCGCCCTGGGCCTTCAATGAAGGTAGAAAAGCGCTATATAAGTATACGCCATTTACCATTTATAGATATATTCCTTCAAAATTCATGAAGTGCTTCCTAATTTTTTTTTGTCATAGTATTAAACAATTCCTATGGATTCAAACTCAGGATTTTACAGTATTTTCCTTTTCTATTCCTTTGTCATAAATGAAGAGAAATTGTGGAATTGGAGAATTTTTCTTACATTTCAAACCAGAACAGGCCGTTTAAAGTTAATTTGAAAACCAAGCCACTTACATTTTGGAAGATAAATTGTCCGAATATGAAGGATATTACCATAATTCTGCATAAATAAATTATTTCATTTATCTGTTCTTTTTCAAAGTGTTGAATTCTCTGTTTATCGTTTTCCTCCATATTAACCCATATTAACCCTCTGGTCACATTTTTGACCATAAAAAATGTTTCCTTTCTAAGGCTATAAAAATCTTACTGAATGATCCATTTATGCATTTTCAGCATATACTGAAATAATAAAGGATCTTAATGAAATACATGCAGTGTCACATGTGTACTGTAGAATGTTACATGACCAGAGCTTTTCACTTTCTGTTTGCGCCAAGAGAAGAGGATGATAGTGCGAAAGGTCTTTAAAAAAAAGTTAGAAAAGTATGTTAACATTACAAAAGGATTTTTGGTACACACGATGTTTAAGGTATCTAGTGTTGATATTTGCAATTACTCAACTTTGTTTAATGTGATCATGGAACTCACAAAAATGTCACAGGCAACAATAATGACAGGTGGGATTAACCATTTTATCTAAATGCTAATGCATTTTGATTAACTGTTCTACCGTTTGTTCTGCTGCTACCTGAATTTTTACCTAGTGTTGCACACACCTGCACACTCCCACACACAGGAACACCCCCCCCACCCACCCACCCACACACAGTGTGTGTAAATGCGACGGTGAAAGTGCCGTGACCTTCTAAAAACGTGGTAAACTGCTTTATAAGTATACAACACTTGCCTTTTACCACACGCAGATACACACAAAAACAGAAACATACACATGGACCCAACATAGACATGCTAGCCAACTTGTTTTGATGCTACATAGCAAGCTACCCACTACAACTTATACCCGCACATAAACAACCTACACACACAAAGACTTGCTAGTAACCAGAAAGCAATGGGCACATCAGTGACTTAGACCATCACGACCTAGAGGATTCACAATAACATTTCTCAATGAGGTCAAAGAAGTGCTTCATCTCTGCATGGTCTATGAACAGTGCTCTTGTAAATGGCCAGCTCTTTTACAGATGTTAGTGGAGGGACCATCAGCCTGCTCACTTTCTCATAGTTAGTCTCACAGTCTCTTCTGCAAAGGTTTAACAAAACCACTAAATTGTGGAAGGAGATCTGTACTTGTTGCTTTCATCAAAGATCAGGCAAGATGCAATAGCTTCACACTGACAATGCTAGCGCAATGCATCACTTAGAGATGTTGCCATTTTGAGAAACACAACCTATGGATGTGAGAAATGCAAAGTGCCACTGCACATGAAAGTCTTCTATGTGTACCATGGAGCATAAAAGAAAAATAGCAAAGACAGCAGAAAGGAGTCAGACAAAATTCACAGGCATGCACACACCAATGCACAAACCCACACACACCTCTTCCACCACCCCCAACTACACAAACACAGAAACACCCTACACTGGTCAAATTTACCTATGTTCAGTCTATACAGTGGTTGAAGCAACACAGTATCCCACCGGTCTCAATTGTGACCAAACATAGAATACACTTTTTCACACACATTTCTGTGAAAATTTCTGAAAATTATGATGGTTTTAAAGGGATATTAATGACACATGGTTTGAATATTTTTATGTCTGAAAAACATTTAGGAATATAACGGTTACGTTTGTTTCCACCTACTTTGATATCAACCCATACTTTTTACTGGTATCCTTATTTTTTACATGAATTTTGTCACCTTAAATAATGCCAGTCAACGCAGATCCCTCTTTCTGCTTTCTGAAGCATAAAGAGGATCTGAAGTTCTGAATGGATGAAACCCAAATGTCCATATAAATGAAAATGTAGCTCAAGTTGACGGCACCTTTGCAAACAAGAACACTGTTGTTGTCTTCAGGCCAAGAAATATCACATGAACTGTGCAGAAGAGCCTTGTGTTTGTGTATGTACATGCTGTGCTTCCTTGGACATCTGTTTTAGTTGTTTTGGAAACTAATTAAGTGTTTTGCTGGGTTCTCAGTATTGTCATGAGCAGAGAGAGCACTAATTATACGGCGGCATGCCATCCAGTAGCTGGTGTTTGCTTTTATTTTTGTTGATGGTTCTTTGTGTGTGTGACTGAACGTCCGTTGGGGCTTGTCTGTATTTGTAACAGTAAGGCAAAAAGAAGGAGAACACTTTTTTTGATGGAACCGTCAGTGGCTACAGGTTAGAAATGTTGCCTGTCTTAAAGACCCACTCCAGGGAAAATTTTGTTTTTTTAACATGTTCTAGTGGCGTTTTTCTGATGATGGAATATATTAAGAAAACTAAGCTTAAAATAGCATTTTTAAGTGTTTTTAATTCAAATTGTTGCGAATTAGGAGCAGATGAAAAAAAATCTAACGTTACAAACGTATTCATAAAGACAAAGCTGTGCACCAAGTAATACTTTGTGCACAACTTTGCAGGAAATATATATTCAACATTTAGTTTTATGTTTAACATGTCTGTTTTGAAAATGACCTTTCTTTGTACAAATGTATCCTGTTAACAAACTGTCAAAAAATATGTCACAGGGTCACAGGCATATACATTGAGTACCGGAACATCGATTGTTCACATTGCGCATGTGTGTTATTTTTTTTTTAACTAAAATAAAAAATATAACCATAGCTCTGTTGAAAATTGAATAAAACAGATCATGATACAGTGATCTCCAGCCGTATTTTGTGGTTGTCAGGCGACAGTAGCTGATCCGTATAAACAATGCTGCAGTGGATCGTTATTGAAGTGGTGGAAAACGGCCCAAAAGGAGTAGAGGACAAATCGCTCCACTTATTAGGTGTAAAATAAATAAATATGTCTGTCAAAATTAGTTGTTAAGAGGGTAACGAAACAAAAACAGCTAAGCTAAGTCGAAGTTAAAGTATGCTAACTGGCTGCTGAATATTGTGACAGTAAAAAATAAAGTAGAATATGAATGTCAGTAGCATCAGAATACCCAACTTTCTTTCTTTTACTGATCTTTCTTTCTTTTCAGCGATCGCTATTGTCGGCTGCCAGTTAACCCTTGTTTAGCCCCAAGGTAGCTTAGCTGTTTTGTTATTTTCTATCCATTTTCTTATTATTTCTATATCCCTTTCTGGGTCCTGGCTACTTTGCTGCCTGCTGGGCATTTTTATTTTCTTTCATCGTTCTCTTATTAACATCTCTCTCTTTTTTTGAACGAACATGGACTTTTTTTTTTCTTACACCTAATATGAGGAATGTCTGATGCTCTTTTATTTATTTTTCCCCACCACATCCGGGTCCGTTCCATCGTTTACACGCTCCACTGTTGCCTGGCCAAGAAAAAATATCTTTTTTTCCCCAGCAGAGCTACAGTTTTAATTATTTCCCTGCCAGGGGATCAATAACATTCTAAAAAGTTTAATTCTATTTTAGTTTAATAAATGAGTCGAACCGCGCATGTTCACTGTTGAATCGATGATTTAGGACTCGATGTTTATGCCTGTGACATATTTTTGACAGTTTAACAGGAGACATTTGTATTCAAGACGAGCAAGAGTCGTATTCAAAACAAAGACAAATTGAATTCAAAACTGACATGTCAAACTTAAAAATGAATGTATTCATATTTTTTAGCCTCACCTACAATTCAGAGGCAAATTTCTGATAAACCTTTGCTATTCTGCAGAAATTATGTTCTAGAAACAGACAAGTTTTTTTCATTTTGACTAAAAACAATTAAAAGACCACTGGTAAAACTTTTGAAATTGAACAAAAGATGGAATGGGTCTTTTATCACATAAATCAGGGGTTCTAATCTATACTCATGCATTTTGGGAATGTAGCATTACTAATAAAAGTGTCAACCTCATTTTTCTTCAAATTTCCCCCCAGAATTTTTCTGTTCTTTTTTTTTGTGAAAAAGAATTCTCTGTTTCCACATCTGTATATGTAAAATATCAGTGCAAGATAGTTGGAACTGAATAGTTTTGAACATATTTTTATGAAAAAAATCAACATCTTGCTCAAGCAAAAAAATATTCTTTTTATTCTTTCATCTGCTTTTTAAAATGCATATCGATTCCCTTTTATTGTGTGTCTAAATTGTCGTTTGCATGTTTTCACTTTGTTTTTGTCCCTTTAGTGGGCCTGAGAGCTGCAAAGCAGAACTGGACATCACCAGTCGATTCTGGGATGAACTCTCTTATGTTGGCCTTCCAAAAGATCTTGAAGTCCAGTCTCTCTTTGAGTCGGGTAAGACTCACTTTGGGGTTGTCTTTGAAACAAAATAAATCTTCAAATTCTGTATTTTTGTTGAATGCAAAGTCAGTTTAGATGTGTTGATTTAATCAAAATCATTATGATCTGAAATTTCAGGACAATGTTGGGCACATGAGAGTTGTGCCTTGTGGTCCGACGGTGTTTGTAAGGGTGAGGGACAATCTCTGCTTAATGTGGACAGAGCCATTGACTCAGGGAGCACAAAGGTGAGTTGGTCACTGCCAACATCCCCAAATTAATAGGTGTTGTTAACCACTATTATAAGCTTCTATTGATTGATCATTTTGTAGCATAATACAGCAGTTAAAATACTTTTGGCCAGATAATCTAGATTATGTTGAATTAACAGGTGTATGAAAAGTTTGAGGTTTAGTTTTAGTTCAAGTGCTTCTAAGTGCGCATCATTCTCTATAATTAAAAAAACCCACGAATAACTGACTAAATGTTGTCGTTTCAATACATTGATGGAGCTATGGTTGTTTTGCAAACCCCTCTCCTCAAAGAGGCTCCATGAATGTGAGCAACATGGAGATGCTTCAGTGAAGCATAGAAAAGCTGTTGGATTGGGCTGACTGGTAAAGGTCGACAAAGGCAGAGTGGATCTTTCAGCTGTGAAATAGAAAAGGTCACATCACTCAACAGGGCAGAGCTCCCATGGTAGCGTGCCTCCTAGTGGAGGCAGAGGTGATGCTCGTGGCTCTCTTGGTCATTTTTGCAGCCTGTCAGTCATGCAGCTGAACAGAATTCTGCCACACAACTTTAGAATTTGTATTGAGACACATGAGAAACTTGTAGAATAGGAATTTTATTAGATTCTTTAGGATGCTTTAAAGTCATATAATGCTCTGATTTCTGAGTTGAAGTGCAGAACACAACAGAATTAGTCGCCCCGGTTATTTATAAAGTGTTGGTCACAGATTAATATGTTTTCTACCTTTTTTATTTATTGGATTTTGTTCAAGTTGAAGTTGTTGATGTGGAGTTTTCTCTCTGCAGCACTGTGCATACTGTAAGCGCCTTGGAGCATCCATTAAGTGCTGTGCTGAAGGATGTGCTCAACTCTACCATTACCCCTGTGCGGGGGCAGCCGGGACTTTTCAGGATATCAGGAGTTTATCGCTCCTCTGCCCAGATCACATTGAAGTGGCAATTCATAAATGTAAGTTGTTTAATACTAATACAATGAAATTAAGAAATACAAGTTCATTGTCACCGCTAATCATCTATTTCTTTCATCTTACCTCACTCAGTTGTAGATGAAGTCAATTGCGTGCTGTGCGATAGTCCGGGGGACTTGCTAGACCAACTCTTCTGCACAAGTTGTGGTCTACATTACCATGGGATGTGCCTGGACATGGCTGTTACTCCTCTAAGAAGGGCAGGTTGGCAATGCCCTGAGTGCAAAGTCTGCCAGACGTGCAAGTGAGTCACATTGACCACCCACCTACTAACACAGAAAAAGTCCCGTACAGAAAGTTTCTCTGCTCGCCTTTGTCTTTCATTTTTCATCCTACATAATTTCTGCATACCTTACAGGCATTCCTACTGCTGGTTTGTTTACCTCTGTGGTTTGTGAGAAGCTAACTGAAAGTTGTACCCTAAAGCCTAAAATTGTAACCTCCAACCTTTGTTTAAAGAATAGTAGGTTTTTTTTTTTTACCATAGGCTAATGAGAATTTCTGAAATCTGTGCACATTATAAATTAATCCCTTTGTTAGTGATATAAACCCAGGGCTCTGTTTGGATTTGATAAAATATAAAAATGTGCAATGCCATGAAGTAAAACATGATAAAGATAAAACAAAAAAGCCTGAGTCATTCATTATAAATTTGATTGTTGAATCATTTAGACAGACGTCTGTGAACAGTCGTGTCATCGTATTGTCAATGTTTTCTGCTGTGAATGTTGTAAATACATTGATTTATTGATGTTTCTTTCTCTTTCTGTTATGATTAACTTACCAGTACTGTTAGATTGAAAAAGAAGATTTCAATTGTTTTTATTTTTCAATTCATGTGAAAAATAAAAAAAAAAATCAACCCTATTAAAGGGTCAAAAATCAGAAAAGAATTAGACCGATAAGTCAAGAATTGTGGAAAAAGGAGCAAATGCCTTGGAACAATATAAATTTAAACGCATAACGTCTTTCAGTTTATTTGCCTTTCATCACCTAAATGCTTCCAGTACATAAAAGCAGACAAAAGTACTTTTGTAATTAGTCTTTGTTTAGATTGTTTTCTTGACCTGTTAGATTGAAGTATAATTTTATGCCAAACCAGCTTGAGGTGTCCTGCTACAATGTGAACGGTGTGCAGTTTTAAAAAATTCTATGCATTACATGCATGAGTGGTTAATCAATTTATAGATCAAAGTATGTCAGCACTTGTAAATTTATGTAAATGCAAACAATTCTATGAAGTCGCATTAAAACAACAGAAAATTTAGCCTGGGTTAAAAAAAATGATCCCAGTGTGAAGTGTAAATTATCTTTTTAAATGTCACACACATGACTCTCTTCAGTAATGAGTTGGATGCTGCAAAACTGTTGTATGTATTTACAAGACAATTAAGAATCCCCCCAAGTCTTACTCCGCACAACCTTGTTTTTTGCAGGAATCATGGAGATGACACTAAAATGCTGGTTTGTGATATGTGTGACAAAGGCTACCACACCTTTTGTCTTCAGCCGGCAATGGAATCTCTTCCCACAAATGGATGGAGGTGTAAGGTAGGAAAGATCTTAGTGGTCCAGACAGTCCACCGTTTAGAAAACATTTTTTTTGTTTGTTTCAATATTTTGAGGTGTTTCAATGTGTTAATGTGAAACACCTTAATGAGGTTTTTGACTTTAGTGGGAAAAAAAGCTAAAATAATTGTTGTCATTAAGAGAAACTATTGTTTGTTTTACATTTCTAATATAAAATACTTTAAATTATTTTTTATTCTTGGTAATTTGTGCATAGGGAGATATTTAAATCCATATTCTATTTAATACACATTTTAACAGGTACTTTGGTCTTAAAGACCCACTCCAATCATCTTTTGAGCTGTTTTAGTGTTCTCGGTGTCTTTTGTTTATGATTATGTCGTTTTTAGGCAATATCAAAGAACGTGTGTCATTTTACAGTAGTTTCTGAAGAGCAGCAGTAGTTCATTATAAATTGCCTCTGAGTTGTGGGTGAGACTATTGGCGTGGAGCAACCCAGTGCCCCCTTCCCATCCCCTTTGCTGAGAGCCAGGAGCAGGGAGCTTGTGAACTGCTCAGCATATTTTCTATCTTACAATTAATTTTTTTTTTGTTCTCGATTCAGAACAATTGGAAAAAATATCCAGAAATGCAATTTTAAGCTTAGTTTTCTTAATATATGCCCTTAATCATCAGAGAAGTGGCCCCAGAAATATGCAAAAAAACCAACAATTTTCATCAAAGTAGGTCTTAAAATCATAAAATATATTTTATTTTCTGAAACAGGCATATGTTTATGTATTTGATAGGGACAATGTACATTGATGGCCATCTATTTAGAGTGTCAAAGATGTAAATATACTGGACTATAGCAACGATGCTGTTCTGCATCCGTAGTTACTACAAGATATTTGAATTCTGACACAATTTGTAGTCCATGTCGTACCACAGACACACCTGATCGCTTGATGAGTTTCTTTTTGTAAACATACAAACAGTTTTAGTGGCATTAAGTTGTATAGAAGAATTATAGAGCCACTCATTTACAGGAATGATGGATTCACTGAGAACAGATGCTGCTTTTTGAAATTTTTTTTTGCACAAGTGAAAATGACAGCAGCATTGACGTACTTTGATATTCCACATTAACACGAGAGTTTGGGAGATCATTGAAAATAACAGAAAATAACAGAGAGCCAAGTACTGAGCCTACAAGAGTTGGTTTGACTTTGTTAATGCAAAAACATTGTTTTCTTAATTCTTAATATGGTTTAATCCACTGAATAGGAACTGATGAAAAGTTGAAGTGCATTAATTTAGGCAGAAGAATTTTGTGATTTACAGAGCTTTTTTCAAATCTAGGAATGGGGAACCTACTCAAGGGGTTGTGTCCAACATTTGTTTGATTTTTAATGGTCAAATTAAAGTTGTGCCACTCTGCTTTTACAAAAAGTTACCGCTTATTATCTTTTGCCATCAATAATATCTCCTATATTATGCATAAAATAAGAAGTAACTTGTGAAGAGTATAGCTTTTACGGTGTAACTCTAGATCAAGCATATGTGAGCATCATGCACATGTCACCAAGTTATCCCAGGAATTTTTCTTAAGTTAATTGCATTTGTCATCCTATAAAGCCATCACTTTGTATCCTCAGAACTGCAGGGTATGCATCCAGTGTGGAACACGAACCAGTGGACATTGGCACCACAACAGCCTGCTGTGTGAGAACTGTTTCCAAAACCAGGATCCTGCTCTCTGCTGCTCTATGTGTTCTTGCATCCTGGACCCTGAGCATCACAAAGACTTACTGTTTTGTCAGACTTGTAAGAGGTAAGATTTTTGGTCATTTGATCTCATTTCTAGACACCATTGAGAAGATCACATGAATGTAAAATTTCAAAAGCTGTATAACCAATCCCTGTAAATACCTTTGCTCTCCTTTCAGATGGTCACACCTGGAGTGTGAGCGTCAGAACAACGGCCAAGCAGAAATCAACCCAAGAGAGGACTATGTTTGTTTTAACTGCAGGTCTACTGCTGCAGAGCAGGCCCCACACACAGAGGATATGGACCTTGGCCCAGAGCTCAGGCTTCAGCCAGCCTCCATGCACACAGACTCTGAGACTGGCCTACAGCTGGCTGAAAAGCACATGGACCCCGAAACTGGCAACCAGCTGCCCCCTGAAATGCACAATGACCCCAAACCGGAATTAGTTACTGTTCCATTGCACTCGGATCCAAAGCCTGTTCAGGCTTCCGTCCAGGAGGAAGAGCTACCCGCATTAGACCAGAAACCTGGTAGGTTTTTCTTCTAAAATCTAAGAACACTCATGCCCCAATCCCTTTCCACCCATTAAAATGTCTTCATTTGAGTTGATGCTTTATATCTCTTAAGTGATGGAAATAGAATTATTTTTCTTTTTTATAAAATGACGTGATTATCATAATGTCAAGTACATAAATAAATAGACTTTGGGTGGATTATATCTTGAGATTGAAAAGTGCTTGAAATAATCAAAATGATTACATTATAACTAACAGAGCTCTAAACAGTTTTGTTAGATATCATAATGAAATAATTAATTCTGTTTCGAAAACTGATAATTTTATATAAATGTGAAGCCCCTGATTACTTGAAACTCCTGATGTACTTGTGGTTCTTCTAATCAGTGGTTGGTGCACAATTGTTTACTAATGAGGCTGTAGCTGTTTTGGTTTTTGAGTTCTAGTGTTTCATTGAAACCTCTGCGTGTCTTAAAAAATAAGCCTCGCCAGCACTAAAGGGAAAAAACAAGATTCTGTGAAGGGAATGCCTTTGGCTGAAACACTCCCCACTCACGTCTGCCCACTCAGCTCACACTAGACAATGGATAGTAGTAACATGATGGTGGTTATGTCACAGATTGTTGCTAACCTGCCTTGGAGAGAATACTGGTCATTTATCTCTGTACTCAACATAGATGCCTCCTGGGTTCTCTTCATATAAGCTCTTCTTTGTTTTTGGTTGCTTGCTATTTACAAATACTGAAAAGTAATGGATTCCGTGCTTTGCCCTATGACGTATGAAGTGTTTTTAAAGGTTTTGAACATTTATGCTGAGCAGTTTATTGGACTAGCACCACTCGAATTATGATTATGACATGAATTTTGATTTTAAGAGTTTTTTTGTTTTTTAGTTTTTTGCAATTCAATTTTTAAGCCTCCCTGTAATAATTGCTGACAGATTTGATTCTAATCATGTGTTTACACCTTGAATATAGACTATTTCTGTACTAGATATAGAAAGGAGAGAATTTATAGATGGTCGTGCGAGTTCAGCTCGGTCAATAGCTGATGGCAAGCAATGGTCACAAGCGCATCTCCCTAATTGACTTTCTGGCATGTGCACCGGATGAGCACCTGCAAGCTGCACAGTCATAAGCCCAGAGCACACAGATCCTGAGACGTTGGTTGTCATGGTTACTCCCTTCCCTGGCAGAGTTGCATAGCAGGTGCATGTGTGTATCAGGATCAGGGTGACATGGGAACTTGTGGATTGAAATGGTGGGCATCTCCTTAATACTGGGCTGTCTGTACTGTCAGAGGCTGTCTGGCAGAATATTGGCTGGAAGTGTGGATTCCTGATAGCTGTGAATGACTGGTTCTATTCATTAGAGTCAAAATCAATCCATTGATGTTTTTGATACGAACCCAAATGGAGAGGAACACATTAATACAACAGCATAGAAAAACAGGATAGTAAACATTACATTAACATTATAATGTAGCTCCAAATCTAAGCTTTTGTTGTAAATAGAATCATGTTGGCTTCTTGTTGTTTAAGTTGTCTATGTCCTAATGACGTTACTTCTCCTGCGCACAAATATTTGTCTACTTTATCAACTAGTTAAAATATAGTTATTTGAGATGCCACAAAAAAACGAACGGTATTTTACACCATTGAGCTGAATTATGATGAAGCTGTGTAATTGCATCTCCACTGCATACCAATAGGTCTGACTTTAAAGTGTCATATTGTGCTATATTTAAGATGGACTTATTATTTACTTCTTTATTACATTATACCAGGCTTAGTCTAAACCAAACTGAAAGGTCTTTCTTCATAGTTGCTTGCTTATTAGTGAATTAAAAAAATAATTTTCCTAATTTTATTTGTTCATTTTGTATTACATAAGTCATAAATCGAACCAAAACAAAACCGTGATCCAAAACTTGAGGTTTGAGCCAAATTGTGAATGTGACGCATCATTGCATCCCTAGTTGCAATACACTGGTCCCTTGCTTTTTTGCTTCTCACCTTTTGCAGTCTTGCTTTTTCGAGGAATGTTTTTAGTGCAACTTTGCATACTGCTTTTTTCTTTTTACAGCGCATTGTGTTCTCTGTACTGATTGGCTAAAGACCATTGTCAATGTCCTCTGTACTGTGTCTCCTGTACAGAATGCATTCACCTTGCCAAATTTACATAAATCTTCGATTGAGCAGATCTGTGATTTAATTCCATTATACTGGACTTTGTTTTCTACAAAGGTTTGAACTGGGAGAGTGTAAAGTAAAAAAAGCTTAAAAATTGGGTTTGCAGCCTTAAAACATCTATAATTATTGGAAATAAATAAAGATGGCCATTTTGTGAATTTCGTCTATTTTTAAAACACAACTTCTTCAATAAATGTTGGAACACTGTATTCACATTCATTTTATTTGGATATCTTTTATAATTAAATTGTCTTTTTTGTATTTACTTTTCATAAATTCAACCGTAATCTTACAAGGGGCTTTCTAGATATTTAACACAACTTTTAATGTGCCTTTTTTTTTTCTTAGCAGAATCTTTTGAAACACACTTTGTCCAAACGCAGGACACTGAATCTTCTGTCAAAGAAATTCCAGTAGGATCTCCACCAGGTTTGTACATCTCACATTTGAAAGTCTGAATTGTGCTGATAATGTAAGAAAGATCCACAGTCCTTTTTTTTTTTTAACTCTTCTTTTGTTTACTTATTTTTACTTTTAACAGAATCAAAACCAGCAGTCGCAATCCAGCTCTTGTCTGAAGAAAGTCCTGTGTGTTCATCACATCAGAGCCAGGAGCCTCTTCCAGTCCAACAGCCTGTGGAGGCCAAAGAGGCACAGGATGTATCGACGCAAATCAAACCAGCACATACAGAAGCCTGCCCTTCTGAGGGCATGGTTAACCCTAGCACAAAGGATTTTAAGGCCATTATTTCACCCACCAAAGAACAGAGTACTACACCAGTAACTTGTGTGGACCAACCAATGGAAGTCGCACTACCCCAGCCTTCCAGTGTGGATCTAACCGGGGCTTCATTCTTGGAAACTGCTCCAACTGAGCTGAAGAAAAGAAATGAGATTCCATTTCACATAACCCTCCTAGAGACTGTTAAGCCCTCATCCTCAAGGACTTCAGCAGACATGGACACTACACTGGAAAACAAACCAAATTTGTCATTTACCAGCTTGTCATTGGAAGAGAAGCCAATCAAGTCGTCTGTAGAAAGATTAGTTGAAATGGTTTCTTCTTCTCACTCCTCCACTTTGACTCGAATGGCCCCTCTCAAAGAAGCCCCCCAGGCCCAGATTCTGCCCTCACTTGGTGACGGGAGCAGTGCGATACCTCCAACAACCCTTGTTCCGTTTACTCCAAAAATTGGTATGGGAAAGCCAGCCATCACAAAGAGGAAGTTTTCTCCTGGAAGGCCGCGAGTCAAGCAGGTAAAAAGCAAAACACTTACCATAAGATTTGCCTTTTCTGTCTTATTTGATGTCTCGGTGTGGTTTATAAGGGGATTGATGCATATTGTTAAGCTCTGCTTGTTATGCTGTGTATGCGTGAGTCTCACAGAGTTAGTTTAATCAGCGTGTGCAGCTTAACGCCGCTTTTAAAAGTATTTTAAACTATTCAGTGGTGAAGTTGCACCTCGTTGCGCATTCTGGGCAATAACTTGATTCAAATGACTTACTTGTCCTGTATGGCTGTGAACAATAAGGTTTTTTTTTTCTCATAATGCCAATGTAGATCTTTTTAAAGTCTTAAAACTACGCAGCAGAAATTGTATTTAATAATCTGACATGCCTTAGATTAGTTTTAATTGAGGAAAGTTGTTCCTTTTCACCCAAAGCATAATCATCAGTCTGTTCTCATTCTTGTTCACTTAGAAACATTTCCACATTATCTTATCAAGGATGATCATTCATTAAGTCTCTATTTACATCAATAATGTGACAAAAAAGCAGGTAATTTCAAACGTTGAATATCCAGTTTCCCAGTGTAGAAAATAATCTGTGGTTAGAAATTAGTTTGCCCAAAGAAAAAATACAAAATTGATCACTTCATTATGTATTACTTGGGATTTTGTCAAAGGGAAGAAATAGTTGAATATTTTGTTAGACCACCTTTCCTTAGACTCTTTGCTGCTTTGTTATATTTTTTAAATCAAAGTTTATGGATTTAGACTTGAAGTTTGATGGAATGGTCATCTCTTGCAGATGCTTTCTTTGGCATTCTAAAGAGGTAGGATCTGGAAACTGGTTGCTGTCATAGTGAGCCTTGGACATTGTGTCTCAATATAGTCAGGTTGTCTAATAACTCATTTTTAAGGAAGAGTCATTGTTGATAAACCTGCTAAAACGGCCAAATCAGAACACTACCTTTTGGTTTATAACTTTGACTATTTGTAAGAACTGGACCTGAGTGAGTGTGACACCACCCAAAAGAAAATGGCTAACAGCAAAATATCCAGTTCAGTCGCCATTTTCTCGCCATGTTGGAACCCAGCGTTATTAGTAAGCAGTGATTTGTCTGAGTCAATGTTTCTGTGGCAACCTATTTCAACAATCAGGAATGAGTTTTGTTGGAAGTCCACAGCCCTACCATTTGAAGTGGGCTACACAAAATCTGTCAATCGAAGGTTCGACATGGGGTCCAGCAGGCATAAGATTGCCAGTTTAGAACTTGAATTACTTGAGCTACAGAAAAAAAACCTGAAAAAATTTTGGATTAGCAAGACATGTTAAAATTATGTACTAGAGCAAGAATATTTATAATGGCTGAGTAAAAGCTGTTCATTTCTCAATTTAAGTTAACGGGATTATGACTTGGAGCAGGCAGGCACTTCCTGTTTGGACAAGAAGGTGGGAGGAGTCACTGAGTCCAGTTTTACATCCATACTTATACAGTTAGTTAGGGCTAGGCAATATTGATTTTTTTTTTTTTTTTATACCACGATATGGTTCAAAAATTACAAAGAAATACCTTAGGCATTTTACTTTTTGAACTTTTTTCAGAGATTTTTTGTTCTTTAGGAAATGAAATTACATAAGTAATTTATAAATGAACACGTCTTTATGTCATTTAACTTTAAACTCAAATTCAAACATGCTCAAAAAACAAGAACAGAATTCAGTAGAGATAATTCTGCCTTCAGTTGATCACATTTTATATTAAATCATAACAACAAAACAGTATAATGTTTTGGATTAATGTCATATCATTATTGACATTAAAGCTGCAACTTTAAGGAGGCGTGAGGATTCATCACAACATCTGACAGGTTTTTGGTGTAACACTAACTCTGCAATGCTACAAAGACAGCTGAATCAAAGTGGACTCAGTTCTGTTGTTATTTATAAAATACAGTTTTTATTAATGCCCTATGAATTAATCTTGTTTTTATCTGCCACGCCTTAAAGGCCTGTCCGTGGAAAAACTATCTGACCTTAAACTGGTCCATGATTACATGTAGGTGACATATAGAACAGCTTGTTAGCATCCTTAGCATCATAGCATTAGCGTCAAACAACAGCACTGTCACCAAATCAACACTTTTTATTACTCTGTCTGTTGCTGCTGTAGGCCTACCAGCTTTATCCTCCAGTTCTCACAGGATCCTGTTAAAAATCACCACATGTTCCGCTGTTCCATCAGCCAAAGCTAAACAAAGCAAACTGCACAGGTGAAGTGACCACAGGGGTGGAACGTGTCTTATGTTTGTTTACCATGTGTGCAGACGGTAGATAAGGAGAGGACAGAAAGAAATTCAGTCAATGAAGAGGAAAAAAAACATGTCTAAGTTTACGCAAACATTTACTTGCCATGTGGCGACTTACCCGCTAACTTTTACTCACCAAAGAAGACGAAATACTCGCAACTGGCAAGTGTTGAATTCAGACCCTTCAAAATGAAAGTCTATCGCGACAGACTCATTTTCTATCAAGGAAAAATAAATATTGCAATAACTGTAGTTAGTGTTTTATTGCCCAGCCCTACAGTCAGTGGTTACACATACAGAAGGCGGCGCTGTGGTTGTTCTCCTTCATCTTCTGCTTTCTCTAATGTGGCTGTCTCTTTGGACCTCTAGGAAATCGGGAATCATTGTTAGTTTTACATAGTCAGTCCAACTGCTAATAGGAAACATTTATCACACCAGTTGGTGTTACAATAATATAACATGGAAACCAATGTGATGCTTTTTTAATCGGATTTCTTCATATATTTATCTCGTTCAATCAAAGAAGCAGCATTTTTTCTGGTAATGCTGGTATATTTGATCAAATATACTCATGAGGATTGGAAAGAGTTTTTACTAGGGGTGTAGTGTTTCATTTTAACAATGATTCAATACGTTTTTTTTAACAATTTAATTCATATTATGATTTGTGGTTGCTGATGTGATTCATTATCATAATTAATATTAGTTCATTTTGAACGTTCCGATTCAAACTGATTCACTGTTGTAAAATTGATCCAGGAAATGTTTAGCCAAAAATTCAACCAGTGTGACTCAGAGATTAATACCTAAATACTCGTGTAGGGTATGGAGCCCCGAACTGTTCATAATTAAAAAAAAAAAAAAGATTTTGTACAATCAGACACAACACATTATGAAATAAATAAGTCATTCTGGAAAAACGGCAATGTAGGGAAAAAACAGCTATTTTGAAAAATACTGATTTTGAAATCAGAGTTTCTGAAAAAAAAGCCATATAATTATAGTAATATTTAACATGATTAAAAAAATATATTTTTAAATGCTGTTATGACATATATTCAATAATATTATGGCTAATTTAATATCTGTGTGCATGTTTTTCACAATTCAATGATCTTTTAATATATTTATGAGATATTTATTGGTTGAGTGTCTGATTGCACAATATCATATTACAGTTTGGGGCGGCATACAGGGGACATTTTTTAGGTTCCACGTTTTTATTTCAAGATAATCAAATATGTATACAAACAAGTAAACAAGAATTAATGACAAATCCATTCACATTTTTGTTTCATAAAGTTGAGCTCACTGTTGTTTTTCCACATCAAAATAATACAGACAGAACATTACCTAGACTTTATGTTCACGTCTTTGCAAAATTCTAAGAATTTACACACATTGGACTGTAATGATGGCTTGATCATTTTTTGCTGTCATGCGTTTGTTGTACACTGTAGATGAGACTTGGTATTTTCTACATTATAGTAAAATAAACCGACTGCACATAAATCCAAATGCTATCTTCCAATATCGATTATAATCGATTTATTTCATTTTGAAAGAATTTTAAAATGGTTTAGGTCCATTTGGTTTATGGCTTACTTCAGACGGATCAATTGGGTTGGATTGTAGGAATATAAATCAATTAATTGATTTTTCAATTAAATGTTATGCCCCAGTCTTTACCAGCTATATAGTATGTTTACCAAAAAATAACCCCACGTAGTTTGCTTTTTAACCCTTAATATTCTCCTGGCTGATGTGCTTGTTTTGCCACTTTATAATTGGGATTTTTATAATTCTTTTTACATTTCAAACTTGATCAAGTGTCTGTGTAAAATCTAGTAGTTTCCTTTACTCCTCTTTAAGAGTGCAATGATGCCCTGAGTACTGCATGCATGCTTGACCCATGTCTCCAAGTTCTGCTTTTTAATGGTCTTGTTGTTTCATGATTTTTAAAGTGGCTGCATGAAAAGATTAACTCAAACGTATTCATAATAATATGAGCTTGTCTTGTGACTTATTTTGACACATCAAATGCTTTCTGGGTCCATTACTTCTAAAAGTCAAAAATTCCTGAATGATTTCATTAGAAGCTCACCACATTTTTCTAACATCTTTCTTTGTATGTTTTGTTTTTTTTGCTGGCTTTGTTTTTAAGTTGCTGCATTTTGTCACCCTCCCTACCTCTCTCTCACCTTCTCACCCATCCTTCCCTACCTTAGGGTGCATGGAGCCCTCATAGCAGTGTGAGCTCACCCTTGTCCTGGTCATCAGACCAGCCAGAGGGTTGGGACCCAAAGACCAGGCAGCCTTCATACAGCCCGGGGTGGAGCATCAGAGTGGTAAATACAGTGGCTCACTAGAAATTTACAGAAAGCAGGGCCTCATCTGCCGTTAATGCAACTTAACAAATTCTTCTGGTTATCACAATTTTTGAAGAAACTTTATTCCAGAATAACAAAGCCGGAAATTAGATCTAGTTTTATGATCAAACAATATCTAACAGCTGATGAAGCATTTTAAAATCCAACTGTCACTAAAGCAAACTTGAAGAGCGTCTTTTACTTCCTGTTTAATGAAAAAGAAATATGGCGGCATTTGTAACCAAGAGGCAGCAGTTGCATTTTTACATGCCATGCGGTGGCTACAGAGGCTTTAAGAAAAAGTTCAAGTTAAATGACGACCGGATTATTATTATTATATTATTATTTATTTTGTTTTTTTAAACATGGGTCAGTGGTCAGTGGCCACCCGGGCACATTTCGAGGGGAAGTCTGTTGACAGGAGGGCAGCAGCGTGATAATCGACTAATAGGAGGGTCTCCAAGGTCCCCCAAATCTTCTTATGATCAATTTCAGACTGCCACCCTGCCCACGTTCTGCCGCCCCAATGGTTAGAAATCGTACGGCAGCAGTGTGGGCACTCGATGAGGGACGTTGACACGGGCCGGGGGCCTGGCAATGACCAGATGTCAGTCGTGCAATCCTGGCCACCGTGGGTCCAAATGGGGGTCCAAATAGGGAGCTGCAGTGCGCGCAACGCATTATGCCGTTGATGGCACCACAGCGACTCCGGGACCTGCAAATTGCGGTTGATGCTGGGAAGAATACGAAGAAGACGGCACATTGTGCTTTTTTGGGAGGAATGCTGTCTAAAAATGTATAAATTGACAAGATTACAATGTGTGCTCAAAATCTGAGTTGCAAATGTTCAGTGGTGCATAACGACCTGCTTTATATATATCCTTTGGCTACCGGGCTCTGATTGGACAATGTGTAAATGTTTCCAGACAGCAGCCGCCCATATCAAGTCCCACTGGTCGCCATCCGAAAGCATTTAAACATCGTCCAATCAGAGCTGCTGCCACTCAGCTGTAGCCCAATATTGTAATGACATTATCCCCACCTGACTGCCGCCATCTGCATTCATATCAATTTTTAAAAAAATCAGTTGGGGGCACCAAATCTTCAAGATTCTACCAATGCCTCCCCATTGCTCTGTGGCAGTTGTATTTATGACCGTAGCTTAACACCTGGTTTACACTGGACGCAGAACAGAGACCGCTTCCATTTGGTGCCCTTGTCAACCTATTGTGTAATTCACACCAGACGTGAAGCGCCGCAGACGCCCGCGGCCAGCTCGCGCAGAACAGCGGAACATTTTCGGTGCTGATCTATTTTTGTGTGAGCCGCAAGTGATATGCATCAATACTGGCAGGAAATTACACCCGAGAAAATCTTGTCAATTTTTTCTAGTCAAGCGATTGACAAACGTGAGCATATTTTTGTGCCTAAACAGCCTATAGAGATGAAAATGAACACAAACAACACACAAAAACAAAAACAAACACACAAATCAGCGTATTGGGGTGGGGGGTGGGGGTGGATGAAAAGAAAAAAAAAACAAGTGAGAGAGGCAGAGAGCAGTTGGCGGCAAGTCGAGATGGACGCACACTTGAAGAAGTGGAGATATTTTGGAATATTAACTTACCCATGTAAGAAATGCGTGTGTGGTGTGACTTGCAAGTCAAAGTGGATACCACGCCCATCCAGTGTGAACCTGGCATAAGAGAACTCTACTGGGGCTAAATGTATATGATCCGTTTTGTTTTATTTCATACTTGATCACATTTTCATTCATACGTGAGTGTGGCTTTGTGTCTACCTTGATAACATTGACGTTGACTGTCAGCGTGTTCACCCTGCCCAAACCTGACGTTTCCACGTGTGGGAGGAGCTACAGACAAAAGTTTGTCTTGACCTCATTATGGAGGACGCAAATGTTGAGAGATCCGGTTTATTTATTTTGAAGAGTTCTTCAAAAGCATTTAAAAATTAATTGTAGCCTTTAATCTTATGTTTTTCTCCTTTATTTTGTTTTTATTAAAAAAATATCCGAACCATGACTCTCAAACTGAGTTTTGTGATCACTTGCGCTGTTTAGACATCAGGATTTGGATTTCTTGATCTTTTTTTTTTTGTGGTCCTAGAAATCACAAAAAGTTTTTTCAAGCAAATGGGTTCATTTGAAGGGAAAGTAGCAATTTAAAAGAGGGAAAAAAAAAAAAAAGTTGTATTCATGCAGGGAACATTTTTTTCATTTCTAAATTTTGTTTAATTTCATCCTTCTATTTAAATTTGATTTAAAAGATAATTATACCTGAAGGCAAAAGTATTAAAATCTGAACTTTAGAAGTGGTTTCATCTTAGTTTCATAACTTCTGCTGAGTTTTCATCATCCAGGGTGATGCGAACTGCAGTAACTGTCATTATTCTGATTGGTAGCAAACGTTTCAATTTGCTGTTTTTATTCTTTATATGCTTTGCTACACTTTGATAAAATGCTTATTGAAACCAGAAACAAGTAAAAATGGGAACATTGGCAGAGATCCTGTGTGTAAAGACTCATGTATTCCTGATCAAAGTCATAAAAAGGCCTTTAAGTGAAATCATTTTAGGCAGATAACAGTGAAAGCTACAGTGTTTGTACACCTGTGTCAAACCGAAAAAATCTTTTTTTTGCCGTGCTGTTTGACACGACTTGTGGTTTTTTGGCTCCTTTCTGCACCAGGTCAGTGTAGGATTATGATATTTTTAATTAAACGTTGAACAAAACTAATTTCTGAAGATAAATATTCTCCATGGTGGAGAGGAAAACCATGCTTAATTATGGATTTTGGAAGAACAAAGTCACGGTGTTCTTATCTTAAAGCTCCAGTGAAAATTGTATTTTTGGTGTTTTTAACATGTGGCATTTTTTCATGAGAAAATTTAAGAAATACTAAAAATTGTATTACTGAGTATTTCTTTATTGAAATTGTTTTGATTTAGGGGCAAACAATAGATGCAGTTTGAAATGACATATTTTTGTGGTGTTAAAAAATATGCTGGCCAGGCCACAGGCTCCCTGCCCCGAGCTCTCAGAAATACGGAGGGAAAGGGGGCGGTGTTGCTTCGCACCAATGGACCCGCCCACCAGTCATTGGTGAATTTTTATTAAACTACTCCCGTTCTGCAGAAAGATGTACTAGAAAACAACAGGTTTTCTTGCTTTTGGCTAGAAATGGCATAATCATTATTAAAAGACCACTGGAGAACCCTTTGAACAAAGCTTGAAAGATGATCAGAGTGGGTCTTTAATGCTTATTGTTTTGTTTAATGGGCGCATTGGCTCATTACAAAGTTATTTTTCAAAGATTTTCAAAAGCATGAACACAAGCCGATCTTCTTTCGTTCACATCTCTGTGAAATTGTCATGAGTATTGTCTCAGATATGTAGTCGGAGTTCTTCTGACCAAAAATGTAGTTGCATCTCAGAGCCGTTACAATGCTGCATCGTTGTTTTTAGCCTCAAATGATTGACATGTTCACTGGAACAAACAAACTTCTCCTCCACATGTCTCTGATCAAGGCATGTTGCTCACTGAAAACGGACAGTGTGCGTGCAAACTGGTGTACATTGTCTACAGCTCAGCCTGTGTTCAAAGTAAAAAAAAAACCTACAAAAACATGCTGCTGTCAGTTTTTTCTGCCATTGTGAAAACATTCATGTGCAGTTCCTACAATGCACACAACAAGGACAAAAAAGAAACCATCACACTGTAAATGTTTCTCTTATTTGACTTTTTCCATCCAAATTTGGGAAAATTCTTCTTACTTGTAGGCCATTTTAACATTTGCTGTACAGAATATTCATCTTGGTGTTTTTCCCTGTCATCACTGGTTGTTATCATGTGTTTTATTTATAATATTGTTAAGATATAAAAGAGCCTTTCTCAATTGGAACACATTTTATTGAAAGAGCAAAAAACATTAACTGTAAAACAGAAAATAGGCTCCAATTGAATAGTCTTCTAGCACTTCTCATTTACAAATTCACTCTCCGATGAGGGAGGATCCATTCCACTTACCCTTATCCACTCTTTTTTGAGTGTTCTATAAAAAATACATTCTATTTATGATTTCATTGTTTAAACTATAGTAATTTTATTCTTTTTTTTTCTTCCTTTTTTAACTAACAGGTCAATTTCTAAAAACCTCATGTAAGAACAACTGACTTGGATTTAGTTGGGCTTGCGTCTGTCTTTGTAATAATGGAAAATATTCACGCTTTAAATTTTTGTATTTTTATCTTTTTTGTCCTCAGGGTCGAGGTTCAGGCTTCCCTGGAAGGAGGCGGCCAAGAGGGGCTGGTCTTTCGGGTCGAGCTGGGCGCGGCAGAGCCAGAGGGAAGAATGGAGTCAGCTCTAGCATCAATCCTGGGGTACAAGGCTATGGCCACTCTTCCCTTTGCTACAATAATTTGATAAGCAGCATCACAAATGATAATGCAATTGATAATGAAAGAATTTCTAGCTTTGCTGATGACAATATACTATTGTATATTTTTTCTTCTGATGTACAGCTGACAATATTCGAAACGCAGTACCCGGTCAAGGAAGAAGAGGAAAATGCAATGCATAATACAGTCGTCATTTTTTCCAGCAATGACAGTTTTACTCTGAAACAGGTGAGTTTTTCCTATTTTGTATGTTTTGTTTTTGATTTTACAAAGACTTCAATTCATGGAAGTTTACAGACGGAAATTATTTTTTTTAAAGAAAAAATATGTATTCTACCCATTTTAAGTGACCAAGACTAAAATGTTCATGAAACTTTTATGCAGAACTGATAAGGATTAGAATTTGTTCTTACTTAAAAAAAGTACAATTTAAGTTTTCCGGTAAAAATCGTTTTGTTTTTAAATGTACAGTACACAATTAGGCTGCACTATGGATTAAACAGGACCTGCCTGGATATTGGAAAATCATGGCGCAGCACAAATATATGTTGCAATTTAGGAATTTGATATCAAAATATGACAATCTTTAAAAAAAACACATGACTGAGAGTATTTGGGTGTTTTCATTTTTTATTTTTGTAGACATTAAATCATCATGACATCCAGGTATAAATGTTTTAGCCCATTATCTGTTTTATGTCAACAATTGAACAAACATCAAAATGTAACTTTGTAACTGTGCTTTCAAAAGTTCTACATGTCCAACTAGATAAACATGGCTTTGCCTATGTAGGAACTAATGAGTCTGACACAAGGAAGTCACTAATTTGACTGTAGTAACTGATTTCTGTTGTACATATTAAAAGCTATCAACAGACATTTGTTTAACCACAATAAGCATTAATTCTATTTCTAAAACCTGTGTCAAACTCTAATCTTGAACGATTTTTTAAACAGAACTCACCTGAATTAAGCCCGCTCACAATTGATTTATTCTGTTTAGGACATGTGTGTGGTGTGTGGGAGTTTTGGCCTCGGTGCAGAGGGTCGTCTTCTGGCTTGCGCCCAGTGTGGCCAGTGCTATCATCCCTTCTGTGTTGGCATAAAGGTGAACTATATTTAAAAAAAAATATTTAATACAATGCACTTCAAATTATTTTGGCCAAGCAGTAAGAAAAAAAAAATACTCCAAATATTTTTTCCAGATCAACAAGGTGGTGCTAAGTAAAGGTTGGCGTTGTTTGGAGTGTACGGTGTGCGAAGCTTGTGGCCAAGCCACAGATCCGGGCCGCTTGCTGCTGTGTGATGACTGTGACATCAGCTATCACACCTACTGCCTGGACCCTCCACTGCAGAATGTTCCCAAGGACAGCTGGAAGTGCAAGTGGTGAGTAACTCATCTCTCAAATCCACTTCAATCCATTATTTCAATCAGAAAGATTTATTCACAAAGCTCTACTATTGAATTGAGTAAATAGAAGATAGAGGACATCTGTAGGTTGGAAGGTAGAATATTTGTTTCAGTCACAAAGATCATTAGTTTTTTTATTAAACATTGTGGAAAAATAATCATTTTATTTATTGTTATGTTATCCTAGCAAGTTTTTAAAGTAACCCAGAATAACGTCTGTTTACTTCCCATCATTTACAGGTGTGTGTCCTGCACTCAGTGTGGCGCCACCACTCCTGGCCTAAGGTGCGAGTGGCAGAACAATTACACCCAGTGTGCGCCCTGTGCCAGCCTTTCCACATGTCCAATCTGCCTGGTTGACTACAGTGAAGGCACTGTAATTGTTCAGTGCCGCCAGTGTGACAGGTTTGCAGTGTTTTTACAACATTATCAGCTTAAGACAACAGATTTCTGCTGATTCTCTGCAATAATCTCTACATAAATAAACTTGTTCTCCAATCCACAGATGGTTTCACGCCTCCTGTCAGGGGCTACACTCCGAGGATGATCTAGAAAAAGCTGCAGAAAACAGCTTCGACTGCACCATATGTCAAACTTTAAAGACCACTAAAGGTTAAAAGGCGCTAAATGATTCTTTTGTTTTTTTGTCTTTTTTTTCTAGGTTTAGTTCATATTAACTGACATTCAGAATGACGTTCAACTAATTTTTGGTTGTTGATTTGTTGTCATCTCCTTGATGCTTCTGCAGTTGTGACTAAGACCAGAGACACCACTGAGCAACTTGTTGTGACACCTTATGTAACAAAGGCTAGAGAAATTGGTAAGTTCAAGAATGCATTTAATCAACAATGAAACTGCAAAATGCATTGAACTTTTTAGAAACCCACTCTGCTGAAGACCATGTTTTTGGTGTTTTAATGCAAACTGAAATGCACATAACTGTTCCAGCACTATGAATAAAGTTTTTTAAACATATAGAAGTTTTGGTTCTTTCACACTTTATTTTGCACCATCCAGATCAATGAAACTTCTTCATCTTTAATGATTTAATTTAACAATGATGCTATTTGTTTTAAAACTTGGATTTATTACCTTACAGATTTGTCGAGGACTTACACCCAGGATGGTGTGTGTTTGACAGAGTCAGGACTCTGTCAGCTTCAGAGCTTATCTGCTGCTGCTTCAAGACGGCGGAAAGCCAAGCCAAAGTTGAAGCTGAAAATCATTAACCAGAACAGCGTGTCGGTGCTTCAGCCTCCCATGGACTCTCTCTCAGAACTCTCACGGGATGAAGACATGGAGGACAACAGAGGTTCGTTATGTCACACGGGCAAAATGAAGAGGGAAATTGCTCAGGGGAAAGTTGGACTTAAATTCTGTCAGGCAATTTTTTTCCCATCAAACACGGTTTGGGAAGAGTTGAGCCTGATGCTATTTCGAAGAGCTTTTCTGAGGTGTTCTTAGCTGCAGTTCTGTCACTCATCATCACTTTCTCCCTCCTGCTAACAGAGGCGGAGCTCCTCGATTGTGAAGCAAAGTCTGATTCGAGCCTTGAGCGAGAGCCAATGGAGGATGACTCCAAGGGGGGTGACGGCGGCAAGAAGAGGAAGAGGAAACCGTACCGGCCGGGTAGGGCACCTGATAGGAGGAGACAGCTCTTCTGAAGCATAAAATGGTGCAGTAGTTGGCCAGCGTTAGAACTGTAGTAAAGCACCGCCATCTCATGGCTTCTGAAATGGAGACCTTGTTTTTAAGCCTTAATACAAACATACGGTCAAAACTTTAATGACTCCTTTTGGTAATTTAATGAGCAAATGTTGATTGAGAGGATATTAATAGAATATTATTTCACAATTTGCAAGGCATTGGTGGGTTCATGGTTCGTCAGAGGAGCCGTCCAGGCCAAGGGCCGGGAAAAGCCAAGCGATCTCTTTGCAGAAAGGACTCATCTGGCTCCATGTCAGAGAACCTCATTGGAAAAGATGAAGGTCTGTGCACATGAAAAGACCCAATCCAGGTTTCTTTATCAATGTCAAAAATGTTTGTTCATCCTAAAGTGATTTTCTAATTTGTTCATTGTATATTTGTTTGTTGTTGTTTTTTTTTTTGCTAGCTTGGGCAGAGGCGCAGCCAGATACTCCTGTAGACGAAGTTCCACCTGGACCAGAGGTTCCAGAAAAGATAAAGAAACGCTACAGAAAGAAAAAGACCAAGCTTGAGGAGGCTTTTCCCACCTACCTTCAGGTTTGTCAGCCATGACAGTAGACATTTGATTTGGATGTGATCAATAATGCATAACATTTGTGATTTATAAGTATATGACATTTAAATTAATTACGCACACCCTCGGAGGTTAGTGCTTTATTTTGCACACGTGAATTAAAAAGTAATGCCTTTCAAAAACAAACTATACATTAATGAAAAGGTTTGTTAAACAGCTGATGGCAAATCTATTTTTGCATATTTATGCGTCTACCATTCTTATGCAGCGTGTCTGTTCACATTATCTCATTTCTTTAGGAAATGGATTTTATCTTACTCTTAGTAAGTTTGGGATCCAGAGCACACTGCCTACAAACTACCTTCAGAGCTTGAGTACATGTTTCCCCTTCGGGGGATTTTTTAAGTGAGGGACAACCTAAATGAATTCTCATTAGACAATGCTTGTCTGATCATAACTCATTAAATAGCCCTGGCTTTAGTTGCGAGTAGACGCACAAAGGCTTAACTGAAGATTACTTCAAGGCTCCTTTTCCCCAGCCAGGATCTCTGTGTCACCTTGTGTTGGCTAAAACATAGATATGTGATGTGCATTAAGCCGCTGGCAGCTGTCAGTGCTGCTTCTTATCCCACCACAGTGCCGGGAAGAAAGTAATTTGAAGTGTTGCCTAAGTGTCCAGCTCAGAGATGCACATTTTATTAATTATTCACTTAACATGTCTGGTTTTAATTTCTCTGTTCAACTGTGTGTTGCCATTTCTAAGCTAGAGATGACTTGTGGTTTTGGCAAATGGTTGGCTCTAGCAAAGATGGGGTCAGCCTCTGCACGAATGTTGGCTAAACAGCTTGTTTCACGTCACTTCTTATTTTGCTTCAGGGAAATCTTTGTAACATGAAGTGGAGGTTTGATAGAGAAAGTTCTTCAACAGAAACACCTAAAGATGAAGGGTATTGTGTGTCTTGTGTTTAGGAGGCTTTCTTTGGAAAGGATCTCTTGGACAAAAGCAAGCAGAGCAGACAGCATGGAGTTGAATCGAGCTTACTGGAAGATGGGCAAAGCCATGTGGAGCGTAAACACACAAATACCAGCATCCTGGACTCTTCATCGGTGCTCAACTTCTCAGCAACGTCCATTCCTACCAGACCAGGTGCAGCTGCACGTATGTTTACAGATATATTACTTTTGTTCTTTGTGAGCATCTATTTAATGATTCATTCAAGCAAAGTAATAAATAATTCTAAAAATTTGATCATTCCCCACACTCAGGCAGGCATTTATTAAAGAAAGTAGTGTCAGTACCCTGACAATGCATTTACTTAGAAGTGGTTTTATCCCATAATTACTCTTTTTTTTTTTTTCATTATTACTGATGTTATTACCCAGTAGAAACATTATCAGCTCCTGCATGCAGGAAATGGTGGGTGTCATAACTGCATCCTATTAGCTCTACAAGAGATTCCAATTAGAGATTAATTGATATTATTTGCATCATTTTTATGCTGCTGTTATAACAAACCAAGAATAATTTAAAGACATTCATTTAGGCTTCAATTACAATGTGTTTGGGTAATAGAGCTTTTAACCTCCCCACTTTATTTTTATCATTTTCTTTCTTAAATGGTGTCTGCCCTTTGTCTTGACCTGAGTGATTTCAGCAGAAAAACTTTTGCCCAAAAGACAGTTAACATGGTATTTTGTAGATTGAATATTAATGTAATTTTAGTGTCTTTGTTAATAGTTAAAAGTCGGGTTAGAAAAAAAACACAAAATTGGAGGAGTGTCTTATCTGAGAGTGCTCATTCCCCCATTCCTTGTGTCTAACATTTGCTCTTATCAGATTAGAACACCACAATATTTGATTTGCATTTCATTTTAAAGGAAAAAAAGTGATCATCAAAAATCTGGCATAAAAAGGTCAAGCCTCAATGGATTTATAAATTTAGATTAATTAAAGTACAAGGAACTGCTATCTTCACTAGTTGAAAGACGGAATTAAAGTAAAATGGAAGGAAAAAGAGGCAAACAAAGGCATATTAATTACACATCTTTTCCAAGGCGATTAATAGTCAGGGAACTTTTTTACACTTTAATTTCTTTACCTTCCAAGACCCAAACTTTCAAATTATTTTTGGTATTTTGGATTATTGGGATCTGATGATCTTAGAAAAGAAGAATTTGACATGGGGCAGTAAATTAGGTTCTCATAAGGCTCACACTTCAAATTATGTAGGAAAAGAGCAACCCTGCCCCTGTTCTTCTCCCCATTGTGGGGCAGAGCAAGGAGCTTGTTGCCCGCCCATTGTATTTTCTATTCTTGATTCACTTTTATTTGAATAAAGAAATACTTAGAAATGCAGTTTTGAGCTTAATTTTCTTAATATATGTCTTTCATCATCAGAAAAATGCCATAAGAATATGTTCAAAACACTAAAAACACAATTTTTATGAAGACCTACTCTTATGAAAATAGTTTTATTATGGTATGTATCTGATGACAGACATTTATTAAGAAAATTCAGCTCAAACGTGCATTTTTTCTGAGTATTTTTTTTCTTCAAATCGTGTGGATCAGGAGCAGATGAAATGTGATTTTTAAAAAACCCGGGATTGTAACAGAGCAACTGCAAAGTCTTTCTTCTCCGTTTCAATTCTGAATCCTTGCAGACAAATATGTCCATTAATGTCTTAATTTTACCTGTGTTACCTGCCATCTGGCTCTAAATTGTGCGACTGGATAGCTCATGTATTGCTCCCCCAAGTTTTTTTTTTATTTTATTTTTTTAAATTCTAATGTTAGCTTTGGCTTGTTGTACTATAAGCTAGTGGGAAAGAGTATAAAGAAAGGGCTGATGGGAAATTAGCAGAGGCTAACTTCCGTGTCAGTCTCACCCACAACCCAGAGGTGAATTTCTAATGATCTCCTGCTGCTCTGCAGAAAATATGTCTTAAAAAAACGACACAGGCTTTTTGATTTTGACTAAAATCTGCATAATCATTTTTAAAAGACTACTGGGAACGATTTTATGATGCAAAAAATATATAGTTGTAGTGGAATTTGAAGGTAACGTCTCATTAGAATCTTCGCATTAGCTTTATGACACACCTACCACTGGTTGGGAATTCTTGGTCTAAACCAGATTGGAGCTTCAATGGCAGGTTGGTTGGAAATCATGTGAGACATGTGCTACCAAGGCCTGCTTTCTGACACCCATGATCTAAAAAACTAACATGTAATGACAACAAATGTGGGCTCCATGTCATCAGAGGTTAAAACACTTTTCTGGCTGTTTAATATTTTGTGTTCAGATAACAATTTTACTCTTGATTTATTAAGACATAGTCCCTATTGAACATATGTGTTTTCCTGGGGTTTATTAGAAACAAATTATGCATGTGCCATTCAACAAATGTTTCAGAATCACTCATGCTCATTCATCATCATTCTTTATTTGTGATCATTTGGTTTTCTTTCTTTGTTCCTCCTCCTCCTTCAATCTACAGAGACGTCCGATGAGCCCTTAGTTGATCTAGCTGATGTTCTGAACTCTGATGCAGACATCTTGGGAATGCTCGGAAAGTCAAGCAGTGAATCTGGTGCGTCATTTTATCTCACAGGAAGTCACAATAGCAACAACCCAAAACTTTTTTTAAGTCTCCAAGTAGAAAATTTACTTCACTGTCACCCACCATATTGATTTTCTTTCCAAATTGCATTATTTAAAAATTCTGTTGTTTATTTTGGGTTATGCCCTTTGTTTGTCAGACACCTTTTTTGTGCTTGGTATGTTTTTCACTGTTTTATTTCACTCATTTTATCTGGTTTTGGGTTCTTGTAGGTCTTGATTTTTGCTCCTTCCAGGTTGACAGCTCACCTCCTCCTTTTGGTAAGGGTGATAAGGCCAACTAATCCCTTCGCTTTAGTGCATTCTTCCTCTAAAAGTCTGTCTCTTTTTGGGTGTGCATCTGTATCTAACAACGCTTTCTCATTTTAAGCTTTTTTTCTCAGCTGTTGGCTTTTGTTTCATTAACACTTCAAATCACACAACGCTAACAGAATGCAGTCATGTTTTCACTGGTCTGGTGTTTTAATCTTACCCCTCCCCATCATTATTAAATATCTATTTCTATACCATGCTGATGATGTTTCATTTCTAAGCAAGTGCATCTTACTAAAGAATATCAAAGTGTTAAATTTTTTGAGGGATTCAGGTCCAAACAGAAGCAACTATTTCATTTAGATTTTGGTGCATTGATTGATGTATTTGAAGTATTTATTCCTTTTTATTTTGATGGTCTCATCATACAAACAATGAAAGCACTACATGAAGTTTCTCAAATTCTGTTCAATATTAAGGAGCATCTGTTTCATTATAATCAGATTTTCTGATGATAAACTCAAAACACCAACAGATACATTGACTTCCTGCACAGAGAGGGTAAAATAGAGAAGATCAATAAAAAAAAAAAAAAAAACACCCCACCAATTTCTGGTTTGGGGATTGTAAATAAAATGTGTCATTGACTTATTAGAACCAAGAACCGCAGAGAATTTAATTTAAAAAAAATACACATTTAGGACACTGAAGGGAAACAGGCACAACAGCAACGTTGAACTACCAGAGACTGATTGCTTCCATGCCAAAAGTGTGAATTGTTTCACACCTTGATGTTTTTTTTTCTTTTTTTTTTGTCAACCTACTTTTGTTTTATCCATTTTTGCCATAGTTAAAAATTTCTGAAATACAAAATTTCAAGGTCAACATTAAAATGAATAAATACTGAATAAAACAGTTTATGTATTGACTGAATGCGCTCTAATTTATTTTTAGTACACTTTTAGAAATTAGAAATTACAATTACATCATAGTATTCAAAATGTAGCCCCTCCAAAGCCATCAGCATTTTTTTAAGATAGGAAAAAATCTATTTATTGGCTTTATGGAATATTTCTACTTTTTTAATTTTAATAAAGCTAATTATAAATGTGTTGTTTGAAGTTTACAGTTGGCCATTTCAATTTGAAAAAATGAGCAGGAACTTTGACAGGAAAAATAAAGCTACATTTAAAAAAATTAGTGGCTGTGTAACAAGAACTTACAACATCAAGCAGAAACCCTGTAATACGCTTTTTTTGTGTTAGCAATTACTCACCATATATTACATTAATAACTCATTTGCTGTATAATTGAGTTGGTAAAAACAATCTTTATCTGCCACTTCAGGTTTTACTTACAGTGGGGCAAAAACTGTTTTACCCACTGGTTCTAAAAGTTGTCCAACTTAAAAACATGAGAGAGGTCTGTTGTTTTGTTATTGGCTAAATATTTAGTTTCTGCACCATTACACAACAAATTTTAAAAAATCTGATATTTCTTTATTCTTTTTATTTTACATTATGTCTTCTTTCACACTTGAACTAACAAATAGACCTCTTTAAAGCAGTGGGTCACTTGCAGAATCCGTGACTGACAAATACTTTTTGCCCTACTGTATATAGTGAAATGATGGAAATTATTACTCGAAAGAGGTCATAGAACTTCTTACACAACTGTTATTGAATGTTTTTGACATAAAAGAAACACTAGAATCTGAAGACATAAACTTCACATAAAATTTTCCTTTGTATTGGTTTGGAAGTCAAACAAATGTTTTATTAAATCTATGAAAGAATTAAGTCATCAGCTTAAAGAGAACTTGAAGACCATATATTGTGTCAAAACTTGGACTGTGGGTGTAGTTATTAGAGCTCATTATTAAAAGAGTGCCAAAGCCACTTGGAGTTTAAGTTGTGCAGGTGAAGAATTAAACCATGTTGAGATGGAGTGATTTTTGTGCCATTATTCAAACCTTAACAATGATTGTGTTGAGCATAAAACTTTTACTAAATGTTGTGTGCCCAAAATTATTTTGAACCTGAAACAGAAAAATGCACTTTCAATTTCACTCTTGAAACTTAAAAATATGTGCAATCAAAACTATTTTCGCTCGTGAAACAGAAAAATATGTACAATCAAATCAAATTTTAATCTTGAAACTGTACGTTTTGAGAGAAAGTCTCTTTTGCGCTCGAAACAGAGCAGGGCACTGCTTTAGAAATGTGCCACAAAAGCCAGCCAATCACAGACATAGACATGAAGGCTGATACTGATTGGTCTGACATTCTTCCAATCACATCAATCTACGAGCAAGATTCTCTTTTTTTAGTTTCAGGAACCAGTTTTTTTTAATTTCATGTATTTTTTTAGTTTCAAGTGCATTTTTCAGTTCAGTTTTAAGTGCAAAATAATGTTTTCAGCACACGAAAATGTTTTACACTCCAGAGTGTAAAACTCCATATGTTAACAATTTCTGTTGACTTCAGTTGACAAGTTTGTGGGTGTTTTTCTTTTTTTTTTTTTTTTTCTCCCATGTCTGTGTCCACAGCAGGTCTGGACATTGGGCCCCTGACAGACAACTCCACAGTGGTCTCTCAGACTGGTCGAAGAACACCTCGAACAATCGCAGACGAGCCTTTAGACGGCATTCTCAGCCCAGAGCTTGATAAGATGGTGACTGATGGTCAGTGTGAAAGAAAAATATGTTTTTGTAAATGTGCTTTTGAGTGTTTGATGGATCACAAGTTTAGTAGAACTATGAATCTTTCAAAGGAGTACAAAACAGATCAGTAATTTTTTTTTGTTGTTTAGCTGAAAATTCTTACTGCAAATTCTCAAATATTTTGCTTATTTTATGGGGACAGCACAAGTATAGTAGGGTTTAAAATAGACATTTTAAACTGAAAGTAAGTAGTTCTTCAGCTGTTCAGAATGGTATTACTATAGTTAAATTTTGCACAGCACCCAGTGATAGTGCAGGCATTTCCTGCCAACTGGGCAGAAAAGCTTTTGGCATCGAGCAAGTGGGAGAGGGAGTGAGTCCATCTGGCTATCATCAACTTGTGACACCTCTGTTTGTAAAAATGCCAGTTTTAAGATAAATTCCAACCAAAGTTTTGCATTTAATACAAAATACACATGAAATCATTCAATCTACAATGCAATTTTTAAAAATTATTTTTGCTCCTGAGAGAAGAACCATGCGTGACCTGGTTTTATTCAGCCGTTGGATTTGAAGCAAACCATCAAAAAAGGGCTGCAGTTCCATAAATGACCACAGTTGTTGTTGCGTTGTATTTAAAACAGCTATTTCATTGTTATTAGCGCTCCAATTTGTGCATAATTTGAAGTTATCGTGATTGACTTGTGAAGCTTTAAGTAGCTAGATGCTTTTTATTTCTAAACTAGTACAAAGTCGTTTTTTTCTTTCCATTAAAATGTTTATTTGGTTGTCTTCAAAATGTGGTTGAAAAGAGTCATTTGTTTTCGTGGGCTTAAACACTGAAGTTTCATTTACAGTAGTTTTATTCTTTTTTTCAGAAACAATACTCAGCAAACTCAATAAAATTCCAGGTAAATACTTTATTTCTTTGTTCCATGGCAAAGTTGTGACTCATTGTTTTTAAAATCTGACAAATATAACTTGCCTGCTAGCATTCTGTTTCATATTTTGTAGAACAGTTTCGTACTTTGCTAAATTTGTACTCAGAATGTAAAGTACATAAGTTGGAAAAAAAATGTGTGATGCAAATTATGTTTGTCTGTTTTTAAAAAAAAAACTTTAAAAGTTATACACTTTATTTACTCAAAATGATAATACCTGAAACCCTGCACAGCACTTTATGGGAAATATTCAATATGTCTAACCTCCTGCTGCTGTACTATTAACAGAGTTGGAGGGCAAAGATGTGGAGGATCTCTTTACGGCAGTTCTTAGCCCAAGTACGAGCCAACCACTAACCGCACAATTGCCCCACCCCCAAATTCCAAGTGCTCTCCCTCCCACAGCTGGCAGTAGCATGTCCCATCCCACAGGTATATTGTGGCCCACTTTTTTCATCATCCGATTTTTATATATAAAGATAATTGATTAGGTGTCTTATTCGCCTTTTTATTGTTTTTGTAAAAATCCAGCATTTCCAAGGATGCCAATGATCAATGGCATGATGGGACCAAATCAACGCTTTCCTGCAAATCCTGCAACAGGGCCCCAATTCCCAGACAATGTTTCTTCGCTTAACCGAATGCCTTTCTCTGAAAACCCAAGGTAATTCAGATGTCTTTTGATAAAAAGGAAAGAGTTGCATTTTCTTTTTTCAATACACTTGCTTTTTTGTCCTGTTGTCCTTGATGTCAATAGAGATAGAAAATATAATCAGACGCCTAGAGAGGCTGTTGGTCCATGGCCGCCCTCTGCCCACGGTTCTGCTCCTGGACTCCCCGGATCTTTGCCTGAAGGAGAAACTGAAGCCATGTCAAATGCTCAAAGGAGTACACTCAAGTGGGAGAAAGAAGAAACACTTGGAGAACTAGCCACCGTGGCACCTGTCCTGTATACAAACGTCAACTTCCCCAACCTCAAAGAAGAATACCCAGGTTTGTAAAATGGCTCTGAAGCTTTGTTTTCTTTTTTCCTCTTTCTGATTTTGTTCCTGATTCTGACTGTTTTACTGCTGTATTTTTTCCCTGCCGAATATATTATCTTAAAAGGTAATATCAGTAGCACTGGCTACAAATCTATTTATCCTATTCTGTCAACAGATTGGTCAACAAGAGTAAAGCAAATTGCTAAACTGTGGAGGAAAGCTAGTTCACAAGACAGGGCCCCATATGTGGTAAGAAAACTTGGACTCTTCTGTTTGACTCTAATTTTCCTATTCCTAAATTGTTGTCACTTGTAGACATGCAATTAATAAAAACCAATTTCCAATCTTGGAAGTTTAATTAGAAAGTCATACTTGAATTGTTTTTGTTCTGCTTTTACTTTTATAACTTTTAGGTGGTTCACTTTATACTGCAGTTTAAAATCATGTCATAAATGCATTTTATTGAGATTATAAAAAACAAAAAAACAAAATTCAGTCCTTTTAAAATGTTAAATGCATAATATGTTAATGTGAAGGCACAGAAGTGATGTTAATGTGACAGACACATATGACACTGGATGTTTTAGTGGGTTTTATGTGTAATCTTGTTTTCCTTAAATAATTACCTTTTTGTCCTCTTTCTAAAATGTGATTCCTTTGCTGTTTAGCAAAAGGCAAGAGATAACCGAGCAGCCCTGCGCATCAACAAAGTCCAGATGTCGAATGAGACAGTGAAGAGGCACCATCCACAGCAACAGCCCCCTGAGGTGTTTGATCCCAACATACCACTAGACACAGAACTCCTGTTTAAAGACCCTTTGAAACCAAAAGAGTCAGAGCATGAACAAGAGTGGAAGTTTAGACAGGTAAGAGTATATGCAATGAAGTCAGAGAATGCAGCGCCAGGTCCAGTTTATATTAAGACGACTAAGAAGTGGTGGTTTTGTAAAGCTCCCTAAACAACTGCACTATCCTCCGCATTAACCCAGATGACAGTGGTGGTTAGTAGGCCCAGCTCATTTTTGGCATGAGACCGATAATTGCTACGTATCTATTGATGTCTTATTGCTGTCTTTCCTCTGTTCTTTCAACAGCAAATGAGACAGAAGAGCAAGCAACAAGCCAAAATTGAAGCCACGCAGAAACTGGAACAAGTTAAGAATGAGCAACTCCAACAGCAGCAGCAACAACAGCAGCCAAGCAGCCAATCAGATGGAGATGGCAGTAACCAGAGCCCGGCTTCCCAGCCGAGCAATGACAGCATGTCCCCTATGCAGCAGTTTAACACTAAAGAAAATTTTGTCAGACCACACCTGCAAGGGACACCTTCCTCAGCCCCTCTAGAAGATGTGTTCATACGGCCACAACCACCTCCTCCATCGGGGCCTTCATCCCAACCTCAGTCTCCTCAAGTATTTTCACCAGGTTCTTCTGGATCCAGACCCTCCTCTCCATGGGACCCATATGCCAAAATGGTTGGTACCCCTAGACCGCCAACTCTCGGACCAAACACCTGTCGCAGGATACCGGTGGAATCTAGCAAGTCCCCAACCCCCTTGATTGAACAGCAAGACAAAGGTAGACCCTCTCCAGCACATGAATCTTTTGGTTCTCCTACATCATCAAGCATTGACCCTTATGCCAAACCTCCGGACACTCCAAGACCATCTGGAGAAGTTGACCTTTTTCTGAAACCAATGGGTCCACCCAGAAACATTCAGTCTGCTCATGGACGACCCCCAATGGGCTCTCCTGGCAGAGACCCATATTCAAGGCCCATGATAAGAAACGACGCGTACCAGCGTATGACCCAGAACAGAATGATTTTGTCTGATCCTTATTCAAGGCCTTTAATAGCGCCAATACCTGGGAGTAACGAGTCCGGCTCAGTTCCTCTGTTTAAAACACCAATGCCTCCTTCTCAAACTCAAGATCCATTTAATCGACCAGGTCCTCATTCCAATGACAGATTTTTACAGAATCAGCAGAGTGACCCTTACGCACAACCTCCACTTACCCCCAGACCAGTTAGTAATGATGGATTTACCAATCCTTCTAGAATGGGCCTGCATCACCTACAGGGACATTCATTTCCTCAGTCGGGCCCATTAAATCAGACATCAAGAAACCCTTACGCACACGCTCCTTCCACACCAAGGCCAGACCATTTCACATATGATCACTATCCCCAACCCCCTGGTCCTAACAAGCAAGGCAGTGATTCCTTTTCCCAGCCTACAGTTAATCAACGAGCCATCAATGAACATGGAACTCAACCCCGGCCATATTTTGAACCCTATGCTCGACCCCCTGGCACTCCACGTCCACATGACAACTATGGTCAGCCATCAAATGCATTTAGTCCGTCTTCAGACCCCTATTTACAGGCTCCCGGTACTCCTCGTCCAGGTGTGATGAACCAGTTCTCTCATCAGTCTCTCCACGGGCAGAGGACATCTCCTTCCCATTCAATCGACCCTTATGGTCAGCCACAAACCGCTCCAAGAAATTCTTTGGGAGAAAGGTTCTCCAAGTCCCCAGGTAGCCAGAGGGGGATGGCAGAACCATTTATTAGTTCTGCTGTTCCACTAAGACCAGGTATGGGTGAGCCTTTCCCTCAACCAGGGGCTCCTAGGCCAATACTTAATGACCCTTATGCCCAACCTCCCGGGACTCCAAGACCTAGTCCTGATGGGCTGAACAGATCTGTTCCCAAGATTGGACCATTGGCAAGTCAGGACTCTTTCCCCCTGCCCCAAGGCAGACATCAAGAGCATTTTCCTCATTCAGACTCGCATGCACCAAAACACTCAAATGTGTCAGAAGATGGATTTAGTCAGTCTCCCTCCAGAAGGCCCAGTCAGACACCTGGCCATGACCCTTTTGACCAAGCCCCAATGACCCCTCATCCACAGTCAGCTGAAAAAGTAGAAGCAAAGGATCAAGCAGCTGTAAGTATCAGTGGAACCGGCCCTCAAGACCCTGGCCAAATGTTAAACAACCCACAAGTCTCCGGTACATCAGCTGACACTCAGGGGCTTGCTGCTGTTGAGACTGAGGAGAGACTCAGACAGGTACCCAAACAATAAAATCCTTCAGAAATGTAAAAACAAAAAACAATATAAATAATTTTTTTCCTCTGTTGTACATCTTACTTGGCAGTCAAAGTGATGAATATCTGTTAAGTTGGCTATCACGTGTATTTTTAAGTTTTGACTTTTAGTTTAATTATTTTACAATTTCTAATGATTGTGTGACGGTGTGTATTTTTGGGTGGGATGTCATGTGAAAATGTTAAGAAACTAAGGAAGAATAAACTAAGCATGAAATATGTCGACTGATTAAACATTTCTGTAAAATGTCTTTTGTTCTGTAGAGACAGAAAATCAGGGAACTGATCAAACAACACCAACAGAAGAGACAAGAAAGGAGCCTTCAGGAGCCGGCCAGCATGACCCCAGGAACACCCAGACCATGGCCCCAGGAGGGCCCCAGTCAACAGGGTGAAGTGTTCAATCGACCACCTCCACCATATCCTGGACAAGTACCTATAAGAGGACCTGCAAGATTTCCTGGAGCTTTTCCAGGAGATCAGCGTGTTCCTTTCCATAATGAAGGACAACTTCCTTGTGCCCCAAATCCTGGAGATTCTAATTTGAGGCATCAAGGACCAAGGTTTGTATCGTGTCACTTTTTTTCCTTTTTTGTTGTCACATGTTGCACTATTATTGTTGTATCACTGTGGGAAGTTCAGACTTTATTTGTCTTTAATCCTTATTTTTAGGTTTGCATTTCCTGCTGGACTTTTAGGACCCCATGGGGCACAAGGGTTCTTTCCAAGAGGGCAACACCCAATGCAAGATGTACCTCCTCAAATTAGACGGTCTATGTCTGCAGAAATGACAAGAGGTATGGGAGGCAACCCAATTGGACTTCCCCAGCATTTTGCGCCGCATAACATGCCAATGCAGCAGCACAACATAATGGGGCAGCATTTCATCGAGCTGCGACACAGAACAGTAGAAAACAGACCGCGGGTTCCGTTTTCAGTTGGCGCCATGCAAGGAAACAATTTAGATCTTAACTTCCAGGGTCAAAGGTCAGGTGGGTTTCCCGGAGCGCCTGATTCAAGATTTCCTTTAAATCAGGGACTTAAAATGTTAGATCCCAACCAGACTGGTCACTTGCAGCCTTCTGCCAGCATGGAAAATCTTCATCAACAAACACAGTCATCAGGAATCAACCCATTGAAACAATCTCCGCTGATGAGATCCATGAGCCAACCCGCCTCAAACGAGGCGCATAACTTTGCACCCTCTATGATGTTCCCTCCAGCCTCTGCTGGGCAGACTGAGAATGTTTCCGTCAACAACAGTGAAGCTGTTGAGGAGAAACTTGACACAGACGATTCAGCAGTCAAAGATCTTGAGGATGTTGAGGTGAAAGATCTTGTAGATGCTGACTTGGAAAACTTAAATTTAGATCCTGAGGATGGAAAAGACCTAGATCTTGAGACAAATGACCTCCACCTCGATGACTTTCTGACCTCAGGAAAGTTTGACATAATTGCTTACACAGACCCAGACTCAGATGACATTAAAAAAGACATGTTTAATGAGGAGTTAGATCTTGGTGATCCAATTGATGATGCTGCTGAATCAACAAACAAAAATGCAAACACTGAAGCAGCCAAATCTACAGATACAGTTGCTAAATCTGAGGCTGCAAGCACACAGTCGACAGATGAACCCAAACCAGAGGTTTCTGGGAATTATGACTCTGATTCTTCGTCACCTGCCCAGGTAGTTAAATCAGAGGTCAAAGACTGTCAGAGGCCAGCTAAGGTGGTACACCAGCAAGTCTCTGAAAATGCCACACATCAGCAGGGGATTCTCTCTGACTCCACCCCAGTCCTTTCTAGTTTGCTCATTAAGCAGCAGCCTGAAGAGCAGTCATTAAATGCAATCTCTGCATCTGTCAGTCAAGGAGCTAACCTTATGGCCCAGCAGAACCAAGTGACTGATAGTCAGCAAACCTCAGAACATGCACTGAGTCAAACGATACCTGACACTGTCGGAGAAGTTTCTGTGGCTGGCTTTGGTGTAGAACAATTGGGACTGACCCCTGGAGTAGATCAGAGTGGTTTGAATCAGGCCCAGCAGGCAGGGGGTCAACTTGGCCAGCAACAGCGCCCCCTTCTGCTGGAGGAGCAGCCTCTTCTATTGCAGGACTTATTAGACCAGGAAAGACAAGAACAGCAGCAGCAGAGACAGATGCAAGCCATGATACGGCAACGTTCCAGTGATGCCTTCTTCCCCAAAATCGGTAAAGTATTTACATTACTGTTTCTGTTGCTTTCAGTATGAGACTGAGTTTTAACTTTTCTGATCTGTTTTTTTTGCAGATTTTGATACCATCACTGACCCCATCATGAAAGCCAAGATGGTGGCTTTAAAAGGCATCAATAAAGTCATGGTTCAAAACAACATGGGAATGACACCAATGGTCATGAACAGGTGAACATTTGCATCTTCACACCTTTTATTTTAGCCTTGTAAATGTCATTCATTGACTGCTTGTATTGGACATTAATATCAATATCCAGCTTTTTATACAGTAAATTTCTGCTGCAAGTTCAAGTATAATATCAACGTGGTGTCAATGTATCATAGATATCCCCCTGGACCTGGGCCACCTTGTCCTGAAAGCACACCACTCCCTCCACAAGTGCTTGGGCCGGTAATTACCTATTCTGAAACAGAATGTCTAATGTTTCAGGACATGCACTATGTAATGGCGCTGTTGTCCATCTTTGTTTCAGGATGGCAAACTGACACAAGTAACAAGACCCAATCCTCCAGCTTTTGGACCCGGATTTGTCAGTAAGTTTACAAAAGTTATTAGTACAGGTTTAAGATCTTTTACAGGGTTGGTATGGTTTAAAGTTCGAAAAATGTATATATTTTCTTCTTGCTGTCAAAATTTCCAAGAATGAAATATTTTTTGTATTCTTTCAGACAATCCTCAGAGAGCTCAGTATGAAGAGTGGCTCCAGGAGACTCAGCAACTACTTCAAATGCAGCAGAAGTTTCTAGAAGAAAAGATTGGCGCTCATAGGAAGTCTAAGAAAGCCCTGTCTGCCAAGCAAAGAACTGCGAAGAAAGCAGGCAGAGAGTTCCCAGAGGAGGATGCAGAGCAGCTCAAGCATGTCACAGAGCAGCAGGGTGTAGTGCAGAAACAACTGGAGCAGGTAACTATGAAGCATGTCGAGCTCTCCTGCTACACTTGGTCTCATCTATATATTTATGCAAATATCCTTTTATTTGAAAAAAAAAAAACTTAATTAATCCCTATGAGGAAAAGCGAAATTGAGTCATGTTAACATGGTATTTGTAAAAACAAGCAGATATATAGAAGTATTTACTCAGAAGTTTGCTAATTGTCTTATAGTAGCTTTATTTACCTTTTAGAAACGGTACCAGTTCAGTAAAGCAGCTCTGTTTTTCCATTAGCCCGTTTATCCTGTTGACTCAATTTGAAAACTGGGCCGAGGAAGTGTGATGTCACTCATTGAAAACGGCTTATTTCTGGCTCCGACAAAGTGAAGTCAAGTCATTCGCCATTTTACGGCCGTGACAATGTTGTAGCCAAACGTCATTATTAAACAGTGATTGGCCAGAGATGATCTAAGTCAACTAACTCACGCCAATGAGGAGTGACCTTGTTCGAAGTCCACACCCCTTGAAAGTTGGCTACACAAACCTTGTCAAACTTAAACATTTGACACGGGGGCAGCAGGCTCCACATACTCTCATTAGTTGTTTCCATCACACAGATGCACAAAAATATTTTTGCAATTATACTGTTTCCATTAAATCATAATAATGTGAATAAACACAAACCAGCTCACGCAATAAGTCATTCAAAACCACGGGTACAGATGAACTAGTAATTGTTAGTTGATTGACAAAATTTGGGTGACGTCACAGCTTCTTGGGGCGCGTGCAGTGTAGCTATATCATTAATAATCTATTTAGATGTAAATGAGACAGACACAGGCGCATGTGGGAAGCCTGTTCAATGGGATTAAAAAATAACCGTTCTAATAACCAGCAGGGCAATTTTTTAATGTTTGATAACATAAGATCGACTCAAACTTCTGTCATGGCTATGGCGCTCATCATCATCTGTCAAAGGAAATATCTGCACAGGCCATGGAGTGGCAAAAACGTGTTTCCATTGTAGTTTTGCAAAATGTGTCCATTTTGATATGCCCCAAAAACCACCTCCTCCAAGCACAAAAACTTTTTTTCAATAAATGCGAGTTTTTTTGAAATTGTGGTGCTTCCATTAAGTGAATTTATCATTGCAAATCCTATTTGCGCAATTTCAGAGTTACTGGAAACGCGACTGTTGTGGCATCTGATTGGCCAGTTTATAACTTAAATATCTTTCACTACAGAAAAAATATTGTGAAGAAAAAAGGATTTGCAAGAACATGTTAAAAAGTAATCACAGCGAAAATGTTTATTCTGGCTAATAGAATGATTGAGTAATAGCTGTTTCTCAATAGAAGTTAATGGGATTTTGGCAGATACTTCCTTTTTTGAATGCGAGGGCGGAGGTGCCACTCAGTCCAGTTATCATATACAGTCATTGGTTTATCTAAAACTTGGCCTTATGGCCTGCTGGGTCTTATTCATTTATTCTTTACACTTGAGGACCACCTCATTGTGGGCAGTATTTTGCTGCAAAGTGGGAAAAACGGAAACATCCCAACTGTCTAGATCTGAATCAGTTGAAACTGTAGGCTAGAAGTTTTTAAAGACCCACTCCAATCATCTATGGATCCATTTTTAAATTGTTCCCAGTGTTTTTAGTAATAATTATGTTATTTTTAGCCAATCTAAAAAAAAAGTCATTTTTTAGGACATAGTTTCTGCAGAGTAGCAGTAGTTAATTCATCTTTAAGTTATGGGTGGGACCGCCGGCGCAGAGCAACTGCTCCTGATTCACAACAATTTGAATAAAAGATTTCAGAAATACAATTTCGAGGTCATTTTTTTTAAATATATGCCCTACATCATCAGAGAAAAGCCACAAGAACATGTAAAAAAAAACCCACAATTTTCATCAGAGTGGGTATTTTGCCCTGAACAACACCTAGTGGAAATTCTTAAAAAATGATTAGCGACAGACTGAGCTGCACAAAGCCTGCCCTAATAGAAAAAAAGCACCTTATGTAAAGCTATTTAACACTAAATTAAATGTATTTTTTTCTTTTTTGACCTAAACTTGTTCAAATTCATTTTTTCATTAAATATGTGTTTTTTTAAAGGTTTTCACTGTTTTTCTAATTCATTTAGAAAGAGAGAAGTTGCTATTGTTGTTTTCTCATATTTTCTAATAGAAATTAGAAGTCACTGCACTTTTAACCAATTTATCTTTTTTTTTAGATCCGGAAACAACAGAAAGAACATGCTGAACTGATTGAAGAGTACAGAGTCAAACAGCAACAAAACAGCATGACACCGATCATGTCTGGGATGCACCCACTGCCGGGCTCCGCTGGCATGGTTCCCACTGGACCCCCAATGGTGCAGCCTCCCATCAACCCCATGATGCAGATGCCCCTTCGCCCTGGTCAACCAAATGCCACTCCTCGTATGCCCAACCCTCAACCTGGATGGCATCCTGGTCCTCCCATGCCCATGAGTGGACCAGGAATGCCACCTTTAATGCCTCCTCAGGTACCTGTTAGTACCCAGCCCCTTCAAATGCCAGTAGGTCAGATGCCCGTGGATCCACAGACGCCACACGCTCCACCTGTGGGAGCAAAGCCCCTGCAGGCAGGCGGTGTAAAATTTGATGACAACAACCCTTTCAGTGAAGGTTTCCAGGAGCGAGAAAGGAGGGAGAGGCTTAGGGAGCAACAGGAGAGACAACGAGTGCAGCTCATGCAGGAGGTGGAGCGGCAGAGAGCCCTGAAACATCGCATGGAAATGGAGCAGCAAGGGATGATGGGACCAGATGGAAACATGGCGCCACTCGCCCAGATGCCCTTTTTTAATTCTGAGTTGCCACAAGACTTCATGCAGCCTCAAAGACCCTCCATGTCACAATCACATCAAGTTGGTCCAATGTTTCCTCAGCAGCAGGGCATGCAACATGGCATCAACTCGCCCCCTGGAACATTTGTTCAGGGGGATAGGAGAGGCATGATGGGGAATGGCATGATGGCAGCTGATGTGGGGCCTGATAATGTTCCCCTTCAGGGACTCGGTTTTCCTCATGGTCATCCGCGGCCTCGCCAGTTCAGTGGACCAGGACTGATGCCAGCAGAGGGTCCGCCTTTTGACGGTGATACAGCTACACCTCTTCCATCCAACTTTCCAGGTTCGGGTCAGTCGCTCATACAGCTCTACTCCAACATTATCCCAGACGAGAAAGGAAAAAAGAAACGGAATCGCAAGAAAAAGAAAGAAGACGATGCCGATTCCGTCAAGACGCCCTCAACACCGCATTCAGACCTTACAGCCCCCCTCACACCCTGTGTCTCCGACACCTCCTCAACGCCCACTAGAAACACCCATCTTTTTGGAGAGCAGGACTTGTCGAGGTCCCCCTTACTGGGCTCGTCCACTCCCAGTCACACAGAGCTTGAGAAACAGCTTTCTGCAGCACAATCTGGACCTCATGGTTTGCACTCTGAGATGACCAGGACCCAGGTCCAGGACCATGACAGAATACTGAGTAACATCAAACTTGAGAAGACGGATACCATTGAGTGTCACGGCCAAAGGGAAGGATCCATCTGCTCAGAAATGAGCTCTGTAAAGGAAGAGGGCAATAAAGGGGGCATGTCCCCATTTCCCGCAGAGCAAAGTCCAAACAAAGGAGAGTCCAGCAATGAGCTTCTCAAACATCTTCTAAAGAACAAGAGCACACCTCCACCTGCTCTGTCTCACCAGAGGTCAGAGGAAAGCCTTCGCTCTGAAGAGGGGGAAACCCCAGACTGCAAAACCCTTCTGAGACAGAGCTCCATGGACAGCAGTGGGGTCAGTGTCAACTTAATTAAAATGGGTTGAGTGACTTGAATGCTAAATTAATTAAATTGATGTGATTTATAGTTGATTTAATAAGCATCTTTGTTGGAAACTCAGTCGCTTTACAAGTCATTTTAAGTTTGTCCAGTTGGTCTTAAGAACAGAAACCTCTTAGATCATCTAGATGACCGAGAATCTTCAAAGACAGTTTGTTTGTAAAACATACCTCAATGTGGTTTTGTCCTTTGCAGGCATACTCTGACGGCACTTCTGACTTTCCTGGTCCTCAACTGCCTGAACAAGAGAAGAAGAAGGGGCGGAACAAGAGACCACCAAAAGGAGGAGAAAAGCCCGCCTCCCGGTACAAGAAAAGGAAGAAAGATGGAGACGAGAGGCAGCTCATGCACTCTGGCTCTGACACAGTCCTAACTCAAATCAAACAGGTAAGACATGTTCCGTAAAATAGTTTTTCTTAAATCTTGAATCATTTGATTTAGAGTTACAGTGTTAACATAATACAAACTATTTTACACTTCATGAATGGTTCTCACTTCTGACGACAGAATCTGATTTTTAATTTTTAATTTTTACATTTTCTTTAAAAAATTCAAAATAAAGTCACATATTTGCATCCATTTTATTTATTTATGTTTTGTATTTCATCTTTTGAGCTTTTTTAAACTTCAGTTGATTATTAAATATTTCAATATCAGTTTTTAAAACTAACTTTAGAGCACAAGGAAAATCTCAGAAATGCTAACCTCATAGAAGGGTTTTTGAAAGTTTTTGTTTTGTGAAAATAATTGCAATAGATGTTATTTTATCCTAATAAATGAATTTTACTCTAACTTGCATAGAAATGTGTAACAAGATCAAATGAAGATGTATTTTTCTATGCCGATTGAGTAAAAGTAGACAGGCGTTCTTTTTTTTTTGTTTATTGAATTTTGTATCTTTATTTAGATTGTTCATCTTCAACCACAATAATCTGCAGAAATAGGAGGCATTCTATTTTTTTTTTTTAAATGAAAACTAAAGCACACAAATGAGATTTATATTATAATACCCACTAGAAAGAAAGAAAGGGAGAGAAAAATGAACAAAGTAAAGTTTACAATGGCTGTCTTTATGCAGGATTAATGAGTTAAAATAGTTAATAAACAATGGTAATGTTAAATAAAATTTGCTCTCATGGGGATAATACATAAAATGAATTTGTGCCAGGCTAGATTTTTTTTTTTTTGAGTTTTTCCTGAAAGTCAACTTTTTCTTTCTGAATATGCCATGGAAAATCCTAAACCAGTCTTCCAAAGTGGGTTGAACCTTCTCTTCTACTGCCATCTTTTTGTATTTGTTTATAAATCACCAAGAGTAGGCAGTTGTTTTCTTTCTGTCTTAACTCTTCCTCTGTTTCTTTGAACACAGCAGCTCTCCCTGCTGCCGCTCATGGAGCCATTGATTGGAGTAAACTTTGCTCACTTTGCTCCTTATGGAAGCGGGCAACTCAATGGAGAAAACCTCTTGACTGGTACTTTCGGCAGTGCTTCACTCGACGGAGTTTCTGATTATTACTCCCAGCTCGCCTACAAGGTGAGATGTGCTTACACCACAGGGAAGTTTGTAATCACAACAGCACCGCCATGTCTCTGACTTTGCTCCTGTTCCTAATTTACAGCAAAGTAACTTGAGCAATCCTCCAACACCTCCGGCATCTCTTCCTCCCACTCCACCACCTGTGAGTCGGCAGAAAATGATCAATGGATTTGCTACAACTGAGGAGCTGGCCAGCAAAGCTGCTGCTATGGGTACACTTATTTTTAAACCTGTAATCCTTGTAAAAAAAAGAAATAACAGAACTCAATTATTTAAATGTTATTTTTAATGCAGTTTCCAAAGGGCTGGTGCCAAAGCACGTCCCGTTCAGATCAGAGGAAGATCTTTTAGCACGAGCCATTGCTCAGGGACCCAAAACTGTGGACGTTCCGGCTTCCCTTCCCACCCCTCCTCACAACAACCAGGAGGAGCTCAGGTGATTCAGTAAAAACTTCTAAACCACATAAATGTGTGGGAAATGTGTTCATTTGACCTCATATTTTTGAAAACAGTAACAGGGGTCAGGAGCCTTGCAAGGACAGAGACACACCTGACAGCTTTGTTCCATCCTCATCTCCTGAGAGCGTGGCTGGCATGGAGATCAGCCGCTACCCAGACCTGACTCTGGTGAAGGAAGAGCCTCTTTCCCCGTGCCTGTCCCCTGCATTCCCTCTGCTTCCTGCCCCTGATGGGAAAGGTGAACACATTAAACTCTTGACCTAATTTTGTTTTGTAGCCCAACAGGATTACGATGTATTTTAACTTTTATTTCTTTTTTTTTGTTGTTTAGGGTCAGAGATCAAACTTCAGGATATCAAGACTGAGCCATCTTTCATGTTCTTCGGTTCCCCGCTTGGCTCCTTGTCCAGTGATTCTAAGCAAGGGCTGGTGTCTGTGGCCATCACTTTGAGGCCGGCTGCAGCTGAGGTTGGGATTCAAACATTTTCTGAGGCTGTCACTGAAGTTCAATACAGCGTTCCCTTGCTAGATCGCAGTCTTGATGTATCGCAGATTTTTCAGTGCAACTTTATTTTTTTTTCTTCCACATTTTTTAAACAGCACACTATTTTTTGTATCCTGATTGGCTGTTGACCTTGTCAATCAACCTTCGTGCCGTGTCTCCTGTACAGAATCCTTTCAGCTTTTCACTTTTACATAAATCTTCCATCAAAAAGTAGATTTTGGCTTTTATTTCCTAATACTGAACCTTTTTTTTCTATGAAGGTTTGAACTTTGAGTTCAAACAAGAGAGAAAAGTTTGAAAGTGTTCATGTTTTTCTGAGTAAAGTATATAAAGTATCTAGTGAGGAATATTACAGCCTTGAAAAAAATGTATAATCCTACTTACATATGGGATGTTATTTATGGAATGTAAGCCCTTCAATAAATGAGTGAACGCTATGACTGCAGTCTCAAACAGAAGACATACACATTTTTTTGGACAGATTTTACCCCAAATTCTCAGTTACCTGATCTTGCACTAATTAAAGACTGTTGGTGTGGTTGTTGGCACAAAAATCTGTTAGTGTGGGAGGGTAACGGATCTGACCTGACCTTGGTCACAGGCAATCAAACATAGTTAATTTTTTTAATTTAGCTGAATCTAAATGAGATCAGGTGGTGTGAAATAATGATCAACCAAACTGCAAAAACGTCCTCCAACAACTAATAAACAAGAGAGGGCAGGATGCAGGAAACAAGGTCAGATGTTAGGAGCATCAAGATGATGATGGACTGTAGAAATGAAGTAGTGATTAATTGAGCTGTATCAAAGGTACAGTCCTTGTTACCCTTTAACCTGCCATCCTGATGAGAGTTTGATGCTGTCAGTTAGTCAGGATGAATGAAATGTTCTGATTCTTGGAAAAGCAATTTTTAGCCAGTGGATGCTTTGCAAAACCCAGCTTCTAATTTTGCTCGTTTTTGAACATTTTTTTTCATAGAACATCACCGGTGTGGTTGCAGCCATCTCAGACCTGTTGTGTGTAAAGATTCCTAGCAGCTATGAAGTGAGCAGCACCCCAGACAGACCACCTCTGTCCATGCTGAACGCTCAGAGGATGGGTCCGCTAAGCATGGAGGCTCGCCATCCCATGCTGTTCCACGGCCAGGGAGACGGGGGAGGGCTTCAAGGCCGGCCTGGACATATGATCAGAGCCGGCGGTCCACAGGGAGTGATGCAGCAGCAGGGACATCATTTCCGTTACTATCAAAACAACCAAGGTAGGAGACTGATACTGAAAATTTGTGTTGTTGGAGATATAATTTCTGTTACTGAACTGTTGGACCTGCTCTTAAGATAATTATGAGTAATTAGCAGGAAAAAGTTTTCTGAAAGTTTTAACAGTTATGTATTTAATCTGTCAAAACTGAAAACCTGAAGTCCAAGTGCTGATAGAATTTTTGTCTGTGATTTTATTATTTTTTGTAAGTGACCCACTCCAATGAAACTTGTGCTTTTGGTGTTTTTTTTTTTTTAACGTGTTCTTGTTGAATTTTTCTCATAATTGAGGGCATAGTTAAAAGAATTTAAGAATAAAACTGTATCTTTGAGTATTTGTTTATTCAAATCACGTTGGATCAGGATCAGATGAAAACCGGACGTTTGAAAAAGCTTGGGTTTGTGACACAGTCACTGGTTTTTGAGGGCCAAAGTCTCCCTTCTTCCTTTCAATTCTAAATCCTCCACTTGCAGACATATAGATCTTCATTTTCCTCGTCTGAGCTGCCATCTGGCTTAGAACTGTACGGCTAGATAACTCTAATATTGCTTGCTGCAACCCAAATTTTCTACTGAGCTCTTGCTGCTCTGCAGAAAATATGTCTTAAAAACTACACGTTTTTGATTTGGGGTAAAAACGGCATAATCATCATTAAAAGGCCACCTGAAACAATTTTACGATAGAAAAAGATATTGTTAGAGTTGGAATTGTTTTTGTTTTGCAGCTGCAGAAGTGTATCATTAATATTTAGCAAAAATGTCATGTTTTTCACTATTGTATATTTATTTATCTTTTTAATCATATTATTTACTCTTGGCACTGTATGTGTAGTGTTTTTAAAGTGTTCATGTTTTTATTTCTGAAAGTTTTGAATACATTTTTATCACCAAAATCAATTTTTAGTAAACGGAACACCGGTTTTTACCTTTTTTTTTTTTTTGCACCAACCCCAGTTGGTTAAAGTTGTTGAAGATGTTTTGCTGAATATTAAGCCCTGAAACATGTATTTCAGGCACAGCTGTACCGCGAGGACCTGAAAGTAAGACCCAAACCAACCCTGCATGTAAACCTCACTGGTGCTGCCACTGTAAAGTGGTGGTTCTTGGAAGTGGAGTGCAGAAGGCCATCAAAGATCTCCCATCTCACATGAAGGTACCAACTATATTCAGCTAAAATGATGAACTGCTCAATTTTACCCATTTCATGCAGTGAAATGCTCACATTCTGTCATGTGGGCTTAAAGCACACCTGACTCGTTTTTTGAAATACATTTTTTTTTCTGTAATTGTTATCTGACTCTTCCCTCAGGAATCTCAAATTGGTTTAAACTCTGAGGAGGATCTGGTGTTTTGCAGTCACAGCTGCTTTGTTCTGTACTGTTCTTCACCACCGCAGTGCAGGACGATGGCGGCAGAAACGAAGGTTGTATGATTGTTACCCATACAGAAAAAAAGCTGCTACTGTTTTTAAAATCACAATACTCACTGACTTCCTCTTACCTTGATCTTTCAGGAGTCCATGTCCCTTCTCTCATCCTCAAACCAATCAGAGAACCTTTGCAGAGCTCATCACCAATACAATAACAACATGTCCTCACTGGATGTTCACTGTCTGGCCAAACTGCAGCCCAAACACTCTCCTCCTTCGACTCCTCCTATTCCTTTCCCCGCAGCAGACGAGGCACCCAGGTCAGAGATCAAATCGGACGCCCTCAAAGTAACAGTCAAGCTAAAAGCCCGGCCGAGGTCCCACGATGGCTGGCACCAGGGAAAGAGACAGAAAGGTCTGCGCTGGAGGAAGTGGACCGTTCAGGTGGTGGTGCCCAGAGGGAATTCCCACCTCCCAGATGAAGATAAAATCGACGAGCTCTTAAAGAAACTGGGAGCCTCGCTGCGACCCCCAGCCTCTCTCAAAGACCAGAGACGCTGCTGCTTTTGTCACCAGTTCGGAGATGGCATCACCGATGGTCCTGCCCGGTTGCTGAATCTAGACCTCGATGTTTGGGTTCACCTAAACTGTGCTCTATGGTCAACCGAGGTCTACGAGACACAAGCTGGGGCTCTCATCAACGTGGAGCTCGCGTTGCGCCGTGGCCAGACGATACGCTGCGCTTACTGCCAGCAGATTGGAGCCACCAGCGGCTGCCATCGCCCTCGCTGTACCAATATTTACCATTTCACCTGCGCTTTGCAAGCCCAGTGCACATTCTTTAAGGACAAAACCATGCTCTGCCACGCCCACAGACCCAGAGGAACAGCGGGGCAAGCCCTGGAGCACGAGCTGCGCTGCTTTGCCGTGTTTCGGCGCGTTTACGTGCAGAGGGATGAGATGCGTCAGATTGCCACGGCTGTGCAACAGCCCGAATTGGGTTTTACCTTTCGAGTGGGCAGTTTGGTGTTGCACGCAATGGGCCAGCTAACTCCTCTCCAGATGGCCTCTTTCCATTCCTCTACGGCCATCTTTCCAGTTGGCTACGAGGCCTGTCGTGTTTACTGGAGTATGCGCCATGGCAACCGTCGTTGCCGCTACGTCTGCTCTGTCGAAGACAACGACGGGCTGCCAGAGTTTACCATCAGAGTCATCGAACAAGGCTACCCCGACTTGCTCCTCACTGATGGTTCTCCTAAAGGTTGTCACTTAAATGGAGGTTCTTACCTGAACAGAAAACAGTTTGTAACCATCCCGTGTGTCTGTTTGTGTTTAGGGGTTTGGGATAAAGTTCTTGGCCCAGTTGCTGAAAAAAGATCAGAATCAGGAACTCTGCAGCTTTTCCCAGTTTATCTGAAAGGAGAAGATCTGTTTGGACTCACAGTACCTGCTGTCACCAAGATCACTGAATCGGTTTGTAGCATCTCTGGATGCTTTTCCTTTTTCTTGAGTGTTGGTATGTTAGAAATAAAAGATATTTTTAAATTCCTCCTGCAGCTCCCAGGAGTGGAGTCCTGCGATCGGTACTCTTTCCGTTACGGACGCAATCCTCTTTTGGTTTTGCCTCTTGTCTTCAATCCAGCTGGATGTGCTCGTGCCCAGCCAAGAACCAGCACTCCCTACACCTCACTGGTGATCAGGTAAACTGAAAATATTTTCTGGAAGGAAGACTTGACCACATTATTCATTCTGTGGTTTTTAATGACCTCCTCAGACCACAGCCACAAGCTGCTTCAAGCAGCAGTGCCAGATCCAACCAGAATGTGGCCCAAGGAGAAGGCGGGGTTCCTCACAATAAGACTCCAGTTGTTCACCCGAGATCCTCCCAGTACCGCTGGATGAAGAGTGAGTGGAGAGCCAATGTTTATTTGGCGCGCTCTCAGATCCAGGTGAGTCCACCACAGTTCAGCTCGGAGCTGTTGGGTCTGCCGCTCATCTTTGAATTACTGGAAAGCTTTTGTTGTATCCTCAGGGCCTGGGCCTGTTTGCTGCCAGAGACATTGAAAAACAATCCATGGTGATCGAGTACAACGGAACCATCCTCCGAAATGAAGTCGCCATCAGGAAAGAGAAGGTTTACAGATCTCAGGTAGTTTTCAGTTGAAGAAAACTCCAAAGCTCAGTGATTTTTCTTTTCTTTTTATACATTTTTTTCCTCTTTTCTCACAGAACCGAGCGGTGTTTATGTTCCGCATCGACAGTGAACATGTTGTTGATGCCACTCGAACTGGAGGGCTTGCGAGGTACTCTGAAAATACTCTCATTATTAAAAATTATCTTTTTTTTTTATCTTGAACTTACTGGTTTCCTTTATGTAGTATTTAAACCCTTTAGCTGTCACTACCGACACACTCTTTGAACTAATGTAACCCGGGGTCCCCTTGGGGTCTTAAAGTCTTGAAAGGATTGAATTTATGAATTTGAAAATAATACCTAGAAAAGCCTTGAAAAAAAGTCTTGAATTTTGATACCTGAAACCTAGAAATTACACTATATTTTATTTGTATTTCACATCGACAAGTACTGTGGTTTTGTTTATGAAATTATTGTTCTTTGATTGAAGGATTTCATTTTTCTTTGTCAGTAGGACTAGAAAATAGGCAGAGAAATTGGTCTTAATTTTGGATATTTAGATATATATTTATATATTGGATATATATTTGGTCTCAAAGAGGTCTTTAAAAAGTCTTAAATTTAACTTGCAGGAACCCTTCCAACCAATTATTCAATTAACATAACTCCAAGCCATTCTGAAGCATAGTAGAGCAGCTTTGTGGCGAATGCAAGTGCTGCATATCACCACAAAGCTCCTTTTCTCCACGTCAAAATCCATTGATTTGCGTTAATTGCATACCGTATGTCTTCCAATAGTGGTTAGTCTCTAATAAATGCTGGTCTCCAATAGATGCCTGTCTTTAATAAATGCTAGGCAGGCTGTCAAGTTTTTGTAATAAATGCCCGGGCTACTATTAGAAGATATATAGTAAACACTCTACTGTTAAGTGTTTCCTATCAGCGCAAAGCTGCGTTTCTGGACTTCAGAATCTGCTGGAAGTGAATTGTGTCAACAGTTACAGTCACTGGAATTCAAAGAACATCAACACTCGAGCTGAAGCTCCTCTTTTTAAGGGTTACAGATAAATGTTTTTTTCATTCTCAATTTTGAAATTATCTTTAACCTTATACTTTACCACAAAATATCAATTAAATATGAATGAAGAAAGATTTCACCAAGAAAACAAAAATCAATAAAATTGCATAATTAAAATCTGCTCTTACTTGTCAGAAATCTGTGATTTTAGAGTTTGAAATTTCCTTTGAATTTATACAAAGAAATATTTTATTTCTTCATTATGTTATAGTTATACACGTTATAGCTCATACGTGTAAACGTTTGATGAATGGGATGTCTGAAATGGTCCTTACTTGAAAACTAATAATGTTCCTGCAGGTTTGCAAGCAAATGTTAAGCTTTTATTTGGGTATGTTTTGCTTTCAGGTATATCAACCACTCCTGCGCCCCTAACTGTGTTGCAGAGGTGGTCACATTCGAGAGAGGTTACAAAATCATCATCAGCTGTGTTCGGAGAGTTGAAAAAGGAGAGGAGGTGGGTGCTCTTCTTAGCACAGTGGTTCCCAACTGGTCCATGGGTCACTTGGTACCAGGTTGCGAACAGAAAGTAGATAAATACATGCAGTAACATGGATTGTTTCCGTTTTGTTTATTTTATGATTATATAGTAAGTTTTATTTTGGAAAACTACCAGGTTCTGTCCAGATCTGTCTATGACTTACTCTAGACGCATATCAAGTCGTTCAGCTCAGTTAAGTGGCTGCAATGACCACTAAATGAAAAGCCCAAAGTTAATTAAAAAACGACTTTGGAAAGTTTGTTTGGGGTGAAAGGAGCCATTGAGGAAATGGAGAAAGAGTTTTCAACCTCAAAGAAAAAGAAATCTGCCATTTACAGACAAATGGAAATAAATATAGATTAATTTCAGCTGTTGTTCCTTCAATCCAAGCTCGCTTTGCCTAAAATGCAGCAGTCGACTCTGTTACACGTACGCTGATAAAGTTGCAGACACAGTGGATTCACATTTATTATACTTGGAAAATACCAGTTTTATGTCAGTTGTATCGTTTTATTTTGATCTATTTATTTGTCACAATTTTTTTATGCATTTATTTAAAGCAAAATGTGATTTATGGTCTGAAATGTAATCTGACTCTGAATTGAGTTCTTGATGTTGTAACATAAAACAAAAACCTATTATTGATCCCTTTTATATATTTATTTATTTATTAATTCAATCAGAGACAACTTCTACAAATCAACTTTGTTTCATTAAATATTTTACAGATGATGGAGATTCAGACAGTTTCTAATGGTCTTTTAAAACTATCTTTCATGTAGTAGCATTTGAATTTGAAACATTGATTTTTTTTTTTATTTAATTTTTGTTAGACACCAGTAATATTAGAAATATTAAACAACTTCAGCCCCGTTGGACCACACTGTGAAAACATGGGGACCACTGATTTACGCAGCAGTGTTTCCAGTTTTAATGTTAAGTCAATATGCAGACACGGTGCGATTCCAGCGCCAAACGTTGTGCTGTCGTAAAGGTCGCAATCGCTCCAGCTCCATGGGCTTATGACGTTTTTCTTATTTTCATCAAGACAATAATAAAAAGATCATCCAGTTTTATTTTTATTTTCCCCTCTTGGTTTAATGTGGGACAGAAATTCTTTAAACTGGGGCACAGACAGATGAGAGTAACATTTAAAACGGCCGTCATCCAGGTGCAGCTCCTGCAGTAAATGGTGAAACTCCCTGTACTGTGAGCGACCCTGAAAGATCTGGTGACGTGCGTGGTGGCGTCTCTGTAGAGCTCTCCAAAAGATATCAACCCAGGCTACTCGCCCAACATTATACATGTTTGATGTGGCAATGAACGAAGTCCAGAAAAACATTGGCGGCTGCTCCTCCCACACACAGCCGGGTGCGTCAAGGACATTTAGGGTACTCGTTGAGCTGTAAATTTGACGTGCGGCGAAAGAGGGGCGGCTGACGCAAATTTGACACATGAATGATGTCGTGTGTGAAGGCAGCATTAGAGGGAAGACTGACGTTGCCTGATGCTCATCTTAAATCTTTTCTGTTTTGTCTCCTCCCACCCTGTCGCCCCTACAGCTGTGTTTCGACTATCAGTTTGACACCATGGAGGGCCAGCACAGGATTGCTTGCCACTGCGGCGCCCCTAAATGCAGAAAGTGGATTAACTGAGGAAAAACAAGAAACCCAAATCTATATTTTCAACTTAGCTCAACGAAAAGGACATCACACAAGTCATTTTACCGACGAGGGGGGATGGCCTCTGGAAGAATGAATCCGCCCGTTTGTCTATGGGGGTTGTTTAACAGAAACGAGGTGGAGGAAGGGAAATCTCACAGTAGCAGGATGTGACTTGTGCCATATGCGGAGGCTGCGTCGCTCCTCCGTCCGTCTGTCTGTCTGTATCTGCGTGTTTGTTTGATGTTCATGGGTTGTGGAATCCACCAGCGAATGAGAAAGCACTGTGCAGGGTGCGGCCTTATTGCTTACTAAGGGCAGGCCCTTTTGTTACATACTGTCAATGTAAACCGTATGACTAAATGTAGACATCACTGAATGAGGAATGTACAGCAGTGAATACCGTGAAGGGAATATTAACTTGCACTAAAATAATAAAAATGTAAAAAAAAAATAGAAAAAAAAACCATACACATGAAAACTTTTGAATACTTGATTCCATGAGTCAGTTTTATCATAGGTCTCAGTCATGTGATTTGTGTGGAATTCGAGAGGTTTTGTATTTATTACTGAGTGAATGGATTTTATTCTTTAAATGAGATTGACTTACAGAAGGTCTCTAGATTGCTATTGTTTTTGAAGATTGAAGAAGACATGCTGTTACTTTTTTGTATAAATGTACATAAAGAAAACTATAGGAATAACGACCAAATACTACCTTAATCTTCTCGATGTTTGGGTGTTTTTAAACTGTTTTTGTTCTCTTTTGTCATTGAAATTTATTTAAGATGGTTGTTATTTCAGTCAGAGTATATATTATGATTATTCTGTACAGAATTTGTAAAATAACCACAATAATTCACAAAGTATTTTTGTTGTATTAAAGTAAGGTATTGTAGCGTAGTGTTTTGTGACTTACACATACTTTGACCACTCAAAAAAGAAATATTTTTGTTGACTAGTGTAACCAGTTAGCAGTTACAGATTTTAAAAAAGAGCTCTTAAAGTAGTAAGAGATCATTGTGATATGTTTGCTGTTAATCAGGTTGGATTTTAATGAACTGTGAATTAGGTTTTGAAACCCCCAAACAACTTTTTAACTTTTTATGGCAAGAACAGCAACATGTATTTTACTTGTTTTGTTTTTAATTCTACTTTTAAAACTTAGCTGAAAATCTGTAATGATGTTGTGACTTGGGCACACTAGCGTGCAACAGAATCGTACGTAGAACCGTAGCTTGTTCTACCTTTTCTTGGACAGAAACGGCATTGTGCTAAATCAAAAATATTTCTTATACTGACACTTCACAAGTCACATGCTTAGAAATGGACGTTTTTTGCGTGCACAATTTCAAATTGACTGTAAAATTTTGCAGACAGTCTTAGAACTTGTAATGTATATGGCATGTATTTTTTTAACTTTCCGAAGACTAAATTGTATATATTTTCTCAATGAATGGTTGTAAAAAAATTGTTTCTTGGATATTTTTTTCTCTTGTAAATTACTTCAACCTGCCAGTGTGTCTGTGCTACAATTTTTCTTTTTTTCTTTCCAAGTCGGTTAAAGTAGTCCAACTTTTTGGTTTCTTTCTTTCTTCTTTTTTTTTTTAATTTTTTTTTATTTTCCTTGTTTCTTTTATTTTGTTTTTTTGTTTTTTTAAATGCCTTTTGAAGTGTACAAATTGAGGTTTGGAGTTTGTGGAACTGAATTTAGAAACATTTACAAAAATAAACTATTTTACATGTTAAAACTCTGTATTCATCATGGTAAGTTAACACATTTTATTTATAAAAGTAATTTTTTCCAGCCTTTGATGGGGACAACGTTTTTGAACAGAATTTCTTTTTAAAAATAAATTAAATCGTATTTATTTATTTTGACTTTTTACCACAATTATAAATCTAAAACCAAGCTGTTCTAAACCATTTTTATGAAGCAGTCAAAAAAGCCAAAGCATCTTGCTGAGGTAAATTTTGAGCAAAAAAATCTAGTGGTGTTTCATCTATTTAGAACTACTGTGATAGGTTGGAAGTTTGTATAATTAGCCTATTTGTCTGTACCTGGTGAAGTTGATGCAAAAAAAATAATTTCCCCTTGATTCAATTTCTTGTAAAACCCTTTTATATTGAGCTTCTTGAATTTTCTGTATTGGAAGCATAGTTGTTTTTCACATTATTTCTGATTAAATCTGCATAAAAGGTGGATGTTAGAGAACACGTGAACTAAATTTATTCACGCATTCTTCATTTGTATTATTTTTGTTTTTTTATAAACTTGCAGATTATCCCTTAAGAAAAAACTGAAAGCAATCTATGGAGATAAAAGTGAGGTCTTATTCTGGAAAAAAATGTTTTGGTTAACCTTTTGGCACCAAAACCTTAAAAGTACGACATTTTAGCTTACATTTTATAAGGTCTTTGGTGTCTGTTGCACCAAAGCAAACCCCTTATTTTAACCCATAAGAACCCATGGTGACATCAGTGTATCAGAAAAACATAAAGAAATCTATTCTGTTGTCTCATAATTTTCTTTTTAAGTCGCTTTTCCTCGGAGCACAAGAGGACACGTCGTGCAGGAGAGTTTGCAAAGAATTCTTTGGCATGTTGGACATCAATGAGTGAGATGTGATTCAGAGAAACACTTGGAAGGATGTGCAGCAGGAGCTACGGAGGAACAAAGCTGGTGAGTCACACAAGAAGTCATAGGAAAAAGTTGGGGTAGCTCTTGGTCAGAAGTGAACACCAGAGAACCGAATGGTTACAATGCAGAGATAGAGAGCCACGGACAATATTTTCTTTGAGGATGCTGATGGAGAAAAACGGAGAAGGTCAGAAGGAGCTACGTTATGTCTTTGCAGATGTAGAGAAAGTCCATGATGGACTGATGAACTGGGATCTGATGACCATGATGTTTGCAGATGACACTGTCATTTAGAAAATTGTATACCAGCAACACAAGATTTTGACAATTCAATCATTGTGAATAGAAATACACGTAAATTAAGAAATGGCTATAATTTCCTTGTTCTACTTCTAAGTTATTTCCACTAGATGACACTGATTGTCCTTTAAAAAAGTAAAACAAAAAGCCACCTTTTTAATTGGTTGTTAATCATAAAATCAACCATTGGCTTTTTTTTTTTTTCACAGTGAAGCAAAAAAAAAAAAAAAAAAATTAACCCAACCGACAAACCCACAGGTTTAACACAGACAACAAAAGTGTACCACAAAAATCTTTCTGTAATACCTACATCTCACAAATTAGTATTTTGAGGGCTCAATTTAGCATTTTGTAGGCAGAAATTTGTATTTTGAATGCATAAACTAGTATTTAAGAATCTGTGTGTGCACAAATTAGCATTTATGGGCACAAAAGGCATTTTGTGTGCACAGATTCTTATATTAATATATTCAATTACTACTGGAGACCAATTTGTGCCCACAAATTAGCATTAGGCTATGTGCACTCAAAATTCAAATTTGTGCTCACAAATAATAACAAAATGTCAAGATTGTGACCAGGGAATGCACAAAATCCCAGTTTGTGTGCAAAAAAAAAAAAGCGAATAAATTGTCACGAAATACTAATTTGTGACCACAAAATACTAATTTGTACCCATGGTTTGTGCTCACAAAATACAAATCTGTGCCCAGAAAAATGTTAATTTGTTCTAATAAAATACTAATAAAAAATGTAATTCTGTGGCCACAAAATGCAAATAAATTATCGAATTTGTGGTCATGAAACTCTGGGGCCACAATATGCTAATTAGTGCCCACAAAATATAAGATTGTGCCCCAAAAATGCACATTTCTGTCCAAGTTAGTAACTTGAAGGAACTATTTTTTTTAAATGCTACGCAGGGTTGTGTTTTTTCTCCTTAGAGCTCCATAGAATGTCATGTAATACTGACATCTGTTGGTAAAACTTCTGCCTGTGTCAGACCCAAGTGGTGTTCGGTTACTGTTTGTTTCGCAGTCGTTCTCCTGTCGGTCTGTCTTCGCATGTGCCTTTATCCAGTTGACCTTTTCTGCGCTTTGCTACCAATAAAAAAAAAAAAATACAATACAAATAAAATAAATTGAAACGTGAAAATACTGCAGTTGGGATGCGCTGTTTCACTGTGTTACAGCGCTCGTCTGGTTTAACTTTTAAAGACGATTTTTATTTTTAAAAACCTCCACAGACAGGATAGTGTGCGGTAGGAGGCAATAAAATGTAGAATAAAAATAATTTATTTAAATGATAGTTTTATTAAAAAAGGTTGAGATTCCTTTTTTTCCGGCATTCTACCGGGTCTCCAAAAAGCGGGACACATTTCTGCGGGGTCGCGGAATGCTTCGATACACCTGTAAACATTCGGCGCTCGCGGTGCTTTCACTTCCTGGTTGACGGGGCCGCGCCTCCGCTTCGCTGTTGTCGTAGCGAGTGTCAGAGGAGGTGGAGGCGGCTGTTGGAGGTCTGCCGTCGCTCCGACGCCGTTCGGTTTGGCACATTTACTGTTCGTGCTGGTTTTCAGACGGATAATAATAATAAAAAATAAAAAAAATGGGCAGCACGGTGATGGAGTCCAGCAAGCAGAGCTCAAAGAAGACCCCAAAGAGGAAAAGAAGTCTGCGGATTAACATGCCAGTGAGTCGGTGAAGTATCAACTAATTTAGCTTCTCACCGCGACTTTTAATGAACTGCAGAGTGGTGGAAGTTCTGGGCAGAGGAGGGGAAATCTGGGCAGAAATGTTCACCTTTTTTTTTTGTTGTTGTTTTCCTGCGTTTCGCCTGCGTGATTGACAGCTGCCCGCTCGTATTACACCGAGTTTGTAAACCGCACAGCCACGAAAATACTCTTTCATTTTCCAATAAACGATTTCAAAATCTAATTTTCTATCGTATATTTTGATTAACTTCCATAAATTAAGCTCTACATCTGATGTCAGTGCACTCAACTCCGTTGTTGGAGCTGCAGCAGTGCAGAAAATGCAACTTATTTGTGGCAGAAACTCATAGTAAGTAAGTAAGTGATCTGGAAATCCAAAAATACTGTAAGTTTTACCCAGTTTTAAATTATTTTTTTATTAAAATGCAATGTTTTGCAAACACCGCAGCTCTTGTACCACTTGTAATTTAAAACCACATCTGCTGTTTGATTTTTAACCAGCTGACAACCTCAAAAGTGCATGTATACATTTTTAATGTCTCCAACATCTTCGTTCCTGTCTGTGCATCTGCTTCCTGGTCTATATTTTTGCACAGTCAGCAGCCATTTTGCTTGAAAACCACAGAACGTGAGTATCACTTCAATATTTCTTAGACATGTGCAGCCTGAGATGCTGAGAACAGCCCTCCAAATCGAATGTACTGATGAATGCAGCTGAGTTATTGTGGCTCACACCCAAGTGCAAAATGTTAGAACTTGCCACTGCGCCGTGAACTTCCCCATCCTTATTTGTGGTGGCAAAGTTGCATAAGGAATAACAGAAGAGCTTTACACATCCACTTCCATATACTGCAGTAATAAAGCCTCGATTTAGGGTTGTTATGCATCGTGTAGATGTTCCACCCCTTGTTTCTGCACCATCTTTTGCATGTTTCTGCTCAGTTTTCTGCAGCGATTAGACATGTTTGTCGAGCACGGGGAGAGTCGGGTCTTTTAGCCATCATCATTTTGATCAAAAATCATTTCTGTTTTAGTCTGTATGACATGCAGTTGAGTTTGCCTGATCCTTCCCTGAATGTCTGATGCCAGAGTCTCTGTTCTGTGCAGGATTTTGGTGCGTTTACTGCCTCTCAAGCGGAAACTTCCTCCAAAAGTGGCACTCAGAAGGTACATTCAATCATTTCTCAAACATACCTATTTTCTTAAGGTTTATTGCAATTTGTTTAATTTTGCTTTCACCATATTTGGTTTGTTTTGTTCTTTTTGTTTGGCCTAAAATCATTATAAGTTATAGTTTTGGGTGAGCTGAAATAACGTACTTGAAGCCGTCTTTGTTCTCCTGCCTTATTACGCCTACAGTGTTCAGACAGAGCAAAAACAAACACTAGGAAATTGATTTTTCTGAAAAAAAAAGCGCCGTCCTTTTGCCGTCTGCTCCTGTTTTTTGGAAAGCATGAAAAGCTGAAACCAACCAGACTACATATTTCAGTTTCAGCTGGGATAAAACCTGTACTGTCTGGTGTTTTGCTCGCGCTAAATAGCGTCCGGAAAAACAAAACCCCTGATAGCTGCTTCACTTGCTTTAACAAGCTCTTGCACAACTGCAGATTGAGATTTGTTGGCAAACAGAAAAGATGGGCGTGTGCTCTCACTCCCGCAGATTGCCACAGGATTGGTGTAAAGAGAAATGTGCCCATGAAGTCTGAGCTCCAGGAAAGTAGACCAAACAGACCTTCCCTTTTGAGTTTATCTTATCACCAGCAATATTTGGACCTTCTAACCTTCATATCCGAGTTGATTTACTTTCCTCCAAATCAGCCGTTTTCTTTTTTTTCCTCACATTAATGAAGGTTTTTTTTTTTTTTTGTCCTTGTTGCCAAAACACCCTGTTACATTTTACTGTTTCCAGTAAAAACAGTCTCCAAAATGGAGCTTGGGTAGCCAACAAAGGGTTAAATAACTTGTTGTTGGCACATCCAGAGCAGGCAGCAGGCAGTGGTGGGAGGAAGCTCTTTCTGTCTCCTGCTAGATTAGCTGCCATCTCTCATGGTCTGTTTTGATGTGCATATCAAACAGTGAAAGATTTCTCCGTGTGTTTATGTAATTTGGACCTTGGGGAGACAGGCGAATAAAAGCATGGAACCATAATATATATATATATAAAAGAACTGCAGCCTGTTCTTGACATATTTGGAACGGCTGTCTTTTAAGGTGGACTCGTAGTTTTGTATTTAAACTTGGAAAGAAAGCAGGAATTTTTATTATTGCCAATGATTTCAAGGCAAATATTTTGGAAGGAAAATTATTTTCATTTGTTGACAGTTCAACAAACATTGGATCAAAGATGGCCCAAAAAATGCTTTGTCATGCTGAATTCCAATGTCTTCCTCTTATTGGTATAGAAGTGTGTAACTGAATGTTTTTGTAAAAAAGAATTTCAGCATAACTGACTCATTTGAAATAGCTTCATTTCTTTCTCAGAGGAAGCTGTACCATCACTTCTTCTCCATATTTAAGGAGCTGCAAAAACTGAATTCTTTACTGCGAACTTAAACAATTCACCAATGTATGGGTTCAAATCCGGATCATCTTAAAGTCCCATTCCAACTGTATTTTTTTCTATTGTAAAAACATTCCCACTGCTCTTTTAAATATTAATTTGCAGTTATTAGTCAAAATCAAAACTTCCTGTGTTGTTCTTTAGGACATTCTTTCTGCACGGTGGCAGTAGTTGATAAGAAAATCAATCGCCTTTGAGTTGTGGGCGGGACTGTTCCCCTTCTTCTCCGCGTCTCTGAGAGTTCTGTTTGCACGCTCCCGTGCATGCAGATACCCTTAAGCTAACATTCGCAGCAGAAATCCCTAATATCATCACTCTTTTTCTTAGTGTTCGTAAAATGGAAATTGTACAAATGGCCTTATTTTCTGCAATAGTTAATAGAGCAAAAAACTATAAACATATCGAAAAGCAGAAAAATGTCTAAAAAACCAAACAAATTATATTGAAATGTTGTGAAAGAAAATCTTTAAAAAAAAAAATTGTACAAAAAAATCATTTTAAACATTTCAGTAAAATAAAAATAATGTAAAAATAATGTAAAAACTTAAATTTGAAACTTGAATTAAGAAAAATTATAAACCTAAAATTGTTACCAAATGAAAAATAATGTTTGTTTTTTTCTCTCCTTATAGTCTTCAATGTACAATTTCAATTCAGACTTTTAGCTGTTGGAGTTCAACCTAATTCGACATGGCGGTGGGGCTCTGAGCTACTGGCTGCCATGACATATTTGACTTTGAAGCTAATGGTGGCGTCTTTTCAGCCTCTGTTGATGCTGTCACCTGTGTAACCCCTCCTCTAAAGTGATGCACAATAGTGGTAACATTCTCCCAAAGTTTGGTAAATCAGAGGAGGATGAAGATGACATCACCATAACCTCTATAACCTAATGTCATTCATGTCCTGGTAACCAATGGGCTCAAAGCCCCGCCCCCACATAAAACCAGGCTTAACTCCGAAAACTAAAATTCTGAAATGAAATTTAAGAACTGGAAGCATTATTTTTTTTAACTTGTTAACAGTTTTAGGTCTATAGTTTATCAAATGTACAATTTTCCCCCAGATTTTCAGTATTTCCTTAATGTTTTCAATGTGTATTCTCAAGTTTAAAACTGTTTTTTTTTTAAATGTCTATTTTTCAAATTTACAGTCTTACTTTTCATTTACTTTAAGATGATCCTGATTTGACCCCATACCAATGAACCTCTTGACCTTTATGAAGAGAACGCTGGTGACGCTGTTTAAAGCGCACTACCGTTGAAAGTAAAAAAAAAAAAAAAACTATCAAAGTGAGTTCAAGGTGGTAATGGAACAATGTCAACACTGGAGCTAAAGTTTTGGTGTGAAAGGTTAAAGTGAAAACATTCTGTTCATTTCAGAATAACAAAAAAAAAAGGCTTTTTCCACAAACAGTTTAAAGCTGTTAATGTGCAGTAGAGGTTAATTAAGCTTTACAGGTATTTCAACTCCGCTAGATTACTTACAATCTTGTCTGACTGCATAAAAGCAGTGCTGGAAGACTCGATTTAAAACAGAGCAGGGAGTTTGTGGCGTGTTTTCGACGCCCCAAAGACGATCTTTTTCAAACGGCACTTGTTCATCTGTTTCTGATTCACAACAATTTGAAAAAAGACATACTCAGAAATGCAATTTGAGCTTAATTTTCCTCACAGATGTCCTCCGTCATCGGAAAGTGCCACAGGAACACGGTAAAAAACACCAGAAAGGACATTTTAACTGCAGTGGATCTTAAAATCACCACACAGGCTCAGGAGCGCACAACATGACAAAAACAAAATTCTATTAGAAAAACACAAAACTCTGAAGAATGTGCTCAGGCTCTTTAGGAAGAACTGAAGTTATTTGCAACATTAACTATTGGTTAAGTAAATTTTCTTTTTACGTCATAAGTTAATCTACCTGGAAAAGTCATTATCTTGTTTTCCCAAAATAGCAGCATGCACTTTCAAGACCTGTTTTTACAAGAAAGTCGGCTTCGTTTTCTGCTTCAGATCTCGACTAAAACAGGGTCTAATGTGCTGATCAGTGAGTTCCTTGATTTAACTCTTTCAGCGCTTGTTGTCTTATTTTTAACGCTGATAAGGAATGAACTTTGTTCCATTTGGATTTAGAATGACTTATCTCCAACAACTAGGTCACTCTGGCAAAAATAAAAGCCCTTTATCTGTGCAGAAAGAGTCATTCTTCAGTGATGACTACAAACGGCAGTTTGTCACTGAAAAACAATCCTCTTTGTCTCGACACGGTGTAATCATTTACTGCTATTCTCAAACATGTCAAATGAATTTATAAAAACTGACCTTCTGTGACTTTTATAATAGAAACATCTTGTTTCCAGGAAGGCTGAAACATTTTATAACTGTTGCAACTGGTCAGGTTTAGTCCTCGTATATAAATAAGTGTAGCTTAGTTATTAAACTAGATTATTGCACTGTCTTTTATGACTGACTAATAAACAAAGCACAATTGTAAAGTCCATAAAAAAGCAGAAATGCTCATAAAGGCAAAAATAACCAGCAATAAATCATTTTTCCTCCTTTTTTTTGCCCTCTTGCAGAGCCTCTGAACTGATTGTTTTCAGATTTCCTCTGCAGCCTCCCACTGCCTGGCACGAGTGTTTACACTCCGATCATAAAGCGTGCCTTTGTGCCACAGTAGGAGAGTAAGACTTCCTCCTTATTGTCTTCCAGGGAGAGCGTCTGATCCGTTCAGCCAGCCCCACCAAAGGAGTTTTTGCCAAGAGCCCCGTCAGCGTGCCCACGACGCCCCTCTCCGCTCCGGCACAATCAAAACCCATTTCAATTTCACCCAAAACCATCTTCCCCTATCCGTCCAATCAGAGCTCCTCGCCAAAGTCTCCCCGCCGCCTGAGCTTCAGTGGAATCTTCCGGTCCAATTCGACAGCTGCAAGCAAGATCTTCTCCAGACACAGGAGGGGTGAGTGGATGGCTCTCTTCTGTAAAAGGACAGATTCTGATACAACGCTGACGTAAAAGAGAAAAAAAATTAAAAGAAGCTGGAAACTGTATTTTCTTATGGATTCATTAGGGTTTCATGCACAAAGTAAACCAAAAACATTGAAGTTCAACAGATTTTATTCCATTTTGAGCCTGAGTTCATATGTTCAAGCTTTAGCGGTAAGCCAAAAAGAAGTTCCCTGCAGCCACAGGTTCCCTTATCTCCCATCTTTAATACTTTATGCACAATCCAACTGCTTTTCTTTTTCGTCATTTTTCTTCTCTTAATACACATCTGCAATGATTGCAAAAGGCAGCCTCCTTTATTAAATTAAGCTTGGCCCCTCATAGTTGAAGGAGCAGACGTCATTAAAAGTCATTAAAAGCATTAAAGCAATGTGAAAATAAGGAGAACTGACTGGGTCAAACAAGGCCTTGCTTTGTGAGGAGCAGAGTAAACTGGCACATTTCTCAGTTCTCGTGCATTTTAGCGGTGAATCACCGCACAACAAAAGTCCGCCTTGTGTTCATGGAAACAGCTCTGCCGGAATCAGCATCAGACGCATGAGTCATAGATTTGCGGATGGCGCTTTTCAGCCTTGCTTCCCCTGCAGAAGGTCAGTTTGGCAGCGTTTGGTGGAACGGATCCTTCAGAGCTTCAGAGTCAGCGTGATCCTTTTCCTGTGGAGATTGTAATTGATGTCAACTAAACTAAAGCACAACAAAAACATTTGCCACATCCTGATGAGAGTTGTGAGCTTACAGATAAATATCAAAGGGCAACCAAATATTAAAGCCTTTTTTAGCTTTTGAAGACGTTCTTCTTTCACCACAAGAGGGCGCTAAAGGCTCAGTGAAGCCACCCTCAGTCACATCTCATTTTGATCACTTTTCCGTATTTTTTATGTCTAAACATTAAAGAAATTAAACATTTTGTCTCCCCTGAATGTACAAAGGGCAGTGGATCTCTTTGGGGGGAAACGGCTTTGCATCTTTGACACGCATTAAATCTTATTTCATTCCTGGTCTGTTCTAAAAACGGTTTTCCTCGTTGCCTGGACATTGTCAGCCTCTCAGCGCCGCAGCACCTCTGTAGCCTTTTCTGGAAGTTTCCAGACTCCCTGGAGCTCCTCGCACAGCCATGCGGTCCCACCCCTCCCTCTCTGATTCTCTGTTGGTACTGCAGATAAAATGTTGTGTGTAAATAAGGGATCTGTTTCTAGTTTTTCAACCTTTTTTTTTTACAAAAAAAAAAAACTCAAAATGCAGGTTTTTCAAGGTTGGACCTTTTGGTCTTTACTTTCAAAGAGACATTTTTACTATGACCCAGACTCCCCCCACCGCCACTCTCCACCTCCAAGCTGAAAGGAGAAAGTAACTAAAACTGTCGTCTGATTGGTTCACATTTATTGATTGCTCCTACATTGCAGGAAAAACCTGGAAGAAGTTTTCAAAGTTATCATCTAACTCTGCAAATATCAGCCATGCAATACGTCTCTCCTTCTTTTTTTCCTTTATCATCAAATTCAAATTGATAAGGCTGCATCACATGATGACTGAGTGAAACAGATGCTCCTGTGCTGAATTTACTCTGACAGAGGAGCAGGGGGGGCGGTGAGGTGCGCTGCCTGAACCAATCACAGCGTCTCCTCCAAAGCCTGGCCTCCTTGTACAGGCTGCTGACACGCTTGCTATATTAAAGAGCCGCTGCCCGCCCCCCCCAGCAGCACCTGACGACTCACAGCTCTGACGCTGCAGAGAGAGGGGAAAGGCGCCGCAGTCGCTCTCGCTTCTTATTTACATCCCAAAGCTCAGTGGAATTTAAAGTTTTCAGTGTTTTTCATCAAATGCGTTCCGTTTGAATCGACTCTCTTTTTACCCGGATACAGCCGGATTTGAACGACTCTTCACTCTTAAGAAGTTATGGAAATCCTCATAACTGCTAGAATTAGTGTCCAGCAGCTAGATTTTTAAGCTGAGCTTGTTTTCTAAACACCAAAAGGAAGGAAGTGACTCCAACTTGGGGCGTTTCGGAGCTGCTGTCTGGAGCCTTTCTTGATGTAGATGGTCATGACCAGATTCATTTTTGAGCCAAGAACCCACTGCTTTCCATGAAGAGGTTTGGCAGCCTGAGGAGGAGCAAAAAACGAAAAGAGCAGGATGGGTTAGGAGGGAGGCATCAGTCCGAGGCGTCATGTCTGACTGGTAACATGCTTTGCTTCTCATCCTCTTTGCAGCTCTTACCTGCAGTGCTTTCTTCTCTGATCTTTTAATCAGAATCTTCATAACTTATAACAGCAAAAGTGATTTGGACCATTTTGTTTGAGCCATTTTGAGGCAAAACGGATCAAAAATATCCAGTTTTGGTCTATTCTTCATCTGTTCTTTGCAGGATTTTCAGGCTTTCGTAAAATATCTGTACACTTTACCTGCTTTTATTACAGCTGCTTTGGAAAGCTGCTGATTCATCCTCATTAATATGCAGTTTTTTCCATCCACCCTTCTCCACCTAAATCAGAGTAAAACTTCTCCAGTGATGGAATTACATTTAACTTCCAGAAACAGCCCATCTCTGTCACTAACTGACCTAAAAACTGCACTGAGGATATGGGGTCTTGTATCCGCCCAGACACTGACCCAAAAAAGTGTGTGTGATGAGCCCCACCAAAATAAAAGTCTATGGCCAGAGTCCCAGTCCGATCATGTTTTTAACCATTAAAAAAGCGTTCCCAGTGATCTTTCAATTATGATTATGCCATTTTTAGCCACAATGTAAAAACATGTTGCTCCCTGGAACACACTTTCTGCAAATTGGCATGAGGTCTTTAGAAATTCATCTCTGAGGCATGAGACGGGACTGTTAATGTGAAGCAACCCCGTCCCCCTTCCCCTTCTCGTTGCTGAGAACTTTTTGTTTAAGCGGAGCGGGAAGCTCATGGCCCACCCAGCGTATTTTCTACGTCACAAATAAGCTCTTTTTCAAACTGCATTTTTTTTTACGTCTGCTTCTGATTCACAAGGATTTTAATAAATAAATACTCACAAATGTAATTTTGGGATTAATTTTCCTTACATATCTCTAAGAAAAATACCACAAGAGCATGCTAAAACACTAAAAACACGACTTTTTTTCTGTCAGAGTGGGTCTTTAAACAGTTAAATCTTGAAGATAATCATTTTTAGCAACAGTTAATGACAGGATATTTTAAAAGCGTTCCCATTGGTCTTTCGTTATGCCGTTTTTAGGCAAAATCAAAAAGCCTGTGTATTTTCTAGGACATACTAGAAATTTGCTTCTAAGTTGTGGGCAGGACTGTTGGTGCAGAGTAGGCCTGTGCTGATGTCCCATGATTCTTTTTTTTACATTCTCTTTCGCTAGCTTGCAGCCCCTCACAACTTGAACCTAACGTTAGCGGGGCAACAAAAATGCTGAGCAAAAATGCTACTTACCAGCAATAAGCTTTTTCCAACTGCATTTTCTCATCTGCTCCTGATTCACAAAGATTTGAATCAAAAAAGACTCAGAAACACAGTTTCAATTGTAATTTTCTTTATACATGTCCTTCGTCACGTGAAAAATGCTACGAGAACATGCTAAAAACACAAAAATCGTCATTGGAGTGGGTCTTTAAGTTTTTAAATAAAATAGCATAAATTATTTTTCCTGAACAGAGAGAAATTTTAGTTGACTTATTGGTATCTTCATTTCAACGTATATTTCTGTGTTTCTATGTATTTTATTTGTACACACTCTGGCTCAGATCATTCCAGATCCATTTCTATGTTTAATATTTGAATATCTGCTGCAAATGGGAATCTTCAATAAAATAGAGATGAAACAGTCGATTATTATCAACTGGTTGTCTTTATGCTCTTTTTGTATGAATTCACCAATACTATTTATATTATTGCCTTAAGGACAGAGGCAGCAAGACCTGCAGTTACTGTCGGGGAGGCATTGTCAGTGCGCTTGACAATGAGAACTGTTCTAACATGGTAGACTTCACGGCACCTGATTCAGAGCCAGCACGGCTTTGGTAGAGTAGATGACAGAAGCAGAGTCCCCTCGCACCGATATATTTCTGTCTGTGGTTGTACGGTGACAACCTGGCCTCAACCAGAATTCCTTTGATCCGGATTGAAGTTGACAGTTTTCAGAGGAGGTGTTTTTAAAACTCGTCGTTTGAAAATGTTCTCACTTCTGTTCAGAGCAGCAATTCTAAGCTGATGTGGGTCTGCAACCTGCAAATTTCAGCTCAGAAAATGACGTTTTTTTGACCAGTTAAGTTGCAAAGAAAGGTCTTTTTTTTTTATTTTCCCTGTTAGTTTGAAGTTGACATTTACATGGAAATGTGTTGGCCAACAGTTATTCTGCAGTCGTCTGTGGATTTGTTTGAACTGAGTACTCATTATGACGTCTAGTAATGACGCAGTTTAACAAGTAAATCTCTACAGATTGATTTTTCCTTTGGTGCAATTTCTAGCCTGGTTGTTTTTAAAGGGGAAAAAACATATTTTTTGTTAATTATTTTTAGTCTAAGAATCCCTCATCTGATCACTATAAGCTACCTTTATTATAACATTTGCTTTTCACAACCAAAAAACTACTTTAGGAATAAAAATAATGGGAAAATATATATTTATGAAGGGAAAAATGCTACTCAGATGTAATAGAGATGTTTTACCTTTCAGGTTCTCCTCCTTCACAAAAACACGTTCATTCTAACCAGCTTACATGAATATTTCATAGCTCAGCCTCAGTGCAAAGATGCTCTCTCATCCTGTGGACATCCAAAGGGAAGTCAGTCTGTGTTATCAATACAACCGCAGGAGGTTAGTCTCGTAACGATGCAAAATTTTTGCACACAATTAACAATTTTCTTAACAAATTGCATTAGAATAACAAAAATATCTTAGCATTTTGCTTTTGCAACACGATTTATTGAACTGAAATATTTCTCACCGGTAATTTGTAATCTGTCAATAAATCCTTTTTATTAATCACTTTTCCTTTCATGCTATTATGGCGCTGATTTAAAAATAGTCATTAGATGCAGTTTAGTGAAAAAAAATCAAGTATTTCTCTTTATATTTTTTTCAAAATGTTTGACAAAAGCAGAAAACCGTCTTTCATTAATTTCACAAAGCAGAAAAGTCTAATTATTTTAAAAGAAAGCACAAGCATTTTTCTATTTAAAGCCGAGCTACTAATTTTTTAGGAACAAAAAAGCTTCAAGCCTTTTATTGTCTATGTTCACAGACAGAAGTTTATACATGAGCTTTTCTTTTTTGGACTTCACAAAAAATCTCACCTTAAAGGGGTTTTTTTTCATACTAGAAAAAAAAACTGGATAGAGCAAAAGATAAAAAGGGGAATAATCGGTGGTGCCTGGTTGCACCTTGTTAAGCAGGCAGCGGAGAGGCCCTCAGCCCTGCTGTTATCTGCTCCTGTGGAATGTGCCACAACAGCGTGGCTAAAAAAAGAAGGCGATGCAGCGGAAACGGGGCATGCCAAAGAGGGCTGATACACGCCAACTAAATGTCAAGAGATAGCGTTGAGCCGACTCGAACGGACTGTGCAGAAATGTGCTCTCAACTCTCAAAACTCCCCCAAATTCTCTTCTTTTTAATTTTTATTAATAGTTTAGTAAAAAGAAAGCTGTGAATCCAACTTTAGAGCAGGTGATGGCCAAACTGTTGTTCCCAATACTTTTATTTTGAAATGTATCATGTTTCCACAACCACTCTTTTATATTGATTAACTGAAATGAGTTGCATTTAACTTATTTCTTATGAATGTTATAGGGGTGACCAATTATGGATGATCTCGGTTCTTGAAAAAAGTAGGGTAAAGTTATTTCTGTAGAAAACCAGAAATGGTGTCACACCAATATGAGTCATGTTAAGTCATCTGAACATCCCATGGTTGATCCCACGCAGCGCAAATTTATTTGCTGTGTGAAGACCATGTCTCATGCTCTCAGAAGCGTCTCTGGGGAAAAACTGTGGGAGCGTGGGGTGACATGCGACCCTCACGCTGCCGTGTCTGACGTGCAGGAGCACGCTGACCGTCATGTGATGAACACCTCCACTCAGAGTCTGGCAGGAAGAGCAGCTGCGTCACACACAGCAGACTCTTACACTGGAGTCAGCTTTCCTGAAAATCTGCCCAGTTATAATACACAGAAGCCGGAAGCTGTGACGAAAGTCTGCATATTGTTTCTTAAAAAATTGATTAATCATTCATTTCTTTTCCTAGCATTTGTCATTTCTGTAGGGGCAGAGCTCCGGACGTCCTCTGGGGATTTGTTAATGAGCACAGTGTCAGCAGCTGCTGGTTTACTGCTGTGTTGTCAATATTCCACCAGATTCCTTAAAGTTGTGACTCAATTTATAAATATTTTTCTTTAAACACTTTACAAACTTTAAAAGAAAAATTAAAAAGAAGAAGGAGTTTTCCAGTTAAAGGGTATTTTAATTTATAGTTTTGAAACTCTAAAGAATCGAACCGTATCCCATCGCTGCAGTTAGTTAAAACTTTTATGTATCGAGGTGCGTATCAAATCACGTTAGAGCATTCAATACTCTGAAGAAATAACATTTAATCCAGTTAGACCTTATTTAAATAAATTAAAAACATATATTTTTGATTATTTACATTTTTAGATGTTTAAATTGCTTTGTTTTTATGACAAGAAAATATGACAAAGAAATCCATAAAGTAAGGAAACTGGAGGCTTTTTTAGATGTGAAACTTTATAGGATCATCTATGTAAAGCTCTCTGAAGCATTTAGTCTTGTTTGGTTTTATAAATATAAGTTAGTCATGGAAAGCTTTAATGTAAGGTAAATATGAATCAGAATTTCTAAAATTGTGTCCTTCTGTGTGGTAATCACTGGCAGCATCCCCGACCCGCCAGCCATCAGTCATGTGATCCAGCACAGCTTGTCGATGTAGCTGAAACAAGATATATACGTTTGTACTGAACTGCAAATCTCTCTGCAGCGTCTGGACTCTCTACGCCCCCCACCACCCCAGTTCAGGCATCCAGTCAGCCGGTGTTCCCCCAGGAGGCCCAGCAAAGCACCACCAGCCATGAAATCCTGGAGTCGGGCCCTCGGGTTCAATCCCACTCTTCAACCCTGGACACGGGACAGCGTGTTAGTCTTCCCTCTGCAAAACCCCCCTTCTCTTCAGCAACCCCAATGCCCCCCTATTCTACCTCACAACATGTGAGTAACACATGTTCATTTTTTTTTAAAGTTCATTCGTTTGGTTATTTTATTGAAAAACAAGATCATTTACAACAAGTGGCTTAAAAAATGTCTCCACACTTTTTATTTTCATAACTCGTGAGTTCCTTTAAAGTCATGTCATGAATGTACAAGTGCTCTGAAGTGCAAATCAGACTAACAAATCACCTAATGTTAAAGATCACAATGACAATTAAAAAAGCAAAACAAAGCTCCGGTTGAAGGTGCATTTAAAGCCGAAGTGTCTGAAAGGAGGTGACGGAGTGACTTAGGGCTGGCTATCCCTCCACCGGTAGGGTGATCCACGTCACGCTTGTGGTGTGGAGGAGAAACACATTTCTTCACGTGGATGTTCTCTGAAACACAGAGGTTTATGCTTAAATGTAAGTAATTACTTTTCAAAGTCATGTAATTATGTATTTTCCGAGCGCTGGCAGCTACGCGCCAACGTTGACAACCCGTGACTATTGATGTCATCGAGCACAAGTTTTCCATATCGACTCCTTTGGGACTAGGGGGAAGCCACAGAGGGTAGGGAAGCAATTCGGATTTGGCCAAATAATAAAAAAACCAGTACATTTCAGAAATCAAAGCAAAATCCCAGAAACTAAGACACAGCTCCAAAAAATGAAACAAAGTAAAGCATAAAACGTTTTGAAAAAAGAAAGTAATTTTCAAAAATCAAAATGAAATGTTAAAAAAATGAAACACAATAGGAGACCAGAAAAGGTAGGTACTATGGGACATTTTTGATTGGATGATAATAAGTTTTGGAGAATAACTGGAAAATTCAAACGCCATCAGCGATGTACCAGCGACAATACCTGCCTTTTCCAGTTTCTTATTGTGTTCAGTTAATTTCATTTTTAATTTCTGGAAGTTATTGGTTTTGCTTTTTAAATTATCTTTGCGATCTTTAATGTGTTTTTGTGTTGAGGGATTTGTTGGTGTGATTTGCACTCCAGGACCACCGTTAATGCATCTTTGGGCCGGGCTGAACAGAACGGGCTATTTTTTTAGCGTTTTTCCAACAGCTGCACAATTGATTTTTTTTTTCTGTATAAACAGCCGAGTGAACATGAACTTCACATGATATATTTATTGTGTTCCTGTACGTGTGCTTTGAGATTAGACGTGGATGTATTTCAAGTAGGAGTGTCATGCCCGCCTCTTGCAGTTGGGTTGGGCATTTATTTACGAAAGTAGATTCTAGTCTGATATGGATAGTCAATATTTCATTTCTTGGGTTATTTACTATTGATATTAACACTAAATAGATTGATCTGTGCCTCTCTTATCTCACTTCACAAAATGATCTCCTCACATGTTAGTCTACCTTTAGCCAAATCCAGTTTCTGGAGCCTCTACCTTCGTGGGTTAGTTTCTGTCTGCCTCGCAGAGGTTTGTTGTAAATCAAAAGCGGGCTGCATGTCTGCTGAGGGCAGATTTATGAAAGTGCAGGGCTAGTTTTTGGCCAGAGATGTGCTGAGTCACCATTGCAGAGCACACCGGGGGACCATAGCTCATCCCCCGGAGCAGGTATGTGGGCTTCCTGTTGCCGCAGAGGCTTGTTGTGGATGCAAATATTGTCCCGCTTTGCATGACACAGCACATTCCCATCACACATTTCAGTCAGATCCTTTCTTGTCGCCGCCTGGCGTAGACCTGTTCCTGCAGGTCTGATGAGCTCTGAGGACATGATGAGGCATCCCCAGCTTCTTGTTGCTAGGTAACGCCAGGGATTTCCTAATATGGTGACTCACTCAGGTTGCCCTTAAGAGGGGCGTGTCCTCCGCGCGCCACATTTCTTGCTTTCTTCCGCCTCTCTTAAAAACAGACCTTTCTCTCGGTGGGTTTTGTCTTTTAGGCCTTCCAGCCATTAGCGTGTTGTTTTTGTGGGTTAACTGTGTCGCACGTGTTTATTTTGGTTGCGTTATTAGCGTTTGTTTTTATAGCTGCAGCCGAATGGGTCTGGTCTGGGCCGTACCATTGCAATTTGTAGGGGTGTGAGGCTGTACCTTAAAAGTTTGTCTTTGCTATCGTTAGCGTACAAAACAACGACTTTTTCAAACGCTACCTGTGCTTTATATAACTTTTGCGCAGAATTGATACGACGTGGTTGTTTAGTCGCGCATTTTGACCGTTTTTAGTGTTCTTATCCGTTTTTTCCCCGACACTTTGAGTGGGCTCGTCGCTGCAGCAGCCTTGCTAACAATTAACTGCAAAGTTTTAGTTGTGAGCTGCGCCGTGAGGATCTCCCCTTCCTGAAGCCTCCTGTCTGTTCTCTTGCAGGTCTGCGGCTTTTTTGAAGGTATGCTGGAGAAACTTGAACTAGATGATGACGGTGAGTCCTTTCTCCTAACGTGGTGTTTAAGGGGATCAAGGTGGCTTTAGATCTTTAGCTGTTTGGCTGCAAGCCATCACTTCTGTCACTTTTACTGAACTAATTGGTTTTTTAATTATTATTATTCTTTCACAAGTTCAAAAATAGGGGAAAATCGTCTAAAGAATCTTTGATCACATTTTATAAACAAAGGAAACACTTTTTCTTATTAAAAATAAGAAAATGTGTAAGAAATATTGATTCTATAAAAGTTCATTCTTGGCAACTTTGACCTTCAAAACACTTTCAAAAAAAAGTTTTAGTCAAATTCTTTTTGCCCCATAAGCAGTCACAAAAATGACCCAAATATTTACATTTTTGAACTCCATTGTTTTTCCTTTTGTTTCTGTTCTTGTTGATGCCTAATGCGGGCAGTGATTATCACTTAGATGGATCAACAAAGTGGCTGTGAGTGGTTCATGGCTATAATGGTTGTTTAGCCTATGCGCATGTATTTTCCCCATCCCTCATTACGTGTTCCCCGTGAGATTTCCCCTCCCGTTTTCCTTGCTTCTGTCTTCCAGCTGCTGAACCTGAGAGTGATATTTACATGCGCTTTATGAAATCCCACAAGTGCTATGACATCGTCCCCACAAGCTCCAAGCTGGTTGTCTTTGACACAGCACTGCAAGTTAGTACAAGATTATAATCTGGGTTTACAGTGCTGTTTTTCTACTTCTGCCACTGCGTCTGTGCAGGCAAAAGCGTCTGAAGAACGTTGAAATTTCACCTCAGGTAGTTCGCCTCTTAGTAGTTTCCGTCAAGTGGTTGAGTAAATACTCCAAAAGCTGTTAAACAGTAATCCAATAGAGCTCTGAGGCCTTTGATGAGCAGAACTTTAACCATAAAGGCTAAGAGTAAAGGTCACAATCTTAAGGTGAAGAAAAGCCATCGAATTGAGTGGACCGATTTACAGGATAATTGATTTATTAATCACTAATATAAAATTGCATGCTGTTCTGACGTAGTTTAGATCATTTAATCCTAAAACTGATTTTATTTTTGTTGCTTGGTAGGTTAAAAAAGCATTTTTTGCATTGGTGGCCAACGGTGTGCGAGCTGCTCCGCTATGGGACACGGAGAAGCAAAGCTTTGTGGGTAAGAGACCTTTTTTTCTTGTAAGTTCTATACAAACAAAAAATAAACGTATTATTTGGGTGACTTACAAAAAGTTGACGCTAAAGATTTTTCTTTTCTCTAAATAAAAATTTACATCAGGCGCACTTGATGCTAAAAACTTTTATGGAAGGGACATTGTCGGCCACGAATGAAAGCCAAGGAAACGCAGTGTGATTGTGGTCACGGTCACTAGAGCTTGAAGATGAAGGTCTATATTAAGAAGTCGTCGTTGGAGCTGCTGTGAACCGTTAAGGACGGAAGTCGGTTGTGTTTGCAAAACTTAGAAAGAACCCTTGCTGACGGTCTTTAGACTATTTGGCATCAGGACACAGGCCAGCATTGAACTGGATTTGCTGTGTTGAATAATGAATGGCAGCTCATTGTGAGGATGAAGCCAGGTGGAGTCTGTTTTGAGAACCTCACCCATGTTCGCCTCCACATCACTGCACAAAACCTGCAGTTTTACTGCTGGGGGTGTACCGATTTGTTTGAACAACGATTCGAGTCATATCATAGTGTGTTGTTGCTTATATGATTTAAAGTCGACATCGGTTCATTTTGTGATATTCTATTCAATCTGATTCACTGACTTAAAATCGATCTAGGACGTCTTTCAACAAAACTTCAGTGTGATTCAGAGATAAATACCTGGTGATCAGGTGAAGCAGGGGAAGTTTTCAAGATTCTTTGTATTTATTGCAAGATTATCAACTGTAAATTAAATGTGTTACAAACAAACAAGAATTGATGATAAATTCCTTCATTCATTCATTTTCTGTACCGCTTTATCCCTTTCGGGGTCACGGGACTCCCCTGGATTGGTCGCCAGTCTGTCGCAGGGGCCACAGTCACACACACACGCTCACATCCACACCTAGGGACAATTTAGAGTAACCAATTAACCTATTAAACATGGTTTTGGATGGTGGGAGGAAGCCGGAGTCCCCGGTGAAAACCTACGCATGCACAGGGAGAACATGCAAGCTCCACACAGAAAGGTCCCCCGTTGGTGACACTGTTTTCAAGTCCCCCAGGCAGGACTTGAACAAGGAACCTTCTTGCTGTGAGGCAAGAGCGCCAACTACTGCGCCACCATGCAGCCGAATTGATGATAAATCCATTCACATTTTAATTCCATAACGATCTGCCCACTATTCTTTTTCCACATCAAAAAGTGTTTCCACACGCCGGACTGTAATGATGGGTTGATCATTTTTGTTTTGCTGCCATTGCATGTGTTGTGTTGCGCTCTGATGGCGCTTGGTCATTTTTACCTTACAGTAAAATAAACTTACCATGTCTCAAACCAAACAGTATTTTCCGATATAAATTACAATCAGTTTATTTCATTGCAAAACAACTTTTTAAATAACTTATCCGGATCGACCTGGTTGGATCGTAAGTATAGAAATCGATTAATCCATTGATGGTTACACCCCTACTTGGTGCTTGTCACTACCTGATCTGTACCGGAAGCTTGATCGCTATCCTGCATGCGTGTATATTACATCACCTCCTCTTGTCTTCAACTTTGCCACAGTTTAGCAATTTGTATTAGATTTGCTTCTGGTAACATTTCCCGATAGTTTTGCCTCCTGTATGATTGTCCAAGCCGCTTAAGCAACAGATAACTCAGTGTTCAAACAAACTGATAAATGTAGTTTTCCCATCAGGTAGCTGTTACATATCGAGTAGCTGATACAGATTGGGTGGTGACAGTGCTGTCAGTTTACAGATGTTTTAATGATGTTTTCATTGCAGGAATGCTCACAATCACAGATTTCATCATCATACTGCACAGATACTATAAGTCACCTATGGTGAGAACTCTTTAGGAAAAAGGTTTTCTTCCCCTTCTTTAGGATTACTTTTAAAATGAACAAAGTTGTTTTTGTTTTTCTCAGGTGCAAATTTATGAGTTGGAGGAACACAAGCTTGAGACCTGGAGAGGCAAGTTCCCATAGGCATATTGCATGCACGTTTTAAGCTTCTCATAGTCTTAAAAGTCTTTAAATTCCTACTTCACAGAGGTTTACCTTCAAGCAACCTTCAAACCGTTGGTTAACATATCACCAGATGCAAGGTACTTGTCATATTTGTTCTTGCTTTTCTGCTTATTTGTCTGCAATGGTGTTTGATCCTCATTTTCTGGTGTGCTTGCAGCCTTTTTGATGCAGTCTACACCCTCATCAAAAACAAAATTCACCGTCTGCCTGTCATTGACCCTGTCACAGGGAATGCACTTTATATTCTCACACACAAGAGGATCCTCAAGTTCCTGCAGCTGTTTGTGAGTCTGAATGAGTACACACCAGTCATTTGTTGGGAGCTCAACGTTGTGATTTGAGTGGAAAGTATTCATCTGATTTGAGGCCTTTAATTTTTTGCCTCCAGAGTTATTTTTTGTTGCCCTCTAGTGGTTGACGTGACAGTGTATGGGGTCAAATCAAGATCATCTTAAAATGTTAAAATGAATGAAAACCAGATTGTCAGTATGAATTGCTCTTTTTTATTTTATTTTAAAAACCGTTTTAAACTTGAAAGTGCACTTTGTAAAATTGAGATAGATGTTGAAAATTTGAGGGAAAAAATTGTAAATTTGAACAAACAGTAGTGATGATGTTCCTCCAAAGTTTGGTGCATCAGAGGAGGGATGACACAGGCATGGCAATGATGTCGCCCTAACCCCTATCACCCCATGTCAATCATGTCCCGATAGCTCAAAGCTTCACCCCGCTGTGAAATGGAGTCATATCCCAAAACAGAAATTCTGCATTGAAACTGTAAATTGAGGACTAAAGTGAGGAGGGAGAGAAAAATATGTTAAAAATACACAACAGCAGCTGTTACGAAATAAAAGATTTTTTTCATATGTAAAAGTTGACGGTTTAAAATTTTTTTTTGAACTCTTTCTTCAATGTCAAGTCTTTGTAAAACATTTTGTATATTTGTTTCAGGTTTAGAATGTGTGCTTTCAAATGAAAAACTCTTTTCTAATTTTGTTTTGTCTATTTTTCAAATTCACAATCTGGTTTTTTCATCACTTTAAGCTGATCCTGATTTGACCCCAACACCATAACATCTTTTTTTTGTTGTCCAGATGTGTGAAATGCCAAAGCCAGCTTTCATGAAGCAGACTCTAGGTGAGCTGGGCATTGGTACGTACCACGACATCGCTTACATTCACCCAGACACCCCCATCATCAAAGCGCTTAACATCTTTGTGGAGAAACGCGTTTCGGCTTTGCCTGTGGTGGATGATTCAGGTGAGGAGCTCAAGCCCTGGGGATTAAAGATCTACTCTCATGAAAATCAGGTTTTTAACATGTTCTTGTGGGTTTGTGGGAAAGTTAAGCTTAAAATGTCATTCTTGAGTATTTCTTTATTCAAATTATCGTGAAGACGGATCAGATTAAAACATGTTTTTTCAAAAAGATGTCATTTGTGATGTAGAAAATCCGCTGGGCGACCTACCAGCTCTCTTCTTGGCTCCATTCTGATGCACTAATAGACGATTAGATTCATGTACGTCTGTGTTTTCTCTGTCTGAGCTCTGTACAGCTCCATTATTGCTTGCCATGTTTTGTTGCATCTCTAATGTTAGGTTGGGGGTTTGAGGGGCTGCAAGCTAGCAGGAGAGCATATAAACAGAGAGCTCAACACCAACAGTCAGAGGAGAATTTCTAATGAACTCCTGCCACTCTGCAGAAACTATATCCTAAACGACAGATTTCTTGATTTTGGTTAAAAATGGCGAACTCAGAATTGAGAAGACCACAGGGAACGCTATAATTGGAGTGGTTCTTTAAACAGCTTTATTGTCCCATTTTCATCATTAGTAATCATTTGTCATTTTCTCTTACAGGCACAGTTGTGGACATTTACTCCAAGTTTGATGTGATTGTAAGCTTGAAGAGGTTTATGAGTTTGTACCCTTTTACTTTTGTTTGTTTTTGTAACTGTTTGTATTTGTTTACAGAACTTAGCTGCAGAGAAGACCTACAATAACCTGGACATAACCGTGACGCAGGCTCTGAAGCATCGCTCCCAGTACTTTGAAGGTGTTGTGAAGTGCCATAAAATGGAAACAATGGAAGCTATTGTGGACAGAATAGTCAAGGCTGAAGTGAGACACAAAGCTGTATTGTGCATTTACTTAGAAAGGATCCAAGGTCGGGTTTTATCCGCTTCAATAACAACATTTTTGCTTTTCTATTCCCAGGTGCATCGGCTGGTTGTGGTGGATGAGCGTTCCGGTATCCAGGGCATCGTTTCTCTGTCGGACATCCTCCAGGCTCTGGTGCTCAGCCCTGCAGGTATAGATGCTCAGCATTGCTAGCCCAAACTCTCCTTCTGTCCTGGACCCTGAGCTCCTCTGTCCCTCCATCTTCCCTGTAAGTCTGTTCCAGGTAGGGATGGAAACAGTTTCACTGTTAGCTGATGATTAGCTTAAACAGGCTTGGTGTGTGTCCCACGTCCTGCTGGGTGTCTTTTTGTGCGGATAAGTGCTTCCATCCTGGAAAGGAATCTTTAAATAAAAACACAGCTTTCTGAAGCAATAATTAATCTTTTAATAAAAGGAATTGAAACATTGAAGTTTAAAGAACACAATAGCTTTTATTGCAGCATTTTGAAACAGGAAAACTGGAAGAGTACGTCGTCTGAATGTAAAGGTGTTTCAGTTCCCTTTGGTTGCACGGTTGCTGGTTTAGTGTAGTTTTCCTCTGTGGTGTGAAGCGACGGAGTTCACAGCTGGAGTTGATGGAGCAATCGATTTCTTTTGAGCTGTTTTTGTCACGACAAACTGCAGAGGCTGGTTTGCTGCAGAAACATCAATGTTTGTGTGTACAGTAGAAGAGAATCTGTTAAAGTCAGAGTCACTCCTTCAGATTCTCTTTTACAGGAATCTGTTTCGTTTTTTGGTTTTTTTTTTCCTCAGGCTACTGCAGGGTTTCTCACAGTTGGAAAGAAATTGTTTTTACCAAATAATCTAGCAATTTCTCATTTTGGTAAAAAAAAAAAAATGCTATTTTTGCCCCAGTTTGAACCATCGTTTTAAACTAAAATCTGGTGTACAGAGGTCCTTCATTTATCATGGGAGTTATGTTCTCAAAATAATCCCCGTTTGTCAGAATCTACAAATTAGTCATCTTTTTTTTTTTTTCTTTTTTCTAATATTTCTAGATGTTTTAGGGCTGTTAAACTCCTCACCACACACTTCCACACTTTTCTCTCTTGTTTACATTCTTAAAGTTCAAAACTTCATGGAAAAATAACAGAGAAGGAAAACAGAGCTCTGCTCACAGTCAAAGATTTGTGAAATTGACATTTCAGAGTGGTTTGTCAAGAATTTGTGAGGAACAGTGAGCCGGCATGAGCCTGATGACTGGTTTTTATGGGGAAATTCACAGAATGCAGAGGATTTTAGCACGTTGAGGAATTGGCTAAACCTGTACAAGTGTGAACTGCTAATAGTTTAAAAACCCACTCCAATGAAAATCGTCTTCTTTAACATGCTTTTGTGGGGTTTTTCTCATGACATAAGACATATATTAAGTAAATTTAGCTAAAAATTTTATTTCTGAGAATGTTCTTTATTCACGCTGGTGTGAATCAGGAGCAGAGAGAAAAAATGCAGTTTGAAAAAGATCGTTGAAAATATGCTGAGTGGGCCACAAGCTGCCTTATCCGAGTTTTCAGCTACGGAGAGGGTAAAGGGGGCGGAGTTGCTCTGCACCTACCCTAACCCCAAAAGACATAATAATAATTAAAGGCTGGAAACAGTTTTACAGCAGATCAAAAGCTGATTAGAGTAGGTCTTTAAGTTGGGTAATTTATCAATATTAATATCTTTACAAGTGGGTTTTTTTTCTTTCTTTGGGAATGACCTGAATGCCTGAAAAAACAAAATTGTTGAATAGTTAAGTCGTTTTAAAAATGTGGAGAAAAAAAGCAAACAACCAGCCAAAGATTTTGAACTGATTCATACATTTAAAAGAATCTTCAAGTCAAAGAATAAACAAGTAGCCATCCTGTATCAAGGATTTCTCCATCTCTGGCTGTAAGCTGCACAAAAATCCATATCCGTCGGACCTTTCTGTCCAAATATGGCGGTCTGGCTTTGACGCAGTTGATGTTCAGTTCTATCAGAGATGGAGGATCACAGGAGAGTAAACATATCAGTATGTTGATCTCTGTTTGCAAGGTCGTGCTAGAAAGCTTTGGCTCCAGATATTTATCAACATTTGAAGTTTCTCTTCACTTTTGCATCACAGACCACATTAACCCGTTTGGTTTTTATTGATCATTTGGTAAAATCATGTTCTGTCACAATGTCACGACCCTAAATTATTATTTGTTATCTTGCATTTTTTCTATTTTATGATGTTTAACTTCTAGCATAGAGCTTTGGTGTTTGTCTGAAAGGGAACAAAAAGCCTTCACAGACTTTGTGGGGTTTTTTGGGTTAAAAATCCCTCAGATCAGTTTGCAGCAGAGAAAACATGTCACACTGGAATTCATTAAGTGAAAAATTCAGCGCGGGAGCATTTGACTTGATAACATCTTTATGTTTTCATTCACAAAGGCTTCTTCATCTGCTCAGAATGCTACAGGCACAGAAAACCATCAATGCAGGCAAACTTCAAAACGGAATTTATTTTAAGGATTATATTTTATTTGAAAGAAATGGGACAGTCAAATGAAAAGAAGGGTCGCATTAGAAATTCACCTCTGAGTTGTAGAATTGTTGGTGGGGTGTAAGCCCTCTCTTGCTTCCCGACATCCTTCCCTTCACACTCTCTCCTGCTAGCTTACAGCTCCTCACAACCTAACATTACCGGTGCAACAAAAAGGCAGAGCAATATCAGAGCAGTCCAGCCGTACAGTTTTGAGCCAGATGTCAGCTTGGACAAGAAAGAAAAAGATGTAAATGGATCTTTGTGGTCTACAAGTGGATGCATCAGAATAGAGCAGAGAGCTGGTAGCCCTCCCAACATATTTTCTATGATCTTTATCCAACGGCATTCATTCATCTGCTCCTGACTCAAAACGATTTAAATAGACAAAAACTCAGCAATTATAAGACTAATTTTCTTTATCTTTGTCCTCCATCGTCTGAAAAATACCACAAGAACATGTTCAAAACACGATTGTCATCGGTGTGGGTCTTAAATGAAGGTGAATCACTGCTGGGATTTCTTATGAACCTTTGCTTTGTTGTCATTTTCTGCCCCTCCTCAGATATCAATAAAGAGGAGAACGTGACTGAATGAGGAGGCGCTGCATCATTTTACCTTGTCAAGCGGATGAACTCAGAGGCTGAGCGGAGCCGTGTAGAGGTCCTGCTGACCACCAGAGGACTGGAGAGCTGCACAGTCGCGTGACGCGGACTTCTGCAGCGAGGGTCGACCTCTGAACGCCGATCAAACACGCACACATTCATTTGAAAATGCAGTAAAAAAATGTAAAAAAAAGTATGCACACACGTTGAACGAAGATGGTCCGACGATGACGATGAAGAGACAGAAGCTTCAATGGTAAACAGAGCGACACTACCCGCAGCAACTGTCAGTAAAGACTCAATATTGATGACAATATTGATTAGTGCTCAGTCTTTATTGTTGCTCTTTCATCAAAATAGCTTTAAAGGATTCTAACAAAGCATTTATCCGAGAAGGTGTTGGTGGAATATGGTTGATCAAACTGGATGGCGGATTTTAGTCTCCTGAGTTTTTCTTTTTTGTGATTTCAAACAGTTGAAAATCAAAGACTTCTGTTGGTTCTGATGAGCAGAGCTCAGGGGGAGGAGGAATTTTTAGACAAGATTCTTTTAACTAAAAGCAATGGTTGCGGTTCTCACAGATTTTTGTGTTTTCCAGTCACTGTGACTGCACAAAGTAGTTTTTTTTCATTCTTTTGTGTTGAGATTTTACTAGATTTTTTTCTTTTTTTTTTAAAAGAGGTATAGTGCATTTCTACCTTTTACTTTCTGTGGTTTTCATGCTTCATTTCTGATGCTCAAACATGCAAAGTGACCTGTCCTTTCAGCTGTAGCTCCACGTTGACTCATCTCAGTCTGTTGTTGTTCTCAGCAAAACACGACACTGAAAGGGTTATTTTTATGAAAGTGTGAATATGTTCAAAGAGACTGCAAGTTAAAATTATTTTTGTAAATATATCGTGGCAATACGTGTAGTTAAGCGATACTTTCTATCAGATCAACATGTACTGTAAATGTGCAAGCATGAAAAGCTATACTTCAGCAGAATGTTCATTTTGTTTTACTTTTTCTATTTTTTTTCTGGCTGCAGAGAAATAAAGACACTGAATGTACGATGGAATCGTTTGGGTTTTTTCCTTAAAATTTCAGAAATTGTATTTATTAATTATTATTAATTATTTGTATATATATACATATATATATATGTATATATATATGTATATATGTATATGTGTATATGTATATATATATGTATATATGTATATGTGTATATGTATATATATATGTATATATGTATATGTGTATATGTGTATATATATATGTATATATATATATATGTATATATATATATATGTATATATATATATATGTATATATATATATATGTATATATATATATGTATATATATATGTATGTGTATATATGTATGTATATATATATATATATGTGTATATATGTATGTGTATATATGTATGTATATATATATATATGTGTGTATATATATGTGTATATATATATATATATATATATATATGTGTATATTTATATGTGTATATATATATATATGTATATATATGTATATATGTATATGTATATATATATGTATATATGTATATGTATATATATATGTATATATATATATGTATATATGTATATATGTATATATATGTGTATATATGTATATATATATATGTATATGTATATATATATGTATATATATGTATGTATATATATATATATATATATATATATATATATATATATATATATATAATGCTTCTTATGTAATAGAAGGCATAGGGTTTTTTTTTTTTATCTTTGAAAGCATTTTGAGGTTTGAGGCCACATCAAAATCCAGTTTGGTTGCAGCAGCTGGTTCTCATAGCCCTTTTGATCAGCTGTGTAATCCCACTTCTGACACCAAAATCTGTAAAATTCACCAGGGCAAAAAAAAAAACAGGATTTATTACAATTTGGGCATAAGTTGAGAAAAGTTCCAATAAGTCTACGTGAACATATAAGTAAAGACTGGACCTTCCAAAGTTCAGCTTTTCTTTGTTTCACGGTTCTGTTTAGATTATACGAAAGAGATAAAATGCAAGTCTATCAAAACATGCCATGCTTACAGTTTTTCTATGAAAAACAGGATTCTAACAAGTTTTTGTGGTTCTTATCTGAGCTTGTGGCACATACAGTTTTTTCAGTTTTCTGGCACCTGCCTGTTGGCTTTCATTGTTTAGAAAAAGTACTGACTTTAACTTGAGCTTTCCATAAAGTGTGAAATTGTACACTAGAAGAATAAACAAATATTTCCATCACACTAAATCCACTCTTACAAATTGAAGTTTACAGACAAAATTTGCTTTTATAAAATCACGCAAAATCAAACTTTTTATTTTTTTCATATTGCTAAAAATACAAATCATAAACAAAAACATTGCAATAAATTACTACTAAAGGCAAAGTTTAAAAAGAGCTTTAGATGAAGTTTAGCAGCTTATCTAGTCCTAAGCCTCTTTGTTCAATTCAGTCCAAACATAAATGGATGTAAACTGTAGTTTTAGTGAATTACGAGAAATGAATGCTAAAAAAAAAAATGCTCTATCAAAAATAAGCAACAATAAATATACATATCAATTAATCTTGTTGACTCACTTATATCTTTTTAATACATCAACTTTCATAATTGTTTTAAAACTTTTTATAGATTGACAGCTATTAACGTTTTCCTTGCAACTATTCCATATCTGAACCCCACAATATAGTAAAGTTTATCATTTCATGAACATATTTGATGCTCTCTGACTGTGTTTTATTGATGAGTCTTTGGTTGATCTTCAGTAATTGTTTTTTTTTTAATCTATTTTGAACACAATTTAAGCTGTTTTGAAACCAAGTAGTCTCCAAATTTCAAGAATTTTAAGTTATTAAGCAGTGACTTAGTCGCCTATTTATAAGATGATCTGGTGGTTAATCTTACGGCTTTTATGAAGAAGAAAGACTGAGTTTACTGTGTTAAAAAAAAGTAAAATATTGCAAAAAGAAGGTAATGTGACCTGGGAGCCTTGAGATGAACTGAAAGTATTTTTTTTTAGTTTTATGGTCACAAGTTGCCATATAATACAATTTCTTGGACCTGAAGTCTGTTTTGAATTATTTTTTTCATTAGTTGACATTAGTGCTCAGTTGAGTTTTCTTCAGGTTAACAAAACCAGAAAACTTTGATTGAAACCAAAAAAAAAGAAGAAGGAAAAAAGTATAAACCAGCTGAACTTCAGAGGATTAAAAAGAAGAAAACCTAGTTAAGAAACTATTAAAAATTAACTGGGAGCTTCAGCCAAAACTAAATCAGGCTTTTACTGTCAAACAGTGAATCATGTCAGTATAAGATTTACAGCAAGTTTTTCAATCTGCAGCAGGTTAGAAAGATTGCTGCTGTTTTATTCCGACTTATGTCATCACAGAACATTCAATGTGATTCTATCCTCACAGAGAGAACCGATTCTTAAAGTGTTCCTGCTGGTTTCAAAGCCCCTCAATGACTGAACATTTGTCTATTAAGAAAGCAGTCAGCTGCTAGAACCTCATGGTGAATCTGCACAAATGAAGATAAGAACTTAGATTTCTAATGTGTACATAAGATTTGCAACTTACCAAAGTGCTCTGTTGCTTTTTCAGTAAATACCCACAGCCCTTCCCAATATAATAAAACACAGTCTGAGAGTTTGGTGTTTGAAAAATCTGCTTACGTATGCAAATGTTGATGCTTTTAAAATGTTATTCAGTAGCCAAAGAAGAGAATTTAAAATGAGAAAATCTCTTCTACTTAAACACTACTGCATGTTGGGAGTGTTGCACTGTTTTCTGCCAGTGTTTTCTGGAAAAAGAAGTTTATGTATGCATGAAGGTTTTTCCTACATAATTTAAGACAAACTTGTCTGCATTTGCAAAATTTCAAAGGGAACAGTAGAGAATCTGAAGTCTCTAGGATTTCTCAGAGACGTCTCCAATACTCTCATCTCCAATAACTAGATTTTTCACCAGCATCTTACAGACATCTTCAGTTCAAACAGAGTCCAATCGGTTCCGTTTCGCCTGATTTCAGAGGCTGTCACCCCCACACACTCCTCCAGCCTACTATCCTGCTCTCCAGCATATCATGAGCTTTAGATCTCGCCCATGGAGTCAGTGCTTTGCAAAAACACAGACAGCTGAAGCATCCCCGCCTGACTGTAAGCTGCTGAGCTCTCAGCCCTGAAGCCTTTTTCTCCTCGTGGCATTCTGCCCTGAGGATATTTGAGAGCAGAGATGGACAACTGCATCCACTGGAGGAGTGAGCTTGGAGAATCGCGGTCTTGTTCTGGCTGAAGGAAATCTGAGCTGATTAATCCTTTTATTTGTGTTTGAAATCCGTGAAATCCGATGACATGTTATTTGGAAGATAATGATCCCTTGACTTTCTTTTTTTGTTGTTGCAAAAATTGAGACAAGAGTGTGTTGTGTGCGTTACAGCCACAAGGTGACACTGTAAGACACAATTTAAGAGGCAAAATCAGCTCTCCTTGAGCATCCCCTCCCCACTGAATATCTTCATTCAAAAGAGGGATTAATAATTTCTAAGATGTACAATTTAAAAATCCTTTCCTGGGAAATTGATAGGAAGTTTTTAAGGAAGTAAAGTTGGTTTTAAATGAGGGGTGTGCAGATCTGATGGACTTCCTAATGAGGGGTAAAACCGGACCAGGCTTACTCCTGATAATCTGCTTTGATCTCTCAATCTCCCCTGTGATATCCATCGCTGGGAAAGCCTCCTCTACACCTTGTATTCCCAAAGGTAGGGGAGGGAGAGACACCCCCCCATCACTGCCCATCTTCCTGACTCCTCACACACACCGGACTCTCCTTTGAAAGTGCAGGACTTGATTTAAAATTCCTCTTCAGAGCATGTCACCCATTTTATATGCATGGTGAGCGTGGAGAAGGGGGAGGGATTGAGGGTGGGAGGGAGGCCTTCAGTCCAAATGAACTTCCCTTCGCTGTCGGCCTCCTCGGGGATGTGTGAGAGCACACCACAAGCACGCTCCTCACTCCTCATTTTCTCGCACCCACTCAGCTCCTCCAACATTAGTTTTACTGCATCATGCCTTGTGCAAATTCCACGGAGCAGCGAGAGGGCTGCAGCCTTTGAAGACTAGTGTGATCAGAGAAAAGGCAGGGGGTGTACAAAACCTGGCCGCAGGGCATTTGGGGTTATTTTTTTCTTTTTTTTTTTTTTTTTTTTTGCACTTGGGTTTAGCAGAGCTGAGAGGGGAGGCTGACAAGTGCAGCGTTTGGGGACAGGCTTTGAAGTCTGGTGGGGCGCGGCTCGTGCAGCATCCTTCACGAGGAGACTGTCACTTTGACACACAATCAGGCTCACACAAGTGTGATGGATAACATATAATCAAAAGAACGCAGTTGATCCTCTCCTCATCACCTAAACATCTGCTATTCTCTTTCAGCCTTGCTCTCGAGCATGAAGAACACAACAGGCTCAGATTTAGCCCGCCCCACAATGGGGTGAAGGTAGATTATCGGGGAGGGTGGGGTAGGGGGGGGAGTGGCAAATCTGGGTGTGCTGAGACTTTGAAGGGGACCTGGGGGTAGACAAGATGGCGTCCAAACGCATCATTAAACACATCATTAGCCGGAAGCAGAATTTGGGTATCTATGCTAGAAAATTCTAACGGTACCCCAAAGCCCGTAACTCTGACCCGCTTCCTGTCCTTTCATAAGGGAAGAACATGAACTTTGGTCGAGGGCTTCCGGCTAATAATGCTCTGGCGTCGTGTTGTTGTCTGTGGCCAGGCCAGAGTTTGGGGTGTCATATCCCTCTGAACCCCCTAAAATGCATAGAAGACCATAATATCATCAGCATATGAGTTTATCTATTCCTATTTCTATGTCTTAGAAGTTTCATGTTCCGAACACTACTCCCTACAGTAAAGAGGTTGCATTTATTTCTATTTTTGTCTTTTTCAGTTTTTCCATCCATCTTTCAATGTATTATTATTTTTTTTATATTTCGTTTTCTTTCTCTTCTTTTCTTTTCTTTTCTTTTTATTTTTGCAGACCATCTTATTTTTTGGGGGGGCAGTCACGTCATTCAGGAGGGGCATTGCCCCCCCCATGTCCATGCCTATATCCGGCCTTGGAGCACAACAGAAAGAGCATCAACTTAGATCTGATTAGCTCAAGAAGTCTGGTTTATTAGGAACAAATATGATCCTGCTAGCTTATTGGCAGTAAACAACATAACACAATTCACTTTGTAAGTGCTACGGGTTTGCGATTATAGACATAAAAACAGTAGGCTACAGCAACAAGAGTGCTACATTCATAAATGCACAGAGAATATATCAAAATTACAGTATATTGCTGTTAAGCTGTTCCTATTCCTGCTCATGAATCAGCCTTTGCTTTTTCCACATGTATCACTACCACACTCTGTGAGCTGTTTTCTTATAAGAAATGTGTTTATAGTGAGGATTCAGATGAGTCTGACAGATTTTTATAAAGAACAAAGTGATATAGTACAATAACACAACACAAATCCCCCCCCCAAACACACACACAGAAACCTCTCAAAGCTTGAAGTGTTTTCATGAAGCTACTGTTAAATTACAGATCGGTGCAAGTTTACTTTGGTTTCCAGCTCTCTATAGGTCTGTTCTGTGAAGTCGTGGCAGTTGAAGCTGTGAAATAAACTGACAGTATAGCAGCCATAAGCCAATATTAACACAACACAAAAAATTTAATATCTCAACATCGCTAGAATAGCAGCCAGGAAATAACCGAGTTACAGTGTGATTTAAAAGAGAAATAAAGGCTGAATTTTATGAAAGAATTGTTAAAACTCTGTGATCTTGGTACCTTGTAATAAATAGGAAAATCAGCTCTATTGATGTTACTTTTTCCTCTTCTAGTCTGTTATAAATATGAATATATGCTGTGAATGTCTGTTGAGTTTTAAACAGTGTCTTCCATCCATGCAGCAAAAAAAAAAGGAAAAAGTTTGGAAAATTTCTGAGAAATAAGGTCAGCTGTACACACACAACCAACTTTTACAAAGAAATATTTTGGAGCATGTACGCATTTCCAAATTTTTCCATCAGCCTGTAACACAAGACAAACATCAATAAAACAGGATGGGAGGAACAAATCAATGGCTGGATGCATCTGCAGACAGGGGAGGAGGGACATCTCAGGTTCCAGAACGCCAGACTCTGCTTTCAGTCCTGCTTCTGTGCAGCCCCCTCAGTCATATCCGCCCAGTCTTTTCGGGACCACGGCAACACGTGTTGACAGGGTAACCCCTAGAACTCAAGCGAACCCAAACAATCTGACCACAAATGGACTCATGAAGAAGCAGAAAAGGATTGCCTTTTTTTTTTTTTTTTGCTCTGTGATTGTTAGAGTTTTAGAGGGTATAAATTACCAATGTGGGTGGTCTGCTTTGCATTTCATTGCCTGTGGAATGCACTCTTAAAATTGTGCGGTTATACTGTAAAAGCCTCAGAATACAAAACGCGCTGGTTATTGTACTTCCACCTCTTCTCTTTGTGTGCTGCAGCCCCCATTCCTCTCAGAAGGACTTTTTTTTAGACATTTCTGGAGAAGCCAAAGCACAACACTCTTCACTTAAAACGTCATGAAGTTAAAAAAAATAAAAGATATTGGAGGAACTTTCAAAAGTCTGCAAAGGAAAAGCTGTTTGCATCCACCATCACAGGCTAATGGGGCTTTACTGAGGAGTGAAAACAGCAGACACACCGTGCTGGCTGTAGCGAACCGTTTCCATTACACATTCTGAGCAGCTGCTCTGCAGAGGAAGTGCTTTGAAGGTAACTAGAGTCCACAGTTCAAACCAGGTCCTTCACCCTGACAAGAAGCGGTATAGTTGCACCCTCTTCTTCTCCTCCAGAGTCATCATCTTTGCATCCCTTTGCCTTCGAGCCTCCCAAACTGCTATCCCACACATGCAAAGTCTACTCTAACACATAACGTCCATGCTGTCACGGATACTGAAGCAGGCAGACCAAGAAAAGGAAACATGAAAAAATAGACGTGCATTCCGTGTTTCTCTTGAAAATGTCTTAGTGTGATTACATCTCAGGTGCATCTTTTCAACATATCCTCTGCTCTTTGGGCCGTGCCTCTGGTTCCTTCCCCTGTTTTGATTTGTGTCTGTTTTGACATGAAGGGGCTAGAGGGAGGGACTTTTCTGAGAGAGAGAGGCTTTGAAGAGAACCAGATTCAGTCTGAAGCTTGTCTCAGAGGGGTCAGGAGTGTCTCAGGAAAGGAGTAGAAAAAAAAAAAAGAAACACAAAAGAGGCACAAAGTTAAGCTGATGGGAACGAGGTGGTTCACTTTTGTGCAAGGTATGCTCCAATGGTCAGGCTCGCCGCCCCGAGAGCAGCCAGGCCGAAGACAGTCTTGATGGACGGCCAGTAGCAGCTGAAGACGGTTTCCTTCTGTCTGTCGTACAGCTCCACAAAAGCATCCTGACAGAGAAACAGAAGAACAAAGAGTTCATGAACATCAGCTTGGGTTATAAAAAGTGTGGAAAAATCTAACGAAAAACATATGCAGAATCTGGTCTGAAAACGTGAGTTTACATCGTTTGCTTCATTTGCTGTAAGTCAGAGGAAGGTATCACAAAGCTGCAACGTCCATTTTAAAAAAGCCAAAAGATGCAAAAAGTGGACAAAACATTCCTAAAAATCTGCAGATGAGTCAATCAAAGTCTCATTGGTTGTACATGTAAAAATCTTCACCACATCAGGATCATTTAACCCAACAATCTAACCCTCTATGCGGAGGGTTTACATTTTTTGCTACTTGACCACATGCAAGTTCCTTTCAAAATAAAGTGCACCCCGTGTCAATTGCAGCAGATTTACCTAAATTAAAGCTTTACCTTTAGTTTCATAAAACAGTTTTTGTTTATGAAGGATTTACTTTATTTTATGGTTAAGATCTTCCCTCTCAAAGGCAGTCTGCTTTGCGTGAAAAGATCCTTTCGAAATATAAACCCCTCAGCTGCTGCAGAATATGGGTGGAAATAGAGTGTTATTACACCCATGCCGTAGAGGGATCCGTTACTGCTCATCCCACCCTCCCACACAGAACCTCAGACATTCTTCACGCTCAGAGTAAAAGAAAAAAGAAAAAACAAACCCAGAAGGAAACACTGGAATCAGCAAAAAGACATTTTTTATTCTTCACATGTGGTTGAGCAGGACAGATCCAGATATAAATATATTGATGTGACTCTGAGGCTGGAAGAGGCCCTTCGAGTGCAGAATGTGAAGAGTGTGTACACAAGGATGATCTGTGGAGAAAACGCAGAAGCTGCATGTTTTACATGAGGAAACGCCGACGTCTGCTCTGAACAGGAGACAGCAGGAACAGCAGGAACAGCTGGACAGGAAGTAATGGTGCTGAGCTCTCTGCTGTCCCGCCCCCACAGCCGCACAAAAACACTGAAAAGTTGAAGTCAAATCCAACTACAATGGTAGTTTAAGGTGGACGACGACGGCTGGTGAGCAGTAAAGCTGCACATCTGAGCAGCTCTGATGTTAAGAGCTGGTGTTTAACCTTCTACTGAGCAATTTTGAGTTTGATTTACTGCAGCATTGCTGCACCCCTTCCTATGAGAGCCATCCCTCAATCTGCTAACATCTGTGTGGCTTCAACATAATGCATCAATTTTTGCTCAATTTTAGGGATTAGATGTTTAATCTGACCCTAACGCTGTTCACACACTTTCCTCCACAAGTATCACAATGTATGAATACAAAGAAAAGCCGACAGGATAAAAGGAGGAGACTGAAGTGCTGTGTGGAGACAAAAGCATTTCCTGTTTCTCTTCCTGTACTGTGGCATTCCTGAGGCTGGGGGCTGATGACACCAGGGAGGAAGAATCAGCAGATTCTTTAAACTCAGGCCCCCTGGTGTCAAAACACACTTTGTTCTCAAATCAGCCCACAATCACTTCAACCATATTTTCCCCTTTCTTTTGCAGATGCATGTTTTTATAGTCCAACTCCAACTGTATATATTTTTATTTTCAATTAGTTCCCAGTGGTCTGTTATATGATTATATTTTTCAAACCGCGGGATTTTGTCTGCTCCCGATCCAACACAGTTTGAATTAAGAAAAACTATGTAGTTTTAATCTTAATCCTTTTATATATGTCTTCCAGCATGAGGAAAATGCTACAAGAACATGGTCCAAAAACCTTTTTCGTTGGAGTGGATCTTTAATCTTCTCAAGCCAAGCTAACACACGTTAAGCATGCTAATGTATTAAGAATTACTCAAATGGTGCTCTATAAGTTTAGATAATAACATCTGGAGTTTAAAAGCATAAAATGATAAATAGGTTGCAGTATAGAAAGTTTTGTCCCAAATAAAAGTATCAATCAGAACAAATATTGTTCAGTCATGTAGCTACATTTATTACGAAATTCATCTCTTGCTACAGTTAGTATACGGCTGTTAGTAACGGCTGGATCATTCCAATATTGCTGATCATTTTTGTTGCTAATGTTAGGTTGGGAGTGTAAGCTAGCAGGAGAATTTGTAAACAGAGAGCTCTCATCAAGAGAGGAAAGGGGGTGGAGTTGCTCTGTGCCAACAGTCCCGCCCACAATTCTATTCATTCTTACTCAATTCAATTCTAATGTATGACTGTCGCTCTGCAGAAACTATGTCCTAAAACTGACACAAGTTTCTTTGATTTTGGCTAAAAACGGCATAATAATAATAAAAGACCACTGGAAAGGCTTTTTTTAAAAAATGATCGGTGTGGACGTGTAAGAATTTTTTTAACCTTTGCTCACAGGTAAAATGACACTGAAGTTTTCTTTGTGAACCAGGATTCTTCTCAGATCCCTTTCAAAGTTGTGAATTTTTTCTTTTTTTTACAGGCGCATCAAACTGGACATCTAAGCAGGGTTGGGCCTTCTTAATCCTTGGGGGGAAAAAATGGAAAATTCTAGTATGAAATGGTAAATTCTGGTAATATCCTGTGGTGTAAGTAACAGCAACTATGTCCCGGTCCCAAGTCTGGATGAATACAGAGGGTTTGGGACAGAAAGGGCATCAGCGTTGACATTCTTTGCTTTGCACAGCAACAGAATCAGCTGATTCACGGGGACGCTATAAACGGTCGAAGAGTTACGGTACGTCAAAGAGCGTGCGTTACTTAGGTACACCGGTGACATCTCTGGTGTTAATCCAGAGCTGATTCCTTGTTCTGAGTCCTGAAGGGAGCAACCAAAAAACAGGCAGAATTCCTTCTTTAACACAAAGCCAAAGTTATTTTAGATGCAAAAGGAATCATGTCTTTGTTGCCATTTGGTAAATGGAGATTAAATCACGAAATATGGTGGCACCATTCCAGCAAAGGTCAGATGAAGCCATGTTGGAGCCAGGCTGGTATCGAATGAAAAGCAGCATTCCCGTACAGTTGTGCTTTGCAGCGTTCACTCGGGACGCTCCGGCTGTGATCGTCCTTCCTTTCTGTGTTTTCCAGGTATTAAAAGAGGACTGTTTTTCCATCTGAAGTCCAGCTGAAAGGGAACATACGGTCATCTTTTTCCTACTTACGCCTGGAAAAAGAGCTTGCTGAGGCCAATACTTGAATCAGCAACAAGTGCATGTGACTGCCAGCAGGTTCAACAAAAACAGCAAACTCATGATCTGTGTCCCAGACAGCTGCCATAGATAATTGTTTATTTTAGTCAAGAGGACAAATTACAGGAAGAGGTTGAAAAAGAGATGTGATGGATGTTTCAAAGAGGCTCATGGATGGTAGCCACTCCAGACTGACTCAGTTAGGAAGCAGAGGAAGAACCGGAGGGGAGGGCTGTCAGGTGGATATCATGAGACCGAGGCATGCTCCGCTTCAGCTCCTGGAACTTTTTGACCCACACGTTAGCAAGCAGTGTTGCCACAACCATGTGAGTGGGGAGCAAAACAAACCATTACACTCCTGCTTTTTTTCTTGTCCTTCTCTGTTTTTGTTCCCGCTGGTAAAAGCCAGCCCTGAACAGCTGAAGAAGATAGGACGGGATGAACGTGAATTCATCAAAATACTAGAGCAGCAGCTTTGAAAAGGGCCTGGTTAACACGTTCTGTCCTCATTTGAATCTCCCACAGTGAATCTGTCAGTGGTATATGCAGACATAACAGCAAGGACACATCACAATCCCATTCTCAGCCAGAGGTTTGTCATAGCTGCCCGTGTACCATGGTTACGCAGACTGGAAGCTTCACACATGATTTGCTTTTCCCACCAGCGGGACAGAGCCCATCCTCAACCTCGCCTCTGTTTTTCACATCATTGAAACCTCTGGGTTTCGCTCCGCGTCTTTCTCCTTGACTCTCTGATGTTCCCATCTTCCTCGGATGCTTTATCTAATTGGCAGCTGGACGTAGCAAATGTTCCTTTGTACTTTTGGGAGTGATCCCACAGCTTGTGTGGAAGATAATGAGTCATCTTGTGTGTTTGACCAGCTTTGTTCAAACTCCCAGCAGCCTTTGCCAAAACAGCGAAATGATTAGGCAGCCATCCTGTTTTGGGAGGCTTCTGTGAGACAAGGGGATGTGGGTTAAAGTTTGTAATTAAAGTGCCTATTGTGGCTTTTTCACCTCTGAACCACACTTCTGCTCCAGCTCTGCTTATTTCCAAAGCAATCACACAGCAGCACACATATAATTCTCATGTGATCACTGTTGCCCCATTTTCTTTCAGAAACAAAACATCAAATTATTGAGTCCAATTGATGTAAAGAAAGACATCTTTATCCTTGAAATGGTCCTTTTTATTTAGGGTAAATGATAAAAATCTCTGGCGTTCCGGTTCACGGATATGTTGGAGGTTAAAATGAAAAACTCCTGACAAGGAAGAAGTGGAAGGACAGCAGACACTTGCCAAAGAAGGTCAGGTTCCATCATGTCCCCGAGGAGCCTGTTGGCCAGCTCAAACACAAAAATGAGATGACAAAAGGGTTTTGCTGCGATGCTCATTACCTGCTGAATACCCCTGTGTCAGCAGCAGCAGCAGCAGCAGCTCAGAGATGAGGACACAGAGCCCTTCAATGACCTGTAAAAATGCTGCGGCTCCTGAGCAAAACCAACAGCACAAGTATTGGCAAATTGAGAGGACTTCTGTGCCACAAAGATTCAGTGGAGCACAGCAGAAACTCCAAATGGAGCTGAAATTTTGATCAGGAACATCCATCTGTAAGAAGATTTATTTCTATTTTTCTCTAAATATTTCTGAATTTAGGACTTGGTTGTAAGAATGAAGAGTATGAGTCACTCTCTACTTAATAAACCCTATATTTAATACATCAAATGTGACTTAAGTGTGTCTGTTTATGTTTCAATGCATTTCGTTATCTCTGTAATGAATTTGATAAATCTGAGACTTTTCTTCAATCTTGTATTGTCCACAATTTATGTTTGAAATAAACCAACTTTCCGTGTGACAAACGCCCACATTTCAACTCTTTACAACTTCGCAAACATTAAAATGTTTTAATCAAAATTATGTGTTATTATTTTAAGGGCCAGGTTAAATTAAAATGACCTCATTATGTGTGTGTGGAACTGGTTTTAAGGTCTTTCAGTTTCTCTTTTACTATGTGTGAAAGTACACCAAACAAATCTGCATTCCTTTCATTCACAGTGGTATGAACAGCCAGAGACCTGATCCATGAATGGGACAGATTCATTTTTGATTAACCTGAAGATTTAGAGTCTCAACCAGTTTTAAAAAATATATCTTACAGTTCCAGGAACTTCTTTTACTCTCTACACGCCTTTGACGCATTCTTTGTTGGGAATGTCCCGCACAGGCATGAACACCCCCTCAAATGTGACAGTAAAGACTAGAAAAAGGTCAAATATTAGTTTAAAAAACGCTGTGACCCGAAACAAAGGAAATGGAAACTGTGCTGCTTTGTCTCCACTTGAGTTTCACTGTAAACTCCGGTTTCATGCAGCCATGGTGTTTGGGGGCATAAAAAAAAAAAGAAGCTATCTTGACGTTGGATGCAACCTTAAAGGTTCATAAATATTCAAATTTGCGTCAGCAGCAGCAGCGGCAGCATTTGTGTGTTTACAAAACAGCTCGCGCTCCCGTGGGAGTGAGCCTCCACCGCTGGAACATGAAACAAGATCGCCAGTAAATCACCCACACTCCACATGACACTCTGCTCTTTTTTTTATTGTCTCCATTATTCATTGTCTAAAGTTGCCAGATAAAGAAAAGAGGGCCTGAACTTTACCCGTGAGACTGTGGTTTCTCTGGAGATGTAAAACAATAGTAATCCTGTTTTTTATGCTGTCAAGGATGTGAGTTTAACGCTCCAGTTAGTCTGGGAATAGAAGAAGACTGTTTGGGGGGTTTGGGGGGGACAGTAAACTACCTCAACTGGAAAACATCTCTAATGTGCAAGACTGGAATTCACCAGAACAGGTCTAAGCCACCGAGGACTGAAGGACCGACAGCAAGCATGACAGGAGGAATATTGTGGACAGTGCTGGCGCTCCTTTCACTTTCTTTCCTGCTGCACTCCAGGGTTATCTGCACACTTTCCCAGAGCTCAGAGTGTCATGTATACGATGAGCCAAAGGCAGATCAAAGCAAAGGGCAAACCACAAAGACACAATCCCTTTTCATTCACAGTAAACCGCTCCAGCTCGGTCACTATTCCTAGTTCAGCCTGAATAGTTGATCCGAAATCCTTTACAGTCATCAAAAGATGTGACAATGTCTCCCTCAAAGGTGCTCCTTCTCCCTGGCTGTTGGCTGGAAGCCCAGGAGACATATGTGGGAAACTGCTGTGCTGCTATAAATACTGAAGCTTCATCGCAGCCTCTGCTTCAGAGCTTCCCAATTTAATAGAGCAACGCTCGCCTCCGACGTTCGGTCCGTTTATAAGGCCGTGGGTGACGTACAAGAGCAGGGGGAGAGGGGTAAAGGGCAGCTGAGTCATCATCTGAGCGATGCAGCTGCTGAGCTCGGAGTACATTAAACCAGACTTGAGTGGCTTTCCACTACAGACAGGAAGTCTGCCACTTGAAGTCTGAGAGCTCCATGTCTTCTCTAAGGAAGGAAGAACCATGCAGAAGACACTGCGGCGTCTTTGTGACCACAGGATAATGGAAACGCAGTAAAAGTCACGATTTTGGTCATCCTCTTCCTCAGCAAAAAGGGAAATCATTTTTGATCTATTTTCACAGCATTCCCAGTGATCTTTTCTTTATGATTATGCCGTTTTTAGCCAAAGTAAAAAAAAAAAAAGTTGTTTTCTTGGACACTTACTGCAGAGAAGGAGGAATTTGTTACAAATTACCTTCTGCAGAGCAACCCCATCTCTTTTTCCTGCTACTCATAACTGAGAGCTCTCTGTTCACATTCTTTTCCGCTAGCTGACAGCCCCTCACGCCCCCAACCTAATATTAGCGCTGCAACAAAAATGGCAAATAATGTTGGAGCGATTCAGCTGTACAGTTTTGAGCCAGATGCCAGCTTGGACGAGGAAAACCAAGATGCATCAGAATGGAGCGGGGCGCTTACGGCCCGTATTTTCTGCATCACAAATTCGCTCCTCTGAAAACTGTGTTTTTTCATCCGCTCCTGATTCGCAACAGTTTGAGTAAAAAAGTTCTCAGAAATACAATTTTATGCTTAATCTTCCAGATATATGTCTTCTGTCATCAGAAAATTGCCGCAAGAACAAGTTAAAACGTACTTTTTTGCAAACCTAAGTCAAACTTTTCTGCCAGCAGCTATGTTTATCACATACAACAGAGTGCTTGTTACTTCAGAGAAGTACCACAGTTCCTAAAGCTCTCCTTGATTGAGGATGTAGGAACCAGCTGATTCCCAGGTGACCGCTTGCTTCTCTTGTGACCAACAGGGTTCATAGAAGAGAGGCTCATTTCCTGAGATGGGCGGCACGCTGCTTCCAGCCTCAAAAGTCAAATGGACTGACCCTTTAAGAGCACGAAACCACATCAGGCGGCTTTGGAAATAGACCGGAGCCATTTACGGCTACTGGCTATGAAGTAATGACAGGGATGACTGGGAACTCCATCTACGTGGAGGTCACATGACTCGTTCAAACTGAGCTGTTTGACTAAAATGACACATCAAGCTTTATGCTGCCTTGTTGTAATGAGATTACACAATCCTTATATTCAGGACGGAGCTTTAAATGTGAGCAGCAGTCAGTATGAAGTCACTTCCTGTGCCAGATGCGGTCAGAATGACATCATTGTCTGGTTTTGAGACTGTAGCTTCACTGTGGCAGGGCCAAGTATGGTTAGATCAGAGGCTATTGTGCGTAACTAAGGAAAGTCTAGAAGCACGCCAAGCATGAAGTCATACTAATACCATGGAGAAAGGGAGGAGAGCAGAGGAGGAGGGCTGCCATTGGTTAAGCTCTGTACCTAGGAGCTTTTGTTTTGTTTAAAGTGACTCAAGTTCAAGAAAACTCCAGGTTCATAAAAATCTGCAGTCTCCTCTGTAATTTAGGAGGCACAGCCCAACAAATACAACATCATGTAGTAGAGAATAAAACAGCAGAGGAGAAAGTATCAGCACATCAAAGGTAAACTCCTCATTCAGACAGGAGACATCATGACAAGTCAGGGACTAAATGAAAGAACGTCAGATTTGGAAACAAGATATTTGAGCGGTTTACGTGATTGGAGTACATGGGGGCCAAGTTTCATCGTTAGCGGTCTTCTCCTTGTACCTATGTAAATGAGAGACGGGACACAGTCTGGGACGGGGGCATGCTGGGAGCAGAGAGTAGATTGAGGATCTCAGATGTCCGATAATGTCGAGGAAAAAAACCAAAAAAAAAAAACAATCATCTCTTTGAGGTGCAGCTCCCTCAGGACCACCCTTGAAGTGGAGAGAAAAAGGAGCAGAAGCACATCGGAACATTTCCACAGTCACAGAAAAGGCATTTGCTGTCAGTGGTGGAAAGCAGCCTAAAAAGAACTTTTTAGATCAGCAATGAATGACCTGAAATCTGTATTAACTTATTTAGACTTGAAATAATTCCAGAAAGGAATTGTGCTGTGCTTCCCAAACCTTTCTACTCTGCAAGTTTATTTAAACAGTCGGAGCCCAAAGCCAGTCCAATGCTGAGAAAAAAGAAATAGAGTTTGTTGTTGTGCAAACAACAATCCTGGGAAATGAAGCCAGTATTTCTGTGCTGTGACGCCACAAAGGTCACACTGAGGTTATGTTTTCTTACCCAGAAAAATGTGTATTTTCTGCTTTTGCCATCTAGTACGATTGTTTTTAACTTGTGACATTCAAATTCTACTCATGCATCCATTTTCTAAACTTGCTGGGGTCACAGAGTTGCTGGAGCCTATCCCAGCCTCTGTCGGGCGATGGGAGGATACAGTTTTCCAGTCCATCGCAGGCTTGAAGAACATCTCATTAAGTAATTCAATGGAAAGGATGTTAACAGCTTTCATATCACAGTGGATGCCACACCAGTCTATTGTGTTTTATCTTGATGAATTAATCATTCTGCATCCATTCACTACCTCCTTCCAAAAAAAAAGGAAAAAGCACTGACGATGCTTGTTTTAGATGTGGAGGTGATAAATTCTCACCCTTCTCTGTTGCACTTGCCTGCAAACCCTGAAACACGCTTGCTGCAACCACAAAAACTATTCCCGTAAAAGTTATAATCAAATATGTGTGTGAAAGGGCAACCCATCAAGTCTTCTGGAATTGAGTGTAATGTACTGCCAAGCTCCAACTCTAACAGTTCAGCGATCAATGGTCTATTACTTCTGAAAAACAAGACCCGATAAATGACACATTCATTGTCGAAAGGCAACACGTTCTCAGAAACATTATCATTTATTTTTCTACCAGATATGAAAGACAGAATGCCAAACCATGAGTCATGTTTTTATGACAACATACAAAAACGTCTGGTCAAACTCTTATCTTTAGGATTCTGTCAGTGGATTCTTATGAGGGCCCCTGTGATGTCCCGGCGAACCACCCAAGATACACCCTGCCTTCCCCCTACAGTGAGTGGAATGGACTCCAGCAACCCTGTGACCCCACAAGGAATTAAGCAGGTTAGGGAAACGGATGAATCTGTTTTTGAAAAAAGGTCACCACTTTTGTCCAGTCAAAGTCTCATTCCAAGCCTGGAACCCGCGCCCCGCTCCAACGTATTTTCTATGTCACAAATACAGTCTTTTTCAAACAGTATTTTCTCATCTGCTCCTGATTCACAAGGATTTGAACAAACAAATACTTAGAAATGCAATTTTAAGCTTAATTTTCTCAATATGTGTCTTCCATTGTGAGAAAAATGCCACAAGAACATGTTCAAAAGACCAAAAACACGACTGAAGTGGGTCTTTAAGAAACACAATTGCTGATAAGGCTTGAGCTCATGATCTAAACCAAGAGATCCCAACATCATCCTGTGACTAACAGAATCAGCACGAACCTGATCCCTAATTATCTGAGCAAGATCAGCGCAATCTCATGACTTCAGACTTCTGGAACAGTTATTTCTGTGAACGTACTGAGTTTTCGTCTGCTGCTTCTAGTCTCTGGTACCTCTGAATGTGGAAATTGCACCAACTTCAGCTAAACGGCAAAAACCGTGAGCTCAAATCTGTAATGCCAAATGGCAAACATTCCTGACATGCTCCAGCCAAACTCCTGGGAGCTCCTAGCTTGTCCAAGATTCCTCTCAGTCCTGTGATAAAACTCGCTCAGATGGTGTTCAAAGCACACAGAGCTCTTCTAACATCACTGGTTCTGCTGTTGTTTTTTTTGATGTTCTTCCATTTGGAGGATTTTTTTCTCTCCAGTGTTGTCCTCTGCTTGTCCAGTAATAATTAATAATGGTCGATCTAATCTGTTGGTCGAGTGTGCTGGCCACTGTGATAAAAAAAGGCAAAAATATCCTTTGAATCATATGGATAGAATTGGAAAATGATTGAACTTTTTTTTTCCATTCCACTTTCTAAAGAACCAGGCCTGAAGCAGAGAGTTGTTTCCTTTTCGATCGCACAGGCTGGGTCAGGTTGGACTTCACATGCAAGCTACTGAGGGTGAGGCGCCTGAGAGTTTTAATGAAATGCCTTTCATTCCTGCAATAATCTTGTTAACCTGTTTCAGTTGTTGTTGTTGTTTCATCTAAAATCTTTTGCTTTGACAAAAACAGTTTGAGAGCTTTCAGTCTCTAAAATTCCCTACAATGAAACTGCACTGATTATCAGAATTTTCCTTTTTGAATTATAGTTTGAACGAAAATGTTTCTTCTTGTAGAGTTTTATTAAAATTTGTACTTCAACCGAGTTACTTTGGAATGTAAGTCCTCCGTAGTCTTGTGTGGCAAACGTTTACAGGGACTAAACAGACAGTCTTCATGTGGGAAGACAAAGCAGAACTCATTGTGGTTGGAGAACCAGCTTTCCCACAAGCTGCAGTTGTGAAATGCATGACAACATTTTTTCACTAACATGAAACATGAGGTCATTTTGTCAAATAAGAGTGAAGATTATTCTTAGCTATATTTGACTTTATGCTGAGAATAGTTTCTTTCAAAGGCAGTCAGTAATGGAGAGACCCCACTCCAATAAAAATAGTGTTTCTAACGTGTTCTTGTGACATCTTTCACATGATGGAGTACATATACGAAGAAGATTAACCTTAAAATGGCTTTTCTGAGTATTTCTTTAGTCAAATTGCTGTGAATCAGGAGCAGCCGTTTTAAAATGCTCGTATTTGTGGCGTAACAAATACGCTGAGCGGGCCAACAGCTCCTTGCTCCGCTCCATTCTGATGCATCCGCTTGCAGACCACTTGCTTTGTTTTCCTAGTCTGAGCTGGAATCTGGAAACAAAACTGTAAATCTCTCCAGTATTGCTCACCATTTTTTTCGCACCGGTAATGTAAGGTTGGGGGGTGTGAGGGGCTGTAAGCTAGCAGGAGAAGGCTCTCAATTGTGCATGACGGGAAAGGGGGCGTGGTTTCTCTACCCGGTCACGCCCTCAACTCAAAGGCAAATTTCCAACAAAATACTGCAGCTCTGCAGAACCTATGTCCTAGAAAACTGTAACAGTTCTTCTTAAATGTTGGCTAAAAACAGCATAATCCTAATTAAAAGACCACTGGAAGGCTTTATATAGAGCTCAAAGGTTGATGGGAGTGGGACTTTAAGAAGAGGAATGCTGGGGGAAAGTTCAATGACCTCTCAGGCAACCAGCTGATTTTTCATGCAGGCCTGAAGCAGAGGAATGTGAGGAATGCATTGATGTGTGGAGACAAACAGCTTCCCTGTGTGCGCCTGAGAAGCCCATTCTGAGAAGGAAGGGCCTGAGATAACAGCAAGAAAGTCAGCTCCAGAACACACGCATTATGTCATAAAACAATTAGACAAAGAATTTAATCACAGGAACATTAGGACCACAGGGTCACCATGGTCATCTCTCTTCGGTCCGCCCCACGTTTTAGACAGTAATGTCGATCAGCAGGTTTGAATTTAAAAGAACTAAATGAGCTCTCTGAAGGAAGGTGTCTTTCCCTGAGCTGTGTGACCTTTCACAGCAGCAGACCTGAAGGACGCTAATTACTTAGTCTATTTTAGTTCTTCAGAAAAAATGTAAGAAAACAAATAAAAACAAGCTTTAAAAAAAGCAGACTGTTTGTAGATGTGATCTAGCAAGAACAAACAGCCTCAAAGTCCAAGTTAAAATCAGGCAAGAAATTGTACATAGTCAGATGACAATAAGTCATTAATGTTGCTGACTTTCTGATTCCCTGTTGGGTTTAAGTACTATACTGATGGATCAGCTGATGATCAGCTGACTGTTGAGGTGGAAAACTTCAACCAACAAATTCCTCAGTTTAATCCCTCAGCACCGACTTTCATTCAGTCTTAACTGAGAACCCTTGTAAATTATTTATTTTTTGGGGAGAGCTTCTAACACTGCAACCTTTACTCTCAAACCATTCTTTTCTCAAAAAAAAAACATCTTTCAATCTTGATCCACCATGCGGCAGAGGATCCCCTGCTTTATAACTTAATAAGCCTCTTCTTCTTTTTGCCCTTCTGGCTCTCACCCTCCACTTCTATAACCTTGCGTGCTGCTGATCAAAGAGGTCTTCAGATGTCATTTCATCCAGGAATTTTTTTACATTACATTTTCCCATGAGTGCTGGAACATGTTCTCATTTTAATTTAAATCTAGATCCCTTGAAGGTCAGGGGGTCTGAGCCCCGGTGCCAACCGAAAATTAGTTGCCACAGGTGGCTGGTAATTCACAAACTGACTCACAGTGAGTGTGGTTTTTACATCTGTATACTCCTTCTGCTCATCGGGGATAAAAGAGAAAAAAGATGCTGGAATCTTCTGGTACACCAGCTTTCCTACCAGGAAAAAAACATAAAAAATAAATGAACTTTTTATTTTTGGGTCAATTTGCAGCGATAATTAACATTGCAGTTTTCAGATTTGCAGATAGAACCCTTGTCCAAAAAAGATCCCCCGCTGCAAAGAGGAACGCCGCAGCGCCGCACGATAACAGATCAGCTCTGACATGACTATGAGATCACGGCATCTCTGAATGAAACATAAACGCAAGTCAAGGTAATGTCAGAGGGAAAGAATAAACAAAATACAATAAAAAGAAGAAAAGGAATCACTGTCAGCTCTCTTCTTTTTTGAAATCAATATTTGCTTTGAAGTAGCTGCCATAAGGTGAGCTTGTAATGACAGGCAAACAACCAATTAGAAGGGCTGTTCTTTAGAGCACATTCAGCAAAACTGCTCCAATCGTTTTTAAACAAAGAGGACTGACAGCATCAAACCTGTGTTGTTGTTTTCTAGGACATGACCAGGACAGCTCATTTCCAATCATTCCTTTGTTTACACCCTCTCCCCCCCAGCTTACAGCCCCTCACACACCCACCCTCACATCATCATTGCAATAAAAATGGTGAACAATGTTGAGCCAGTTTTTACCACCTCAGATGAGAACAATGAAGACATACTGGATGAGAAGTTGAAGACACCAAAACACGACTTTCATTGGAGTGTTTAAAGTTTGGGATGGTGTGTGGGTTCATAGAGTTGCAGGATGACGGGTCAGAGACAAAGCTTTTATCCTCTAATCATTTCTGCCATTTGGTTTTTCTCTGAACTTCAAACTAAATCAGTCACCATCAAAGGTCCCAGCCAGCAGCTCGGCGCTTTGTGAGCATGTGTCAAGGTCTTTCCTCGCTTTTAACTTCAAAAACCAACCTTTTGGTCGATGCACACGGCACAACCACAGCGTCACCCTGTTAATTGAGTCCTTGCTCAGGCGTACTGACGGAAACCATCGGAAATGCTCGGTCAATACAGTCAAAGTGATATCTGAGCAGCGGCTGACCTTCCTCAGCCGGAGTGAAACGGATCCGATTTCCTGTGGGTTGTTACCTCTACGCTCTGAATTCACATCGGGAAGGGGGTGTGGAGAATTATTTACTCCTGACCTCCGCTGGAGGAAGAATAATGTATTTACCAACATCCACCTCTTGTTTTTATTTATTTATTTTTTAGTAGGGTGTTGTCAATGAAGAAGAGCCAGTAAAGGCATACTGTTGGTTAATGGCCACTGCTGTGGTTGGCTGCAGTGGGTAATCCCAGTGGACGTGTGTGTGTGTGTGTGTGTGTGTGTGTGTGTGTGTGTGTGTGTGTGCACATCCAGGCCGAATGGCACAGTTAACAGGAAGCTGGGCACCCTGGGGCCATCTGCTCCCTGCCATGGCTCACATGTCACCCTGTGACAACACAGCATTATTGATTCACACCAGCACATCCGCTTCTGTGTGTACACGCCGAATGTGTGTATGCAAATGCACGTGAGTGCGCACAAGGCTATTTTGTGAACAGCAAATAATTGATTTGCACTTGAACATCCGCTTCTGTGTTTGCCTGTGTGTTTATATAAACTTCATCAAGCCCAAAGGGTCATTTCACACAAATCATAGAAGTTTTTTTCAAACTTTTCTACATCAATGTAAATATATATGTGCATACATATTAACTTGAGGATGAAAACTTTGATTTTAGGAAGCTGTTTTTCCGAGATCTAAATTTGATTCATTTGAATTTTTAAAACCGGTCCACAGACGTAAAGTACCAACATGTTCCTTAAAATTTTGAACAATAAAAGCATTAAGATTCTTTTGCTGACAACTTCTCATATGGATAGAAAATGTAAAACAACAAAAAAACAACTAATATATCATTTCTATTTCATTGCAACAGTTTAATTAAAATACAAGTAAATATAAATGATACTTTAAATGACTTTAGTTTACATAGAAGAAGATTAAAGGGCTCGATTGGACTGGTCAACGACGTAAGGGGTCCATCCGATTGGTCAAATATGAAAATGTGTTTGTTGGTTAAATAGCTCAAGATCGAGATTGTTTTGAGATTGTTTTGAGTGTAAACACTTAAGGTAACCATTTATTGCATTTATTGCGATACACGTACTGTACAGATTGATATCATGATAATGATCCATTTTTTATTTATTGCGCAGGTCAACTTCTACAATAAACTTTTTTTTTTAGTTTATTCACTCAAAGAAAATGATTGAAAAGCAAATCTGTTGACAGTCTTCATCTGTCTTTTTACTAAACTGATTGGAAAATTTAACACAAGAACAAAAATCATGAATAATTTGAGTATTTGCCTTGGTAGGAATTCTTAAATCTCCTCTGAAACCTTTTAGGTGCTTTGTCCCCCCCCCCAAAAAAAAACCCCACCAACAATAGCCAAACAATGGGAGGAACTGTCTAACCTTGTCGGTTATTGATATGCGTAGCAGCACAAGGGCGTGCCTTGTGGCAAAGTCAACTAACGTCTCCGCAGGCTTCTCATTATCCAGCTAACAAGATGACAGGAAAGGTGGAAAACCCTTTTAATCTTTGATCTCAAACGGCTCGCAGGAACATTTTTCCATCCAGATGAGCTGAAAGATTTGAGGTGGACTGATAACTGAAGCCAACGTGGCAGAGATTTACCGGCAGCAAGACAATTAAAAGGCCCCCACACAGGCCCGGTGATGGTAACCCTTCTAAATTTAGAGGCTTCTTACATGTCCCTGCATTTTTCAGGGACGTGAGGTGTCACGTGGCGCCAAAGTCTGGTCCTCGGGTGTAAGTGAGTCTTTGGGAACTGATGGAGCATGTAATGTATTAGATTCAGAGGTGATGTGGTCACGATGGAGGACGGAAAGAAAAAGAAAAGTCTCAACTTGAGCCCTCACAGTCTTAAGAGTTCTTGCACTAAGTGTCTGAGTTTCTCCATTCCATATATTATTTATAAGGATCTTCTCCGAGTGGAATAGCCCAGCCCATAAATAGCCCAGGCACGTGTCCTTCAGACTGATTTGATCACTTAATTAGGTAAAATTACTGAAAAAAAAAGATCAATTCCTTGACAATCCCATTCTACAGGCTGACATTTAACACTTTCTTTGCAAGACACAATATAAATAGAAGCCGCTCACGTCAGTACATGTTCTTGGATGAAGCACACTGACAGGATTATCCAACAAAGGAAAAGAAATTGTCCACACCCTTCACCGGTCTGCTCAGGAAAGGAAAGCCCTGGTCGTCTCCATTATTTATTTACAGTTACTGTTCCCCGGCACATTCCTGCAGCCCTCCTGGGAAGGCCCAGAAATAATCACACAGGATGGGGTGGAGGGTCTCAGGGGGAAAGGAGAGGTCGCGGAGGCACCATTATACCACTGCATTTGTGACAGAACAGGGTTTGTGTGCTAATCGTGTTGGTTTTCCATGCACAGCAGAGGTTTCACGTTTTGGGGGGAACATCCGTGAAATGTTGAGCAGGTGTGGAACAATAAAGACAGAGTAAACACTCCATGGAGCCAGGGGATGTCATTTACCCCAGTGTTCCAGTCAGCAGCAAGCTCAGAAACAGATTTCAATGTTAGTGAGGCTGCATCTTTGGGCATTTCTGTCTCCTAAAACAACATATTTCCAACATTAAAAAATGTTATGTTGAGAGGAAAAGTGTTGAATATTTTATGCTTCAAGTTTGAACCAACAATATGCACATATCTCACTACCAAGCAGCAGTTTTAGCCAAATCAGCAGGATCAGTGGGCATAAATGAAAGAAGAAATAATGCTATGGTTTGAGATGAGACGTTTAAGTACCCCAGGAGATCGGAGCTTTCAGGAAATCTCTTAATACAGCTTTGGGTCTTAATGAGCTTGTTAGAGTCGTTGGCTGTTTCTTCATCATTGCCAGGAAACTCCAGGTGATGCAAATGAGGTTATGTGCGCCTGCAGCGTAATTCAAAAAATAAAAAGGTTGTTAACGAGAAGGGTTGATCAAGTTAAGATCGGGAATAAAAGATCATCAAGATTCAGCAAAGTCTGGACTAGTAAAACCCCTCCTTTTATTTTTTATTATATATTTTTATTTATTATATATTTTATAGTTTTATTATAGTGTGGTGTTCAAAAGTCTTTAGAAAAAAAATCTTTTCAAGTTTAAATTTTACACCCGAAAAATAAAATCAAACTAATAAATAAGTAAAAACTGCCCATTTTGGAAAACCCTCAAGTCTGATGATATTAGAAAATCCCCTTTTCAATCTGAAAGGACTAATCACACTTTGTAGACAAACAGATAAACACCAGCTTAACTTAGAGGAAACAATCCAACCATTTGTAAGAAAGAAAGAAAAATATTGCAAAAGGCTTCAAGAATCCACTGAGAATCTTTGGTTTTCATTTTCATAAATTAAATATTAAATGCACTTTAAATAATAACTGTTTTTGCTTTTTTAAGACGATGTCTTCAAAAGTATTTGTGCTTCTCATTTCTAAAGACCTGCTCCTGAAAGAAGTCGTCTAAATCAGAGATTTCTGAGATTACAGTGACTGAGCTGATGGGTGTAAACACTGCAGCAAATGATGAACCACCGCACAGCAAAAAGGGGTTCAACAGGGGAAGGAATCTAGGCTCCTTCCTTCCACATTAAGATCGTTGGTTTTGTACTGTCTTCATTACAGAGCTGAGTCAACATCAAGAGATAAAACTCTTGTCAAACTGTCCAACTGCAGCTTTTGTTGCTCAACGTTTGTTTTGATTCTTCTGCTGTGACTCTACAGTTGGGTGGGATGAGGGGAAAGCCCTGAACGATATTTGCATGAGAAGTCGTTGCTCGATCACTGGAAACAAGAAAGCAACGAACAAAATGACTTTGGCAGCTTGCTCGGAAAGATTTGAAGCATAGACTGGATGACTTAACTGAAAAACACAAATCTTAAGAGAAGAATCCTTCGATTTGAAAACAGGCACAAGCAGGTACAGCCTCCAACACTCTTTTGGCCCCTTCTCTATGACTGCACACATTCCCACTGGGATTTGGAGTGTCGCAGGATTTTTGTCTATCCTTGTCCGGGAAACCAACTGTGATGCATGAAGATAAATGGCGTTTTTCTGCTCCACAGGAGCTACACGCCATTTTCAACAAACCGCAAGCAGATTGTGCTCAGTGAATCCTCTAAAGGTCTGACCCCACCCAAATCTGTACTAACTTCCCCTAACACAAACACCTGCCACAAAAAAAAAAAAAAAAACCCACACCTGGCTTTCCACTGACACCTGATCTCACCGTTTGGGAGGGAAAATACAACGAATACTCGAGGGGAATGGAAATGCTGGTTAAGCTCGCAGTCCAGCTGTGCCTTTGAGGAGGATCCTCCATGAAGATCTCTTTGGGTTAAATCATTTGGCCTTTCTTATCTTATTTTATCACACATGATAATTCGATCCTGCTGCTAGCACAGATGAATGCCAAAACCAATTCACGTTTATTTTCTAAACCTGCTTCATCCTGTCCAGGGGTCCATTCAAATCTTTGGAAACCATGAAAGCTCAAATCTGATCATCATCAAACTACATTTGAACATGGGATAAGAACAACTCTAAAAGTAAAAAAAAACAGTCATTTCTCAGTACAAAGATTGGGAAATTCCCCTTTTGTTATCACTTTTCTGTTTTTGAGCTCTTCTGTTAACTGCAGATTGGGAAATTGTTGTTTTTCTCTCGGAGGACTTTTTGCTCTGTGCCACCCCCACAGCCAGACAAACATCTCAGGTCAAGCGTATAATTTAATATCTCAGACACTTAGCTGTCTTTCTTCAATCACACTGTATTTAGTGCCAGTGAGTGTATACAAACACAGGCATGGGTGAGGCTGAACGGATGGCTGCTGCTTCTGTTAGAGTTTCAAGGCAGTATTGGGGCCAATGAGCAGAGAGGTAATCAGTGCAAAAATGAAGTCATTTCATCCTCTGCTGGGCTTTGGATTCACAACAGGAGCTTTGTGACTTGCAGGGTGCAGGTTTTGCGTAACTGAAGGTATACTTGACTCACCCATGATGTGTAGACTCAACAGCAATTAGCGGGTGCACCTATTCTGGGCTCAAATTGTCTCAAAAACAACAGGAAGTGGAGACTGAAGAAGTGATAGAGATCTGTTTTTAAAAGCGTCAGTGATACCTTCATTAGTATACCACCGATGTTTTGTATTGTGGAAAACCCAACACTCAACACAGTCATGCAATAACACCATGGACAGTGTAAGTGACCATAAGTACAGCCTGTCAAAAGAGAACATTAAGCCATGTTTACAGAGTTTCTCTATTGTTGGTCAAACATGTAATCTCCAAAAAAAGGGAAAGCAACCCAAAATAATGACATTTTACACACCTTCATAATGAGTTACCACCATTGGTTGTATACAAGGACTGGACTGAGTGACCCCCTCCTCGCTTGCGTTCCAAATAGGAAATACTCGCCGGTCCCAAAAAGTCGAAATCCCACAGACTTCCATTGGGAAATAAACAGCTAGAATATCAATTTTTGCTGTGGTAGCGTTTTTTTTTTTTTAACATATTGATAATCCTAATTTTATTCCTGATACATTTCCTGTAGTGAATGTTTTTCAAGTTATAAACTGACCGATCAGATGCCTCAATAAAAGTATGTGGTCTCACATTGAACATTTGAAGTGTTTGATTGACAGATTCTCCAGAGTCTGCTTTCTATTGGTAGGGCTGTGGCCTTCCAACAAGCTCAATCCTGATTGGTCAGAGTGGTTGCCATACAAATGTTGACTCAGATTGACTTGGAGCAATCACTGCTTACTGATGACATCAGGCTCCAACATGGCGGTATCTTCATTGTAAAAAAAAGCCAAACCCATCCTTAGATTAGCTCTAAGCACTTAAGCTCAGCCTCTGCCCTCAAAGCTCTTACATTAGAACAGATTGGATTCCAGATTATTTTCATGCACTGAGGTCACATCCTTGTTTGAGCCAAATTTGACATCAAGTGCTAAAAACTGGATCATTGGAGAAGCTGTAAGCTAAAGCTACTTCAACCAATTTATTTCAGAGGTGTGTTCTAATGTCCCTCAGTGAAAACAAAGTAAAACAACAACCTTTTGTATATTATTGTGATCTATTTTGAGGAACATTGTGTATTTTTTTCTAAAGAACTAAAACTGAGGGATTTTCTGAAAAAAAGGCCAAAAAGATAAGACCAAGGACATTAAAACTAATAATTTGACAGATAAGAAGGTGAGATTACCAAGAGATGGAAAATAAATTTTGATGATAAATAATAATTTATGTAAATTTTATAGATAATCTAAGATGAGGATCCAAACTGACTCGTTAAAGTCTCGCTCCAATCATCTTTTCATTTATAGTGGAAGCATACCCAGTAGTCTTTTAGTATTGATTGTGCAGTTTTTGTCAAAAATCAAAAAGCATCTATTGATTTCTAGAACTTAGTTTCTGCAGAGCGGCAGGAGTTCATTCAAAATAAGGCTCTGAGTTGTGGGCGAAAGCCCAGCTTCCTGACATCCTTCTGTTTACACTCTGTTTACAGCCGTACAGTTTTGAGCCAGACGCCAGATCAAACGTGGAAAACAAAAACATACACGGATCTATTTGTCTGTTGTTGTCAATTGATCTATTTGACTCTCAGAAACGCAAATTTGAGCTTAATTTTTTTAACATCTCCTCCATCAGGAGAAAAATGCCACAAGAACATGTTAAAACACCATTTTCATTGGAGTTGGTCTTTACCGTAAGGCGTGGTAATAGAAAGCTGACACAAAAAGAAGGTTAATTTCGTTTTTTAACCAAAGACAATAGATTTGAGTAAAGAGAAAACATGGCTTTTTGTGAACCTTTTGACAGAATCAGAGAGAACTCAAATTCTAGTATTGCTAAAAACATGATTTGGTCTTCCACAAATCAGGAGGAAGTCTGACCAAGATCGACCGTCCAGTTCACTGTGCAACACCCATCGCTCTGAGACAGCAACTAGACCGTAAGTTAACAAAAACAAACCAGTCAAATCCATCGCTGTGCCTCAGTTATTAAATGTCGTGTAATAAGGAAAACCAACACAGTGGGGAATTCCCTTCCTGACAACTATTCAAATGAACTAAATCAACATCTGAGTTTCAAAATAGTTTAGATTTTGGTTCCTCCAAAGCTGAAATCCATCAAACAGTAGATAAGTTAAGACATATCCTTATGCAACCCCAAAATGATCATTTTTATTACAGGACTGTGCTTTCTTTTTTTTTTTCTCTAGTGGATGCAGAGATGCAGTCATCTCCACCCAGCTGTAAAACACAGACTATGATGACCTACATTGTAGCACACTGGGCACAGGCTCCAGGGAGCTTGTTCCAGCATCTATGCAGCCCAGTCTCCTCCAAGCTTTTAAACACAAGTCTGCAAAATCAGATGCAGAATTCAAGCCTGCATGCTCAACAGATGACTGCATGTTAACCACAGTGGCTCCACATTAGCACTCTGTGTTCCTGGAGGGCCCTCCCTTTGTTGCATCCCTTTGATATGTGGCACGAGCTGCCAACTCTGGGGGCAAGTCAGACTCAAGGGGAATGCTAAACGGTCCTATCCTTTGAGAAGAAGGATTCCATATGAATCATTGATGTCCCTCCTACCTCTCCAAACATGCACGCACATCCCACACCTTCCAGCTAAGATGCTGCACGCATGCAATGAGAAGCCTCTGCTGATTAAAGGCTAATTTATGGGCCGGCATCTTCTGTACTCACATTAAATGTAAAATAGAGCCCAGAAACAGTACTTAAAAGTTAAAAAAAAAAACATTTTGAATTATGCTATGGCATCCATTTATCTTCAAAATAAGCTGAATCCCTTTGGGGGTCATGGGGCTTCAGAAGCCAACTCAGCTGCTGTTGGGTAAAGGCGGGGTACACCCTGAACGGGTCACCAGCCTGTTCCAGGGCCACTAACACAGTCCATGCACACATAGGGGCAATTTATAGTCATATAGAGTGTTTTTGGATACTGGGAGGAATCCGGAGAGCCCGTAAAAACCCACGCATGCACGAGAAGAACGTACAGAAAGGTCCAAGTCGGGATTCAAACCAGGGCTAACCACTGCACCACAGTGTACACAGATATATTATGATGCTAGAACCTTTTAACAATTTTTTTTAATGGTAATTTTTTTTACTTCTTTTTCCTGTATTAAATGTTTTTAATAATACTTTTTACTTCTACTTGAGCAACGTTCTTGAATAAAAGTTTTGGATAATCTGCCCTTTTCTGCTCCCTAAAATAATCCTAACTTGAATCAGAGGAACACAGTTTTAGAGACATCCAGCAAAAAGGCGTATTTTAAAAGGAAAGAGTGAAAACTTTAAAGTATTTTTCTATCCAGAACACGCTAATCCCTGTTGTGAAATCATGTCTTAACTTCACCAACGTGATTTTCTAAAGGACATCTGTTTGCCTCTGGTCAGCTGCAGGGCGGGACTATATCACAGTGCGGAGGTGTGACACGACGCCTGCGCTCTGATTGGACGAAGGACTTTGACAGCCAACGCCGTCGTCCAATCAGAGCGGCTCATCGGGGGGGTTGTCCATCCCGAAAGCTTGCGCAGTCGTGCGTCACGTAAAGCACATCCAGAGCTGATTTTTTTAAGACCTCACGTGTATTTTTTTCGTCACAGAAAGACAAATCAAAAGGCAGCGTTGACGGTTAGTCAAACATGAAGGTTATGTGTCATTAAATCACATCTGGTCTAAAGAGGACCTTTGCGTCCCCGTGGCACACATCTGCAAAGCGCGGAATCGAACCTACCCATCCCCCGTTATCTTCTATCCAGCTGTTGAGAGGTCCGTTTAAATATTCCGTCATCCACTCGGCGATGCTGGCCACCTGCGCGCTCATCTCCTCGTCGGACGCGCACTCCACGCACACGGTGCCTCCGAACTCGAAGAACGCGATAATCCGGCCCCAGTTCACCCCGTCCCGGAACAGTTCGTCAATCACCTCGGCGAACCTGGTCTTCGCCGTGGTGGAGGTGAGGTACAGCTGCCGCGACATCTCCGTGAAGTCCCGCTGGTACAGCCGCTCCAGCTCGTCTCCAGCCTCCCGCAGGACTCTGTGGATGTCCGCGTGCGGGTCCGCGCGCGGGTCCGCCCGGGAGATCGCGCTGATGAGGCGGGGGCTGCGCTCGTCGTCAGGCCCAGTTCCCGCGTCGCAGCGGCGGCGGACCAGAACCGGGGAACGGTCACCGACCGAGCCGTTATTAGCAGCATCCTCGTGCTGGCCGCCGTCCAGCCCGCACACGAAGCCCCTCTTGAAGAGTTTGTGGCAAATGTACTTTTCTACAATACTGCGATGAGACACGTTCGCCATTCCTGCGTTATTTAGCACAGTGGACAGTCACTAAATAATCTGCATTTTCATCCACATCGTGCCGCTCATGATGCACACAACAAGCGCTCCAAAAAAAAACAAAAAAAACCCCAAAACAAACCAAACTAGGCTGAGATCTGCAACTAATTATCCCACGCAGCGCAAATACTTGGTAAACGCTGGAATCCCCCTTGAACGGAACCGCACACACGCGCTTCGTGGAGGTCAGAGAAACCCCGGTTCCGAATGAGCAGCAATCTTCATCTTTTCCCGAATCTTTGCAGGGAAAACTGTCGAAATTCTCTTTGCAAATAAATCCCCAAAACGCGGAAGAGGCTGTAATGCTGCTCCAGCTCCGCGCCAGCGCATCCCCGTGCGTGGCGGACGAAACGGTCAAAATGAATGGAAACCAAACTTCTGCGAAACAGCTGGTTCCGCACAGCCACGGAACAAGTGAGCCGGACAAGGTCGGACGGAGTCCGATCACGACTGCTCCCGAAATCCTCCTCCTCCTCCTCCTCCTCACGCCTGGTGAGGTATCCCTGACGTCAGCCAAACCCGTGGTTCCGCTCAGATCCTCAAAGTGCGCTAAAGCAGACGCACCTCATCAATCACACGCGCATTTTCACACCGAGATTTATTAAAAGATGTCTTTCTGCTCCAACGAGAACATAAATCATGAAACAGTCAAGCATATTGGAAGAAACCTCCTGCTAGGAGTTAGATGAGGTCCATTCACCCCCTTGTGGAGGAAAGTCCAACAACAAAATGCTCTCCAGATAAAGTCAGAACATTTGTGTTTATTGAAAATGCTTAGAATTAACAATGCGAATATCACAAAAAGTGCAGAAAAATCCCTTTACTTTAAATGCACGTTTCTTACAAATGTGGCAACATTAAGACAGAAACAAGCTTCACAAACTGTTTAAAATGTACTGCCGATAAGCAATGCTGTTGAGCTTCCTGACATTTTTTAAATGTTCCATCAATTATCTGAATGTTTTGAAGAGAACTTTTACGTTTCCCATTATTCACCAAATCTCCTTAAATTAGGGGTGTCCTAACTTTTTGCAGAGAGGAGCAGATTTGGTAAAAATGTGTGACGGACGGCCAACGACTCATAATAACATTGAATCAAATGAACTATTTAATGACATTTGGGATACTTTCATTTCTTCACATGAACCAGAAATACATCTAAATGCACGTTTACTAAAATAACGTTGACTTCAAATTAAAAAAAAAAATCTTTGGCCAACATGACATTTGCACGGGTTCATTTGAAATGTTACACATGATTAAAAGCTCACTGAGCATTTAGGGCTCCTTGGCGAGAGGGTGATTGGACATCCCTGTAAGCAATCAGGAGATGTCCCCAGTGCCCTGCTCGCCAATTTTAACTGCACCCTTTATGACACACACCCTTCAACCACAAGAAACACACCTCAACATACACACACAAATACATTACACAAGGAAGATGGGAATACTGATCTTCTGTCCCCTACCCCATCCCCGGTGGGGGGAACAGGGCCTTCAGCGGTGGCGGCCTTGTCTCTTGGGTGTCGGCCTCCTGGGCCCGGCGGCCCCCTCCCCACGCGGGGAGAGGGATCCCTCAGTCCTCTGGCAAGTCCATGAGCGGGGGATCATATTCCATCTGAGCCGGGAGGGTGTCTGTGTCCTTGTGGTGCGGGTTCTGGTCCTTACCCTCGGGTGACGGGCCCCTTCTAAGTCACAACATAGGAGAGCCTGGTCAGGCTACGTACTCCTTCGGGGACCCCCACTTCTATTGGTCATCCCTCCTCTAGGTGGGGGTAGCCGACCCCTGCTGTGCTCTCTTCTGGATCTCCGCAACTGCCTGGAGCTTCGGAGCGGGTCTCCCTTGGGGGGTCCTGGCTCGTACCTGGGGCTGGGGTGGGGGATGCTCAGAACTCCTGGGTGGTGGTGGGCGGCTTGTCTGGGGTGGTGGGGCTCTCGGGGGTGGGGCCCCGCGCTGGACCGCCCGGCGCGGTGGGGGGCTGCTCTCCTGACTGGGCTGGGCCCTGCGCTCTGCGCTTCCGTACCTCACTGCGCTCGGGTGTTGGGGGCCCATGTGGTGGTCCTGCGGGCCCTGGTCTGGGTGCTTGGCCGGACTACCTGGCGGGCGGATCACCTCCATTGACCCCACAGTATGGGTGCGGGGGCGGGCCCTGGTCGGCGCTGCTGCCTCGGCGGGGGTCTTGGTGTGGGGATGTCTGGGAGCTCTCCCTCCTTTTTTTTTCTTTCCATTCCTTCATCCACTTCAGCTTAACATAACATTCACCTGAGCACAGGCGTCAGCTCACATTTGCACCTTCAAATAGTGTGCGTGTCAGAATGTAATGCTTTACATGTGTGGGTTGGTATGCACAAGTGTGCGTGTAAACTGGTTGTGGACAAGTTTGTGAACACTCTTGGAGCCGGCAGGTATGTTTGTAACAGCTGAGTGTGTGGACAGGCCCCGCCCATTTTAGACCAACACTCACTATTGTAATGGGTATAAGCTTCAGCATTTTGTTGCCTGTAGACTTGCAATTCTACTTTCTCCTTCCATTGGTCATCCTCTGGAATCTATACCACCCCCCCCCCCCCTCTCTTTTCCCCCTTTCTTTTTCCGTCCGGTCCAACAAAAAGAACACAAACAAAATTAATATTAATAAAGTTTCGTTGAAATTACAAAAGGGGCTTATACCAACATACATTTTGTGTTCCCAATGATTTATAACCCCCGATTGTAAGAGTAAAATCTGTCTAATGCAAGAGGCTCTCAGCTCATATCTGTTTGCTCAGCTGTTGGACAGGACAAGTTTAAAAAAAAAAAAAAAAAAAAAAAAAAAAAAAAAAAAAAAAAAAAAATAAAAGCTCACTGAGAACTTCTAAAGTTAAATCATGCATGTCCGGTAGAACTTTGGCATAACTAGTCTCAAATTTGGCATGTCCAAAGTCTGGCCAGTATGGGAACATTTTGTAATACATGCTGGTCTTAAGAAGTCACAACAACCCCCAAAATGTTTTGTTTTTGTCAAAAACTCATCCAAAACATTATTCTTACAGGCGTTTATTGATTTTCTCATGTAAGAAAATATGACAAAACATCTCACATCTCAAATATTCTTTGAATGGCACAGAAGGTGAAGGTGGCAATTTATTTAGGCAGAATTATTTTAAAAAATAATGAGGAATCAAACAAATGAGTGCTATGCGATGTTCAACATGTTTAAAACTTTCTAGGAATTGAAAACACAAAACTGGGAAACATATAGAACGGTTGCAGAACATTTTTTTCGCAGCTTCAAAATACTTCTAAGCAAAAGTTGCATAGCTTAAAGGTGCTCAAACAAAATATCTTTTCCATGAGCTACATCTTTAAACTGTGGGTTGCTACTTATAGGGTTTAAAACAAATGAACCATGAAAAATGATCAAGCGCAAAACAAAAGGCCTTCACCAATATCAAATGAGAACATCATCAAAACACGAGTCATTCATTCTCACTTTCATTTCTTGGATTTTAGGAAGGATTACGTTGCTTACAAAGACCGGAGGCCGATAAAATACATAGAATTTGACATTAAAAAAAACACGTCAGCTGGCACTGTTCCGGTAACAGTTTCACACCCGAAGCTTTTGTGAGTCTTAAGGCTTAGAATGTGACCTACTCTACCATCTTTAAGGACTTTTGATCGAAAGTGAAATGGCATCCAGAAGTCTTAGGTTAAAATGCATCTTTTCTACTGACATCTTCAAGAAATTTGTATATTCAAACAGTAGTGTTTTCAAAAAATACTATTTCTGTGTGGTGTGCTTTGCATTCAAGTACATTCTCTCAGTTTTAATAAACCAAAGGAAGACTTGCAAGAATCGTTTTTACTTATTCTAACTTGAAATGAAAAACTGTAAAAAGATTAGATGGAAAATCAAAGAAAAGGAAAGCGATATGGTCGTTTAAGGAATTACTAATCCCCTGCTACTCTTGACAGCAGGCCAATACCTTGAGGGGGAACGACACCACACGGATTGATCCCATTGACATTTCGGTCTCTATATAAGACTAATCTCAAGCGCCCTCAGTAGACCAGACGAAGAACAAAAAAAAAAAGACTTGAACCAGCAAGTCTGAACTGGATCTTCAAAGTGGCTGAATTTGTAAATCAACACAGTTGATTTAAAAGCATCTTTTCTATATTTTCAAATGGGCAGAAACTAAAGTCGTGCAATTAAAACACAGTATTATGCTGGTTTTTCTCCTCTTTCTGTGTCAACTCAAAGAACTGCTTTTTTTTTAAAGCTGAAACAAAATGGAAACAAAAAAGACAAAAAGTTTGGTGTTTTTTTTCCTACCGGATATTAATGGAATGGCTTCTGTCTTCCTCTGGGATTTGTTCGGTTACAGAAAAGCAAACACGTCCTCTTTTACACTGCATGTGAAACGTCTAAATACTACCTTTAAGACTGAAATATAATGTTTTATCAGTAAAAAACGGAAAGCCATGTCCTTCTCTGATAATTATTGAACGCGCTTCGCCTGCAAAGACTTATGGAAGGAAAGAAGACAATTACGAGCTTATTTAGCAGAGTGTGGACTTTCAGACAACAATGTAGATACAACAACAAGACTGAAAGTTTGTTACTACTGTTTGTTGCTGTCCCTCGTGAGACGCAACTAGTCAGACAGGCTCTTTGCAGCTTCTCCTCTGCATGGGGGAGGAATACATCCTTTCAAACTGTTGTGTCTGCCCTCATCTCCCCCTGAGTGAGGCAGCTCTCACAAAAGAAGGACGACACTTTAAACCGAAGTCAACTAAAAATCAAAGCAGGTGATAGTTTTAGGGGTTACGCTGCACCCCTGGACCAGTGAAAAGTAAACTTTTTTTTTTAATAGTGGATATCAAATGCACTTGTTCTTTTATCCGCTCCATGTGTGGCTGTGTACTTGTATAGCTGGAGGGTAGGGGGTGGATGAAGGGTGTGAGGGGTATATTCTTATGGCTGCTGTTACTCGGTCTTGTCAGCTGTTTTCGACTGCTCCCTCTGAATCATGCAGCGGCGAACGATGCTGTCAAAACTCCCCAGGTAGAAAAGAGCGATGGTGCGAAACAGCCCCATAGTGACGATCTGGTCAGAAATTCAAAAAAACCAAAAAAACAAAACCCATTAGCGCTTAACTCTGAGGGACGACTGGAAGGAGTCAGAGCTTGGAGCCGTACCTGCTGGAGACCTTCTGTTATGGAGGTGACAGGTGACATTCCACAGGTAAGAGCCGATAACATGTAACCATCAGGACCCACAGAACTGTTGAAATTTCCTTGCTGTAAAGCAGTAAACAAAAGAAAAGGTTACGTCAAGCCGTTCTCCTTTTTTTATACGCTTTTATCTCCCACAGGTAAATGTTCTGAGCTTCCTACCACGGCGTCCTTGACAAAGACTTTGGCCACCTGGTCTGGCTGCCAGACTCCAGAGGTTTCAGAGATTAACTTGGTCTCTAAAGGCTGAGTGAAAGGAAAACGTAAAAAAAAAAAAACACTTCCAATGAAAAAACAAATAGAAAAACCTTTTATTTACCTTGGACTTGTTTTCTTCAGCCAGCAGTGGCGTGTCCGTGTCAGGGGGGAATGCCACAGTCACATAGATATTGTACGGCTTCATCTGAGAAGGGAAAATTAATGTCCTAAATCATCTGACCAGGGCGGCGATGAAGTAAAGCCAACCGGTTAAAGACCCACTCTGATGAAACCCGTGTTGTTTGTGTTTTTAACATTTTCTCATGATGGAAGAGATAAAGAAAATGAAATGAATAAAACGATGAAAAAATACTGTTGGAAATAGCCTGTAGCTGGCTCAAAACTGTACGTCTGGATAGCTCCAATATTGATCATCATTTTTGTTGTGCTGGTAATGTTAAGTTGGGGCTGTAAGCTAGCGGGAGAGAGTGTAACACATAGATGACAGGATGTGTGGGTGGGCTTACTGCATGAGACACGTCCCACCAATAACTAAGAGGTGAATATCTGATGGATTACTGCCACTCTGTAGAATGTGTCTCAGAAAACGTCCATTTTTTCCCCCTAAATTAAAAGACCACTGGGAACACTTTGAAAATAGATCTAAAATGATTTGAGTGGGACTTTCAAGTGTGGAAATTTCATTGCTCTGTCAGTCAGATTAGATTTTTACAAGCTACTTAAACAATGTAAGTAAATAAACCTTTCAAAGCCACTTCGTTTGATTGACGTAAGCATTTTTTGAGAAATATTTGACAGGAAGACCTCTGACCTCCATTTGCAATGATTCGGCCAAGCCACGCAAAGCAAACTTTGAAGGCGAGTAAGCAGTGTATCCGAAAAGACCGATCTGGCCCGCCTGGGAGGAGACGAACACGATGCGACCCATTCTTCGCTCCTTCATGGTGGTTATGACAGCTCTTGTTGGGTAGACGCTGCCCAGGTAATTCAGTTCCATCAACTCCTATGGAAACATTGCCAAGATTCAGAAATAAAATATTAGTGTTTTCTCGTTAATCGCAGGGGTTATGTTTTAAAAATAACCTGGGAAAAGTGAAATATGTAAAGTAGGATTCTAGACGTTTTAGGGAAGTAAAACTCCTCACTACACACGTTATACACTTTTCTCGGATAAACATTTTCACACTTTTCTTTTCTTTTGGATTGTTGAATGTGTTATTTGATGTGCCAAAGGTAATATATTATCATCTATATGGATATAATTTACTCTGAAAGGCTCAAGACAAGCATGACATCGGCCCTTTAAACTCTCAAAGATCAAAACTTCATAGAAAATACATCCAGTATTATAGAATGAAAACAAAAAATCTGGTTGCAATCGGAAGGTTTATGTAGATTTAGTAAACTGAACACATGCTGGACAAGAGGCACAGCAAGGAGATTGATTACCAATCAGAACGCCATTAAAAAAAGAAGCATGCAAAATTGCACTGGAAAAAAAAAATCAGTCAAACAGGGAGTCCATTAAAGGTAAACTGCAATACAGTGAGGGACAACTATACAACAAACTGAATGTAGAATAAAATGTTGGTAATTTCAGATTCAGCTTTAGACATGTTGCCATGGTGATGCAGCTCAGAATGATCCAAACCTGCATGTACAATAGCACTGGAAACGACTCTGGTTTGACTTTTTAGACACTTTATACTTTTTAAACTGTTTATGATTGGAAGGGAGATACACTAAATTGTCTTTTAAACAAAGGCAGCCAGTGAGGGGTTGACCCATATGGTGCTGCAGGTTTTTGGGTTGTCCGGGCTGTAGAGAGGAGTAGCAGCATCCTAGGGGGAGTGCAAGTCTGTCTTCTTTCCCATTTGTTCACATAACAGTTTTTGTCTTTGCGCAGTGGCTTATGATTGAACAAAGTTAAAGAAGAGGTCATCTTGATGACGTTTGTCTCCGTTTACATGATCACAGCAAACATGAAACCATCGTATTACAGAAAGCAACACAAATACAAGCGTAGAAAAAAAAAAGACATTTCGGGTCTTTTTTTAAGGGTTTTCTGTGTTGATAGATGTCTCCAGTGATTATACTCAAGTGGATTTCACACATCCACTATGTGAAATATGTTAGCAGCATGAAAAGATAATGTCATTTATTCAGGTTCTAACCTTTTGAACATTGTTGTTTAACTCTATGTAGTTGTTTATTTAAACATGTAGTTGTAGAGTTAGACAAGCTAATTCTTCTTAAACAGTTCTAGCACATCGCCTGCCACCTTTCGTATTTTTTTTCCCCCCAAGATAGGTTTTTTTGGAAGAGTTTTTCTTCACCGCAGGAGAGTCTAAGGGCAGGTATGTTCATTCGTCTGTTTAGTTTCGTTTAGCAACCAGCTTTTGTTTATATTTTTATCACTGACTTTATGTTCTTTGCATAAATACCGGTGTGAAGCCAATTAAGAGGCTATGATTGTCATTTTGGGCTATAGAAATAAAATGGAATCAAATTGAAAATTGAACTCTACTGCAAATGTCAAAAACAATGGAAGCTTTCAAAAGAAGTTCTTCAAGTTTCAAGCATCAAACTGTGTTGTCGACTCCAAGTATAAAAATAAAACAAGTACGTTTCAATCTGTAGATTTTCTTTACATTTCAAAACAATACCATGCTCAATTCTGGATATTAATATTTATAGAAAACTCTTGTACACACAAGTAATTAGTACTAAGCGTGTGCAGCAAATACTTTGTGCATCTACAACATCTGAATCGTGTTCTCTCTCTGTTTCTACATATGAGGAGTTTGCAGGAACTTACTTTGAAACGTTCCACCTCCATCTCCTCAAACTTCCCAGCAACGGCTGTTCCAGCGCAGTTCACGAGCATATCAACCGGTCCGAGCTTCTCCTGAGCCTGCGAGACAGAGAACAGCCTTGACAATACTACAGAAACACATGATCAAATGAATGGAACCTTTTAAAGAGAAGATACCTGCTTTATCACATTTTCCACTTGAGTGTAATCACTAGAGATGTCGACCGATACACACAGCACCACCTAAAATATTAAAAAAGAAAGATTTTTTAAAGTTAGGTTAACTGCTATAGCAGAAACAGACACAAAAATGAATATCTTCTCAATTCTTGACTGCAGATTATTTTACTGAAACTTTTATACCTGTTTGTCATTGACAGCAAACTTCTCCACCTCCTTCTTTGCTCTGAGTAATTTATCCTAAAGTAAACACAACATACAAGCATGTAATAATAATTCAAATGTCAACCCCAACAGATTTTATTTTAAAAGCCAGATTTTAGGATTTTTTGTGAAGTGTTATTAACATAAAGCACATTTTGCACCAGTAAGGACCAACTGTTTGACTTTGGCTGTGTTTATATTAAAAAGACTGGACTATAATAACATAGAGGCTTTGACGAAATGGAAATTCACATGCATGTTTACCTCATCACGAGCCACCAGAGTGATAAAGGCTCCTTGCCTGAAGCATTCGATCGCAATGCATTTCCCAATTCCACCAGAGCCTCCAGTCACCTGAACAATGAAAGTTACATCAGAGTCAAAGATCAGACTGATACCAGTACATCCACACTAAACACAAATAAAACCACTAAATAAATGCAATTTTTAAAGATATATTCCAGATAAATTTGGTCTAGATTTCAGCACAGCCCCCAAGTCAGTGACTTCGAATAGGAGGAATAGCTGAAACCTAATACGTTTTAATAATAACAATTAATTTACATACTTTATGAATGACATGCAGTATATAAAGCAACCAGCCTCTGGATAAGCAGAACCACAATGTAGTCTATCACTACAGTAGTTAAGTAAATTAGCTGAAGTTAGTGACCCTAATTATTCATTTATTATGATATAGTAGTTATAAACACAAACACACAAGACTTATTGTAGCTCGGAAATCTAAAACATAAAATCGTGAAATTACAAAAAATAAAGTCACGACTAGACGTTAAACAGCACTTACCACGACGTGGGCCCCGTTTAATTTCAGAGGCTTTGGACTAATGAGCGGAGATATCATGTAAAGCAGCAACACAAAGGCAACAATGAAGGCCACCACTATCAGGAGCATAATAAAAGGAAGCAGGATCCACCAGGAATTGATAAAAAGCCAATCGGTGACAGCTGAAGTGAAGCCTTCTTTAGAGGACATAGGGAAAATCTTAGCTTACTTGCTAACTAGCAGGCTAGTTTACACGGGTCCAATAACAAAACCAAAGCAGGGCCGACAGCGGCCTCGAGAGGGGAGTGGGCAAAAACACGAGCACCGGGGACAGGGACTTTGCTCCGAGGGGCTTTTTTGGCAGTTATTCAAGCGCGTATAACGGTCATTTAGCATGCCGCGAGGGATTCTGCCGTCTCGTGACAAAGCGCTATCACTGTTCTGTATACTAAAACAAACTGAACCATGTACTTTCAGTGGAGGATGACAGTTAGCTGGTATTTGTAGTTTTATTTGATGACGGGTCGCTGCAATCCTAACTAAAAATTGGGCAATTCGACTACAACTCCCAAAATGCAACGCACAAACCGTTCTTTCTTCACATTTGTTAAAATTAGCTCCACACCCAATTTGAAATGAACTGAAATGGTGAGGGAAAATTAACTTGACGTACATATATGTAGATTCGTTTTTCACACGGTGTAATCTATAAAATTATGGAGCATTTAAAGGGAAATAAAAGTTAAAAATAAAAATACTAGTTTTTTTGCGCACCAGAAAGCCTAACTGGCAAGAAACTAGTTTTTTAATCACCGTATTATGATTTTTTACTTCGATGTCCCTTTACGCTACACACCATAAACACTAGGGAGTTTTTAGACAATGCAACTTTTGTTTCTAAAAAGAAGACAAACTGCAACAACAATGGATTTTTTAAATCAGATTTTTATGGCTTTATGTTCAACAAGTTATTAAAATTTGACTCATGAGATTTTATTTAATTAAATTTCTAGCATTTAAAATATAATTCTAAAACTATTTCAATAATTAAATTAAATAATTTAATTTAATTCTAATTAGTTATTGAGTCACGTCAACTATATTGGAGTTGTTCACCTTTTGGCATATCGCCTTAGGGGGGGCCACAGTGAATCACCTTCCACCGATTCGCACAGCTTAATTTGGCAGTTTTATGCCAGATGTCCTCCCTGACACAACCCTATATTTTATCTGGGCTGGGGACCAGCACAGGGAGACCCAAACTTGGGTCCCCTGAATCATTCCCTTTAATTTTTGACACTTTTAATCAATAAGCAACATCTTGTGACATAGCTTTAACTTTTATTTACACAGAGGAAGTGAAAAACAGAAATCTGAATGCATAAGTTGCCTCTTCTTAAAGCAAAAGGCTCAAGAGTTGGCTACATACATGTGTAGACAAATACAATAAAATGAAACATTGCCCTTAAAAAAAATACAGGAGACAAGTTGATACATCCATAGACCAGAAGTACAGCTGAATAGAGTCAGAGATAACATGAAATGTACAAGTACAGTACATTCCTTAGTTGTAGTGACAAAGCACTTGATATTTTGATTAATTTAAAAATAAACCAAAACCGCACAGCTTTTCTAGAAGGCACATGGTGCACACGGTCATTTTTGTCTACTTAAATTATTAAAGATGTATGCCGTTGTTAAAAAAAACATCTTGCAGACCGAGCCATCAGAGTCAAACCATAGCAATGCTATTTTAACAAAATTCACAATCTAAACTTTATCTAAATGTAAGGCAGTTTTGCTGCTTAATTATATAAATAGCAAAGCCTTCAAATATGGAAAATAAAAGGTAGAGTAGGTTGTGGAGAACAAGCCAAAACAATTTAAAGTAATTAGGTCCCTGTGAAATGGGAAAATAACGCTGGTCAGTGACCACCAGTGACCCCCATTATATGGGCTGTGTTTAATGGAGAAAAAGTAAACATTGCATTGGTTTGGAAAGTGGATGAAGATGATAAAGTCTGTACAAACACTCGTCCTGAGTATGTCGTCTGAAGATTCTGTCCAGTTGGAGTCAAATTTGCTGTAATCATGTAATTTTACACACATCGGTTAATGTAGAGGCATTTCTTCCTTGAGTACAACCTATAAAATGCTTGCTTTATCCTCATAAAAATACACAATCTGCAGCGAGGGTTATTGACGTGGTTGGAAGTAAAGACACAAGTTCAACAATAACTTCCTTGCAATATTTGTGTGTGTTTGTCATTAGATCTCTCCAAGATGATTTGCTTCAAAATCAAATAAATAACTTAATATTTAGTGCTCAAGGTGGACAAAAGCTTAAGGTTTCCAAAATGGGGCAAAACCGAAGCAATACTCAATTATGACATTTTCTTTGGACATGAGGGACTACTAAATAAAACCATGTCTGCCACCCTTGGTGTGGTTATCAAATAGTCAAAACCAGAAACAAATTTTGCCTATTTAGATAATCTATGAGGCTTAGAGAATGGCTAAAATGAGACAGAAAAGGAGGACAAGCACAATAAAGAGACAAAACGATTTCTTTGCTTTGGTTTGGCCTTGTTAGTCGCTCTAGCCCTCTTGTCCAAAGTCTTCTGTGAACTTTTTCAGTTTCTCCAGATCTTGTTCGTTGACAGTCGGCTTTGTGCTGGACAGAGACCTCGACATATCAGCCTAAATGAGAAGAAAAATAATTTTTAAATTTTTAATTTCATTACAAAAGCATGACGGACAGAAATATTTAATTACATAATGAAACCTTGAATGCTAATGTGCACAAGCAAAAACCTCAGCACCATTAGCATCAAAACGCCAACATTAATAATAAAAAGAAGTAACTTCAGTTTGTCCAGTAAAAATATTATTTTACAGGAATATAAACTTGTAAAGGTTCCAGCTTAAGCTGAAGGTGTCATTTTTAACATCCTCAATTAGAAACATTCTATAAATATAAACAAACAAAAAGAACAATAACTTACAACAAAAAGTACTACATGTGTCTTTAATATGCTGTCTCAATAATAATTGTGATTTCTTTTTTAAAATATATACCCACTTGAAGGAAGGTAACTCGGACACCTAAAAAATGTCCAGAGTAACTCGTTCATTGCAGGAGTTACGATTTAAAATAAACCCCCAACTGGGTGAAAACTGCAAAATACCAGCCGGCATCTTTAATTTTTACAATTTGAAGTCAGTGGTTTTGGTAAGATTTAAGGCAGCGACACTACGGAAAAAAATGTTTCCACGTAGGAGCGGCAAAGAAAAAAGTAAGTCTGTAAAAAGTTTTACAATATGTCCAAAAATTCCTAAAAGACCCGCTCCGATGACAATTGTGTTTTTAACATGTTCTTGTAGCTTTTTCTGGAGGAGGACATAAAAAATATGCTGGGAGGGATTTCTCTGCGTAAATGGTCCCGCCCACAACTCAATGACTATGATGAACTACTACCGCTCTGCAGAAACTATGTCCTGGAAAGTGACACGTTTTTTGATTTTGGCTGAAATTACACAATAATCTTAATTACAAGTAGTGCTGATATGTAGTTAATTTTTGTGCGATTAATAATAATTGCTGTGAAAAGCCTCATTGTGAGGTATTTTCATTTAAATTTGTGAGATTGTAGAGCAATTAAAGAACAAAATATAACTAAAAAGCGGCTTTATGAAGTCTTTTTTATTATAACATACTTCCAACTTTTCAGCCCCATGGGAGACTTTTTCTAATAAAAATATTCCTAATGTTTTTCTGAGCAATCCAAGAAATATTGACCACAAACTTCCTTATTAATTTCATAATTCCTATGTTGACACATTTTATTCCACAGTTTATCACAACAGCAAGACAATAAAAAAGGCATGAGTGATTTTATAGTTTTCTTTCACCTGTGTGTTGATTTGATCATTTTGAATAGTGAGATGAACAGAAAATAGAAGAGGAGGAAATAAAACATCATTTGCTTTATCATCTGGTCAGAAACTAGCAGGAAAAGGCGATATTTGTTTTCTCGTGACAATTACTTTCCTCAGCGAGGAAAGAACGAAAGAGCAGAGCTCTCTCTGGAACTGTTACCATGACAACGTGACGCATCGCTTTTAAATAGTTTTCTTTTTTGCAAAAAATGATTTAAAATTAAAAATACAACAGGAGTGAAGTTTTAATAATTTATTCTTTTTTTTTTCGTAAATGACCATAGTATGAGCGGGGTAATGTTCTTCCAGGTGTGGATGTCAGACATAAACGGACATCACGGAAGCAAGAGATTAACGCAATTAAAATGTCTGTGATTAATTATTCGCGGTTAATGCAATTATTTGACAACCCTAATTTTAAAACGACTGGGAACGTTTTGAAAACAGATCAAAAGACTGGAGTGTGTCTTTAATGTCTGCTTTGTAATATGTAATCCTCAAATTTTGAAATTTGCAATAGTCTTTTTAGTTATGAATTTTGTAATGAACTTGTGATTTACTGTTACTGTATTATTCTTTTCTGCATTTTTAAATAACTTCATTCTCTAAAATATTTCTGCAGATTTTTTAAGTTGAGGCTTTAAATGAGCCTTTTGGGTTTTTTTTTTTCTCTCCCTGCACTGCATTTCATTTACTTTTTAAAAATGTTTTTTCATTTTGTATTGCATTTTTGCAAAATTATCAAACCAAATGAATTAATATTTATGTTTTAAGGCAGTAAAAATCCTCACTACGCATTTTATATATCTACCTCAGAAAGATTTATATTTTCTCTTTTATTCGACCTTTTTTAGAAAAAAAAGCTAGAACTATAGAATGAAAAAGGTCTGATCGCAATCAAAGATTTATGTATATTTGGAACGCTGAACGCATTTTGTACAGGAGACACGACACAGAGGAGATTGACAGTCAATCAGGACACAGAACACAAGGTGCTGTAAAAATAAAAACAGAAAGAAATACCAAAAAGCATGCAAAATAGCACTAAAAAAAATCTATGAATTTGCAATGCTGCCAAAAAAAAAAAAAAAAAAAAAAAAAAAAAAAAAAAAAAAAAAAAAAAAAAAAAAGAAAAGTCTGTATTCGTACTCTGTCTCTGTATAAACTGACATGAAGTTTTTGTTGTTTTCTTGTTCTTACCATGCACACAACAGGTTCCAATAGTTTCTCCCCGGGAACCTCCATCCAGGTCATCTCAATAGCATTTGGATCACCAGGGGAGCAAGGGGTCAGTAAGTCATCAATAACAACATTGGGGTCGTCTCTTGATGGCCCCCGCACCTGTTTTATAAACGTAACATAGAAAAGCACCCTCAAGCGAAAAAGCCTGCTTTCATTGTTACACAGCAAAAGCAAACAAAGAGTTTCTGAAGGACGTACCCGCTTGAAGTGGGTTGCTGACTGGACCTTTCGCACAGGCTGCATCAGAGCGTCCCTGACGATGATGCTGATATCTGCTCCCGAGTATCCATTTGTCTTCTTACCCAGGGTGGTAAAGTCTGACTCTGTGAGGCTGTTGGGGGTGGAGCCCAGATGGAGCTTGAACATAAAGGCGCGGGCGTGCTCTTCTGGCAGAGGGATGTAGATCCTCTTCTCAAATCTGAAATAGTTTGACTACAATTAGAATGGAGCAATGGCTGCTGGGAAACGACTTGAAAAGGTCTCGATAATAATACCTTCTTCTGATGGCAGAGTCTAGAGTCCAAGGGATGTTTGTTGCCCCAAGAACCAGAACTCCCTCATTGTCATTCCCCACACCTGTTAAAAAAAGATCACAACAAAGGTGTGAGTAAGCACAATCATTCACAGAAGAAAGAACATTCTTATCCGATTATGTCATTTTGTTCCATGCGGTGTCAAACACACACAGCTTAGAAAAACCTGAAGTCACAAGACTTTTATAACTGAGAAGGGACTCTGAAGGCTGAATCAGATCCGTGTGCATAACTTTCAGTGTGACATGTCATCCATTGGAGTCATTCATTTATAGTATAAGAGATAAAAAAAATCCTATCCACTTCTTGAGAATGTCAAAAGAATGACACGAAGCTGAAGGTCTTGGCAGATACAAGGGATTCATTTTTGATAAAAGTCTTTGTAAGGAGGAAATACATTTGAATTCATCTGGAACTTTCGAGGTGTCTTTATTTGACTTCTAATAGGACTTAGAGCTGAGTTATTTTATCTGGGTATATTAAGTAAAAGTATCATTTCATTACGAGGAAATAGGACTTTAATTAAATTAGATAACATGGTTCCAAAAATGTAAAATCCCAAACAAATTTAAGTGAAGACGGTGTTTAATATGGATGTAACAATTCACTTTTTCCACGATTCGAGTCAAACCTCGATTTTTGGGTCACGGTTGTTCTTTTGGTTTGTTATGAGTTGGAACAGTAGAAAAGAACTTTAAAGTTTCATTTACTTTTATTCAAAAAAAGGCAGATCTTTTCTGGTGAACTTTTTTGTCTTATTTAAGTCACATTATGCCAACAGTAAAGTGTTACCAACATTTTTAGACCCTAAACCCATCAAACTGAATAATTTCTTCTTCTTTTTTATTCAAATTTTACTAAACCTTTTCTATATGTCAGACATTTATCAGAATGCAAAACACTCATGTGAAAAGCGAACAAATGTGAAAAAGTCAAAGAATTAGTACTGACAGGAAATCCTTTTTAAGACAATGAAAAAAATTGAATTATTGTTTTTCTGAACTTACCCTGCATCTGAACCAGAAACTCTGTTTTAATACGACGAGCAGCTTCGCTTTCGTTCTCACTCCTTGAACCACACAGGGAGTCTATCTCATCTATGAAGATAATTGAAGGCTTGTGTTCTCTTGCAAGGCTGAAAAGATTCTTCACCAACCTGAGAAATTTAGCAAATATAAAGGCAGTTAGAACACAAACCTTTGAAATATTTACTTCACATTCATCTTCCTAAATAGAAAAAAAGTATTCTGCTTCACCAGACAAGGAAATAAAAGAAAGCACAAAAACTAACCCATCTCAAGTGAGTTAAGAAATGTGGGTAAAATATGAGAAAAATAGAGACTGATGTTTGAAATATGAAAACAAAACACCAACGACTGAACAAACTGAATAGTGAGAACTTGTGTAAGTGACATTAACAGAGTCCAGAGTTTAACCTAAATGAGAATGTTTGGGATGTATAGAAGAGAGATTTCTATTGTCATCATCAAAACAACAAGATTATAGATGGAGAACACATTTAAAAGACTTAACAAAACCCAAAGAGAACAACATTTTTTTAACTATAACTTACTTTTCACTCTCCCCGAGCCATTTGGATACAAGATCAGACGATGAAATCGAAAAAAAGGTTGAGTTGTTTGCTTCTGTTGCAACAGCTTTAGCCAGGTAGGACTTTCCTGTCCCTGGAGGCCCAAAGAGCAAGATTCCCCTCCATGGAGTTCTCTTACCTGTCAACCAATCAAAGATGTCTTTTTTTTTTTTTTTTACCAAATAAAAAAAACAACAACAAGTGCACTCTAATACATCACTCTCACACAACAAAGCCATTTGGTTTTTATTAAAAAGCAGAGCTGCAGACTTCATTTAAAAAAAGAATAAACTACCTGTGAAAAGGTGGGGGAATTTGATTGGAAGAATAACAGCTTCTTTAAGTGCCTCCTTGGCTCCCTCTAAACCAGCAACATCATTCCATTTTATGTTTGGCTTCTCCATGACGATTGCACCTAAAAATACATTTCATAAAACGTGACAGAAAGTCATACAATTTATCTAACTAATTAATGAAGCATGCTCAATTAAATAAGAATCTAAAAGACTAACCTGAGAGCTGATTTTGAAACTTCTTTTTCTCTGGATCATCTCCTTCATCACTTTCATTCCTAAAAACCAAATAGTAAGAATTTAGGTATTTGAAAATCACTTCAGTTTGAGTATGTTTACATTTCAGAGAGATCTGGTTACATTTGCATATTTATCCACACTATTCTAACCATATGTGAGTGACACCTTATTCACAGAGCATTGCCCCACCCAAAAACGCACCCTTTGTCATCAGATTGAGATTCTTTGACCGGCTTGGCAGGAGGAGCTTTCTCCTTCTTCTTCAGATATTCCTTCAACTTCTCTGCCCTGTCCAAGTATTCAGCACATTTCGCTCGAATGCTCTGTTTAGCTTTGTCTCCCTGGGCTTCATCTGTAAAAATAAATTCAGAGAACAGCCATAAAAATGAATTCAGCTTAGAGTTTGAGTTTGTGACAAACATGTGTTTTGCTTTACATAAATAATAGTATTGTTCAACAATTTAACACCGGCGCTGTCGCCAGCATCACCTAAATAACTCATGCCCTTTGAGATACCGAAACTTTTAAATTGTTTACATGATCAACATGAACCAGCTGATTCCGACATGGAGAGAACCAGCTTATCATTTCTGCTTAGCACTGATATGCAACACTTTACAATAGTAATAGTGCTGTCAATCAGTTAAAAAAAAAAAAAAATCAGATTAATCACAATTTTGGGTCGTGATTAAACACGATTCATCGCAATGTTTTACTTAGGAAATTTTATACGAGACTATGCGGCTTTTGAACAAAAAAAAAAGGCCAGAGAGAACATTTTCCCTTCATTTTTATTGTCTGGAATGTTTAAATTTGTAAAGTGTTAACTCAGATAAGCCAGAAAATAAAAATAAAATAAAATAAATAACAAGAATAAAGTACTAAAAAAAGAAAAGACATCCCCCACCCCAAAAAAGTGACCATGGTATAAGTGGAATAATGCCCAACGCAAAGTGGAAAACCATCGCTTCTGATGTGTAATCAATCTGCGTTAATAAATAATAACGCGTTCATTGTTTTAAATAAATCGCGGGCGTTGGCGTTGACAGCCCTTGTTAGTAAGACATTTTCTAATGTAAAGTGTAACATATCAGCACAAGGCTGCTTTCTCTGCTTCAGAATCCGCTTGAATTACATTAATCGCATAAAGGTTGAAAGGTTATGGTAGTTGAAAGAATGTCAACACTGGATACAAAGCTCTGGTATTAATAAGTTAATTAAACGTTTTTAGATTTCTTTTGATGTAAACACAAGTTATAATTATGAGCTTGCGATTTAAGTTACATATATTAAAGAAACTGCTGAGATTACTTACAACAATGTACAGTGAATTTAAATGCTTAGTCACAACTTACATTTCACTACATGAAGGAAATATTGGACAGCTGCTTGGTAGAGTCGGAGAGCTTCTTCATAGTTTTGATTTTTGTCCTCCTGTGCAGCCTTGCTGGCTAGATCAATGGCTTTCTGAAATTAAAAAAAACAATGTTAGTGGCACAAAAAGTTATAGACACTGAGGAGGGTAAACATTTTTAAATAATTTAGGAACAAAAACAATCATACATAATTAAAATGCATAGGGATTCAGAGCTAGTGAAATCAAAATAAAAACAGCTTGGTAATTTAAAAAATGTGATGCAAAATTTAAAAACAGGTAGAGAAAAACCCCTTTTGAAAGTGCAAAGACAACACACCAAGAAAGATAAAAGAGAGGTAACATTTCAAAACTAAGCAAAAAAGTAAACTTTAGTTTCATATATATAAAAAACTTCTTATAAATAATACCACATATTAAAAGATGGCCTGAATAAAAAGACCTTGAATGGTTCAGTCAAGAAACATAAAAAAAACCTTGATAGCATTAAAATAAAAAGGTAATTTAAAGAGTTTATGTCTCACACAACAATAGAATGAACTGCAGTAATCCAGCCTTGTCATCACAAAAGCTTGGATCACCGTTTCAAAGTGCTGCTGTGACCAAAAAAAAAAAAAGTTATCTACTTTGACCAGCTGCCTCAGGCGGAAAAATGGATGTCCCCACTGATCTGATCTGGCTGTCAAAATCTCTTTTAATTCTATTTTTTTATATTTTACTAGTTTAAAAAAACCTAAATTTAAATACTTATTTTTTTTTCCATAAACACATTGACATATTGTATTCTAGCATAAATAACACGATCAAGAGAATCGCCTCGCTTGGCTTTTTAAAAGCCCTTCTCGATTTACCTTCTGTGTCAGTGACTTCACGCTACGATTACAAACCTCACTTGGAAACACTTTGTTTCACTTCCTTTTGTGAAAACAACAGGAACATCGATCTTGGATTATATTTAACATGAAAATTTGAAGATGAAAATCCCCCTTTTAATGTAAAAAGGCGAGATAAAGCCAACAAGCTAGCCAGGTTAATCTTATTAGGTAACTTGATAGTGACAATCCCGCTTTAAATATATACAAATAGAGTCAAAACTACCATAAAACAAAACCAAAAAATCTGCTTTTAATAATCATTATTGTCACTATTATGAGGGTGTTCTCTCTTATCTTAGTTTTTATAAATCACATGGTTTGCAGGTTAACTCTCGATGTGCCACTCCTTAGCTAAGTAAGCTAGCTATGCTAATTAGCAACTTGTCTCAAAGCGTACTACCTTTTAACGTCTAGAAAATGTACACTCATGCGGAACACAAATTGGTATAACTAGTCGAGAAATTTTGACGAACATAGTCTGGATATTCATCTTTTTACAAACTTAAAAAAACTTTTTAGGCCTGTCAAGCGTTTTAGCCAGCTCAAAAGTAGGGTTCTCCACTTACCTGTAAATTATTGTTGGCCATAAGGGCAAGTCACTTGACCCAAAATCTCAACAATTGTCACCCCGCCGTGAGTAAACTACTTATTAACACCACTATTTAGAAAATGGCTTCGAAAAACAACGGTTTATCGGCGTCGTTCCAGGACTTGTTTTCTTTCTTTAGGTCGCTGTTCAGGGAAGCAACTTCCGCATTGAAAAGTCGACACTTGCGTGAGCGGAATGTAGTGACGTCACGACGTCGCTGGCTCGCGCTCAAAAGGCTCAAAATAGCAAGCCTGTTCGATTTCATAATAAAACTGCTTCCCCACGTTAGTAACTGTATGTTTTACAAAAGTAAAACTGCTTTTTGAGGCGCATCAGTCATTTCTAAATCATTTTAAATACACTGACTGAAAATCAAATTATGATAAATTAACAATTATGTCATAAATTATTGTGCATTGGATTGCTTCGGGGCCTCTAAGGAAATAAAAGTAAAAAAAATATATATATATAAATTGAAATACTGGCTTTTCGTGTGCACCAGACAGTATGTGTTGCACACCAGATTTCATTTTAAAATACTTAATAAATGAACATGCTTTATTAGCCCATGCACTATCAATGTATTTGCCACTTGGTTTTAAATGTCACCAAAAATAAGTGTAGTGGCAGACACTAAAATAAATTCATGCTGTTACGTCTTAATCATAAGCAAAAATGTTCATAGTTTCAGAACAAATATTATATCAAGTCTGAACCCGCAGTTTCCTTTTTGAAGTCACAGGGTTGCTGGAGCTTGCTCAAACAAAGGTGAAGACAGGGTTCACCCTGGACAGATCGCCAGTGTGTCACAGGGCCATTCACTCACATACATTCAATCACATGTAAGGGACTATTTAGAGACAACAATTAACCTACTAAGCATGTTTTTAGACTTTGTGAGATATGCACAAGGAGAACATGGAAACTCCACATAGAAAGGTTCCAGCTGGGATTTGAACTAGCACCTTTGCTGTCCTTGTTGTGAGACAAGAGCACTAACTGCTATACCACTATGCACAACAGAACATATATTGTGAATAATATTTCAGTGACCTAGTATACGTTGTAATGACCTCTTTATTTGCCAGGTACTCTTGTAGTTCCTCCACTCTGTCCAAATATTGTTTACATTTATCTCTAATCTTCTGATTTCCATCTTTCCCTTGAGGTTCACCTAAAACAGAAAAAAAGCAGATCACGCATCGTAGGTCAAACGTCAGAGGTCAACAGTTAATGCAGGGTTCCAGGACAATATACCTGTCCTAGTAACTTTACACACTCTTCTACACGTAAAGGTTCTCAAAGAAGAAATTCACAAAGACTTTAAACTCCATAGTTTTATATGAAAGGATTGTGCGACGTCAGCCTAATTCTATTTCCCACTATGGAGACGCACGTTTTAAAATGTGGAGAAAATACTTGACTGCATGCTGGTAGCATCGAATGGCTTCCTCATAGTTTCCAGCTTGATCCTCTTCTGAAGCCTTCTGAGCAACGGCAATAGCTTTCTAAAATGGAAAAAAAGTAGATTAAATGCAAAGTGTTTATGCTTTCCTATTTATGCTTATAATGTCTTATAACATAACTTATTAAAATATTTCAAAATAAAAGCCACTGAAGTGTTAATCTCCTTTATTAAGAACATTTTCTTTATAAACAAGTGCGTCAGAAACACTTTTCTGAATTATTTCTTTCTAAAATAACAGGATTGCTGTCTAACATCTATTTGGTGGCAGCCCATCTGGAGTCAAAATTTGGCTGAATTTGGTGACTTTGTTGATGTGACTTTATGAGGACAATCCGTCAGCCAATTATAAATTATTTCAATCAAGAAAACATGTATTTTTTAAAAAGTATATGTAATATTTTTCTTATAATACACCATCATTCTGTACACTACTTATTTTTATTTATTTGTGAGTTTGAACACAGTTTAAACACAAGATTTGATTTCCAGTAACTTTCCATTTTAACCTCAAATTTGATGAGAGCTGCCCCCTCTTAAAAATCAGAGCAGAGAGCAAAAGAAGCAACAAGCAAGTTTTTGTGAAATTCATGAAATTATGTTCAGTAGGAATATAATCAGCATTTTCATTGGACGTAGTAGTTGCCATCAACTTTCTCTTCTTGGATTGCAAATGTTTAGTAAAGTTTTTGGTTCAATGTAGAGCTCACAAAAAAAAAATAGCCAGTTTTTCAGTCATCTATACCAAAACAGAAAATAAAATAATATTTTTGCATTTACAATTATTTTTTGCTTCTGCTTATCAGTGCTGTTTAAACCTTTTTTTGTTATAAAACCATCTTTAAAAAAAGAAATCAGGATATCGACTTACATGTATTTGGTTGAAAAGTGTTCAGTCTGTGTTTTCATCATCATGAACTTGTAAATGCTATAAATAAAATTCCTGTTGCGCTTTACCTTCCTTTTAAAACCCAAAGCACTTTACAGTCACGGCAGTTCTGCTGCTGAACACAGGCACCACACTATCACCACCAGAGGCAATGTGGGGTTCAGTGTCTTGCTCAAGGATACTTCGACACATAGGTGGAACAGGTGGGAATCAAACCTGCAATATTCTGAACAGGGGTTGACCGCTCTACTACAGCACCAGTCGCCCCGCATAATTGAACTGCATCACAGCTATGTACGTTTACTTGTAATACAAACTCTATCTATTGTACTTTTCAAAATTTAATTTACTGTTATTTTTAGGTCAATGTCAATCTATTATGTGGGAATAACATTAAATGTTTGAAAAGTTTTGGAACTGAAATTACTCAATTTCCTTCTGAATTGTCTGTGGTGTTAGCCTGAATACAAGAAATTCAAGTATGTTTTCAATTTATTAACTTATTATTTTATTTAGATTTTCTTTGGTGTAGTTTTATCGCAGTTATTCAGTTTTATTTCTAGTTCATGTAAACATGCCCTGCAGTGCTCTAATGCAAGTAAAAATATAACCTGAATTTTATAAATGTGAGAAAAACACCACAAATCAACTCTACAGCATCAATGACAATATGTATTTAGAGAAACAAACAAGGGTGACATCTTTTTCCCAAGAAGTTTGGGTCAGCAGATGTGTTAAAACACAGGCAGTTTTCAGAAATCTGGTGCAGTTTTTTTTTTTATTATGCAGGCAATCTATCTACCATGAAAATAAAAAAAAAGGCATTGTATGAAACATAAGAAGGGGACACACTGGTATCAAATCTGGATGTTTAAAAATGATTTTCATTCAAAATCAGTTTTTTAAATTATATTAAATATATATATTTTTTTAATTATTGTAATTTACCCTTTTATGGACTTCATAGGGGTGTAAAAAATAACTATTTGATTCACATCATAATTCTTGGTTGCTGATATGATTCATAGTCGATATTGAACGATACGATTTGATCCGATACGTCAATTGATCCTGGACATCTTTAGACAAAATTCAACCAGTGTGACTCAAAGATACAGTTAATTGATTCATCAATTAGATCGGTTAATCATTACACTTTATATGCTACACATTAACATTTCTGGATTTTGCTGGAATTTGAATTTCTTCCTTATTGTTGATTGAAAATTCATCTAAAAATAACAAGTTTTGTTTCTGTTAAATATGTAAATTCGTGTTTTCTAATATTCAAAGCTACAGTCGCTCGAGATAATGAAGTCAGTATGTAAATACAAAATATGTTGTCATTAATAATCTAAGTGTCCAGTTTTCTAGTACAGCTGCTTTTGTTGATTTTAGCTAACAGCTGCTTGATTTGCGAGTCAAATGTAATCAGTGCAGTGACTGGAAAAAAACCCATTTCCTGCCTATAACCTTCTAAAAATCTGAAACAGTTAACAATAAATCAGTCGTACTTATAAACTGGTTAGTGGAACACAGAACATCTCATTCTACTTTCACTCACAACATAACCTAATGACCACATTTATATGAAAAAAAACTTAAAAGTATCACAAGAACACATCAAGATACCAAACAGTATCCAGACTCCGATCAAGCAGCTAAGTCAGCCTACCTGCAGATTAGTTGGCTCCATTCAGAGTCCTTTCTGTAAGAAAAGCACACCTGACACAACCCCTAAACCTCGCAGTTCTTGTTTTGTTTTCTGGTCACAGTACAGGTTTAGTTCCTGTTTCCTTATCTGTGTGTCAGCACTGCGTAGAAGCAGCCACTCCACTGACAGGGCTGGGATTCTGAAACTCTGCTGCCTCTGAGTCATCAGACAGTTATACAACACCCAACTATTGCACTGTTTGTTGTAAATACAAGCTAAGATGACTCCTATAAAAAACAACAACTGGAGCCAGTTTCTTAGGTTCATTTAATTTAGAGAATGTAGAAAAAATATATACTTTTAAAGTCAAAGTGAACCTTAAAATGCCAAACTTTGGTGTGTGAAAATGCAACGGATTGGTCCACAAGAGGGCGCTGCAAGATTATTGTGAAAATTCATTATAAAATACAATATATTTGTACAAGCAATAAGAATTTAAACAATATAAAGTTTGAGTCAAGTTAGAGCATTTAGCTCGACGCATATCTACAGTATACATTTGTTTTGTAGAATTTAAGGCTTATTTCTTGCATTTTATGTTATTATTTTGGAAAAACGGATTCACATGCAGCTTTAGAAAAGATACAGTTTCAAAATCATTTCAATTTGCCCCTACATGGTACCAAAAAAAACACCCACCCATTGTGCGCATGCTCAAATGTCTATTATCACAATCTACTAGGATTGTAAAGGAAAGAAAAAAATGTTTTGGGTGGGATGAGCAGTCAAACACAGGGTAAAGTGTGGTGGCAGACCTTTAGCCCCACTCAGTCACGGCGCATTAGAGTCACGCTCAGACCTTCAGCAGTCTGACACATGAGAGCTGCGGCGCATGGCGCGCAGCACCGTTTGGAGCGCACAAACCCAGCGCGGTTAGTTCGGTGGCTATGCGGCGCAAAAGGGAACACAGAAGCAGAAGATTTTCCTGAAGTTTTACCTGAGACCAGCGGAGCCGCTCAAAAGTCGTGAAACTCTCTGCGCTTTTTCCATGGAGAGGCGCACATGACAAGAGCAGCTCCCTCTCAGCATCTACAGCGATCTCCGTGAAACATGGCGAGGGGAACCATTGGAGCTCACTTGCTCGCTGTATTCTTGACACTTTTAAGAAACGCAGGTGGACAAGAAGCTTCTGACGACCTGACCGGGTTCAGCTTGAACCCGCCGTACTTCAACCTCGCTGAGGGCGCCAGGATTTCTGCCTCAGCAACCTGCGGCCAGGATGAGGCTGGCGCTCCCAGACAGGATTTGTTCTGTAAACTCGTCGGAGGACCAAATTATGGACTTTCTAATCAATACATTCAGGTGAGAAAAGAGCACCTCACTGCAATGTGGCTGCATTTGCATTAATTGGTTAATAAACAGGTAATTACTTGAACCTTTACTCTTATGATTTTCTGCTACATCAATAACATGTAATAAACTGTCAAAGGTTTGAGCAATTCAGCTTACAGATCAACTGTGTATTTTTTCTTTTTATTACAGTTTATATTTGGTGATTAAAAAGCTTGGTGCAACCCTGTTACCAACTTTTGCTGGGAACAGTGTTGCAAATCTGTACAAATATTCTCTTAGGAGTAGAATCTCATTGTTTAGCTGAAGACTAAGAAGACAAACTTAATTATTTAAATGAGTTAAAAAAAAGAAGTCTTATTTGTATTACATGGGTAACAGGGTCGAAGAGTGAGACATTCAGTCTAAGTGAACTATGGTGTAAAAATATGATAAAAGAAGAGAGGAAATCCCTTTGTTCTACTCATTCTTCTGGAAAACTGTTTTATGATGTCAAAACCAGAATATCATGTGATTCTCTGCTAGATTCTTCTTCTACCATGCTAAAAGGTTATAGTTAAAGGGTTGTGGGCCTGTTGTGGGACACATGTTCCATGGATAATTAGAATTATTATATATATTATATATATATATATATATATATATATATATATATATATATATATATATATATATATAATATATATATATATATATATATAGGATTCTGACATTAGGAGGGGTGAAGGCAATAATTGCATTGTAGGGGGAAATATATAGGTACTACAGACTTAATTGGCATTTTAAAAACTATTTTCAAGCATTCTTTTCATAGATTTGGTCTCAAGACAAGTGAAATTAGTCAGCAATTGCATGTTTTAGTACTTTCTATTTCGATTATTTGAAATACGATGGGTGAGACGTAAAATGTTCTCCAACTCTAGAACGACCCACAACATAATTGTGTCCAACTTATGCGACTGCCAGAAATAGTTTTACTCTCTTGAAGTGGGTTTCCACATTTTCCAAAGGAAATGTCCATCACCAGTGACCCTACTTCCTTAGGAGTCCTGATTAAGAAGCTCTGCATCACTGCAACAAGTCAAAAACCTTCCTCATACACTGATTTTATTGAAGATTGTTGATTAACTCCACTTTATGTAGATGGAGGCATGTGTTTTTTTCTTAATAATTTGACTCCATATAGGCACAGTTCTGTGACCATTGCAACGCGGCGGATCCAAGCAAAGCTCACCCAGTGACCAACGCCATTGATGGGACAGAGCGGTGGTGGCAAAGCCCTCCTCTCTCCAGAGGATTGGGATACAACGAGGTGAATGTTACCCTGGACCTTGGACAGGTAAGATTATTATCCATCACTTTGCAAAGAACAGATGTCTTCCAGCTGTGAGTAATAACAGCTCTGTTGTGACAGTGAAAAAAGGAACACCTTAAGTAGACAGACAGAGAACTTCTCCTTTGGGCTTAGCTGTGCTGCCATGGGGAAATGAGTTATTTGTGCAAGGTGGAAAAGAATGTGCGCTGATGTTTCTTCTTTCTAATTGCTGTGTTTTTCCTGTTTTATGGCAATGCCGGAGAAAAACCTCCCTTTTTTATCATGAGTGTTCCAGAGGTGCTGGATGATTGTGTTTTCAGTGTGAACTTCATCACCTCAGCAAGCAGTAATCATGTGCTGCCGCTGGATTTTTTCCAGAACTTAGATTCACGCCTCTTTGGCCCGAGAGTATGCTTCCATCATGACCCGTGTCTCTAGCAGGAGATTGGCTGACCGCCCATAAAACTGCACATCTAAATGCTGTGTCTGGATTTGGCATCAGAGGGATATGAAATCTGATTCAAGTGGTGCAGGTGGAAGTGCACCTGAGCATCTGAAGAAGGGTCAGGCTGAATGTGCGTGTCTGGCACGTGTTGCATCTTTGGCACCGTGTCACGGTGCGGCTGTGGGCTTTTCTGTCTCCGTTTTTAGAGCAGAGCAAAGACCCCGCGTGGCTAAATATATAGTTCACGAGCGGATGGACAAATACGCAGGCCCTTCAGACATATCTGACTTCAGCATGAGGTAATGCTCAGTTTTTGTGGAAGCAGCATTATTGTATTATGGTATGCTAAAAAGAGCGTGGTTAAGATCTGCAACTCTGACCAACCGCACAGCACCCTGCCCTCACAAAGTCAGACACACACCTGTCACTCACATTTCTTTTTTAGTGTCACCTGTTGCAGCATAATGCACACTGTTTTTATTTTAAGATCATCCTGAGTTATTGCTTAGCTTCTCAACACTCCTATAGAGGAGAAAATGCACTCATGTATAAAGAAAATGTTTTTTCTAGAACATTTAGCAATTTATTTACAGTAAAGTTAAAGCCAAATGCTCGTTCTACGTGCATATTTCCTGTAGGCGTTTGTGAAATCTCTCTTCCATTTCCCATGTTTTAGCTCCTGTATGTCTACTGCAGCTTAGTATCTGTCAAAAGTGTGACTGCTCCATGTGGAGCTGCAATAGCTTTGTGGATTCTTTTGAAATCCACGGGACAAATGATGTGTTTAATGAGATATGAGGGCTAGAAGGAGCTGAATAGGTGGCTGTGGTTTCTTTTAAGGCCAGTGCAGGTGGCTTACCGACTTGTCTTTGTATAGTTCTGTAGATAATGCCGCAGTTGATGTTTATGTTAAACTGCTGGGGTTCAAAAGGGAAGGACCTTTTTTTTTTGCGGGGCTGTTTCCGCTCTCTCTGTTTCAAAGCACACTCTGTAGAGTTCAAGCTTAGACTAATCTGATCAAAAGTGAGCTCGGTAGTTTGTCAGACAGATTTGCATGCTAGCCATAGTGATGGCATCATTGGTTTTCAGTTTCCCCATAAAAGGTTTGTGCCGAAATGAGCACTTCTCTCTCTAATTCTCCAACCTGTTTTGCTCTAACTAATTGGTTTCTTTTTTCAACTGGGAAACAAGCAAAATTGTAACTGACTGTAAAATGTGACAGAAAAATAGATTGTTGGCTTAAAAAAAAAGAATTTCCTAATCGATTGGCACAGTTAGCTTATTTATATGATATATTGGAAATAATTTGTATTGCAGACAGGGGCGGAGCTATGGATGGGCAAGGGGGGGAAGCTGCCCCCCCCCATCAAAAGGCCATGCCCCCCCATTGCAAAAATAACAAAATCTATATTTTGATTGAAATAAAATCAATAATGATAACAATAAACCTGCTCTAAATATGTATTTTTGATCCTTTCATTTGTTATGGCCTTTCACTCTGCTGTTCTTATTTGCCACCCCCCAAATAAAAAATGTTGTAACTCCACCTCACTTGCGGATAAAAGTAAAATTAAACTTCACATCTTAATGCCTTAAATCTCTCGAATTAAACAAATGTGAATTGTTACTTTAGGCATTTATAAAACTGGCTGCACAATAAAACCATTTTGAGATGTTCTTATCTTGACTTTTACTTCAGGTTGTCTTTGTGCCTAATTTTAAGACCTGAAAAAGACCAGAAACGTTCATTGCTTTTAGAATTAATGCAAAACGTTCATTTCTGATGTCTTTCTTTGTTAATAAATCCCAGTGAACACGTTGGTGATTTGAGCTGCAGTGCCAGTTTCAGTCTGGAAAGTTTGCATAAAACTCGCTAACAGTTTCAACTTTTAAAAAATGTATTATGAAAAATGGCAAATTCTAAATAAATATATCCAGAGTTAATTTGATTGCTTTGGGAATTAAAATATATATTTTTTCTGAAATAATGTCCACTCAGCCACAAAGAACGTTTTTCTATTTAATCAGGTTTTTTTTCCTGTAATTCACACACATTGTCATGCAGTAAATATGTAGGTGTTTTATATCTTAAAAAAACAGAATGGATAAAAAAACAGTTAAAAAAAGTTGTATTTTATAAATAAAAGTCTATCATCCATAAGCCTCCATTTCTCAAATTCAGGATAATGCATTTTTACAAAGCATTATTTAAAAAAAAGACTAAATTAAAGTAATCCCTATTGCTTGTTCTATTTTAGTTATCTTGGTGTACAACTTTGTGTTGCCAAGTTTGAAACGTGATTTATAAAGATAGATCGATTGATTGTATGAGTTCACCTTTTAACACATTTCACTGAACAGGACAAGTAAAAAGAAGAAAAATAAAAATGAAAGCACACTTTGCAGCTGTTCAACATGGATCCTTATACTATTTTTTTTTAAATGAAGACATGACGGTAGCTGGTGTTATAGCAGAGGACGGGGTTAGATGGAGGAAACAGATTCACCCCTGAAGGGAAAAGCTGAAAGGAAGAAGTAGTAAAAATAAAAAAATAAAAACTTAAAGGGAATGTTTTTATACCGCAAAAAAGTCCTTTAAAAATAAAAGAAAAAGTTCTTACCCCTTTAGCGGGTTTTCTTTAAACGAGCAAAAAAAAAAATCTGCAAGTAGTCTTACGAAGAATTATTTTTAGAAAAGAAATTCTAGTCACTAAAACATATTTTCTCAAATATTTTGCCATTGAAAAGCTTTCTTAAAAAGATTTTTTTTCTTGCCAGACAGAAAATAAGATTTTTTTTTCTTGAAACAAGGTATTGATTCAATTTTAGCAGTGTATGAAGCGGACTCATAAGATTTTAAACATTTTGAACAATTTTGGAAATAAATCAGCTCCTTAAAATGTAACAAACAGACTCAAGAAGGTGATTTGGTCTCTGTTTTTTGTGTCCTACTTTTAATCAGGAAATGATCCTCCTGGATGCTGCTTGACACAGAAAAACAGTTTCCTGTTAATGGTTGAAAAGTTTTCATCCCAGATAAATGGATTAGAGCGCGATTACATGTGTCTGTGAGGTCACATAAAGTTTTAAAATGAAATCATTTAAATAAGTCACAACTTTAATCCTTTAAACTCATCACAGGTCACGCGAACACCTTTAAAGGCAACTTTTTTTTCCCTAAACTTGAGGTTGGGAGGTCAAAAGGTGACATATGAAGACACTAATACTAGCTGTAAATTCTGATTTACTGGCGTTTGAGTCTGTGGGAGGACAGAGCAGATTGTTCAGTTTTATCCAAGCATGACAAGTGCAGTGATGAGTGACTCAATACAGAAACATACACAAAGTTACATCCTAGCGGCTGTTAATGTCTTAAGAAAACATTTCTAATCCTTAAGAAGAGGAGAAAGATGAACAGTTTTGTTCCATTTTTAGCATTAAAGCAGATTTTTCTGCAGATGTTCTTCTAAACCTTTACACCACATGTCCGATTGCCCGTTGCTGCTTTTTTCTGGGGAACGTCTGTTAGGAGCTGTGACCAAATGTGCTCATCTGCCTGAATGAGCCGATAGTGGACCGTGTGAGGCAAACGTAGCGGGGTCACAGCTGTCTGTCCCCTGTTTGATGAGTCTGAACAACTACAGATTGGTAGTGACAGACGTAGCATATGTTGAACAGTATTGATTTGAATTTCACTTATTGATTTATGCATTTTTGCTGATATTTTGATAAAGAATGCATTGTTTCTTGGGGGTGTGCTGGTGTTTGTATGGCACTTCAAAGACTCTGACGGAAATGGTGTTTTTAATAGTAATTGTGGAATTTTTCCTATAATGGAGGATACTTGTAAAGAAAATTAATCTTTAAGTTGCATTTCTGACTATTTTATTGATTAAAATTGTTGTGAATCAAGAGCAGACAACAAAATGCAGTGTAATACATTTGTGACATTGAAAATACGCTGGGTGGATCTCAAGCTCGCCGTTTGAGCTCTTGGCAATGGGAACGGGAAGGGGGGCGGTTCTGCCTACAACTTAGAAGTGAATTTCAGATGAACTACTGCCGCTCTGCAGAATCTATATCCTAGAAAATGACACAGGTTTTATTAATTTTAGCTAAATAATCATAATTAAAAGCCCACTGGGAGTCCTTCTAAGTGGGTCTTTAAAGGTTTATTGCAGAAAGAATGCAAACTGTCAAAGTGAATTTTATAATTTTATGAAATTGAGCAACAGATCAATCAGTCATCTGTCTTGTATGTTGGAGAATTGTATTAATATGAGCCATTGTTAAGTAGTAAGCTCTGTGGTTTAGGTTTGTCCAGTGTCTTTCTCACAGTTCTGCATGAACCATTAGAAAAAGCTCGCAAGAACTCAATTTTGAAGACATTCCCCAGGAACCTAATCTTTTCTTTCAGGGGTCCACCCCCCACAGAAGATGGTTTGAATGTTTTATTTGCAGCCGTCATCCCCTTTTGTGCTTGAATCCTTCAAGGCGGCATTGTGTGACGTCCTTTCTGCGCTCGCAGATGCTTTACAAAGGTTTTGCTTCTCTTAGAGCCTTGTTGAAAGTGACCTGCCCCTCTCCTTTCACAGGATAAATGGATGGAAATGGGGAGGTGGTGTAATTTGGTCGAGCGCAAGTGTTTGAACAAAAACACACATAAAAGTCATGACTGAAAACATTTCTGCTTCCTCTCTCACTGAGCCTTGTTGCAGCCATCTTTCTGAGCAGACATTAAAGCACATGCATGGATGATCTTGTACAGTTTCAGGATGCGTGACTGCTGGCTCTTTGGTGTTTCTTGCAGTAAATGGTTTCAGAAACCGACTGGCTGTAATCCTAATTAAGGTGTCATGTGAATTGTATGTTGAAAAAAAAACCCAAGAGTGGTCCAAAATCTCAGTGCAGACATTTTTTTTGTAGAATCGTAATTACAGTGCACTTGGCTCAGTCCGACGCCACAGACAAAACTGCCTGTTAGACGCACTGCTGTGTGGATGGTGGAGGTGATGTAAGTGGCTGTGTTTAGCTGGGCTGCCTGCGGCGCCGGGCCATCCCAGCACATATTTACCGCTCCACTAACAGCCACCATGTGCTAGTTAGTATTAGCCGCTTGGCTCGGCGAGAGCATCACGTTTGACCGTTGGACTGCAGCTTCTCCTAAATCTGGAGCTGTGATGTGGAAAAGCTTGCAGGAGTTAATGTGGGATCTTGTCAAGGCCTTTGTCATCAATTGGCACATGCCAGTGGCGGCTCACAGGTTTCCTGACGTAGCAATTGATGCAATGGGAAATGCTAAAAGAGTTTGCAGTTTTCCTACACTTACCTAAAGGGGATGTGGCAGGAATAACGGCACCAAATAAACACTATCAGCTGAGCTCACTGAACTAGATGCTATGAAATGCTGCAACACCGAAGCAAGACACAGTTTCCTTTTGTCGGGTCCATGATATTAAAACTTTATGCACAATTCATGCTGTAGCCTGTTTGGAATTGATCCAACAGTGTTTGAAGGAGGAAAACATAGACAAACAAGTTGTTGAGCAGCTGCACTTCAGGCTTTTACAATGTAAAGACTGCAAACAAGTGGGAACTTGTAAGTTATTTATGTTTTTGTTGGCTTCTCCTGTAACTTTTTAGCCAACTGTTACCGTGCAACTAATTCCGTCATGGAGACAGAGCAAAATACTCCAGACAACCCCCCTCAGTACCCTTCTATTCCCCCACCTGTTGCAGAAAGACAAACAGTTGTACATTTCATTGTTAGAGTCTGGAGGGCAACGGCGTCGCCCCCTCTGTGAACGGCTGATCCTCTCCAACAGACGGCGATTGAACTGTATTTTCAAATGCACAACAGACTTGAAGATAGTATTTATCTATTTGTTACCATTTCAAGTCCCACAATATTTTTAATTATTATAAAATTGTTCCCAGTGTTTTTTTTCTTTTTTATAATGATTATGAAGTTTTTGGCCAAAACCAAAAGTCTTAATTTCTGAAAATACACACTTCGTCAGGCACTACCCTGCTTATAACATGGTCACTTACAAAAGAAATAAATATCCAATCGATTTTTAGTACTTTATTCTTGTAATTTTTTCGGTTTAGATCAATTTTTCACAAAAGGGAGTTATTTGATTGGTTGTCATGGTAACACAAGAACTTGCCACGGGGCTGGCTACAGCGGCAGAGGAAAGCGATATTTGTGCTGATCATCAAAATAGGTTCAATAAAGCATCAGTTCAGAGAGAAAATTCACCTCTTACCACTTGTTTTTTTCTAGAAGATGAAGCAAAAAGTTTGTTTTTAAAGAAACTGTGCAGTGATGTAGATCATTTTGGCTATGTGACCGGAATTTCGTTTTAGGTTTGCGTCAACATCCAGCAACCAATCAGATTCTATTTTTTATTTTCTATTTTTTTTTTTTTGTTCAAAAGCACCATATTGTCGTAAAAAATTTACCTAGTAAAACATACGAAAAATGTGATTAATCAGATTTTTTAATGGACTGACAGTCAATAATAATAATAAATACATATTTATACATGTTTGTGAACATCATTGTCAATTTTTAGGCAGCTACAGACAGTTTGTCATCAACTTATAAAATAAATGTGTTTCAAAGCAAAATACGCAGACTTCCCTGCCTTGTTTGCTTATTTTATCATAATTTTTGCTGAAGTAAAAGCATCAATACACTTATTTTGATAATCCGAGTTACTGCGCCTGCTGAACTCAAGACTCAACTCTACACACTGAACTGAACTGAAATGTCAATATGATAATTTAGCAAAAAAAAAAAAAAAACAACCTTGACTTCTTTTTGTTTTGTCCTTTGGACTTTTTAAATGTACATTTTCTGTTATCTGTTTTATTTTATACACTATCTTAAATGGCAAAAGACTCTTAGGTCATGGTCTCCTTGATAATTACACCGGTGCCTTTTTTAAAATGATCATTATGACTATTGTGCATTCTAAGACCCTGAATGTCTGCTCGTTTTTTTACAACTCTGTTCCTCAGCTGAAAATGTTGGAACAAAGTTTTGCAGCATTTGTGGTGTTCGGACGGTGTCACGTGAAGAAACGCAGACAAAGCAGACGATTAAATGACTGAGCAGCTGAAATCCGATATCTAACAGAACTGGGACACTTTCAAATGTACTTTTCGAAAATGTTTTTACTTGATTTAAATACATAGAATTTTAAATACACACTAATATGTGCAATCAACATCCATTTGTTACTTAGACAGTATTCATGTTTGGATTCGGTTTTTCGGTACCAGCACAGCAAAAGTGTGAACACGTGTGAGGTTAGGGGTTCAGGACTTGTTGTGTTTCATACTCCAGGGTGTTCATTTGTCACGTTTGAGCAGCCACACATACTAACTGGGTATTAGGTTATCTGTCACGGGTCAGTAATCTGGACTTGATTCACACACAATCCAAAGCTAGGTCATGGCATATTCAGGGTGAAAAGATTGAACAAAGACTATGTGTGTGCGTTTGCCAAAACTCATTTACAGACCGCTACAAGTAGAGTTAGAAAGGCACAAATGTTAATGTGTGACTGCCAAAAAAGTGTTTGGTTTTGCAGGAAATTGTTGACTCTGCTGCTCTGATGTGTTAATCAGACTTAGATTCATGTTAATTAGAGAGTAACAGGAGATCTGGTTACTTTGCGTATAAATGAAATGGTGATGAAAACCAAAGAAGGTAGTTGTTGTCCCTTGGGCCATACCTGCTAAAGTGGTGCCCTGACCTTTTTGACACCCACCCACCAACAGTCTCCCAGCTTTAACCTGCTTGTGTCAAACTCCTGTCTCAACACTGAGGCAGCTGATGCGATGAAGGGAAGAAGATGGTTCTGCTCCAGACTTGTCAGTCCATTTAATGTCTTTTATACAAGCAGGGCCCTTGGCTCATGTGCACGGCACGGCACTCTCCGTATTTCATGCTCCCTACAAACAGTAAAAAGGCTGCTGGACATATTTCAAAATGTGTGTTTGGGTTGGCATGTCACAGAAAGACAGCATAGCCATGCCAGAACAAACCTTCTTCTTCTAAGATTCCTAGTTTGTTCTTGCTCAAGCCTGCAATCACATCAGCACAATTGGACTTGTAATGACCACATTTTCTGTATTTATGTTAGAAGCGCCGTGTAAATGGAAGGAGGTGTAAATTTGAAGCTGTGGTTGGCTCTTGCTTTACTTTTCAAAGGAAAAAAACCCACAAAATAATGTAAAGCTAAGTTATTTTACTAGCCACCAGCTTTGCTTCTGATATTGCCATTATATAGCAGGATTTTTGCACACTCATCTACATCATTTCCAAATTCCATTATGGACATTTTATAACAAAAGAGGCATTGAGTCTGTCTAAGCTGCTTATTTGTCGGAAGACTCACTTTTTAAGTGCACACTTTGTCCAACCTTGTTCTGTTTTCCTTTTTTTTGTAGCCAAAGTTGCTGTTTCAGCCTCAGTATCTGTAGAAGCAACATTTAATTGTCAAACTTATCGAAGATGCAAATCTTATGTCTTAATAACATGCACCCACGCCTCCACCTGTGCGTGATGTACAGGTTTGCCCATTTTTCACCCACAGACGTCCCATATCGACCAGTTGTGACTAAGGCCTCAATGAGAAATGTTGCAAACGAAACACTCAAAGATGTAAACTGTTCATTCTGTTTGTCTTCTATTTTTCCTAATTTCAGCTACGTTTTCAGCCAGTCTTTAGCTTGAGTTATGCTTCATGAGTGAAGCTGCTTGTTTTACGGGGAAATGGTAGGAGGAAGACAGCCATTGGTAGCAGAGGAGGAGGGTGAACTTATTTACAATATTTTTACTTGATCCGAGTTGGTTAGTGTCAGTTATACCATTGTCTGGGTGAATACTCCATTCTGATTGGCTGCAGGATGTCCATTAAGTAAAGAATAATGTCAGATGAGGTGTCTTATTAGAAATGAATGGACGATGCAAAGGCTTGGACCTCATCTAAGAATCATCTAAGAATTTTACCACACACTTAAAACGGGTTTTTTCTTCAACTCAATTCATGTTGGGATATATTTTTGGATCTTTTTTTTTGCAAATCAATTTTGGGGGGTTAATAACCCCCCCAAATTATAATGGACACTAATAAACCCCTACAAAGCATAATTTCAGAGGAAAAGATGACCTCTTGCTTGTTTTGGTCCAGATATTAAAGCAGAATTTTGCTGCAAAGAAGCAAAGTCCACAAGAAGTTTGTTAGCATTTATTACAAGAAATATCCACTATTAACTCTGATCATTAAATGAGTAAAAACAAACATTTTCTTTCTCGAATTAATAGTGAAATGATTTCTAAATACATATGTATATGTATATGTATATGTATATGTATTTAAACATACAATGTTTAAATTTCTGCCACCAAGCCTGGCCTCCTGCAGTTTTGGGTCAGACACCATCACTCCCTGATGTTTGCTGTTATGTTTCACTCTGTTAAGTTCTGTTTAGATTCCTCTTTTACATTTTTGTGAATGTGAACCATTAAAGATCACCTGTAGCTTTATAATCGGTCCATACCGATGACTCACATAATGAATGTTCTGTAGCGATTCTGGTTGGATGAATACTTTCAGGAAAGCAGTGATGCAGAAATCATCACCAAATCCACTTCCTAACCCAAGCAGATCCTGCTGCCAGAGTTTTCTTTGCTTTGGAGCTCTTGTTATTGAGGATCTGCAGGTTTTATCTCTTTAGCAGCAGCCAGAGTCAGAAGATTGTCACCGCTGTGATTTGGTGTCAATCAGAGGCTCTTGAAAGTTTCGGCAAGCTCCGCTTCTGCATGGGCATTTGGATGAAAGGAGAATGTGACACTATGTTTGGAATTTGAGACGAGTCTACATCATGCCAGCCAGCACGTCTCTTGCCACCCCTGCCCCTTTTCCCCTCCGTCTACCCCCCAGCCCCCCTTTAGTGTCATCATGGCCCGTGTGAACCAGATTTCCTCTTGGTCCTCAGCAGAACTATCGACCTTATAGTTGGCAGCCTTTTGCGTCTATTCTTAGACCGCAGGCTCCTTTTGTCTGCGCAATTCCGCTTTTTTGGGTTGTTTGTCCTTTTTTTTGTCAGTTGTGCATCCTGTTTGACGTTAGTGGAAGGGTCCTCTGATTAATTTCACGGCACACCCCATTCAGACTTAAGAGTAGGGGGGCAGTTTTAACTGTTTGGCTTGTGCAGAGGGCACAAAAATACCCACTATGTTTTTTAAGTTGCAGCTCTAATTAAAGCCCCTTAAACTTACAGGCTCTGGTTGATTTGCAACCTGGTGGTCTTATTGGTGGTTATTAGGGGCTCTTAAAAGTCTGTTGCAAACAAGGCTGGACCGCTCCTAGTTGACCCTTGACCTCTCTCACAATCCATCAAACAGAGAGCTTTTTAAATTTAAAGATGCTGAATAATGGGGGGAGGAATCGATCCCGGATTGTGGTTCCTTTCTTAAACGGCTCCTCAGCCGTGACTGCTTCGCTTTAGAAAACCCTTGCCTGATGTGAGGGAAGGCAGACGTCTACATTTTTCAAATGTGCACTGATCTTTTCATGAAGGTGTGGAGGGATGCTGGACGAGTGCAGGCCTGCCTGCATGGCCCTCAAAGTGAGGCAGCTTGTGGAAATATCTTTTATTGAGACTGAGCTTTGTGTTTTCGCTCCAGGACTCAATTTGTCTTTTCAGTTCTGAAGGCAGGTACACTGGCTGCGCACATGTCTTCACAGTATTAAACTGTTATGTTACTTTAGGGTCTTTAAACTGTGATTCAGTGTTGCAAAATGCGGTGGGGTGTGGTTGGGTAAAGGTGAGGTGGTTTGTTGACACGGGAGGTGTCACGTGTGGGTTTTGTTTCCTGAAGTTTCAGCTCCGAGTCAAATCCTCAGCAGATTTGCTCTTTTAACTTCAAAGGTTACTTTTCTTTGCACTAATTCACACCAAGTAGAAGTTTTGAGTCTTCAGTGATATCTCCACTGAAACTGACATGATATTTTGCTGTTTTGACTTTATGTGAAAAAGAAATAGAATTAGCTAAAGCGTAAGTTTGATGAAATACATACAAACACTTTAGGCGGTCATTTAATTAGATGCAGAAAACAATTGGATCTCTGTCACAGGATGGAAAGACAAAAAGGAAATAATAGTCAAGAGTTCCAGGCCAAGCTTTTGTTGTGAGCGGTAATTACCAGGCCGCTCTTTGTGCTCTGATTTTCAGCTCTTCCACGTGGCGTACGTCCTCATCAAGTTTGCTAATTCACCTCGTCCTGACCTGTGGGTGCTGGAGCGCTCTGTAGACAACGGGAGGACATTCACCCCGTGGCAGTATTTTGCACGTAAGTTCAAGTTCGGTGTTTGAGAGTGGTTAACTTTTTGGCTATTTCCGAATTGCTTCCGTAAGGCTACGGCCTCTCTGTGTCCCTACATTTATCCCTCCAAGCCGAAAGAAATGGAAAAAAAAGTGTCTTCAAGTTCGTTTATTAATATATCTTGAAGGTGTGATCAGTAGTGGCCGGTCATCTAGCTGCCGGTGCTTGAAAAATACATAACTACATAGGTTTTATAACTTTAAAAAGTCGTGCAAAAGCAAAATCTCAATGCTTACATTTAAATGTAAACTCCTATACTTCAGAGCACACCAACGTGAAGAAATGCGTTTCTCCTCCCCTGTTTTTGGTTCCAGCACGACACGAATCACCCTACTGGCGGAGGGATAGCCAGTCTCAAGCCCTTAAAAAAACTTTCGGACGCCGCCACAGCTTTAAATGCCCCTAGAAATGAAGCAATAGGGAGGAGCCACCGGGGTAGGGAAGCAATTCGGATTCTACCATTGTTTCATTTTGAGATAAACCAAAATATCTTCTCCTTACTGCCTAAAGCAGCACAATTAAGCTCACCTTAAACTCATTTTAAGCAAACACCCGAAACTTAGTCTACAAAAGTGCTGATGAAGAAGCTTGTTAAAGACATTTAAAGATAACACAGATAAGAGTTGGGTTAGAATCAGGTTTGTTAAGTAATACATTGATTTAAAATTTGGCTTCACCCATTAAGCACAAGAATATTTCAAAAGCAAATTAGAGTAATACGAACATTTGAACTGTTTTCAGTTTTTTTTAATTTAAAAAGTTGATCCAACAAAGAGCAATATTATTTATTTTAAAAATAATTCAAATTTAGGCTCTCACTTTTCTATTTTTAATTAACTGATATAATATAATATAATATAATATAATATAATATAATATAATATAATATAATATAATATAATATAATATAATATAATATAATATAATATAATATAATATAATATAATATTTTTTGTCTAGAAAAAGAAAAAAAAACTTTCTGAAGATTGTTGCAGAAGCATTGATGAGGTAATTCTACAAAAATACAAACAAAAAAAAACATATATGAACCATTTGTCTCTCACTCTTCTTGGATTCATTCCAGTGATACAGCCTTTTCTAATCAAAATTATTTTTTTTAATAGTGGACATACATTAAAAAAATAAGGACAAAATTGCATTTCTGGGTATTTATTCAAATTTATGTGAATCAGGAGCAGAGGAAAAATTGCAGTTTAAAAAGAGCTTATTTGTGATGTAGAAGTTATGCTGGGAGGGCCACAAGCTTCCCTCTCCGCTCCACAATGGCGAGGAGAAGGGTGGCGGCCTTGCTCTGTGCCAACAGTCTTGCCCACAACTTAAAGGCAAATTTCTAATGAACTACTTTCACTCTGCAGAAACTATGTCCTAGAAAATGACAGATTTTTGATTTTTGGCTAAAAACAGCACAATTAAAAACTGGTTTTACATTTGATCAAATGATTGGAGTGGCTCTTTAACATAAAACGTCTGCTGATTTCACTCTTTGTTTTATTACTCACAGTGTGGAAGGTGGTTTTATCTTGAGTGAATAAACAACAAGATAGGATACATTTATTTTTATGTTCAGAGGTATTTTATGTGAGCTGTAATTCCAGTTAGGGTGGAGTAATAAGAAGATTAAAGAATTATTTGTGGTGAGTTATTCAAGCAGCTGAGCATAAAAATGACAAAAGCAGAACGTTTCCTCGAAAGAATTTTAACACATGAAGTAATGACACAGGGAAATAAAAACATGTAAAATAAAAACTCATGTAAAAGGATTTTTCTGTTACAGATTCAAAGCGGGAGTGTATTGAACGGTTTGCAAAACTTCCCAATGCTCGTGTGTTAAAAGATGACGACCAGCGCTGCACCACAGAATACTCTCGGATCATCCCTTTAGAGAACGGAGAGGTAAAATAAGAATCAACAAGTGTTGGAAATGTTACAGATATCAAACAACAATTGTTTTGACATATATTGTGTTCCAGATTGTTGTATCTCTGATTAACGGCCGGCCTGGGTCCAAAAACTTCACCCACTCGCCGGTGCTGCAGCAGTTCACCAAAGCCACAAACATCCGCCTACATTTCCTCCGCACCAGCACCCTGCTGGGGCACCTGATCTCTAAGGCCCAGAGAGACCCCAGCGTCACACGCAGGGTGAGACACAAACGGTACCACCTCACAACGAGGTGTTATGCTGGCACCATCTGATCTCCCATTTGGCCAAGCCAGGCTCACTGTGTTGACCTGCCAGCCCCTGTAGCTGACGCAGTCACACTGCCTTGCTCTCACATTCATCTTGCTGCAAACTTCAGTCTGTCCAGCTGTCATGGGGATCCCTCTGGTTTGAGAGCTCCAATAAGCTGCAGGTGCAACTTTTGGCACCGTTCCTCAGAGGACAAGATAGTGTAATTTAAAGAGGCAAAACTGAACTCTTGGTGCTTTCATTATTGCTGTTTTATAGAGAAATTTAAAGGTGTGAAACAGGATTTTGCTTGGAACAGCCTAATCTAAATCCTTCTTTCAAATGAACAAATTCGCTCAGCTAATAGGACACGGTGATGCTTGTCATTAGTGACTCATGTCTTTTGCAAGCAGAGCCAGAGGTTTGTTCTGGTGTGGTTCATTCCTCTGTTGAGACAGTTTTCTTACTTAAAATGATGCCAAGATTTTTTCTGTTTGCTGACAGTACTATTATAGCATCAAAGACATCAGCATTGGGGGGCGCTGTGTTTGTCATGGACATGCACAGGTATGCGGTGGAAGACGTAACCTGGGCAGCCCAAGCAAGTGAGTAATTCTGATGGAAATCTATGACACATTACATTTACATGTCTGTGGTTCATGTACGTTTTATCACTAAAAGACAATCTGAACTGTTTACTTCCTGGTTTTAGATCAGTTCACTTCGAAGTGAAATGCCAACTAAAGTTACTTTATTTATCAACAGTTTCTATTTGCCACTGTTTTACCTAACAAGTATAAAAAAACAGGACTCTAAAGTTATAGCTAAATACGTCTCAGAAATAATAATAAACGTTGCATTATTGAATCACATATTTTAGTTCCTCTACAAAAACTTGTAAACCCTTTTTGCTTTCTGCATTTTGAGAAGCTCAAAAACAAATTAGAGTCGCAAGCAGAATTGTATGACAGCACGCCACTGCCCTCGCCGCCCCCAATTGATCCACCCACTCTGGCTGAGCAGCTGGTAGACGGCTCTCACTGTCCCCCTCTGCCTAGCCTCCCTGGTCAAAGCTGCACAGGACATATTCATAAAACAAAACCATGCCCACATTTCTAAGATGTTCAGTTCAAAGTCAGTGATTTGTGTATTACATTTTCACAACATTGCAGTAAAAAATGTGTAAGAAACAAGAAAATGCCACTTTTGCGTGCTAACGAAATTCAAAATCTACCAACTTTCAAAACCATAGTTTTTTCCCAAGGATCTTCCCAATGATGCTCAAGGAGTTGTGGAACGATCAAATGACATCCCTAGGAGGATTTTAAATTTGCTTTTTTTTTAAATTCAAGATCGCGGCCTCCTTCTGTGGTCAAAGGTCAATGAAACTTTGGTTGCGGTTGTGTGAACTTTTGTAAATATCCATTAAAAGAAAGTTTTATTTTACTGAATTGTTCAAATACAGGTATGTGAAAATCACCAAACATCACACCCTATAAGAATTTCAAAACTTTCTTTGGATGTCCCTGATATGTGTGTTTTGGTTTTGACATCCTGTTAGGATGTCATCCTGTCTTCATATAAATAAATAACGGTGTGTCCTCTTCGTTTCCTTAGACTTCAGTGTGAATGCCAACACAACACCTGCGGTGAATCGTGTGACCGCTGCTGCCCAGGATTTAACCAGACGCCATGGCGCGCTGCAACTGCTGACAGCCCCAATGAGTGCAGGCGTAAGTACAACACTTTACATGACGTGTAAACAAAAGCAAACACTCTGCCACTCCACATGCTGCATGACTCTTTGAGTTATGACCCTCAGAGAGGACTTTAGTGTCCTCTTGCATTTGAAATCGCAGCCCCATTGTGGATGCCCTCATATGGTATTGCAGTGAAGAGCTGTGAGGACATTCCTCATATGGTGTGTGATGAACAGCACAGCACTAGCCCCAGGCCATCTAAGTTTTTGTCAGCTTACCCAGCTTGTCATTTGTCTCTCTGGGCAGAGCAGCCAGCAGCGCCTCTGTCCGATCGCTTCGGACTGCTGACACATTTTCTTCTCCTAATCTCTGATCTGGCAGCAGCCACTGCAGCAAAAAAGAAAGAAGATGCCTTGTAATCCCATCAGGGCACCCGTGCAAAGGAAATGCATCTTAACCATTCATATAAACCTTGATAAATAAGTCACTGGGGTGGTATGCAGGAAGAGGATATGTCCTTGTGTTTAACTAGGATTTTGTTGTTTCTCTTTCAGCTTAACAAATAGCTGAAGGAGCTTAAATGCAGATGCAAGAGTCAGAGATAATTAACTAAAATTAACTAAATTGGATAACTGTGTGTGCATTTCTGTGTGGGTGTCTGTCTTGGGGTTTTCCACTTTAGCCTGCCAGTGTTTCTCCCATGCCTTTGACTGTTATTATGACCCGGAGGTGGAAAGGAGGGGAGCAAGTTTAGACACCTTCGGCAGGTACAACGGAGGTGGAGTTTGCATTGACTGCCAGGTATGAAATACTTCTCAAGTCTAAACTGATTCTATTTAGCACATTTGTGTGTTTTTGTGGAAGAAAAAATTATGAAAATTCAAATTTGACAGTCAGTCCTTGTCAGACTGACCCTCCTCTGCTAGCACCACTTTGTTTAAACTTCTCAGGTTTAAATCCCCATTTTTACCCCAATTTTATAATAATTTCATTTTCGGTTCTATTTAGGTCTTAAACAGCATTCTTGTTGTTCTTTAGCACAACACTGCTGGGGTGAACTGTGAGAGATGCATTGAGGGTTTTTTTAGACCTTACGAAGTACCTCCTGAGTCTCACAATGGATGCATACGTGAGTCACACTCTGTTTTTGGTTCCTTTGATCATGTGCAATATCTACCACTTTTTCCTAATTTTTCTATGTTGTACGTTTTGCATAATAACATTTTCATTGTTAGACTAGCTAAAACTGATATTAATATATGTGTATGGATTTTTTTTCTTAAATGTGATGCTTTTATTTACATTTATACTGATGTTTCTGGAAATAGATTGAATAAAGCGGTTTTTGATAATATTAGAACAGTGGTCTAAAAACAGTGATACACTTACAGTTATAGAGCCCATAAAATGTGTTGATGTACATTTTGACATCTCTTTATCTCATTTAATTTGAAGGGGTTTATTAAATTAGACAACTGGAAAAGCATAGAAAATCTGTTGTGTTTCTACACTGCACTTTTTTTCCTAAAGACATAGTTGAAATTTATGCTAAAGTTGAAAAAAAAAAAACTTACGTAAACAGATCCAGAAACTTTATAAGAACAAAAATACAAACGAAAAAACAAATTAAAGCTGAATATGAAAATGATCAATTAAAAAAAGGAACAATAATAGCGGGGAATAGACGCCCAAAAAGGACCTTTACTGTAGTAAATATTAAAACAAAACACTGAACATTAATTTATTGCATTGTAAATAGTATGAAATGAAGGCTTTGGTTTAAGCTGTTTGCTTTTCTAAGAAGTCTTCATCACTTTGCCTCCGACCACCCACTGACTCCTAATCTTTGTTAGGGATGATACATGATAGGCATTTTTTCACCTATCTAAATTGTGTGTTTTGCCCTGTGGGTATTCCATAAATATATTTTTAAACTTTTGCTTTGTTTTGTAATATTTGGCATAGCATCACATCACTAAGATTTCATTGTTGTGTTGTTTCACTGAGACAAACAAGAATCCAGCACAACGTTGCCACTGCCACCAGAGCTTATATTAAAACTCACTGTACTCAACAACTGTTTACATTACTTTAATGCTCCCTGGCTGTTTTTTGTGGTATAAATAGTTGGCAATTGTGTTTGGATGCTGCGAGGTGGTTAACAATTAAAGGAATTCAAAGTTTAGCCACTTGTGTAACATTTCAAAAAGTTTTATTTTTTAATTTTTAGAAAATTCCTTTTTTTCCTATTAAGCCAGATACGTTTGAATATATTTTTTTATTTTGTTATAACCATTTTGACCCACACAATTCTGTAGCTTGCAGCTGCGATGAGAGAACCACTGCCGGCTGTGAAATGGGATCTGGAAGATGTGTCTGCAGGCCGGAGTTTGCAGGAGAAAACTGTGATCGTTGTGCTGAAGGATACTATCTCTACCCCCAGTGCATTCGTAAGTTTGTTCAGCGTAAATCATTACCAGTTTTAATAGGAATTCTGTTCATTCACTTATTAACAGGAAAATTGAATACATTCGTGCATGCAAACGCATATGTGCATCAAGTTAAGATGCTTTTATTTTAAACACATGCCATTTGTCATGAACATTAACACACACCGAGCTGTAATGTTTCATGTCATTTAGTTTAATTTAACTGTCATTTATCAGTAAAAGATCTTATTGCTAAAAGTCATAAGATTGTTTCTTAAGCTAGACTCAACATGTCAGACATTAGGAAGCCATCTGGGTCTCAGAAGAGCCTTCCTTACAGAAGTTTGGGTTTAGGGTTACTGTGCTCTTTTCTGGCTGACACGTGATGATCGTGCTTTTTAATGTTTATTTTGAAAGGAGCACAAGCAGATAAAGATTAAACACAGTCGCCTTGTATAGCGAGTCATGGTCACTACAATAAAAGTCAAAATAAAGTTATCAGTTGAAGCCTAAATGTTTAAATCTTGAGCGCTTTGAGGCAGATATTTAGGATCAGGAGAAGCTGGGTGTGGATGAAGAGGATAAAAACTACTCTTCAGTCTGGAAAAAAAGAAAAAAAACTCTAAAAGCTTAATAAAGATCCATGTTACATTTTCCTGAATGGTGAAATAAAAAAATGAATTATGGGCTAGCATAGAGGCGATTCACACTGAACATTTTGAGCTTTTGTGATGTTCATTAAGAATTTCTCTGATCATCAAAGCTCTCTCCAGACATATTTAAAATTTTGAGGTTTTATTCATATCAGGTTTTAATGACTGGAGGTTTGATTTCATCCCTCTCTTGTGCAATCAGCATACCCAGTGCGCCTGACAACTACCAAGTCCCCTGCAGGTCCCATTGTGGGTAAGTAGAGTAAATGAGCAGCTTGACATGTAGCTAAATATGCACAGTGGTCAAAAAAAGGAGAACACTGCAAAAACACATCCGAACAGACAAAATGGACATGGAAATTCAATGTATTAGCCTATGGTGGTCTGGATGTGGAATCATACTCAAAATGAAAGTTGAAAAACACACTACAGGCTGATCCAACTTTGATATTATGTCTTTGAAATAAGTCAAAATGAGGCTCAGTAGTGGGTGTGGCCTCCACGTGCCCGTATGCTCCTGATGAGGTGGCGGATGGTCTGCTGGGGGGTCTCCTACCAGACATGGACCAAAGCATCTGCCAACTCCTGGACAGCCCGTGGTGCAACCTGGATTTGGTATATGGACAGACTGGCCAGCCCAGAGTTCTGAGAATCTCATCTTGGTACCTAAGGCCGCCAGGCTATCTCTGGTGAGCACATGGAGAGCTGTGCAGCCCTCCAAAGAAATGCCGTCCTACCCACTGCCAAAACGGTCATGTTGAACGATGTTGCAGGCAGCAGAGTGTTCTCCACATCGTCTCCAGACTCTGTCACGTCTGTCACATGTGCTCAGTGTGAACCTGCTTTCATCTGTAAAGAACACAGGGACACATTTGTCAAACTTGGTGTTCTCTAGCAAATGCCAAATGTCTTGCACGTGTTGGGCTGAAAACATAACTTCCACCTGTGGACGTCGGGCCCTCACACCACCCTCAGGGGGTCTGTTTCTAACAGTTTGAGCAGACACATGCACATTTGTGGTCTGCTGGAGGCTTTGGCAGTGCTCCTCTTGTTTCTCTTTGCACAAAGGAGGTGGTGGTCCTGATGCAGAGTTGTTGCCCTCCTACAACCTCCTCCACATCTCCTGATGTACAGTCTCCTGGTAGCGCCTCCATGCTTTGGGCACTGAGCTGACAGACACAGCAAACATTCTTGCCACAGCTCGCATTGCCGTCCTGGACAAGTTGCACTACCTGGACCACTTGTGTGGGTTGTAGACGCCGTCTCATGGTACCACTGGAGTGACAACACTGTCGGCATTCAAAGTTACCAAAAAACTCAGCCAGAAAACACAAGGACAGAGAAGTTGTCTGTGGTCACCACTTGCAGAGCCCTTCCTTTCTTGGAGGTGTCTTGCTGATTGCCTAGTATTTCCATCTGCTGTCCATTCCACTCATACAAAAACATGTCAAATTGATTGTCAGTCGGCGTTGCTTCCTAATTGTACAATTTGACATAGAAATGTGATTGAGTTGAAGTAACACTGAGTTGTTTTAGATTTTAACCATAAAATCTTTTTTTTTCTGTGTTTAGTGGCCACTACCTGTTCTTTAGGCTACTTCAACTCACCCCGCTGTCAGCGTAAGTGTGCAACATCTTTACACATACAATAACTGTTTTGCTTTCATTTAGAATTCCTTTGATGGGGCTACGGAGTAAAAACTTGCAGTAAAACGCCACATAAGGTTCCTCTGAGTCTGAACACATTTGCATTTGACTAAACGTTAAGAACATGCAGGAGGTCTGTCGCCCAAAGGCTTAAAGCGTATGTGTGAGGTCATGTTTGAAGGCCTTTGAAAGCTGGTATTTGTTATGTTTGTGTTTGCTGGGATGGTTGGAATACTGGCTTAATGCATGCAGTTGTTCAGCATTGCAGCCCAATGGCCCACAATCATCTAATCCCCTGCTGGGGAATTAAATGCTCCCTGATCTCTCATGATAGCAGTAGTTATTTGGAATGGTTCAGTAAGAACTGACCCATCTAATATTAGTTATGGCCCCCATTTCTAAATTCCCTTTTCTGGTTTTATACTTAGCTGCAAAGAATTTCCATCCAAAGTAGACTTTAAGCTCCTTTTCTTTTTTTTTTACAGAATGTAGAAGTTTTTTCTTGTAACAAGGACAAGCTTTTTTATATTTTTAATTTTTTTTTTTCACTGTGAGCCTGTTAAGAGAGATTTTCATCAGCAGCTCTCACAAAGCTGTTTTGAATCTGCTTAGTGGCCAAAAGAAGGGTAGGAATGACTCTGTTAACCCCTGGGCTTGTGCCAAATCTGTTCACATACCAGCAGCAGCAGGTGAGGCCTGGCATGATGTGGCTACAGGTAAAGTTGTGCCACCGTTTGCCACCATGTGAGAGTGGCTCAGCTGCTGCAAGTATTTGCCATCCTGTAAAGTCTAAAGAAGCAATATAAGAGCTCAACCCGTTTTTTTAAGCTCTACGCTCTGCAGTGTTGCTGCATTAAAGTCCTGTTTGCACCTGTTTAGTTTTAATGTATTAAAATTCTTTTTGCTTGTGCACAGCTTGCAGTTGTGATTATAGAGGGACGGTGTCGAGGATCTGTGATGCTTCAGGGCGCTGTCTGTGCCGTGAGGGTGTGGAGGGGGAGCGATGCGACCGCTGCCAACGTGGATATTATTCTTTCCCAAACTGCCAGGGTGAGAGAAGACCAGCATGGTGACACGCATATGATACAAATCTACAAGCTACATGACATGACTTTTATTGTGAAAGGCAAAGTCACAATGCATCACATAAAAAAGGAAAATAAAAATGTTGCTTTCGTCACCTTAAATTTGTGTTTTCAAAAAAAGTTTTAACACAATTTTTATTACAAATCCTTAATCATTTCTAATTCTTTTATCATTTTGTTTTATATTAGAGCGTCAACGTTACCATGTCAATGGACACGACCACTTAAAAAAATGAACGCAATAATATATATTAAGGCAGATTAATTACACCCCGCGAAGCAACCGTCTTCCGCCGGTTCAGGCTTTCGTGGCGTGCATCAAATTCTACTTGGTTGGGCACGCTTATAACATGGTCAGTTATAAAAGAAATGTATAAAAGAAAGATATTTAATCGATTTTTATGTACTTTATTCTTGTTATTTTTTTAGGTTTAGATCGCTTTTTCACAAAAGGCAGAGTATTTGATATGAAATGCTGCACAGTAACACAATGCGTTGCTGAGCCGGCAGACCTCGACTGCAGCGACAAAGGAAAGCAATACACATGAACTGGCCAGTTCATATGGCCAGTTCATATAAACACATTGTGACCAGAATGTCTTCCAGAACACCCAGCAGCCAATCAGAATAGAGAATTAACCCAGATCCTTTAAAGTGCAGAAACACAATGTTTGTTTCTTATGGTTGTATATCAGCATCTTTGTTTTCTTGGAGTAAAACTGCAGACATTAAAGTCTTTACAGTTCTGCTCACTGTTGATGTGTTCTGTGCACACAAATTAAACTTTTGAGTTAACACTTTGTTAATGTAAACATTTCAGACAATAAAAAAAAGTAAAAATGCTCTTTCTGACCTTTTATTTTTGGTTCAAAAGCCGCGTATTGTCGTCTAAAATTTACCTAGTAAAACGTTGTGATTAATCGTTATTAATCACAACCCAAAAGTGTAATTAATCTGATTATTTTTTTTATTGGTTGACAGCACTATTTTATATACACAGTTAAAATATATCATGTGTGGCCTTTCTTTATGTTTTAGAATCATTTTATAATAATCTGGTATGCCAAAAAATAATCTTCTTCACATTTAGTATCAACTGATGTTTTTTTTTTTTTTTGGGTTGCATTCATTCTCATTATATCTGTAAGATAACGATACAGTTTTGCTTAATTTAACAAAAAATAAAGTTTGAGTTTTTCCTTTTTGACCCACTCCGATGAAAATTGTGTTTCTGGTGTTTTCAACATGTTCTTGTGGCATTTTTCTGTTGATGGAGGACAGAGACAAAGAAAGTTAAGCTTAAAATGGCATTTTTTTGAGTATTTCCTTTTTAATTGTTGTGAATCAGGAGCAGATGGAAAATGCTGTTGGAAATGCTTGTTTTTTGTAGAAAATTCTCTCTGTGGGCCACAACCTCCCTGCTCCACTCCATTCTGACACATCTTATAGAGATTTAGAGAGCTGGAATCCGGATCAAAACTGGACAGTTGGATAGCTCCAATATTGCTCGCCGTTTTTGTTGCACCGGTAATGTTAGGTTGGGGGTGTGAGAGGCTGTAAGCTAGCGGTAGAAAGTGCTCTCAGTTATGGGTGGCGGGAAGTGGGGTGGGGTTGTGTCGGCCCCACCCACAGCTCAGAGGCAGAATTTTAATGAACTATTGCACAAACTGTCCCAGAAAAAGACATGGATTTTTCGATTTTGGATGAAGAGTGCATCATCATTATGAAAAGACCACTGGGAACGATTTTACAATAGAAAAATATAATTGGAGTGGGTCTTCCACTGAGGGACTCTATTCTTTAATCTCCATCACCAACCAGAAGTGTTCTGAGGAGAGTCTTTTGTTTGTCTCTGGCTTCAGTGTGCCGCTGTAATTGGGCCAGCGTGTCTGAAGATCTGTGTGATCCAAACGGCCGGTGCACTTGCCTCCCTAGCTTCACCGGACAGGAGTGTGACGAGTGTGCTCCTGGTTTCTACGGATTTCCGGACTGTGCTGGTGAGTGGGGGTGATCTCTGCAGCCGGGTGCAGCTTCTGTGTTCCTCTTGAGTTTGCTGTGGCCTCTTCTCATGACACTGGAGCCTAAAATCCTCACTCTCCCACAGAGTCCTGAAGTCCCACTTTGTCAAACGGACGGGTTTTCTTTCTTTTTTTAGTGCAGCAAGTGGCCCACGCAGAAAACTACATTGTGGGCCTGCTTTGCCAAAAATGGGCATCTGGGAATAATTCAAATAAATCACATTCCTAGTTAGCTTGACATGACTAGTTTTTTCATAGTAATTTTCATCAATAATGCTAACTTTGCTCATTGTTGTCCTCAGCCTGCCAGTGTTCACAACAGGGCTCATACAACACCATTTGTAATCCGACATCGGGTCAGTGCCTGTGTCTCCCGGGTGTGGTAGGTCAGCAGTGTGACCAGTGTGCTTCTGGACTGAGTTTTCCTCAGTGCTCAGGTGAGATTAGTGGAGCAGCACAAATCCACCTACAATTATAGCTAAAATAGCAGATTTCTGCATCACTTGTGAATATTTTATTTGGTTTTGTTTTTACAATAGAATTATTTAGTGTCTTTATTTCACATTTTATATCATTTTCTAGAAGCCATCAGTGGATGCAACATAGCAGGAACAAAAATCTTGGATCCTCAAACGGTAAACATCCGTCCATGAACTTCACTATCCAGTTGCTGTAGTTACACCTCACTTTGTAGCCTTGGTAATAAAAACAGTTGCCGCCCAATCTGGGTGAGGATTTACGTGCGCTAACAGCCTTGCTGATATTGCATCTGAACTTCGGCCAGTTTATTTAACTCAAACAAGGAAGTGATTTTTCTGTGAAACATAAATATCATTAAAAAAGGAAAAAACCCACTTACTGCCTCTTTAAAGAGGAAGGAGGAACATCCCGACGAGGCGATTCTAATTATTTCATTATGACTACAGTTTTGTTAGAATCTGATCTAATGGTAACTGTAATTCCAAGGTTTCCAAACATTCCTTATTTGTTGTTGCAGGGCTCCTGCCACTGCCTTCCAAATGTAGAGGGGCCTCGATGTGACAGGTGTAAACAGCTGTACTGGAACCTGGCAACAGACAACCCTCATGGATGCACAGGTTGGTAACCAGGAAGCAGGAAAAACTCTAAAGAGGAAATATCTAACATACACCAAAGAGTTGAACAAAACAATAGAAAAACGCTCTTATTATTATTATTATTATTATTATTATTATTATTACTATTATTATTATTATTATTATTAATATTATTAATATTATTAATATTATTATTATTATTATCATCATTGTTTTTTAAATATAAAGAGGCATTGAGATACTGAGCAAGGTTAATTATTCTCTCAATGTAATACTATGTTTATTTTATACTGTGCACTAATATGGTTATTAGAGAGACTCCTACAAAATCATCTTACAGCCACTAAGCACATTACAAAAATGAGCCATAAGAATAATTCATAAAGTGGATTATTTTGAACACACCAGCATTTTATTACGTTAAAATGTTTAAAAATGTTACAGATATAATAAAATGTAACACAATGCATGAAATTGATAAAATAATATGAATAAAACAACCTCGGCATGACATGCAAAAACTGCTTTAAGAAAGAGAAGGAGAATATTTCTTAAGAAAAAATTAACCAAACCGCCTTGTGTAAGGACAATCCAAAAAAAGGATGTGGTATTGCATGGAGGAAAGAATCAAAACAGGTAAAAAGAAACTCAATTAAAAAAAATACAAACTGAAAATGTTGGAAACCTGACAAATGTAAATGTGATGTGAATAATATTATATGTTCAACAAGTAAAAATGTATGTATAAAATATGAGTTTTCCCATTTCTGAGCACTTTATAACTTTTTGTTCTTCATTTTTATCCTGATTATAAACAATTTTATTTTGTATTTGTTTGAAAAATGACAATAAATACATTCTTTACTTGCCCTCGTCTTTTCTAAATGTAAACTTGCCTGAAATGCTCTGGAGAAGAACCAAAAATTATTCTTGGCTCCATTTGACAACGAGAATATGTCAACAAATCCCTGCCAGCAGGGCCAGATCTGCTTTCCTGTCCCTCAGGGAGAACAGAAGAACAACATATTGCTCCGTCCGAACTCCTGTTTCTTAGTTTCAAGTGTGAGATTTCATTCCCCGACTCCACAATAACAGTAATAACCGAATGCATCTTCAAAACAGCACCATTTTTCTTTGTCCTTTGTCCTATTCATCTGAAAGCATTAATAGGGTGAATAAACAGGCTTGGGAGAGGACTCCGGGCTTTCCCCAGGTAGCAATCTTATGTTACAGTCATCTTCTAAAGCAAGAATGTTATCACTGCCACGCTTACTGAGGACACAGGAGGGTGAACAAGCACTTTAATAGAATGCCTCTGGGTTAGTGTGGCCAGACGTAGAGATTTTTTTTCCTCTTTTGAGTGTGTACCAAGCTGTGGCTACAGGACCCTTTTTGTCTTTGATGTGCAGAACCCCTGTAATCAGAGTCTATTCACTGGAGATCCCGTGTTACGTTTCCATAACCCCTCAATGTGTTTTTCTCATACCAGAGTGTCAGTGCGATCTGAAAGGGACGCTGAGCGGCGTTGGGGAATGTGAACAGGTATTTTCCATTTGCATTCTTGTTGATTTTACTCATCCCTGGGAATCACTGTACTTTTTTGCAATTTAATGTTGCTTTTGACAGCCCATTTGTGACATTGCTCTTTATGTGTTTGAGCAGAAAAGTGGGCAGTGCCATTGCAAGCCTTACGTGTGCGGCCATGCGTGTGACTCCTGCAAGGAAGGATACTTCCTGATGCAGAAGAAAGATTATTTTGGATGTCAAAGTAAGTTCTTATTTGTTACATTGTATAAAATAAATATGGAAATTTTAAAAACTGCTGGAAAATTTGCCAAATTAGCTGTCCCCAGGAATAGTTTTATTGGACTCAGAGAAATTGAAAAGTCATAAATATTAGGAGACAATAAATGCATGATACATGTTATTGCCGTGCCTGCACAAAATGATTAAAGTTTTACAAAACTGGAGAAAAATTTTCTGAAAAAAAAAAGTGTTTGGTTGGAAATAATCCAAAAAAATGCTCCAAATACAGTGAAAGTGCAAACAGAAACAGCTGAAATTCACAGTTTGCTTAAACCAAGCTTTGACCGAGAAATGTTGCGCTTAGGAGGAAAACCTTGGGAATGAGACATCAACGACGATCTGACACGAAACAAAGAAATCACGGTGCTGCAAATGCACTGGTGACAAGAAGCAGCTGCGGCACAACAGCTGGAAACGCAGGTGTGAACATTGGCAGGAAACAAAGCACAACAGAAAGAATCAGGACAATTTTTGCAAACGAAGACCGGGAAACCTAACAGGACATGAAAAGATTAGCAAACAGGAAATTTCATCCTCGGGACTTTAAGCAATACCTGGAAAGCAGTGCTGAAGTCCAAGTGCAACAAGCGTGAAAGCGGCCTGTCATGCTAAAGCTTCTCAGGGTTTTAGTGAGCTCTTATAAACTCTAGGGCTGTGTTAGACCTGCACAAATGGGAGGTAGTGGTGGTTAAATACCAGCCTTACATGTTCACAAGCAAACGCCAACATGTAATTAATCTGTCAGCACAAAACCAGAATTAACATCTGTTATTTTTGACAAATAATTCCTAGGATTCTTGACTGTTTTTCTTTTCTTTTGTTATTATAACTGTAATATTATTAATGTGACTATTTTGTAAAATATCAATAAACTAGTTGGAATGTATATGATTGATTATTAGGAATGTCATTAAAAACAATAAACAGTAATTACATAGAAATGCTAATTAACACCTTTATTATCGGTTGAAAACTGCAAAGTCTGAATCCTTCTTTACAAAAGACAATTTTTACTTTCAAATGCAAACATTAATGTTTTGCATTGTTTTCTTTTATACATCACAATATCTTAATTTTTTATCCTTTTCTCTTTGTCTTTTCTTTAATTTTTTTTAAACTTTATTTTCTTGGCCAATTCCACTGGCTCTTTCTGTTTTTAGCTGAAAGTGTTTTAGATCATTTTAAAACTATCAAGTAATTACGCCTAACTAGGGATTTTGCATAGTTAATTAAAAGGCTGAAAGTGTTTAGAAATTAAGATTTTAGGGTTTTTTTACTATTAAAAACTCCAGCCCAAAAGGGTCATTTCATTTTTGGTAATATTAAATTTGGTTTAATATAATCCTTTGGATTTAACTTCAAATACATCTTAGATGGTACTTTTTTTTCCCTCAACATTGGATAAGTTTTACATCAGAAGAGGTTTACATTTTCAGCATTAGAGCTTAGTCTTTACACTTTAGTTTAAACAAAACCCAGCATCTGGACTGAAGTTGGTTTGTGACATTTTGCTCATCATTGGAGCTTCTGGAACAAAGAACACAATAAACTTTTTAACATTTCCTATTAATTTCCTCTTTGTGTCCTTACAGGTTGTCAGTGTGATGTAGGAGGAGCCATCAGCAGGGGATGTGATCAGATTTCAGGACAATGTCAGTGTCGGGCGAATATAGTTGGTCGTACTTGCACGGAGTAAGGAACGCTCAGATTTACTTGTATGAAATAACAGTGTTTGATAAATGAAATAACGGTGTTTTTCTGCTCAGACCAGTACCCAGCTTTTACTTCCCTACTTTGCACCAGCTGAAGTTTGAGATAGAGGATGGCACGACACCGAATGCCAGGCCTGTTCGCTTTGGTTATAACCCCGAAGAATTCCCAGATTTCAGCTGGAGGGGTTATGCTATCATGTCCCCCGCACAGGTTTGTCTGTTTACAGTCATTTCCCTTTGAAATGTCCTACTTGCAGCTGCCTGGTTTCTTTTCTTAGCCCATTCTGATGCCACCTTGAATCTTTGGCTTTTCACAATAAAATCTCCTGACGGCCTCCTGTGACTTTGCTGCTGAGATGGGAACGTGGACACCAGCTCTCTTAGAACTAACACTCTCTTTCTGCAGCCAGAGGTGATCCTAATGCTAAGCCTTGGCTTTACTGGACCTTTCCATATTGTAATCCGTTACTCCACCCCCCAACACAAGGGGCGAGCACGATTGAGAGCATGGATCTTGGTGGTGGACCAAGCTGACTTTCAGTCTTGCTGCGACTGTAAGTGACGGGTCTGCTTTGCTTCTGCCGTACTTTACTTTATTCACCCTGCTTGCTGTCAAGAAATTAACACTTCCCTTCCAGCTTCATGCTCACTTGGTAATTTTCCCCCATTTAACATCACATCGCCATTGTCTACTCCAACTTGTATCCATTCAGTCAGTCAGTATGTAACTGTCATCCCCTGCAGAGTGAAGTCAGAGTAACAGTGCATGTTGATCCCAAAGATGGAAGGCAGAACTTATTCCGAGTGGTTCTGCAGTTCATTAACCCCAGCAGCATCAGTGTTTCTGGTAGCATCAAGGCTACGAGTAGCAGAGGCATTTCAGGTAAGGCTGCCTCTGATGGTCACCTCGTCATCGAGCTGTCTGATCTAACCCATCATCCAGAAATATCAATCATTGGTAGATGACAGATCTCCATACTGACTTCTGCAAATGCATGACGTTCCAATCATCTGCTCTTGTTGCTCCACAGGGACAGATCAAATGAAGGAAATAGTATTTCCTCCGAGCTCCTCTCCATCTTTCCTCACTGTCCCTGGAGAAGGTTTTGCCGAGCCCTTTGCACTGAACCCTGGGAAGTGGATCATTCACATAAAGGCAGAGGGTGTTCTCTTGGTAAGTTTTTAAAAATTGTGTTTTTGGTGTTTTTAACATGTTCTTGTTGTATTTTTCTCATGATGGGGGACATGTATGAAATAATGTAAGATTAAAACTATGCTTATGAGTATTTCTTTAATCATATTGTGTCGGATCAGGAGAGGATGAAAACCGGTGATTTGAAAAAGGTCGAGGTTTGGTTGAAGCCTCCTTGTGGACAAATAGATCCATTAACGTTTCCGAATTCCTCGTCTGAGCTGCCATCAATTCTAAACTGCACAGCTGGATGCTCTGATATTGCTTCCCTTTTTTTTTTTTTTTTTGCTATGCTAACATTAGTTTGGGCTTGTGAGGTGCTGTAAGCTAACAGGAGAGTGTGTAAACGACCCCGCCCACAACCTAGAGATGAATTTCTAATGAGCTCTGCAGAAACTGTATCCTAAAAAACGATACAGGCTATTTTATTTTTGATCAAAACGGCATAGTCATAATTAAAAAAATCACTGGGAATGATTTTACAATAGATCACAAGATAATAGTGAGAGTCTTTAATTCTATCTTCACACGTTTGTTGTTTTTTTTCATGAAAAAGTGGGACTCATGAGATACAAATTTTGCATTTCCAGGACTATCTTGTTCTTCTGCCCCGGGATTACTATGAGGCATCTGTGCTGCAAGCAGAGGTCACCCAGCCCTGCTCCTACCATCCCACCGCAGACACAACAGCAAAGTAAAGCTTTCTCTACTATTCACTTTCACTTGCTTTTTTGTATTTTTATCCTGACTTGTCTGTGTGCATGTTCTCAGTTGTTTGTTATACAAGCACATAGCCATGGACGCTTTCAGCTCCGTGCTGGGGACTCAGGGAAGACTTTCTACCCGGAGAGGACGGAGGAAGAGGAGGCAAGCTCGTGTTCGTCGTCCCACCTCAGATCACCCCGAAATGGCAGTCCTCAATGGCAGACAGGTAAATGCATTTTGCATTAAAATCTGAAGAAGTTCTAGTTTCTGGTTATTAGAGGCATCCTTTGTGTCTTGTAGTCTCAGCTAGAGCTCATTCTGCGAGTTCCTCAGCCAGGATCTTATGTCCTTGTTCTGGAATATGCCAGCGAGGTGGAAACCGTACAAAACGTCAACATTCTCACCAGCACTCAGCCAGAGGGTCAGATCATGGCAAGAGCGAACATTTATACTTGTACCTTCAGGTTAGTCTTGTCACAATAACCTGGGGACTTACTGCAGATCTTTGGAGTTTGTAAAAATGATAAGAACACTCAGAAGTTCAATATTTTTTCAGAGGTTTTTAATCTTTGCAGCACTTTGTGTCGGAGTGTAGCAGTGGACAGCAAAAACCAAGTGGCAAGACTGGAGCTTGTTCACAGGACAGAGATTCTTCTGCAGACGTCCACGACATCATTCCTGCTGGTGCAGAAAAGAAGTTTATTTCTATTTGAGTATCTGCTGTGAATCCTAAAATTAACCTGACTTAAACTGTATTTGTATGCCTGCAGTATAAATTGTATGCAGTACCTGCAGAGGAGTTCTCCGCTGAGCACATCAAGCCGAAGGAACTTTGTGTCTCCACTCATGGACGCTTCACTGAAGACAGGTGAATACGACCTCCAGCACATCCAAAAATGTTCATTTTTCAAAGCTCAACTTTTCTGTTTTCGTTACAAATCTTATTTTTAATGAAAGCTGGAACAATTCTGATTTTAAAAAAATCTCCAAAAATAGAGATGAAACATAAGAAACTGAGCTTTTATAGGGAAGACTGAAGCACAGAGGGTCTAGAAATCATAACTTATGATAGGAAGTTGAAAAGGCAATTTATAACTTTAAACTTTTCATTAAAAAATGAAAAATTCCAAAGAAATGTGTATTTTCAGCATCTAAAATGCATAGTATTGTGGAAAGATTTAAGGAATTTGTGGACATCTCCCCAAGGAAATAATTTGTGGATGCTGACGACCTTTGAGGCCTCAGGCAGCGCTGCATGAGAAACCGTCATTGCTCCTTGATGTGCAGTCACATGAAAAGGATTCCTGACTGCCTTTCAGCTCTAAGGTTTCAACATGTCGGGACATATTAGGAATTAAAAAATCTGGTTTAAAGAGGTCTGCTGGTGATTAGATTGAATTTACTAACCAATCATAAGATGAGGCTACCTGTGTCAAAGCCGGTTTCTGTTTGCATGCTTTTGACTGGATGCTGCTGAGGAACGCCATCATCAGTGATGATTTTCAAGACTCAGTGTTGTTGTCTTTTAACCTGGGAGAGGCCTTTTACTAAACAATGGGAAGTCTATTCTTTTAAGGGTAAAATGTACCAATAAACATAAATATCATCCATCAATGCTTCTTCTGAACCCTTTTGGGATCATGGGGGTTGCTGGAGCCTGTCCCAGCTACTGTTGTGGGAAGGCAGGGGTATTCCTTAGACAGTTTGCCAGCTTTTCACAGTTTGGTACACTTTCACCTTAATTATACTTTTCTCTGGTGATAAAACTCTGACAGAGACAGAGATACAGCTTTGTGTCATCAGCACGCTCAAGCGTGAACTCAGTGTGAGGCTGCATTAGTAGAGCTGATGTGACCATCTGCATATACAGAAACTTTTGGGACATGAGTTTGTGACTTCATCCAGATCAATCTATTTGAAAATTATAACTTCACTCCACATTTGACTGTTTACATTTACTTTTCAGGTTTTTTTTTTTCCTTTGGCGTATCTACAAACATTTGTGTTTTCCCCTGTGAAAATGATCATTTTTGTAAATTAAAAAATGCCACAAGAACATGTTAAAAACACCAAAAACGTGATTTTTATCAGAGCGAGTCTTTAACATCTGTGCAAGCTCCAGTTGAACACATGTGAGATGCTAGAATAGACCCCCCCAACAGAGATGCACATCTGGAACTACCGTACTTGTATTTTTCCAGCTGGAGAAAGTCACTTATCTGTTCCAGCCTTCCTTCTGTCACACTAAATTTAGTTAAATAGGCCTCCTAAACATCTGTGTTTTGGCTGCACCTTTATGTGGAAAAAAGTTTGACATTTCTTGATAAAAAAATCCAGTAAAATAGAAGAAACGAATTTGAAGTAAACACAGTAAAGCTGAAAAGCCCCTTAAGAAAACGGATTTTTAAAATCGTTAGATATATGTGTATGTGTAAATAATACTCAATTGAACTTTGAGAAATTGTGAAGAGTTAAGCTACATTGTTTTATCATTGTTTGGGTCCTTTTGCCTGGAGTCTTAATGGTCATAATGACCTTAAGAAGGCAGCTGAGAAAGTCTTGGAGCTCAGACTGTTCCTTGTTTGAGATGGAAGCTCAACTTAGACTATAGGCAGAAATGTAGACAAAACAAAAACACAACAGTTCTACACAAATGGGAAAAACTTTTGATTGATTTTTGGATTTTTTTTCTGTTACTAAAACTCCTTTTTCAAGTTTTTTTTTTTTTTTTTTGCATTGCAGTCAACATTGTATTCTGCGAGCATTCGAGAAGCCATCCTCAGCGTTGATTCTGTATGCAGCCCGTGACGGTCAGCTGCTGTCCACGCTTGCAGATGCCGTTCCTAGAGGAAAACGTGAAGACCGGAAGCAGAGACGGCAGTCCGGCCTGTTTTCTGTCCCCGATCCTCACAGTAATGGGGTTCTGCTTAAATTCCCTCAGGTATCTGCATCCTTCTTCGCCTGCTGAATAATCTCTTAGTTTAGCTTTATGTTTGGAGGATCTCGTTGTCTTCCAATATTTAGGTTGACACCCTTTCTTGCGTTTACAGACAGAGATCAGTTTCACTCCATCAGTGCCCCTCCCAGGCAGATATGTTGTTGTGAATTACTATCATCAGCCAGAACACATCTCCTTCCCAGTGGAAGTACGAATAGATGCAGGGCGGGAATGGAAAGGTAAGCGTGTGAAAGAAAGCCGTAATCTGATTAAACAAAATTAAAGAGAGTAACAAGTCCACTTTCTACATTATCCCACATTCTTCTCTAAAATCAGATTAGATCTCTGGTTTCTTGGTGAATCAGGAAGATTCAAATCTCTGCTCCCAGTTCTCTAAAAGGCTTTAGTGAAGAGCTTGATTACTGCGTATTTTGTTTTGAACCGGCTTTTCTAACTCTAAGCGTGTTTTCACACACACACACAGGTTTGATAAAAGCATCCTTCTGCCCAGCGGTCTCAGGCTGCAGGGACGTTGTTATTGCTGATGAACGCATTTCTCTTGACTTTGACAAGAATTCTTGGCCGCGGCCCACCATCACTGTGATCATCCCACCAAAGAAGACTCTTATTCTGGTGAGTGACACTCAAACATGCACATTTGCAAACTCTCCCAGTGTTCTGTTTTGAGTAGTTTAAGGACCCACTTTATGGAAAATTGTCTTTATAACATGTTCTTGTGGCATTTTTCTGAAAATGGCACAGATTTTTTAAATACTTTGGCTAAAAACAGCATAATCAGAATAAAAAATAGAACCAAATACTGGGATCGCTTTCAAAATAGATGACAAGATTGTGTTTTTAAGTTGAGAACTTTCATCCATGTTATACTATATTCCCACTAACAATGGAAAGACTATATTCCACCTGGCAGCTTTTAGAAATACCTAAATTCCAGGCCTTCTAAGGGCCCGAGGGGACTCAATCAGCTTTTAAACAGACTGCACCTTTGCACCTTTGGGTTTTATAAAAAGGCTCAAAGGATCGTTTCTTTCTTTGTTTCTTCATTTCATTTTCCGGCTCGTTTCTTTGGTAGGATTACATCTTGTTGGTTCCTGATAGCATTTACAACCCAGATCTCCTGAGAGAGAAACCACTGGACAAATCTGAGCGTTTCAAACAGCGGTGTCCTGGAGAAGGGTTCATTATTGAGTAAGTATTCATTGTAAAGAACAAACTAAACACAAATTGAAAAGGAACTGTTTTGGTGTAGCACATGCAGGGTTTCACCCACTCAGATAACTGGGACACTAGTGCACTCTAGTGGTGAAAGGGGAAAAGCATCATTTACATTTAAACAAGCTGATTTTTTTTGTTTTCTTTGGTCTTTTTAGGCCCAGAAGGTCCTCTTACTTTTGCAAAGCTGCAGTCCGCTCTCTGGTTGCAGCTTACAACGACGGAGCTCTGCCTTGTGACTGCCACAAGTCTGGTTCTACTGGGTCTGAATGCCATCCAGTTGGTGGACAGTGTCCCTGCAGGCCGCACATTATTGGGCGACAGTGCACAAAATGTGCCACAGGATACTATGGATTTCCATACTGCAGACGTGAGTCTATAGTAACTGCTGGAGAAAAAAATTGGAGTTAATTTTGAAGAAAACTTCTAAAAATAGTATTATTTATTGTTTTAATCTTCTCAAAAGTTGAATTCTTTTGTAATTTATCTTCAAATTAAATTTAAACTCCTCCCTTAGCTAATTAAGTGTCTGCTTTTGAACACAGCTTGTGAATGTGGCCGCCGACTGTGTGACGAAGTGACGGGACGCTGCATCTGCCCTCCTCAGACAGTCAGACCGGCCTGTGATGTGTGCCAGAACCTGACGTTCAGCTACCACCCTTTGCTTGGCTGTGAGAACTGTGCCTGCTCTCCCACTGGGATCAGTACGAATGCTGGGCCTCATTGTGACCGCGCTTCTGGGCAGTGTAGGTATGTGGAAACTTAAAAAAAGAAAATCTGTTTTCATCACAGATGGATAAAAAAACGGTAAAACATTTAGAAATGATGGTGTTTATCTATACCACAAGATCCAGGATCATATAAAGTTTTACAGCCTGGAAGGTAAAGTCTCTCACTTCTTCCTGCGAACTTTTAGGATTGATATATTTATAAAAAAAACAAAAACTTTCAAACAATACAAAAAAAGAGATGCCAAAAATGTCAGACTGTGTCAATTAAACCTATCTTTAGCCAACATTTTATTGGTTAAAATGAAAAGTATTTGAAAAATTTGACTCGAAAGGACATTTGATCCCTATGAATATTACACGTGATTGGAGCTGATTCAAATCCTTAGAGACCCACTCAGACAAAGATCATGTTTTTGGTGTTTTAAACATTTTCTTGTGGCATTTTTTAGACATATATAAAGAAAATTCAGTTTAAAATAGCTTTTCTGAGTAAATTTTTTATTCAAATTGTTGTGAATCGGACGGGGTCCACCCACAGGTCCCACCCACAACTCAGAGGCAAATTTCTTATAAACTACTGCTGCTCATCAGAAACTACGTCCTAGAAAACCACTGAGATAATTTTTTTATTTAGGGTAAAAACACAGGAACAGTGTAAATCTGACATGTTTAGGAATAAAAACTGCATAAACATACTGAATAAAAAGTTGATCATAAGATCAAAATAAGTCACTCTTAACGGTACAAATAGTGTCAGTTTCAAGGACTTACAAAGGTAAAGTAAGAACGCACGGAAAAACAGGATGTTTGTCTCTTTTCAGCTGCAAACCTCACGTTGGAGGCCGGCAGTGTGACCGCTGTGCTGCGGGGTATCATCGCTTCCCCGAGTGTCTGCCTTGTGACTGCCATAACGATGGAGTCACGTCTAATGTATGTCAGCCTGACACAGGAGCGTGTCTCTGCAAGGTGAGTTCAGTCCATCAACTGAAGATTTAACACCCCCCCCCCTCCGCTGCTTTTGTGTTCATTTCTCTTCCGGTTCTGATTCTTTCTGCAGAGGAATGTCGCCGGCGTCAGGTGTGATACTTGTCGAGAAGGATCCTTTTATTTTGACCCCTCCAACCCTCTCGGCTGCACCAGCTGCTTCTGCTTCGGAGCCACTGACCGCTGTCAGAGCTCCAACAAACGCAGAGGAAAGGTGTGTGCTTGTCATGCCCCTGCACGCCTGTAAATGCCTCTGTGTTGTGTGCCTTACAGAGCCTTTTGCGTGCGAAGAATACTGTCATTTGATTAATGACGCCTTAGATACCAGTGTTATTTCTGGACTCATTTATTTTGTAATTTTATGCTGTCAGCTTGGCGAGTCTTTTCATAAAGTAAGAAATAGAAAAAGAAGGATGATAAAAGAGAACAACCAACACATTTCTTTGTGCTTACTAGTTTGTGGAAATGAGAGACTGGCGTTTGGAAAGCCCCGCCATCGAGGAGATTTCCTCTGCTCTGAACACAGCCAGCAACACAGTGGTGGCGGACATCCAGGAGCTCCCCCCAACAGTTCAGTCCTCATACTGGGTGGCACCGAGGCCCTACCTCGGAGACAGAGTGAGGCAACAAAACAGCACAACCACGGAAATGCATCAATAATTTGTAACGGTTCTTTATAGTGTTCATAGAGAGAAAATCCAACACTTAATTAAGTTAAAACAGTTATTGTCTCATGCGGATTTTTATTTACTGGACATTTTTGTCACACCTTTTATTCACCTTTTACTAAACTTCTAATCGTTCAGGTTAACAGCTCGTCTATGAATTAAACACTCTATGAAGTTATATCCTGAATTCCTAAGAGTACCATATAAATGTTTTAAAATAAAGTTTGGTTTTCTTCTTTTTTGTCTTAGGTTTCGTCTTATGGGGGTTTCCTCACTTACCAGTCCAAGTCATTTGGGATACCAAACGAGGGGATGACTTTAATTGACAGACAGCCGGATGTTGTGCTGACCGTATGTGGTTTACTAGATGTTAAAAAGCCTCAGTCACACATTGATCCAAACGGGTGCTGCAGGTATTTGAGTGGGAGGGTTGTAGGAAGGAGTGGCAACATTTCAAGGGTGTGTCTTGCTGTTCCCCTAAAGACCACCTTAAAGGATATCATGAAAATGCAACATACCATTGTCATGCGTGGGGTAAGTGTTTTGCGAAGTATTTGTAAGGATAATGTGAGCTTCACACACTTATGATGCTGTCATTCTGCAAGAAAGGAGTGTGCACTCAAAGCACTAATGGGCTTCTTGCACAGTGCACAGGGATTAAAAAATGAAAAACCAATTTGATGTGCCGTATCTACTTTGCCCTTACTTACACTTAAGTGTTGCAGCACGCTTGCAGCACGCACATAAAAAAAAGAGCACAAACATTTTTGCTTTATGGGCTCACGGAGAGGTCTGCAGACAGCCTGTATCCACCCGTAAAGGTAGTGTGACTAGGGCTTAAGTCTAACTTCACAGCTGTCAGAAATAAATCACTTCTAATCACTTTTATTTTCTCTGGTGCAGGGTCAGAATATGAACCTGATCCACGTAGCTCCACAAATTCCACTTCCAGACCGGCTGTTTCAGGGAAGAGTCGAGCTCCTGGAGGTAAAAAAAAATATTCCTGTAAGACCAGAAATGATTCTTTTTTAAAGGGCCTATGGCATGCTTTTCTATGCACACGAAAGAACACATTTTTTATGAAATATTAGTTATTTTCATGAGCTCTTTTCCTACCTGGAAGTAAGACGACTCGATCGCGAGCTCCACGGAGAAAGTGGATGTGCGTGTTAGCCTGGGGCGGTGCAGGCAGCGCAGGCTCTTCCTGCTGTTCCCCCACGTTCATACGTATGAACGTGTATGGGAGGGGGTGGTGCTCATAGCCCAGTTAATGGATCAAAATACTACTTTGTGGGTGTTTTTTGTGAGGAATTAACATTATACTACACTTAAAACCTTCAAAAAGTTGATTTTACATGATATCGGCCCTTGAAGATTTGGAATTATAGATTCTGCATAAATGAGCTAAAAATTCAAACAAAAAAAGTAAAAAAAAATTTCACATTTATTAATAAATGAATCAGGTATGCATGGGTTTCCGTGTCCAAAGAAGCTTCTATCTTGAGGAATTTGCCCCCCAAACTTCTTTTTAGTGTCCAGAATGTTTTATTTTCAGGGAAACTGGCGCCATGCAGGTACCAACAGGCCCGTGTCCAGAGAGGAGCTCATGATGGTCTTGGCAGGTCTGGTGGGGCTAAGAATCCGAGCTCTGTATTTTGCTCAAAGCCAGCGGCTGATGTTGGGGGAAGTGGGCCTGGAGGAGGCCACAAACTCAGGAACTGGAAGTCCTGGAAATACTGTAGAGGACTGCTCCTGCCCTCCTCAGTACTCGGGAGATTCTTGTGAGGTGGGTACTTCTGCACTTCCAGAGTCTGTTTTCAAAGCTTCTACCAGGGGTGTTTCCTGGACTTGGGAACACTACTGGGAATATGCACTTCACCATATATTTATTTCTGAACTTGAACATGAAAATGTAAACGTTTTTTTAATCAATTTTTCATTTTTTAAAATCAATGATTTACTTTACCTCTCATCTGACCTGTCTGTTCCCTAAAGGCTTCATCGCTTGTTTTCAGTTTTTTACTTGCCTCTTTCCTATGTTGACTTGTTGTTATTTGTCTTTCACTTACAGTTTTCATTTTTGTGTCTTTCCTTCTTTCACTTGCCTTCTATATCACTCCATTTTTCCTTTTGGCTGCTGCCTCACAAATAAGCTCTTTTTTATACTGCCTTTTTAAATCTCCTGATTCACAACAGTTTGAATAGAAGAAATACTCAGAAATGTAAATTCTTTGCTTAATTTTCGTAATAAATCTCCCCCATTATTAGAAAAAATGCTACAAGAACGCTGTAAAAACACCAGAAACACAATTTCCTTCTGAGTGGGCCTTTACATTTTTCTGGAGTGTTGATAATGAACAGGCTTTATGAGAATTCATTGAGCTCTGATTACATCTTTTGCTCCTTGGATGTTTGTTTTTGAAGCTGTGTCCAATGCAGTGCAGTTTTAAAAAGAAGATAATTGCAATTACAGCAATTTTAGGAGAAAGCTCTTTGCAACTAGCATTGAGGAAATTGTCATTTATTCAAGCTTAGCAGCAATTCTAATTTGCTAATATTGTTTTCATACTTTCACAAGGATCAAATGTCTTAGAAGCAGAGGTGGTTGCACCACAGAAGGATGTGAACTGATTATTCATTGCTGACTTTTTCCAGTTTGATCTAGAAAATAAATTTACTTCATGAAGCAGCTTATCCTGGAGGAAAATACAGATCTAAAAGTGAAGGGAACTGATGCATCTTCTGCAGTAGCTGTTTATTTTGTATGCAGATGTTATGTTTATGTTTTTTTGACTTCAAGATGGGGGAAAGTGTCTTATTGTTTCAGACAAAAAAGATCCCCTGAAAAACAAAACAACTTAACAAGCAGAAGAAAATGTTTCAAAGGCTGCAGTGATAAAAAATTGTCATTTGTGACAAGAGTTGACGTATATTTCTGTGTATTTTCTTTATTGTTTTATGAGATTTTACATCCTAAATATTTATGGGATTGTACAGATGATGTAACATTAATAATGCAAAAACAAACAAAAAAGAATGATACATGTCATCTATGTGGAGAAAATCTTACATTTATGTTTACATTCTGTTTTATAGTTTTGAAATAGAATCAAATGCAGTTTTAAAACCAAATAAAAACACAGTAAAACCAGCTACTCTATGATTAAGTCAGAAATTCTTAAAATCTGAGACATTTTCCTTAAAAAAAGCACCAGAAAAAAATCAGTCAATGGAGTAAGAAGAATCATCTTACCAAGAATTTGCATTTTGAGAAATAAAATTCCAGTCCCTAACATGTTTTCACAGATTAAGATTATTTTGCTATTGAAAACTTTAATAATAGGATTATTTTTCTTGCAAGACAGAAAATAAGACATTTTTTCTTGTAACAATGTTGTTCTTAAGATTCAGTTTTTGCAGCGTATACATTTATACCCAACAAGTCAAGTTTCAGGTGCCCATAATCCAATTACCCTGCAGATAAGTCGGACACTAAATATGGGAATACAAATAGAAAGTTACGTCGAAATGGAAGAAAGTTCTGAGAATTACGGATTCTTACAAGCAGGGTGGGGTTGTCCATTGATTGAAATGAGAAGCTGGGCCTCTTTCTCATAGTTTTAAGGAAGCCCTGACATGTTTGAACCAAGAACCACACCTTTTCCCTTGAGGGAACATTAGCTAAAGCGCTGTCGATGGAATCCACTGGTAAGCACCCAATTTGGAGAGTGTGAGGTTTGGAAGTGGTTGCTCGGGCAGAGATTTTGTGGCACATTCATTCAGGCATACAATTTGTGACTCCACAGCTATAATCACAGGTTACAGCTTGCTAAATTAATAAAAATATTTTTTATGTTGTTGCTATGCAAAGGATTTTTCTTTATAGCCTAGAAAAGTCTGATAGAGGCTGTTTGTGCTTGTTTGCACCAATAATTAGGCCTGCATTTTTCCTACAGAAATGTTACAAAAATCACCATTAGTTAGACAGGAGGAGTTATCTAGAAACATAATGTTTGGTGTTTTTGCTAGAGCATCCTCTCTACATCTTGTACTTTTTCTGTAACAAGTACGTATGAGTAAGTCTGAGGTTTTGGGATTTTATGTGCCCAGAGGCTGTATGACAAGGAGCTTCACCTTGAAATGCAGGGTGTGGTGTTTGGCATCAGAACGTAACTCGTAAAGTCAAGTATTTCAGCAGTTCACGAAGCACCGGTGCCCCTCCCTGATGCGTCTGTGTATGAGCCGCGTGAGTCAGGTGTGTCTTGTCTGGATCGACTTCTCCTTTAACCAAACTCTGCTGAATTACACAAAAGTTTATGCTGTTATTTGAAGCGTTGTTCTCTCTGCTTGAAAAGGGGCAGAAGACCATTCTCAGTATCTTCAATTCCCGTGTAGTTCCTGCTGCTGATTCCAGTGCAGGCATACACATGCTCTCACTTTTAAGTTAAACTTTGGTGCATGGAGGTCAGTCATGTATAGTATGGGCGCAGGGGGAGAACAGAAAAGCATGTAAACACTTGCTTGAGTGCTCATGTGCCTGCACACAAACGAGTGTGCAAGACCTGACTCAGGTACATGGGGTGTGTCTTTGTTGTGTCAGCACCCGTGCGTTTAAAAAGCCGAGGGAAGTGAGAGCGGCGGATATTTTCAGGCGCTCTAAACTTTGGAAATGTCAGATTTACGTATGGACAGATGCAGGCTAAGAAGGGGTTTGATACAAGCCCTGTTGTGTTGGGCTTTGATTGGACATTCCTGGGCTTCGCACAGACCGCTTAGTCAGGAAGAGCGCTCCCGCAACACCAGACACCTTCATAAATGGGCTCAGAGGATACAGTACCCTTCGCTTCATGACCAGAGATCCCAGCGAGTCCAGTATCCATCTGTGAATGACCAAGGCGTCCAACAAGTGCTCCACCCATCCTTCCGTGAAGAAGGTCAGAGGGTTCAGTACCCCTCAGTTAGTGTGAGTGAGGCCGGCTCTCAGATTCAGGTAAAATAGCTGAAAAGAAATGATGCATTTTGCTTTCAAATTAAACAAAAATGTCTTTCCTGCAGCTTTGAAACTTGCTGGTTTAAAGTTTCAGGCGTATCTGAGGGATTCTTATCTGTGAGGCAAAGGGCACACTGCTTTGTTAATTGTTAAAGAGACTGAATGCAGGTCAGATTTTCTGAGTATAGTTCAAAGAAACTCTTTTAAAAAAAAATCCCAATCTGGGATTTTATTCCAAAAATGTATACCTTCTACAGTACAGGGGGAATTGGTGGAAGATGGATGTTTAAATTGTGATGATTTTAACCTTTAAGGTTGCCTGGATTAATCAGAAAATGAGATTAATCAGGTCTTCTTTCCTGTTTAAAATTTACAGTTGGTTTTTATCAAAAGTGTAAAACCTTTATGATGCACGCCTTTCTCCAAACATTTTCTAAGATTTCCTTTCATATTTTCATGTCTTTTCAGAAATGTTCTCCTGGCTTCTACAGAGATGCCGTTGGACCCTACCTGGGCCGCTGTGTGCCTTGTGAGTGCAACGGTCTGGCTTTCGAGTGTGAAGACAAAACAGGGAGGTGTCTGGTAAGAGATTCATACTCCTCTTAAAGTCTTGTAGTGGCTTCATAACCGCAGGTGTGCAGACATCCGCTCAAGCCTGAGATCAGGAGAGACTTAACCCAGATAAACCAGCAGTCATCTTCAGATTAGTCAATCCTAATCCCAATTTTAGTGAATATGTGTAGAAACAATTTTAACTTTCTCTGTCACTCTTGTGCTCTTAGAAACCGAGTTTTTCTGGTTTTTATTTCAGTGAAATAAAATAATATTATAATATTTTTAATACATTATTTAGACAAAATTATTCTTTTGATTTCAATGAATTAGTCATTTGTTTTGTAATTTTCAGAACTGTCAGTACAACACCGCTGGGGACCGATGTGAACACTGCAAGGAAGGTTACTATGGCAACGCTGCCCAAAGAACATGCAGAGCGTGCCCATGCCCATTCAGTGAATCCAAGAACAGGTGAGTAAGAGGACATTTTTTTAAAAAGGCAGAACGGTGGTCAGATATACATTTTGACAGCATTGCTTTTCTAGTTTATTCAGTCTATTATATGTATTTGTGAACAGAAATAGAAAATAGTGAGAACCCCCTTCAAGTTTGATGTATTTTAGATCATTTTAAGAAACTTCTGTGTAAGTTGTGCATTTTTTTTTTTATAACAAAAGCATTAAACTAATGTTTCTGTCAATGTGTAGTTTTGCAGTTGGCTGCAGAGAAGTGAATGGAAACATCAACTGTATATGCAAACCGGGTTACTCTGGAGAACGCTGTGAGAGGTAAGCGTCTACGTGGACTCACTTAGGTTGACTGGAATGCAGGCCTTTTTCTAAGGTGTCTGGAACTTGCAGATGTGCTGCTGGGTATTTTGGTGACCCCATGAGCCCAGGTGGGAGATGTCAGCCATGCAGCTGCAATGGCAATGGCAACAACTGTGATCCAAGAACTGGAGGTGAGAGCGCGGTCTTTCATTGAGGACAAAAACAGAAAAACTTGTATTATTTCATTTTCAATGTTGTTATGTGTATCTCTTTAGTCTGCAAAAACATATTGGAGCCAGGAGACACAAACATAGATGACCACTGCCAAGGTAAATGAAAAAAAAGGTGCCTCAAGCTGTCATGCGTGAAATGATGAGCTTTTGGTAACGCTTTCCTGTTTGCAGAGTGTGACAGCTGCACTGGGACCTTACTTCACGACCTGGAGAAGCTTGACGATGAGTTGGCACGGCTCAGGGCTCTGCTGGAGAATGCCTCAGCCAGTTCCTTGTCTCGGGATAGACTTGATAAGCTTGAAAAAGCTGTGTCAGATACCAAGGTAAAGCGTTAGTGTACCATCCGTTTACACTGAAAGCTGCAGATACATGAGAAATATTTCACATTTCAATTTGTTAACTGACATACAGACAAAGAGGGTTTTCTTTTGGAAGACCATCATTCAATCTGCATTTCAGAGCATGCCGTTACTTGTAGATGTTTGTTCTTCTATCTGATTTAACATTTGAACCTCAAACAAAAAGATGGATGCTATTTGAATTCCTGTGATTTTTGCAGCTTCTTGTCAAGGAATTCAGCTCAATCGTTAACGCTCAAAAGAATAAAGTGAACCAGCTGGAGGATGAGACGAGCAGCCTCGCGGATGACATCAGCTCCCTAAAAAAGCAGGCCGGTATCAAGGCTGCTGATGCTGACAAGGCACTGGATGATGTGGAGAACACCTACAAAAGGGCAAAAGATTTAGACTCAGACATTCAGAAGATGTTAAAGAAAATACAAGGTAAAAATGAACGCCTACTTGCTATCTGTTATTGTTGCAAAGATTGTTGTACTTAAAGTCCCACTCCGTTCATCTTTTGATCCATTTTAAAAGCATTCCCAGTGGTTATTTAATTATGGTCAGCAGTTTGTATCCAAAAATCTTGTGTCATTTTCGAGGACATGGTTTCTGCAGAGCACCAGTAGTTCATCAGAAATTTGCCTCTGAATTCACCCACAACCTAACACAACAACATAACAGAACAGAACAAAAACGGTGAGGATTTGGGAGCTTTCCAGCTGTACAGTTTCGAGCCATGAAAACCATGGATGTATCACGATGGAGTGGAGAGTGAGGAGTTTATGTTACAGATCAGACCTTTTTCAAATGGCTTTTTTTCCATCTGCTCCCAATTCACAACAGATTGAATAAAGAAATCCTCAAAAACACAATTTGGAGCTTGATTTTCTTTACATCTGTCCTCTGTTATGATTAAAATGCTACAAAAAGACGTTTAATGCACCAAAGAAATGCTATTTTCATCCGAGTGGGTCTTTAAAACTACTCGAGCAAAACCTGAGGTTTCACAGACTGAACATTTGATCTTGTGTGCTTGAAGACCTATTGAACCAGATGAAGAAGGAAGAAGGCAGAGGGGATTCCCTGCCCAATGAATCGTTGTTGAGCATGCTGGAGAAAGCTCAGCGCATGGTGAAGGAGATGGAGGAAAGGAACTTCAGCCCTCAGAAGATGGCTGCTGAGAAGGAGAAAGAGGAGGCTCAGAAATGTGAGAAACACCGATGGCATGTAGTTAAGAGGAAGGGTTCCAAATTTTACTAACAAATGACTTGTTTGTCTTTTCTATGCTTCAGTGCTAGACTACATCAAGACAAATATAAGTAAGCAGAGTAACCAAAATGAGGCTGCAGCAGAGAAGATCCGGAGCCTTCTGAAGATCTTCAATACCAAGCTGAAGGACCTTGACAAAGCTTTAACGGTGGCGGCGGAAATGGTGAAAAGAGCCAATATGCAGAACAGCCTCAGTGCTCAGACTCTGGAAGATGTGCAGGTAATAACGCAAACGTAACTTTGCAATCTATTAGCATGCAACATCATTTAGGACACTACTACGTAAAACCTCCAAACGTTACAACATCCAAAAAGGATCAGTTGCTCTCTTTTTAAAATGTCATGTACGTTTTTTGCAGAAACGGATTGAGGACTTAAGGAAACAGCGTAAAACTGTTGAGAACCAAATAGCTTCAGCTGAGGAAAAGCTGCAGAAAACAGTGGATTTGATCAAAGAGCTCTCTGACAGTAAAATGGTAAGATTCGTCCTTTTTTTTTCTAATCTCAACATTGAATTTCACTATAAATTACCTGTAATTTCTCATAACATGCCTCTAACTGTAAACCTCCGTTTTTTTTCTTAAATAAATATTGACACACTGTTGTATATTCTGTCTTAGTCCATTTATTAACTTTTTGGCTTGAAAAGATCCGGAAATATGCGTCCTCAGGTTTAAACACATTTCAAACGCCAAAAAAGATCTGTGTTGCTTGGTGTGACGTCTGTTGCTTTTCTCATAGTCACAAATCCCCTTCATTCATTCACATATTTTCCTTCTCTGTAGGAATATGAAGAACTTGCTGCACAGCTGGACGGAGCTAAGACAGATTTGACCACAAAGGTTAAGGAGATCACAAATGCAGCAGCCAAGAAGAATATCGTGGAAGCTGCAGAGGAGCACGCAAACAACCTTGCCAAGCTAGCGAAAGACCTCGAAAAGTGCGCTTGCAGCACATTACTTTGCAAAATCTTGTGTTATTTAGCTGCTTTTTAACATTTTATCTCGTTTGAATAACAGTGCTCTGAAAAATGCAAGTGGGCGATCGGAGGTCCGTGATGCCAGGGATTCTATTGAAGCTTACCAGAACATCACAGATGCTATTAATGCTGCAGAGGCAGCTGCTAATGAGGCCAAAGAGGCTGCAGACAATGCCCTGAATGTAGGCGGCACACTTGATGTTTTATTCATTCATAAGTCTTTTACCATAATACCAAAAACATTGAATGCTTTTCTCGAAGCTTAGCTTACTTTTTTTTTTACTTTTTTAGAATGTACAAGACCAGAATCTCACACAAAGAGCAAAAGATCTAAAACAGACTGGCAATGACTTACTGAATGGTGCAGAAGATGCAGTAAAACAGCTACAGGGTAAACAGCAACAGGATTGAGTTTTTCTTACAAAAATCAACCGAAAGTTCTTGCACTAAAGGATTTGTTTGTCACAGATGCAGCCAAAAACATCACTGACTTGAGTAAACGCCTAAAGAAAGCTGATAAGAAAAAGAAAGCACTTGAGAAAGACCTCCGTGATGCACAGACTACATTAAATGACACCAAGAGAGGTAAATAAGAACAACTTGAGTCCCTTTTTCTACCGGTCTGTTCTGGGATTCTTTATCTTGTTTTTTTTCTCACCAGATGATATTAAAGAAATGATTGAGGAGGCCAAGAGGAAGGCAGCTTCAGCCAATAAAACAAGCACAGAAACGATGGAGAAACTCAATAATATCACAAATGAAATAAAAAAGATCAGCATCCCTCCTTTACGCTCTAACCTAAGCAATGAACTGAAAGATGTGAACCAGTCTGGTAAGGGCCAATGAAATCTGTTTTCCTTGAATACATTTCTTTTCTTGGACATTATTTTCTTTTTTCAGTGAATCAGTTGATAAAAATCCTCCCGTCTCTGAACGACAAGATAGCAGAGGTGGAGAACGTGACCACAAAGTTTCCACCTATAAACAACATTTCTGACAGCATAAAGAATGTCAAAGAGCTCATCGAACAAGCCAGGGATGCAGCGAACAGGGTGAAGTTCAGCTCTCAAAGTAGTTCAACCAAAGTACTCCACTTTTTCCTCCAACTTAACGGCAAATGTTGTTGTTCTCACGCTAGATTGCAATCCCCATGAAGTTTAAAGGTGACGGTTATGTGGAATTGCGTCCACCGAAGGACCTGGAGGATCTGAAAGCCTACACCTCCTTGTCTCTGAAGCTGCAGAGGCCTCCAGGCAGGGGAGACGGCAGACGCAGACGAAAGCAGGCCTCAAACGATGAAAACATGTTTGTGATGTATCTCGGCAACAGAGACGTGAGTGAATCCATTTCAACTGAAACACTGTGAGATCTTTTTTTTCTTTTCTACAAATTCCCAGCAAACTATTTTGTGTTGCAGTCTTCAAAGAATTACATAGGTATGGTGTTGAGGAACGACATTTTGCACACCGTGTACAAACTCAACAGTGTTGAATATGAGTTGCCATCGGGTTACGTCATCAGATCTATATCCGAACCGGCCAAGTTTGACAGAGTGGATCTTCACAGGTCGAGTTTGTGGCTCAACTTTCAAACTTCATAGAGATTATTAGCTGGATCTACCCTTGCAGGACATTTTTCTTTCTTTGTTGTGATTTAGAGTTTATCAAGATGCAGAGGTTATCTATACAAGCGATGTAACCGCAAGCACACCTGGTCAGCCTTCTCGCATCAGCTCTCAAGGAACGCAGAACAAGGACCTCCTGAGCGTCAGTCCCAGTGATGTTGTCTTCTATGTTGGAGGCTACCCTGCCAACTTCACTGTGAGAATCAAATCAATAATATCTTAAATAAATATCTAATTCTTACTAATAACTGGAGACTTCAACTGGTTTTGAATTCTGCCTTTTTTCAGCTGCCTGCTTCTCTCAAAAACCCCAAATACCAGGGCTGCATTGAGTTAATTTCACTTAACAATAAAGCTGTGAGTCTCTATAATTTCCAAAAAGCAGAGAGGATCAACCTGGAGATTCCATGCAAGAGGTATGCAGAGAGGCCTAAGATTTCCATGGTTTTCCTGTCATTTCGTTGAAAAATTACAGGAAACAAGTGGCATTGAAATGACTATTCAAGAAAATAATATAACCACGTTTACATTTAATCTGTGATTTTACTTTAATTATGATTAAACCTTAAAATTGAATTAAGTTAAAGCCTTTTTCTGTCTGATGCTTTCATCCAGATACTTGCCGCCTGTGGATTCAGACTACTATGAAGGAAGCGGGTACGGAAAAGTGATCTTAACCCTGAGATCACCCTTAGTTCTCGTTATGAGCATGACCATCCGTTCTCGTTCTGAAAATGGAATCTTATTTTATATTGGAACAGAGGTAGGGAACTCTAAAACATATATATATATATATATATATATATATATATATATATATATATATATATATATATATATATATATATATATGGATGTTTTTAGGATAATAAGGGCTAAGCTTGATTATTTGTCCCTCTTCTTGCCAAAGGACAAATTCTTCACTTTGACACTGGAGAGAGGGGTGCTCTACATTCGTAGTAATCTGCTTGAGAAAGCCGTGACAAACAACAAAAAAATATCTCCGGTAAAAAGCTGCTTTTTTAAAATGATTTTTCTTTACATTTCACATTTGTCACACAATGTTGTAGACAGTTCCTGAACTGCAGCTGTTGTCTTTTCTGCAGGTGACAGACTGGACAGAAATACACATCGTTGTGAGGAGTGATGTGGAGATTCAAATTCGTGTTAATGGTAGCGTTGCATTCATAACCCCACTCAAATTTAACATTCAAGAATTCCGAGAATTCTACGTTGGTGGTATACCACAAGAGTTGAGAGACAAGTACGCAGTGATGACATTTCCTCATTAGTTGTGCACATTTTGTGTCTTTTTTTATGACTAATGTACATATTTTTTCTGAAAAAAAGAAATAACGTCACCATGCAGCCTTTCCGGGGTTGCCTAAAGAACTTAAAGGTGTTCTCAGACTTCCAAGTCCTCGAGGAACAAGTTGGAGTCAGCAAAGGATGTCCTGAGGAATCCCTGGTACGACTTCAGCACTTAGATGGCTCAAAATATATGCACATTTCTGTCACATTGGCTTTCTTTAATGACTAATAAGCTCAAATCTGTGCTGTTTAGATTATACGTAATGCTCAGTTCAGCTTGGGGAGCTCGCTCTCAAGTGACCTGCCAGGCTTCAGTCTGGATGGAGACTTTGCGCTCTCTCTTGGATTTAAGAGTAAGGAGCCTGAGGGTCTCATTTTACAGGACAAGCAGCCAGTAAGCCCTTTTTATATTTACATCTTTCTTTATTTTTTTTTGACCTAAAAAAGAAAAGAAACTCCTGAAAATGGGGCTTAAGAATAATGAACATTAAATCAAATAAGCAATAAAGAATATTTTTACATGATTTTTTATTATTTAATAATAACTTTTTTTTCTACTAGTCGACATGAACGTAAAGACATTTGATATTTCTTTATTTACTAAGCTCTTCCAATGCAGCAAACATGACCGCAAAACCGAAATGTGAGAATTTAACCAATGAGAGCTTCATCTTTGGGACTTCATTGATAGTTTGCATTTGGGCTGAAAATGTAACTGATTATAGTAACTATTTCTCTGTGTTTCCCTTATTTTTTTAATTTCTTGGAATCAATCAATCAATTTAATCATGTTCTACTTTTCCCTTTTTTTCTAGACTTATGGGATCAGCCTTGCACTGGAAAACAGCTATGTTATCTTGACCTTCAATGACAAAGTATTCAAATCTAACCACCAGTACAAGGATGGAGAGTGGCATTACTTGACTGTTACCAAAAAAGCTGGAATGTAAGAAAAACAGTTTGTATGTATCTGATACATTTAAGATGATACAAATTCATTATTATTTTTTTGTTTGTATTCAGTGTTGAGTTGCACATTGATGATGAAGATTTTGCGAAGGCAGAATCTGGCTCCAGATCAGTGACAGATACAGGCAATCTAATGCTCATGGGAAATAAGAAGTTCAGAGGCTGCATCTCTAACTTTTATGCAAGACGGTAATGTTTTATTTACTTTCCTCTTTGTATGTTCACTTTTACACTGATTTTTTTTAAGTTAATATTTGTCATATGAATGTAAAACTCTGTTTTGATGCTTTTTTTTCTCTATCTATTTATTTTTAAGGATGTTTTTCTTATGTTGCCGCAGATTTCTTTGCCTGTTAAAGTGCTTTCGCTTTCTTGTTTTGATAAACATTATTTCTCATGGACGTAGGCCGGAGAACCTGTACAGGGTTGAGGACTTCAGCGTCTTTAACTCCTCAGGAGACATCTTGATGGGTGTTTGCATGAATGACAATCCCATTCAACTGATGCTGGACCGCAACTCAAAGAGAGTAAGTCTTTTATTCACACTGCAGCACAGCTTGTCTAATTAATATATATATATATATATATATATTGTTTTTATATATTAATAACTAGAAAATGCACATTATTTGCTGTTGTTTTACTGGTTTATTGTGTAGCAGCTGACAGTTAGGAGTCGCTCCCAGGTTAGAGATCTAACTTTTGTTATGTTGAATTTGTGTGCATTCAATTTTGCTGCCTCATTTCCAGAGATGAAGAAGAAGTCCTAAGGCCCGACCATGCCGACAACAGTCTAAATGTTGACTTGAAAAACCGGCAGTGTGTCCACCGTTTTCTCTTCTTTAACCTGTGCACATCCTGGTTCTTTTCCATTGTGCTCCAATAAAACATTGATGGCATTAATGCTTCATTTGAACAGAGAAATGTATTGTGTTTCATCATTGTTGTTTTTTCCACTTCAATTCGCTCACTGCATTGTGAAGAATAACCTTGAGTTGGTTTGGTGTCTCCTCTCTTTCTTTCATGTAACCCTCTAACAGTCATTCGCAAGCACATTCCCTCTCACTGGTTATAAAAATAAACCAGCAGCCTCACTCATACCTAACTTTGGATTCCCCCTTTCATGTTAACATACATTTATTTGAGTTATTTTTTTATACATGTGAATTTAACTTTTGTCCAAACTTGTTTCAAATTATGAGGGATGTGAAACTATGAAAGAAATGAAACAGGAAACACTGGCATTTGTGGTCAATGTGGAGTAAAAGATTTAAACAAGTTCCCTTAACTGTGACTTCTAATAAAGGTTTACAGATTTATGTATAATTTAAATCTCAATCGTTTGATCTTGTTACAACAGCAGACTTTATTTTAATCACACTCATAATATGTTCTCATCCATTTTAAAATATTTCATTAGATATGCAAATTTTGGCTCACAGCAGATTAGATTAATATTATCTTTCCATCTGGTGTGTTCCCAGAATGAAAATCTCAGTTGGCAAATAAAGGAGAGACTTAAGGTGGAAAAGAATGTAGAGAAAGAAATATTGAAACAAACAGAGCTTTAAAATACCCAACTATAAAAAAGAAACTAATCCAACCTTTATATTGTCTAAAATAATCATTTCTTTTTTAAAAATATATTATAAATCTATATATTGCTTTTTATTTCCTCAAATAGATTTTACAAATCCTCTATTACATTTCTGCAATGTCTACAACTGTTTTTTTTTTTTGTAAAAGTATGTCAACCCTAAATTCTTTAAGGATAATGTGCTTTACAAAGCAAAAATGCAATCAAAACAAAGTAAACTAAAGCAAATTTGAAGATAAAAAATCAATATGATCCTGGCCAAAGATGGAAATGTGACCAAATAAGTTATACATGAAGTTAAAATACAGTGGGTACGGAAAGTATTCAGACCCTCTTACATTTTATTATATAAAATGTTATATTGCAGCCATTTGCTAAAATCATTCAAGTTCATTTTTTTACTCATTATTGTACACACATTTTTGACAAAAAACACAGAATTCTTGACATTTTTTGCAGATTTATTAAAAAAGATAAACTGAAATATCTCATGGTCCTAAGTATTCAGACCCTTTGCTCAGTGTTTAGCAGCACCCTTTTGATCTAATGCAGCCATGAGTCTTTTTGGGAAAGATGCAATAAGTTTTTCACTCCTGGATTTGGGGATCCTCTGCCATTCCTCCTTGCAGATCCTCTTCAGTTCTGTTAGGTTGGATGGTAAACGTTGGTGAACAGCCATTTTCAAGTCTCTCCAGAGATGCTCAATTGGGTTTTAATCAGGGCTCTGGCTGGTCCATTCAAGAACAGTCAGATTTGTTGTGAAGCCCCTCTGGTTACTTTAGCTGTGTGTTTAGGGTCATTGTTTTGCTGGAAGGTGATCCTTCCGCCCAGTCTGAGGTCCTGAGCACTCTGGAGAATGTTTTGGTCCAGCATATCCCTGTACTTGGACACATTCATTTTCCCTCCATTGCAAACAGTCGTTTTGTCCCTGCAGCTGAAAAACACCCCCACAGCATGATGCTGCCACCACCATGCTTCACTGTTGGGACTGTATTAGACAGGTGATGAGCTGTGCTTGGTTTTCTCCACACATACCGCTAAGAATTAAGGCCAAAAAGTTCTGTCTTGGTCTCATCAGACCAGAGAATCCTAAATTCTCACCATCTTGGAAACATTCAGGTGGTTTTTATTTTTTAGCAAAATTCATTTGGGATTTCATGTGTCTTGCACTGAGGAGAGGCTTCTGTCAGGCCACTTTGCCATAAAACCCTGACTGGTGGAGGGCTGCAGTGATGGTTGACTTTCTACAACTTTCTTCCATCTTCCGACTGCAACTCTGGAGCTCAGCCATAGTGATCTTTGGGTTCTTCTTTTCCTCTCCCACCAAGACTCTTCTCTCTTTTATAGCTCAGTTTGACCAGATGGCCAGCTCTAGGAAGGGTCCCGAACATCGTCCTCAACATCTTCTTTTCAAGGATAATGGAGGCCACTGTGCTCTTAGGAACTTTAAGTGCAGCAGTTATTTTTTTGTAACCTTGGACAGATCTGTGTCTTGCCACAATTCTGTCTCTGAGCTCTTCTGGCAGTTCCTTTGACCTCATGATTCTCATTTGCTCTGTCGTGGACTGTAAGCTGTAAGGTCTTATAGACAGGTGTGTGGTTTTCCTAATAAAGTCCAATCAGTAAACCCAACACAGCTGGACTCAAATAAAGGTGTAGAAATATCTCAAGGACGGTCAGAAGAAATGGACAGCACCTGAGTTCAATATATGTGTTACAGCAAAAGGTCTGAATACTTAGGACAATGTGATATTTCAGTTTTTCTGTCTTGATAAATCTGCAAAAATGTCAAAGATTATGTGTTTTTTGGTCAATATTGGGTGCTGTATGTACATTAATAAGGAAAAAAAAAACTTAAATGACTTTAGCAAATGGCTGCAATATAACAAAGATTGAAAGGGTCTGAATACTATCCGTAGCCATTGTAGATTTACTTATGTTTTGAAGTCAGTTTCAGAGCAATTAACAACGATGTACAACTGTAGATGTGTACAACAAAATTAACACTCATTCACGTAATCTTTTCTGAAATTTATTACCTTTTAAGATGTAAAAATGTGCTCATTCTCGATAGTTGTAAATAATTCATTTGAATTTTGGGGTTTTACTTTTCTGTGGCTTTGAGTGAACCATTAACCCTATTATCTCATTTTTTAATGGAATTGAATAACTTAAACCACCGTGTACATCTATTTAAACGTGTAACCACTGCTACAGATCACATAAACATATTAAACTACTAATATTTATGACATTTTTATAAACTGAACATCATACATGTAACTATTTTTCTGCAATTATCAGTTTTACATTTGATCAGGTGGACTGATCATGGAGTGCATGTTGGCAGTGAATGAGATGAGCATTAGTATGCATTAAGCAGATTCTCTGTCTTATTCTAGGATGGTGTGACTCATGTCATGAATGAAACTGCACCAGCATGTGCGCTGCCTGCACAGGTTCAAAATGCCTACCGTGTGGGGGGGCCGGGTAGCAGTCTGAGCTACAGTCTTCCACTGCAAGTCCTGCAGCCGAGGTGAGGAGCACAGACTTCAACACATACACATGCATGAATACTAAAGAGTCTGGAAGAAGTGATGTGTACGGTCATCTATCTGCCTCTGCAGACCCCACTTCTCTTTAGATGTCAGGACCCGCTCTGCTGAAGGGCTGCTGTTCTTTGCTGCAACCAGAGGAGGGCGATCACATCTGGTCTTGTACATGTCTAAGGGAAGAATCAGACTCTCTGTGGGCAAACAAAAGGAGATATTTAACAGGGAGAAGTACAATGACGGGAAGTGGCACTCGGTCAGTTACATGTGATCAAAAAGCCAAACATTTGTAGAGTTTTGACAACTATATCACTCAGTTTACCTTTTTTTTCAAGAAGTTAAACAGTCTTTGTTAAAACTGCTGCTTGCAGGTCATCTTTACTTTTGAGAAGAGAAAGTTCAGATTGGTTGTGGATGGGATCAGAGCTCAGGATGGTCAGCTGACCAGTGCTGAGCTGAAGTCAATGCAGGAGTTTATGTCACCTGTGTTTTTGGGCAGTGCCCCAGAGTCCTTTCACAAGGAGTTAAAGGTAAAAAAATATATGATAACAATGAAGGACTTGATTTTTTTTGTTACTTAGTTTAGTGATACTTTAAATGAAAAAATGTATTTATTTGTTTTTAACTTACAGTCCAAGGACCTTCCAAGGCATAGTGTGTCTGGATGTTTGCGTAATTTTAAAATGAACGGAGCGTTGATGTCAAATCCGACCACAAACACTGGTGCAGGGCCCTGCTTTGAGGGACAGACACAGAGGGGAGTGTATTTCTCAGGGAATGGAGCTCATGTCATTCTGAGTAAGTAAACTCTCTCGTGACCTCATGACCCTTTCTTTTGAAACCCTTTAAAAGTGTTCCCAGTGGTCTTTTAATTATGATTATGCCGTTTTTAGCCAAAATCAAAACACCTGTCGTTTTTCGGACATCGTTTCTGCAGCGCTGCAACCCCGCTCCCCTTTCCATCCCTGTTGCTGAGATCTCCGAGCAGGGAGCTGGTGTTTTTTACGTCACAAATATGCCCTTTTTCAAACTGCACTTTTTCATCTGCTTCACTACAATTTGAATAAAGAAATACTCAGAAATGCCATTTTATTCCTGATTTTCATTATATATGTCCTCTATCATCAGAAAAATGCCACAAGAACGTGTTAAAACACTTGGAGTGGGTCTTTAAATGCTTGTAACATGAAACTGTTCTGAAAAAAAACGTCCTCTCAACCGCATCGTCAGCTGACCAGCTTTGAACTGATTAATCTGATTTGATTAATTAAGGAACACCAGCTTCTTTCTGTCTATTATTAGTATAAAGCGGTTCTTTCAAGGTTAATGTCTATGACATTTGTTGTTTATTGTTTTATTCTTAGAAAAAAAATATATCAAGAAAAGAAACTTATTTCAACTTCATAAACTTTTCTTCATTGTTGATCCATGAAATAATGCATTTTTTCCTTCCACCGTGGCATTAATGAGACTTTTTTTCTTGTGTGTCAGATGACTCGTTCACTGTGAGCTCCACATTTGAGCTGCTCTTTAACGTTCGTCCACGGAGTCAAACTGGACTTCTGCTATATATTGGTGATTCCAGCAGGAACCAGTATGGCCCAACAAACGGACACTTTCTCACTGTGTATATGCTCAAAGGAGAGGTGAGATCACCTGTCTGTTTCGAGAACTCTAATATTGTTGACACCAAAAATGAACTAAAGCTTAAGCTTAATAAATGGATTTAAAACTGGTTTCATGAAATCAAAACCAAAAAAAATAAAAAAGAAATATTTGAAATCTATACATGTACAAAGATTTATCAAACTTAGTCATGAATTGATTGGAAAATGTGAGCATGCATCTATACATGTAAATAATGCAATTATATTTATTCCTTATCATAGATAAACACATATTATTCATGACACATTGAAACCATTCAATATTACGTTTGTCAAAAGGAGTTTAATTAATTGTCTGAAAGGGAGTGGGAAGATGCAAACGTACATAATTCTACCACTTTACATCCTTTAGTAGATTTTTTATTTTTGAATTTTAAATATTTATCATTATCTGGTTCTTCTAATTAGTTATTTGTACTTTACCATCACAACTGAAGATCATTTAGGAAATCCAGTATTCATAAAATCAAATGACAAAGATGAAGTACCTGTTTACTTAAGGAGGAATAACATTGTTTCAGAAATAACTTTTACAAATCACAGATCAAGCTTCACAATGAAAAGCAAATCGTTTGTTGCCAGAATTTTTTTTTTTTTTTGCGATTATTACAAAATTATTATTATAAATCACACAACAAGTAATCATCAGGAATCATTGCTACAAACATCAGAAAACAAACTGGAGTGCTTATTGAACATTATTAGGTATATTCATTCATTTGTTTTTTTCCTAATTTATTTATTTATTAATGTTAAACAAAAGGTCAATATTCTAAAAACTGTCCAACTGTTGGGTTTGAACTTGTTCCCCTTGACAGGTGGTGGTAAAAGTCAACAATGGAAAAGGAGAATTTATGGTGTCAGTGAAACCAAAGGCTTCTTTATGTGATGGCGCATTTCATAAAATATCAGGTGAGTCATCATTAAGAGGATTTTCAATTTTTTTAAAGTAGCGATGTCTACTTCTTGTGCAGTGATGTCATGTATACTTCTGCCTCATTGTCTGCTTCTTTTTTAGTCATCAAGAGGATGCATGTTGTGCAGCTGTCTGTGGACACAATGGACAATTACAAGATTGGAGCACCAACTTCCACATCTATTTTGACCAAAAGCCCTCTGTATTTGGGTGGCATTCCTGGTGAGTGTCCGAAACTGTATAAAACTTAACTCGTTCATTTATCAAAGTCAAATTTACATGCACACAAATTGTAAAAATATAACAAAATGTCAGATGTGAGCATTGAAAATAAACCAAGTGAGTGGAAATAATAAGACTTTGCTTTGTTTCTATAGGGACACTGACCCAAAAAACGCTCCCTGTTACGTCCTCTTTTATGGGCTGCATCCAAGACATGACAATCAATGATGAGCTGATCTCCTTCACCAGGCTGTCAGCTGTGTTTGGGCCAGTTAACCTCAAGGAGTGTCCAGGCTGAGCAATGCTGCCCTCCTAAAAAACAAACCTTGGGACCATGTTTACCACCACCTATGTGCAATCTGTTACCATGACAGAGAATGTTTTTGTGAGTGTGAATCGGAATTCGGTTTACGCGTGTGAATGCGTGTGAAAGCAGAGAAACAAGCAACAGTCGTTTGCTTCTCTCTCTTAAGCACATCTTTATTTATTTTGTAACAAAATCATGCCACATTTCAGGAATCCGTTTTCTGTAAGATGCATCAAGTTGTTGACTCCACATCCAAATACTATTAAACTGGTGTGTTTTAGCAACGTGGCCAAACCAGCACTTTAAGAAAACAGATCATTTTTGCAATGGTGCTGTAAATGAGATCCATATTTCATGTCTTTGTTTTGAAATAGAAATGTATTTTTAAACAAAACCCAACAACAACTGTTTAGTCTACAAATGACTCATTTGGTTACCTTTATTGTGTTTTTATTGTTCTCCACATACCAGCTTGCAGAGTTTTTTTTTTTTTTTTTACATTTTACATTTTATTTGGTTTTAAGTGTGAGACATTATCTTTATTTGAATTATTTTAATTAAATGTCCCAATTTGCATTCCTTTAATGTGAAAACAAGAAAATTTGTCTGCTAGTATGACCATAAAAAAGCATACATTTAGCATTTTACAATTAAATATCAAGGATAAAGTCATGCCACAAATAGAAACGGAGTCAGGTTTGGGACCATTTCTATAATTCTGACTAATGTAACTTTGTCACATGATGTGTTTGAAGTACTTACATTCACCAGAAAGTGTTTACTCACCTGCTTTGTACATTTTTATTAAAATTCTATAATTAAATTAAAATGTTGACATTAGCATCCTGTCTTGTGATGAGTGGTTTGAACCTTATGGATAAGAATGGGGAACATCTTCAGCTTTAAAGAGTATTTAAAAGATAGAAAGTTAGATATAGTTTTGGTTTCTATAGTTCATCCTTATTCTATCAATTTATGTGTAAAGAACCTTTTATCAACATGCAGTAGTACACACACTAGATTAAATAGATTAAAGCAACAACAATCAAAAAGCAAACATAAAGTGGAAATAAATTAAAAGATAAGGAGAAAAGGTAAAAATATACACATGATAAAACATAAAAGCCATCAAATACTTAAAAGCTAAATAAATAAATAGACTATAGGCTGTCAACATGCGTTACTGTACGCAATTAATTTAAGAAAATTAACTCGTAAATATAAATGAACGCTGATTAATTACAGTCCGTGAAGCAACCGTCTTCCAACAGTTCAGGCTTCGGCAGCATGCATCAATTTCTGAGAATACACACTTTGTTGGGCACAATGCTACTTATAACATGGTCACTTACAAAAGAAATAAATATTCAATTGATTTGTTTTTTACTTTTCTTTTTGAGGTTTAGATCGCTTTTCCACAAAAATTTGATACTTATTGCTGTCCGTTGTCACGGTAACACATGGCGATGCTGAGTCGGCAGACCTGACTGCAGCGGCAAAGGAAAGCGATATAAATGCTGATCATCACGATAGGTTTGCATCAGTAAACAGAGAAAGTTCACCTCCTGTCACTTGTTTTCCTCCAGATCATGAAGAACAAAGTTTATTTTGATCATTGTGACCGGAACTTCTTCTGGAGCACTCAGCAGCCAATCAGGATAGAGTATTCACCCGGACCATGTACAGTGCAGAAACACAATTTTTTTTGTTCTTATAGCTGTATATCAGCATTTTTGTTTTCTTTGAGTAATACTGCAAACATTAAGGTTTTTACAGTTTTACTTCTCTTACTGTTGATAATTGTGCTTTCTGCACACAAATTAAACTTCTTAAAACATTTCAGACAATAAACATGAAGGAAAAATGTTCTCTCTGGACTTTTTTTTTTGTTTGTTTGAAAGCATATTGTTATATAAAATTTAACTAGTATAACATTGTGAAAAACAAACAAAAGTGTGATTAATCTGATTAACTGTTTTAATCGATTGACAGCACTAAAATAGACCTAAGTTGAATGAACGGTGTATAAGTTAAAAAGATGTTTTTAATTTACATTTTAAGATATTAATAATTATATATCTGTTATTTTTGTTACAGGTTAATCCCTTAAATCTTTGAATGAGTGAAACCCATTTTCATTTTCCAGAACTCACAAAATATACAAGAATCCCACCATTTGTGAAAAACAACGATTCAATAATAAGGTAAGGTTCTTTTGATGTTGCTCTTCATTTTACTGAATAAGCAAGAAAAGAAGTAAGAAGAAAATTACATTTTCATTCATTATACTAAAAGGCATCATTTGCTTGTTTGCTGTATTTTTTCCGACATTGTCGTCTATGCCAAAGCTTCCTTGTGTTGTAATTGCGATCTAACCATTTTTGTAGTTTCTCATGAACCGAGAAAGTGCCTTGAAGGCATCACGTTTCCTGTCTGCACTGCAGGACCGCACAAACCGCCGGTGTTGCGCCGCTAGATGTGCTCAGAATGCGCCCTTAAAGCGGGAACGCGCAAGCTATATTATTTAACTTGAAAAAAAATTACTCACGCATAGACATTTTTAACATGGATGTTATATATTTTCTATTCATACGGTTGTGATCGCTTGTGTTGACTCTTGTGAACGCAGGAGTCAGCGGTTAGGGGTTGTCTCCGGCGGTGCGCGCTCCCGCGCCTGGAATCCTCTGACGGTTGGACGCAGCACCCGCCTGTCAGACAGAACGCGGAACAGCGACACTCGCTCGCGGACGCCGGCTGAGCGCTTTCGCGGTTGTTTTCAGTTGTTGGCTCCACGGAGCCGTGGGGTCCTCGCAGAAACGGGGGGCATGACGCGACGTTCCGGCTGAAGAATCGCCACGGTAAAGTTTCGAGCGTTCGGCCTCCTTTTCTACACCCCCCCTCCGGCGGCGGGGATCTCAATGGCGGAACCAGCTCCGGGGGGCGTGGAGGAAGAGCAGCCGGATCATCTGAACGACGCCGAGCTGGCTCTGAAAGGCATCAACATGCTGCTGAACAACGAATTCCGGCGGAGCGACGAGCTTTTCAGGACACACAGGTCTGTGCGGGGCTTCCTCAGTCTGTCGTGTCCAGACTTGGAAATAATGAGGGCTCTCTGTCTCATCATTGGGTTGCTGTCTTTTTATTTTAGAAATGAAACCCAGACTGCAAACTTTCCAAATAAAGATGTTTTTCATCTACTGAATTGTAGAACACAAATGATCAATGGGCTTTAAGCAGCTTTACAGTCAGTAAAAAGCCATGCCTTTTTTCATTATGTTATTATGTTAAAGGGGATTAGGTGTTGACACCTGTGAAGGGCAGCCCCCATGTCTCCTGACCCCTGGTGAAAGTGAAATGTCACTCCTCCTGTTAATTGCCCTTGCTTTCACTGGAAGGTTCCCCTGAACCTTTATTGAACAGATGAGGATTAATCACATTTCTTTAGGTTTTTTCTTTTATCCGTTCATGCTGTCCCTCCTGGTTTTTTGATACACTGATGCTGACACACGTTTTCTGTCTCCCACCCCTTTAGGGGTCGCAGTCCTCTGATGAGTTTCGGGGCCAGTTTTGTAAGTTTTTTGGTGAGTAGATAAGAAATCAGTTTGCCCCACAAAATATATCTTTAAAAATACATAAATAAAAGAATAAAACTGTTTATTTGTTTTCCATTGTAAATAACGGGATAATTAGGTCACACTTTTAATTTAAATGCCCTTTTCAGTGTATTAGGCATTAATATCTACAGTATTATTAATTAAGAAGCTCTAATGAAATATTATCTGTGGAAATATTTGCGGCTACCTTCATAATTTTCTAATAACACCCAATTTCACCAATCTAACCTGTTTATGGATGTTTGTATGTTAAGTTCATTTCCTAACGAGGTTGCTCAATTGTTTGCTTAAAAAGTCTATAAAAACTTTAAAATATCCCAAAAGATTGTATTTTGCAGTTTTACAGACATTAATAGTTCAAAGTCTAAACAAAAACCTTGACTTAATGTTTACCAATACTATAAAAAAAACAACACGATTTTGTTTTTAAAAATGTTGAAGAACACATATATGGAAAAATAATCCTTTTTTTGTAAAATCGTTCCCAGTGGTATTTTAATTATGATTACGCAGTTTTTAGCCAAAATCATCACAACATTTTCCGCAGAGCAGCAGGAGCTCATTAGAAATTCACTTCTAATTTGTGGGCAGGACTGTTGACACGGAAGTTAGCCTCCACTAACTTCCCATCAGCTCTTTGTTTACACACTCTCCCGCTAGCTTATAGCAGCTCACAAGCCCAAGCTAACATTAGCGTATCAATTAAAAAAACAAGCAATATCAGAGCTACCCAGTGTAGAGCCAGATAGCATCTCAGACGAGGAAAACAACAAGATTAATGGATCTCTTTGTTTGCAAGTGGATGGTTCAGAATTGTAGCAAAGAAAGGAAACGTTGGCCAGCCCTTGACAGTTGCTGCAACACAAACCCGAGCTTTGTCAAACTGTAGATTTTTATCTGCTCCTGATCTATAGCAGGAGTTTAAATGTATAACTATACTAAGATGTTTGTTTCAAAAATTCAAGATGGCGACCTCTTCCCAAGGTCAAAGATCAACAGAACTTCGATTTTAGTTGTAGTATGTGCGTAAAATTTCATGATCAATCCAACAAAAGTAATTTCCCCATAATGTGGGAACGTTTTCAAATTTCACACTGCCTCAATGTTCGAACATGCAGTAAGAAAGAAGAATTACAAAAAAAATAACATGGTTCTTGAAGTCCAGCATTTCTGCGAGACAAAAAGATTTATTAAGTAGAAATACAGGAAAATAAATCCAAACTTCAACTAAGATAAAGTTTTGTCACATTCTAACTGTAATTTTTGAAACCAACAAAAATGTTTAGTTTGAGATAGTTTGGTTGTACATTTCGGCTGAATAATAAAGTAATGACTAATAAAAAATAATAAATTATTTATTATTGGTTATAAAATAATTTCCTTGCATCTTTTTTTTTTAATGTTAACAAGGACCAAAGAGATCTAAATAATTAGGAGCCTACTGTTTTATGCCTTTGTCATAAGGTTGTTTTCAGGTGGATTATTTAGAGCTTTGGCTTTGTAATCAAGTAAAAGTCACATACTTTAGTCAAAACCTTTATCTGTGATACTCTAGAAACAAAAGAAAACTAGTTTAACATGTTTAAAAGCAAACAAACCGTGATGTATAGTTAATTTAAAAGTCAAATACATCTAGTTAGCTTTTAGACTTCATTGTTTGTCCAAGTATGTAAATCTATCATCACAACCTTTAGTTCACTTCACTCTTAACTGACCTCTGTCTGCCTGTAGAATGCCATGATGACGTTTGAAGAGGAAAAAATGCAGATGGCCTTTCAAAGCCTCAAAGCTACAGAGAAGCTGTGCGAGAGCGCCAACATCGGCGTAATTGAAACCATCAAGAGCAAAATCAAGGGGAATGTGAGTGTCCTCCTACTTCATTTGATGTTTCTGGAGTTTCTGGGGTGTTTCCTGCACATCCGTTTGCTGTCGCTCTGTGTTTTTGTTGGCAGATAGATGCTCAGAGATCGGGGATGGCTGCAGTCGATCGCCTCCAGAGGCAGGTCATCATCGCAGACTGCCAGGTTTACCTTGCAGTTCTGTCCTTCATTAAACAAGAGCTGTCAGGTAAAACCAACATCCGTTGGTCTTAGGTGAAGACGCCATCTCATCATTTCACTGAAGATTTTGCATTTGACTCTGGCAGGGTACATCAAAGGGGGCTGGATTCTGCGCAAAGCTTGGAAGATGTACAATAAATGCTACAACGACATCACGCAGCTACAAGAAGGCAGCAGAAGGAGGGCTTCTGAACAGCAGGAAAGGTCGACGCCATCCTCAGAACCGTCCAACCACAGCCCTTCCTCCTTACCTGGGCCGAGTACATCTCACAAGCACAACGGCATCTCCCCGGAGGCTCTGGACAGACTGAAGGGATCAGTCAGCTTCGGGTACGGACTCTTCCACCTTTGCATCTCCATGGTGCCCCCGCACCTGCTGAAGATTGTCAACCTGCTGGGCTTCCCCGGAGATCGCCATCAAGGCCTGTCAGCCCTCACGTTCGCCAGTGAAAGTAAGGACATGAAGGCCCCTTTAGCTACGTGAGTGAGTATGTTTGGGAGTTTTCTTTTCTGGCCGCAACTCAGGTCATGTTTGCTTTTTAATGAAATGAAAGCGTAACTTTTAAAGAAGAGAAACAGAAAGCATGCTGACTCAGGCAGAATTTTCCCAGTCACACTTTTCTTCCTTATTTTCATTAAAGACTCACTCTGATCATCTTTTGATCGATTTTCAAAGCGTTCCCAGCGGCCTTTTCATACTGATTTGCTGTTTTTAGGAAAAATCAAAAACTGTTTTCTAGAACATAGTTTCTGCATAACGGCAGGAGTTCATTAGAAATTCACTGCTGAATTGTGGGTAAGCCTTCCTTCATTTCTCATCATCCCTTTGTTTACACTCTTTCCTCACAACCCCAACCTAACATTTCTGGTGCCAAAAAAAATGGCGAGCAATATCGGAGCTATACAGCTGTATAGATTTGAGCCAGATACCAGCTTGGATGAGGAAAACAAAGAGGTTCATGAATCTCTCTGTCTGCAAGTGGATGGGTCAGAAGGAAGCGGAGCAGGGAGCTTGTGGCCCACCCAGCGTATTTTCACTGTCATAAATACAATCTTTTTCGTCTCCGTCTGATTCACGATTGGAATAAAGAAATAATCAGAAATGCAATTTTGAACTTCATTTTCTCAATATATGTCAGAAAAATGCTACAAGAAAATGTTCAAAACACAAGTTTCCTCAGAGTGGGTCGTTAAATCAAAGCTTGAAATTCTATCCTGTTCTCCAAATTTGATCAAGTTTTGTGAGTTTAAATAGGTAAAAGGGAACTTTACATTCTTGCTATCATTGATGAGGTTTCTCATTAGTTTCTGTGCTTGCAGCCTGGCTCTGCTGTGGTACCACACCGTCGTGCAGCCCTTCTTTGCTCTGAATGGTGCAGAGACACAGGCAGGTCTAACGGAAGCCAAAACCATCCTCCAACAAAAGGAGCCTTTGTATCCCAACTCTTCCCTCTTCATGTTTTTTAAAGGCAGAGTACAGCGCCTGGAGGTAAAGAGATTTGAAGAATAAGCTTTTGTGTTTTATGATGCAATGTGGGCAGTTCTTCTGATTTGGTAAAGTGCAAACGATAACCACAAAGTTCCTCTTCGCAGTGCCAGATTAGCAGTGCCTTGACGTCGTTCAGTTATGCCTTAGATCTGGCCTCTGATCAGAGGGAGATTCAGCACGTGTGCTTGTATGAAATAGGTACGTCTCCCCACTTTTTCTGGTCCGTTCCACCTTCCTCTGTTCTCATTTCTGATTGGTGGATGTTTTAGGTTGGTGCAGCATGATCGAGCTGAACTATGGAGATGCTTACAGAGCATTCGAGCGATTGAAGACTGAATCCCGCTGGTCTCAGTGCTACTACGCCTATTTAACAGGAGGTAATGACAATGCAGAGAAATTAGCTTTCAGGCGCCGTGAAACGACTTCTCAGACGGGTATATTGTGTGTTGCAGCGTGCCAAGGAGCCACAGGCGACCTGGAGGGAGCTGTTGCTGTTTTCAAAGATGTTCAAAAACTTTTTAAGCGCAAAAATAATCAGATCGAGATGTTTTCTATGAAGAGGGTGAGTGTTGGATCTGCCTGATATTTAATTCAATGATGTAGATCAGTGGTGCAAACCCCAGAGCCGCGGACTGGCACCGATCTGTGGGACAGCTGGAACTCAACCTACATTTTTACTGTTTACAATCTGATTCTGAAAGAAGTTTAATTTTGGAAGACTACTGGATTTCAAAAACCACATGCAATTAATTCGTCAAGCCACTTGGTCACGTGGCAAAAATAGATCTCCTACTTTCTGAAAGCGACTGCACCGACTGCTAAATTAAAACTCCCAAAACTGCAGATTACAGTAGTTACAGTAGTTAATTCTACTCAGCCCTGTGACTATGTGTAGAGGGGTAACGTTACCTTTGCTTGAATCTTAGAAGGTTAAGGGAAAATCTAGATCACATTTGAATGATTCCTTCACAAAATCTACTCTACAAATAAAGTTTTTATTAGCTGTCAGTGATTGAGATCAAGTTTATCCTCCAAAGTTAAGAGGAAAAAAATGGGATGCCCAATTCAGCCTGATCCATGAAGCTTTTGTCTGACATTCAACCGGTCCAAGGCCTGATAAAGGTTGGGGGCTGCTGATGTAGATGATCGATGATCTGTGAAAACATTTGATATTTCATCAGTCTGAGAAGCTGAGGAGCTCCAGTTTATCCAAAGAGCTGTGCATCTTGGCTGTCATTGAGATTCTGTACCTGTGGAAAGCTCTTCCCAACTGCTCCATTGCCAAGCTGCAGGCGATGACAGACGGTAAACACTGAACAGTATGCCACCATTCAGAGAAAGGTTTTGCTCTCTAGTTTTTCATCTTTTGGTTTTATTTTAGTTTTGCAGATGATTGAAGATGTCTCGTGTTTGGGCCTGAAAAACCTGCTTCTTGGTGCCATAAGCAAATGTCTCCACAATACCAAAGAAGCCATTCAGGTACACTCATGTCCAGTCAATAATGTAGTGCTCAGCAACTGGAAACCTGACACGCAGAATGCTAATCTGTACTTACAAGCTCCGGTTACAGAGCTGGCGTGCTTGCCTCCTGCATTTCTAATACAGGCAAGTGACTTTGATAGCAGTGTTTTGTGTTTTGCATCTAAAATTCTATATTTGTTCTACAGTATTTCCATTTGGCTGCTACAGATGAGGTGGGCGGTCTCAGTAATTCTTATGTGCAGCCATACTCCTGCTATGAACTGGCCTGTGTGTTGCTTAACTCCCCAGAGGTACATTTATATTTATGCATATCATGGGGTGTGCCTCTCATCTGAGTTGGTAGAGGAATCACATGATCTAATATTAAATTTTGTCTGCCTGTTTTTTTTTTGTTTTCAGACTGCAGGGAAGGGACAAATGCTAATGCTGCAGGCAAAGGTACAACAGAGCTCCTGACTTCAGTGAATTCCACAGTTTGTGCATTTGTTCCAGTTGTATTCATATGTTTTAGCTGATTGTAAGTCTGGAAATCAGTAGTTGCTCTGCTGAAGCAGGAAAGACGCGTTCACGAGGAGAAGGTCCCCCTAGTTCAAAAGAAAGTCATTTAGTTGTACTGTCCTTTATTATAAATATAGACGTCTTCATTCACAGCTGACATTAATAAGCTTTCTGCAATCAGTTGAACTCAATAAGTATTGATTAGCTTGTTGGCTATGTAGGAAAAGTTTAATTTAGACAATAAGACACCTATTGTAAAAGAAAAACTGGTACTGCTCTCGAGCTTGATGAAAGGCAGAAATAGTTTTTGGATTTAACAGACATTTATTTTGACGTAGGGTTTTACTACATCGAAGGTCAAAATACAAAACCTCCCATCTAAAAAAAAAACCATGCATTTTCAGCTGTGGGGCAGCAATTAAAGTATTAAAAAAGTACATCAGTCGCTGATTGACTTAAAAACATGAGTTTGGTCTGTAGTGTTCAGTGTAGAAGCTCTTCCACTGTGGGAGACAATATGCTAAAAAATAAATCACTTTCATTTACAATTTTTAAATAATTTATTTGCATATTTGTGGAGAAAATAAGGATTTTGCTCCGACAGACAGACAAGAATTCTGTCCCTTTTTTTTAAGATGCTCTTCTATCCTCCAATTGTTACCCGCATTAATGGAACCTGTTTAAAGTGGTTATCTATACAAAAGACATCTGTCCACACCCTTAAACAGTCAGACTGGAACCTATCCACTGAGATCAAGACCAAAGAGCTGTCAAAAGATACCAGGGACCAGATTGTAGACCTGGACAAGACTAGGATTAACCAGCCTACAATATTAAACAAGCAACTTGGAGTTAATCAGAAAATTGGAGAAATACAAGATCACATGGTGGGGAACAAATTATCTACACAACGATGAAGAAAACAGTTTAAGGTGCATTCACACCGAACTTACTCTGAAGTTAAATCCCAAGAAGTATACCTACTGTACAGCATGGGGGTGGAATCATCATGCTTTGGAGCTGCTTTTCTGTCAAAGAGACAGGATGACTGATCTGTTTTAAGAAAATGGATGAATGGGTCCATGTATGGTGACATTTTGGGTAAAAACTTCCTCAAATCAGTGAAATTATTGAAGATGACGATTCAAATGACGTCAACCGTGCAACAAAGAAGTGGCTATGTAAAAAGCATTTCAAGGTTCTGGAGTGTTCAGTTTCTGGACCTCAATTCAGTAGAGAATCTGTGGACGGAGTTCAACGTCTGTGTTTTCAAGCGACAGCCCTAAAACATCACAGCTTTTGAGAAGATCTGCATGGAAGAGTGGACCAAAATAACAGCAAACCTTCTGAAGATCTGCAAAAAAACCTTTGACCTCAGTTATTGAAAGCAGGATTACATTACAAAGTATTGGGGTGAACTTTAGCTATTGACCAGATACTTATTTTCTGCATTAATGTACAAAAAATGCTTTAAAATCCTTCAATGGGATTTCCTGCTTTCCTATTTTAATATTCTGTTGCTTCCAGTTGAAGAACATTACAGACCTCTCACATTTTTTTAAATGGGACAATGGATATTGTAACAGGGTATTGGAAGATCAGGGACCATCAGACCCCCCTTGAGGCAGGAGTGATGCATTTTATCCCTTTTACAGTGTTTGAGAGACATACAAACATCGCATTTTATTTGGTAAATGAAGTTATACTCGCAGCCTTTTGCCATTTCTGAGATCTTTATCGAAATGGTTGCAATGGATTGTGTAAACTCTAGTTTCCCCATTTTGGTAAACAATGTTAGCATGCTAGTTATGACTGCAACCAAACTGAAGTTTCAGTTCTCTGCAGCGCTACTGACTCTGCTCAGGTTTGGAAGCTGGTACAAATTGAGGAAAAGTGTCTGCCTTCCGTGTGTGATTATGCAGACGCACCATTGTCCTTACAGAAGTGTCTGCATTTTTAATGACTGTGCTGATACCTGATTGGACAGCAGAAACATTGATCCGTTTGATCTCGTTGGCAGACAGTCAGAAAAGCAAAGATGAGGAAAGTATAATTCCCCTTTTCACCCTTTTGCATCATCTCTTGCAGGAAGACTACACTGGCTATGACTTCGAGAACAGACTTCACGTTCGCATTCACTCAGCTCTCGCCTCCATGAGAGCCGCAGCCCAGCCATGAAGTGCAGCTCTCTGAAGAAGAAGAGAAAACATTTCCAAAGGCCACAAAACAATGTGTTACACTAAGGGGGTTACTACATATTTATTTTTATTTTATAAATATTTGTATGGTGAGTTTTTTGAGCCAAAGCATCACTTAAACTTATAGGTTACTGATACAAATTTTGCCAGAGAATTTTTAATTGTCTCTGCAGCACAAGAAAAAAAATCTCTTTATTGTAGAAGTTTAATTTATAGAGCTGGTGTGGATTAAATAATAATTCTCCTTTCAGAGTATCAGCATCAATCTGCTAGTCGTTCAAAAGACAAACTGAGTGTCTTATGCCAACACACGTGCAGTGGGAGCAGTTTAGAGTTTATACAGTCTGCTGATCTAATGGATGGAAAGTTTAGTCTAACAGTAGAAAGTTTTAAAAAATGTGCAGATTTTGGAGTAGACTACTTTTTTTGCTTAAGAGATTTCACTTTGATTTCTTAACTAACTGAAATAAACTGATGTTTTCTATTAAACTTTAGGACATGCAGAATAAACCTGTTTTTTGTTGTTTTTAACTTTTTTTCCCTAAAGGCTTTGATAGTTGATGGGAAAACAGCAGATGTCTTATTTTATTATTTTATGATAAATAAAAATTGGTTCCAAAAGTTGGATTTTTATCTAAAGTAGTGATTCATGGACTAAACTATTCAAATGAAGGGGTTTGTTAATTTTGTCAAACCAATCTTTAAAAAAAAAAAAAAATCAAAAGTATATTTTGAACCATTTATATGTAACCTAAAAAAATACTGAGAGAAACTTTTATAAAAGTATATTAAATCAATTTCCCTACAAACAGAACTGAAAGCAGAAAGTACAAAAAAAAAAAAAAAAAAAGTTGTGTATCAAACACTGCTGGTCTAACTGGTTTCTGGCTCCACTGCTGAGAGATTTCATGCTAATCTCATGTTACTTTCCTTAGAACCTCTCCCCATCATAATTATTCAGCCAGAACTGAATAAACATCAAGCAACAGGATTCAGGACTTTTAAACCGTCCCTCATTGTTTACAAAGATGAGGTTTTAGGATGAACTGTAGGAAGTCTGTCGCTGCAAATACTCAACATATACAACAGCAGGATATAGAATAATTCAACAACATTAAGCTTTTATTTAGCATTTATAGAAATTCTGTTTAAAACCAAAATGACTGAAAAAACAACCTTTAAACATGCTGCATCTATCAGTATCATGAGTTTTTCAGTGCTTTACTGAAGGAGGTAAGGCTTGCATAGGTATATCTACGCACATGCATCTGGAACAATGTTTTTTTAATAAGAGAAGTACATTTAGTACAGCTGCTCCATCATCGCGCCTTCATACACACAGGAAGTGCAGATTCAGACATCCTTCCTTCCTTCCTTCTAGTGACCATTTCTACAGTCATGGATCCCTCTGCCTATGTCTGTACAGTTTAAAGTTACAGCAATATTAACCAGTTAACCAGTACTACCTGAAATCTAAGCAGATTCAATTTAGCAGAAGCATCCTTTAACATATATGGCAACACACACATTTTACTGCTGACCACAGTTGCCATACAAATAAGCAACGAGGCAAGTTTCTAACATTCATTGAAATCACTACCATTTGCTGTACTAAGGAGGAGAAAATAAGGCAAATTGACCAAAAGTTATGTACTTGGAAATCCTGCGATGCATAAGATGAGCACACAAGTAGAAACGCCAAAGCTGCATTTGGATGAGGGCCATGTTATCTCACTCAGTGATACAGAAGAGGAAAAGGTGCTTATGCCTGAATGAGAATGATGGAAAAACTATCAAGTTACAGTCAAGAGGATTTTTTTTAGGACTTTTATCTAACGGTACATATCTAAAATACATTCTACTTTTTGTACTACACATAAATACCTTACTTAAGTGGTCATTACCCACAATAAATAAGCTACAGAGTTGTTTGTGCTTTAGGTATTAAACAGATCAGACTTTAAGTCTGTTTGTTATCCATTATAGTTCTGTAAATGCTGGAAATGCATTCACAGAGCAGCAGAAACATTCTTGAGGCGACACAGAAGTCTGCATTTATATCTGCGCGGTTTCACATTTAGTAAATATCAGGCATCTGGGTGTAGTTCCTGTCCCAGTAGCCTTTAAGGTAGATCCAGTCCTGAGCTTTGTTGTGAGGGTTGGTTCCCTGCTGAAACCATCTGCAAGAAAACAAAAAGAGCAGAGAGTACTGATTAAGGAATATAAGAGCAAAAATAAAAACAAACAAAAAAAAAAAACCCCAAACATCTGAGAGAGTAAAAACCAACTGCAAACAAATCAGGACACGCAGTTTGCATTTTGTCCTGAGGAGGGCGGTGTAGTGCAGCACTTCACATCAAAGCAAACCATTAGACTGAGGAGGTTTGAAATCAAACCTTGGGCCAAGTGCAGCAATTCTTCTCAGTGACAGTAAAGGGGAAATAGACATATTAACAAGGAAAATGAGTCATCTTGATAGTTTCAAGGAATAATCAACAACGCAGCTCCCATTTTCCAACGACTGACCTTATTTTCCACTCTTCTGTAGATTTTGAGCGATTCTTCCGGGCCGTGCGCTGTTTTTCCTCCAGTCTTTTCTTCTCTGCACTTGCTAGATCTATCACAAAAAAACCCCTGAAAACCTGCAGATGCCATAAATCTGCAGTAGCAGAACAGACACTTCACCTATATCTCCGTTCTCCATGGCACGAATGTCCGGTCTGAGACGACTGTCTGTGGGAGGAAGAACTCCCTCCATGATCTTGTCCAGCTCATTTAGCTGCATGGCAAACGTGGAGAACGCATAAAACTGCAAGAGACAGAAGCGATGAGCAAGAACCTTCCACCGTGCCCCTCAGCCTTGGGTCTTCTCGTACCTTGGCTGAATTGTCTGGTGGAGGAGTTATCTTCCAGATGAGCTCACTGCCGGGGATGACCTGGACGGTTTCAGCAACCGGTGGAGGCATCTCCTCTGCCTCCTCGTCAACACTGTTCTGAGTCTGTTGAATCAGATGGATACTGGTGAAGTGGCGTTCTTATCGAGGCGGATGCCAAGTAGAGGAGGCAGCGTTTCCTCGATGAGCAAATCAAGGCTTGCTTTATGTAGGGCAGTAGCTGAAAAAGATGGCGTTTGAAGCCTCGCTGCCCGACTATACCATGTGACTGATTTGGGAAGTGCAGATTTTACAGAAATGCCTGAATGCTAAAGTGGCGATTTGTTCTCAGTAAGGATTTCTGACTGTGATATTAGGATGGCTCCTTAGAAACTGGTCCACATCCTGAAATCCTGAAGGCTAAAGTGGCACCAAACTGAAAAACATTCAGTCACATTAATCGCTTCAATGGCCATTTGTTACCTCCTTGTTGCTCTTCTTTTCCTCTGAATTCTTTTTGTCCATCTTTTTGTTGGCATCATAAGTTGCAGGATCCACTACATAGAGACATTCAGTCCATTTGCCATATATCGCGCAGAGCTTCTTTTTGCTGCAAACAAAGAGAAAATATGAATGGGTCACAGTAGGAGGAACTGTTCCTTTTCAAACAGCACCACATTGTTTCTGCAAAAGCGTTACCATAAATATTTCTAAACTGCAAAAATCCAAAATACTACCTTTTATCTAGAATATATCCCTCGACTTTGTGGAGCTCTTTCCCAAAGAGACCACATCGCTTGAACGTCAAGTTGCATCTTTCGCCAGTTCTGAAACCCAAAGATGCATCCTGTGAGCTGTTTATTCTTCTGCAGGTTAAACCTCCTAAGCATACATGGTCAGGTTTGTTCTCTGCCATACAGTGTTCCTTTGTTTATCACAGGGGTTATGTTCCATAAATAAACTGCGATGGGTGAAACTGTAAAGTAAGATTATAGATGCCTGGCTGTAAACCTCCTCACTACATACTTTATACATTTTTCTCAGAAAGACAGTAACATTTTCACATTTTTTTCGCTTTGATAAACACTCAAAGTTCAAACATTCATATAAAAATAAATCCAGTACATAAAATGAAAGCAAAGATCTGATCCCAATCAAAGATTTAAAAAGCTGCACGTATGATTGACAAGAACTAGCCAATCAGGATGCAGAACAGGGTGTGCTGTTTAAATAAAAAAAAAACATGCAGAATTTTACTGAAAAAAATCTACCCAAAAGTGAGACTGAAAAGTAAACTGCAACACAGTGAGGGAACACTGTAATAGATTCAAATCCTATCACAAAAGGAAGAAATTAATACATTTTTCTGCTAATGACATTTAAATGAAATTTAAATTTTCTGAGGATAATCTATATCAATGTTTACTTACTAGCTGAAATGGAATTGATATATTAGTGTTTTCTTTATTGTATTATTCCATTATTTTAAATGTTTAAAATAGGGTGAATGACGAATACATCTACAGCGCTTTAGAAGATAAACCACTAAAATAAATCAAATAAAATACAGATTTACTTGTGATTGACTACTTCAACGTTGCCATACTGCTCAATCCAGAGCTGACCAACTATGATGTTATGCACACAACAGGTGGGGTTTGTCCAGGTATAAGCCTCATTATATCTGTAGAGGTTCAGAGGGAAAAAAAATGAGCAAAAGAAATAAGAAATGATCTTGAATGACAGACAAGAAAAGTGGTGGCGAACTCACTTGGGAAGCTCCAGTGTAATGGTTCCTCTGGGTTCAGCCTCTATACTCTTTCCCCAGAACTTTAGTTTAGGATAAATTGACCCATGGAAAACAAAATCCTCCTTGAAGCCCTCAGCGTGGAAGGCACTGATCGGAGGGTGATGACTTACTTGTTCTGACACCCACCGGAACCCCAAATCATCTCTGGGGAGAACAAATGTTCATGCTTTTAAACTGCTTTATCTACATTTAAATACACATTCGCATCCATCATACCTGATCAGTTCATACGTTTCACCCAAGAGCGGGTTAAAGGGTTTTCCTGTCCTTTCCCACTGTGATGCGACAGCGGACACAGCAAACGCTGCAACACACTAAACAGATCCATTCATCAATCTATCATTGATTCAAACAGAAAACGATGATCTGGAAAATTGGTGAGTATTATTTCATCAAGTACTCTTGATACCTTCATCCTTTCAAGAGAGTCGGTGGCGGCGTTAGCCTGGTGGATGAGGTAGGTGTGCTCCATGTATTCCGTCAGTCTCTGCAGGAAACTCAGAGGCTCGTTAAAAATCACAGGCATGGTGATCTTTGATAACTCCTGGGAAGAAAAGATGGAGAACTGGCCTGAAAATGGAATATTTACTTCTTTTGAGTATTAAACTGTTTAAAAATCAGATTAACCTCATAATAAATAATCTAAAAAAACAAAAACAAAGTAACCTTGCATTTTTTTGGGTGATTTACTGGGTGCTGTACATAGATGTACAGAAAAGGGGTTAAGAACAGATTTGCTGTCTTTGTACTACTAAGCAGAAAAAAGTATTTTGTTCTAAGTGCTTCTCTGCAGCGTTAAGGTCAGACAAATTAAAAAGGGAGAAAACACCATTACACTTGGGGACAACGTGTTAGGAAAAAAAAAAAGTTGCTTATTTGTTTCTTTGGGTCTTTAGGAAAGGGCTCCATGTTGAAGCAGGAACAAACACAATTAGAGTATGGATGTAGTGAACTCGTGTTTTTTAATTATCACTCAATAGACAGAGAGCCATCCTTGTGTTTTTCAGCAGGTACAAAGGAATGCCTCTCAGCACGACGGCATAAATAAAAAAAAATTTAAAAAGCGTCTACGCGCCCTGATGACAGATTTAGTGCCGCACAAGGCAAACAAAACTAGACAATGAAGGATTTGTGCCACGTTTTTTCCCAGCAGACCTCTTTTCATCGTGGTGAACTCTGTAGACTTAAATCATCTGATTGTGAATGTTTAGGTTTAAGATTAGACTGAACGAAAGGGACCTACTTGATTCAGAGCAGAGTAATGGACAGCAAAGATCGGAATATTTCAGTCTTAGATTTTATCAAAGTAAATTAACTTTAAATTAGCAGAACTGTTTTATCTACTAACTGAATTGTGCTTTAGAAATACGAGGCCTAATTTATAGTACTTTGCATTTATTTAACTCTTTTAGAAATACTGTCAAACTTGAAAACAAAAAAGATGGAGATGGTCTGTTCTCACCATGCCGATGCATTTTTTCAGGATACTCCATATGCTGACGTCATTTCTGGAAAACATGGGAGCTGGCAAAGACGTCCTGAGAGAAAAATAATACAAAACAAAGATGTACAGACCGATATCGCTTTCAAACTTAAGTCAACTTCTGCTAGACAAGATTTTATTGGTTAGTTTTTGTCATGTACAAATCAATAACTTTGAAGTCACTCATAGGATTCTGAACAATCAAAATGAAGTAGCTAATGAAGAGCTGTAGTTAAGACACCAAACCAGCTCTCTTGCCTTTAAACTGTAGCTGAAGGTCTGACAGAACCTGAACCTTCAGCCAGAGAAGATCACATTCATGCATAAAGAAGCTCACAGTCCATCACGGTGCTTTAAGGACCCACTCAACTGAAAAATGTGCTTTAGTTGTTTTTTTAACATGTTCTTGTGGCATTTTTTGATGATAAAGAACATACAGTTAAATAACAAAGCTCAAAATGGCTTTTCTGAATATTTCTTTGTTCAAATTCTAATTCAGGATTGCTATCAAAACTATGTCCTAGAAAACGACACAGGTTTTTATAATAAAAAGACTGCTGGGAATGCTTTTACAAGAGATGCCTGGAGTGTGTCTTTAAAAGAAGTCTTTCAAAAGTAAAGAGTAAAAGTTAGTCTTTGAATCTGTCACCTTAGCAACAATGCACTTCAAACAAAAAGCTTGTTTTTTTTTTTTTTTTAATTTGCAGTTAAAAAATATTTTAGTTAGCATATACTAAGCCTAGTGTAATGCAATAAACTAATAAATAAATCAAATGCAACAATTCAGTTTCCCCATGATTCGATTCAATGTAACGTGTAATGTAACATGGTTTGGTTTTACACCGTATAGTGGGATACCTACTGTACATATTCGGAGGGCAATGAGGAGCATGAGTAGCTTCATCATCCTCTGAATATAATAAACACCAAATGAAAAAGTTTGCAGTGCAAAATTTCTAATCCTTTAGGAACCAGCTGTGGAAGAATAAACCACCACATTTCCCTTCTAAATGTTAGACTCTGATTTCCAGCTACCTCTTATTGACCGTTTTCGTTTGTTTTGGACATTGACTGCATAAGAGAACTGGACTAAGTGAACCTGCTGGCTCCAAGAAGCCAAACTCCCATAGACTTCTTTAGAGAAATTAGATATTTCTCACTCTTTCCATTAGTCAGAATAATCATTCTTGCTCTAAATTAGATGCCTTAATTAAAGTAGATGGTGCCTGCTGTCTCCCCACGTCCAACGTTGGAATCGTGTGACACATTTTGTGAAGCCTGCTTTCTGTGGTAGAGATGTGGACTTTCAAGAAGCTCATTTCTGACAGGTGAGAGTGATTGCCACAGAAACAATGATGCAGACCAATTCGGACCGCTCATCGTTAACTGATGTAATCTGGCTCCAAATGGTGGCACCCGCATCGCGAAAAAATAGTGACTAAATTGACTTAATCAGGTTAGAACCAGAAGCAAGTCATTTTCTATGGATGATGTCACACTCACTCTGTACAGTTCTAATATACAGTCAATAGTGTGGGTTGAAAGAAAACGGCTCCTTGTCAATCATCCAGAGCAGACTTCATACAGGTTTAGGCATTTTCCAGTGCATTATACAGCTCTCTGAATCCAATCCTCACTGTGGTTTCAATGATTGACGTCTGCAGAACTGATAGCTTACAGGTAGGCCAGCTAAGAGCAGATGGTGCTCCTGTTGAAAAAGGAGTGCTTGAGCTGCTACACACACAGAAGCCATTACTTCAGGTAAACAAACAGCGATGTGGGCAGTGAGGAAAATGTACTACATCTGTAGGATGAGCAGAGCACTGATGCATAACAGATATAATTCTGGCCTAGTTTTCGTTGCAGTTCCAACTTCCTTGAGGCCTTTAAACACAACTGGGGAGTAAGATTCCATTCCCTTTATTAACTATTTAACAGAATGTAATCCTATTTGTAAAAGGTACACAAGACCTGTAGTTTTTCCCCATAAGATACCAATATATTTTACTTTTTCACCTATTTATTAACAAAAAATAAAAAAAATACAAAATGTAGTTTAAATAACTGATAGTAATTATTATTAATAATAAAAAAAAACCTAAATCAAATTACATTTTGTTTGTAGAACACTTTTCCTACTTTATTTATGGCTTATATGAAACTGTTTTCCAATTTTAAAAACCAAAAGCAAGACAAAGACTTTCACAATATATACATAAATATAAATAAACACAGTGCCAACACACAACATAATAAAGAATTAAAAGAAACATTAATAAGATGCAGAGTAGAAATCTGTCTTGATACTTAAGTGGAGATACAATGTTTTGGGGACAGAAACACTTCCAATGATCTTTCGGGAAAAATGTTATTTTTTTTCTAAACATTATTGCCTAAAAGGAACTAATTAGCAACTAAAAATCAAGCCAAACTGTGACTAAGCAAAAAGATGCCTCACATATGCTTACCACGCCACAAAGTGTCATCACCTCCTGAAAGTGTTTTATTTTGTATTTTTCTTTAAATATACTGAAAATTATTTCTAAATCACTTGGATCAACATTATGAGAGAAGAAAAGCACTGAAGGGATCACTGATTTGGGGAACTGAAGCAGATCCCAAACAAAACAGAAATTCTCTGTGGATTGGTGTCTGAGAAAATAACAATCACAGCCTTCGGTGGGAAGCTTGCATCGTATTTCACGAGCCCAGTCTAATGTATTACCGTCCTGCTGAATTAGGTCAGCCACCAATCATCAAAACTGAGGAGGGCTTTTGTTTAAAGTAGAGGTAATTTTGAATTAAATCCATCTATGATGATCAATCAGAGGCAGAGCTGAGAACAAGCCTCTGAATCAGCATCCTGACTCCCTGCACATCACCTAAGCTTGTAAATAAACATGACATCAGAACTGGAGCATATCCCACCTGTGCATCTTGACGCCATTGTACTGGGCTGGTCTGTTGCCTTGGTTACCTTCGGCTGACATTCCGGCAGCCCCCCCGTGTGCGCTTGGATGGCTGAGGCTTTTGAAAAGGGGGGCGTCTCTGCCCTCGTCCTCTTCGTTGGAGAGACTGGCCACAGACAGGAAGCCACTCACAGAAAGCTCCGACTCCGATTCTGCCGAGAGAGGACAGGGGGAAGATATTGGGTCGTGCCAGATATTTGCATGCACCCGTTTAGTGCTTACGCAGAAGAGCTCGGGCTCTGCCGCTTCAACAGTAGAGAATAGGAGTCATGTTTGGCTTCCTCTCCAACCACCTCCCTCCCAGCTGCCAGCCAAACCCCACCTGAGGATTGTGTTGCAAAGGGAGGTGACACAAAGGCTTAATTTCCTCCAACACTGTTTACTCTCAGCCGGCTGGATGTCAGGTGTTGTCTTTGACAAACAGGGAGGAGAAGACAGTTTTTATACATCAGAATAGACTTTAAAGTCTAATTCAGCATAGCTTATGTTAAGTTTTTTATAAATACCCCTGCACTGTATTAGATGTCCACTAATTCTTAGACTGTTTTAATAAAAAAAAACACAATACATTTTCTCTCTAAAAAAATAAAGCTGTAACTTAAAATTGCTTAGTTAAATGTGCAAAGTGAGCTGGCATAATTTAAAACATCACTGAATATAAAAAGAACAAAAAAGGCTTTGGGACTCCATCACAAAATAAAACAAAATATTTCAACAAATGTGATTGTGAATTTGGATCGCACGCATGTCCAAAGAAACCCATTTTCCAACCCTTGAATACGGGTAACAACATTTCTGATCCTTAAACTATGGTAAGTTGGTTATTAAAGTCTGCTTTAGTCAAGCTCATGGAGAAAACTGAAAGCTGTTGCAAGACAATATCCATCAAACCTTTTGAGTTGTCGTTTGTGGGGAATCTGGCTTAAACTGTGGTCATTAGTGTTGCAAAGAACTTTATGTGCTCAAAATAATATAATAGACAAACACCAGTAGTTACAAAAATCGATCTACTTATCTTGAGCTGCAACTGCAATAAAAGGGCTAGAAAAATAAACTAGGGTGGCATTTGCACAAATGTAAGCTGAAACAGAGGGAAACTAGTGTGTCACGACAATGATAAACTGACTGTAGGTGCAGACAGCCCCACCCTTCACATTTAAACAGATGGAGGCAGATGTATGTGTGCAAAGCTTGTTGGATAAGGAGCCAAGTTCCTCACTGCAGCAAACGGCGAATGAAGAATGAGATTGCTGCTGCTTGATTTACAATAACTGGCAGGAATGAGCCCTGTTAGACGATGCTCATTCAGCAGTTTCTATGCACAGGCTGGAGCTCATAGCAAAACGCTTCCAAAAAATAAATTAGAAAAGGTTTACAAAGGATTTTTCCAGAGGATTTAATGCAAGAAACTTGCTTTAATTTGGTTAAATAAATACATAGTGGGAAGCTACTGTGTGCTGATTGACAGGATCATGAAACAGACTTGCTGACCTGACAGAGCATCATAGAAGTCCTCTTCCGTGAGGGTTTTGAGGGTGGAAAACCTTCCGCTCTTAATAAAGCAATTCTTAAGTTCTTGATGCTCAGTTGCTAAAGTTTGCAGGGCTTCTGCCAGAGCTTTGTTCTTCTCCTCCACCTGCTCTATTTTTTGACTCCACACCTGTAAAGTACAGGACCACCATGAGGATAAAAAAACAAAAAACAAAACAGAAAGTCATCTCTTTCTGTACGTTTCACAGGAACACATTCCTTTTCAAAAACAGCAGAGCACTGCTCACAAATGCAACTGAAATCAGACATGAAAGCATTAATGTGCTCGATCAGCTGATACAGCAAGCACATCTCTGGTGCTGATGAGAGGTCGGTGCTCTAACCCTTCAAACAGATCTAGTTTCTTTGTAGTGGAACAATACATGCCAGTCTCTCAGAGCCAACAGCCCTGGAACCGAGTATCCATTTAAAGGAACCTGAGCCAGGTCATTATTAGACAGAATGGATCAGGGTTTCTGATCCATTGTCTGCTGCTGATATGCATCCTATACAAACAGAATCAGAGGCACAAGGGGAAATGAGAATTTAAAAAGACATCTACAACGATACATTTATAAAGTGTTAACTCAGAAGTTTAATTTGTGTGCACACAAACACATCAACAGTAAGATAAGCAGAACTGTAAAGATTTTAATGTCTTCAGCGTTACACCAAGAAAATAAGGATGCTGATGTACAGCCATAAGAAACAAACATTGTGTTTCTGCACTTTAAATGGTCTGGGTGAATACTCAATTCTGCTTGGCTGCTGGGTGTTCCAGAAGAAGTTTTGGTCACAATGTTCTATATGTGCAGGCTTCTTCTTGAACTTTTCCTTCATAAACTGGATAAATGCAAGCGATAAGAGGTGAACTTTCTCTGTTTACTGATGTTTAATTGAACATGTCGTGACGATCAGCACATTTACACCTTTCCTTTGCCGCTGCAAATCAAGTTTAATGCTGGCTCAGTGACGCACTGACATGTCACTTTGACAACGGGCCGCCTTACATATCAAACAGTCCACTTTTTGTGAAACGGTAATCTAAATATTAAAAATAAACAAGAATAAAGCACTAATTTTTAATTTAATTTAATTTTAACTTTAAATATTTATTTAATTATTATATTATTATTATATTTATTTAATATTTACTTATTTTGTAAGTGACCATGTTAGAAGCGGGATTGTGACCGTAGAAGTGTGCATTCAGAAACTGACTCATGCCACGGATGATTCTCACCCATTTTTAAAAGCCCACTTTAAAGAAAATGGTGTTTTTTGGTGTTTGCAACAACTTTTTGTGGCATTTTTCTGATAATAAAATAATAATAAAATAAATAAGCCCAAAATTGAGGTTCTGAGTAAAAATTCGGTTTGAAAAATAGCTCATTGGTGACTTATATACTGCAGTGGTACACAAGCTTAATGTTCTGAGCTCTCTGCACTGGGGAGGAGAAGAGGGGCGGGGTTGCTCTGCGCTAACGGTTCCACCCACACCTGTTCAATGTTTTTCTTTACGAAATTAACAAAAGTAACAAAAAAAATGTGTTTAGATTTGAATAAATGATCTTAATATAGCTGTAAGGAATGTACAAAAGTGTGTATAGCTTGTCTTTAAAAGACCCACTCCAATGTAAATTGCCTTTTTGTGTTTTTAAGATGTTCTTGTAGCATTTTTTTCTCATAACAGAGGACAAAATGTATGACTAAAACTGCGTTTAGAGCATTTCTTAATTCAAGTTGAATTGTGTTAAGAAAACACAGGCTCGCTCACACTTAGGTGTGTGAGAAATGATGAGCCTTCAACGCTCATGCACGAATTGCAATTCTGATCAAACAACAGATGTCAGTTTGCATTACTTTTGCGTTGTAAATACCAGCTCGGGGCTATAAGCTTGCGCGTAAGCGTGCAAACAGAGCTTTCAACGATGGGGAGGGAAGGGGGGTTGTTCCGAGACAACGGTCACACCAACTAACCAGAATTACATTTCTGATGAGCTACTGCTGCTGGGCATAAAATATGACTAAAAAAAGGCTTTTTGATTTTGGCTAAAAACTGCACAATCAAAACTTAAAGGCTCCTTAAACTTAAAAATATGTTGTGAATGGGATTTTAAAATCTTACAGTTTTAGGTCATTTACGATTCTGAAAATTTAGCCTGGTGAGCTGCTGCAAACAACAATATTTAATAGTAAAAAGACATTGTTTACCAAAGCAGTTTGCACAGGAACAATAAAAGAACAAATGAAACTTCTGAATTACAATATAAAATAATTATAATAATAATTAATGATAATTATTAAAATATATAACTAGGGGTGTTCAATGAATCGATTTCTATTCCTAAAATCCAACCAGATTGATCTGTTGGAGGCAGAATCTAATTGACTTACAGCATTATTAAAAAAAGTGATATTACAGCGGACAACACATATGTGATGGCAGCAAAAAAATGATCAAGCATCTTAACAGGCCAACAGTGTGTAAACACTTTGAATTTTACAAAGACATGTGACCATATAGTGTGGTAGAATGTTCCAATAATGTTCCATTTGTATTATTCTTAAGTGGAAAAACAACAGTCGGCTGAACTTTATGAAACTAGTCACACTGGTTACATTTTTGGCTAAAGATGTCTGGGATCAATCTTAGGTTAGTGAATGCCCGTTCAAAATGAATCACAGCTGAAACTGGATCAAATTAGCAACCACAGATATATCAAATTAAAGGTTAACTGAACATTAACTGAATCGTTGCACCTCTAATCATAGCTGATTCTAACTGAACCTGTTTAAGGTTAAAGGGCTTGAGATACGTCCTGTTTCTGTGTGTGGGGGGGTGCATTTACACTCCTCGTCTCAGACATTAGGCAGAAGAATCCATCCACTTGGTTGTGTAACTATTTTTCGCCAGCTCTTTCATTCTCACAGCAGCATCTCGCGCCCTGGCACAATCACTTCTATTTTAAGCTGTGTCGGCTCTGTGATGCAGCTGGAGCTTGAGAGGGATGCTCCTCCTTGACCAACAAAATGCAGGATTTATTTTAATTAGCTGTAAGCCAGAGGAAACGATCAATCTCCTGGGCAAATGTATTTACACTCCTACACAAAACAACGCATATGAAAAATAAAACATTTTAGAAGTGGTATTTAACTGAAGTTATATGAATAGTTTTAGCTTTTGATTTCAGAAAAACCATCAAAGTCAATTTATATAATTCAAAAGATCAAACTAAAAAAGATTAAAAAGATAAAATATGATTAAAGACAAATGTAGAGTATAGACTGTTCAGAAAGGGGATCAACAGGCAGTTGGTTGATGATTAATGTGCTGGAGATGGAGGTAAAGACCAATGGTACAGTATGTTCTCTTCAGACCCACAAACATTCAAGGTCACTGCCCTTTATTAGATCTGAGGATAAAAAATATGAATCAGTGTAACACTAGAAAAAGAAGCCAAATCCTGCCGTTCTCCTCCTTAAGAGCAACACAAACTGACATATGTGTGCATCTGCACGTCACGTTGAAGTGCCTTCAAAGTGTGAACTTGCTCTGCTTCTTTGGCAGGTGCTGAAACATCACAGAGAAAGGATGCTCCCGTAAATCTGAGAGATCCGTCACTGGAAGGGTTCTGTCCACACTTGTTTGGTTACAGCTCAATCTTTATGGGCTTCTTCCAAAGGAGTCAGGTTAGCTGCACAAATCTCTTTACTTTAGCAGCTGAGTAGTCACCAACAGCTAGTAGCTACTGCTGTTGAAATGGGTCACATCGACTATGCTGAGAAGCAAAATATTGTAACTGAAGGAAAAGCATTTTGGTTAATGTCTTCATCATATCATTTAGTACAACAGCATGCTCTACGAGTGTGTGCAGCATGCTCACGATGCTAAATCTATGCGCATCAATGGAGGCATCTGCGACAATGGAGATGTGGGATTAGACTTAATACTGCTTAATACCGGCAATCTCAGCAATGTAGGAAATATAATCCAATTTGTGCTTGTAGTAGAAGCAGATTAGCATGAGGTGAGGAAAATGCAACTTGCATGCAGAAATATTTCAGTTTTGTCTGCTGTTTTAGTGAATAAATTAAGTGAACCCATCTCACCATTTTGAACCAATTTTTGCAGAATTTGGTTTTCACCCTTTTTGAACTAATTTCATTCACAATTTTTGTAAAACAAATAATTCACAATTGAGAGACGTTATCAACTTAAAGATGCTATATGGATTAACCTAAACTCACCGAATTATAAATATTTCCTAGATGAATGATAAATGGGAAAAAGACACTTCTGAACAATTATCCCAGAGGTGGCGCTGTTAAAAGTGCCATTGCATTTACTCAGATTTCTAACTATATGTCTACGGGCTAGTAGAAAGGAATTCAACACGTAGGTTGCATATATCTAATAAAAAAAATCTAGTGTGTTTTTAATAGAAGAGAGATGATGCTGTCATGAAATTATGTACACAATATGATTTGGAAGTGCATTGAATAAACAGAAAGAGCTGTGGTGCAGCACAATTGTATTCAATCTGACAGAAGTAATTAAAGGTTATTAAATATTTTCAGTAAAAACTAAGACCTTAACCTGTTTGGAGATTTAAATTTTACATTAAAATGCTAATGTGTTTGGCATGCTATTATTTTGAAAGTCTGACTGATTTGTGATAATATTTGCCTAAGAAAAAAACAAAAAGTAAACTGTGAATGACACATATTTAACTCTAAAATGTATCTGCATATTCTACCAACTTTTCAGGCTATTTTCTTTCATTTATGACCGTCTTTACAGATGACTCAGTCTGTGCTCGTCTTAGGAATGACGTCTGCATACTGATGAGCAAACCTTTGCCATGCCAACGCTTCAGACCGAACGTCCAAGCTCCAAATTGAATTGATGTTTCATTTCAAACAACATCAGCAGGAACGAACGAACAAACAGCAGATTCAAGTAAATGCGTGGACATTAATTACAAAAAAAGCCAAGAATGTAAGTAAGAATATTCTACCTGTACAGGCAATGGAGGAAAGTGCAGACGCTGCTTCTCCTTTCTTTCTTCCTTTGCTCGGATGCTCTGGCACAAGGACAGCGTGCCTGCAGGCTTTTATTTCATGCTAAAAAGGCGAGCCCATGCATCTTCGGCCAAGCCAGTAAATATGTGGCGCTTGAGTTCTTTCGCACAGTGCACGCACAGCCTTTCCCCAGAGCAGGAGCGGGTGGATCCAAGTCCAAGGGATTCAATGTGTGTGTGCGCGTCTACACTGATCTGTGAGCTGAATGCAGACCTAAGCACAAAAGCGGATCTCTCCTGTGTCCTTCCAGCAAACATGCAAGTGATTATCACACCATTCCAACGCTCCCCCCCACCTCTCAAACTTTCATCTAGGACAGATGGGCAAAAACGTGTAAGCATGTACGTTTTAAATTTTAAAACCTGACTGTATGAGAGCGCTACCGTAAGGGGGAAGGGCTTAGGAATTTTGTAACCATTCAGTGTAATGTATTCAGCCAATGGAGGAACAGCACACAGCTGAGGGAAAGGGAATCAATGAGATCGAGATGAACACATTTTCAGTGAGCTTCAGCAAATTTGAATAAAAGGATTGTCCACAATCAAAACTGATCTTAATAAGATTTACATTTTTATGGCTAAAAATGCACAAAAACTGCACATGCAAAAATGGAGGACGTTACAGTTTCCATCCTATTAAATCATTAGTAAACAAAACGTGTGTTTTTCTTACCTCCTCTTGTTTTGACAGTAATTCAAGGCAGAGATGAAGAGCAGCACACGTTTGGCTGGTGAGTTCACAGGTCTCTTTTGCCTTCAGCAGGAGAGTTGCAGCCAAAGCTTCAAAAACAAACACACCCGTTACCATCAAATGTGTGAAACAGGAACTTATCGCCACATTTCTACCATATATGGAGCAATGACACTTTATGCAAATTTGTGAATCTGCTCATATATTTACAGTGAAGAGCACTCAAACTTAAAAACACAAAGATAATGTACTGATACTAATATTCATAGTAAAATGTTGATTACATTAACATAAAAAAAGCTCTATAAATACATACAACTTGATATAAAAAAAGAAAACCCACCCAAAGATTATTTTAAGATGGATAACTTCAATCAGACCATGCAACCGCTAAATACTGTACTTGTAATGAATTTTTGAATTACTAGTACTGTTTAATTTGTTGATAATTAAAACTAAAAACTAACTAAAAAGGGATTTTTTCCCCAAATATAGTAGAAAGAATTATGCTTTTCTTATTTACTAAGAAAAAAGTAAATAAACCTCTAAAAAATGGATTCAGCTATGAAAATATACCCTGAAAATTTCCTAATTCTACTAATCGCCTTGTAGATTTCATAAAGATCATTGGAGATGAGTCCGTTTAAATATCTAAATGTTTACAAAACCTTCATGTGCAAAAACTGTGAAAAATACAAGTGATGTGTTCACTGATCAGCTTAAATTTTTTTTCTCACACGTGTCAAAATGGACAAACAAAAAGTGTTGTCATTTTAACCCTCTCAGGGCAGGCTATTGTGGATTTGCAAAAGCTAAACTAAATAAAGTCTCTCAGGTGTAAATAGTTTAAACTTAAAATCAAGTATAAAAGAGCAACTCTGAAACAACATAAAACAACCACTTTCTAGGAATGGTGTATAAAAATGTTTTCATTTGGTCTATTAAAATCAATTTAAAAGACAATTCTGGAAACTATAAACTCAAAATGTATCCAACACTCACCAGAATTTTCTTCATTCTTCACCATAGAGCCAAATATTGACACTTCACTTTCCAGTTTCTGCTGGGCGACCATCGCTGCCTGCAACAGCGAGGACAAGAGAGGCACTCGAGCAGGGGCGCAATAAGCAATCCAGCAAAACATTTGTCTGCGGAGGTGGCTGGGAAGCTGGTGTTATCAAAATCGGCTTTTACAACAAACTAAAAAGAAAAAAAAAAAAAAAAAAGAAATTCCTAACTTAAATGAGGACAAAAAGTGAGAAAAGATGACCTGTTTTGAATGGGATATTTCTGTTGACCCATTATTATGGTTGAAGCCAAAAAGGCTCCAAAGCGCAAGTTCGCCCCAGAAATGACAAGACATTTTTAAGTGGGCAGAACTAAAACCTATGAGAAGCAGACAAGAGAAAAAGAGGTGTCATTGTATTTGGTGTTTCATTGCAGCACAAGTATGTGACAAAAAAGAAAGAATAAGGAGACACCCACAAACAACAGATTAGTAAAAATAATAAAGAGATCTTCACTTGATTTGATCTGAAGCACATTTTTAGGTTTTTATGACTCCTGTAAGCAGCTAACCAGCACTGGGGCAGCTTTGATGACTGGAGAGAATTCATGCAAAGTCAATTAAAAATGTGCTGGGACATAGCACTGCATCATCATCTCCTCCAAGAAAAGCTTTGCCTCTTTCAGCAGGGCAAAGCTAAACCACTAACAGAAAGCATGGGTTCAGTAAAGGTCCAGAAATGGAAAGCATGCAGTTTAAAGCATTCATCACATTGTGAAAAGTATAATAAAGGAGATCAAGCACCGTTGGGTAGTTTAGAAGTTTCAGATGACCCAAAAATAAAACAAGATTTTACTCTCAAAATTTTTGACACAGGCCTGTGAAGGTTGTATGTGAATTGTAGATAACATAGGAGAAGATGATGGTGGTAAACAGTTAAATAGCACCGCACTTCTGACAAAAATGTGTTTAATTTTTTAGCAAAAGCAACCAAAAAAGCAATAATTCTACAAACAGTTTTGTAAAAAGTTTATAACTAATGTTAAAGCATTAAGTGCGAGAAACAACTGCGTGGTTAACTGGCCTTGTTAGCTGTTTTTGATGGCGAGGTGGAGTTGGAAAAAATATCTCTTCAAGAACTTTGATGATAGAAAGGAGCTGCCCTTCTGGGGCTTAGAGAAAACTCTTTCCTGTCGTTGTTGGAGTTCAGGGTATATTCAAACTGGACACATTTGGTCTGCTTAAAGTGAAACAGAGTCTGTTTCTCCTGAAAATCCGGAACCAATGTTCAGTCTGAATACATGCAAGTGAATCCTGGTCCGGGACCAGGAACCGTTCTCTGTTTGTTCCGGGCCAAGTCCTAAATCTTGCGCTTGGTCTGTGTTTGGACTGTTTGTGAACGAAACCACGTTACTAAAGATCTTTTTTTTTTTTTTTTTACTGCATGCAACATATTGTGTGCATGTAACCCATTTGTTTATTGTGTATACAAGTGTTTGCACTGATATAGTAATGATTTTGATCTTACTGTCCATGTGCTCAATAACAATGAAGGCATTCTGATTCTGATCTCAGTACAAATGCAGAACTTTCAGTTACATGGAAACCTTAACGCAGTTCACTCCGACTCAAACCAATGCAAAATAAAAATGCTAAAAAGCAATCTCCTCATTTCTTTCAAAAGAAGTTTTCAAGTTACCTGAACAGCCTGAGCCAGGTTTCCCATTTCCACATTACTATCATCAGCTGCATCATAAATAACGAGGTCGTGTGCAGAGTGACGAGTGCAGTAGGATGCATGTTCTTCTAAAGCATCCAACCATCTCTAGAAAAATAGAAAAATGTTTCATGACATTTTTTTTTGTCCAAAGGAAAAACCATTAAAATCAGCTTAACGTTTTCATCTCACTTTTCTTATTGCCAAAGAGCCGATCTTGGAGGGGACCCTGAAATGATGCATAGTGTCATCAAAGCATCTGAGTATGAAGAAGCAGTGATCCCACGGTTTGACCTGGAAAAAAAAACAGAAAGTGTGTGTCTGCTGCACTCTGACTAAAACACCATCATGTCGAGGGCTGATCACAGCTAAAGCATGTTTTGACCGGGTGTCATTGTGCAGTTTTAACAGATGACAACAAGCTTTTAACCTCGGCCACTCACCATGCAATAGGACTGTGAGAGAGGCTTACAGCCCTGCTTTCTGACGCCTGTCTGTGCATCTGATCTAATAGACAAGCAAACAAAACGACCAACAATCACAATAACAGCAGTGAAATAACAAATGTAAAAAAGAACTTTCACTAAAGGTCTCTTCAAACGGCCAAAAAGATTGGAGAAATTTTGAGCTGTGCAGTTGCTATGATACAGTATGTTTTATTAAACACGCCTTGAAACACAGTAAAGTGTGTCATGTATTTATTCATAACAGTTTTCATTAAAAAGCAACAGGAACTAATCCCACCGTTTCTTGTACCAGGAAATGGTTCCATTTTCGATGACCACCCAGTACGATCGCCATCCAAGAAAATATGAACTCTGGAGATGCAACAGATAAGTTATAAAAGGTCACATTTATTTATAAATGTCTTTAAATAAAATATATTTTAATTATTTTTTATATTTTTATTCTTAAAATAAATTGGTGTTGTTTTATACTATAATTTAAATAAAAAACTGGTTCATTTATTGTGGAAAACGTATCTTTAGGTATAAATTAAATTAGCTGTTTTTTAAAGGCTGTTTTAGCAGGTTAATATGTACATACCCATCAAATAAATGTAAATTATAGACCAAGAAAATATTATCTGAACTCTAAAGAGATCAGTACAGCAGTTGTCCCTTTACCTTCCAGAGCAGGCCCTCAAACTTCTGTGTTGCACTTCTCACATACTGGGAAAATTAAAGGAAATAAAAACAGAAAAAAATGTCTGTTATGTACTGACAAAATAAATATTTAAGATTAACTTTATAGTTCAATTAGAGAATTTTAGGCCGAAAGAAACTAAAAAATGTCTTAAAAGACAATTCATAAAGTTAGAAAAGTTCTGCATAAAAACAACACAGTTTTGAAGTAAACTAAAGAAGACAGACTAAAAACGGTTTGGTCTCACCTTGTCTTGGTACGCTGCCACAATGTGTTTTAACTCATCAGTGCAAACTAGGTCCATTGCTGTTTGACCTGCAAAATCAACATTAAATAAATGATAAGGAACTACAAAGAGACTGCATGATGAGAACACTATACAGAGATACCATTGCTGTTTTGGAGATTTGGGCTGGCTCCACACTTGAGGAGCTTTATGACGCACTGCTTCTGCCCCCTGTAGGCTGCACAGTGTAAAGGTGTGTTTCCCACTGAATCCCTGCAGTGGATGTCTAGAGCCTCTTTGTTACTGAGCTGCATGGAGGAGTTCAGAGGAGAATTGTATTCATTCTCTTTAATCATGTCATCTGGAATTTTTTAAACATATAATTTATAGTGGACTAAACCTCCCACTCCAGTCACTTTTTTAGCTATTTTAAAAGCATTACCTGTGGTCTTTTAATAATGATTATGACGTTTTTAGCTAAAATCAATAAACTTGTGTTGCTTTCTAGGACATAGTTTCTGCAGAGTAGTTTATTAGAAATTAGGCTCCAAGTTGTGAGTGGGTACGTTGGCATGGAGTAATCCTTCCGCCATTTTCCATTATCCCTATTTTTACACTAGCTTACAGCCCCTCACATATGAAGTTAGACTTGTTGCTGAAGTCTGTAAAAAAATGTGTACTTGTAGTAAGAGATTTGTGTCTGTAAAAAGATTGTGTTCCTCTAGAAAAAAAAATTGCCTGTCTGTAAAAAAGTTTTCTAACAGAAAAAAAGAAATGCGTGTGTTTAAAATTGTTTTGTATATCTAGAAAACAGTTGTCTGTCTGTAAAGAGTTTCTTGTAGTCAAAAGAAAATGTTTGTTTGAAAAAAAGTTTTGCATCTGCAATTAGAAATGTGTGCATCTGTAAAAATGTTTCATAACTGTGAAAAAAATCTGTCAGTAAGTGTCATGTTACAGACAGACAATTTTTTTTCTACAAGTACAAAATGTTTCTTACAGACAATGCTTCAACAACAAATCTAACTTCATACTGACGACCCTGACCTAGCATTTCCGGTGTAACAAAAATGGCGAGCAATATTGGAGCTATCCAGCCATACAGTTTTGAACCGAATGCCAGCTCAGATGAGGAAAACAAAGATATGCATAGATCTAATCATCTACAAGTGGATGCATCAGAATGGAGAGGAGCAGGGAGCTCGTGGCTTGGCGTAGTAGGTCCTGCGTCTCATCTACAAACTTTTTCAAACTGCATTTTTTTTCCTGCTCTGAATTCACATCAGTTTGAATAAAGAAATGTTTAGAAACACAATTTTAATCTTAGTTTTCTTAATATTTGTCCTCCAGTATAAGAACAATGCTACAAGAACATGTTAAAAAAACAAAATCTTCATTTGCATAAGAGTGGATTTTTGAAGCAATTATCTTTCAAAAATAAGTGACAAGAAAAAGACACATTTTCTAGTCTTGAAGTTTTTAAAATGCATTTTAGCAAAATAATAAGCAAACAAATCAAAGACCCTCTAAAACTCCTAAATACACCTTCTTCTATGGGATAAAAAAAAAAAAAAAAAGTAAAGTTACTAACTAATTTAGCCAGAGTGTGGACATCCCCCTCTCTGGCAGCTTCCAGAAGCTTCTGCTCCCGTTGTTTCATCTCCCGTCTTTCTGCAGCTGAAAGAATAAAAGAAAGAAAAAACATGCTTGAGAGAAAAGACAGCTGAGCCTCTTTAATTAGAGTCTGAATTTAAAAGAGAGCGGAAAAAAGCATCAGTGCACTGATGTCATACCCTCCAGCATTGTGTGGATTTCATCATCATCTGTGACATCTTTAGGAATTTGCCCAGTTCCGTTAATTATGTTGGCAAGGGCATTGTAACGCAGGAGCAACAAAACAATCTCCTGGTGCAAAAGGAAAATGCAATAAAAGTCTCAGATAAACAAAATGCATGCTTTATTGACAGTTTAAAAATCATTTGCTATGAAAGGATGGATGGATTGATTGATTGATTGATACCTTCCTTCCAGATTGGGCTGCCTTGTGTAAAGGTGTGTCTCCCATACTTTCCTGCAAATTCACATCAGCTCCTGCCTGTAAAATACAAACAAACAGTCATTTCCCCCTTTTGATCTTATATGCTCCCATCAAAAATTCCTTCTTAAAGAAGCCCACCTGAAGCAACTCCTCCACAACTTCTCTGTAGCCAAAGCTGGAAGCCAGGTGGAGAGCTGTCCATCCTGGAGTGCTTTTAGACTGAGCTACAAGAAAATGAACCCTTAAAATATACATCAGTCGAATAATAAATGACAACAACACTACTTACATCTGCAGTTAATATTGAGAGAGCTGCTTTGGTTCATTCTAGTCTGAAGTAGCTTCTGAATGAGAGAACAATCGCCCTCTTTGGCATAAAGGAGGAGCTGCTGGTCCTGGACGCCTTCCTCCATCTCTGAAGTCCTCAGAACAAACATTTTTAGTGGAAATAATTACTTACTTGAAGATGTCAGTAAAGAATAAATAGTACTTCAAAACTTCATTTTAGCCGCCAGAATATATATTTGGCTCATTAAACATAAGTTATTGACGTTAAGTGAGGTGGCGTCTTCAAACTTACAGGTCAACTCTTCATTCGTCCACGTTTTTCAGACAAGTTTGTAGAAGTTTTCACAACCGACACCTGATCACTGCTGTCAGCTGACGCGCTGTTGCTCCACTGGGTCACCGTTAGCAGGGGCGTTGTTATGCTAGCTGGGACAAGGGGGCGTGTCCAGATTGGAACTTTTTCAAATAACTTTATTGATCATCTGCAGCGTCCACCCCAGAGAAAATCCCTTCAAACTCTATCAGCTGTTCAAGAGGCCGTTTAAGTGATTCTAACCACTACAGTCAGTCAAATGATAAACTAAGTTAACTGTTCTTGAAGAGAACGCCATCCTCCTTGGATAGTGGTGGAAGGGGCTCTAGAAAATGAATAATAAGTTTAATAAACTAAACTATAAATAACTCTTTTTTTTCTCTATTTGTTATTTCCTTGTCCTTTCTAGGTTTAACACAAAAATGCATAAACTGCTCTGCCGCATCGGTTTTTCATAATGCAATGAGTGCCTTCTGACTTTTACGTACACATTGCTCTCCAGCAATCCCAGCTTGATGTTAAAGCCTTTTTAGTCTGGATAATAAATTCCAGCAGAAGCAGAAGCCTCTCCATCACCTCTTGTACCTTATTCTGTGTCTCATCTGCACCTTGTAGCCTTCATACTCTCTTTATTTTTGTCCAAGAGTAAAAGACCCCTGGCTTTGGATCCCTTTGATCACTTGATTCGTAGAAAAAAACAATTATGCGTGTTTAAGTGAAATAGGGTGAATGGATAGTAAAATCACAGTAGAGGCAAATTGTCTATAATCTGATGATTACTGGTTTGAAGATAAGGATCTCATTTAAGAAAAAAAATGTAGACTACTATTTATTTGTTATAGCAACATTTTCATGTTGCAAAATCAATCATGTTCATTAAAAAAATGTCTGATGTCTAACTGGAAAAGCAACACTTTTTCCTTATTTTATAAAGTAAAAAATAGAGAAAAATAATGAAGTGAAAAACAGAGAAAATGTTACTTTTTCTCGTGGTGCACAGCGTCTCCCACTCAGCCACACAACAAAAAGGTTTTGACAAGTCCTTGATGTGGACACGTAATAACTTCATATGGCTCAGCTACATGATCCACAACATGAAAGTGTGAAGGTTTCATAATCATAATAATAATAATCAATTTTATTTATAACGCACTTTCCACTTGATATCAAGTCTCAAAGTGCTACAAGAATTACAACAATAAAACATTAAAAACATTTAAAACTATAAGGCACGAAAACATACAATAAAACAAGCAAAGTTTAAAAAGGAAAGGCTTTGATAAAAAGGTGAGTTTTAAGTCCTTTTTTAAAAGAATCCACCGGCAGTGGAGCCCTGAGGTGGTCTGGGAGGGAGTTCCACAGGCGGGGAGCAGCAGCCACAAAGGCCCTGTCTCCCATTGTTTTTAGCCGCGTCCTGGGTGGGATTAGACGGTGCTGTTGGCCTGACCGGGTCCTGGTTGAGTTGTTAGGTGTAAGTAGTTCAGTGAGGTAAGTGGGGGCCTCACCGTGCAGACAGTGATGGGTGTGGAGGAGAACCTTATATTCAATACGGAGGTGAATGGGAAGCCAGTGCAGGCTGTGAAGGATGGGGGTGATGTGCTCATATTTCCGCACCCTCTTCAGTACCCTGGCTGCACTGTTCTGTACATATTGAAGCTTTTCATGTATGATAGTGAGAAAATTATTACCTGGAGGAAGGTTGTCTATTACATCAGTCTCCCAACAAAACACGGGGTAAAAGAACCCCTGTAGCACAGGTCTGATAAATGTTTCAAACTAGTTTTTTTTTTTTTTTGTTTTTTGTCTTGTCTAGCTCACCTGATTTCAGAAACTAAGCAGGGTTCAGCCTGGATGAGCAACTGCCTAGGCCCACCAGGTGATGTGTGTAACTGAGGTCACATAGGAAAACTTTTCACTATGTACCTGTCCCAAGTCAGGATAAATGCAGACGGTTGGGTCAGGAATGGAATCTATGATCGAACCAAAGTCTGAACACATGTGAAAATTTGAGAGTGCAAGAAAGCTGAAATATAATAAAATAGAATAATTAGACTTTTTTCCATTTCTTTTTTTGCTCTCATTTGGATTTAGAGTTCATTTATTTCAACAAAAGACAAAAAATACACTAAAGAGAAAAAAACAAGAAGTATATATCTATACAAAGATTGGATCAAACTTTCACACTAAAAATTGCATATTTAAAAAGACCCCCCATTTGGTTAAATAAGGGACTAACTTTTTTTCTGGGTTATTTTATCTCAGGGAAAGATAAACAAAAAGCCTCATAAATTGGGTAAAAATCAAACCACCATAACTTCCCCAAAAATACTATAGCTCCAAAAAGTAACCCAAAAATGTATTCCAACGTGAATAAACCCAGACTTGGGTTTAAGAAAACACAAAAATGTTTTCGGATTTTATTGGAAAATACATAATAAAATAAAAATAGATTTATATGAATACATGTAAATGAAGCTATTATAATTACTCTTAATCATAAATGGTCATATTTGCTTTGCTGCTTTTTTTGTTTGTTTGTTCATTGATTTAGCTGAAAAAGCCATTTTGTACAAAAAGTTTAATTCAGTTTATGTAAAATTTCCGTGTGCGCCTTCTATTGCATAAATCTCTTTTTCAAGTTCATAAATTGAAACTATGAGAGCAACACTGTTTGGTTAACTTTTTTTTATTGCTTCTTGAAATTATGTACACAATAGGAAGCAAATTGCTCCATGATATAATCACTTGAAGATGGAGGTGCATCCAGATATGAATTTGAACGATTACCATGTTTATTTTCATATAATTCACCAGGGAATTCTATTGTTGCTCACTAGATGGAGGCATTTTCAATAATGTCCAGAGAGACTGGAGCTGCTATTGAAATGTAAGCAATATTTTAATATTTCCTGTATATCAGAGTATCTTTCAAACACTTACCGGATAGAAACTTGTTTTTGGCTTTGAAAGGTCAGTCATTGTTAAAATATGGGCTTCAGCCGCAGAAGTTGCTCCAGTCAGTAAATTTCTGTCATTGTGTGGAGCTTTGAAGGCCCTGTTGACGGCAACCTTTGCCTATAAACCTGTAAGGAGAAACAATGGAAGGTCAAAGATGAATCTGTATGTCACCTCCAGGTAGAACATTCTTTTACGAGTTCTGTCTGACCTGGAACAACAGTTTGAGTGAAACTTTAACACTCAGTCCACCTTCAGGAGGTGAATAAGAAACTTGGAGACTGAATAAGGGTGTGACGATTTATTTCAAATTTAATTAAGTTGATTAATTGTTACACGCCTACTAAATAACATTCACGAGCAGCTAAATACAAAGAATATGAGAGTCAGAATTGAGTTGAGTTGTCTTTTAAATACAAAGACAAAACATGAAAATGTTCTTTACAAAGCTTTTGTTTTGGGACAGCAGAAAGAACAAATGCCTGTGGTTGTGTCCTCATTGTTTGATGACATTTTGTGACTCTAAAATGTTCATTTTAAATTTTAATTGAAATTTCTATGATTCCATTATGGCTAAAAACAAAGACTTTGAGACAAAGACAAACAAAGAGTTTGATTAGAACTTGCTCAAAGGATTTGTAAGTATCTTTTCAAGCGGTACCACAAAACCTCATCAATTGGGCACGTGTTGCTTTTAACATTTATTATTTGCTTTAACTCTAGGACATAGTTTCTGCAGAGCGGCATTATTTCTTTAGACATTTGCCTCTGAGTTCAAGGCAGAATGGAGCAATGCCGCCCCCCTTCCTCTTCACGTACTGATAGCTTGGAGCAGGGAACTTGAGGCCCGCCCAGCGTATTTTCTACGTCACAAATGAGCTTTTTTTAAACAGCATTTTTTTTTCATTTGCTCCTGATTCACAATGATTTTAATAAAGAAATACTCAGAAATGCAATTTTTTAGCTTAATTTTCTTAATATCACCACTGTCATCAAAAAAATGTCACAATAATATTTTTAAATCACCAAAAACATGATTTTCCTTGGAGATGAAAATGCAATGGCTACAGAGTTCTTAAGCTGAATAGAAGATGAGCTTTGGTAAAATACAAATGGAAAAAATGAGATAAGAACAAGGGCAGAGTTTAATTCCGATGGTGCTAACACGTTTGTTTTGCACACTAGACTTAGATAAATGGAAGGAAGAAATATTTGCAAACAGACTAGTTAGAGGCCAAAGTTCATTATCATCACTCAAACATAATCAAAATGCTGCAGAAGACATTAATCAAAGAGTATTCATCAAATCAAATTTGGTGAGGCAATGAAGCCTACTGGGCTGGTTCCTGATAATTAGCATGGCAATTACTGTAAGCCGTCACAGTTCTTAAGCAACCGAGTGGACTGCATGAGCTTCAGAGCGTAATCCCCCACAAATGACAAGATAATGGAAGCAAAGAGAGGCCATTGCTTCAGAAAGAAGAGGAGATAGAATTCCCAGTAGGAATATTTTAGGGACAGAGAGACACTGAGAAAGAACAGTGTGCATTTGCTTCACATAGAGCTCATTTGAATGGGAGAGGCTTCTTTTTCAAATCATTTCTTTGTCCAATTTAATGAATAATTCAAAGCAATTTTTCTTTCTTAAATGATGTACATTTTAATGCTCCATTCAAAAATATTTAAAGGGCCTATACCACGAAAAATCAACCTATTGAGCTTTTGAAGTGTATTTTACTGTTCATTCCTCACTATAAAGAACCATTGATCAAACTACACATTTTTGAGTAATCCTCCAAAAAGCATCGCTTTTAGCTGCAGCCCCTCCCATACCCACGAAAACGAGTGGATTCTCACTGTGTGACATAGACCAGTGAGAACCGATGAGAACACCCCCTACCAGGAAGAGTCTGCTCTGCAAGCCCCGATGACTGTTTTGTCAACCTTGCCCTGTATCAGAGTGGACTGTCCTGGAGACTGATCCTCAGAGCTGGCGCCATTCCTACAATCAAACCTGAGGAAGATGCCAGACGCCTCAGTAAATCATACAACTAGCTGAAATGACACAGTATTAGCACATAATGCACGTGCATATTTCCACACGTGCCTCGCGTATAGAAAGTCCGGATCAGATTGTGGGTCAAGAGTGTAAGGCTCCACAACATGCACATCCATCTATAAAAAAGTTTGGTGTTTCGTTTGTTTTCATGAGCGAACACACGCTGCGAGACACGCTTTAGGTTGACGTCATGATTTGGGCGTAAGATGTGATTAAATTCCTGATTGACTATGAAAGGTTTCAGAAAGGTCCTTTAAAATAGTAGCAAGATGTTGTCATTCAAAAACATTTAATGAGCAGAAAATTCTGTAAGGGATAATTATGAGTTTTCACCTGTTGAACCAACATTTTCATTCAAGTTAGCTTGTATCTTGGTTAGTATGTAAGATGAAGGCATAGAAACAGGAATCCAGTCTGCAGCAGCCCCCCCGCTCCCAGTCTTAGCCTTCTGTCCCTGAATGCACATATGGGGACGAGACACTTTTGCCCTTCTATAAAAAAGATTCACAAATGCACTCCATGTCTCAGGAGAATACATGTCCGCTTATGACACTTCTGCTATTAATGACGTGTGTTATTGCATAGTGCAAAAATACTACATGTTGACTGACAGAGAAGCAAAAAGATTTTTTCAAACCAGATTAAAAAGCAGCAGATGCATTACTGAGTTAAGTGATTTTTAAATTACTATACAGACTATTTCACAAATCTGTCAAAAAAATGGACCCCAAGCAGGAAAGATATTTAGACCACAAATGTATAAACTCAGCTTTGAAGACACTGCTGTTAAACTGGAGATTATTTGAACTGTTAAGTGACTTTTTGATGCTTGGTTGTGATCTGGTACTTTTTAAATTAAGATGTTGTCCACCTTTTGGCATTTCCCTTCAGGCGTCACCGATTCGAATAGTTGGTTTGGCGGTGAGTGCCACATGTCCTTCCTAACACAACCTGTATTTCATTTAGTCTGGGGGACTCAGATTCGGGCTCATAGGTGGACAGTGACGTGAAGGGTATTGCTTAATGGCCCATATTGGATTAAGGCCAGGGATGACCAGACGTTCCTACCATCGTGGGTCCAAATGGGTGGCATTCACCTGACGGCATTGATGGTGCATTCATAACACCACAGCAACTCTGAGACATTGTGGTTGCGATTGATGCTGAGAAGAATTTGAAGAAGACAGAACATTGAGCTTTCTTGGGAGGTATGTTGTCAAAAAATACGTCAATTTATTTGTTGACAACATTATAATGTGTGCTCAAAACCTGAATTGCGAATAACCAGTGGTGCTTTTTATATACCCCAGGCTCCTGGGTGGCTGGAGACATTTAGACATTGCCACTGCCCAGCTGTTGCTCGACTCCATCCTCGATGCCCGACAGCTACCTGAGTGCCGCCATCAGGTAGTCATGACCAAGCCAACGATTTTCAAAAAAATCAGGTGACGTCATAAAATCTTGAAGTTTCTGCCGTTGCCTTCATAAAGCGCAGTAGTAGTTGTATGTTTGACATTATCACAAGAACGTAAATGCAGGTGTGCATTTGTAATGAAATTAAGTTATTTTAAATGTGCTTTGGAAATAATTAGACTTTTAAAAATACCAAAAATATAATATATATGTTCATTTCAGGGATAAAATTCCTAAATTAATGTTTTACACACTTCATTGACCATACAAGGTGGCCACATGCTTTATGGAAAAGATAATAGTTTAATGTTTTTTTTTTAATTTATTTTTTTAATACACACAAAGAAATCTATTTTAGGAGCATTATAATTAAATCACAACATAACATCAGATTTAAAGGTTACCACCAGCACATTAGAGAAAATGTAACGGATTGTTTTGTGGTGCAAGAGAAAATATTATGCTAATTTTTTTTAGTTTGTTTTAATTTGGCAACATTGTCTTGGATAGAAGAGGTGTTTTAATAAAGGTCAAAACATTTTCCCCTCATTTACGCACATATGTAAAATCACAGCTCATCAATGTTTACAGTGATGAATGTCTACAAAATTTGGGATCTGAAGGTGAGGCAAGGAGACTATTTGATTAACCAGCTTGGAGGGTTGAAAGCAAAATGAAAAATTTAACAAGTGAAAAACACGGTCATGACTGGGAACACCCTCTGCATTTCAATGAGCCCCATGGATCTCCAACATAAAGTAAATGCCAGCATCCTTCCTCTTTGAAGCAGCGCTGCCGAACCGGCTGTGAGACGAGCTGTCCACCTACGAGTTCAGCTCACATTAATGATCAACATTTGTTATGTAAACTCTGCTGTTTTGTGACAAGAGGAATCTATTTCTTGTATTCAAATAGCAATCAGTCTGTGTGCAGCTAAATGATGCAGCAATTCTGCAGTATTGTACTAAAGTTTAATTGACATTTGCTTCATACAGAGGATTCCCATTAGTTAAATACATGCATGGACTGAGCCAGATGTTGACTTATTCACAAGTCAGAATGTGATTTGATTTTGTGACAACTACCTGATTTTTATGTTTTCATTGTATTTTGGGTAAAATTCTCTCAATACTTTTTTTTAAAAATGTGATAAAAATGAATTGTTGCAAACAAAAAAGTTGAATTAAAAAAATAGATCTTTAAAACTGCTCCTGATTTCTATTTTGATTATTTAAGTTCTTGAAAATGTTAAACATTTCAAAAAGTTTTACTTTTTATAAAAATGGACTTATTTATTCTAGCTCTGCCAAATAAATCCAAACATAATTAAATTAAAAAAAAGAAAACTTAGAACAAAGGATGATATTTAACCAGTTGTCCATCCGTCCATCTATTTGTATAATAGTTACTTTTGCATGGAAGAAATAGAGTCTCAACAGAATCCAATGAAAACAATCTTTAACACTGATTTTTTTTTATCCTGCATATTTATGTATTTGAATGTAATTTTAACCTAAATTTGGCTGAAATCTGCCAAAATTCACCTGAAAGAAAATCTACTGTCTCTTAAACAGAGATTGTTACTGTCTTAATAATCCATAAGCAGCATTATATTTCCCTTTTTTGGCATGGATAAAAACAATAGAAATAGACCTTTTTACTAAACTATAAATTGTTTTTTTATTTTTGACAAAGCGATGTATAACTTCCTTTTAAAATAAAAGACATCGTGTGTCACATAGGATCATCTCACTGAAGCTGTGCACTCCCATGAAAAGTTAAAACAACAGAAGTAAAAAAATGTCATTTTCTCTTGCTATTTCCTAGTCTACAGTGGAAAGTCATCCCTTTCTCTATTTACCACTGCTGTTAACCTAAACATATCCTTTGTTGGTTTATGATTAAATAAAAATGGTCTATAAACAACATAAAAATAGATTTTCTTTGCAACTCACTTCCTTATAGCTAATAAACATTTTTGTGCAGCTTTGAACGCATACAATTATGAGAGCCATTAGAAATCAAACTTTACTTAAGCTTAGGTTGATAGTATTTGAAATCTGAGCGAAATGGAAGAGCAAACCTTCTTGATTTGGTGTATTTTCTTCAAGGAAAATCTTAACTAATTTAAATAAAAAAAAATGCGACTAAATTTTTTTTTTTTTAGGTTAAGACTACCATCAGTTTTATTTTTTCTTCAGTCAGCCAGAGAGCCCCCCCTGGAGCCACATGTGGCACTGGAGCCTCATGTTGCAGACCCATTCTAAGCTAAAACACATGCTTTTGTGTGCATTTTTCTGCACTATGACTGTAATCTTCTCCCTTTGGCTTAAAAAAAGGAAAAAAAATCACTTATGTGGGTTATTGGTTCAGATTGTCGGTATACTTACAGTACGATAGCATGTATTCTCCAGCCCAGCATCCAAACACAAACACTTGAGTTGCAGAGTGCCAGGGAGCCTCAGCAGGGCTCACTATAATAGGGAACTCGAGAGCTTCTGTGTATCCTCCGTGACACTGCTTTGAGTACCCTTGATATTTAAATGAGTCTCTGCATTTTGATTTCCAGGTTCTATGACTGCACCTGCTGAACTTACTGCCCAAAACACTATTTTTCCTGCGTAATAAATGAAAAAGCTTATTGCTTTACGAATTTAAAATACGTTAAATATAGAAGAAATAAACTTTGTGGGGTGAAACAGCTCTGTGCAAATCTTTTTTAAAGTTGTTATCTTTTTTTGTTTAATTCTGAAGCTGAATTTCAGTTGTTTTTCTCGCCTATAATCTTCTTTCATTAAAATGGATTACAAGAAATTAACCTCAGCATTGTAGATGTTTTGTAAATATTTATACCCATTTGTTTCCATGACAGCATAACACCTTTATTTCAAGTCTGAATGTCCAACTAATGGATGTTTCCCTTTCATCAGTCTTTTTAAATAGCCTGTCAGAAAATAGCTGAATATTAAACTTGCAGTTTGGGCTAAAGGGGAGATTTTAATGCATGTGAGCTCTTATAACATACAGAGGTTGAATTCATTTAAAAAAAACAAAAAGTTATTGTAACGTGTCCATTTTCTTATGGGTGAAGCGTGTTTAATCAAGGAGTGCATGACCTGCGCTCTTTCATATTAATTTCATTAATGCAAAATATCGACCTTGTTCATTTTGAAACAAAAGGAGCTTTTTCTTTTGCGAATGTGGTGAAAGAGTCTGAAAAGGCCAGCCTTATGACTGGTCCCTGTGCAGCATTTGAAAGGTGAGAAACTCTGGTGGAGGGAAGGGTTATTTCTGAGAAAATAACAGTAATTCAAGCAGGGCTCCTTCGGTCACATCCGTGATGGTGTTTCTCGTCTTTGGCCAAAACCTGCCAAAGGTCCAGGACAGTATATGCCTTTAGAAAGGTCTATAGGAAAAGTTATTTCACAGTGACATTCAGTTGCATTAGGTACATTTTGCATCTATTATCGGCACAAGTCTTAATTTAAAGGATCCCACTTTGAAAAAGGTTTTTAAAAGAAAGAAAGCATGACATTTTCTAAATTAAAATTCATCGGAATGTGACTGCACGGACAAAAGAAAGTTTTCCTCAAAGAGTTCTTTTTTTTTTTTTTTTTTTTACCAGTTTTAATTATTTCCAGTCCAATTTGTCAAAATTTTAATTTTTTTTGCTTTAATAATAATCTTAAATCAAGCAAAAGTAAATAAACATTTTTAGATGATTGTTTTTAAAGATTCCTTTTGATACAATATACACCAAACCACTTCGACCCCAAAATTACCTTCATTTAGCATTTACCTGAAAGCAAAAATAAAAGTGAAATTTTTCTTTTGTGGATGGAAATAAATTCAGGTGTCAGTAAGTAAAGTTTTGAGGATTTGTTCTTTTGTGGTAGAGCGTGCACTAAAATCACCTTAAAGACACTCTCCAATGACAATGGTGTTTTTAACGTGTTCCTTTTTCTCATGATGGGGGACATGTATAAAACAGTTCATAAAAGATAAAAACTGCAGTTCTGAGTATTTCTTTATTCAGTTTGTGATCAATCAGGAGCAGATTGAAAAGCTCACAGGGGTTGAAATGGGCGGGGCAAAGTCTCCCTTCTCTGCTTCATTCTGATGCACTTACAGACAAATAGGTGCATTAACGTCTTCAATTTCCTCATTCAAGCTACCATCTGATTCAAAGCTGCACAGCTGGATAGCTCTGATTTTGCTTGCCGTTTTTGTTACACCGCCAATGTTAGCTCGGGGTTGTGAGGGACTGTAAGCTAGTGGGAGACTGCAGACAAAGTCCTGACCACAATTCAGCTGTGAATTTCTGATGAACTCCTGCCACAGTTTTTAAAATGTTGGATAAAAAGTGCAAAATCGTATTTAGAACACCACTGGGAACACTTTTACAATGGATAAAAAAATAGTTGAAAATATACAAGCCGTGTAAACAGACTGATCAATGTTTTGTCTAGTAAATCAAATCTCTGTTATTTTGTAAATTATTATCTGAATTTAGATTTAAATTTGAACAAGTTTGCAGGAGTGTTTCAAAGGACGATATTACTTATGAAAACAAAATAAAGTCATGTTTTTATTGCAGATAAATGCAGACAATTAATTGATCATCTTATTTATCTATAGGCAGGGCTATTTGGATTGCACCCAATATTATAGTCATGTTAGATTCTTGCCTTATACTCTGTATGTTAAATAAAGTTACATGAAGTTTGTCCCTGCTGTGCTCAGAACAAATTCCTCCAGAACATATTCTTGCTGTGGTCTGAAAAAGATCCATTTCAAAATGAAAATTGGTTCAGCCTGGTGCGCACGCTCTCAAGCCATTTCACCGGTGCGCGCTCTGGTGAATAAAAACGTGCCCCTGAATCAAATATGAAGATTTCATAAGGGAAATATGATGATTGAGAATGGTTAAACAAAGTGGATTGGCGAACGGAGCTGATTCAGACCATGAGGGGCAAACTATGAATAATGCAGATGAGGGCAGACTTTTTTTTTCCTTTGGGGTGGTCAGCGCGCTTAAATGTCCGTTCAAACTGGAAGTTGGAGTCGGGTTTGGGTTTTCCTTGAAGGTTTTGCGTCTTTGACACTGGAATTGGAACATTTGGAGACAGATGCGGTGATGTCTCAGTGCGGTGCGCTCTGGCGCAGCTGGCAAACGCGCGATCCCCCTCGGTGTTGAGGCAGCAAGATCAGTTTGATCAGAAAACCCCCAGCTTTAGGAAAGGTTCGAGGGCGCTGACGCACCTGTTGATCTTTCTTCTCGTGGAAAAAAAGATGCGTTTTTTCCACGCCTGCCTGTTGCGGATGTAAAACGCGCAGCGTGCACCTCACTTCTCCACCATGTCGGAGGAACACTCCGATCTGAACTCAACGGGCTACTACTTTGACAGTTCCTCCACGAGAGTCCAAAGCAGCTTGGTTTTCTCTGGACCCATGTTCGTCCTCCTAATGGTGATGATGGTGACTTTGGTTGTTGTCATAGTTCTGGGGAATGCGCTGGTCATTTGGGCTTTCAAGGTGGACAAGAGTTTGAGGAGACAATGCAATTACTACTTTTTGAATTTGGCCATCTCAGACTTTCTTGTGGGTAAGTCTCTAATTTTCTTCAAAAAGACAGTTTTTATTAAATTTGTATACAATTTTCTATACGTTTGCGTGTGCGTATTCATGCTTTGACATCTTTGACCTCAGCTAAGTTGGGTTAAATATATGAAAATTCACATTTCCCAGGAGTCTTTGCTTTTGTAAAGCCTTTTTTTCAGTATATGAAGAAGTACTGATCATATTTTGGTTCCATCTGTGCGTACCACTGTTCAGGTGCATTTTGCATCCCGGTCTACATCCCTTACATCCTCACGGGCAGGTGGACGCTGGGTCGAGGGCTCTGCAAACTCTGGCTGGTGGTTGACTACCTGCTTTGTTCAGCGTCTGTCTTCAGTATTGTGCTCATCAGCTATGATCGCTTCCTCTCAGTCACCAGAGCGGTGAGTGGAACACATTGTTCTTCACAGCCAAAAAGAAAAAAAATCCACAAGAGGGAATTTCATCTGTACTTATGACAAAAATGTAACTAATATTGGAAAAAGTTTGTTGTTTTTACTAAGAAAAGTTTCAGATTTGCCTCTCTTGTAATAAAAACACACATGTTCACTTTTTAGAGTCTGTAGCTTAATTTGCCATGAGTCTTAAAGGTCAATGCGGGGCAGAGCCACCTCATTTTCCCAAACGTGTCCATCTGTGAAGGTTAATCATCTCTGACCCATTCAGGCCCAGCGCCATCCCTAATTAAAGCGCCACAAGAAGAAAAAAAAAAAACACAACACAAAATTAGGACCACGAAAGGAGAGAAAAACAACATGACCAGCAAAAAGATGCACTCGTCAACTGTCGTGCTTTTGATTCCAGAAAATGTAAACATAAAAAACTCATAGTGACATCAGTGTAACGGAAAGAACATCAACCATGTGTTCTGTGGTCCACTTAGTAAATCCCACATAATTTTAATTTTAAGGAAAAATGGATTATGTGATGTTGCTTTTACATGTTCTTGGAGCAATTTTCTCATGATGGAAGACATATCCGAAAAAAATTTATATTAAATTTACATTTCTAAGTATTTCTGTATTCAAATTGTGGTGAATCAGGACCAGATGAAAAAAAATGCTCAGTTATTCCCCAACTTGTGACCTATAAGGACCGAACACTTAGGAGTTGGTGTTCCCCGATCTCCTCAGGTTGTCCAGCCAAAACAAGGATGAGATGTCAGTCTGATTCACACTCATTTATTGAAGGAGTTATATATGTGGTTTATGGTCTATCCTCATGGACACATAAGTAATAACAAAGGAAAAGAGGGAAGAATGGTGAATCTAGAGGAACCGTGAAGTGAGCGTCTCCGAAGAAGGCTGCCTGCTAACTGAAAGAAACTCTTATAGGATGGTGTGGTGTTCAAGGTGCTCAGGAACAATCAAACTTAGTAACTACAACTTAAAACTAATACAGAGCAAACACACATGAAATCAGTCGACAGACCACAAGGTTCCTGCACTTCTCTATTCCAATGCATCCACTTGCAGACTAATAGATCCATTCACGCCTTTTGTTTTCTCGTCCGAGCTGGCATCTGACTCAGACTGCACAGGTTTTTAATTTAATTTAGCCTGAAAGCGTCATAATCATATTAAAAAGATGAAGGGAACGCTTTTTCAATAAATCACAAGATGACCAGAGTGGAACTTTTAAGGAAATATTTTCAGCAAAGTAAATGTGCACCTGTGTTTAATAACTTTTTCTTAAACGTAAAACCCATATTTTGAGTTACTTTACGTTGGACTTCCTCCCACAGATGTTTGTGTCCTGCACACATCTGTGGGTGGTGGGATGATGCTTCCCATGGCACACAAAGAGAGTGCTCTATTTTCTTTCAGAGACAAACACTTAACATCAGAGCAATGAATACAAATAACACCAGAGAGAGAATCTTTTCTTTAATTAGACAGCTTTCATCATAGAGGTCCTCCTCAGTGCCACAGTCTGTCCAACCCCAGAGAGATCAATCGTTTCAGACGCAGTCCGCCAGAAGCGAAGCAACATTTTCCTAAAAGCATTTCTCTCTGAACATTGGCAGACAAAGGGCTGTCAACAGTCAGAGACACAGTTTGTCTTTGAAAAGAAGTGATGGAGTCAGATTACACACCAGCTAACGTGACATCACATTGTCAGAAACGCAGAAGCACCAGTTTATTTATGTGCCAGTTTTGGTTAGAAGCTGAGCAAAATGGGAGCAAAGTCTTTGGAAACATGTCGTCTAAGAAAGGTTGTGTGAAACCTGATTTGAGCAAGACGCTGCAGAACAAAGAACCATTATGCAAACATGAGTGGAAAGATGTATTCGATGTCACTGCAGAGCTTTTAAAGTACGCTGTCCTCTCAACAGACAGGTGGACAGGGACGTGGGACATAGCTGTAATTAAGACAAGTGGCCTTGAAAGGTTCTTCATTGACCTAACACTCTGTAACACATTTCCAGGCTGTATCTTCTTGTAGTTAGAGATGTGGCTTACGTGATATGATCAGGATCTACATGTTTGAACCGTAAAGCTTTATTTTCCATTTCAAACAAATAAAGACCCGCTCCACTCCGATGAAAATTGTGTTTTGGGTGTTTTTCATTTGCTCTTGTGTCATTTTTTCTAATAATATAGGACATGTAATAGAAAATTAAGCTTAAAATTGCCTTTTTACAAAAATTACATTTCTAATGAACTCCTGCCGCTCTGCAGACACTATGTCAAAGCAACAGTTTTTTTTTTTATTATTTTGGCAAAAGGGGGCATAATCATAATTAAAAGACAACTGGGAATGTTTTTAAGATAAATCAAAGGGCGATTGGAGTGGGACTTTGAAAGTTTTTGAATTGCTCCCTAAACTAAAGGATTCTTACACACAAGGGGGTCAGACATGGGATCTACTTGCTGAAACCTCACCCTCATTTGTTTGGCACTATCATTCTGTTATTAACTCAAGAAAACCTGTGTGGTTTGAAGCGGGAGCAGAATCAAATCTAATCAAAGGTACTTGAACTTGGAAAAAGCCCTGGAGTTTTTCACAAGTATAGACAAACCTCAGCTAGAGTGTTCACACAGCCTCTTTCCCTTTATGTCTCAACATTTCTACAACATTTATAGAATAAAAAAGCTATTTTTGATGTAACCCTCAGCAGTCTCTGAAATCACCAGAGCATTTGTTTGTTTACAGTGACGTAGGAAAGACATCAACTCTCTTATAGTTTAGTTTTCATCTATTACATTCATTGCAAAGGCTTCGAACAAGTTATTAGCTTTGAAATTTTTTAGGTTTTAAGCAAACATATCAAGAGTTTTGACAAATAATTATGATAGCCCTTGGATGGAGGTTCACCTGTTAAAATGTTTTCCATTGTTCTGACCTCGTCTTTGCTTTGTTTTTGGATTTATACATGTTTCTTACCTTAATATACTTTGTTTTTTTAAAAGTTTGACTTAAATTTTTGTGATTTTTTGCAGAAAGAAATGACAAGATTCAATAATCTGAATGAATGTTTTTAGACGTTTTTTCTGTTTCTTGTAGAGTTATTGTGAATATAATGTAAAATTGAGAAGCTGAGATTGTTTGAAAAAGATGGGAATCAAGCATTGCCACCAAAATACAGGTTTAACCTCTTAAAAACCTGCGTCCACAAGTCTGGACATCACATTTTTGTAATATTATCTCATTAGATAATTCTGCTTTTCTGTGGCCCTGTGACTACATATTTAGAAGGTTAGCTCAAATATTAGCATAAGAGAATAAAGGTACATTTTTAAGAACAAATTGTAAAGTAGTAAAAAAAGGCCCCAAACAAAGATGAGACTTGCAATTAGAGATCCTATTTATTCTTTTAGCTGAAATTGTGAGAAGTAGTTTCATTTTTGAAGTGATTCTTATTCCTGATAAAATTAAAGTGTTTTGCATGTCTAGATTAAACAGCTTCACGATGCAGCAAGAAAATACCACTTAATAGTCTCTCCCGACTTCAAACCTTGGAGATGATGGACACAGTTCAGAGGTCTTTCAGGCTGAAGAGCAGACTGTAGGAACCTGTCAACACAGAGCGCCGTTCAAGTCATAATGAGAGTAGAGGTCAGATCTAAAGGTTCTGCTGAATATTCAGAAACATATACTGTAAAGAAGTCACACTCAAATTAGAGCATGGCAACGACAGCGTTGTATCAAATTGCTTTATAGTGTTGTGGACTGTAAATGAGATGCAGTTGTTGCAGGATGCAAAGAGCAGAAACTTACAATGTTATTAAAAATCACAGTCAAACTGATTGTGTTGTGCTCTCCTTTGGAGGGTATTTTTTAAAAACGCGTTTTTGTATTTGTTCATCTGGGCATCTTTGAACAACACTTTGCCATATCAAACATAATTATGCGCTAGATAACAATTGCAAATTGTGTCTTTGTTCATTTTATTATCTGGAAAGGATTCAACTATTTTTTATTTCTCGGTTCATTTTCTGTTCATCCAGATTCCTACTGTTTATCATGCACACTCACAGCCAGAAAATCAGCCAACCTGAGCTGCATCTTTGTGATCAGTAGGAAGGTGTCATCTGCAGCCTGGATACATGTCCGTTTGTGCCAAACTGGATATTTTAGGACATTTATCTGTTTGAATCTTTGTTACACTATCCTGATCATTTCACAGATGTTGCAGACACAGCTTCCTGCAGGACTTAAGCATTATTAGTCAGTGATTTGGTTCAAATGAAAATCTTTTTATTACATTGTGAACAGTATTTTTTTTTTACTTTTAATTTAAACCAGTCATGTTTCATCGAATTTTCCCTCATTTTAGAGCAAGTTGGTTGATGACAGGCAAATTGAGTCAGTTTGGCCGCCCTCTGCTGCCAATTAAGTGCACAACACCTTCTTCAAAAATGCTTGATAAAAAAACAAACAAAAAAAAAAAACGACACCACAGACATCAGGGATGTTATGATTCCTTTTAACAATGGTTACATTTAATTGGCTTAAGTGACTGCCGAATCCCTTTCGATTTTGGTTCATTTTGAACGATCTGGTTCATTGACCTAATATCAATCCAGGACATCTTTAACCAAAAATTTCAGTGTTATTCAGAGATAAATTCCTGGTACTGAATAGTGCAGGTGAAGCTTTTCAGATTCCTTGTATTTCTTGCAAGATAATCACGTGTAAATTAAACAAACAAACAAGTAAACAATGGCAAATCCATTCACATTTTAGTTTCATAAAGTTCTGTTGTTTTTCCACATCACAATAATAAAAACTGGTCATTTTTAGAACATTATATTACACTGTATGGTCACATGTCTTTGCTTTAAATGAAATTTAAGTTGTTTCCAATGGTTGATCATTTTTGCTGCATAGCATGTTTATATTTTCCAAGATTGATTATCAATGTATCTAATTTAAAAATATTTTTAATTTTATTTTATTGAATAGGTCGATTTGATTCGATTCTGTCTCAGACAGATTGATCTGGTTGGATTGCAAGGAATGGAAACTATTTATGAATTGATCAATTCTTTAAGAGAAAATCTATTAAATGTATTACTTTTTGCATGTATTTGAATTTCATGAAGAAAGAACATGATCTTACTGCATATCATGGATGTTTCTGAAAGAGTAGGTGAAACTGAATTGTTTTTATTCATAGACTTTACTGTGTGAGAAATATTCAAATGTGGAAAATCTGGAACAGAAAATGCATGACGGTGCACAAACATTCCTGGTAAGCAAGCTATTTACATTTTAAACGGCAATTGCACCAAATTCCACAATTATTATAGAGAGCTTCTTTTAAAGTATGCTTTTTTTCAAGCATTAAAGTAAACTAGTTACATTTTTCAATATATTTCAATAATCGTACTATTGGAATACTGTTTTGTAATTCATTTTTTCCAAAACGCCCTTTTATTTTTTACTCATTTAAGCTAATGCAGGTAGATTCCTGCAGCGACTGCAGATAGATGTCTCACTGGAAGAATCCTCGATGTGAAATTCTCATTCGTGCTGTTTCTCTTCTCCAGGTGAGTTATCGTGCCAGGCAGAGCATGACTCATGAAGCTATAATCAAGATGATTGCCGTCTGGGTTCTGGCCTTTGTCCTGTATGGCCCAGCGATCATTTTTTGGGAGCTGGTTGTGGGGAAAAGCCGCGTTCCAAAGGATGAGTGCTTTGCAGAGTTCTATTACTCCTGGTACTTCCTGCTGAGTGCTTCTATGCTGGAGTTTTTCTCTCCTTTCATCTCTGTGGCTTTCTTCAACCTCAGCATTTACCTCAGCATACGCAGGAGGAGACAGCACCACAGGGAGGCCCAGCGTCAGCTTCAAACCAGTGAACCTGGTTCTGCCCATGGGGAAAGTAACCCCCTATCCCAGAACTGGGGGTTTGGGATAAAACTACCTTTAAGAAGTTCTTTCCACTCCCAGACCTCCTCTCCATGTTTGGGTAAACCGGATCCCTCACCCAGCAGGGTTGCTCATCCGAGTCGTCTGTCCAGGGATAAGAAAATTGCTAAGTCTCTGGCTATCATAGTTTGTGTGTTTGCCATCTGCTGGGCACCATACACCCTACTGATGATCATCCGTGCCGCCTGCAGAGGGCGATGCATCCAGCATCACTGGTATGAGGTCACCTTCTGGCTCCTGTGGCTCAACTCCGCTATTAACCCCTTCCTGTACCCTTTGTGCCACAGTAGCTTTCGAAGGGCCTTTAGCAAGATCCTCTGCCCAAACCAACACACAACGCCGCCTTCATCTGTGCTCCGCTCAGGCCAGTGACCAGCAGAGACCTGTGGATGAACGGTTGGGAGCCATGTGCCACAGGACGGGTAAAAAAAAAGTCAAATCTCAACTCAAAATCGACAAAAGAAAACTGTATATCATCATTTGTCGTGTTATATTCAATTATCATAGCTGATAGTCCTCAGTGATGAAGAGGTGTTCTGTTCTGCACAAAATCGTGTAATTTACTGACTATTAAATTAACTTATGATCCAAAATATTACAAAATTTTCATGTTTTTTAAAAATATCAAGCGATAAATGTGTAAATTGATTCACTGTATATATTGCTGTAGCAGTATAAAAGCAAAAGATATGAGCTGTATTATAATTTGTGTGTATTTCGATGAATATCTATTTATTGGAAGGGGTGCCATCTTTGCAACATCATGACTTCATTCTAATAATGAAATGCTTTTGTCCATCCCTTATATCAGAATGTTGTTCTGCCTTCATCATCAAAAACACAAAGTGCCGTTAGATTTAAACCCATGAAGGAAGGAACATGTTTTTGTCTCATTTTTTGACTGTTTATTTATATGATTACATTAACACTCAGCAAAGTATGCTTCCTCATCAAATCCATAATATTGTCAATTTGGTGTCAGGCAGAGCAAAAAGAAAATGGAAACCTAAAATGACTAGCTTCTAAATGATGGTGACTATAAAGCACAACATGTAGAAATTGACCTTTTTTTGCCATAGGATATCTGGTTTACATCTTTTTAATAAAAATAAACTGGGACAAACTGATGCATGTACATTTGTTTACCACTAGATGTCACCATTAACCTTTGTTTTTGTGTTGCCTGATGCATGGTTTTTGTCATTTTTTTGGGGGTAAAATACTTAATTATGTTTTCTTTGTCTTTTTATGATATTGATTAAGAAATGCAGGTCATTGAAGGTGCTCCTTTTTACTACTTTTCTGATGCTTTCATTCCATTGTGTTTGTATTTCTATTTGAGTAGTGTGTTTTACTGAGTGTTGCAAACAGGTCTCAGTCAGTGTAAGCATGCTAAAGGCTTGGAATTTGTGCAGAGGAAGTATGTAAAAATACTCATTATTGTTTGGTTTAACAGGACTTGAATACAAATGAAAGGAAAGATCTGTGTTTTACTGTCAAAAACAACAGAGTGTCGTCACTTCTTTGTGTCTTTGTGCTCTGGAAAACAGAAAATGTGAAACCAATTTTGCACCATTCTTCAGTCTGTCTTTATTTTCTACAATTAAATTAGTTATTTGCAGATTTAGACTTGTTAGACCTGCAATTATACCATCACGTCGGAGAGTGGGGCTGCATTTGCAGGTGCTCAGGTCCCACTGGGGACTTGCATTGCTCAAATTATGGTTGTAGCTTTTGTTCACATCTGGGCCCCTGGTCAGGTGCTGAGAATAAGGGCACAGCTGCAGGGAAAAGGTCTCTGTCCCCTCCCAGCTCCCCCTTCACTTCCACTTTGCCTATGGCATGGTGGGGGGACACAGGCACACTCCTGACCATAGGGATGCAGGCACATTTCCCTTGGGGGGGTTGAAAGAACTGCATTTATCAGCAAAAAGCAGGGCTCGGTTCAGCCACAAATGTGACAGAAAGAGCAGCTCCACTGTGGAGACCTTGCACTGTGTGCACTTATATCAGGTGGGATACTGCTATTGATCTTGTTGATGGATTGAAATGTCATTGTATGTGTGCCAAACCGATTGGCCGCTGAGCGTCTCTGTTTCGGCTCTAGACCGTCCCAGTTCTCTAAAAAAGAGAACAACTTGCAGATGAGATATAATTATTGGAATGATATAAATGTGTGTTGATGCTTTGTTCGTAATTCAGCACAAGGTCAATCCACACTCTGGCATAAAAGCAGGCCTTCATAATGGTTCTGACTTTTAAAAAATAAATAATTTCAGGCTCACTGAAATTTTGTGGGGTCTGCTTGGATAATTCCTCGTTTAACTTTTCAAAGGTATCACATCTATTAAAGAAAATTATCCATAGAATATACAGACATTTTTGAGGCCTTTTTTTTTTACCATGGTGCCAGCCAATATTCTACTTTTGTGGTGTTTGTTGAAACAAATCAAAGGGAGTTGAGACCAAACCACTTTGACCGAGGTCAGAGCCGTAACCCCCGGAGCAGATGTAGCTTCACTTAGTGAACATTTTGTAGCTGCTAACGTTCTCTGCAAACTAAATAAAAACCACGGTTAATATTTCATGCACCCAGAAAAAGTCTTTCTGCATGATTTTTGCTTTTCCTCTTCTTCCGGTTTCTTTCTCCTTTTTCCTGCAGTGCACCTCCTGACTAGAGATTAAATAATTCCACTGGAATCCTCTTAGGAAGGGTTCCCAGCACTTGGCAATTAAACAATTACATTTAATCAGCATGGGGCGACGCTTCAAATCACCCTCATTTCAGACGTTGATTAAAAGCAATTCTGCAGTGGTTATTGCTGTAGACTTTGGAAACTGTGGTTCACTCAGGTTTAGTGCATCTGTGGCGCTGGGTTGTATAGCAAAACGGGAGGTTCAGTGGTGGTCGAGAGCTTTATCTGCCTCTGGTGTGTAAAAGTGTAATGACAGAACTCACGGCAAACCTTATACTGACACTTAATTCAGAGCCACTTAGATTACTTAGAGACATTTTGACCCCTAGAGCAAAGAAGACGCTTTGAAGAATGGAAAGGAGTGGCATTAAGTTATGCAGGTGGGACTTTGGCTCCTGAAAGAGCGGGTGCACGCTTTCATATGCATGCTTCTTTATGCAACTGCATCGAAGTGCATTTGTCTTAAAGGAAAAGCACACTGACGTGTGCATGTTTGAGCTAGGATTAAGCAATGTCTCTGTCTGTTGAGGCAGGAAAAAAAAACACACAAGAAAAGAGGCACAGCGTCGAGCTTTCACATAATTTGTGATGGACAATCCTTCATCCAAAATCAGATTCCCTATTTCCTAAAGCACCCCACCGACTCCAGTTCTCTTAATTAACCACTTCCCTCATCTGGTACCTCGTCTTCTTAAACGCTGGTCACTATCCTCCTCCGCCGCAGCATCTAGATCCCTCCAGATCTTCTTATTTCGTAGATGGATGTTTAGAAGACTCATGTAAATTATCTGCCAATTTTCTGAAATCTGAATTAAATTCCAGGAGAATAAATAACTTTTCTAGGCTTTACTGCAGACAACTTTTTTTTTTTCACCTGCAGATGCCCTGTAATGAGACATTTAATATTTTTAGATGATGAAGTCAAATATAGATAATAGATTCTCAAGGCTTTTTTTTTTTTCCTGGTGCAATATCATTGCAGCGCTGCAACAATAGTCTCCTCTAATGACATTCCCCCAGTAACTTCTTGCCTCTACAAATCTCAGGGGGGGAACAGCTACAAAAAGTGATAATTACATGAAATATACATGGAGAATAAAGAGAGCATGTTTACATAACCAAGCCCATAAATATCTGACTGAGGAGACATTGTTCTCCAACTCCTTTTAAGCTGATCTCCCAGGGATGCCATTTTAATGACATGATGGTTTAAAGAGATGCTGCTCCATCTCGTTCCATATTTAATTAACTTTTGCTTTTCTGACGCAGAGGAAAAACAGAATAAAGAACTTGTGATAGAGACAAACACACACACAAGATTGTGAAGAAACAATAACAAATAGCTGGGAGAGCAGGGAGGGAGGCGTGCAGAGACCTTGTCATGCTTTTGTGAGCTGTTTACAATACAAAAGATGCAAAAGGAGAAGCTAAAGAGGAGCAGCAGAGAGGAAGACTGGCACGGATGAGAAGGGGTGTAAGTGAAGGATGAGAGCTGCTTGAGAAAAACTACATTTAGAAAAGAAAACCAGAAATGTGAGGGAGTTCAGTGGGATATTTACTTTTTTCTACACTAAAGGTGCTGCAACACATTTATACATGAAGAAAATTTAAGTTCTATTTCTGCTGTAAACAAATATCCATTCTGACAAACACAACATTATTTTCTCAGTTTATGTGAATCAAACGAAAATTCAGTAAGTTCTACTTTCAGGCTGTATGTTTTAGATTATTGACTTTATTTCTTGCTTTATTTGTTGTAATTTGCATCATTTCTTCTTCTTTTTTCCTTTTTTTTCTTAGCCCTCATCTGTTCATCTCAGAAAGCACATTTAAGTTTCCCTTCATCGAGTCTACATCAACAAACCCCTCAATTATACACTGATAAAACTTTTACTTTTAAAACCTGCCTTCTAACCACCATTACAAGAGTATCTTTCATTGAAAGTGTTAATGTGATTTGCTTTTGTTTTTCTTAACAAAAGCTAATGTCTTTCTGGTGTGGTCTGTCGGGAACCAGTGGTGGAGGACCCACATGTACGAGGTCAGTCTTAGTGGTGAAAACAACATTTTTATTAACTTAAACATTTAATAAATAAATTCAAGCTAAAAAAAAAGAACAACAGAAAAATCAGACTTTGCATCACCGCATTAAAAGACTCTGATTGAATAGAAATATATTGTAAAGAATAAAGGAGAATTTCAAATTTGAATTTGTTTGTTTTCCTTCATTTGTAGATTTGTGTTCATCAATTCTTTTTGAGGAAGTGACAGAAAGAAAGGTTGGGGTGTGAGCGCAAACACGCACAGCTTTAATCTATTCATTCAACCTTGATCTCAAACCCATTTGTATCTGCTCTTTTGATGACTTAACCGGAAGGAATAATCATCTGAGTTAAAAACACCCTCAAAGAAGAGTCTTAACTTCATTTGAAGCACATTTGAAGCTCTAAAAAGGGAAAAAAGGCATCAGTTGATAACTCGTTTTTTTTTTCTCTCCTGAGGAGGCAAAAACCAACTTAAGCTAAATAATTCTGAGTTCCCATAAGAGAAATGGAAAGTGGAAAAAAAACAAACACAACTTTGTGATTAAGAAACACTATTTCTCATACAATAAAACTGAAACTGATGCTTAAACTGCTTTCTTTCTGACATTTTTGGGCAAACGCCTAGTTTTGTTAACTTAACTTTGATTGTTTTTCTTTATGTTTTATTAGACATGTAGACATTTTCATTTTCCCTTCTGCGGAAGCTTCTGCAGAAACACAACCATCTATCAGTTGCAAAAAACTCTTTTATTTCCTTAAACTTTGCAATGGTGACAAGGCGTCCAACACCCAAACGAAACTTCCGAATGACAGACATCACTTTAAGAGTCACGCTGTGAACTGCAAAATGATGGCTGGAAGTCATTTCCTCCTACACAGAAACATTTTCATGCCGTGAATATTTCACAGAGAGTCATGAGGTGGATTTCTAAGAATAGGTGTGCTGTATGTTAAGGTCTGATATTATCGGTTACCTGACAAGAAGGACAAATCCCCGCCTTTCTTCTCTTCCATCATTGGCCAATAAATGTCTGAGCCCTCACACATTATGAGCAAAACATTTCTATTTTATGATACTGTAAAGATATGAAAACAAAAATTACTAACTTGTCCATGAAATACTCACATGACTGTAAGAAGGGCCCTTTTGCTGCACCCAAACACCTCTCTGCTAGGGCTACACACCCCGTTTAAGGCGTCCATTTTGCTGACACAGTTCCGAAGTGAAAAGATGGCTCCGTGGATGTGAAGTGCCGGTGTGAGAGATTGGGTTACCTCAGACACTCCCAGTGGATCTCCCAGCCAAATGGAGCTGGATCTCACGCTTGAGCGCACATATTGAATGCCATAAGAGGTCTCTGAGGTCTCCTTCAGTGGGAGGTATGTGCAGTCTAACAATGTGAAGTTTTCACCAAACTAAATTTTGCACCAAAGAAGAGCAATAGTGCGACACTGGAACACAGGGGACAAGCACCTGAATGTGTACTCGGGCAGGTTGTTCAAACAGAATGAAATATATTTTTACCCTCACAGAGAACCACATATTGCACAGCTTTAGCAGGATCTTATCTATAGCTTTAACACGGGCTGCCACTTGTCCTCAAGAGTACTGAATGTTTAAAACGAGGAAAAAAAAGCCATTTAACACAAATCCTGGACAAAAACAATGCAGTTTCAGCGACTCCCAAACATCTGGCTCAACGGCTTTGTTCCGCTAATGACTGGCCAGGCTCTTAGCAGCATTGAGTGCCACTTGCATTAAGGTTATGCTCGGCTGATGACACCTCAGAGAACCAGCCATGCTAAGTTATCTCTGAACAAGCTATCCATTCTGGTGCTTTCTGATGGAAGAATACTTGGGGGCCGTGTAATTATATTGCTTTAAATGAACCCCAGAGAACCTCCTGCCAAAGTGCCCACAAAGTCTCACTCTTGGGCGAGAGTCAGAAACACAGCTATGCACCGTGTGTGTGTGTGTGTGTGAAGCTGCTTAGGCTGGCGTTAAAAAGGAAGGCTGCGGTGATTCTGATACGCCTCACAAGTGAATTTAATTAAATCATAAATATGAGCTGGAGGCCACCACCCAATTTAATGTAATGGATGAAGTGGGCCAGTCCATCTCTGGCAAAGTGAAGTTCTGGATCTGTTCAAATGCCCTTGAAGCTTATTAAAAGTGTCTGGCACGAGAAGATGCTAGCAAAGTTGTTTAATGGATGCCCAGCTTGCATTTGGTGTGACAGTTAATGCTGGACTGCACCACGACTGATATGACTGAGGGGTTGGGAAGTATGTTACAGCCTTTTCAATCTGATCCTAAACATGGAAGAGATGCTTTCAACGTCCAGAGAGCAGTTTGATTATTTTTAGACAAAGTACATAGATTAAAACATTAAATAAAACATCTGATTTTGGTTTTGAGGGGTTTTGGTTGTACTATGTTAATTTTGTAAATCTGGTCTTCATTCTTTGTTGAACAATTCCCTATTTGCTCACATTTTTGTGATCTTTATCTGACTTGTTGCATTAATGGTGCATTAACATGTAATAGATGCTTTTATTCAAAGTGACTTATGTCATTGGAGCACTGGGTGAAGTCTGGGGTATCTGTCTTACTCAAGGACACACCATCACATATGTGTGGTATCAAGGACAGGAGCTGAAGCACCTAATAACTAACATGTAGCTGCTTTACCTCTTGAGTTAATGCTATTTCTGTTATTAACTTCCTGATCTTAGTTTTAAGTGTGTTTTCTTGCAAGTTTTTCACTTTAACGCATTTTTTATTTCCTCTTCCAGTATTTAATCATTTCATTTAAGCTAAATAGATCAGATCTTAGAATGTCTTGAAATTTTCCCTTGTCTTTAACATTTACCCAAAACATTTTTATCTCCAAACAATGATAAATGTAACAATGTTACAATACCAGTCATTCCACAATCCTGCTTAGACTTACCTGGCATAATACTACTTTGTTTTTGGTCATGTTGTATACAGACATTATTTAATCATGAATTCATTTTCTATACCTCCCTCTTCCTCTGAATGGATGCTGGAGCCTATCCCAACTACTGTATGTCGAAGGTAGAGTGCACCCTGGACCTGGACAGTTGGCAGGTTCATCCGAGTCACATTAGGACTGAAAAAACACCAGAATTTACACCTAAGAGTTAATTTAGAGTCACCAATGAACCTATGAAGCATGTTTTTGGACTGTGAGAGGAAGCCGGAGTGCCCACACATGCACGGGGAGAACATGCAAACTCCACACAAGAAGAATCCAAAACTGTGAGGTAGGAGTGTTAACCCCATCATAAAGACCCATTTATATGACTCTAAAAAAATTCTTACTGAAATTACATCAGAATTTACACATTTCTGAGGATCATTTTTTTTAGTATAGTTTCTAGGGGTGTAACGATTCATTTGATCAACGATTCGATTCATTTTCATAATTAGTGGTTGTTGATTCGATAGTCGATATCAGTTCATTTTGAGCAATCCGATCCAATTCGATCCGATTCACCTAAAATCCAGGACAAAAATTCAACCAGTGTGACTCAGAGATAAATACTTGGGTACTAAACAGTGCAGATGACATCTTTCAGATTCCTTGCACTGATTAAAAGTTAAGGTAAAGTCTCATTATTTGTCACACAGCTAGATGTGTGAAATTTGTTCTCCATGTTGGACCCATCCTCTGGGGAGTGGTGAGCTGCAGATACAGCCGCACTCAGGAACCATTTAAAAAAAATTGATTTATTTCACTTGATTTTATAATGGTTTGGGTCAATTTGTTTTGGTTAACTAGCAACTTGTTGGATTGTTGGAATATGAATTGATTCATAAAGTAATTATTACACCCTTAATAGTTCTTCTCAGATTCTTTAAAATATTTAAGTTCATCTTTTTCCCCGTCATGCTTTTAAAAATGCATATCATCTACCGTAGTCACAACTGCCCGTTCGGGTGAATACCTGTATTGGGCACGCAGGTGGCTCACTGGAAATCCCCCAAACTTTCACACTGCGCAAGGGTGGCGTGCCCATTGTTTGCTCCTCACGTGTAACCATACCCTGTTAGAAATTAGGGAATTAGGAAATCAGAGTCCCCTGTGACAGACTGGCGACCTGTCCAGGGGTGTCTCCTGCCTTCGCCCATGAGTGGCCGGGCCAGGCTCCGGCAACCCCGTAACCCCGAAAGGGATAAAACAGTTTAGTAAATGAATGAATGAAAATCAGAGTGTAGTTTGTGTTGGTGTCCTATGGGCGCCAACGTATCACCTGTGTGCAGCATTTGCGCGCTGTCAAGACGGAGCCAGTAGTGCTAACGATTAAAGCGCGATGTAAAGGCACAGACAGCATCACTTGTGCGCCATTTCCATGACGACCCTTTGTGTGGCCGTATGTACCTCAAGTGAACTGCAAAACACCTGCGCCATCCACGCGCCTGGACAACCCAAAAAACCTGCAGCACCTGTGTGGTTCAACCCCCAAACAGGTGCCTGTGACTCAGGCATTGAAGACTTCAGTCTGTAAAAGTTTAAGTGTCAAAACTTTGCCCTCATTACTAACTTTTCAAAATCAGATGATCAAGTGTTAAATTTGGATTTTTAGGGGTAATAAAGGAAGAGGTAAAGTTTGGTACAAGGGGTTCAGCTTTTTGTAGGGGGACCACCCACCAAGTCGAAATTTTAATAGTACACTAAAATTGTTGGGTTATTGTAGAATTTTTTTTTTTTGTTACTTTGCATTAATGTTTTTCTCATAAAATCTGATTTCGTTTGATTTTGGTTTTTGTCTTGAGTTGTCTTCAAGATGTACAGTAGGTTCAGAACTTTTGTACTTTAATACGCTTCTTGTCTTTATTCAAAAAGATTTATTTTGTTCAGTTCCTAGCCAAACAAAAAATGTATATACTTTATGGGAAACTGTTTTATTTTACAGCAAAAAATGACAGATACATAAAGAGGAGTATGAAGAGAGAAATGTGTAGCTTTAAAGAATTGGCTGCTTTGTTATATACAGTCGTAAAGGTGCACAAAGGTTACCGTCTTTTTAAACCAAATCTAAAAGTCTCAACAAATATCTTCCTGCTCGTGTGTCACCTTTGATGAATCATCTGCAGAGACAGACAGATGCTAATGTCCCATTCGGCAAAGGCAGAGGAATCTTTTCCACCGGAGTCCCCCGGAGTGTTGGAAGCTCCCTAAATAGACCTCGCGCAGGGGTGTGTAGAATGGGGCCGCACAGGGTGATGGGTAATGGAGTCATTAATAACACAGACCTCCCTCAAGATGCTTAGACGTTCGTTAGTGAGTCATAAGGGAGTTAAGAAAAATAGAATGCAATTTGATACAATGAAAAAAGCAGCGTAAGCTTTTGATGGTGATTGTCTTTATGCTGTCATAGCTCTTCTCTGATGGGTTAATTGAGTTTTTCCTCTCACACGCAGAATCCCTTCAGATGGAGAGACATCAATGCCATTTCCTTATACAGTTTTTAATATTTCCATCACATGTGCAACACAAAAAAAAAAAAATGAGGTCTGCCAAATACAGAACTCCATATTTGTACAATACATTTCAATAACATCGGAGACAACTGTCTTTTTGCAGTAGGAGATGGTGATATCCTGTAAACCGGGTAAGAACAATTCTCAATCAAAATGTCAAAACATTAAAGTTTCATACAAAAGTGCATCTCAGGTTCAATGAATTCCAAGTATTTACATAACAAAATGGATTATAGTTTTGTTATGAGGGTCTTCCAGCTTTTGCAAAGAACAATAAGATGCTGCAAAAAAAGATATGAGTGTGGGCACTCTCCAGGAGAGCCAAAGATTGGGCATTGTAAGTTTATCTCACAAGAGAGACGCAAATTGTGTTCTTCATGACCCTGAAATTCAAATGTTGCTAATTTAAAATACATAGTGACATAAAGCATTAAAAAAACACAAATTCCAGTAATCTCCGGGCTCCGCACAGTAAACATTAATAACAGAAATGTACAGGTTGAATCAGTGGGCTTGAGATTTCCCCACGCTCTGAGAGCCACATGGGAGCTTCACGCCTCTGTTCACGAGCCAACCAGAGGAACTAGCCTTTTCAAATCTGTGTCACTGCGTTTGCATATATCAGCATCCCTTCCCTCTGTCCTGTTTTTCTCCTCTGTGTTGTTTTTCTTTCATTTTTTTTATGTCCACTGCCTCTTCTATGAACTCCAGCACAGGCAGTGCAGGTCCATCGCTCACTGGTTCTCTGGCAGTCGTGCTGCTGTTTGACAGACACAGACAATACTTTTTTGTCTATCCTGGTGTATCAAACTTCCTCCATCCCATAATGAGTGACCATGTCTGGATACAGAGTGACTTTTAGCGCAGTGGGAGTGCCACTGATGAAAAGAGTCCTTCTGGGAACGATTGTCAGTTCCTGCAGTTTTGCTTCGCTCTCAGTGACACCCTGTTTCTCCTTTTCGCAACTGCTTAAGATCCATCATGTTTGACTGACAATGTCATTTTTTTTTCCCTTTAATGTTTTCAAACAAACATTTTAAACTGTACATTGGCAAATACTGTATAAGATTGCAATAGAGCTGAGGTTAAGCAACACATGAAGAGGTCTATGTACAAAGTAGTTGGTCTTTTCTTTATTTTTGCCATAATGGTTTTAAAGAACACAGTTTTCTTTTATGTCCCTTCCCTTGTTCCTTTCGTTTTCTTTTTTCTTCCTGTGACATGCTTTCTTGGTGTGACTGAGTTGAAACTTCAGTGCAAGACAGTCAGGGGGGAAACTGCCCTGATGGTAATTGGTGGTCAGTCATTGTTCTTGGCATCATGTGATCCTTCCGCTCTGCCACGGCGCTGAACTCTGCCACGTTAGCTGCTGTGCTGAGTCAACGTGTGGTTCTGCAGGAACACAAGAAGGCATAGTGGAAACATAATCATTATACGCATCAGGTAAAGCTTTATTTCTCCTTTCTTTTCATGGTATGTTGTTGAGATTCCTTCACAAAAACCCCACCGTTTCTCACTTCTTTGAATTTATTTAAAGCTTCACATTTTAAAAACACCTTTTGGTCTGAAAAAAACTTAAGCATCATTGTCATTGTTAGGATTTAATTACTTCAGACCCAATTTACTTGACTAGTGCAAAATTGGTACATCAATCAATAGTATGCTAGCTTTGGGATTTAGTTTCTTTAGGTCCTGGTTGAAAGTCTAAAGCTGCTTTCACACCGAACGTGATTCGAACGTCAGAGGCGGCCAGTTTCAAAGTTTAGTCAATTGTACAGATGCAATCTGAGTTCTTGTGGCGCGATTACAGCAGCGCGGCAGAGTTAAAATATTTGACCTTTGACGAGGTTACTGCGGTGTGTCAACCAATCAGGAACTCTACTTTGGGCATGTGATGGTTTTAGCGACAGTGGGTAGAATCCACATCTAATATGGTGGATTGATCTGATAGTTCTCCTGCACTTCGATCCATCCATCCATTCATTCATCCATCCATCTATCCATCGTGTGACATAAAGAGACCATATGACAGCATCACTAGTACATCATAAGTGCGAACTACTTACATTGTCCTTTACAACCCTCCCCAGGCAACACAAAAACTCTGACCCTGTGACTATAGCTTAACACAAAGACAAAAAAAACAAAAAAACACTGAAAGATAACCAACAATTCCTCTCAAATCCTGCTGACCGATCAAAGCCTGTATCCATGGCAACAAATCCAAAACAAGGCACGGACACACCTGACCGAAAGTAGTCTTTGGAGACCTGTTTATGCAGTACCTACATTTATTAAACACCCAGTGTAGACCAGATGAGAATTACCTCAGGAGCAGGTAAGGGCAGAGATGATTTGATCCTCCACACTTTTATAAGTATGTAATGATGAACAATTCACTATGACAGGATATCAAGCTGACAATATCACCCCGTTATGCCGTTTGCCTCCAATCTACGCAGACACACACGGACTAGAGAGTAGTAGTGGTGGGGCAGCTGTGCCAGGTTTTTTAAAGGGAGCGTGGACCAGGGGGTGTGTAACTGGTGTCCCTGGTGGGTCGAATCCAGGTCATCTTTTGAAGTGACTGCTAATCCCTTTAATGCAAACTACATGCCCCACTTGCTGCGCTCCGTTTAAAACACGGCCTTGGACTCTGAACACTGGCATGGACTAGACACACCTGTCACCGAGTCATCAGCACGCATGCATGCACAAACACACGTGCCTCGGCGCAAGCCTTTTGTCCCACGCACTGGCACACAACTGAGTATGTGACATTAAATTCATCGTGTGCAAGTTGCTGTTAAATCTAGCTGAGCCAAAGAAGTTTTCTGAATCATTACTGCAACCTGAGTCAGAAGGTATACTGAAGCAGTCACCTTCAGCCGTGTTGGTGCAGAATCCCTTGGGCGGTGCTGAGACGCCTATTAGCCCCTCTCGCAGTCATCCCTTCCCTCTTTACCCTTTCAGTTGCCTCCATACAAAGCATTTAAACACCTTGACAGCTTTCCCTTCAGTTTGGGCGATTACTCCCCGACAGGTGGGGTAATAAGCTGTTTGACGGGGAGCAGAATTGTGACCCCTGCATGGGTTAGCGTGACTCACCTGGGCCTCACTTTCCTTTCCTTTCCTTTTTTTTTTTTTTTTTTTTAAGAAAGCGGTTGCGGACAGCTTCCCTCTTCCCCTCTTGCTGAAATAAAGCTCCTTTAAGTGAGTCTGGGAGGAGACTCCCCACGGGATGCTCTTTTTCCTCACCTCACCTCCTCCTCCGCCTCCCGTACACCCCCCTCCAACCCCCAGTGAAGACATCCTTGGTGTTGCCGAGGAGGGACAGGAGCACTGCAACCTTATTAATGAATGCGGCCCATTACCCGTCAGCCTGGCTCCTCGGCGCCTCCCAGAAGCCCCTGCAGTACGTGACTTCAAATGGCAGGATATTGACACGGGGAGAGCAAAGCGGCGAAAACTGTGTATGCCTGTGTGTGTGTGTGTGTATTAGTGTGTGGAAAAAAGAGAAACAGAGAAGAAAAAATGTGCTCAACTGAGTGTGCATGTCTTTGTGTGAGTCTGCCACTCTGTGTGTGTGTGTGTGTGCGTTTGTCTGGACCCCAAAGGAATGTAGCTCCTTGGATATAATGTAGGGCTCGTAACAGCTATTAGAGGGGAAAATAACCCCTCTAGGGAATAGTTCCCCCTCTGAATGTCCCAGCTCTGTCTGACACACACTGGATTCTACCTTTTTCTTAAACATGCCAGGAGTTTTCTCACTGAGGGCTTTCTCAAGGACAGTGTAAAACGACTTCAGTGGCTGTGGCAGCCACACAGACTAAAGGGAAATAGACAAAAAAGAAGGAGGAAGAAAGTTGAAAGAAAAGGAAAACTGAGTACTTTATCTTTGTGGAAACTGAACTCTGCAGAGTAGCTATAGACACTTTCAATGCAGAGGACGGGGGGATAAAGAAGAGGCAAGGGAGGAAATTAACTTTCCACTCCGAAAACTGAGGTTTTTCAGGTGAGCAAGTGTTGGATGAGTAAAATACGACTGGCCTTCATATATTTGATAATAAAGGCACACGCGGAGATGAGTGAAATGTCCACCGCCTCGACACGGAGGATGCCACTAATGGTGTCACAGTGAAATCACAAAAATTTAGGATTAGATGCCCTCCATTAAGCCTTTTAGCTCTCATCCTAATTGTATTCCCTGTGAAACTCTGCCTTTCCCCATGTCATCCATTTCCCTCCCTTCCATCCAACCCTTAATCTCCTCCTCGATCCTTTCAACCACCTGCTGGCCACACAGACCTGCTGCAGGGCCCGGTTACCAGCAGTGCTCAGGTAAACCACGGCGCTCAATTCTCCACTAAATTAAATTTCGCACTGATCGATAACTCACACCCACTTCCCTGTTATGAAGACTGGCTGAACAGGCTCAGAGAAAACCTCTCCTCCTCTCTTCTTCCTCGCCGGCTATGTGCCACCGTTAAACCCCCGCTTTCATCTGATTACATCACCTCACCGCAACGCCTTCGGGGGGTAGTGGAAGAGGAGGGAGAACACCCGGCAGGGGTCTTGTGTACCCATGCAAACAGGTGCAACACGTCTTTGGAGTTTACCACTTTTGCTGAGAGGGGGTGTAAAAATGGAGAATAGCAAAAAAAAGTGGGAGTGAGCGAACTGGCTGTGGATTTGATTCATAAACTAATCATTCGTTATGTCGCTCCCTGTTGCTCTGGTTTCCATCGATAGCACCCAGTCTCCAGTGAGGTAACGCAGGGGCATGTCTTACATCAGTTCTGCGGATGAGGGCCAGTGGACTTGCAGGCACGGCCTCTCTTTCATCAGATCTTGCAGCGTTAAGAGAAAATCCTCAGATTGTTCAACATCACAGGCAGAAGATGTAAAGCTTAATGGATACACTAACAAAGTTTGATTAGCATAATTGTAATACCTGCTGAGCACATGCTAAGTGGATGGGGTTATTTTCTACCTGGTGTTATCGAGCATATAACTTTAAAGCCAGGCTCTACTGAGTGCTTACAGAGCTCAGTGAGCAATAAGGACTTTTTAAAGTCATGGCCTTATCCATCTTTCTCCAACAAGAAAAACCGTGTGCACTTTCCAAAAGCGCAGGGTCTACCAGTAAATTGACCAGGTGTGTCACGTGATGCAGAACTCAACAGCTAAATTATTTATATTTTTTATATTGCTGCAATTTGTTGACTTCATACCAGAGACTACAGTTAACTTAGGACTAATTGAGAAAAAGGAAATAAAGTATTCAAAGGAAATATTAAAGACCCACTCTGGTGAAAATAGTGTTTTTAACATTTTTCTGATGATAGAGGACACAAATTAAGACAATTCAGATTAAAGTTGCCTTTCTGAGTATTTCTATATATAAATCGCTGTGAATCAGGAACAGAAAAAAATGCTTTGAAAAAGAGCTTAAAGGTATGAAGAAAATACGCAGGTCGGGCCACAAGCTCCCTGCCCCGCAATGGGGAGAGGAAAGGGTGCTTTGGGCCAACGGTCCCGCCAACAACTCACAGCCATTAAACTACTGCCACTCTGCCGAAACTAGAAAACGTCCAAGAAAACGACATAGAGTTTTTGATTTTGGCTAAAAATTGTATATTTATAATTAAAAGATCACAGGGGATACTTTGAAAATGGATCAAAATATGATCAAAGTTGGTCTTTAAGAATTAGGAGTAGAAAAGGAAATAATCAAAATACTTTAAGTTTTTCTAGATAAGCCCATGGTAAACTAAGCAAGCAAAAAAGTAATTATCGTCAGCCATAAATAAAAGAAAACAAATAAATATAATCTGTTAATTAAGAATGGAGCATGTGGGATATATTTACAAACTGTAAAGATCTGTAGTTATCACCTATCCATATAGTAATAAACAACAGAATTTTAAAAACGTTGAAACAATTTAATGGTAACTCTATTTTGTAAGCAATTGCAACAAATTTCTGAAATCACTTGCCAATTTGAACAGTTTGTCAAGTTAGTTTTTGTGTTATTTCTTGCTGTTTAACCCTTGCTGTTTAACACTTGTTTTCTCAAACTAAGAGTATTTTGCTTTCGAGAAACTTTCTTAAGGTTATTTTTTTTGCAATATAGAAAATAGAACATTTTTTTTACTTGTTTAAGATTCAGTTTTTGCAATGATACTATAAAGTCTTGCATATAAGCTCAAGGTTGCTTTTATCTGCTGCAGAATCTGCTGGAACTACGTTAACATGTTACAATAGTTAAAAGAATGTCACCACTGAAGCTAAAGCTCTGATGTTAAAGGGTTAAAGCAACCCTAGAAAAGGACAGAAGTGTTGCGTTCAGCCTCGATCTTTAACAAGGTGTTGAACCCGGTTTGCTATCGACTCCTTTGTGCTTTCCTTACTGTTGACCAGTCCACCGAGGGAGTAATCTTTCTGCTCTGACCTCGGGCCAGGCTTACCACTGGCAAGTTTGGCCGATGAAGAACACAGCCAAATAAATAAAAAAAGCAGCAGTTGGCATTCTCCACAGTCATCACTTATCAGGCCGCATAGCAGGGTCGACCCCAAACGCTGTTGTACCACAACCAGCCTGGTCTCCTTGGTAACAGACTTGTCTTGTTTGAGGTAAAGTGCCCTGGGAGCCATGGTCACTCTGTAACCACAGTAGGCTTGGAGGCAGAAAACAACAACTATGGATTTCATCCAGTTTCACATCTTAGCACAGAATGCTGTAGAATGTATATTCTAAATCTATACCGTTTGAAATTCTTTGATTACATGTCTATCCACCCCATGGAAATACTTCTAAAGTGTAACCAGACACGATGGACCACCCTTTTTTTGTAAGCTGGTACTTTGTACCTCCAAATGATACTCATTACCCTGTCTAAGTAGACAAGTGAATGGTACTAAAAAACACACTATACAGTGTTCCCGCTGTTTGACAGAGGTAGCAAAACAACTGCACAACTGCTGTGTTATTATGGGGCCTCATTAAGTGAGGGGAGAGAGTGGGAGATGGGGAGGGAGGGAGGAAAGGCGATGGCGAGAGGGGCCAGCGAGCAAAAACAAAAAATAAAAACACAAAAGAAAGATCGGAACTGTGTTCTGAGGTGATCGCAACACACAGATGCCTTTCCAGCCCAAATGAAGACTATGACTAAAGAACCCAATTAAGGGCTTTCTTAGGGGAGCCATCTTGGGAGGGGGATGGGTCTTCCTGGGACATGAGCCCTGGGCTACATCCTCTAATTAGACAGAGCGAGGGGGGAGGATCTCTGCCTGTCACTGGGAGGGAGATGGGGTCCGTGGGGTTCTGCATGTCAGTCCCAGAAACAAAACACAATTACTTTCACATTTAACCACTTCAGTCAGGGACAGTCTCTGACTACCACAGACCCTAAACCCCCCATCCCCATTGTGGTCGTGACGAGGTCAACATGAAAAAGAGTTCACTCATAGCCAACGTGTAGCTTTTAGTTAATCTGTACTCTTTCTTCTAACTGATCACAAAGATGAAAATGATGTCCACTGCAAACTATCTGATACTTGCAAAGATTTTGTTTGTAGACACTTTTAGTTTGGAAATATAAATACGTGTGAATAATTCTTAAGTGCTGATTTCATGAGGATTTATCAACATGGGCCAACTTATCCTGAGACCATATTCTTAATATGTTCACGTTTTGTTCTAAAAGGAGTCATTTCCACTGTTTAAACATTTTTTTTTCACTTAATCAAAATAAACTACAATTATGAACATAAAAAATACAAACTATTAGCTTGAAACTATAGCAAAAAATGGTTATTATTGGGGTGCATATCAATTTGAAGTAATGCTTTCTTACAACTTTTTTAGCTTATTTTTCCCATTTTGAATGCTTGTGTGGAACTCCTTTTTTCTAGATTTTCTTAGCAAGATTTCTTGCTAAGAAAAAAAAAACTTGCTGTAAGGACAGATAGTTGTACAACTTTCTAGTGATTTTCTTCTAAAGATTAATGCTCTTTTCTTATTTTTAAACTACATCATGTTGCAGTCCGATGCTACGTTTACAACAGAGTCAGAAAAGCGCATTTGAGTGACCGCTTTCAATGAAAAGTCTACGTAAATGCACGTATATTTGCATTTTAGGCTTACACATTGCTATGCAAGTTTTTAAGTCTATTTTCGTGGTTTATGTAAATAATGCCATGTTCATTGAAAGCTAAACCCGGTCAAACTTTGGCCAATCAGAGATTTGGATTGGGTAGTGAAGTATGGGTCGCGTTCTTTTCAACACAGAGAAGTACCAACCGTTTGAAAATTGATCGTGAAGGAAAAATTAATAATTACGGTTTGTGCCCGGCTGGAATTTTATGAGACCAGTCATATAACGGAATAGAGCTGTGAAAGAAAACGCCTCTTCCCACAATGAGTACATACGTTAGTATGGGGTAGAGACAGACACGTGTGAACACCATATGCTAAAGCGCATTCAAGAATCCATGTTTACTGTGTTCTTGAACGCGCCACATATGCCTTGTGTGTACGCAGCTTTAGAATGACAGAGAATTCAATGAATGATTATGTTTTGTTAAATGAAAAAGAAAAGTGATAGAACTTTGGTGTGCTTTGCTGAATACAGAACTCTCGGAGGAATAATAGTTATAGTGCTGTTCACTCTGGCCTCTGCTGTTGTTTGTTAACATCAACAGCCCACCAGGCGCCTAGAAATCAAACCTCTACAGAGGAAAAAATTAAACCCGTGGTAAGTTCTCTGAGAAGCACTTTCAATGGTGTTTATCAAAGTTGCTGAAAAAGTCAACTAAGAAAAGTAAAAGAGACATTTCTGAGTAAGAGATCCGGTGATGGATTCCAGCGCGCTACACCAAGCATCTCCTCTTTGTTTGGATTTAACTTTCCCCAGTGGCGCAACAGAGGAAAAAGAAAAAAAGGAGAGCTCAAAGGCTTCTGGGAGTTTTTGTCATGTCTCCCTCCAGACAATGTGTTTGCATGCACATATCAGACCCTGGGAGAGTCGCAGACAAAGACAAACACATGGAGCACGCACACAGATGTGTACCAGAAAACATATTCTCACAAGCATACATTTAGATAGAAAAAATTCTCCCTGGATCATTAGGTCTGTCATGCTGTCTAATTCTGATCCACCTACAAAACTGGAACACAACTATTGTGATACATTACTAGTCAACTAAAAGTGTTCGTATCCCCCGTCTACGGTGCAAAGCAGTGTGCACATTATTTTAAAAAAGCTTAAATATTAATGATGGCGTCTTACAAGCCACTATTATTTCTTTTTCTAATTGTTGTTTTATATTGCCGTGCGACTTTTTTGAAATAGTGACAGGATTCAAAGCACCTGGGGTGATGAAGAAGAAAACAACATGTCATATAAAAGGAAATATAAATATATATATGCAACTTTCAAATGCGTGAGGAGCTGTCACACTTGGCAGATCAAGACATTCTGAGGAAATTTGGTGTTTGAGAGCCACATGGGGACAAACGCGCGTCGCTTTGCTTTTGTATGACACATTTGGGACTTGGGGCAGTTCGGGCATTTTTGGGGGCATATTTTAAAATGCATAAAAAAAAAAAAGACAGGAAAACTTCCTGGGAATTAAGTCTCCTGCGTGATATAAAAGACTGAAATGATTTCTAAGAGCTATCATTGACAGATTCAGCAGTAGCAATCAAAAGCTCCAAAGCTATTTTTCCTTTAGTCCTTGTTATCTCTCAAAATATTCCTCTCTTCCCTCTTTTGCACGTTGGACAGACGTTGTGACAAACGTAGCTGTTTACACTGACCCGGTGACCGCAAAGCCTATAAATATGCTTAATTAAAACAGTAGAATTGGTCACAGCTTGGCAATAATGGCTATCACAAGGGGAGAGGAGAATTTCATTTGTGTGGGGGAAGTAGAACATGATGCAGATGTGCTTTTGTCACTTTCAGCACTCATTAAGGCCAGAGGCTTCAGGTTGTCTTTGAAGGAATCCTTTTAAAAAAGACACACCAATTAAGGTTCGTGTCCTGGGGGTGTCTGAGGAGAGGGAGAAGTCATACAGGCGACTGCCCCGGTCCTTTTTACTCCTGAGTTGATCACAGCACGGCTCAACACGTAAGTTACAATCTCATGTCAATTCCAAGGAATGATAATCAAATTTAAAAATGGGAGAAGAGGGAATTCAAATTTCATGCAGAAAAGACTATTATCATTGTCAATGTTTGGTCAAAAGGGAAGCAGGATTGGGGGCCTGGAGCTGAACCAGTGTGTTTGTTCAAAAATAAATGTTGGGCTCTGGCTAAAACTGTGCCTCCATCAGTTAATGGAGCTGGCTAATTAATCTTCCAGTGCAGGTTACAGAGTTACTCTGGATTCACACTGGTCTGTCTGTGGTGCATCTCCGCTGTGTTGCGTCTCTGTTGTGTTGCAAGGGGAGTCTGTCTTTCAAACATCAGTTAGTTAGTCTCCAGTCTTTCCCCACTTCCCCCTGGCTGCCAGAGGAGTGGTTTGTCCTGCCATCCCTGTGTCAAAGTAGTTTGTCTCGCTCTCTTTGCTTATCCAACATTTGAGCAACCAGACCCCATGCTGTTTCCTTCTTCACTGAATCGTTGTAAAATGCACGTTTTGTGTCATAAATAATGTCGTGTTTTTGTACTTTCCAAAATGAAACTTTGTTGTCAATGGCGAAAACAAACATCAGTGTTATCTGCAATATTAACATGCATTATCATGTGGGCACGTCACCTTAAAAATAACGTAAAAATTAAAAGTTTGTGTTTTTCTAGACCCACTCTTAAATTATTATATACATGTCCTTTATTATCAGAAAAATGCTAAAATAATATGGCAAAAACACAATTTTCATTGGAGTGGGTCTTTTAGATTCCGTTTTTGCCGTGTATGTCAAGTGGGCACAACAGTACAGGAGGACAGTGGGGCTTGTATGAGTGAAAATATAAAGTGAATCATTGTTTTCTAGTTGCTCAAAGGGTGGGCAGTAATTGAAGGTCAGAGAAACTGCTCCACAGCAAGCCTATAGTTGCCCTCCCGATCAGCCCCTCATGAAATATCTAGACAGGGCTTCATATTTTAATCGTGTGAGGGAAGGGGAGGATGTGAAGGAGTGTGATGGTAGAGGAGAGTCCCCAGGAGAGATTCAGAGGGAACGGTGGTCTATGTATCTCAGAGTTTGTTTTATTTTTTTCTGGGAGAGAAAGTAGCATAAAGAAAAGAAGTGGAAGCAAAAGAGAAGCAGAGAGAGTGAGATTATTCTCCACTGGAATCTGGATTCTAGGGCACACAGGCCCAGGAGTCAGTCAAACCGGCCTGTCTGAGGGGGGTGCCCAGGCGGGGGGTCCTGTGAGGGCTGATTAGATGGATGCTCTCCCATCATCCATCTCGACAGGCTGGCGAAAATTGGCTAGCCCCTTGCAGGGTAGAGTTCACGGGGGGAGGCAGTGGGGATGGATGCGGAGTGGTGCACTGGATACCTGTCACAGCCTTTGGTCCGTTTCAGGATCTCAGCAGCAAATTAATAAAATATCTTTCCTGCTTCCCTTTACCTGCCATGGCAGCTCTCCCTCTTGCCGCTCATTCTCCCAGCTTGCTCTGGCCCTTTGACCCCTCTGACTACTGTGAGAGATGAGGAGCCCGGGCAGCTGGCGAGTGAACCGGTGTCAGGGAGAAAATAAGGAGAAACTCCAAACTCAAGACTGCGTGGAAAGAAGACAGCTCCACTTCAGACAGACTGCAAAACGACTGCCCCGTGTCAGCAAGACGTTTTCATGTACGATACTTGGGAAATGGCAACAAAACAACTAAAAACAAGCCTCTTTCCTGCACTGTTCAAGCTGTGGATGCTAAAAAAAAAGTAATTTATCACCTTTTTGTTTGAAGTTTGCACTCTAGGAAGTTTTTTTTGAAAGAAATATTAAAAATGATCAAAAAGAAAATCTAGATTATGTTCTTTTGGTGGTAATTCAAAAGTAAAAATGCTCTTATTCGCTGATTGCAGATGTATTTAAAAGCATGTCAGCATGCGCTTCTACGGAAGTGTCTTCAGAGCGAGGAACAGGTTGAGGATAATGATCGTCTTCTCCCCAAGCTCATTCCTGCTCTCCTTCCATAACCCCCTGTTTCACAACAGAGTGCCATAGGTCTTTCATGTTGCGCTGTTGTTTTTTCACATGGAGTAAAACAATATAATCATGCATGAAACATCACCTCAGGGAGGTGGAGATCACTTCATTTCAGAAAATGTCAAACACACGCAGAAAAGTAGGAAAACATCCCCAGGTTATTTGAGATTGTTTACAGGTATCTGCTGCTACCTTTTCTATATAGAAAACACTTGTTCCAATGAGAGATGAAAATGTGACAAATAGGTTGGATTTGAAATGAATGAAAGCCTCGAAACTTGCAGTTTGGTGGCGTGTCAGGCTTGTTAAGTAATCTTCCCGCAGTGGAGTTGCGCGTTGGCGGATCAGGACTTGTTTTATTTATGTTAACGATGCTCAGATGACCAGCAGATAATGATCACGTTCACCTTCCTCCTGGCAGCCACGCACCTGTGCTTACAAGCTGAATCTCAATATGAAAATCATTGCCAATCAATGCATACGTCCTCTGGCTACCATGAGTAAATACGCAAAAAGGATGTATTAAGGAGCTGCTCACTTCTATCTGCACATTAAGGCAAATTAGATATAATTTCAATGTTTCTTTTGAACTCTGTGCTTCCAGAATATCCACAAACAGCTACGGAAAAGGATCTGGATATTAGTAATGTGTTGTGTGTGTGTGTGACACAGAATCCCCCAAACAAAACAGAGCTGCTTGAAAACACCACCACAGTGAAATAATATAATAAGGTCTGTTTCATTTTTTCACGTTCTCCAAGGACCGGAGAAAAAGATTGCAAGAAAATGGATTATCTCTCTAACACTGTGAGTTCATAAGTCCAACTACTAACTTTGTTGAAGGGCAGATATGGTTTCCCTCAGGACGGAGCTCATATTTAGCCATGAGGCCTCCTCTGTGATTAGGAAGAGAGATGCAGGCGTATTGACTCAAGCCTGTTTTTGCCTCTGCACTGTATGTAATTACTTCTTCAAAAACGAGCATTCCACTAATCCTCTAATTCCAGATATTTTAGTGCTCTGTTGGTCTAATAAGCAAATCAAATCATATCTGCACATCACAAATGAGTTTTTGAAAACGGACTGAAATAATTCCTTCTGAGTCGTTCGTCCCGGCCGGGATACAGGATAGCCGGCGTGCGCTGAGGCAGTGTTGACTTTTTGTTATGCTGTTAAAGCTTTCACTGTTTCTTCTTGCAGCTCGCAGCTTACCTATCCCATCCCCACGGCTCACCTGTAGCTCTGTCTGAAAGAAGAACTTCTGTGGACACTGGGAGCAGTCGTAGATCTTGTCCTCCTGGCCGTGGGCGGAGAAGATGTGCTGCTGGAGTTTGTTGGCCTGAACGAACACTGTGTTCATGCGGAGAAACAGAAGAGGGGAAGAAGAAGTTTTAAAACTATTTGATACTTGCAAAGACTTGTTTTTGATTTTATCAGGTTTTATTCATCTCTGTACTTTTTAAAGCTTTTCTCAGCACAGTTGTGAATTGTTTGTCTCATTAAGAGCTTGGATCTAGAAATAAGGAAATTATTTTTAACATGAGCCTAACTGATTTTGCTCCAAAAAACATAAACATAATTAAGCCCTCTTAATTTAGTGTCAGGAATGGGTAAAAAAATAGTTTATTTAACTATTATTAGATCCTCTCATTAAAAAAAAACTTTAATACAGTAACAAAATGTAACCAACAAATCCATTATTTATATTCAATAAGAATCTGAATGGATGAGCTTGTTTGAGCTTTTATGTGAACATATAAAACTCTGGGGAGAGAGAACACAAGAACGAAATAACATTTAAACACTAGTTTAAACTAAAAAAATACAAACCATTTGATTCAAACTAGCAAAAAAGTATTTTTCATTGGGCTGTATAACATTTAATTTTCAACACTTAGCTTATTTTTCCTTTTTGAATGCTTGTGGAACCTGTTTTGATATCCTATAATAAGATTTCTTGTTAAATATAAATGACTTGCAACATGGACAGATAATCTTCCTGCTTTCTAATGATTTTCTTTACACGATTAGTGTTAATTTCCTATTTTTAGGCTACATCTTTTGGATGCTAAATGAAATAAGACACTGTGGTCTTCCTGAAAAGCAAAATAGCTAATGAACCAGTTATGTCAAATGGCTTAATTAGAAACGAATGAGTGCACTGTTAACACACAGAGCAGTATTGTTGTGAAATATACATTGAGATGAAAAAAATTGGATCTTAATGGTGACTAAAACGGTCATACTTGTGGCTTTGGTGCTGGTGAATGCATAATGTTAGGGAATAATGGTGCTCTTTATTTAGCACTGCTGTGGGGACAACAAGCCAGGAAATAAACAACCACTAAAACTGGCATTGCTTCAAGTGCAAAACATGGCCTCCATTAGTCTACATCACTAATTATATTGACAATATAAATATTCATGGTGTTGCGCTACTTATTCATGCAAACTCAGAGTACACTCGCCGTCATACAAACACACAACTCGCGGGAGCTTAAAACACATACCATACATTTGTGCTTTAATTAAGCCATAGTCCACACTGAAAAGCTAAGTGGGGAGGAATTTTGCACATCTTGAGTGTCACACACTTGTGTGTGTTGGTGTGCTCTCCAAGGAGCACTTCAAACGTGCCGTTTGTTATCCCAGACCCTTGTGCTTTAAGGATGGCTTTCTAATCTCAAAGGTCTGGATGCACTGGAAAAGTTAGCATGTTGGGGCTTCATTTGAATTTCTTACAGCTCAAAATAACTTTTCTTCTAATGCATGCACCAAGGGCCATGAGGAGAGGGAGGAAGAAAAGCACAACCACAAAAGGTGAGGTGTCTGTTGGGCAAGGCTTTGGGGTCGCTGCAGCTTTAAAGCGTCCCAATTTGAGCTCACCCTGGAGGACGATTATTAATTATTGAGCTGTATAGAGTTCAGACGCATTCGGCTTCTCTGAATGTCACATTCCTGAGCTGAAATGAAAGTTAAGATCTAAAGCAAACACTCAGTGGGGACGTTGTCAGAATGCTAAAGCCGGGATGACAGCTGTCTCTGGAACGTGGCAGTATGTTAAGCAGAAACGAACAAACCTCCTGTAATGAACAAACAAACCACATGGTCCATTTCTGAGGCTAACGACCGCTGCAAAATGAGGAAACACATTTCTGCAAACACATGGCCAGTTAGCATAATATCCACACCAGGTCGAGCCCTCAGATATTATTCATATTTGTCTCCAAAAAAAAAACAAACAAAAAAAAAAAGATGCCATCCTCTTTGTGGGGAAACACATTCTGGAAGAACAAATGTGCTGATAAACAACAGCATTTTTCTTCAGCTTTGTTTTGTCTGCATATACAGTACAGAAGCAGGTCACAGCAGCTGCAGGAAGCCTTCATTATGTCTTTGACTAGAAAAGGAAAAAGTCAATACAGCAAAAATAAAAATGGATTTGAGACTTGGGGGGGCCTTCAAATACTGTACGACGGGGCAAAACACAAATGAGATGTCAGGTTAGCTCTTACTCGCTGGTAATGTGTGCTCCTGAACTCCTGCCAGTGGGCCGCACATTTAATCAGCTATGCGGTTATCAATTTAAAGCCGGGCATTAACTCATATGCAAAACAGGAGTTTAAAAAAGCAGTTTAAAAGCAGTTAAGGTACCAGTCATTCAATTTGAAAAACAACATATATATATATTTCAGGCAAGGATACAAAATAAAGGTTAAAATGATATAACAGGATCTATTTTTTAATTTGCTAAAAATGTAGTTTGGATTAATCAAAATGGGATACAAAAAAATATGTTCAGCATGTGTCACATAAAAATGAATCTCTGTGTTTTCTGTTTAGTGGAGGAAACCCAGCATGTCTTCCTTTAGGGGTAAAATGAGCACAACAAGAAACGGTGAAGAAATAATCCAAAACCACATCCAAACAGGATCAGCGGCTGGCCATTGTGTCTGTCCCTGCTGAGACTGAGAGCAGGAGAGAAAGAGAGGGAACTTTGTGGACTTTGTTGGCCGTGGAGCTGGAGCGGAGCGCAGCTGAACAGAGCGCTGAGCCTGGTTGGGCGTCAGGGGTGTCAGGGCTGAGGGGGCTGAGGGGCCAAGGTCTCCTCGCTGTGGGGGATATTAAGCCCTCTGATTAGATCTCAGGGGCCGCCATGGCAGACGTCTCCTTTACTGCAGGCCCCAGCTCATCTTTATTTTGGCAGGGTGGTGCTCTCTGCAGGCTGCATTGCACCAGTACTAAGCTGTTTGTGCAGAGAGGAAGAGTAAGTTCACCCATCTTTGCTTTGTCTTTTTCCTAATACATTCCTTTAGCCAATATATGTCTGTAAAAGTCCCATTCTGATCATCTTTTGATCTATTGTGAAAGTGTTCCCAGTGGTCTAGGCAAAATTAAAAATTCCGTGTCGTTTCGTAGGATATAGATTTTGCAGAGTGGCTTGACCGTTAGCGCGGAGTAAGCCTGCCCCCAATCCCCATCATCCCTTTGTGTGCATTCTCTCCCGCTAGCTTAAAGCCCCTCAAAACCCCAGCCCAACATTACCAGTGCAACAAAAAATGGTGAGTAACATTGGAGTTATCCAGCCGGACAAAGACATTCATGGATCTATTTGTCTACAAGTGGATGCACTGGAATGGAGCGGAGCGGGGAGCTTGTCGTAGGTTCTACGTCACTGCTACAGGCTTTTTCCAATGGCATTTTCTTGTCTGCTCTAGAATCACAGCAATTTGAATAAGGAAATACCCAGAAATGCAATTTTAAGCTTAATTTTTGTATATGTCCTTCATCATGAGAAAATGCTACAAGAACAAGATAAAAGCATTAAAAACATGGTTTTCCTCCAAGCTGATCTTTGAATCCAAAAGTTCAAAAACAGAGGATGATTCTGGTTTTCAAATAAGTTGTTTTATTACGAAAATGCTACTTTTATCTTTTTTTTTTTTTCCTTTTGTAAACTGTCCTAATTTAACACTTTCAGCAAAACATATGCAGCATCTAATTAAACTGCAGTCGTGGGACTTGTGTGGGTTTGAAAGCAGCAAATTCTGAATCGTGTTAAAAGTTTGCGCCTCATGCAGAGTTGGAAGTAAATGAAAAGTGCTCGCACACAAACATACAGGATTTTCATCAGGCACACTTTCTTCTGTTTTGTTTGTTTTAAGCACATATTCCCAATCACAATTTCCACACCAGCCCTCCCTACTGTTCCTAAGGGTGCAGGCAGACACTTCTAGCTGCAGGCTCCCTCACTTCTGAAACCTGTCAAATCTGTCCTGGGAGAGTCAGGCGCTCTCTCATCATCCAGGGGCTTATGGACCTCTCTCCATTTACCCTCCCTCCCCTGCACAGCTCTCTTTTTCTTCCTCCACTTCCCTTCTTTCATCTCACATCCAAACTTGCCAGTTGTAACCTTCTCAGCTTCCTCTAAGTTTTCTCTATTTTCTCCTTTATTTTCTCTGTCCTCATCCACCGCCTACAACTTACTTTTCCCTGTACTTTTCTCCATTGTGTTTTTTTGTTGTTGTTGCTGTTGTGCGATCCGTCCTCCTGTCATTTTCCCTCGGAGTGGGGATTGGGGATAATCGGGTGTGTGAAAGAACGACAATCGTTCTCCACCTCCCACTGCGTTTTGGGTCACAAGGGGGCAGATCAAACTGAAACATGGGCACTGAAGGGAGATGTTATTTATTTCTAAACAAAGATTAACCTTGTAAAATGAGCAGAGGCAACTATCCCGGCACCATCACTGCCGCCACCTACTCTGATCAAAGGTTTGCTTTCATGATCACACCCGTGACATCCATAACAGGCGTTCTCTGTGTCTTTCTAACAAACCTCATCTGGTTCACAGAAAAGAAAGAAAAAAAAGCCAAAATGTTGACGGTTATTGTAACTACTTAAATTGGATTTCAGGTGTTTGGTAGAATTGAAGTGTTGTCCAAAGCTTTTTCCATTTAAATTCCTTATTTATTGGCTGCACGGTGGTGCAGTGGTTGACACTCTTGCCTCACAGCATGAAAGCCTGAGGTTAAAGTCCCGGCTGGGGGACGTGGCATAGTATCATCAATGGGGTCCTCTTTGTGTGGAGTTTGCATTTTCTCTCCCGTGCATGTGTGGGTTCTCTCTGGGGACATCAGCTTCCTCCCACCTTCCAAAAACATGCTTCATAGGTTAATTGGTTAGACACTAAATTGTCCCTAGGTGTGAGTGCATTATGGCTCTGTGACAGGCTGGCGACCTGTCTAGTATGTACCCTGCCTTCACCCACAAGTGGCCGGGTTAGGCTCCGCCACCCCCGTGACCCCGAAAGGGACAAAGCGGGTTTAGAAAATGGATATAAATTCTTTATTTTTCATTTGTGCACAGCATTGGAGATGCAACGTTGCTTTTGGCCGCAGCAAAACAGCAACTACACATCACAGATAATAGACAGAGGGGTCAAAACTTGTTAGATATCCTGCATTAATTAATTGAATTATGTGTACTTGACAGTTCTTGTTCCTCATTTGTCTTTTCTACAAATCATGTTTATGTACCGAAAACACATCAGTTGAAACGAGGAAAAAACCCGACATTAAGATCCAGACATTTATGTCTTCAGGCGCAAAAAAAAATCCTTTTTGTTCAAGGTTTAGAAAAAAAGGACTTGTCTGGCTTCAGGTACAAATTAGTAAAATGATTCCTACTTTCTGCTTCAAGACCATTTTTTAAAAATATTTTACAAAGACAGCTTTCACCAGAGAGAATTTGATGCCTGAAAGTACTATAATCAAACGTCTATTTTATATCAGGAGGCCTCAAGTCAAAGATTTACGTCTTGGTAAAGGTTTATGGCCATTTTATTTCCAGAAAATCTAAAATTTTATTTAAATTCATTGAATTTTTGGTTTGCAAAGCAATTTTCTTCCTTTGTTTGTCACTTACTTTTGTGATTATGTCAAGGATGCAGTGTGTTTTAACATGGATCAAGATCTCCATGACGTTTTTTGTTATAATGTGTAAATCTCTAAAAAATAAATTAAAAGTTAAAAACTGCTAAATGAAAAAGTCTTGCAGTATTTAAATCAAAACTTAAGTAACTCAGAGCGCTAAAAAGCTGACGGCATAACAAGTCACAAAAACATTTTCCTGAAACGTACTTTTTATGATATTACACATTTATACTGTTGGACTGCAAACTATTTGAACTTGTTAAAAGTTTAATTTTTGTAGTTGAATGTCTTGTTTTTAAACAAGGTTTGTAAGAAAACAAGGTTTTTTAACATTCAATATATTTTCCTAGGTTTGAAGATGTTTTAACTTCTCTTTGCTCTACAGTTTTCCAAGCTTTTCTCAGAATCAGTACAGCTGAGAATTTTGTCTCATTAAGAGTGAGGAGTAAGCTCGAAATAAGGAAATTATTTGTTTTTTTTGTTTAACATTTTCAGTATTTGTGACAACATAGGTCCTGACTCTTTAAAAAAATCAAAAAACAATGTTCATGTCTTCTATTTTGTCCAAAAGATTTGTGTTCTTTGCTAATTTTAGGCTACCTCCTTTTGCTGTGTATTTACAGGTCAACTTCTAACTAGCAGGATTTCTGTCTGTTAGAACTGCCTCCTCCAAATTCTGCAATTATTTTCTCATTGAAACGGAGGGATCTGACTTCTGCATTTTAACAAAAGTAAAGCACATTTAAATCTTTTGGGCTCTGGAGATGATTGGACTCATCTAATGACAAGAACCTTGTTCTATATGGGTGATAAACCTCCTCCTCTGCATTCCAGACTCAGCTTGAAAATATACATTCAAGGACAGCTGTCAGCCATTGTCTCCATTTCCTCCAAGTCCACTGTCTGCTTGTCCCTTGCATCCCCAACAGAGGGAGGCCTTTCAGTTCATACAATGCTCTCCACTGCCTGCCTTCTCCACTACCAAAGGCCTTTGCCCATCTGTCTGTCTGCGCTGCGATGGCAGTCCTGAGGGTGCGCTCTGCATCTCCCTCCTCCCTCCCAGCATCCCTCTCTCTCATACTCCGTGATCGATATGGACGCAGAGGGAGTGGAGGGACCTGTCCGTCAAAGCCGACGGTGGAAAATGAAGCCTCAGATGAAGGAGGCATGCTCTGTATATTAAATGCCCAGACCCCTGTGAGCGGTGGAGGCAGAGGAGGTTTGGTGTGGGGAAATATCAATAGCCTTCTTTCTATAAGAGAGTTAGGGCTCAACATAGCAACATAGACTGAGGGTTGGTGGTTGTGGAAAAAATACAGAACCGTTAATAGACATAAATGAAGATTTGAGAGAAAAAAAATGATGATAAATTTGAACTAATGATGTAAATTGATGTAACAAGTGAGGAAAAGGGAAAACGAGTCTTTCTGTGCGATTTGGGATGCAGGGTATGAGGGGGGAATAAGCTGAGGATCCAAAAAGTGTTAGGAAGAGTAAAGAGCTGAGAACTGAGAAAGAGTGAAGAGCTGAAGTTAACGACTTTGCAGATTTCATTATAGAGATAGTTAACCCTGTTGACACTGAAGGAGGGCGCTATCCTCTCAGGAGGAGTCCGGTCCTTCCACCTCCACGCTCAGAGACAGATGAGATCATTACAGCTATCAGCACCACTGCCATCCACAATTAGCACATCTCCTTTTCTTTCACTACTCCTACAACCCCCATCTCCCTTCAGCTCACACTGTCTGCCCCCCCTGCACTCTTTCGTTCCTCCCGTCTCACCTTATGACACTGCTTTGGCTTTGATTTGGAAGCAATCTGACTACATAAAAAGCCGCATGCAGAAAACTGTTGCATTAGCTTGACCTTTCCAGACTCATTTAGAAAGTTTTTGGACTTGTCATGCTCAAAAAGATTGATGCCAACATACAAGCTTCTGAAAAGTTATCAGGCACTAGTACAACATCTGAAAAAAATTATACATATTTGAGGTCACAATGCGCAATACAAACCTGTGAAGCAGACTGGACACTTGAACGTTCCACCCATGCCCTCAAAGCTGTGCTCAATCAGGTGGCATTGAAGTTTCGCCGGAGAGTCAAACGACTGACTACATAGCTTGCATTCATGGTTCAGTCCTTCCTCTGTGGAAAAAAGGGAACACAAACACACAGGAAGCCATGTGAGAAAAATAAACCGAGCATGAATGGAATTTTACCAACACCCTCACACCTATTTTTCCCCTCATTTCTCATGAAATTTAAATTTAGCACATTAGCGGCAAAACGAGCTCAAACATAAAACAGGATGAAGTATGATCTAGTTAGATTGAATAACAAGCTTCTGTTCCAGCCTCTATAATGGAGCCTCACATATTGTGGTCAAATAGTACAAAAACAAATTATGTTTAGAAGGTCCAAAAAAAGGCATAAACTATGTGATCAACTGTGATAGCAAATCAGAAATCTCCCCCTTTTCTACTATTGTTAAAGCACTCAAACAGGACGCCTCAATTCCAGTATGCAACAGTACAATGGATGGTTTGTTGGCTTCAGAAATCCTCACATGTCTGCATTCAGCTTTAGACTTTGTTGAATAAATGACACTACTATGGACCTGCACTCCTGTTTGCTGCACAGCAACCTGCTGACTAAGAACATCTGCAGTGGGTCAATAAACACTCTTTGGACCGTGCTACAAGCCCAGAATCTGCACCTTCAAACTCTCCATGGTTGTGTTCAAATTCCTTCACTGCTTAGTGCACTATATAGTGCGTTTGCCATTTTTTAATGCTGTACGAATCTACAATTTCAAAATCCAGTGCCCTAAAAAATCTCCCATAAGTCTGCAAAAAATCAGTGTTCATCGTTGCTCACTAGATTGCTGAATATAGACCACAATGCATTGCATTTGAACGATTTTTCATGTGGAAAAATGTATTTTCATTTATTTAGTTATAAATTATCCAAGTTTTCGTCATCAGAACACAGTGGATTCATTGATAGACTTTGTAAATCTTTTTGTTTAGTAGTTAGGGAGGTAATTCAGACTTAGCCTAAGTCTGGATATGAAGACGACAAACTTGTCAAGTTAACGAGAGACACAAACACACTGAGGTGCCAAATTTGACAAAACAAGCTACATAGCCACTTGAAAAAAATATGACATATATAAAAAATTGCCATGTAATCTATTTTTGCAAATTAAACAACTTTTTTTTTTCTCTAAATGCAAACAAATGGATGCGAGAACTTTAACACATTTCTTAAATAAGATTGTTTTGTTAGCATCACATAAGTGCAAATCTCCATTTTATTCCTAATGTCCTGATTTGAGACAATAGAACTTTCTCAGAATTGGACTATATAAAAATACAACAATATAGCGTTCCTTTTTATACTTTGCCACTGTCAACAATATTAGAAATACTTTTTAGACGTGTGGTATAAAAAGAAGTAAAAATGTTGAGTGGAAGTGACAACTAAAACCCTCTAATTCCAGTCAAATAAAATAGAAACAAAGAGTTCTTTTTAATTCACATATTTGTGCCAATTTTGTGCCGCCTCCAACAGTTTTCTTTTAATCAGCAATGTAGATCAAAAAGGAGAGGTCTAGCACAACACAGTGGAAATTCCTGCGTGACTGTTCCACCAAAGCTAAAAGTCGATCAAAGGAGTTCATTGCATTTTTAAAAGAAAAAGAAAACGTGATCTGCAGCCATGCATTAAGCAGATGAGCTCCTCCGCAGCCTACATGTGCATCTGAGTGTGGCAGCAGGCGTCAGCCAAAGATGGAGGAGGGGGCAGCATCCGTGCAGCCATGGAAGAGGATCACTGTCCTCTTTGATCCCCATTCAGCTTGGCTTATCTGCGTAAGGGTGTGTGCACTAAGGTGTATAGCTATAGCTGCAGTACTCAAAGATCTGTCCCTCTGCCATATGTGCAGACCTCATTTGACCCTATTGCACAATGCCGTCCCTTCGGAGGCTTGGCCTGCTTTGCTATGCAGATAACTGCACCTGCCTGACTGACCTTGTGTGTGCACATGTGAGTGTTTTGTCTGTCTGAGGTGGGGCTTCAGGGCGGAAATATAAAGTTAAAAATCCCTTTAAAGACCCACTTGAAAGAAAATTGTGTTTTTGGTGTTTTTAACATGTTCTTGGAGCATTTTTCTCACGTGGAGGACATAAATAATGTAAGATTAAAACTGCATTTCTGAGTATTTATTCAAATCGTGCTGGATCAGGAGCGGATGAGACCTTTAAAAAAGCTTGGGTTTGTGACGCAGCTACTGCCACGGGCGGACCAAAATCTGCCTTTTCCACTACAATTCAGCTCCCGCTGCTCTGCAGAAAATTTGTTTTAAAAACCAACAAAGGTTTTTTTTTGTCTAAAAACTGCACAGACACACACATATATATACATATATATATATACACACATATATGCTTTTTTTTTATAAAAGTATAAAAGTATAAGACTGTTTGAATTGAGAAGACCTTTGGTTTGGAGCAGCAGTAGGTTAAAATATCAGATTTATAAGATGGTGCACAAGCTCCAAGAACGCTTAACTGCATTAAATGGAGGGCAAATAATAAGAACAGAGGTGGTTTGGCTTCATCTGTGTCTGGAGTAAATGGCCCTCTGTTCACTCTTACGGTTCAGTCTCATTGCTGGTTTTGTCTTTAGAGAACAGGGGGCCGAATGAGCCTGGCAGCTTGTTTCTTAGTGAGAGCCAAGGGAGGAAGTCAGCCTGCTAACCTCAATAGCTGCCTCATTGGGCTGAGGTCACTTCCTGTTGCTCCTCCAGCCCTTCTCCACGGCTGCCCAATCAGTGAGGCTCTGCAATGGCCCCCACCCCTCTCTGAGCACCAAGCAGACTCTGGATATAGTTACAGGGCCACGGGGGACCGTCAGCTCTTTCTCTATCCTCGTCTCTCCTTTCTCCCACTCTGTGTTTCTGAGTCTCCCGAGTGTTCTCCACTGCCACCACCCTGTCCCTCTGCACTCCAAAGAAAATCCTTTAGATGAAAACTGCTCCTGCGTCTGCTCCCTCTAAGCATCCCTGACACCAGCAAAGTAAGCCCATCTGCATATCCACAGGGGCTCGCGTTCCTGTGGATCATGGTTTATGTATTTCACAGCTCCTTAAGACACAAATGCCTAATATCTATCCCATGTGGGGGAGTGGAGAGGAAAAGAAGGAAGCTACTCTCACACAAAAATTGTCTTCATTACTTTTGCTTTTGTAAAACTCAGACTGGGGCCGACGTGGTGTTTGGGATGTGGGGGTTTGCAGACCTTGGTCTGACCTGAGTTTGGTCAAATCTGATGTAGCTGAGCGACTAAAAAGACGTCTGAAACCATAAAAGTGTAATTAGGCACTACGCTGGGCTTTGTTTGGTTAAGAAAATCTCCCTTTTCTGTTCATCTTTTTGGCATTGCGCCCTTTTTTATTTAAACAATTTGGCTAAAGAGCAGTCTGACTTGCAACATTTGGTTTCTCCAAATAAACGTTAGGATACTTAGATTTGCTCCCGTCTCTGAGGGATGCTGAATTCTTCTCTGAAGCTCACCCAGGCTGCCTGAGTCGCTGGAGTATATGATATTAAGGACATCAATCAGGGCTTTACTTTGCTGGGGTAATGAGTAAACAAGCAAGAGAGCAAACCGCGGATGTTTAGTAGTCAGGGGCAGGTTGCTTTCGAGAAGTGGCGGCAGAATGGCAGTGATGAGAGAAACGTTTCCTCTTGTACGAACAGCAAAACACTGCTTCTAAAGACAAGAAGTGCCTGAATGGAGCTAGAATATTTAGAAGGAATTGCACTTATCTCAAAATTTGCTGACTGTTGTGGATCTGCCATGACTTTTAGTCTCATTTTAAGTCAAAATATCAAAGGAGATTTGAAATTGCGTGATTTCAAATGTAGCAAACACAAACCGCCACAGGATGCTGCAGGAGGGAGAGGAGACAGCTTCAGGCCTGTAAACAGTAGGTGGGCTTACTTCTCTCTTCACACCACAGGAACTATCCATTAACAGATAATGGGGGGAAAATCAGAGTGATTAAGGCCCAGGGAATTATGGGTGAATACAAATTGACTCCACCTCCGTGTGGTGTGCTCTCTTGAGGTAGGAGCACTGCTCATAAGGCAGAAGCTCATTTCCGAAGTACTATGAGGCCCATTAAGGACTGGAGAATGCGGTGTATAGGGATAGGAAGGTGGGAGCACAGAGGGATGGACTCCCCCTGGACCGTAGCTGATTGGAGAACAGACGCCTGAGGGAAACAGCAATAATATATATTTCCTGTCTCCACAGTTTTAGAAAGACGAAGTGAATCATCTGCAAAATGTTGAAACTGAAGTATAAGATTTAATCCCACCGTGATAAAATGTCTCTTCTCTAAATCAGAGTGTTGCACAAACAGTGAAGGAAATGATTTTAGCGTGTGAGTTAATAAAATCAAAAATATTGGAGAGCTGCCACAGCAGGAAAGAAAAAGCTTTCCTCAGGTAGGGAAGTGGGAATATAAAAATTCAGTCTGAAGGAAGAAAATGAAGGTAAGGGAGGTAACAACGCCCTCATGTTAGGGTCCAAGATTTAAAACACTTTCAACTTGCAGAGGGAGAAAGAGGGGTGAGGCTGTGGCATGTCAGAAGTGGCAAAAGCCTCACGCTGCAAGAGCAAAGGATTCTGGGGGAACATGACTGGGAGAATGTCAGCTCTGATGCATGGCAGCTCGTTGGAGGTGCTAATCAGAGTAGGGCAAAGCTCCTGTTAGGATCAGCCACTCTGTGCCTGCATTAACCGCTTCATGGCTCCCCCTGGCCACCAGGCCAGAAGTAGAAACACTGAACTGACAGGTTTTTGTGTCAAGATAAACATGCGCAACGCTTGAATGCATGCTACAAAGGGTTTAGCCAACTGAAACTCCCCTTCAGATCTGAAATAACATGCAAGACAAAAAGAAAAGAACACAGTTTTTGTCCCTGTTGGTGCAAAAGAGATGCTTGCCAAGTTATTATGAATTTTAGAATCTTTTTTTTACTTTGCCTCTATTTTCAATAGCGGTTTGGGGCCATGTAATTGATTTTCTTTATCAGTTTTAGAATCCTCATATTTTCCTTGTGTTAACCACGTTAAGATACGTTTTGAGTCTTCAGTTCAGCCAAATATCCAAACCAAACGTTTAATATTACACACAAGATGAGTGTGGTCATGTTTCCTATTTGCATTTACTCGAATGCTGTTATTGCTATTATTTTTTTACATTTTATTAATTTAAACATTTAACATAAACCCCTGAAGATGCAACATCTTGTTTTCAAGAGGGTCCTCTGTATCAAACGCTTACAGGAGTAGACAAGAAACAATTAACAAGAGAAAAAAGAACAAACAACACAATTTGGCTCACAATATGACTTAAACACCTCCATGCATTATAAGACCAACTTGATAATCAAAAAAAAATAAATATTTCTCATGAATTTTCTTTATTTCACTTTTTGTTCTTAATAAAAGACAAAACTACCTCATTAACAACTTTCTGTATGATGTAAAACAGTAAATCTTGAATATCTTGCTGAGTCATTCACAGCAAAAGATTTGAATTCAGCGACTTGATGGATCAAAGTGACGTACAACTCTCTGAAAAAAGACCATTGCTGTGGCGATGAGCGATGAAATCCGTGCTAACTTCTCTGTGTGTGAAAACAGAGCACCCTGTCACGCCGCTTCATCAAACTTCAATGTTTCAGGACGGATAGAGGCTTTTTTTTTAAATATAATTTTTAAAGCACCTATTCAGGCACCGTTTTAAATGTACCGGTTCAGCTACATCTAGCAATGTTGGAAATAAACAGGACTTTATTTTCTTAGCCGTACTTATAGAACCTTATTGGTTAAGGCACATTTATTCTTTGGTTGTTTTTTTTACCTCTTCTACTGAAAGAGTTGAAGTTTGATCATTAAATCAAATGTATTTTATCATTTTTTTCATGTGAAAGGGGTGTTAATATTCAGACAAAGTTTTTTCTAAGTCATAATCTTTTAAAAAAAAAAGTGAAAGACTGTTAATTCATGATACGTATCGCATCGCCGGACTCTTTCCAATACACACGCCTACTAAATATGAGTGCTAATTTCAAGATAAAATTTTGCCATAAAAGAGCCAGACATCACCACGTATTTTAAGAAATCTTTCCAAGACAAATTCTACTAGTTCCATTGCAGTTTTTTTTCACTTATAACAATGAAATACATCTTGGATTCTATATATTTAACTTGTTTTGAGAAGGATATTTTTTCAGCGTACTTATGCTTAATGAAATATTTCCAGATTCTGAAAACAAAAGCAACGTCTCTCCAAGACACGGTCTGCACCTCCCTGCTTCAAAAACCTCCATCAACCCTCCCACAGATTCATTCTCGAAATTGAGACATCTTTCAAACGACACGCTGCAAATGATTTTCCGATGGCTTACATGCAGTATAATGAAGGAAAAGTGGAGAGTTCATGGTACAAAATAGACAAATAAGAAGAAACTTGAGTGGTGTGTGACTTCCTAGAGGGAGCTCACTTTACATAAAAAAGCATTCAGAGCTTTGGTTTTATCTTTGGCTGGTCGGCATTAGGCATTCAAGAGCCTCTGTGACTCATTCACACATAAAAGAAGAAGTTTGAATTGAAGATTGCATAATTTATATTGTTTCAAGTCCAGCAATATTGGATACTGATTATAGGATATTACGTTTATTTTTATTAGACAAATGTCATTTTAATCTTGTGTGTATAAAACCTCAAGGTGTTTTAAAGAAGCTTAAAAGATGAGAAGAGGATTTCAGATTCTGTGTGTAATTTTGGATCTGATGGCTTGTTGAATTTCAGGTTGAACTCTGAGTCTGCAGCAGAGGCTGGCTGGTACCTGCAGATGAAGCTGTTGTAGTGCAGATTGATAAATGCCTTACTGTGTCATCTGCTGCTATTACAGCTACGCTCCCACCGCCCTCAACAACGTGCGTTCAAACGGCCACTTCCAATGAAAAGTCTCGCGTTCGTGCAAGTTTTTCTGATCGTCTACGTACAACAGCCATTGCATGTCAAACTTAGACCAATCAGACCAACTCAGATTTGGTAGTGACGTAGGGATGCCATCCATTTTGTTAATGGAAGAGAAATTATTAATTCTAAATAGAATTCTTAAGTCTTTCATAAATGAATAGAGTTTTGAAAGTAAAAGCCTAGGGCAAGATTCCAAGGTTTGCGCCGCTTTGACATTTCACACCAAACCACTCTCAACTGTAGGAGGCGTAAATGCGCTTGTAAACTGTAGAAGTATAAGTATAAGAAACCTTCAAAGCTTGTCCAATGTGAACACCATGGGCTACACTGGCATTCAAAAATGTGAATTTATAAACAAGAGTCACATACCCGGTGCATCCATAGCTTTACAGCTAAAAAAACAGCGCCAACTTTAACCAAATGAGCAGCACTCGGGTCACAGAGGGGGAAGGGAGGAAACATTAGAGAAAGAAATGCAAGTAACAAAGGGATTCTTGTTAAAGAATGATACTTAGGTAGAGGCGGTACAGAGATTCATCAGGACTTAGAGTTGCAGTGAATCAACTGATAACTGCTTAGAGTGCTGGACCCCCTGCAAACACCCCTCTACACTGAAAGCCTGTGCATTAGTCCATACATCACCAGTGTACACTGTCATTCTTGGCTTAAAGGAAACACAGGACAAGCACACATGCGTTGACTATACAAATGGGAATAATAGTTGTGTTGCAAAGTGAAAAATAGTGCAAATTAGCACAGAAATTAAACAATGAGCAAAGAAACTCTAGCAAGCAGAAGAGGTAAACAAAGTGTGAACAAAGATCCAACTCTTTTTAGACATTAAGAGTGAGTAGCCTGGATACAAAAAGTTAATTAGGGGCACATGCCCTGCTTTTTTTTTTGTTCGACTCAATGTGGGATTGTCAAGCTGAGGTATGTGGCTTTACGGGGTTTGTGGTCCACACAAAGGAGCCGGGTGTTGAGGAGAGGCCCCTTGGCTGGGCTCACAGCATGGAACACCGTACAATTAGCCAGTCCCTGCGTTCTGCCAGCTTATAATTATCAGTGGTTGCCTTAATTGACTCCCATAGCCTGCTGCAGAGGGACTCCCCTTCTTCTCATACCCCCTTCCCCCCCAACTACATGCGCCATGCCAGGCTCTCCAAAGTCATTTAGAAAAGCGTTCATATTTTCAACACAAAAAAGGGGAACATTTGGTGAGAGAGAATTCATCATCAGGTGTCTAGAGGTTTTTCTTAATAGAAAAGCTGAGTCCCACTGAGTGCGCTCCATGTAGCGGCCAGCCACGCATGCTCAGGACCAGCAAGCCGCCATTCACAGCAGGCCGCGGGACATTAACATAATTTTATATAACTCTGGCACCCGCGCTGAAAATTTAATACATCTCAGCAAATATAAGGCAGCAGTTTGGAATATTTTTCCTCTCATTCTTCTATTAGCTGCTTTCTTTAACAACCCTCCTTCCGTGTCTACCCCCTGTCTTTTCTTCGATCTGCCTCTAACTGCCACTCTTCTTCGCCTCCTCCTCTCTGGCCCAACCACTCCTCTTTCTCTCACCCCATGGTGCTGCTCTCACGAGGAGAGGGGAAGTTCATTACCTCAGCTAAATCAGAATTAGTCCCTTCATTTTGACGGGGCGAACTTCATTAGAAAGGCCCTTCCTTAATCCAGCGGGGAGAACTGATGAATCTACATGGGGCAATAATTTGCTTCACACAGCACATTCAGCCACTTTCTCCACACTGATTCCACCTTCCCTTTCCGTCTCCTTTCTGGCTGTGTATACGTACAGTTACATTTTTTTTTTAGATCTCTTTAAAAAAAGAAACCCAAGGAAAGGAAAACACCTGCATATAATTAGCTAATGGCAGCAGAGGGGTGTAAAGAATGAGTTATGCTGGTTGGAATGTCCCGTCTCCCTGAAAGACTTTAGGGTCTCAAGAGCAGCTGAAGTTGACTTGGATGCGGCCCAAACGAAAACCAAGCCAGGACTCATGAGAGCAAAGCATTTAGGTTTCTATTATGCTAAAGTTATGCAAACTGTATGATACAAGTGTCTCTTTCTCCTTATTTTTTTCTTTTTCCACACCTTTATAACACAGTTTTTCCTGGATCTCAGCAGAGACCGAGCTTTTGTCCAGATTCTTACAACAAACTAGCAAGTGGAGAGATGAGAATCAGGCCCGACAGCCCCTGACTGGCATACCACTGCGCCTGGTGTCAAACAGATGTGCAGCTTGGCAGCTGTGCTTCCCTGAAAACACAGAGCCTACAGATTCCAGAGTCGCTCTGCCCTCCCTTCTTTCAGCACTCCCTCCGACCCCAAACAATCCCAACACCCCCACACTGTGCCGCGGCAGTCGCCCTCCCTCATCACCTCCACGCAGGGGTCTCCTGACAGGTAATCTCGTCCCTCGAATGTGAAATCTCCGACAGCGATGCCCCGCGCTTTTACCCCCCACCTCCTTGGCTGATGGGTAAATTGGAATGGCGCACCCTGCTGGCGCAGAAAGCTCTGAACAGGCAGAAGCACACACATGCTGAGACGCCCCTCACATGCTCTGACTAATATAGTGGACATGCACACTTGTTCCAAGCTGCAATATCCATGCACAGACACACGTCCACGCACAGATGTGCACCAGGGAACACATACAGTCACGCACTCAAATACATCAGGTAAATCACATACGCAGCCTCATAAACACATACACATGCAGCAGAGGTGCTTTGTGGGTGATGTGTTTCCTCTCATCTGCATACAGATTGAATGTATGATAAAAAAAAAAAAAGAAGAAGATACTGAACCGAGTCACTACATTGTAAAATTTAAATAAGCATCATCTGAAATGGCTCAGCTTGAGTCCTTTGTCAGGGAACTGTACCAGACTTCTAAGGTTTCAATTGTGTGTATACCATAGATTAGAATCACTGATAAAAATAAGAAACTACAGAGTAAAGGTTAACAGTTTTCCATGCTGAACAACTCTGAGTTTGACACTAAGCTTAAACCACAAAAAAGCAAGGAGCATTTTTTTTTTTTGTTCTGGTATCAAGGTGAAACTTCTCTATCTATCAGTCTGTTCCTTTCCTTAACTGATCCTCCGAGCAAGTTTGAATGGTTCAGTCTACGCTGGAATCGAAGGGACATCCTAAATAGTCAGTGGGACCTGAAGGGGCTAAAGATCACTGCAGCAGAAGCCACAGAGACCTTCCTGTCAAAGGCAACGTATTCAGGAGGCCAGGGGTGAGTTGAAGCCGGAGGGAGAGAGCTGGTGACATGACATACATTTCATTACACTTAAACCAACTGTGGGTTCAACTCAGAGCCCTGGATTTCCAATGGCGTCTCAAAGGATGGAGTAAGTGGAGGTGTAAAAGAATGGTTTTCACAAAGAGCACAATAGGTAGGTGGACGAAGCAGGCAGCTGTACTAATTGCTTGGGGGCTTGTAGAAATATTTTTCCGAGCACCTCTGTTTAAAGCTCAGTTTAGTGCCGTGCATCAACTCTGGCAAAAGCGTCCAACCTTATGTGTAATTGGAAAATAAGGCATGAAATAAAGAAAACGTGTTTGTACCTCTTTTATTTTTCAAATCCATCACTTGAACAAAAAATTCTTATAGCTTGAGGTGTTTCCAAACATGCCTGGAGTGCTGTCTGCAGCCAGCCTTTAGAAGGGAGCTGACTTGTCTATTAAAGACGGGCAGAGGGTGTGCTTGCAGAAATAAGGGTGTTACAGGTAGTGGTGTAATGATTCCTTTTAATTTGACTCATATCATTTCTGTGGTTGCTACTAAGATTTATAAGTGAACGATTTACATTTTGAACGATCCGATACACTGACATCTTTATGATGACTTTTCTGTGTATTTCTTGCAAGATAATCAAGTGTACATTGAATATGTGTACAAGCAAACAAGTAAACAATAATTAATTGGCAAATCCAGTCATATTTTTGTTTCATTAAATTCAGCCCATTGTTATTTTTCCCTCATCAAAATGAATAGAAAACGTAACGTTATTAGAACCTTCTACACTGTATGGTTGGTCACATGTCTGCAAAATTCAAAGTGTTTCAAGACATTGGACTGTAACCATGGATTGATCATTTTTGGTGACATCACATGCGTGTTGTTCACCGTGATGGCACAAACCTACCTGTGCCTCAATCCAAATGGTATTTTCCAGTTTCAATGCAATCGATTTATTTCATTTGGAAACGATTTTATAATTATAGGCTGATTCGATTAACAACTTGCTTCTGAAAGATCGATCTGGTTTGATCATAAGAATATAAATCGGCTTATCGATAAAGTGGATTAATCATTACACTGCTCGTTAGAGGGCACAGTAAAAGGGTTCGTGTGAACTTCACCTTTACTGTGCTCTAGACCCTCACTGGCTTCGACGATTCTCCAAGAGCAACTCATTTTAAAAAATGTGGATTTTTGTCATTTCTGCTGCATTCTAGAACCATAAAATATTTGCAGTCTAACCTATTTCTGTTTACAAAGAAATGCCTATTACAAAACTCCTCAGTGTCTTGTTACAATGGCTATAGAATTACAAAACACTGTTATTTTTTCTCGCTTAGGGAGAGCCCCTGCTCATTAGGCTTCTAACATATTGTGGGTTTTGATTATTCCATCAGTTTCATTTTCTTATTATAGTGACAAACTCCTGCTATTTTGTTGCCAATCTCTATCCAGCTGTCACATCTTTTGAAAGATCACAAAACCCTTCAAACCTACTTTGGATACGTCTCCAGAATTACCAGACATTGCCTGATTCCCCCATTGAATTTGCAGGATTAACTCGTGGAAGAAGTGTCTCACATTTCTTAACTGGCTGCTGCTTCTGACATGAGAACGTATGAGATTGTAGCTCTGTGGTATTGTCCAGGGGAGGGAACCCTCACTCTAACCGTCAGCGCTTTACCAAGTGGGACAGAGATGATTAAAACACACCATGGCTGTGACTGACAGACTCCCCACTGCTTCCAGAAGATGACATGTCTGCGAGTCACAGAGAAAAGCAACTTCTCTAATTTTAACTCAAACTATAACACCGACCCCATCTGTCAAAACCCACAAAAAACATCCATGCTGAGATTCTTAACCACAATAAAAGTGATAACAACTAAACAGAGAAATAAGTTTAAAAGCAACAACAGGGAGGGAGGAGACAAAAGGGCTGAGAAGGCGCCGTTTCCCTCCGGTACACGCAAACAGCAGGAACCTGTGAGCTTGTGACAACACCTTCAAACATTTCTGTTACTTTCACAGAAATTTCTGATGCTGATGCTCCAACGTGATGCTTCTGCAGCAGTCTCGTCCCAGCACACATTCAACTTGGCAAGCTTTCGATTGCCAAAAAGAAAGAGGAAGAAAAAAAACTCTTCCAACTGACTGTGCTTGACATTTGTCATGACAGAAACACACTGAGAGAAGGGAAGAAAAGAGGAGTGAGAGCTGGGAGGGGAAGAGGAAATTGGAGGAGTGGCAGAAGGTGATCGATGTGTGAAAATGTTTGTGTGAACAAAATAATTTGGCGTTCTTTAGGTTTTGTTGCCAGTCAAGGTTTTTTTTTTTGTGGCAAGGGGGTGCTGGTGAGGAGGGGTGGGGGTTTCCTGTTATTGTCACTCTGAGTAGTGCGTTCAGGGTCGTGCACTAAATGATTCACAGAAAACTGAATCTTTTACATTAGCGTCAGCAATTCAGCCAGGCGCCCTTGTGGGGGAATTCTTTTTGTGTGTTTTTATTGAAGTCTGCATTGAGTGCGCCCAAAAGCTCTGACAGGGGGCCCCCGAGGGCGCTTGTCTTCACCTCCAAATCATAAGATGGAGAGATGAAGCTCCCTCTGTGCTCTAAATTATACCCCTCAACTCCCCTTCTTGCATGCAGGCTTGCAACTTTGCCCTTCCCACCCAAAAAATAAAACAGAGGCAAAGAAGAAAAGACTTCAGAAAAACATTCCCGGTGGAGGGCTCCGCGAACGCTGGCTGCTGCAGGAGCAGCTGACAGGCTGCAGTGGGCTTGTTCCCTGTGGTCTGTCAAAGTTGACGCTACAGCATCACGGTTACTACTCCTACTCTGGGGACGGACCTTCTTTGCTTTGCTCTGTGTGCCCCTAACATGACAGGCCTCTCCACTGACCCATGGAAGATCTTTGGCTTTGCTTCAATTATTGCTACGGATAGGTAGGACTCTTGGATAATGTGTCTTTACCACCGTCATACTCCCTGGTGAATAGGAGCCCAAAGAGACGTTCTTGGCACATTGAAAGGGGGTTGCAGGGTACCAGAGGGGGTTGGTGCAACTTGATTAGCAGGCACAGCTGCATAAACACAGTGGCATTGTGGAATTTCTTCCTGTTCCGTGGATCGGACTTTGCAAGATCGGTCCCTCTTCTCCCACCAAAATGGGCCATTTTCCACATGTCTAGATGAATATGACAACCAATCCAGCAACACGAGTGCAGTACTGGAACTGCAACACAGCTGAAGCAGGCTTGTGTCTTTTCTCGAGCTGTGAAATTCTCCCTCTTTGGCCATCTTTGCTAAAGACCTCATCCAAGTCCTGCTGCCTGACCTGTCAAAAGCAACCCGATTCACTCTCAAATGCCCCAACAAAATAAACCAACAACCGCTGGCAGGGTCAGAGGGCAGCTGCTCTGGGTGCTTACACTCTGGTGTGCCCTCCAATTGGTGGAAAGGGCAGTGAGTAAAAGGGAATCTTTTCAAAGTGAAATCTCCAGCTGAAGGCTTAGCGCTCAACACCCCACAGTTTGTTTCTCTTGCTGCTGTCAGGAGTCTTGCCTGAGCCATTTGGAAGGATTAGAAAAAGTGGGGGAAGAGAAAAACTCAACTGTGGAGAGACTGTGTACTGCAGCGTCTGAGTGATGGCTCCAAGACCCCCCGGAGAGTGATAAACCTTTGACCTTGACAGCCCCCAGTGGTGACCCATGACCTCTGGCTCTTAGCCACAGACAGGTGCAGGCAGGAGAGTGACCACACCCGGACCATCTTGGCTAAAATCTCATTTATTTGACCCACAACACGTGTCCCAAGGTTTGGTCTGTGTTAACAGTGTAAGTTAACAAAATAAAGGATTCTAAATGTATAACAATAGCAGCAAATAAACAAAAAAGGTTTCGAAAAAAATTATCTAAGAAAATGTAAATAAATATTCTAACATTTGCCTAAAAAAGGCTTTAAAAATGTTTTAACGCATCACAGATAAAGGTGAATGTTATTTAAGTAAAGGTGCGTTTGAGGCACATTCATTTCTTCTGTACAGCGGGCACAGGCTCCAAGGTCGTGCCAGTCCGCGCCAGTCTTTCTACAGATCCATTTCCTCTCCCTAGGCACTTCCCTCATGTTGTTGGCCCAGTGATTCAGTGCTTTGCATTAAGAGCAATTCACCTGCCTGCAGCATCCCAGAGGCACGGGCCTCCTGGGGAAACCAGGTGGAGCATAAAAAAGTTCCACATATGGTAAAGTCAAGCTGCTCGGAGGCTGCCGAGTGTGCTGTGGGGATAGAGCCTCCTAAAAGGCCCAGCTGGTACTTGGAAAAGGGCTTCTGCATTACTACACCTCAGTGTCTGTTTGGGCTCCCCTTTGGAAAGTGTTGGCCGGCGCACATGACCAGCCATTTTAGATTCCTCCCTCTACCCCCACCTCATCTCTCGCTTCCTCCCGTCTTCCAACTGGTTCTGTATCCAATTGAACATTTGGTCCTCCACTGCTGGTTAATCAAATTCCTCCATCTGGCCCCCCTTTCCCTGTGGAACATAAAAGGTGCAGCCTGAGCCCGGGTCCAAGTGCATATTGGGAGGGAGGAGGGGGATGGAGACCGGGACTGCCTACCTAACTTACATAGCCCAGTCAACGAGATCAGGTAGAAAGCACAAGTTTTGAGCAAACAGGAACAGCTTGGGACGGAGTATCTGAGCCCTGCTGTTCATGTAACACTCAGGGATGGAAGTCAGCTGACATGACAGTAGGAGGGTTTTATGAGCTAATACCTCCACATACACTGACAAATGCAGAGGAGATCTGAGCCCAAGTACCAGAAGGCAAGCTACAGCACAAATGTTTTATTCTGTCTCCTTATCACTAGGGGCCGCTGTTCTTACAAAAAAGGGTTTTAACCCCATAAGGCCTGGCAAACGGCAAACTATTTAATACTTGCAAAGATTTAAAAACCCTGTTTTTAGACATGCAAGATATTTTAGCAGGTTTTAAGTTGTTATCTTTGTTCGACATCTTTCCAAGCTTTTCTCAAAATCAGCACAGTCGAGAATTTTTGGTCCCATCAAGAGCTGCGATTTAGATTTGATCAATATTCTTTTGCTCCATACTCTTCACAATAGAAAACACAATTTTAGCCTCAAACTCAAATTGCATTGCAACTTTTGGTTCAGTTTTAATGATGCTATTTTGAACTTCAATAGATCTTGACAAGTTAGACTGGCATTTATTGTTATTTTGTTGGAGAGAAAAATGTAGACTTATGTTAAAATAATTAATGCTTGTTTTAGATTTGATGAGGATTTATTAAGAAGGGCCAACTCGTCCTAATATCCCATTCTCATTTGCTCTAAAATAAATCCTTTCCACGTATTACACTAGTTAACTACAATTAGGTATTTAAAAATTCTAACATTTGATTTTAAATACATCTTTTAACACTTAGCTTTTGAGCTTATTTTTCTTTTTTAAATGCATGTGTGAAACTCATCGTTTTTAGGTTTTGATTTCTTATTTTAAGATATCTTGTTAAATAAAAAGTACTTGCTAGACAGATAATTCTACTACTTCCTACTGATTTTCTTTATAAGATTAGTGTTGTTTTCCTATTTCTTAAGCTACTTTTTTTTGCTGTGAGCGGGTTAACTCAAATATTAGCTCGGATCTTAAGAGGTTAAGGACAACTGAAAAGGAATGTATTTTTTCTGAAAAGTGTTCAAGCTACACATTTGTTTGTTGGCTTCAAGCTCCGCCTCCTCTCAGTTCAAAGCGGCCACACCTGAGTAACTGATATAAGTAACTTCAGATATTTCTCAAAAGTCCTTTAATCTGCAGAAACACCTTTCGAGCTTCGTGAAATATCTCTTTAATTGAATATATTTTAAAAAAAGTCCCTTCAAAAGTGAGTCTTGCTCCACAGAGCTGAATGGGTTTCAGAGTGGAGTCACTCACAAGAATGCATCTCTCTGAACAACAGCAGCAGCTCTTGGCTTTGGAGAAACTGAGGTGAGGAAAAGGCGGAGACGTCACGATACAGAAACACACGGCATCTCCTGTGCTGCCACTACCCTTCCGTGAAATCTATTGTATGATTTCTATTCATGTCTGACCATCCTTTCCCCTGCCAGGTGGCAAAACATGTGTCAATAATTAAGCTGCTTTTACATAACAGGATACAGAAACACAATGCAATTTGTTCCCCATATTTCATTGGGCTTTTATAGAATCACACGAGAGAGTGTAATTAATCAAACCACTGGAATATGTGAACGGCAATTTTCACTTAATGGCACTTACAGGGATTGGGTCCCTTAAGCACCACGTTCTGTCTACCAAACGAGCGGGCCTCAATTCCATGTTCGTAGTTTTGACAATAAATCTGGTGTTGATAGAAAACAGCACCAGCTTGACATCAGGAAATCTGCAAACACCAGACTGGGATTGTGTGGCACGGTGTGATGCTTTCGGACGCTCCGTATCAGTGACATGCCAGGGAGGAAGTGATGCAGCTGCTCCTTGTGGACACCGTCGGCACTCTTGGATTTCAGAAATTAATAAGCTTTTTTTAATGCCCCTGCTTTGACCTCAAACCTGAGTGTAAGTTCAGTATTCACTTAACCACAGGAGGCTAACCACCTCCCAACAAGGGACAGGAAGAGGATCATTCGCTGCTTTTAGTGGCTTTCTGTGAGAAGATGGTCCTCGTCTAAATGGCACCCATGTCCCTAAAAGTGTTTCTCTTCCCCCACCTCGCTTTCTTTCCCCTTGCCTCTCCAAAGATGACTCTAAGTGCAGCATCTTGTTTCAGTAATTCAGCCAGGGCATAGACAGTGGAGAGAGGAAAAGAATCGATTTCTCTCTCATTTGGTTCCTCCTAGACTTGCTGTAAGGCCTCTTAGGGGAGTTCTGGACTATTGGACAGGACAATGTTATGGGAAAGAGTGCCATTGTGTTTAAGGTCATTGTTACACCCAGGTTTTATTTAGAGTATATTTTTATTGGTGCAAGGAGCGAGAGAAAAAGAGGAAGAAAAAAAACATAAACAGAGCCGTCATCATTTCCGGGATGGCAGACATAAAGATACGGCCTCATGGATCATAATGGCAGCTTGTGAAAGACAGAAGCAGATTTCAGCTGCAGCAATATGATCCACCATGAGAATACTTTCAACTGCCACTGTTAAGTAGCTAGCTTTTAGTGAGGTCTATAGGTAAACGTTGAATCTATAAAAAGACAATTGTTAAATAATTTAAAGCAGAATGCATTTACTGTATGTTTACTATTTCTGCTTCATGGTTCACACTAATTCTCTAGAATACAATGGAAGAAATGGAGTCAGAAGAAAACTTAAAGGTTGGATGTTTTCTGTACAAAAAAATAATTAAAAATTCCTTTGCACATATGTTTAAAAGTTCCACTCTGGTCATATTTTGAGCTATTTTAAAGGCATTCTCAGTGGTCTTTGAATTATGATTATGCTCTTTTTAGCCAAAATGTAAAAATCTGTCATTTTCGAGGACAAAGTTTCTGCAGAGCAGCAGTAGTTCATTAGAAATTGGCATCTGAGATGTGGGCTGAGAAACACCGCCCCCTCTTCCCCTCCTCACTGCTGAGAGCTCGAAGCGGGGAGCTTGTGGTCTGCCCAGCGTGTTTTCAAAGTCACAAACAAACTATTTTTCAAACGGCATTTTTTTGTGACTCCCAAAAATTTGAATAGAGAAATACTCCTAAATGCAATTTTAAGATTTCATTTCTTAATATATGTCTTCCATCATCAGAAAAATTCCACAAGAACGTGCTAAAAACACCAAAAACATTTTCTATGAATTTTACGTTGAGCAGTTCTAAAGATCCCTGTAACAAAATCAAACTATTATGAACAGATTTTGTGAAATTACATTATTATTTCTCATATTGCACCCTGCAGGTGCAGTCAAACTCTGGGTGTTGTTCAGAAGTGGATTTTTTACCTTTAACAAACCGGCTTCTGCAACAGGCTTTGTAAGCTTGCGCTGACATTGTGGCTCTTTTTTTTTTTTGGTTTATAATCATCTCTTTTCTGTTTCAAGGTTTGAGCCACCTTTCTACATTTTTAATAACAGTCAGCAACTCTCAGTATGAGCTGCTTTTCATTTACATCTGACAGAAAGGTTCCTGCACAAAAACCAATTATAAATGCGATATAACTAACTGTGGACCTTGGCATGCTGTTTTTTATCCAACACAGAGGCCAATGCTGTGCATCATTAGGAGTGCAGAAGCTGCAATGCAAACAAGACAAATCTATCTATTGTTTATTACTTCCTAAGGATTTTTACCCAGAGGGCAGAATAAGAAAGGGAGAGGCAGAGGTCACCATAATTACCATTCACTCACTTCAGTCAGACAGTGCTAAGACATGCATTGGCAAATTCCATGTCAGCATCATATATCACATTACCATAAAGCCCCAAAGAGAGCTAACCTTTGCTCAGTTCCATTTGATTCTAAGAGAGGAACACACTGACAGTCTCAACCAGCCTCTGTTTCAAGAGTTCACTTGTTTGTCTTTCAGTCTTGTGACTGCTCTCGCTTAAGATGTGCCTTCCAAAAATAAAGTGTCAGGGGACGCGGCGGATCACTGAATCATCCTGGGTGGAATATCACATCATCTGGAGAGCTTTAAGCTTGAGAGAAAAAAGGAAGCACTTTTCAAGTCACACGATCTGTAAACAAAACTAAATTTCTGTAAATATGTGTTTTATTCTAACTTTAAAAAATGAGCCATATGTAATTTTTCCTTTGATTCTTAATGTAGCAGAGAGTTCACCTGGAAGCTGCTGTTGACAAACAACAGTTTACTGGCATTCGCACCACCACCATACCCTAAAAAGCAGAGAAGCACCGCTGACAGAACGTGGAATACTGTTACTAAGCAAAGAGGGCTTAGTGGCAAAGCCTTCTGTCATGCTTACAGCCAACGTCTCCAGCTCTTTGTAGCAAGGACAAACGCTGCCACACAGGATGAAAGAATAGCAAAAATAAGAAACAAAAATTAAAAAGACATAGAGCAATAGAAATGATACAATCACAAAGAAACAAAGGAAAAAAAGAAAGCAAGAGAAAAAGAAAGAAAAGAAAGATCTGTGAATTTTCCTCTTCTCTCCTGAGATTTCCCTTGATGCCAAGCATTCATCATCCAGCCTCTAATATCAGTTATTCTGTGGCTCCTCTGCTTACAGCAGAATTAATTTCTGCTTTAATTACTCTCATCGGCGGAATGCTGATGAAGGAGAGGGACGAGGCATTCTGGGACTCGGGCCTCATTCCACCGCTTTAATTTGAATGAATTCCACCCGGAGACGCTGGCAAACAACTGGCAGCCGAGCCCCGAGAGCCACTGTGGGACTGCGCAGAAGAGCTGCAGCCGTGGCCCCCACCAACCGAGCTACCTTGTGCGCGTGTGCCAGTGTGTGCTTCACTCCGTGTTACAGAGAGCATGCTGATTGTGTGTTGGGCGGAAAAATAAAGGGAAATGGAGAAAATCACACACGAAATGAGCAGAAGGAGACGGATAGATGAAGCGATGAGCATGCCTGCAGTGTATGTGCATTAATGCAATTTAGTACATAAGGCAGGAAAGGAAACTTTCAACTTTCAAGGCAAATGATTTCATACAGAAGTGAGAACAGGCCCATGCGGACACAAAACATATGAAATATGAACAAGATCGCTGACTGCAGCCCACTGTGTAACACAAATGTTAGTCTGAGAGCAAAAAAATCATTAATACTTAATTTGATTATTCCAAATATGGCACGTTGTGCTCTACAACAAACCCCCAGCCCATGATTCATACAACTGGTGGTACAAAAAGGAAAAATAAATGGGAAGATAGAAAAAGACTGCATTTGTGAGACACAAACATGATGCCGAAAACAGTAAAGCATCAGAGCTAGCCTGGCAGAGGTGCAGAGAGAAGCCCCGTAATTGACTTTTCCCCAAGCCAGCTTGGTAGTTACAGAATGTAACATATTGGATAAGGATTGTGATTGATTATGCTGGTCTGCAATACCAATTCATTTGATTAAACGTAGCTATGGCTTTCTTTTCCAAGCCCTAATGAAGCAGCAATTTGAAAGTGAGAGACTGGAAGAATTTAAGCCGAGGCGCTTTCAGCACGAAACCATCTATCTCAGTGAGTTTGAGGCTTTAAGACCAGAGCTGCAATTCTGATTCACATATTACTCCCCCAAAAAAGGCCTTATTAACACAATTAAACAAACTAAACAACTTCTTCATAAAATTGTAATTCAATGCAAATGCTTGGAGTATTACTTCTGTGCTCCGCTGCTGGAATGGCATGAAATAATAGCAAGATTCCAGTCCAATGAATAATTATGTGGCTTGGATCTCTGCAGGGAAACATGCTTTTCCCCACACGGAAGAGTCACATAACTATAATTAACATGTGTGCAGAAATGGTGCGGCAGGAATATTCCTCCATTCAGTGGCACTGTTCAACATGAGGCCGCATTGCAAGATTCACTTTCTTCTATTCGCCAGCCACCCCTCTGTCAGTTCGGGAGGGGGCGTGGAGGTAGGAAGTTGTGACTTCTGTGAACCCTGAAACCTCTGGACAGGTGGGCGGCAGCCTTCATTTTGGCAGCAGCCCCCGTCCCCGCGGTCGCTCAGATCACGATGAGCAGCTGGGTCACAAACACTAAGCACATTAATATCTTCTTAATGATAATAATCATTATGGCATAAGCACCTTCCCCAAAGTGGGAAGGCTCGTCGACTGTGCCAGGGCAGCATGGTTGTACAGGTAAAATAATAAATAAATTACAATAAATAAAGGGAGGCAGAATGACTGTTTTAATGCGCAGCAACTCACAGGCACCGGGATAATGCAGACGCTAATGTGCTAACATGATAATGAGATCCGCCGGCCACATCAGGGAGAGCACAATCTCTGAGAAACCAGTCAGGTTGAACAAAACCTTCACCTACAATGAACTTTGATCCAGCATCTGAGAGACACATGCATGTACAGCAGCTTTTTTTTTCTTCAGAGCATGCTTCTCACCTTATTTCACTCTGCTTTTATATCAGCAGAGTGCTATTGCATGCAGCATTTCCCAAATACTCGCCTCATTTAATGTAACTGTCAGTATTCACCTATCATAGGCCATTATCTATCTCGTCCGCTTTCATTATTGAAGCTAATGATCTGTTGTCCTCTCTGCTCCCCATTGAAGAAGGACTACATTAAAAGTCTCTTACTAACTTAATTAGTAATTATAAATGTTAAAAGATTAATCAGAAAGTGAGTGGCTTAAGGTTTGCGTCTCTAGGCAGCAGTAGGACAAATGGAGAGACAAAGAGGCCGTGTCACTTTGGCGTTCACACTGCCCCGTCATGCTGGAAATGGAACAAGGCACAAGGACGAAGCGGTTTTGTTTTAACCGACATCAAGACAAAATACGTGCGTTAATTGCTTTCTCATGCAAACGCTGCTTTAACCTATAGTGGATCTTAAGCTGTTTACAGGAAGCTGCATTTCTTATGGTTGCTCATGATGCATGCAGTGCTTGGATTATCTCTTTAAACAAGATGAAAATAGAACCCTTTAATTAAATCCTGGGTGTACTCTTAATCTAAATCTGCTCCTTTCTGACAATTCTACATCAGCAGCCTTGTGCTCTCCAGTAAATATTTAAGCCCCGATATCAACATTAAAACCCTAAAACCTCGCAGAACGCTCATCTGCAGGATTCCTGTGTGATTTTCATTAACGGGAGGGGAATCGCCCAGGACCATCTCCCTGTTTTTTTCCGGAGTATGTTGATGCTGAAGCCGGGGGGCCCGGTGATTTTGGAGCGGGAGGAAAACAAACAGGAACTTTTGGAGGAGCTGAGTTGTTGGATGCTGGATATGCAAATAATGCTGTGACTGATCTTTAAACGCGTGCGCGTGGGTTTGCTTTTATAAATGTTAAAGACTCTAAGAGGCTTCAAAGGCAAATATAATTATTTTTTAAGAAAAAAAACAGTATTAGAGAAATTGAATCCTACTTTGCTTAAAAAAAGCAGATCCTACATGATATGTAGAAAAAAAAACAGAGTCATAAACAGTTTTAACTGCAGAACATGGAGTCCTATCACACAAGACACAACGAGCATAGAGTTGGTAGGGGGTGCTGGCTGGCTGGCTGGCTGGCTGGTGGCCCACAACACCTGAAACCCATTAAAAGAGTTTTGGAACATTCCGCAAAGTTCCTTCACTTTAGCCAGAGGGCATTTTAAATGTCTGCACAGAAAAAAAAGCTTGAATGCTGACAAATATGCCTTAAGGTGAAAGATCAAAAGAGCTTGACATAAAAAATGTGACTAAGACTACGGTCACATATCCTAAAATGTGCAGGTTTTTCAGCAAAGTTGACCGCGCTGGTTTTAAGAAAATGTTCAAATGTTCTCTAAAAGTGGACATCAGTCAGAGGCCGCCCGGGCACGTTTCGAGGTTGCGCAGCGGCAATCCAGTGACAGATGGGATGATGCCATTACGAAAACCAGGCGACAGCTAGGCGGCCACAGGTCGCGGCAGCCAGAATAACCGGCCGGCAGCAGCTCTCACTGGACAATGTGTATATGTCTGCGGATGACAGTCGTCCATATTGAGTATAAAACCCGGGCCATTCTGACGGTCGCCTGACTGCCACCGTCTACATCCATGACGACACAAACCATTTTCCAAAAAAACAGGAAGCAGCATGAAATTTTGAAGGTTCTGCCGGTGCCCCCAGTTATGTTTATGACCGTGGCAAAATCTCAGGAAACGAGTCACCAAAATCATCTTCAGAATTACCACCGTACCTTCTGCACTCATAACTGAAGTGATTTGGGGAAGAAAAACGTTGCATTTATTTCGGGAAAGAACAAAAACTTTTTTAAACCAATATTTTGTAAAATAGTTTGCCATCTGGACTAAACCCTGCTGGAGTCCAACAGTTAAAAGAAGGCATAAACATAAACAGATCCAGCTGCCAATTTGTCTGTTTTTTTCTTCGAAGGGATCGCATTATCTCCTCTCTTTGTGTGCACATATATGTGCTTTAGTGGTACCAAAGCCCATCCCTTTGGCTGCATTTCTGTCCGTGCCTCAGTGTTAGGCTCACTGGGTTTAGCTCTATGGGTGTCTGTGGCCTCTCCTCTGGCCGCCCGTGTCCATTTGCTCTGCGGGTATGGCAGGCCCGAGCTGACAGATGGCTGCCCCTCTCCATTCCGCTCCAGAGTAACACAGTAACTGGTTTTTCCTCCGCCGTTGACCTTGCCACAGCCAGCCAGGAATCCACGCTGGCACTTGGCCTGTCGAACAGGAGGGTAATGAAGTCCAGCGCTGCTCACATGATTATTAAGGCTTTGACGCTGGGGGGCCTTTCAGAACCGTATTCCCGCACCCTTCTCCTCCCCCGCCTGCCATTCACACAGCCAAATTTTGATGAGGATGGTCAATCGTAACGTGATACTTTAGAAAGCTGCAGTTGTGCTTCATAAAGAGAGCAAAAAACTTTCCTGAGGTGTTCTTTCGGTGGTTTTTGTTCACTAAAACCAATTTCTCAACGCATCTGCTTAGAGAAAAACACAAAAAAGTCTTTCCAGGTGACGTAAGTAGCGGTGTGACGCGCTTGTCATCCTGAAAACACATCGTGTAAGAGCCACTACAGAAAGTTAGATCAGATTTGTCACACTACTATTGGTGCTGACAACCTCTAAAAGCAATGCAGTTCAGCAGCGGGGCAGCGCTTCATTCTCACTGCAGGTCTCGCTTACCACAAGCATCTCCAGGCACGCCCGAAACTTTGGACCCATGAGAGCCAGACTGGGATTTGAGAGGTGTAGGTTGGAGCTCTGACCTTTACTAAGGCAGGATTGTCTGTTTGCACTTCTCCCATAAGCCCCCCACCCCCCCACCCTCCAGTTAGACTGCTAAGCAACCCCAGAAGACCAGGGGTGCTCGTGCACCTCCAGCCTTTGTGACATTGCAGAGACCGTAGGGGAGGTGGAGTATTGAAGAGGTTAATTCCAATCATCCAGTATTTATGGGTTTCACTTTAGAACAAGGGTTGGCATTAACACTAAATGAGACATCTCTCCTGTATATCAATAAAACATGGCAGTAGAGACTTCCTTTATCCAGGTTACCCTTTACTTACAACGCTCAGAACTCTCTAGAAGTTTTACATCCAAACCGCCATTTTCCAGATCATAATTTCTGCTGTGTTGTGGTTAAGTCAACAAATGGACATGGTTCAATTGATCAGCGAAGGGAGTTTTGCTCCAGCCGTCCAATTGCAATGCAGTAAGGGGCAGCAGGAGCTCGCCCAGAGTTTGTACAAGCAGGCTGTATGAACTGAGAGCATCAGATATTTTCACACATGTTGGCCTACTCTGTGAGGTGTGGGGAAATGTCAGGAAAATCAATAGATAAGGACCACATCAGACTGAGCTTGTCTGGCCTAGCAACAGACCATCCCCATGGTGATGTCAATTACCTCTGCTTTACAACAAAAAAACACCAGGAAGAGCAAAGCAGCCTCTGCGAAGCTGTAAAACTTTTAATGCAGTCTCCTGGTTACATCCAGGAATTTGTAAGAAACTTCTTTTTTTTTTTTTCCACCCAGACTGCCAAGTAACACAAAAAATGTGAGAATCTTATTGATGGCTGTTTTTTTTTTGCAGCTTGCTCTGATTTCTATTCTCCTCATGGACTGCGCATTAGTCAAGGAGAGGTATAATGTAACGAGCAGTACGGCGCGCGTAATTGCATATTAGCAGCAACACACTTGGCTGCACGGGAGGTGACTATGCTAACGAACAGAGAGGCGTTATTAATCACCAATTAATACAAGCAGGCAGATATCACACTCTGTTCATGGCACACATGGATTCTTTTATTTCCAGTGGCTGGTCCAAATCTGTTCTTTTATTTATTTCATAAGATTGATCTTGTTCCTGCGCCGTGTTGTTTATTGAGTTTTGACTCTGATCCAGCCTCCTAGGAGTCAAATGAGGAACGTTTGGTCATGTTTGTTAACAGATTACATGTGTGCGTGTTCTGTCAGAGAGTCCTCCTCCAAACTGTGGGAACACCATCAAAGATCCCTCATCGAAGAGGATTATAGGGCAAGAAACAAAGAATTGGAAACAAAAAAAATAAAGTCATTCTTGTTTATGCATCAGGAAAAAGAAAAGCACTTACTGGGGGAAAAAAAAGTGTTTCCACCTGGACAGACCATATAATCAACATACACCAGGAAGTTGCTCATGGGGCTCAAGACAAGAGGATATGTGTCAAGGATAATTTAGCCTTTTAGTGAGAGACAAAACAATGCTTACAGCTCCTAACATTGTGCCTCCTGTTGGCTTCTCCACTAACAGGCAGCACAGCATGTTTGTTTTTTTCCGGCTAGAGCTTAGTTAATATGAAAATGCAGATATTAAGACAAAGAAAATGGAGAGATGGTAGACAAGGGGAACACAGAGCAGGAGGAAAAAGGAGAGAAGAGCTTAAGGCCTCTCACCCGCTCTTTTCTCCAGCTCTGCTCCGGCCCACAGTGCTTGCTTCACACAGAGCGGCCAGCTGTACAGCAAATGTGCCTTTCCCTCTCCGCCCCCAAACCTTTCCACCCCTCCGGTGCCCCCCTTTGCCTGGGCCGACCAGGCCACCGGCTCCTCTCTGAGAGAGAAGGCTCCTCCCTGATTTGGCTTCAAGCTCGGTGCTGTCACCGGCCCAAAAAAATCCGTAGAGGTGACCCCAGAAACACTTCATCTGCGATGTAGTCTGGTTATTTCTTTCTTTACTTTTGGGTTGTCCTTCTGAGCGTCTTCACCTCAGCAGTTGCCGCTTTGAGAATGAGATTCAAAACAGACATAACAGGAAATCAAAATCCCTTTTCACCTTCAAAACGCTTTAAGATGGAGCTCATGCTTCAAAACATGTCAGGGTTCTGAAACTCCACACAGGGACTTTTGAAACAGAGCGATAAATGGGCCAAACGTGCCCCCCCATGAGGCTCCAAATGTCATAGTTTACACTGGGGTCAAAGTGAAGCAATGGGGTGGCAGGATGGCATGCTGGTAAAACCAAACAGGCTTTTGTGTCACTGAAAGACCTTCAAAGGTCCTCTTTAAAACTAAAAAAAGGCAACATTTTAAAAGTGCCACATATTTTTTATTTATTTTTTTTACTTTAAAAGCAGTTTCCACGGATTAGAATAAGTAATTATTAAAGGGAAATCCAGTGGAAAAAGAATTAAAGCACTAATAGTGACCTCAACAGCTGAAAGCTGTATAAATCTGTGTGTCTCTGGAGAAAAATCGGACACCCTCATTTCTGTAAGTGTGCCATGCCAAAAAAACTCTAAACTAAAGAGTGGCCAGCTGTCTTCTGGCCTGCTATTAAATTGCTCCTTGGATGGTGGCGATAACATTTTTTTCTCCATAGGAGTATCACACCAGGTCCCCAAACAGAGCGGCCAGCTGTACAGCAAATGTGTACTGATCCATCTGGGCCCTAGCAGACTGCAGCCTCCATCTTAAGACACGCGGGGCCGTTCACGGGCTTGGCTGCGGCTGGTCTGCAACCGCGGCCACCTTCTTTTCTTTCATTTACCTCCATTATCACAGCAAATGTCGAATAGCTCTGCACCAAAGCTGCCTTTTATGTTTGAACCAAGATCGTCATCAACCTAGTGGAATATCAGTGCATTAAAATCTGCTGGCAGCCTTACAGAAGAGGCTGAAACAGCTACTCCAGCCAGATGGGAGGAGGTGAAGGTGGAGGCTGGCTGAATTTGGTGTGGAGAGCCTATTGTATTACAAATGTTGCTAATAAGAACTGGTCTGGGTGAGCGGGGCTCAGGTTTTGTTGTTCCATACTCTTAGCACTATAGTTATGTCATTGCACATCACTATATATAGAGTTATCAGAGTCAGCTGACACCACGGAGTGGGGCTTGGATGAAAACAACACCCCTATGAATCCAGCGTCTGCTCCATTACCTACGCTAATAATGCTGACAGCTGAGCGGAGATGACCCCGACCCCCTGTTTCCCCTCTCCTGTGCAGATGGCCATTAAAAGGAGAAAGTGTCCCCTTTTTCTGTAGAGAAGGTATTTAAAGACTTTTTTTAATACGTTTTTTTTTTTGTTTGTTTGTTTTCTTGTTTTTGGAGGGGACTTTTTTGGCCCAAATAGCCTTTGCAGTAATCAAAAGCTGGTATTGATTTAATTTGAACCATAATTTAAAGAGTTAAGATTTTAGGAGAACATTCAGCCACAAATTAATAAAACACACGTGTGTTTTTTTTTTTTTTAAATTCAACTTGATTTCTTTTCTTTTTTTGTTACAATTTCTCCTGCTTGACATCCCATACTGATTAGTTTTGTTTTCTCCCCATTTTTAAGATCACAAGACGGTGCAAAGAAAGACTTTTGAGGAGTCAAATGAAAACCAGTATCATCTTGAATACTAAGCAACAGCCTATCAGAGAAGTAAAACATCAGACAATAACCCAATCACCTATCCTCCTGTTATCTTAAGCTGTCTGAATTCCACTATTATGAAGGAACTGTGTGCTTGTGCGGCTGAAAGACATAAAATAACCAGTAGGGGGGTTTGTTTTCTACCCTCCCAGTGTGCTCCGTGCCTGCCTTTGCTAGAGAAAGGACTAATGCTGGCATGGTACTGTATTAGGCACCCCCAGTAGACTAGTGGGTGAGCAGATCGCAAAGATGAATACAAAACACACACCTACACACTCTCAGCTCATCTCCCTCTTTTGCAAATACGCCGCAGAATCAAAATCACAAATCACATGCTTCTGACTGCTTATGCACAAACAGTGGGTCCCTGATAGAATTGCCTACCGGTCCTGATAGAATTGCCTACCGTGTTTAAATTCACCTGCGCCTAGAAGCGTGTCCCAAACAGAGAGGCGGTTTGGTTCCAGATCAATGAGTCTCTCTCCCACTGAAGACAACAGATAATGCAGTGTAATGAAAGAGCCGCCAAACGAGCTGAATAAATGAATGAAGAAAGGAACGTGAGACCGGAATTCAGATGCCTACTTACTGCAGGCAGGAAAATCTGTTTTTCTATTGTCTCCTCTCTATAAATTATTCTTGGCAACCAAAAATGAGGACATTTGTAAATATGGTCTCACATTTATACCCTGTGCTTAAAAATCCACGGAAAAAAAATACAATTATTTATAGCTTCAATGGATACTCTATTTTTCAGTTGATTTGACATAAACAAATGTAGAAAATATTCACCAAATGCCAACAGATCTTTAAGCACAGGAAGTAAAATAATAGAAGGAAGCCAGAAGGACATAAAAACAAAGAAAGAAGCAATTTTCTACCAAACTGATCATTTAAATGTTTTTAACTGTTTGACAGAATCTGTTCAGTAACAAATATTTGGGTATTTTTTTATGACTACTTCATTTAAACATTGTTTTGGAGCAGAGGTCCTGCATTGCGAGCATGCACACACACACATTAATAAATCATTCACATGCATGTAGAAATGAAACTGATCGGTTTATGAAAGCACAACACTGGGGATGCATTTAATGGTTAAAATACTAAAATAATTCCACCTATTTGGTGATGTGATCCAGAAACTTGTGAGCCTGAGTGAGACAGGGTCAAATACGTTATTACATATACTGTATCACTGAAATCTTAGAAATGTGATACATCCATAAAACGGGGAAGGAAAATCAGTCTAAAGTGCTCGGGTGAATTAAGAAAAGTTATTTTTTTAAATATAGTAATAAAGGATTTCTGTGCTGTTTCCATGACACGCACAATTAAAGCTCAATTTTACTGAAATGTTGGCAAATTACATAAGTGCTACATGTGTTGCTGGAGTTGCACAAAAACCAGAATAAATAAAAAAGGTTAACTCTTACCCAGCATGTGGTTGGCCACATGAACTTGGATGTCCCATTCGCTGTAGAAAACCATCTGGCATTTGATGCACTGGTATGTCTTCTTCTACAAATAGGAGAAACAGAGGCATCAAATAACACATTAAAAACACAATACAATAGAAAAAGACTACTGTTACTTTCTAAATTCATAATAAAAAAAAAACAAATCCTACCTCTTCGGTTTGCGAGGGACTAGATCTGGGCATGGGTGACACCTGGGGAGTCTTGAGCTGCCCGCTGTTGCTATCTGCAGATGGTTCCCGATGCACTGTCTGAACATGGTTTTGCAGCTCTGCCTCTGACTCGAACTTCACATTGCAGCTGGAACAGCGTGTCTTGGCCGCAGATGATGAAGATGTGGAAGAGGATGAGGATGTTGAAGAGACAGCTTTGCCTTTTGCATCACCAGGACTGAGACTTTCTCCTTGCACCCACGCCACAGTGGTTGCTGCTGGAGTGGTGGCTCCCCCGTGTTGCTGCGGCCTTCCCCCATTTACCGTTGGACTGGAGCTTGTGGAGCCGGCGGCCGTCACACAGGACGCACACAGTCCATAAGGCAGTCCATTAATGTCCAGTTTGACTAGGTCTTGTTTGGACCTGAAATCTTTCAGGCATGAGGCACACTTGAAAAATTTTTGGGCAAGGTGTTGCTGCTGGTTTTGCGAAAGGGCATTGCTGCGAACCATGGGCTGGTTGGCTGTCATGGTGCCGGTCTTCTGCATATGAAAAGTGCCGTGAATCTTGAGCTCAAGTGTGGAGGTGACAGTCTGCATGCACACCACACAACGAAAACCCGTTAAGGAGTTTCTTAGGTCAGGGTGCATCTGACAGTGCTCCAGGAAGTCCTCTTCACTCTGTAGAGGCATCTTACAAATACGGCAGCTGCCTGTGTCCAGACTCTTGCTGTGAGTGACCTTGTGCTCCGTCAACGTGAGCAAGGAAGGGAATCGCTCCCCACAGATGGGACACATGTAGTGTTTGACTGGCCCAAGGTGGGTCTGCATATGTTCCCTCAGTCCGGCTTCAGAAAAGAAGGTGCGGGAACAAACATTGCACTTGTGATTGCCTTTTATCATTTCAGCTTTTCTTTTTATCATTGCACTCTCACCAGGGCGGATGTTATGATCTCTCAGTTGGTGGTTAGTGAGGAGTGACTCCATGGTGTAAGATGCTCCACATATGTCACACCCATACATCGGCTCTGCGGAGTCCACCTCTTCCTCACTTCCATCGTGGCTGTTTTGAGACTCCACCACAGATCCGCCAGCTGCCCCTGATCCATGGTTGTTGGTTAAAAGGCCCTGCAGTTCAGCATCCTCTTTAGGTTGGCCTTCTCCACTGTTTACAGTGGAGCCATTTGCACCACAGTTTTGTGTCTTTCCTTCAAACACACAATGTTTCTCTCTTAAATGCTTTTCCAAGAGGACAATGGCGTGGAAGGCTTTGCTGCAGAAACGACAGTTGTACTTCTTGCTGTGGGTGGTAATGTGGCACTGAAGCTCCACCTCTGTGCCAAAGGACTCCCCACAAAATATGCAACGATGGGCACGGCCTTGGTTCTCTAGGTGGCTGTGTTTGACATGCAGTTGAAGATCACTTTCATGCCTGAAGTCCCAGTTGCAGGAAGTGCAACGGTACACCTTCTTCTCATTGCTGTGCTTAACAGCCAGGTGGAGTTGGGTAGAAACCTTGGAATCGAACACTTCCTGGCAAAGGGTGCAGCGAAAAAACACAAAAGTGTGCATATCGAGCAGGTGCTTCTGCAGATCATCCACTGAAGTGAACTGCTTGTCACAGCTTTCACAGATATAATAGGTGGAGGTAATGGTGAAGTGAATAGTCACATGCTTTAGCAAGGATTCTTGGTTTGGGAACTCTTTGTTACACTGTGGACATGTGAGCTGAGGCTGCAGACCATCCAGGTGAGTTTTCAGGTGGGTCTGAAAAAGGTCTAAACTTGTGTACTTGGCTCCACACTGGTTGCATATGAACTCACTGGTAGTGCGTGAAGCTGAGCTGCCTTGTTTCAGGATGGTCGTTTGTTCCACAGATATTGGCGACGAAGGACTGAGAGTCCGCAGGGATTTCTTTCCATTGTTGATGTAGTTTAGAGCCAAAGGAATGTTCTTGTGGTTTTCCTTAATATGCTTGTTAAGCTTCAGGACACTGTTGAATATCGGTGAGTTAGTGCAGTACGAACAAGAGTACACCTCGACTATGGGCTCCTTAGGAGTTACAGCCAAAGGAGAGTCAAATCGCAGGCTTCCGCCATCACAATGTGTCTGACGAACATGTTCTTCCAAGGTAGCCTCAGTCAAGAACCCCATGAAGCACTGGGGGCAGAAGAAGGCATTGCTTTCTTTAGCAACAGGGCTGGGGAAGCCATGGGAGCAGCGGATGTGTTCCTGGAGAGCATTCAGGTCACTTAACACTTCAGGGCAGAAGTTACACTGAAGCAGGGCATCAGGCAGACTGGCTAACAGGGCAGCGTGGTCTTCTGCGTTGTGGATCTGCTTGAGATGTTCGTTTAAATTTAGTAGAGAGGGCAGAACCTCCAAACAAAACTGGCATGTATGAGCTTGCTCTGGCTTATCCATATGCATGGTTCTTAGGTGAATCTGCAGAACAGCCAGGCTGGAGAATACTTGCTTATTGCAATAGATGCAACTGTAAGAGACTTTCGGTTGTTTGGAGGATCGTCCTCCAATGTCTGATGCGTTTTGAGCTGCTCTTTTTCTCCTTCCCCTAGTCTTGGGAACAGGTGGTGCGGTCTCCACCATTGTTGAGCTGTCGACAGAGAGGTTAGAGTCAGGAGTGGTGCTGGATACAGAGGTGTAGCCTACTGTAAGCAAAGAAGGGCTGTTACTATGGTTACTAGATTCAGGGAGCTGGTGAATGTCCATGTGAGCATAGAGGTCTTCAACGGACAGAAAGTGCTCGGAGCAAATAGCACAGATGTGCCCCTTCCTGTCTCTGCTGTGGGCCTGGTCAATGTGGGTCAACAGGGTGCCCTCATCACTGAAGGGCTCGTGGCAATAGATGCACTGCAAGGTCGCACCCAGACCACCATCCTCGGATGGAGAGCACTCAGGGTGGCACTCTGCAATGTGTCTCTGAAGCTCCTCCGGAATATCAAAGCCTTCCTCGCAACGACTGCACTTCCGGGTTTCTTTCAGTTTCCAATCCTCACCTCGGGAAAAGCTGGAGCTGCTGCCATCTTTGCCCCTTTCATGCACTTGCATGTGGCCGTGGAGGGAGCTGGAGGAAAGGAAGCCTCGGCGACACACGGGGCACTTGTGGGGCTTGTTGGAGGCGTGAGTTTTCATGTGGATTTTGAGGTGATCGCTGCGAGAGAAGGCAGAGTCACATTCTCCACAGTGGTACTTCTTGTCGCCCGTGTGTAGCTTTACGTGTCGATCTCGGCTGCGCTTGTGTTTGAACAAACGGCTGCAGAAGGTACAGCTGAAAGGCAGTTTGTCGCCGTGGCTTTGTTCGTGGCGCTTCAGGAAGCTCAAGCGACTGAAAGACTTGTCACAAAACTGACATGGGTACGGCAGACCAGGTCCTCCTTCATCCTCGCCAAAATCATAGTCTTCACAGTGTCCAGGGGAAGTTTGATCCTTACTGGAGGGAGACGATGCAGGCCAGGAACATGATGGGTCATCCTCCAGATCAGCAACACCTGATCAAAAAGACAAACACAAAAGAAATGGTTTGTTAATGCAAAACAGCTTCAGATCTTAGATATCAAACGTATTTGGCTTATTATGCATTAAAAAAGGACCATTATGGTCACATTTGCCAGAGTTATTGTAAGTTTGTGGTGTGTGAATTTATATTTCTGAGTGGTTTAGATCCTTTTTTTCTTCATCAGTTTCCGCAGAAACAATACCTCTCCTTAGGTGTTATATGAAAAGTTGCATTTAAATATGCAGTTTAAAGCATAATTAGAGAAAAGAAAAAGTGAAAATACTTTTACTACAATTAACCTTGTATGTGGCCATGTAATGGCTTAGCCCACTGTGACTCAAAACACAGTCTCTGTGACATTTAAAGCCAACACAAGACAATGGGTGTACTTAGGATGTAAGCTCTGCATGAGGTAAATTAGAACATTTCTCTTAGTCCCGAACACTTTGTGGAGCTGAATACATTAAGAAAGGGAAAGAAAAAAGAGAATCAAGAAAGACAGAAAAGATTCAATTACAACTTAGACCACAGCTATACATAGCTGTTGGGAACTCTGCTGCAAAATTGATTATTTCTATGAAACGTGCGCCTTTCAGAACATCAGTCAATAGGTTATAAAATATGCATATTTACCATTTCTGTCTAAATGTGGTTTGATAAGCTGTAAGGGATCGTAAATGTGGATGGATGAAGGTGCCAGTGAGAGAAAACACAATGCAAGGGGTTAGGAGGGTACAGAGGAAGGTTATCATCTAACTATGAAATCTTCTTTTGATCTATTTTAAAAGCATACCCAGTGCTTTTTTCATTATGGTTATGGCGTTTTTAGCCAAAATCACAAACTCTGTGTCGTTTTTTTAGGACATAGTTTCTGCTGAGCAGCAGGAGTTCCTTAGAATCTTAGCTGTGTGTGTGATTTTCCATAACTGAGCTATCTGTTTGCTTGCTCTCCTGCTAGCATACAGCATCTCACTTGTCAAGCAGAGAGCTTGTCACCTACCCGTTGTATTTTCATTTCATTTTCTAAAAAAATACAATTTTTATCAAACTGTATGTCTTTGTTTGGCAAAAATACTCAGAAATGCTATTTTATTCTTAATTTCCTTTATGAATGTCTCTCATCATCAGAAAAATGCCCCAAGAATTTATTTAAAACAGCACATTTTTAGCCTTGTCTTTTGAGAGGTTAGATTTAAACAGCGCCTGTGTAAATTGTTGCATTCCAATGCATTGCTTTGCTGTACAATGATAAGAATGGAAAACACAGAACAACTGTTTCCACAGGTTCAAAGGGTTACAGGCCACTTCTTCCCATTGCTGAACTCCAAGTGCTTTGCACTTCCTTAGCTAAATAACAACTTAATCCCGTTCGCTTTTGAAAGAAAAAAAATCTATGTCAAAAGGCCACTACTGGGAACGGGAAAAACAAGAGGAAACTGCAAAGATTTATGAGAGGGACAGAGGAAAAGCAAGAGCTCTTTCCAGGAACCAACCTCTATACTCTCCTTCAGCTGACAAATCTAAGTGTCTTTCTCTCTTCCCCCTGTCTGTTGTTTTTGCTGGAAGATCTGCCCTTTGTCAGGATATCATGCCCTCTCTGAGCACTCATCCCCATCAGGGCCTATCTTCAGGAAACAGATGGGGTCGGAGGCCATTCCCTTGCCCCTCCAAACTGCTGAAAGCGGCACATTGAGAGCCCACCTCCACATCGCGGCCCTCCCGAAAACCTCCCACCCCTGGCAAGGCGCCCGCTCTGCACACACATCTCATTCAAGAAGTGAACCTTGCCTTATTTACTTGCTTTATCTCTCCTCCACGTCTCAGTGTTTTCTCTCTTTCTGGTTCGAGGGAGGATGAGTGACTCAGTGCTATGCCCTCCTCCACAGAGGGGGCGGATCTGCCCTATCTCGTACTGCCTCCCAGGGTATAAGAGAAGAAGACGGTGCAAAAAGAATGACCTCAGCCTGTGCCTTACAGTCAAACATATTGGCTTGGAGACAACAGTATAAAACAAACAAATAAATGGGCCTATATACAAGGCTAAATGAAATTCCACTGTCTTAAATGAGGAAGCCTTTGCCAAGAGACATTACCAAGCTGTCAGCATAACCTTTTTTTATTGTTACGTTTGTTTACTTGATGTTTGGTATTTGTTTGGTGTATTGCTCTAATAATACACAAACATTAAGTTAAATCTGTGGGAGACGTATAAGCTGTTGGTAAGAAATTCCACACAGAAGGGACATGTAGAACAATCATTTATCAACCTTTTTTGGGAAATGGTCAAAAGATTGTTTTCTTTACAAAAAGGCAACTAGGTGAAGCACAAATGCAGCCAAACTAAAATAGTTTAATGATTTTAAGAAGACTTTATGAGAAAAAAAAGAAGCAAATTGACCAAATTACAAACCATTACAAACATTTTAATTTAACATAAAAATAAAAAAATGACACTTTAAACCAACTTTATTATTACAAGATTGCAAATGAACATAGTGTGTTTGGTAACATTTGAACAAAATGTGAAAACAGAATATCTGTGCTTAGAAAAAGAGCCTTTTTAACTGTAAAGTAAATTGGATTTTTCCTGACCTGGCTTTTTTATGACCATAGATACAGACATGATCTCATTGGTGAGAGGAAAGGTTGGTTTGACCACTAACTAGGGTTTGTTTTTAACGATGCAACAATTCACTTTTCTCACGATTAGGTTTAAACTTTGATTTTGTTTCGATTTATTATATGATTTGTGTGTTACAAACAACAACAAAATTCAAGAAAAACTCTTTTATAAAGTAGAAGTCAATCTTTTAGTTTGATTATACTAAACCTGGTGTAATGCACTAAAACCATAAATAATAAACCCTGAAACTTCGTACAACGCATGTGTGACACACATACTGGTATGCAGGGATGCAGCAACTCCCTTTCCCACAATTCAGTTCAACCAAGAATACGCATGAAGACGGGCTAACTTTTGGCATTTTGTCACTTTAACTGCTACAATTCATTTTCTTTCTGCAAAAGCCTTAAAAACTCATCATTCTGATGGGAAAAAAAGAGCTGGCTTTTTAGTGAGCTGAAACTACATTTCAAAAACTGGATCTATTACCCCCCCAGCTCACTCGTTCAAGACACATATACTTGTGCAGCCTTTGTAATACACAAGAGAACACCGGTCCACGTAGTGCACTCCCACTCACACACAGGAACAAACATACACATGTGCACACATACCATGCAAGAGCAATGGCCGAAACAAGTGTGTGAACAACAGTAGATGAAAGTGCAGTGTTCCTCTGGAGACCACAAGAGGAAAGAAAAGAGAAAGACTTGTTTTTTTTTCCTTCTTCACCCTGACAAGAAATGCCCAGGCCTCAGCAGCAGCCTGAGTAAATAAAAGAACGGACCTTACTTCCCTGTCTCTCGGGCCGGGGGTCTATGCACGCCAGCGCTCTCTGTGCTGCTGCCAAAGGGGATGCTGGGGCCTGAAAAACTACACCCTGCAGCTGAAGGGCTGTCTTTGTTAGTCTGCCAAGGCCTTCCTGAGCGTCCTCCAACCAACAGCCTGTCACGTCCTGGGAGGAAGACCTCCATCTTAAGGCTTGTCCCTGTCTGGGAGTTCTGTCCCTAACCCCCCTCCCTATTTCTTTTAAAATGTTTCTATATGCAACAAAAGGGGAAAAAAAACTGGAGTTTTTGGAGTGCTGCTGGAAGGAATGGTGAAAAAAAAAAAGAGCCACAGCTAGATTTATTAGACGGATAAAAACTTTACCTGCAAGCTACACAAAAATAACTAAATAAATGCATTGAGTCACACCAAATATTATTAAAAAAATTATTACAATACATCCACAGGTCTAGACCAATTAATTTTTTCCCCCATTGGTTTCACAAATGGAGAAGGTAACCACAGAAAATCCCACAATCCTCTTGAACAAGTCTCACCTTCCTTCAAGCCAGTCTGAACTACTCTTTGTGCTGGACTTCCTCTATATGTACAGAAATAGTACTGTCTTAACAGAGTAAATACTGTTGCTCAGAGTAAGACCTTTAACGCTGCAAACAAGTAAGTTTGCTCTTCATGTACACAGCATTGCCCTGAAGGAAGTTTTATTTTTTAATGTCTTAATTTTCCTACTGACATTGTTTGACAACAGCTGAAATTTGAATGACTTGTCAAATTCAAAATAAAGGCTGATTTTTATTTAGATATAGTCTTTTCAGAAAATATTAGAGTAAATGGTAAAAGAAAAATGGTTCAAAGGGGAGAAAATGACATTGGCATCAACAGAAAATAATTCTATACTGGCCCCGTGCTCAGCAGACTCGTGTTTGAATAAAACATTTGATGGTTATTCAGAGTCAAATTCCAATAAAGTCCAGGACAAGATGGTAAGTGTTCATCAAAAGTATAACTTATATCAATGATTTTATATTTTATGTAAATCTGAAAACGGATAAGTGAAGAAAAAGGAAATTAATGTACATTTTACATGTTGCAGCACAATTTAAAGTAAAGCAAATGTTTGTTTTTTTTTCCCTCCAAGACAATAAGATGCTACTATGGTTTTATTACTTTAATATTGCATTGGTATTTTTTGCTTTGAAACATTGACACAGCTGCTGTAAGCTAGATATTTTTTACAACAAAAAAGTATTAGAATGACACCAAACAAAGAAAAAAAACTTTTTTTTATTAAAAATATTTTTTTCATAAGCAAAATATGCAATAAGATGGGAAAATAATATTTTTTTTACCAAAATTAAAATTTTCCAACTTATTTAAAAAAGAAAAAAAGATCTTTTATTTGTATGGTTTTGCTTTTTTTTTTAAATATTTTAAGTTGTTCATTGTCAGTGCCAGAAATATAAAAAGTTTAAAAGTATCTGTTTGAAACTGAGATGCTTAGATCTTTTATAAAAGTATGACTCTAATCCAGTTTAAAATGTTGATCAGAAAATTGTCTTTGCAATGAGTTAATCGCCCAAAGAGCCAATGATAAAAAGGTGTAGTAATGAAGCTACGATATCTTTATGTTTTCAGTCACCAAACATTCTCATCCTCTGTGTTACAGCAGAGATCTGTACGTATTGGTTGTCATAAAACATGTGTTTTGTGCACGTGTATTTGTGGCACATTGGGGATTGAGCATTCATTGAATAAACAAAAAGCTGACAACTTGTCTGATGTAACACGGTGACCTCTGCTCGTACTCAGAAAGGGGAGATTTATTTATTTATTTTTTTACTGTTACCGGGAAAAGTAGTGAGCCCTTCCCTTGAGACAACGCATGTGTCATCTCGCCACTTCTCCTGCTCTGATGCCCAAACAGGAGAGTTTGTCTGGATAACACATTATCATGTACAGCCCTCATTATGACAACATCACTTAGGATCTTATATTGTAGCTGGTGAAATACATTATTTTACATTATATTCCCTGCAATCCTTAATCTGTTATTGCCTAAATTGCCTAATTTGTATTTATTTACAAATGTGATGCACTTAAATCTCAAAATGAGGCGGATATTTCTAAAAGTTTCTCTAAAAACTGTCAGATTGGATAGATGATTTTAGCTTTATGAATGAGGCAGGTAAAGAAAATCTAACAGATTCTGCAAATTACCATGCATTGCTCTGTTCCCCTGTATATTTGCCTTTTTTCTCTTTTTCCTAGCAAACACAATATGTTTTTTACAGATCACTGAGAAATATCAGGTCCCTCTGCCCCCTTGCTACAGATCAATCAAATCCTCACGAAGTGGGGGGGTTGTGAGATGACTGGAGATTCTGTGAACAAGGATGCTGTCTTTTCTGGACGAGCTAGTGAAAAATATCAGGTGAAATTTGGACTTGTGGCTTTTATTAAAGCCACTAACTTGTATGCATAATCCAAAACAAATACTCCTGCAGAAAATTGAACTTGAATGACTCTCAGCTCCCAAATCGAGGTTTTTATCATGACACAAAGGGTTGGGACATCAAGCACTGTCCTGACTCAATGGTCTGCATGTCCATTATTCCAGCCCTCATGGCTTTGTCTCTCCACCATGGGGAAGCAGCAAACTGTCAACTACTTTGTCCACATTACCCATGTCCCCCAGCTCAGACAGCAGCACTTGGTCACTGTCCCAGAAATCACAGCGCCCCAGTGGCATCCTGGGAGAGTTAGACAAATGGAAGGCTTAGAGGGAGAAAAGTAGGGCGACCAGTCATCCTTTACTCTGCTGGGTTTTTTTTCTGTGATAGTGAGAAACAATAAAAAGTAGAATTTAATTTCAAGTATGTGTGTCTGCAACGTCTGCTGGAAGAAACAAATGGAAATCGATGCTACTTAGAAAATCAATGCTCCAACATTACTGCTTCCATAAAAATTAAAAGGGTAAGTGACCATCTCTATAAAAGCAGAAGTGTTGGCAGTCGCTTAGTTCAGAGCCACACAGTGTACAAAAGTAAAAAAAAAAAAAAACATCAAAAATAGTTTTTCTCACCATACCTCTATATCTTTTTCGACAATTTATTTAATAATTAAAAAGATAATCTGAGTGCATCCTTGTATAAGTTTCTCCTGAATTCAGGCTGCAAAGGAGCTGCATATTAGACTCTACAAGCTTCAGCTTACATGTAAAAGACCCATTCCAATTAAAATTATGTTATTAACATCTTTTTGTAGCATTTTTCTCATGATGGAGGACACATATGAAATAATTTACATTTCTGAGCATGTATTTATTAAATCTTACTGACTCAGGAGCAGACGAAAACTACTGGTTTGAAAAAGCTCTGGTTTGTGGCGCAGGACCTGCACGCCAAAGTCTCCCATCTTCGCTCCACTTGCAAACAATAAGATCCATTAATGTCTTTATTTTCCTCATCTGAGCTGACATGTTTTTTTGCTACGCTAATGTTAGCTTGGGCTTGTGGAGTGCTTGACGCCAGCGGGAGGAAGTGTAAACCAAGGAATGATGGGAAATTATTCACGCAAACTTCTGCGCCAACAGTCCAGTCCACAACCCAAAAGCTAATTTCTAATGAGCTCCAGCTGCTCTGCAGAAAATATCTCCTAAAAAACGACACAGACTTTCTGATTGTGGCTAAAAACTGCATAATCATAATTAAAGAATCACTGGTAACACATTTACAATAGAAAAAATATAGTTGGAGTGGGACTTTCAATGGGAAACTAGAAAGGATTACACAAATGTGGTCTCTTAAATAAATAAACATGACAGAAAAAAAACAAGACTTTCAAAAATGGCTTTAAAGACAAACCACAAAATTCAACATATTTTTGAAATGCAACATGAAAACGACCAAGTTTAACCATAACACCGGCAAATAAGAAACAGCATGTCGGCAGAAAATCTCATTTCAAAAAGCAAACATTGTGGTGATTTAGCCTAATTTAGTGGTAACATAGTATGGAATCCATATCTTATTCCAGGCAAAGAGCTACGTTTTTTTTTTCTGGTTTATTTGTAAATGTATAACAATTAGATGAGAGATATTTGGTTAGAACTGGGCAGCAGGAAGCAGAAAGAATGGCGGTCTTATCAAATAAACAACAGAAAGAAACAGTAGAAACACAGTAGAAAGCAGTATTGGTGTTGTGAAAGTCAAAGTCCTGACCTCAAGTTGAGCAAAATGCCATATTAGTTCCATAAGACAGCTGTGCACAGAGTGAGAAAAGGTGTTATTCCACACCTGTTATGGTACTCCATTAAAGGCTGTTATCTTATTTAATATTTGTGGTATATCAAAGTAATATGCATATAATTATTTTTGTTCTTCAGAAAAACATTTAGCTCAAACTTTAAGCTACAGATATATTTTTATTTGATGTAGAGATTCTGCTTTTTTTGTAACATATAATATCAGGAAATAAAAAAATAAGAAAGAAAATTAATATTCATGAGCAACTCACTGAGCTGCATTTTTTTATCTCAGAAATGGCAAAAAATAATGACAAGAAAAGAAAACTATTTAATTACACAGTTATTCATATAAAAATATTAATATTAATAGTTATTGTTGTTGCAATTATTGCTGTTATTGTTTTTTGAGTGTGCAGTAGGTGGGCATCATTATTTATTTTTTGACTGAAATTAACTTGATTTTTTTATTTTGCCACTTTCCCAGAAACAGTAAATAAAATCTATTAATAAAAATGTGTTTTTTTGGTTGTTCTTTCTTTTAAGTTGACTAAATGATGCCCAAAGTAGTCTGCATCACAAGACTAAATAAAAAAAAGTCTAGAAAAGTGCTGGATTGATCTCAAAGTTATACGATAGGTTTTAGCTGATAAATATGTATAAATACAGATGTTTACTGTGAGATTAAAGATGTTTGTTATCCTGTTTTGCCGAGAAACAATTGTCTTTTTAAATTAGGTATTTTGGGCTGGATTGAGGTTGTCTGTGTGTGTGGGGTGGAAACTACGGTGCCATCCCTACTACAACCGAGTGACTGGTGGCGTGGAGAGGAACAGTTGAGCTCTTCAGGTGGACTTTAGCACAAACAGGAAGGAGGCTGTCCTGAGATATTGGCTGGAGCCAAAGGCACAGTGGCCTTCCCAGGGGGAAAGAGGAGGATGACAATCTGTCCCCCAGCATGTCACTTCACCGCCTGCCTTACTGCACCGGCTCTAAGGGACCGCTGCGCCAGGCTGGACCGGCTTGGGCTGGGCTTCCACAGGAAGGGGTGCCTTGGAGAATGTGGGATTGTATGCTGTTGCCTCAACATTGCGGCAGACCAGACAGAGGGCCCGATGAAAACTCAGCCAGCCAGTCAGCCACCGTGAGGGATCCTGCAGCATAAGCTGCTTCTGTATTTTCTAACTTTATTATTTACTTCGATGCTCACTTGCTATGTTTCCCAAACGCATGAGCTACCCCAGGAAATGGGGTTTATGTAGCCACCATAGAAACAACAGTTGTGTATAAATGAACATATATCTGTTGCTGCACTGTATTCTGGCCTTATTATGTCCCACAGCAGACCTGCAAGGACCAGATTCTTTTCAAAATTCTTCTTTCTTACTGTGCATTTGAGTGAACATTTGATCTCTGCCATATAATCAAAAACTCACCAAAATTTGCCCACACCTAGCACCCAGTGAAAACTAATTGTGTTGAGGATATCCAAAGGAAGTTTTGATGGGATGGCTACAAGACCCACAGCTTGGTGGCCATGTTGTGGCAAGTTGGAAAAAGTGGCAAACTTGCCTATTTTTAACCGGTACATTGTGAAAATGTGATACATGAAAATCTGTCTCAAATTGAACAAAACAATATAATGTACAATATAAATATATTGGGAATGTGGGCATGATTAACAAAAAAACCCTGTTGCTAAGGAAATTCAAATGTTTACTTTAGCAGATTCTTCTAAAAATAACATAGACCTGTTCGTTAACACCAGGCGACCGAAACATACAATGGTTGCTATGGAGATAAAGCCAATAGGAAAGCTGACATTTTGAAAAAAGTGTGTTTTTTTAAATTAAATTGTGCAGCTTTGGCCATGGTGTTAGAGGCAGAAGGGGAGAGTGAGGGACATCTAACAGCCGCTCAACCAGTGATGGCGGGTCAAAAGAAGGCGAGGAGGGTTGGGGCAGATAGTGCCTGAGGACCATACAACGCCACTCACGGCTTTTGGAAGTATGGTCCATATTTACTTGAACAACCAATAAAACCTATGTTCATCTTTAAGAGAAAATATATGATTTCAAATAAATGATTAAAACTGGCAAATGCTGTTTAAATAAAACCATAGTTTACGTACAAAAACCTAAATGATGAGGGTTAGCTTTAGCATTAACCAATGTCAGAAAGCCTGAACTCAAGCCTTCTGACTTGTGACCTTTGGCTCCCTTGATTAATACACTGTGGTTTTATTTGATATCTCATCAATACTTTTCCAGCCTGTCAGTGTTAAAACAACTGGAGACAGCCCAGGAGGGAGAAGAAAACATGCATTGTGTAGAAGGGAGCGGGAGGGGAAGAAAAACAAGCATCAACTCAAGCAAGACGATGTATTTTCATGAATCCCTGTCTTAAATGTCAAGATTTCTTAACCCTCCGTGACTGCAGCGCTGACACCTCTCAGAGGTTCAACAGAAACGGCATTCATTAATAATTAGCCGAACTGCGAGGACAGGAAGTTAGAGATAGAATGAAAGCGCGCAACTCAGAGCTAAAATTTAAACTTCTGTCCTTTCCCCAGAGAGTGGAATTTCACTTTTTTTTCATTCTTTTACTTCTTTTTGTTTTTTACTTGTGTGTTGGCTGCAGTCCTGGAGGCAGCCCACAAACGAGCAACACAGTCGTCGCATCAGCCTTATTCCTCCCTCCCCTCCTTAATCATGTCTAATACCCTCCAGATGAATAAACATCTTCATCCCTTCTCTGTGAGAGCCAGAAGGCTCCTCCACACTCAAATCCAAGAGAGGGAGACAGAAAGATAGAAGGAAATGGAAAGCTGACGAAGGAGCGCAGGAAAAGATGACAGATGGAAGGGTGGATCAATGCTGAAGTGAACCAACAGTAAAGTAACATAGCCATGGCGAGATTTTCTGCTTCATCCAATAATTTGTCTGATCTATTTCCCCCTTGACACAATTATCACAGTAGTTCTAATTATTTTTCCCTCTTTAACAGATTCCTAATGGCAGACTGTGCTTTTTATGATCGTGCTTGTAAAGTTAAGGTTTGGAGAGCTGTTGTGCAACCTTGTCGCCTCAGACTGTGTCCACAGACGTGCAAAGGAAGGGGGGGAAGGGAGCGGAGAGGGAGGAGGGCGGTCTCTGGAGAATGGGCCAGGCCTCAGACCAGTACTTCCCTGGCCCAGTGACTGTGCCAGAATACTCATGACATGTGTGTACAGTATGTGAGCGCAAATGGCAGACAGATTTAGGAGCTTGCTTTGTTTCTTCTGTTATTATTTTCTGCTGGTAACCAAGCAGCCCAGCATCGTTGTATCTTATTACAAAAAAGAGACAACAAAAGCGCACACACATACTCTGTGGCCGTAGCCAGAGATTGCACAAGCAGTTTACAGCCTCACCCCTCATCTTTATTTGTAGATTAGGGATAAAATATGAAGCCTAAATACAAGCAGACAAATGACTACAGGGCATTTTACTTATTCATCCATCACTTCACAATGATTTATTCTTGTTTATATATTTATCAGCTGATGTAAAAAACAGCTCTACGTGAAACTTCTTTTGTGAAAATTTGTATTCTAATGAACTTAGAGAGAAACTTCTGAGGTTACCATAAAAATACTAATATGAGGAAAACAAATCAGACCAACAGAGTACATAGAAGATGAAGAGAAAAGCTCATTTTTGCCCTTTTGGTTTCAAGACTTCAACTCAGTTTTTCTAATTTTTTTGAATTAAGATTAACATTTCTTTCGCAGAATACTACTAATGCTATGCCTAAAAAAATACATTTAGTGCTAATAAACTATCTGGGGGAAAAATTGTCACTAAGGGGCATTTTAGTGATGGGATCCCCCATCAGGAAAGTCCCACATAGGAACTCAGATGACCTCAGATTGAATTTCAGAATGAAAGCATGAAGCTTTATTAAGTTACCAGATGACAAATTACTGAAATCCTGTAGCACAGAATCAGTACAGGTGGATGCTTTGTTTTTGCCTATGTCAGTTTTTTTGTTCTCATGTCATAAATTACTGTATGTGTCTCACTGTAGCAAATGATATTCAAAGGCCATCATTTTGAAGAGTGAATGTAACAGTCCACCTCAACATAAGCTATCATTAACAGCAAAACCCATTTCAACTAATTACTTTTCATAGGGTCATTGTAGATGAAAGGACTTTTGCCGTTATCAGTTTATGAAAGACATTTTCCTGATAAGGTGGATGAACTGCTGCTCACTAAAATAGAAAAAGAGTGAGATGGTAATAAATCCTGGGTCATTTATACGGTGGCTTACTTGGCTGTTTTGAATATAAGGAGAATATCATCAATTAAATTACCTTTAATTAAATTTGCCTTAAAGTAAGTTGATGAGTCAGGGGGAGAGTGGGAGACGGTGCGTTCCATATTCAAGGATTTTGTCTTTTGGAACACCTTTTGGAAACCATGATGTCTCAGCACTGACCGAGCAAATGTGATGTCACCCATAGAAAATATCTTACTCCAGCAAAATGAACCCAATTTTAGTCACCATTTTTCCACGATATGGACGCCAACATTTGCAGCCAGTGAGCAGTGACTGGGCTGAGTCAGTCTCTTCTATGGCAACTACTGTCGCCAATCAGGAGTGAACTTGTTGGATGTCCGCATCACTTCCACTGAAAGCATGGACTTTAAATCATAGTAGGATCAAAAATCTCTAAAAGAAACAAAAAATCTTAACAAGGGGTCTAACTGCATTTGTCTTCTACATCTCAAGGGTTCTACTGTTGATACAGTATATAGTTAGGTACCAAGATAGGCTTGGAAATTCAAATTGTAACCCTTTAAGACCAAAGTTTCAGTGTAGCTCCAGCGTTGATAATTCTTTCAACTATCGTAACTCTCACACGTTTACACAATTAATGTAATCCCAGCAAATTCTGAAGTAGACAAAACCAGCCTTGCGCTAATATGCAATACTATACAGTACTTAGGTACAGTATCATACAAGCTGAGATATTCCCAGAAAACTGTTTGCCTCTTTTCAACTTGAACTAACATGCGTATTTTTAGGTGACATTTTGTTTTTTGTCAGCATCACTCACTTTCAAAGACACACATTCAGAAAAATATTGTTGCACAAACACAGCACATATCATAGTTGGCCTAGACCCATCCGTACCTTTTTAATAAGATGTCTTGATTAGGATTCGGCAGACATAACATCCCGCATGCACAGTCTCTGCTTTGCTAGGCCTCAGATAACCTTTATCCTATAGGGTTTAATTAATGTCAGCCAGTCTACTCTGCCTTTCAGAATGAAACGACTTATTCCTCTGCCTACATAAAGCCCAAATCCCTCTGTTTCACTGCTGAGGCCGGATGCCTTGTTTATCCCAACTACAGGTACTGCTCCCTATTAAGGCCAGCACTTGTTACAGGGAAAAGGTTGAATTATTTACCAACAATAGAGAGGGAAAGAGACAGAAAGAGAACGAAGAGCCATTTCAGTCTTAGATGAGATATATACACATTATATTAATGTTATGAATGCAGAAAGGCTTATTATCCAAGGATGATAAATAGGTAATAATAATTAACCAAATAATTCAGATTTGAGAACATTAAAAAGTACTATAGAGACATTAGTAAATTGGCCCAAAACATAAAGCTTTAAATTTCTGATGTGAAGTATTTCATCATGGCTTTTATAGCCGATGAAGTTTTATCCAGTCGCTCATGTGTAAATAGATGAATGTGTTTTGTTAAACAGATTCCAAGGGGGCATGCGCAAAGTCTTCACCCAGGGCAAACTGTCTGCATTCTATCTGCATCTCAGCCTCTATGCACAATACAACAAAACATACAGAAAACAAAAGGGAGCACAGAGGGGGAGAACGAACGAACAGACAGACCAAACAATAAACTCAACCACCAGAGACTGAGTTTGACTGTGTGTGTGTGTGTGTGCGCGCGTCAAAGAGGGAGCCAGAAAGCACGAACAGGACAAGGGAGATGAAGACAAATGCAGAAGGGAAGAGAAAGACAGAGGGCGGCAGAGAAAACGAAAGACAGAGGGAGAAATCAAATTTGCAAGAACATAACAAAAAGCTGTATCTCTGACAAAAGAGAACACACAGGAGTATTTGTCTAGCTGTCTGCACCAGCAGGATCTTCTGAAAGTTTATTAAACTAGAACCCTTCAAGAGAATGCAGAGTAGTAAACTATACTACTGGGGAGGGAAGAGGGAGAGACAGAAGGAATAAGGGGGTTTGGAAAAGAGGGAAAAAAATCTAGCTTTTCAGCCTCTGTCTCTCAGAAATTCTTTTATTTCAGCCATGCATTAAGTAACCTCCCCACTGAGTTCTGCTCCCCTTCCTGGTGTGGATAAAGCCGTCCCTCGGGGGAGCCGCTGGTAATTTCCAGCTTCGCCAGAAACTCAGGTATTAGAAAAGACCGCTTGGGGACCTGCCACAATATACCTTCACAATTTCATACGCTCTGAAAAAGAGGGAGCCCCTCCCTTCCAGCCTACCCCAACCTTCCCTGTAAAACCCCTCGAGGGTCCCCAGTTCAAATTTCTGAAGTGCAGACAACGGGTGTATGTGTGGGGGAGAAGAGGGTGGTGGTGGGGGGCCCGTGGGACTGAGAACCAGCAATAGAAAATCCACTGCATAGAGGAGAAAAAAGCATTTCCTCTCTGGTCTGGCAGGAGTGCCTTTTTTCCCCTGGCTCCCACCAGAGGCTTTTTACAAAACATGTGTTGCTGACATGTTGACAGATTGCTCAGTGAAGTGTTAGGCGCATGCACACGGCTGGCCATTTAGGGGGACATGGCTTCCTACCCAACATCCTCTACCTGAGGCACCATGTTTTATACATCACCCCCCCTCCAAAAAGAAAAAAAGGAAACAATAAAAGGTAAGGGAGTTGCTTCCTTTGTAAGGATAGCAGAATATCATAGAGCAGAGCAAGACTGTGTATAATGCTGCTTTAGCTCAACTGTGGTGATGGGGAGGAGCAAAGGAAACAGGAATGAGGGGGGGTACGGGCAGGATTGAGAGAGAAAATGCACAGAGGTGGGAAAAGAAAGAGTTTGAGAGCAGATGTATGCTTATATACAGCAGGTGAGCTTGTCAAACCAGTAAGAGAAAAACCTCACAAGAACTCCTCTTTGTCTTCCTGCACTGAAGCCACCAATAGGAGTGAGGAGGATGAAATCTGATCAAAGGCCAGCTCCCAGATCCAACTTCTGCTCCTATCAGGGTATCGACAGCACACATCTTAATCGCCCTGCAGCTCAAAAAGTGCTGCCGTGGCAACAGGATGGAAATGGGGATCATAATGTATTCATGGTGGTAGCGACCTGGGGGCTGCGGAGCACGCTCTCTGGGGACTGCACTTTACCCAGAGCCAGACGTGTCTGGGCAAAATCACTCCACACAAGACAGCAGCAGAATACTGAAGAGCAACGGATGGATGCAGTGTAGAAGAAAGACAGAGAGGTAATAGGGATTGCAGTATGCAGATTTGCAAAATGTACAAAATAAATAAATAACAATGAACAATGGGGGCTTTATTATGTCAGAGATTATTGTAAACATAACATATCTAGAAGTCAATAAAACAGCATCATCAACTAAGAGAAAATATGCTAAGTTTTAGAGGAAAAGTGGGTTTTTTTTCCATTTGTTTTGCTTCGCTCTACACAAATGTTGTCATATATATGACATTGTAACTAAATTCTGTTTACTTTTACACAAGAAAGAGTTCCACTGACCTCTTGTAGCTCAGAAACAATCGTTTTTATATCTTTGGATTTAAACGAAACAAAAATACAGAGTATTATAGCAGCATCAAACTCAAACTTTAACACACAAAAGATAAGAGTGGGAAAAAAGAGGGATGTGATTTCAGAGAAGGAGCTTGCTGGGATGAGTGGTCCTACCTTGAGAAGCCTGATGCTGCTCGACCAGGTGGGTGGTTGGCTGGGAAATAAATTGCAGAGGAAATTGGTCCAGATTATCAGGGCCACAGAGAGACATGGCCCTTTGGCCAGGTGTGAGGACAGATAAATGGATGGATGAGTAGACAAACGGGGGGACCGAAACAGAGAAGATTGATGGCTGAGCAAACGGACGATTGACGAAACCTCAGAATTCAGGTACCCACCATGCACCACTGCCCGTGACTGGCCATGGCACTGGTGAAAAACGAAAGCTTACATTGCAAATACGTCTTTTTTTTTTTCCTCTTCGCTGAATGCTCTTTGTCTGTTCTGCTATGATCTCTCCCTTCGCTTGACGCACGTATGAACATACAAAGCATGTTCATAATGTCATACATACCTGCATCAGTGCCCAAACAAACAAACACAAAAGTATAGCCCCATCTGCTTTTCTGCAGGAGGGCAGCTTCACCAGGCACCATGCCAGGTAAACATCCTCCAGCTTTGTGAACTCGCTGCAGAAGGTAAGCGCAATGCTGGAAACACTGAAATACAACAACACATAGTACACTGTCTTTAAAAAAATAATAATAATAATTCAATATAGTCGTTGAATCTCCACCTGCATGTAGAGGAAATATCCATCTTTTTTCTGCTTTTATGGGGCTATGTTGTGTCCAAAAATAATACCTTCCTGTAAGATTCAAGTACATTAAGCAGCAGAAAAGCAAAGTGTTCACTTGCCAACTGCAGCTTGCCTCTCTGCACTAACTACACCCCACACGTTTCACGACCGCAGGCGTTCAACCCATGGCCACAGACAAACTAGCCCTGCGTGTCTCCGCTCCCCACCTTCAGCTGACAGATTCTTTGAGAGCTAAACTTCAGCACAGACCTCTGCGTTAGCGATGACTGAGCAGAGCAATCAAGGCAAAAATGGAAAGGAAGGGACGGAATAATAAAGAAGAGTATGTGAGTGGAGAAGAGGCAGAGGAGAAAAACAACAAGCATGACCGCTGGCCATCCTCGGGCATCTGCTTTATGTGGTTGTCTAAGAAAGCCGTGCACACACCTAATGACTCCAGACTGCTCCGTGTCCCATTGGTTTCTTTCATCCCGGATTACAAAAAAGCGACCGACAACAGACAAGTTCTGCGCAGTAGATCTAATAGCTCATGACCTGGAGGAGGTGAAGTAGATCTCCCTACTTCATCACTGCTGCATACTTTTAAAACATATTGTTTTATAGATAATATTTAAAGGGGAACATGTGTAAAGGCACGATTCAGATAGCTGCTGATGTTTGAGGCCAACAAAAAAGGTGCAGTTTGGTCTCAAACTTCCCTTTTCTCCCTTGCTGTTGCTTGGCACAGATCTCAATTTACTTCTGTGAAGGAGATTAGTAATCATCCAGGGTCTTCATATTGATGGCCAGGCTCAGCTTGTTTGCATATTTACTGGCCTCAGAGCCCAGTCGCCTGAGGTGAGAAGCAAATTACATTTCAGCTTACCCCCACACACAACTCTCTTGCAGTTTTTCGATTTTTATCCCTCTTCTTTTCTACTCTTTTATTCCCCCCCAACCTCGTTTCTCTTAACATGCTGATCAGTCATCTTGCGGTAAGCATCCTTGCTTGCCCTGGTTGCATCTGAGTACCGGTCTCATTTGGCTAACATCATCACAACGTAATCTTGTTGGAGAGAGCAATCGGTTTACTTTGGAATTAGGTATTCCATTGGCAGACCAAGAGAGAGGCAGGACTCACAGGGTTTAAAGGATGCAAACGAAAGCATGCTCTCCAGAATACAGTCGAGAGCCTGATTGGGTGATAACAACCCACACAAGCTCCATGTGAGAGTAATGAATGGCCAATGGGAGGCCTGAATAATAAAGCAATTGGATTAAAATCCAATCACAGGACGGTTCTTGTCTGTTGACTTTGTTTGTGGGGTGTGCTTTACCAACCAAGTTCATGATGAGAAAGATGCATCCTCTTTGGACTGGGGGCACATAATGTCCTGACATAGAGAGTACCCCCATGTTTACAAAGGTTCACAATCCTTTCCTTGGCCTGTCGGTAATTTATGAAAGGGATTTTACTGTCCATGGAATGAATGCAGAATGAGCCCGATTACAAAATAAAGTGTTGATATCAAAAGATTTTCTTTCTTCAATCAGTGACTTATTGATACAATGACTGCCACAGGTGGTGAGTTCCCATTTAATCAAGGATTTTAATGTCTCTGTTTATCACAGAGACATGCACCAAGTTGGCAGAATCCCTCTAACTTCTTGGGAGGCAACCTCTGAGGAGAGGATCTCTGATCAAATCTGTTGACTCCTCCACTATGATTGATCAGCCGGACAGGCTGGAGGAAGAATTGATTAGGTGACCTTTCCATTCAACATGATGCTGTATCCCCTGTTATCCACTACTTTTGAGAGGAGGTCTCCGTGTTACCTGACAGCATGGCCTAACTGCAGAGCCATTACACTTTGTGCCGACACATGCTGTTCCCTTTTGTCAAACTGCAGTCCAGCTGGTGACCTTGGAGACCTGAAACGACACGCATCCTGCCCATAAACTGAATTTACGAACATACCTTCCGGAATGAAAATGGCAATTAGAACTAAGGAATAAATGTGTTATTTTACTTTATGATATTTGAGAATGTCTGTCCTTGTGGGTGGCTGACTACGAGTCCCTATATCCTGAAATGTAGAAGGGGCTACTCTTAAGAGCTCCCAGAGCAGCCCCCACCCAAATACTATCCTTTGTCCAACAATAATAACCCCTGGGAGGGGTAGAGGACAGGGGGAAATTTTGAGTCGTGGTGTAGCCCCACAGCTCCTAAACCACAGTGCCTAACAGGATGCCGTCACAGCTGGCTCTACTCCTTCCTGTGGGTCAGCTCCATACAGCTCAGCCTGTGGGGAGACATAAACCTGTCGGATTGGTCACTCTTTCCACCGCCCTCTGTCTCTCTCCTTCCTTTCTTCCCATTACTGGCGAGTTTGGCAAAAGCCATCTCAGAAAAAAAAGCCCGTTGGGGATAAATGTACAGTATATTTCCACACAGACACTTGCGAAATCCTTTGACCTTTTCATCAGGGAGTATTGATGAAGGCCTCCAAATGTTTTTATTATACGTATTTGGAAAAATGGCTTTTCTTCATCCCGAATCCACATGACATCCAGGTAACCCCTAGTGAGGATTACATCCCTTGACATCAGTTTTCAGTGAACAAAGTTGAACTTCAACAGAAACTTCTGAAAGACAGTCTGTAGCCATTCTGCTCCCTAACTATCTACCAAAAAAAGTATTGATATGAGTGACTCAAACTGCTTAATATGTTTATTTGACCAGATGGTGCATTTAAGTCCAAATTGTATTTTCTTTTTCCATAAATCCAAGCAAAGCTTTGGAGCCAAAATCTGACCACACCATGAAAGAAAATTACAGTCTAAAATAAATTGAAGAAAACAACATTTTATGTCTACTGACAGACTTGATCTTTGGTCTCGTAGCTAAAAAAGTCAATAGAATATTCATGAACCACCATACCAAATATAAATAGACATTGGCAGTGATTAAAAGTTCTCTTCCAGGAAAATCCTGCCATATAACAGTGCAGATAAAGGGGTGTATAGTGCATAAAACTGTTGGCGTAAGGGCCTCCACTGATGCTAGACACTGCTAGATTATTACTAAGAATCATCAATTGTAGCAACTTTGGCCCGAAAAAAAGAGCAAGTTTTAATGACTAACCACAGATGTGCTCTCTTTTTAAAAACAAGCTGAAGATAATACTATTCCAACTATTTCCTATGAAATTGGTGGTTTTGGGGCTTTTAAAATCTCCTTGTGGCATTTTTACGGATGATGGGGGTCATATATAAAAGAAAATTAGGCTTAAAATGTATTTATGAGTATTTATTTATACAAATTGCTGTGTATCCGGAGCAGACAGAGGAATGCAGTTGGAAAAAGCTTGTAAGTGTGGCGCAGAAGCTACTAAGGATCCATGCATGTCTTAGTTTTCCAAACTGCACGGCTGGATAACTCCGGAATTGCTCACCGATTTTGTTGCATCTGTTATATTAGGTTGTGACGGGCTGTAAGATCAATGTTGGGAAGGGGGCGGGCTTACTCCATGCCCACGGTCCCGCCCACAACTCAGATGCAAATTTCAATAGAAATCCTCTTACTTTGCAGAAACTATGTCCTAGATTTTGGCTAAAGACTGCATAACCATAACTAAAAGACCGCTGGAAACTAATTCAAAATAGATCAAAAGATGATTGGAGTGGAAACATTTGTATTAAAATGATAGCAAACCAACTTTAGAATCTTTGACATATTAAATAAAGGTAGTCAATGATAAATAATGAGCATTTGTTTTCTACTTTTTGTTTGTGTCTCCTTATACTTCTCCATTTCACCTCCATCAATATTCAGGTGAGAGGAGCCATGTTTGAAATAGAAAAAAGAAAATCATTTGAATTCTGGGGACCCAGAGGAGAGAGTGTAAAACCCAGAGGTAAGATCCAAGCTGCCTACCTGGTAAACATCTCCACAAGCTCGTTGCTTTCAAAACACGTCGGCCAGTGCCCGTCTACTTCACGCTACCCTGACAAACAGGATTGAGACATTATTTGTTCTTTTTTTATTTTTTTCACCATTTTACGTGAGTCACCACACATAACCTGTTTGGGATTAATGATGTTAATAAAATTCAGTTGGCCTGTGGGTGGATTTGCCTGGCAGGCCTGGTGTCTGTCCTTCACAGAGATAAGTCCACTGCTGGCCTTATCTACCTCCCACAGCCCCACCCAGCAGTGCCGAGCACTGGACACACAACCAGTCAACTCATCACCGGCTAATTACCACCTCTGACTGTCTTACAAAGCAGGCCTGGACTCACATTACTGCCTCTCTGCTGGCTGAATCCATCTCTGTCGTTTTCTATCCACTCCTTTTGGCTTTAAACTTTCTCTGTCATTCCTGATTTATTTCATCAGTACATTTTGCTCGTCTCTCTGTTCCACTTTTTTTTTTTTTTCATTTAAGTTTTCCATTATTCTGAGTTTATGGGTTTTTTTTCCAACCATCCTTTTTGCAGCTTAAATAAATGTCTAAAATTCAACTTTTTGGCTGTAGGTTGACAGGTAAATTTTCTGCTCCAAATGTTCTGAGAGAGTCAGGAGAGTCTTAATTCCGTTTACAATACAGGCTCTGGGTAAGCGCTTAAGCCATTTGTGAGCCGGAGTCGGTTCAATCTCACAGTTTCAGCCGAGCAGCCGAAGTCACTTGTGTTACAGAATGAGGGAGCGGTTTCTTTTATTCAATTGTTTTCCACTTCCACGAGCGTGTGCCAAGGGGGAGGAAAGCGCCGGCTTAACACGCTCTGCAATTCAACACGGCCAGACGCAGTCCTATTAAGATTTAATGTGCCATTCTTCTGCTTGTGCTGCTGAAAAAGACTTGCAGGCTGAGAAAGAGAGTGAACAAAGAGCAGCCAGAGTCAGGGCCAGGGAGAGATGAAGACAGTGCGGGAGAAACCGACACATCCGCTCCATGAACCGGTCGTTTTCATGCAGCTCTACTCTGTCATTTAAATGCTTTGGAGAAGGAAAATAACAACAGTGTCCGTGATCTAGCATTTTCCCTCCACGTGTGTAGTTCTGAGTGAAGACTTGACATTATCTCTGTTTTGTCCACATGTCATCCCCGCTGTTGTGGCTACCTACTTAAGAAAGAGGTCAACTGGATGAAGTCCCAGCATGTGTTGAGCCTCTTGGGCGATGAATTATGTGTTGTCTAAAATACAAACTGCAAGCGCGCAGGTGCAGCCAGGCAGCAGGAGTGCATATGCTCGTTAAGCGTGTGTGTATGCACATGTGTGGACACATAAGCGGACAACTGATTAAACAATCAAACACGTGAGTGGCACAGTATGCTAGGCAGAGGGATGGGATGGGAGGATGCACGGTGCTAGCTGATGTCGTTTCTTGTGCCTTGAACACACAAGCAAAAGCCTTTCTATTCTTATTATGATTGTTTCTCTGCAGAAAATGCAGGTCTTGTCTGCCAAAGGCCAATAAATACTTTATACAGCGCATTATGTGTGCGGTGTGAAGCACAGGGGAAAGAGAAATAGGGCGTTCTCACGAGGGCATATGCTTTGAATTTCTAATGACACTCCTGTTAACGTAACTCGCACTGTTGCACAAAGAGAAAACACACGGGGAGGCTTCAACGTGCAGGTCCTACATCTCCGGTGAAGCTTCCTTTTCTCCCCTCCTGTCCTTCATAACCTCACTTTCTATTGATACCTGTCTTCTTTCCTTTTTTTTCCATGGAACACACACCCACACACATAAAAACACATACACAAGAAAGACTCAAGTCCAATTGTGAGAGCTCACTCTAGCATGAGGTCTCTTTTCAGTGGCTGCGTTGTGCCAGAAGTAGCTATTCTCCCCTGACCGCCTCTCCTTCTTTCAAAGCCTTGTAATCAGTGAGCTGCTCTTTGTACCAGGATGTCACAGGACGCCCAGGCAAAAACACAGCCGACTTGCTGATGAACAGCGTGGTTCAGAGTTCGGCTAATCAGGTCTTGTTCATTTCGCTTTCCTCCTATCCAGGCCCTTTGAAACATACAAAGTCGATGCACTTTTGTGCTATCTTCTTGGCAGCCACATAGCAGCTGCGCGATCAATACAAAAAAGTTATGCGAGGGAGAAAATAAAAAAATCATCGCAACCGAAGGGGGGGGTGTTGGAAACAAACCAAAATGCGGAGCTTCGTGATGGTTGGGAGATTTTCTGAATATTTTTCTGACCCAAAGAATAGATGTAAACAAATTCAAAACCCATTTAGAAACATTTTCTGGTCTGAAAAAAAAACAAGGAAAACACAAAAAAATGTGCCTTGTTCTCCATCACAAAGAGAGGCTTCATATTTGTCTAAACTGCTTCAATTACATTAGCCTCCCCATCTCCATGTCAGGGTGTTATTGTTTCTCATAAAGTATTAGTGTTTCATTTCTCTCATAAAAATGAAATGTATTTTATTGAATTCAAGTGCATTCTGCAGTGTCTACGGGGATGCAAAAAGGGGAAATCTACATAACACAAATCTATATATCGCCCAGTTATCGGCCTCTGTTTCTCTGGCGGACCCTCTCTGATTGATTCCTTTATCTAAGGGAAGCAGAAGACATGCTCTGTTTGCTCGCACAGTGGCCAGCAGGAAAACAGAGAAAGACACTTGTTAAAAAGGTCATCTCACAGAGGGTTAAAATAGCAGGGCACACTCTCTCTCTGGGGCAGAAACCGTGCCCCTCCTCTGGTGAAGGACACAAGAAAAAGGTGCTGCTGGGCTCATAATGAAAGAATAGTTGGACCGTGTGTGCACTAGCCTATTCAAATAGCTTCAGAGGCACAGAATTGACAGACGCTTGAATTAAATTGTGAGGTGAAGGAGTTATTTTTATTTACAGTGAGGTCCAGCTAGTAAACCGTGAAAATGAGACAAGGTGCAAAGTGTTTCTTTGGTGTGTGGGTCTGAAAGCCTGGTTTTCTTGCCTACCGATCTCATATCTAACATATGAAGGTGTCAACTGAGAGCAAAAATCAAACCACAGATGCGGTTTCCAAGAAGAGTCATTAAGGTCTCACTCTAATCACCTTTGGATCTTTTGTGAAAGTGTTCCCAGTGATCTTTTAATGATGATTATGCAGTTTTTAACCAAAATTGAAAAAAAAAAACGGCGTCATTTCCAAGGGCACAGTTTCTGCAGAGTGGCAGTAGTTCATCAGAGAGTCACCTCGGAGATGTGCCATCCCTCATTTCCCATCATCCATCTGTTTACACCCTTACAGCCCCTCACAACCCCAAACATTCGTAGCGTAACATAAATGGCAAGCAGTACCGGAGCAATCCAGCCGTACAGTTTTGAGTCAGATTCCAGCTCAGATGAGGAAAACGAGGATGTTAATGGATCAATGTGTTTGCATAAAGTGGATGCATCACAATGGAGTAGAGCAGGGAGCTTGTGGCCTGCCGACCGTAGCACCTACGTCAAAGCTACAGCCGCAGCATGTTTTTCTTCTGCTCCTGATTCACAATGATTTGAATAAAGAAATACTCAGAAATACAACTGTAAGCTTTATTTTATGTTGTTCATCATCAGAAAATGCCACAAAAGGATGTTAAAAACACCACAAATAAGATTTTCAGCAGAGTGGGTCTTTTTAAAAGAAGCAAGTGAGAACAGATACAGCAAGCAAAGGGTGAAAGAGAAAAACAAAGCCTTTATGAAATGCTTTTGGAAAGGCCTGTGGAATAGCTATGCCTTCAGCCTCCTGTCTCCTCCCCAGGGCAGCCTAAAGCCCTGTCGGCAGGATGCTGATCCCCACATGGAAACCTGATCTGCAGCCATCCTGGAGCCAGAGGGGGGGAGGGTGTGATTCCCCCCCCCCCCCCCCCCCCCTCCCCCCACAGAGCCCCCTTACTTCTGCCCCAGAGTAAAAGGGGTGCTCTGGGGGAGCATTCTTCTAGCCCTTCCCCAGCCAGCCTCCTCTCTCTACTCTCCAGAGGAGCATTCTTCCAGCCCTGCCCTAGCCTACACTGGGACTCTCCTGGGGAGCATTCCTGAAGCCCTGCCCCAACCCAAGACAGGCTCCCTGGGGAGGCATTCCTGCAGCACTTTCTCTCCTTCTCTGTTTCCCTCTCCCCATCTCCCTCTTTCTGCCTTTCTCGGTCTCTCGCCTTCCTCCGCAGTCCAGCATTAGGCCGATCAATAGCACCGATCGCATCGGGGACACAAGGCAATCCATACCCATGCGCTCCCTTAGCGCACTGCAGTGGTCACAGCTTAAGTGCATGGAAAGGTGTTACACCTCTGCCAGATAGAGGGGAAGCTAAAGGCTCCATTGATCGAGGTGACATGTAACATCTTTCTTCTCTGTTCATCGGGCGTGGTCAACATGCAGTTCGGATGTGTTTGAACCCCACTCGCCTAACCGGTCTCGGGTTTCTGTGCAGAACATCATAATGAATCCCAGAAAACACGGGGAGTTTTGCGGGTTTACTGGCTGGGGGAGAAAGAGCTGAGGTTTGTCAGCAAGCAAATCTCCATTTGTGGATTGGTTCCAGTCAAGCTCTGCAATTTGTTTACCAAAAATAAAACATTTAAAATGGTAGAAAACGAGGAGTTTAGCAGGTGCTGGTGGCTGATTAGAAAATGGTTCTAATAAAGCCTCCATCTGTGGGTAGAGACTTGATGTAAGGCAGATTAATTGGTCATGGATGTCTACATAATGCCACATAGGAAATCTCCTCCCATATTCTAGAGAATACACACACACACAAATTCAGAGTACTTAGTATGCCATCTAGAAGTTTCTTTTCTCCCACTGTGTTTGAATACTAATAGAGTTTTTCTGCACAATCACAATACCCTAATGGCAATTACATTCTTTTGTTTAGTTTCCACAGGGGCTCCTTTCCAAACTGTGTGGGTTTTTTCCCCATCATTGAACAATTAGGAGTTATTTGTCTGTAAGATTGGCTTTTATAAAAGATGGGCTTAATTATTGAAAAAGTATTGCTGAGTCAGCCATGACCACAATTAGATGTCGCAACACATAAACGAGACGCTTCCTATTATTACTATTAATCTAATTCCTTTGTTTTTTCAAAGTTTGTCGAGGGGGCCGACAACTATTAAAGGATGTGGGTGGTAAACTGAAAAAAAAAAAAAAACTGACAGGTCTTCAACTTTATTTTCTTAAAAACATATGAATTTTTATTAGAATGAAGTAAAAGTGTATTGATTTTCACAGTTTTTGTCAACTGTCAGGTTTTCTTTGTTTAATCTGAACTCTAAGCAGAGCCCTTGGGGCACACATATGGTAGATATAAACACATCTGCCCATTCATGGGCAATTAATGTACTGGCTAAATAACACTTGGAGATAAACTGCAGATATAAATTTGTAGTGCCAACAGACGCTCAAACTGAGGTTTAGAATGACTTTGGTGATGTAAATCTTTGTGCAAGTTTAGATTTTAAAACAAGAATATTGCTCTCTTCAAGGCCTGTTCCAGTTCTCTTTTGATTTATTTAAAAAGCATTCCCAATCTTTTTTAATTAAAAATGATGATGCCATTTTTGGTAACATTTTTTTAAAGGTTGTTTTAAAAAATAGTTTCTACAGAAAAGCAGCCGTTCACTAAAAATTCACCTGTAAGTTGTGAGTGGGACCGTTGGTACGGAGTGAGCCTGCCCTTCCTTCCCGTCAACCTTAACTGAGAGCTTTCTGTTTACACGCTCTCCTGCCAGCTTACAGCCTCTCATACCCCCAACTTAACATTACCGATGCAACAAAAATGGCGGGAAATATTGGCGCTCTCCAGTCGTACAGTTTTGAGCCATGTTGGAGGAGGAAGAGGAAGACGTTCATGGATCTATTTGTCTACAAGTGGATGCATCAGAATGGAGCTTTTTTGTTTGTGAGCTCTTGTTCAAATTGCATTTTTCCATCTGCTCCTGATTCACAACAATTTGAATGGCAAAGAACTCTGAAATGCAATTTTTAACTGAATTTTTTTATACATGTCCTCCATCATCAGAAAAATGCCACAAAAACTCAATTTTTATCTGAGCTACATGAGACTTTAAGATCTGCAGCATTCTCTTTAAATGTTCAGCGTTAGCTCTCACGGACTTTTAAAGCTAATTATTATTATAGCTCATGCTGTGCTTCCAGGAAACCTGTGTCAGATGACATGCCTCGATACGAACCCCCTCATCACACTTAGTTTGGACAGCGAGGCTACTAAAAGCACATGGAAACCTTCAGTTCACATCATTAGTCCTGTCTGCCACCTTGTCAGGGTATTTATAGTTCCATTCATCCATCAACAGGTCAATGACACGGTTTGCAATGGTATCTATCTCCTTCAGTATCATACGGTATCACTATTGCTAACACCCGGACCAGCTGAGGAACTTTCCTGGAGCAAAGATCTGATTCCAGCTGGCGGTCTGGTTACTGTTGGACCACGAAAGCAGCACGTTACTAACACACTGTTGGAATTAGTGTCGTAAAATGTTGTGTAGATGCCCTTGACACATGATGCGTCAAACTGAGTAAGGGCAGAAATGCAAGTAAATTAAAGACACATCAGATTGTATTTGTAAATAACGTTACCTAGAGAGAAGTATGGATATAAAAGATATGTAGAAAGGAATATTCACTGTTGAAGACACAGGGAAAGAGTGGGAGTGGAAGAGGAGCTGAGTGGCAGTGTGGAGGGGGAGGCTCGGTGGGCTGAACGTTGTTTACCTGTCAGCTGGCATTGATTAATCTTGTGTTCGGTAAGATCGCTCAGCGACTCGAACACCTGCCGGCAGCTGTCGCAGCTGTGCAGTGCCGGCTCCTCGTCTTCCTCCTCTCCCTCCTCTCCTTCCTCTGGAGAGAGCAGCCCCTTCCTCAGTCGCCCAACCTCACCATCTTCCGTCGCCCTCTCGAGGGCGCTCTCTGGGTCTGTGGAGCCACAGGAAGACACACCGTCAGAGGGCTGACCCACGCAGTCAGGTACAATAGTTTTCTCTCGGTGACAATAAAACGAATTTCCAGACTCTGGCTTTAATAAAAACAATAACAACAGCTGTAATAAAAATGCAGGTTCAATTTGGACCTCTGCAATTCAACCACTCATGGCATAACACAAATGTTGGGCAGGTGAGGTGAGAAACGATCGGGCAGAAAGATGGCAGAATGCTCACAAACACACACCCACAAACACACTCTTGTTATTAGAAATGGTTTTATCTCGTGTTTGCTTTGCTTCACCCAAGCAAAACTTCAGTATATGAAACTAGACTGATGGGAATATGTGTAGTTAATAAGTCCGGGATTCCAGTTTGGGTGGACAAAAGAAATATGAAATTCCACCAGCGGGAGCTGAACTGGATCAGTCAGCATCAGCTAAAAGAGAGCAACTTTACTATTTCATCCAGATATCTAACCAGAACTCTGGGTGCATGCAGTGCAGCTTAGTAAAACACAAAAACTGAGATTGTTGTGGGTTAGACTTCGTCACGATGCACTTCCTTAAATTATTCAGCCTTGCTCCCAGGCAGCCGCGGGTCTCGCGCATCAATATTCTTCAATCCATCTGCAGTTTTTTCTCTCGTTGGCTTTGTGCCTCGGCGGTGCCAGGGGTGGGCCACTGACTATCCAAACCAGGAATAGGAAGCATCTTTCAAATTGCCAGTCTAATCTGAAGTTCTTCACATGATGCTAAAACATCCTGGCAACAAATAAAACCTCGCATCGCTCACTCACGGTGCGCTATACGCATTTTATTGCAGAAAAAGGAAAAAAAAATGGTGCAGTTTGCAGCATCTTATAAATACTGAGCATGGCCTGAAGCACTCTTTCTCCCCTGCTGTGACCATTACCCTTAACAATAACACTGATTAAAAAGCCATACTTACAATCAAACAATCATGTCACCCCAGTCAAGCTTTGTGGGGGAAAGAGCTTTTACTGGCAGCCATTTTAAGCCCCACTAAACGAAGTGTTCTGTCGCTTGCCTGAAATTCTGAAGCAGAACCTTAAAAGATGGATTTGTTTTGTTTTTTTTTTAATTAAGAAAAATGTTTTCAGCCTACCATTAACAAAGTTTGAGGGAAAGGAGCGTGTGGCACAAGTGCCTGCCAGTGTGGGTGTACAGCAGCCATTTTACACCCTCATCTGTAGGGTGCCCTTAAACTGTGAAATTCCTTGAGGAGAGGCGTTCCAGAACTCATCAAGGCCACCCAGGATTTTTCCTTTCCCCCACTTGCGCCAGGGATTGATGTAACATCACACCCTCTATTGTCCTTCCCTCTTGGCGACCGAGGCTCTCGGAACATGCCCTCTAAAAATATCAGCACTGTGGTTCCCGTTGGGACTGTGCAGAACAGAACAGAAGGTGTTTCAAGAAAATGAAAATCCCAGCCCAATCCTCACAGATGCCGGCCTTTCTTGCTCTCAGGGATGCGCTTTTGACTGAGGCCAAAAGTCATACAATATAGAGTTATGATTCATCCAAACACAGTCAGACTCAGAGAACGCTGTATGCAATGAGAAGTTAAAATCTCTTTCTTTCTTTTTTCTTTTCTTACAGGGAGACTTTTCAGCTTTTGACTTGAAACCTTCATGATTTTTGAAAAACGGGCCCCCAAGAATTGAGTCAAAAATTCCTAAAAATTTTATAAAAAATAGAAAATCAAGCACAAAATTTGCCAGTGAGATAAGAAAAGGGTTCCCCTTAGCAAAAAGTAGTGTATTTAAGTCTATTTGAAGTTACTTGAGTATAAGTGCAGCAAGTATGTTATAGATAATATACCTGTAGAGTACTCAGTACTTCTTCAGACTAAATTGGAACATTTTAAGTTTAAAATATATAGATAGTATATACAAAGGAACGTTTATGTATCATGCCTCACTTTTACTGTAGGCCAAGAGTCTGCAACCTGAGGCTCCAGAGTCACACGTGGTTTCTTTATCCCTTCAGTGTGGCTCTTTGGCTTTGAAGGAAAATGCTAACAATTTGAAGAAATAATAGGATTTTTAGTTTTAGTTGACTTGTATTAGTTAATTCTATTCTGTCATTTATGTTAAGAGTTTTAAACATGTCAGATAACTAAGCGAAATGATGACAAAAAGTTTCCTCTGCTCTTGAGATGGTTTATTATTAGAGCTCACTTGAAGCTCTGTCCAGAGTTGAAGTTTTTAAAGTATATGATTGGATTCACATATGGATTGTTTATATTGAATTCTACACCAATATGGTCATGTTTATATTCTACGGTTAAAGTAGAAAAAGAGCAAAGGTGCACTAAAGTCATCATTTTTAAAACCCTAATCTGTCATTTTTAATTCAAGTACATCTGCTGCAGCAGGAGGATCTTATTTGACACAAAGTGCATTTTATTTTGAAAGGAACTTTCACAATTGGAAAAAGATGACACTGTTACAACTCAGTAATTCTTAATGTGTAAAAGCCACTTTTAAAAATGGTTGGCCATTAATGTCCACAAAAACAAAACTAAAGTGTACTTTTCTAAACAGTGATGGGTTGATGGGTTTCGGTCAGTAAGAAACCGGACAAACTCACTCGTAAGGTTAAAGGTCGCAGACACCTGATAGAAACTAAGTATACTTGTAGAACACTTAAAAAGACTACGTTTTGCTAATGCTACGTTCACATCGGCCTCAGAAATGAGCATGCAGGCGGTCACTTCCAATGAAAAGTCTATGTAAATGCATGTATATGCCCCTTAAGTTTTGCATGCGTTGATGCATTAATTTTTATAACCGTTTTTGGGTTCTGTGTACAAAACCTGCCGCCATTGAATGCGAGTTGAAAATTAAACCCCTTAAACCAATCAGGGACTAGGATTTGATTGTGACATGCTGTGGTGTGCTTTTTATTTCGCAGAAGTGCCAACTGTTTGAAAAATTGATCATTGATTTAGTTAATTGATTTATTAACTATTTGTGCCCGGCTGGAATTATGTGACTTCAAGTCTTTCATTTATCGGAATAAAGCTGTGCAAGAAAAAGCCTGGACAAGATTTGCAAGATTTGCACTGCTTTGATATTTCGCAACAAGCCTCTTCCAACTGTGAGTACATGAGCTTTTTAGGAGAATATAGGAGAAATACATTTAGTCACCAAGAGGTTTTTTCTTCAACTAAGATTACTTTGCTTTTGAAATACTTATTTAATATGATTATTTTTCTTGCAGGACAGAAAATAAGACTATTTTTCTTCAGTAGCTTAATTTTGTCAAATTGCGCCTTTTATCATTTAAAAAAAATTTAAATTTAAAAGTATTTAACCTTTTCCTAAATAAAGATTCAGATCAGGTGCAAAACAAATGTTCAATATGCATCTTCAGATTTACAAGAAAGAACAAGAAAAGATCAAATTTTTCTGCGTTTGTCGCATATTTTCTCCAAATTTAGATGACGAGGTAAAGCTGAGTGTCCTCCTGCAAAGCCCAGCCAGGTCAGTGGGGCAATCTGAGTGACCTCGGCTGCTGGGATGTGGAGGAGGGGGCTTGAAACCATGCCTGTGTCTGCCGGGCAGGGGGGGGTGGCTTGACACAGCAAGGTCACGTCCAACCCGGGGATTAAAGAGCCACATCAATACTCAGGTTCCTGTGCATCTGGGCCTCATATAGTAATCCATCAGATCAGGACATTCTCCTCCACCAGTCTCTAAAGGATGGACAGCGGATCGATAGCGGCACGCTCGCACTGGCCGACAGTCACATGTGGAATATTGCTGGCAAAATGTGCAACACATTGAGGATTTTTCCTCTGGCCAAACACCTGTGTTAAGTTTTGTAATCATCTTGACAGCATTGCTGCAGAATTGAGAGAGGCAGGACAGGTTACCCGCTCATTCATATTCTGATGAAAGCAGCTCAAAGAAAGATCATAGCTGTGACTGACAAATTATTCATGCAGAAGCCAGGATGGTGTGTTGGCGGGGGTATAATGAAGACCTTACAGAAAGATTTCCAAAGATGAATTTCATATCTTTACAAGACTAAAAGCACACTGATATCGCACTAATAAAATGTGTGGATCTGAGAGTTGATTGTCACCTTTACAGCTTCGCAATATCTTACAGAGTCCGAATCCATTTATCACACTTGTGGTGCCTCGTGACATTTATCCCACCACAACTTTCATCTTAAGAGTTGAATAGTCTCCTGGACCCCCCACCCTTTTATTATTGAATATTTCTGCTCTTAAATATTTATAGCCTTTTAATTGATATTCTTTTTTCCGCTCCATTAGCCCCACCAGGGACCTGTGGTCCCTTGCAGAGAAGCCCCACTCTCATCCCCCTTGGTCTGGCCCACACACGGAGACAGGTAGAAACACTGACCACAGGAAAAAGAGAAGACTCGGAGGAATGACGAGAAATGATGCTATAGCTGTTAAAAAAGACAATGCAGTTGAGTTGATCTAAAAATTTCCTTTTAATCAAGAATCCTGCTTTTAAAATATGTGTAACTGGAAGCTAAACGCCTGGATGAAGCATTGACTCCCTTAAATAGACTAAACTTGTGCATTGACACCCCAAAAACTGAGTGAATTAGACACAAACCTGCCCTTCAAAAACACAAAATATCAACAGGTTTTTATCTATTAAAGTTGACTTAAGACAAAACTAACTTACTAGTAACTTTTCAGTGAGGTGTAACCACTTGTTTTACAATAAATCATAAATATCTTGTTTTATAATCTTGAAGACATCTTATTTTAAGTAATAACTCTAATGAAACTAGATTTTTTGAATCATAATTTACATATGACTTTGACATTTTATCTAAAAATGTGACATTATTTCCTGATTTTAATTGGTCTGAAAATTAGGATGATTGGACAGTTGGTAAAACATGACATTTTTAGAGGAACCAGTATTAGCGAGAGGTAAATGTATCCACTTTAAAGACATCCACCTTTTTTATGACACATGTTTGTTTTATGACATTATATTTCTAATTATCAATGCAAAATATCTAATAGTGAGTGTTTATAGCCGATTTCATGACTAAACTTTGTTCTGAAAGAGCAGGACATCGCTACGTTTTTGAAGAAATCTTATCAAGACAAATTCTAGTTTTTTTACCTATGGGACAAATATCTTACATTCTACATTTTGTAACCTGTTTTCAGAAGGAAATTTTTTCTTGGTGTGAAGAATAGACCCACTGAGGGCTATGCTCCTAACAGAAAACAGCTCGTTCAGCTTAACCCCTTCTTTGTGCAACCAAAGAATTGTGTCAAAAATATCACAAGCACACCCATCTTTGCCTTTTTCTCTTATAAATTTCAAGAGATCCTAATCTTTATGCTGTTCCCTCCCTGGCAACCCACCCTGCAACCACCCACCCCCAAGTTTAAATTAAGAATTTATTTTAACCAGCAAGCAGCTTCTGTCGACACGTGTCGGCGGGCCTGATCAAAGGTGAGCGCACTCCTTTATCAGAGTGAGAGAGGCTGTCAGGAATAGGAGGACATTAAGATTGAATAACCTTCACACGCTTGCCGGCACCTCATTATTTAAAAATCTAAAACTTCTGCCGTGCACCCAACATATATAGGTCAGGCTACAGTCTAATGCCACGTGGGCTTGTGAGTGCATCCTCCTTCTGTGTGGATGGGATTTAAGGGATCTCCACTTGAACTGTCACATCCACTGATCCCCCATCGTTAAAGAATGTCATGATCATACGACGAAGCTGGGAGCCTGACACTTGCTAGATTGTTAGTGATTGTCAAGAGTTTGTACGGAAAGCAGGAGGGCTTTGTGTTCCTACGGTGGTGTAGTTTGTCCGCCTCTGGCCCCCCCTCGCTTTTATATTAAAAACTAGTTTGATCCGTTTGAAATATAGGAGAAAAATTAGGAGATTGCCAAAAGCTACTTCTCTTAAAGCTCCCACCCATTTTGATTACTTGATTATCACACATAAGTTGAAGTGTTTATGAAAACTGTCAACATAACTTTCCAAGCTTTTACAACACAGGCAAACAGTGAAGCTGCATGAGGAAAGCAACACAGGTAGACAGGCAACATCATCCGCCATTAAAATCTTGTCACTGGAAAAATATATGTGTGCAAGGGAGAACGGAAATCAAAGCGGCTGAATGAGAAACAACATTTGAATATACCAAATGCTCTTTCTTTCTGTCTTACTGGATCCCTCACTGGGAGTGATAATATTGAACGGAGCGCCTTGCTATGCCATTAGTGCAGGGAAACATCAAAGGAAATGAATAATAGAGAATATGATTTTCTGAAGTGGTGGAGTGAAAGAGTCCCTTCCTCGTCTTGCTGTAGCAAGCCCTGCAGCGCATTGATCTGTGGGCAGCCTCAACCTTAGTCAGAGATGCCGCAACACAACGCGGCACTACTCTACTCTACTGCACCTAGACAACTCTTCAGATCTCTGGAGCTCCTCTGATTGCCAGAGTCAACTCCACTTTAAGGCAGCTGAAAGACTCGAGCAAAAAAGGACGAAAAGAAGACTCCGTCTGATATTGTCAAGAGCAAACAGGAAAATGTAGACGTCTGTTTCTATATTAGGAAGGAACATGTGATTAGAAAACACAGGCAGGCTCTGGTAAAGCTGCACATCTTAAGCCTGCTCCAGACTCTGATAAGAAAAAGCCCACTGCCTCATTAAATCTCAAAAATCACAATGTTCCTAGCCCTCTAAATGAAGCATAATAACGTCTATCTGTTAAGAGAGCTTCTTTTGTTAGCATTTCTCCTTTGCTTCTGCTGCATATCACACATGAACGAGGAACGGGATGTGGGGCTGCTTGCAGCGTTGCAGAAGACCGCGACTGGGGGTCTACTTACGAGGTAAGTCTTGACGGCGTTTCTGATTAAGCCTTTCGCTTGTCAAAAAGTCTAGCGGCTATTGTGGGGCCCGTCTGTCAAAGTAACAAATGCAGAGAACGCTTTTTGCCGCTTTAAAAGTTGCTTTTAAATTGGAAGTGGAATCGCCTCAAGATGGAATTGCTGCTGTAACCACAGAGTTCGTCGAAACATAAAAACGACTGATAAGTCGTTGGGTATGAGAGACAGCCGAAAAGTTTCGTGCAACAAATAAGTCTTTGCTCACTGGTCATTCGTCACTGCACCAAAAGGGGGAAGGGGGGGCATTTTAAAAATAAATCAGTCGGATGAAGTCAAATGAGGAAAGTAGGAAATTAATTTGTGTGCCCTCCTGATTTCTCCACAGGCAGACATCGATCATGTGGTGGCTGCCTCACCTCACTCTGGAGAAAGAGGTGGAGCGGGGACAGAAAGAGGGGAGATTCGTGTGTCTGAGGGGGTCGTTGTAATCAGGCACACTCATTAGCTCTGCTTTGGCTCTGGATGACAGCAGGTCTCCAAGGCAAGTCAGTCTCTTATCCCCAGTCCTCCATCCCTTGAGTTAAGGGTTAGAGGGGCAAAGGAGGCCGTTTCTTTTCTAAGAAGGGACTACCAATGCCCATTGATACAAATTACAATGGCTGCAGTTGGGGAATTGCTCTGCTCTTTGTCAGAAATTTAAAGAAAAAGGTCCAAAACTAGTCTCTTTGAAGCAAGGTATCACAGGCATTAACCTTCCTTTGTCTAAATGTGGTGCAATTCAAAAATACCTGCTAAAAATGGTAGCAAAATAGAGATTACAAATGTACATGCAGCAGAGGAGAGCGGGATTCTGTTGTAGTTATGCATGCAACTATGAGTAAATGTTGGACTAATGTGGCAGTCGAGGTGTACCCAGGGTCCCCAGCCTGCTGGGCAAAACCATCCATATCGGGTTTAAAATAACCCCGCCTGAGACTTAACCTTTACCAGAGACAAATGAAATGAAAATATACTGTGTGGTGCATCAGGAGAAGGCTTCATTCATAGGGGGCTTTCTTCTAGCCTGACCTGAATTACCGCTCTGTTCCTGGAGGGCCACTGTGAATGGCACGTGTGGAGACAGGACACATTCATCTGCACAGCTTTATTCTACACCATACTGGGGGTTGCGAAACAAAGAGTGGGGAGAAAAAAAAAATAGCAAGAACCCACGAAAACACAAGTACGGATGTGAGCACACCTGCACGGCCAACACACAAACAAAAGACGAGGCAGCCACTGGCCTTTTGCATGCAAGAAACAAACATGCAGCATTTACAACAGAAAAACCTCCGAAGCGGGATACTTTTTTCAACATTCAGGCCCCAGCAAAGACTTTACAGACAGACACGCACCCACACCACATGAACGATCCACTTTCCAGGCGAAAACGATGAAATATGAAATGGAGCATTACCGCTTGGAATGGCAGTCTGCCCGGGACTGTGCTGGTCCTCTGTCACATTGTCTTCTACTGCCAGAAAGAGGGAAGAGGGAGAGACAGGGGGAAAGGAACAGTTAATGGTGAAAAACAAGTTCGACACATTGAGATTTCCTTCTCTTGTATTATTTACTATTGAGAATTTCCATAAGGAAACTCCAAGAGATTTCCTCTGCTTTCGACAGCTCAACCTGTGGTTTGGGAATCCGCACAAGTCTTTCATATGCATGATGTTTGGCATCAAGACAAACAGCCACCCATGTAAATAACATATTGGACTGGGTAAAGATGCGATAAATAATGAAAAGCCCAGCCTGGAATATCCTCCTAACATCGGCAGTGACCAAAAAAAAAAAAAAAAAATCACCTTGATGACTACATCAGAAAAGGGGAAGTATGGCAGACTAGTTAGCTGGGTTAGATAGATGTCAAAAGGAAAATTTGTAAAAATAAATGTAAACACGGATTCTCATAAAGTGGAGAGAAGCTCGTAAATCATATACAAACCATCCACTTAAAGCAACATGCTTCTACTCTAAAACAAGGCATGCGACAACACAATGATGCTCTGACCGGCCTCTCATTAGGTGAGTGGCACCACCTTTGACTGTCTGACAACAGCTCCGGCCTTGAAAAGCATGGCTTGTGTTTAGTAAAAAAAAATAGGACCCTTTTACTTTGGAGCCTTTTTGGAACTGGTGAGACTTCCTTGTGGCATGTCAACTAGAAGAAATGAAATGGATTTTAACAGCGGGAGGAGAACAAAAGAGTCTCCCACCTGTTCCATGTAAAATGAGGGTCTCACTGAGGGCTTCATACGCCTCTGTGTTCTACCCCTGCAGTTGAAATGCATTCTCCATTATGTCTCTTCTTTATAGCCTTTCATTTTCCTGGGCAAGGAGGGGGGGGGGCAGTCTGACAGGATCTCCCAGTAAGGGAGTACGGCAGTGACTGCCAATGGAGAAATTGGCGCGCTTTTATAATCGCACAAAATATCCTGTACTTTGCATAATTGAGGTGGAATCCTATGGTGGCAGAAGACTTTTGCTCAGACGAGAACAATCCTGAGTCAAGCCGGGTGACAAACCTCGGTGAAAAATAAATGAGGCAAGTGTGGAGCTGTTGCTGCACACCGGCAGAGCAACTTTGTTTTGATGTCAGGGCATGCTCGAATCAAAACGTACATCCACCGGGAATTATATAACAAACTATATCTTGTAAGGAAAGATCCGCAAATAATCAACTATATGTGCAGCCGAGGCCCGGTATAGCGATTGGCCATCACATCAATTGTCTCGTGTCCCTACCGCAATCATGTGGTTCTAAGGTTTCACTTGGAACTGGCCACAATAATTGCGACAAACTTCTGAGTGACGTTTATACTTTTCAAAAGACGCAATTATCTCCAGTGTTTGTTTTTAGCATGAATTTTGTCTTGCTCACACACTTGCTGCGTCGGCGAAGGTGTAGGTAGACAACGAGGCGGAGGAGGACGTGGTGCGTTTGTCCACTAAACAGAAGCAGGCAATACAGAGGTGACTGCCATTCTCTAGTGCAAGATAAGAGATCTATCTATCCAGTAACTTGCTCGATTTTCTTCCAACAGTTACCCGCTCTCTCTGTATCTCTGCACTCTGTACACATGGAAGTATCATAGAGAATACAGTCATTTCTAGCTCCTAATATTAATTTTTCTTTGTCGACAGGGTTAAAAACAAAACATCTTCAAGACAGAGGTCGCTCCACCATTGCATATTCTAATTGCTTCAAATAAATTCAGGTTACATGGTGCGATATGCATGCAAATACATGAAAATATAATCGTGGATGATGTCATCAGCTTGTGTCACATTTCGCAGCGATTGGGGCAATTCACTTCTGACAACTTTGCAACCAATGCTACCCAAGCGACTGTGAAACATCAACTAGTCCTTACAGGTTTAGCAAAAAATTCATGTGATAGAGACAGAAGTAAGCAAAACCAAAGGTGGCAGGTCTTGCAATAAATTAACTAAAGCAAACAAAAGGAATGGAAGAGACATAGTTGGACACCATGGAGATCATGTATCCCTCAGGGTCACAAATGGCTGCATTAGCCAACACAGAAAACTTGTCCTGCAAAAGAAGGCCTTGGTGACTGACGCCCTGGGAGTTTAATGAGTTTCTCCGGCACTGTTGAGCGCTGTGCATCTAGGATCATTTAAATGGGCAAGGGATAGGGGGTCCTAATAAATCCCCCACGGTTCTATCAGAGATTGGTGGTGGGAGCCGGAGTTTTGTTTTGATTACTGTCACCGCTGGTGAGATGTAGTAGTTCAGGCAGAAAATTCTATTTTACATTGCAATAAGAACTTAAACATTACAGCAGTTTGCGATGATTTGTCACCACTGTGAACTTATTAAAAGTTTTGTCATTTGAAGTAAACAACTTCCATCGCAGCATAAATTCTTTTCTCATTTGCACCTGTCTGCTTGATAATTAATAGTTAAGTAGGAGCAATCATGAAGGGTGAGCTGTCAAGCGAGGGGCGAGCTCCTATGATGTTTGATACAAGCTGAGGATGCCGTCAACAACCGGAACTGAACAAATATAAATAGCTGAGCACTTTTCCTCCGAATATTCTCACGTTTATGATCACCTCATAATGACTTCAGCTGATTAAAGCTCAAACCACACTGATGTGAATGCATCACCACTATCAGTTAATTAATGTTTGACAAGGTACTGTGTATCACCAAAGTGGAGACAAACTGTAATCACACTGCTAGGTTTTGCTAATACAATTCAAAAGACATGAGGGATCATTACAGCTTTTCAGTTTCAAAACGCAGTGGCGCACCATCAACGGCCTTTGTTTAACGCACTGGCCTCACATAAAAACAGAACCATTAGTAACTATCATTGTATGTCGAAAATCCTTTTAATTTCTTTTTGAGGAATTTCTGCAGGCATGTAAGAAAAATACATACAAACAAAATCATAAAAAAGGGATGGCAGATAAAATTAAAACCATGTCAGAGAAAAATCCACACCAGTCTGGATCATTTTTTTATTTCATCAAATAAAAACCTGCTGCGTAAGAAAACAGAGTGAAGAGTTTGTATGTGCGGACGCAAAGATTTGTGCGTACTCTTGATGTTCTGTGCTTTTATGGTAGGATTATCACATATTTGTGTGCGTCTGCTGCTGTGTATGAGTATCTCACACACACAAAAGCCCTGAGTGTGTTCTTGGATATGCGTGACTCATCTGCTTGGTTACAGGCAGCCTGGACGATACAGTGCCCAACACAATGGCTGTGTAATCCGCCCTGACTGACCGGGAAGGAGACGCTCGCCACAGGGACTACAACTCAATTTAGCTTGGGTCAAGAGGTCAACCCTCCTCAATTAGGGCCAAAAAGGGAGGGGGAAGGACGCACACCGCACATGAATAGCTTTCTTAATGAGCATTATTTGAACTAGTGATTGGTGTCATAAATAATTTGCAAAAAAAGACTGTGTTAATAGGTAGAGGACATTTTTTAAATTCCCATATTGAGTTTTATTTTAAAAGAAGTCATAAAACAATAATGTCCTTTCCAAAGTTTCATCTGTTTCTGTAAGATTTTAGGTTTTTGAGGAGACGAACGCAAAGGAGCCTCATGATGTAGCAGTTGTGCAAATTCATGGCTGTTTCTGGATCACAAGTCTGTCTCCATGTGGCAGACAATCCATGACAACAAGAGAGACACATGCCACGGAATGAGGAGAGATATCGGCCAGCTCCCGCGACACCCAGTCCAACGCACCGAGCTGCATGTCAAGAGCACTGACAGCCGCGCTAATGGGATTTTTCATGGCTCCGTCATAATTTCCTTAATGATAATTCTTAGCTATATTTTTGTGTCACATTAGAAAAGTGTTAATGGGTGTTATGCTACAGATCATAAATTGCTAAAATAATTTGCGTTTTTCTGATAAACTAGAGAGAAGGAAAGGTAAATAAAAAAACCAATGCATCTTACAATAAAGAGCGAGACGGGTTGTTCAGAGCCTATTACACTTCAATAAAAAAAGGCCTGTGTTTTTAAGGGATTTTATGCCTCCTAGAGACATTTTCCCACTTTTTCAATTAAAATAGGAGAAATTCAGCTTAAAAAATGTGTCATAAATAATGAGGTTTTCAATTAAAACATGTTTCTATTATAATAAGATCTCAACATTAAAAAGAATTCCATATATTGACGGGTTAAAGTAAAGTTTCCTTTATGAAAGCTAAGCTAAACAGTTCACCCAAGTGGGAGGAAATGTCTCCTTTTCAAGTACATTCAATATTTAGGGTGTACATGACACAGTCCCAACTTCAGGACAATTGCGATACTTACAGGAAATGGTGCAGAAAATATTTTTATATATGCAAATGACAGACCTGGAAACTTCCTCCTCAGCCAATGAACACATCACTGCCGGGACTTGAGAGTGTCATTTGCACTCCAAATGAAAATATCAACCCAGTCTCACATAATTCAGGGAGCATAGCAGGACAGGCAACGTGGCAGTCATCATGCAAGATTTGGGGAGGGAGATCCTCTTTCCTCGCTGCTCGCCACTGACTGAGGCAATGTGCTGACCCAAAGCCACTGCGCATCAAAACAAAATTACAGTGTGCCTACAGTTGAGAAATGTAGAGGCTCAGGATTGAGTAAATGTCAGTGGCTGGGGTGAAGTGTTTGCATATAAGCGAATGATGCATGGTCTCGTCCTGTGCCATTTATTCCCCCAAGCAATAACACAGCCGGATCTGTCTCTCAGACTTAATTGAAACGGGACTTGTAATGTTGCCCTTTTCCTTTTTCGATGGGGCTGAAAACATAACCTCTGACTCCCACGAGCAGCCAGTACTGAGAAAGTGGGTGTGTGTCGGGCATTCTCTCGGGAAAAAAGGAGTGCCAACTGTCACAGCATTATTTTCTCATCTCCTCTATATGCACATCACGTCCATACTTTTCACACAAGTCCCTCAAAACCCAATGCCAGATGCCTATTTTACCTTCATGTTGTTTATTCCCCCCTCTACAGACCAAAGTGTTGCTTCTGGAGAAAAATGGACAGTCCAGACCGTCACGGTCCACTTCCTACGAGGGTGAAACCCTAAACTCTGAAACCCGCAACAACCATGCAGACGCAAGCACAAACATGTCTGCACTTGGGCATCACAAATATAGAAGGGAAATAAACAGAGATGCCACTTTTCAAAAGACATTTAAAAAAAGAAAACAACAAGAGAGAAAACGTTGTAGAGGAAGGAAGGAACGCAGCGTCAAGCAACTGGTTTAAAATTGACAAGTAAAGTTATTATGGACATCTGTATGAGCGCGTCCCTGTCCCAAAGGGAAGAAACAGACAAAGAACAATAAATAACATCTGCCTGGCCTTGCTTGGGTCCCTTCCAAAACAGGGAAATATCTCTGACGTATCTGCATTTTTGCTCCAGCAGTCAGGAAGAAGACATGGAAGTCAGCGCTTTGCATTTTCCAATTTAAGTTTTGGTGACAATTACTAAACAAACAATGTCATCACTCTGACTTCATTTGCATACTGATTTGCTCACTCTGCATTCCCCTCTGTCGCACACATAGATGTTCACGAATCCAAACAGATGTTTTTGTTTTTTTGCGTTTTTTTTTTTTTTTTTTTCCAAATGCTCACACACCTCCTCACTCACACACTTGTGGCATGCAAGCATGTTGGCAGGAGACAATTATATTCAAGTGATATGTCTTCTGAGAATAGCAAATGCCTCACTAACTTACAAAAAGACAAATAAGAAATTAGTCAATGCCAATGGGGCCTGGGAAAATAGGAAATCTGTGTATAGAGCTGTTCACTAGAGCTGTGGAGGTCTGCATGGAGGTAGGATGTGACAATTTTAAGATGTGTACGCACTCACATTTCCACCCTCTCTGGAGTATTGATTTAAAATGGTGGCTGCTTGAATGTACTACTGCAGACCGTGTAATCTTCCTTTGAGATGAAGACTTCCGAGGAACGAAAAAGAAGGGAAAGAGAAAGAGAGGACCACGGACCACAAGCTGGGAATGTGAAATTGTGGACAATTATTTGCTGAGCAAAATACAATGCCTGCCAGATGAACTGGAGCTCAACCTCTAAAACCCTGCAAATCCTTAAAATGCTATCCAGAAAAGTAAAGTTTACACTGTATATATATGTGTGTGTGTGAGATCATAGGTTTGTCTGACTATATCCACTCTCACTCGCCTTTTTTACATACAGTGACAAATGGTGGGTCAAATTACCAGCAAAGCAACTGTTTAAGACGGGGAGGGGTGGGGGAGTAGCACCATAAAAATGAAAAAATAAGACTAAATGCAAGAAAGTTTGATTGTTTTGTTTCATTAACATGAAAATATCTGTCAAAATGTCACAGTTTTGCGCGTTCCAACTGGCCAATCCAGGTGTTTTGAACTTTTATTAGTTTCCCAAACATTTTCCAAATGGTCTTTCATTGTCGTGCGCGCGCGCGCGTGCACCCCACCCCTCCAAACATGTAAAATGTTTCCACCTTAAGTTTGCCCAGACAGAGGGGAGGCGGTGTCACGTGACTGTGCACCCCATTCCATCAGACGGCTCATGTTCCGTGCGTCTTTAGCGCATCCAGATGTGGAGCCAGCGGCACGCCGCGCTGTTGCGCGCCGCTGCGTCCTCCGTGCCCTGCCCTTGCACTTTCACCATCATCAACACGACACAGTCGGAAAAAAAAAAAAAAAAAAAAAGCCGTGAAGCCTCTTCCACCGATGCAAAGTCAGGAGCTAGAGTGTTTGGAGGCTGTCGCTTTAAATCAAGCTCAACAAAAACATGAGGAACAGCTGAAAAATGCGCTCAGAAAATAAGGGGGAGACAGTCACATTTCAAGTGCCCTCTTATCATGTCCGTTGCCAAATGTTCTGGGAGCCAGAAAACATTCACTTACCTTTCAGGGATCTTGGTTTCGCTTGCTTGCGGCGCGACATCCTACAGAAAACGCTGAAGTTGCTCAGTTTCTGCCTGATAATTCGTGTCGGACGGGATAGTCTAAAGGTGCAGTCTCTGTCAAATTCCCCGTGTTTCCGTGTTTACCATCACAGAACGGTGCAACTTAGCCCTGCGTGGCCGCGCGGTCTGGACACGAGTTTCCTACTATTTGTGATGAGTAGGTGGATGTTACAAAATCCAATTAGCCCCGATCGGTAT